>CM065053.1:46361696-48761696 GCA_032883995.1 Coronaproctus castanopsis | reverse complement strand
TTGGAGTTTTTAATTTCTGTGCTAAATTACTCAGATGTTTACTGTAAGTGAGTGAACGGTCTAACGTAATTCCAAGGTATCTGGGAAATGTTGTGTTTTTTAGTACTTAGACGGTAAATGTATAGATCATTTGTGTATGTCAAGTAGCATTAAATGTATAGAAATTACAATAAAACTATTACACTCGAGTGAAAACTAAATGCCATTCTTTGTTCTTTCTTTCAATCTTACAATGTAATTAGAGGTAACTGAAATATAAAATTTACCTGTGAAGTACGTTTGAAAGTATGAAATACGTTTGAAAGTATTAAATGGGTGTCATATAAATTTTAGACTACGTTTAATTTTTTGTACGACATTTTGTTATATAAACGTTATAATTATAAAATTTCCTTCAGAATACTTAGTATCCATTCTTATCATTTTATTGTTTAATAAGAAAAATTCAAACATGCAGAATATACGTAGACTGTTTAATTTGCTGATGATACAGCGACTCTATTTACGCAATATAATATCGTTTTACCATCATATTCATTGCAGTTACCTAAATAACATTGGTATAAATTAAAAATTACGGGGGTTAAATGTTTACACATTACACGGAAAGTTGACCAACTCTGATACTTAATGGAAAAACAATTTTTACTGCAAGTAACGTGATTAAATTTTGACCAAGAATTAGCCGAGAGAAATCATATTAATGTGAAAAACTTACAGCTTAGCATAATATTCAATAACAATATGATATGGTGAATATTAATAAAACAAATTAAAAACAAAGTTAATCACTATAAAAATTATTTTATTAACGCACGTAAATAGTTACTAGATGAGAATTCTATAATACTAATAAAGAGTTAACTCCCTTTAAATGAATTAGTTATATGATTTCGTGGAATAATAGGTAGTATTTTATTAACGCACGTAAATAGTTACTAGATGAGAATTCTATAATACTAATAAAGAGTTAACTCCCTTTAAATGAATTAGTTATATGATTTCGTGGAATAATAGGTAGTTTAATGCCGCAATCATGCACAAGATAAATTCTACGTTCGATTTATGATATGTGTGCAATGAATACATTTGGGAAGATAACATCGATCAAAGAAGTAATTATCTGCTCCAAGCAACAGTACGTGCAGTTACTATCTTATAAAAAACAGTTCACATCTTTATGCTTAAAGCGGCGTAACATAATTAATTACAACCAGTGGTATATTTAGTACATACACGCACTTACGTGTAAGGGTAGGATAGATATATCTATGTAGGTGTAATGTAAAAAAAGCTGTGTGGTGTAATGATCATTCGGAGACAGTCTACTATTTATTAATTTGTAACTATTAACTTGTTACAATGAAGAAAAGACCGATTGATATTCATTAATTCAACTGAGCCAAATCATCTCCAATAAGGTACTGACAGTTTGCTTGTTTTCAGTAAGCAATGGCATTTATTAGATATAAGTGAACATATTTCGTATTCCAGCTAATTGTCAAATGTAATGAAAAAATTTATTTAAACAAAGAGATAAGACTTCTAAATGTTATATTTTGAGCTTCCCTTGTATTTTATGGATAACGACTTAATAAAGATATTTCGATTTTCGTCACGTAAAATATGTTAGTTCGTATAAAACAATTAAATAGGCAAGTTTTAGTAGGTAGGCGTTGAAAAATTAAAAAATTAATTATTGCTCTACTTTGTTAATTAATTCGGCGATACAAAACACGTAAGTAATAACGCTCAAAATTATTTTTTTAAGGAACTCGTTTGTAATTTTTTAAAATTAGTCCCTTTTCTAAATTAATTTCTCGCTTGATTCAAAATAAAAATCTCAATATTTAGTATCTATTATTAAAGTTCTCAAGCATCATTTTCGTTGCCATATTGTTTGTCACTGAGCGTTGTGAGTAACCCAAATGTTTATGTTTTTCTTACTACGTATACATCCTTTTAGGGGTCGGTCCACCTTGATGTGGCGGAAGGGCTCAGTATTGTTCAATGCTTTCGAGAGTAGGAACGCCCAAGGTAGCAAGGTCAGAAGAGGAAGAATGTTTGGAAGCAGCAACATCAGTTATTTTTTCAAAGCTACTTAAAGTTTAAAGAGTTGTTCCAAGATATTCATAGGAGAAATCACATGTTGATACGACCGGTTGTGATCCGGTGCTGTATTGGGGACAGGCTAAACAATGTGAAATGAGCTACTGGTTATAAAAGAAAACATCAATGCCATTTCCAAAATAATTATGACCCAAAAAGCTGGAGAATTAGAATTAATAGAGATGCAAGAATATGAAGGTCTATAATTGAAATATAAGTCGACGTCGATACTGAATTTTTGAAATTTGTACCAGAATCGAAGTATCCTGAATCTGCTTTTCGAATTACTTTAATATTCGGAAGAACAGATTTGTGTGAATCATTTTATTCCACTTTAAAATTTGTGACAAACACCGATCAGTATTACCTAGCCAACATTTCAAAGAATTACTGTGCTGATCGCTAATTATTTACCAAATTCGAAAGAACTAAAATAAATGCGTTTGATTTTTAATATTTAAATTCAACGCGCATATTTTGTACTTTTATTTATACGTTTTCAATAAATATAATTTGTGTTAAACATTTTTTTAATACCCTTTTTTTTTGCACGCTTTCTAAATACGTATTTAATTGCGGCTCGTAAAAAATTTCAAATTTTGAAAAATGGCTCGAACTATCAAGGAGCTTGGTCACACCCCTGTTACAGAATATGAGAAACATAAGATAATATAGAGAGTGCGCGGATTATCGGCAACCCATTAGAAACGATCAATCTTTAATTGGCTGTTAATACTTTGTCGATTTGGTTCAAACATCGCTACCAATGAAGGTAAATTTGTACACACAATCTTCACAAATAAGAAAAACTGTAATGTCAGATATTTACATTAGATCGTGCCTAGTAGTGATACAGTAAAATACCTCGGTCTTCATTTAGATAAAATATTAACACGGAAAACACATATATAGAAAAGAAAAAAAAAATGAAATAAACGTAAAATATGGAAATCTACTACGGCCTTTAATCGGAGCTGTCTCTGGAAAATAAATTATTGTTATATAAACAGATACTGAAACCAATTTGGACCTACGGATGTCACAACTATGAGGATGCCCTAAGATCAGTAATATTGTGTATTGTTAATTTCTGTTTTCTATGTCGTTACTGTTAACTTTCGTTATTTGTTTTTCTAAATAAAGGTGTATTGTGTTTATATTTTAAATTAGATTTTTTTTTTCGTTAGATATTTTAATTTTTGTTTACTTACCGTACCCTACTGTCAGAGGCGATAATAACAAGGTGGGGAACTTGAATACGAGTAGCTGTGAATTTTAAGGAAGTTATTAATGAATTGTCAGATGACCTCGCAACGTGTAATAAAAATAACAGTCAAATTAATACCGCGCTTGTAAAACATGAAATGAAAAATTGTATTATTCTTTTGAGTATTTGTTTTAGATGAAACGTATTCTAAAAAAATGTTAACAACTTAGTGGCCGATTCGGGTGTTCATTAAATTATATACGTCTAGCTTACGCAATTACGAAACTGGAAAAGCGAGAATCGTCTCTGAACAAATAGAAATTGCAGCATTAACATTGACCAAATTCCTGTCAAGAAGGGGAAAATTCTTCAAGATAATAAGAATTTTGTGGTAGCTAAGAATACTGGACATATTGACTTAAAGAAAATAAGTAATTGTTCACTTGAAGGGAAAGGAGAAATAAGCGAGAACATTAAAAATCAATGAGCACATTATGCATAAACTTTGCTGTAAAATATGGAGGAAAAATCGTCGGCCGATAAATTAGTACTACTGTATTTTTATCCATCTACGTAAGAAAAGGACCAACAATCGGGTGTGGTAATTATAAGTGTAATTAATGTTTCACCGGAGCAAAATTATGTAGACAATAATTAACGATAAGTTAAACTATGCTTATAAAAGAGATATCGCGAGAACAAACAGGGCTCGTACCTGATGGAACATATAATAAACAACTAGACAATTAAAGGAAAAACGAAGGAATTTAATGTAACAGTGTAATTGTGCTTTGTAGATTTCTACAAAGCACAATTACACTCTATTAAATGGACGAATTTGGGTTATTTTAAAAAGTAAGACAACTCGGTCGTAGTTCGAACTATGTAACACCTAACACATTCAGGGTGAAAAAAATTGGTTAAGATTCTTTCACCTCTGTTTTTAATATATATACGGAATTCATTTTGAAACAGGTATTAAACAGACGAAGGTGGAATATCGATGGGCGGGAGGGTAATTATAGGTGGGACGCTGAACTTACCGGTAGGAAAACTTATGAGTTCCTGCCAGATGTCTCATTGAGACTGAAAATAAAAAATTTTAATATCAATTTTTATAATGTGCAATTATTAACTGGTTACGGTAAGCTTGGATCATACTTATATAGGTTTAAGCTTGCCAACGTTCCATCATGTTCTCTATGTTCATCAGTTGATGATGATATTAGACATACATTGTTTCAGTGTCCTGCCTTTGCTGCTATTCGTGCTAAGTTTGGGATCCAGGAATCAAAATGCTTTCCACTTTATAAGTTTCATAAAACTTTTTTAGAGTATTCAGAAGAAATTATGCGATTAAAATTTAAATTATGTCAAGTTTAAGAAATATCTTGTTCATTGTTTTCATTTCAACTTAATTCAAACGTTATCCCAATATCAATAATATTGAGTCTAGCATGGTCAGCTGCTTTACTTATTATTTCTTAAGTCTTTTACTAAGTATTGTTTTTGTAGATAATGGATAACTCTTACTGGTTAATGATTACATGTATATTCATTTATTAAGATGATACTCTGTTTTATAAAAACTGTATTTATATAGTTATGTTGTGTAAGTCATTGTTAACAAGTTGTTTTTATTTCTTCTTTTCTTTTATGTTATCTTATATTATTTCCTTTTAATAACAGTTGTTCCTCTATGTAAGCTTGTAAGTCACAAGCGTATACAGTAATTTATTATTTATACTATTATATAAGTTTATATCAAGATTTATTATAATTTAATTCAATATTTAATAAATCACAAACTCGTTATATGCTTTCTTTGTGGAATAAGGGACTATGTATTTTTCATCCCTTTTCCATCACATATTATGTTATTATAATGTGGAGGTCTTTGCATTTGTTCATGGACCTCTATATTTACATGTATATTTTTCTCTTTTTTCAACATAGGGAGGGGTTTTTTTAGTGGGTAAAAATCCCACACGCTGATTTCTTTGGAATCCAGCAGCACTTGCTGAGTGCATGTGCTGCTCTCAAAAATATATATGGAACTTATAAATATATCAGTGTCTTTTGAAGATTTTTCCCCTCCCGCTTCAAAAAAAAAAAAAAACCTAAGATATGTGAATGATACTGTTGTAGTAAACAGTTCGAAACGTATGCTAGATTTTATGCTTACCCCTAAATTACAAGATGGATGTAGGAAATATTATGCACTACGAATAAATGAAGGAACAAATGATAATGAACGATGACGGAAAAGAAAAATATTAAAAAGCTGAGCGCTCTTATTCGATTTTCCAAATTTCACCGTACTGGTTTATTATTAATGCTGACTCTGGTTGTACGTTTAATTATGAACGTTTATATATATATATATATATATATATATATATATATATATATACGCGCGTATGTATGTGTAATAAATATTTCTTTAACTTTAAAACGCTAAAAAGTTCGACTCGTATTTGTAGTTCTGTATAAAAAATATGGAAATATTAATTCATATATTTCGTATAAATAACGTTTTTAACAAGAATGTTGGCAGTAAGTTATTTAAAAAAAAAATAAATAAATAAACAACATATACATAAGAAAAATGCGTTTAAAATGCTTATAAGTCTTTTTCGGGACCTACAGTTTGTACTTCTGCACGATAAAATATAACACCTGAAAAAAAAAAAAAAGGTAATTAACGAAATTGACGGATTGAATAAAATAACGATTAATACGGTCTGCGAAATAGATAAATTTCAAAATATTAATTACGTATTTATTGAATAAATTTTTGGATTTTTTTAAAATGAAAAATTGCCAAAGCAATTATAGCCTCTTCAGTCACACGCGAAATTTTAACGAAAAAATTGCTAACTTTATACAGGGCGTTTATTATACAATGCTGCTTTTTAAATTATTCTAGACACAATTTTCAATGTGTTTATGTAAATATTATTACAGACACTTCAGGGTCGAGCAGAAAATACATAAATTTGTTAGTATTAAAATTTCACGTACCACATAGTGGGCATCGCGACTGAAAGGGTTAAGTGAAGGTGAAAGGAAAAGTGTTCAGTAGTAATCTCAAGAGGTTACATTTATCTAATATTTTTCTTCGGAATTACTATATCTAACTTTTATATCGAGTCTTCTTTATCCGCATACGGTGTGTTTCCATGTAAGTCTGAAAATGGATGTCTAGATATTCAACACCGTTTTTTCTAATGCGTTGTTAAGTTTACCACCGGGAGTAGAAAAGAAAAGTCAAACAACAGTCATTCGCCATAACTCTGCCCTACACTTCATCCCTACCAAATATCCGACCGAATGCTCTATCTGGTTTCCTCTCCAACAGTCCTTCAACTATTTCCTCGATTATATAATTCCTTTCCTCCTTCAACTTAATTTACTACATCTAACAGCCAAGTCAACAGTAATAGCCTCGGCAGTTACACATTGCGTTATAAAAATAAATAAATAACGCTTACTATTTCTAAACTGTACGTTTTAATTTCATACTTTCTATTCGTCTAGCCATTGTTTCATACCTAGCGCATTTATTTCTTTATCGTAACGAAGTCCGCACAACAGCTAAAAATTCATTTATAACGTGAGTTTATCATTTAGCGAATGATACGACGGATAATTTAAAAAATTACAAGGTATAAATACGTATAAAACTAAATGTGGGATACTCATTAAAGCGCACATTAGTCAGGCCCCTATTTACATAATAATAATCCTACCCCACAAATTAATAAACGCAATATAAACTTTTATTTACATACCAAAGCAACACACCACATAATACAAATCTCGGGAATGATCAAAAATGTAATTTATAGAAGCAGTAACATTAGGTGCACATTGAATATTAAACGGATATTAAATTAATAATTAAATATATATATATATATATATATATATATATATATATATATATAATTACGGAGAACACCTCTATACTCCAAATCACGTCCATATCGTAAAGTATGTTCGAGAAGTAACTTATTAAAGAAATAATTGTCATCGAAATATACGATCCACTGAGGAAGTATATAAAAGAGAATTATACAAACGAAAAACTCAATGAAGAACTTCACGCGGTTCATTAAAAAATACACTAATCGTTGATGTTAAATACTCATTTCTCACTTTACCGTTACATATATATCCAGAAAAAACATAATTTGACTATTTTACTAGCGTAATAAGGACTTTGCCTCAATTAAATTTATATATATATCGTAACTCGTACATTTAGGGCGAGTAAAATTTGCGCAGAATTTCATCAACTAGCCTAATAAATTTATTTTGAACAGTATTCTAACAGAGTACTATAAAGCGACAACACGGGTCTCTAAACGAATTTCCCGCGATAAAACTTAGCATTTTGTAATAACAACATCGCTTACATTTATAGAAAATCTGAAAACTTTCTGATTTCGCCACTTTGTAATGCTAATTCTCCTTATTTCCTAGCGTTTACCCTATGCAGTCTTTTCCATTTTTTACGATCCTTTACGTCTATCCCAACACCGGCTTGCTCCATATTCTCGTTGATGGAGTCTATCCAATGTTTTTTTTTTGGCCTTCCTTGTGGCCGCTTTCCTCCAGGGTTATACATTATTTTCGCTGATTTTCTGCTTTCCAAATTTGTAATGCTAATTGTGGGCATTTATAGCACAATGACGAAACAGTATCGCCTACAAATGTAGCTTCGTCGGATATAAAAGTAAGTCTGCTGTAAACGCTGAGTACAACGTTAGGAGAGACAAATTTCGTAAAGTGTTCGTTCATATCTTACAAAAAAACTAATAACGATGTTTTTGAGATAAGAGCGCAAGATTAAAAATTCACGGGTATCTTAGATTTTTAAATTTGTATTTCAGACCGTCCCGTCAAAACTTACTAAAAACTTGAGAAATATCGACGAATGCGTTTGTACAGACTTGTTTAAAAATTAGATAAATTTTTACTTACCCGACGGATTAATTCTTAATTTTAATAACGATTTCGGGAACATGATAAACGGCTTTTCATTAGCATGATCGTACGGGTAGAGATTCTGGTAAAGAAATCGTAAAATAAACATTGCAATTATAATACAATTGAGTCGAATAATAATAAAAAATTTACAACTGAAAAAGAATTTGGAAAAAAAATCTAACATTTAAACGACAAATATTAAAAAAAAAAAACAATAAATTTGAACAGCGTGGAATGTAGTGATTTTTTAAAAATAAATAAACAAAAAAAAATGTAGTAAAAATCACTAAATTTTTAAAACTATTTTCACGGTCGATATTCATAGATACAATAATTTCGGAACAACCACGTACAAAAAAAAAAGAAAAAAATCTATTTAAATAAAACTAAAAAATCTACTCGGGTTTACCAAGCAACACGCCACGCTCATCGTCAGAACTAAACTGAATTTATTCTAGCTACTTATATTGATAATACTACATCTGACTGGTTCCCAATTGAGCGTGGAGAACGGTGATTGGTCGATTAAGAACCAATCAGATGTAGCGTTAATTAAGATAGTAGTTTGTCGAGTTAGCTTGGTTTAGTTCAGATTTATACAATATATTTTTGTAATTTAGACTTAAGTTTCTATACTATCATGTATTATTTGTAATTAGAAAACTTGTTTATTTTCTAGTCTTTTATTTGTTTTTTCCTGCAGCATTTAATGTTTTCTTTTCTTTTATTCTTTATATTCTTACTGTGTTATTGTGGTAATCCCCGGTACACAATGTTTGTAACCCCATGATTTTCTTTTATGTGTATAACTTATGCAAATATATTTTTGTTAAAGTCGAGTTTATTAATATATGGCATTAATAAATCTTTTTTTTTTTTATTTTTTTGTACGTGACTTTTGTATCTAATCACTAAATTTTTATATATAAAAAGACCACAGAATTTTTCGTCGATTGCCATTATCAAGTGGACGTGAAAAAATAAAATATAAAAATTTATACATTTTATAAAAAAAATATAAAACGAAAAAAATTAATTAAAAATTTAAAAAAATAAATTAAAAATTAAAAAAAAAAATCCATTTGGATGTACATTGTTACAAAATATAGTGAAGTAAAAAAAAAAAACAGATGTCGATTACAAAATAATCGGGAAAAATTTAATGTTTATCCAATATTTTTAGTAAAATTTCAATGTTTACACACACACATGTATATATACATACATATATATATATATATATATATATATATATATATATCATTCCTTTACTAGCGTAATAAACGTACTCACAATTTTGTGTAATTTCAGTCAATTAAACATTACAAATAGTAAGATTTCAAATATTTAATGCGAGAGCTTTTACTTATTAAAAAGATTTAACTTACAACGAATCTGTATCCAAACGGATTTTTCAGTCCAATATCCGACAACGTCACATTATAACCAAAAGGACATCCGTCATCTCTGCGATTCACGAATGCCAGAGCGTACGAGAAATAATTTTGATAGACCGGAGTAATTGTTTTCACCCACGTTTCTATATTTTTCTCCTATTTCGACGTTAATAAAAAAACATGATGATGATAATAATAATGGGTTAAGCGAATGAACTCGTATGTTTCTTTTATAGTAAATGTCTACATAAAGTATACTATTTACTATCAAGATTGTTCTATATTAGTGGAAAAGATGATGTAACTACCCAATGGCGTAGCCAGACTTGGTTGAAGACGGGGGTTCAAACAAAACTAAATTATAACAGTAAACCCAAGTTAAATTGAAATTTAAGTAAATAACCAAAACTGAAGTAGGTTAAAAAGCCCTAAGCAATCCGACTCACCGGAGTTATTTTTATACTTATTAGACGTCGAATATGTAATTCTATTAGAAGACGGCAGAAATATTTAACGTTACTGGAACACACTAATAGTATGTTCAGGGGCGTATTTCAACTTTTGTGGCCCCTACGCCACACAAGTGGTGCCGCCCAATGTAAGGCCATCGATTTTCCAAAATTTTGTTACTCAAATATGTTGGTTCGGTTACAAAATTTTATTTTCTGAAAAGTGTTTTACTATTCTTAAACACAAAAATAAAAAATTTAAAGTCTATGGTATGAGTAAAATAAAAACTTTTTAAAAATAATCCATTTTTGTATTTACTGTATAATAAATAATTTACATTTGAAAACTTTACACTGTTTCAATAATTATAGTTGATAGAAAAAAGTCATGATGTTTATTAGCAAAGTTAATGATGTCCGTCCAATTAATTTATTGTCATATATTTTTAAAGTTTCTATACCTACAATAACTTACAAAGTATTTACAAATTTGATTGAAAGCGCGCGTTTCTTGTTTCGACCTATCAACTGAGAGTTGCATAGAGTTACATAGAGGGCATGCGCACTAGCCTTTACTCGATCACAGCTGACAACTCAACTTGCTCCAACACGAAAATTTTATCATATGAATAACATAGTCTTCTAGAGTGCTCAAAAGCTTTTAGAGTGGTATTTGGCGATCTTACTTGTGATTTTTCAAAAAAAAAAAACCCGATTGTCATAGCGATCGAATTTATTTTACGTGATGTAAATTCTTCAGTCAACAGTGTAGGTAAAGGTAAGTACATTTTATTTTATGTAATTATAAAGTAGTACCAATCACACTGCTTTCTTCCAAAAGCACATCGCTGATTTTTTCATTCGTTAACTTTTAATTTCTTATACTCATAGATTAAAAATGAGTTATCAACGAGAAAAATTAAGTGGAGCGACTAAATGCTTTAGCATTGTTATGCATCGAAAATGATTTGAATCGACGAATAAATTTTGAAAATTTGATCGAAGAATTCGCCTTAAGAAAGTCAAGAAAAATTGTACTATAAAATAATTACTTGTATTTTTTGTGATAAATATATCTGATTTAAAACTAAAAAAGTTAATTTTTTTTGTTAACAAAATTTATTTTTGGTCCTACATGCCGCCCTCCCAAAATTTGCCGCCCTATGCCATGGCATTCTTGGCATTGGGGGTAATACGCCCCTGAGTATGTTGAGGACAGAGGGAGATGGTTACAAAGTATAATAAATTCCGCGAAAAAATAGACGATAAATAATGATTTTATATTTTCTGAAGGAATAATACATAGTAATACTTAACTAAATTTAAAATTTAAAATTTAAAATCTATTCTTTGCGTTTTTCTACAAAATTCTTCTAGTACCTCCTATATTACAAAACTATTTATTTACTTCAAAAACAACGAAATTTAAATAAAATAAATGAAAATTAAAAAAAAAACAAAAAAAACAAAATAGGTTTAACAAATGTATTTAACAACGAGTATATATTTTCTTATTATCAGATTGATTCCAAGGGGGGGTTTCAGACTCCCGAAACCACCCCTGGTTACGCCGCTGTAACCAGCACCTATGTGGAGGAACTCGGACATTATTGTAAATTAATAGTACGATATCATAATCGACACCGGTTAAAGAGTCCAGTTTTAGTTCCACTTTAAGAATGGAAAGTATCGCCAAAACTGGGTGAGTGATTTTAATAGTAAATTTGTTAAAGAGAAAGTGTCTAAAATCATTATGATTTTCAATCCAGATAAACCCAATTCTGAAATCAATTCATACAGTCCTATTATTATAGTTTATTACCTATATATTATCAAAAGCTTTTGAAAAATTACTGATTTCTAGGTTACTAATAAGTATTGATAAAATAATCACCGGTCATCAATTTGGCAACTAAGCAGTTAAAAAAATAGAAAATTCGTGGAGCTCATAGATGTATTCCTGATTATTTCCAGGATCATCAGTACTGTACGACTTGGTTCGCGCATAGCGTAAGGAATTGCCTCTTTTTGCTTCCTTATCACAATTTGCTCTACATAAATGGTAGATTCATTCACGTGAAATGTGAGGAAGAAAGATCGGAATTCCATCTTGCTAATGTTGAAGCTCTGCAGAGGTCAGTTCTTGGATCTCATCCGTTCACAAAATGTCAAATCGTTTTAATTGGTTTAGCAATGACATCGTCTTTCTTTATCACGACTCTAATTCAATGTAGCGTCAGTACAATTGCAATCCGGTGTTTATTTTCCCCAATGTTTTAATAAATGGCGGTTAAAACTGAAAAATCGGTTTACGTTGTATTTACTACACGATACGAAATATGTATCACTTGCGCAGTATGTTGGGACGTAGCTCGATCGTCGTTCGTGCTACTGGGGTGGCGAGGTTCTGATCTCTAAAATCAACGTTTTAGCTGTGTACAATACAATAATTAAACCGGTATGACTTTTTCCTTTAGGGTACCGCTTTTATATTAAACATAAACTAGGTGTTAAAATTGTCGAGGTCAATTCGTCAAAACGCACCTTGATATATTCGAAATAATAACTTCCGACAAGATTTAGATATACCGGAAATTAAACATGTAATACAAGAAATCGGTTGAAGCTATTTAAACGGACTTGGCAACTACGCAAATCAACTAGCAATTAGACATTAGATAGCAGTCAGGTTATAAAAACCGCCTAACTAAACGGATTAATCTTTTAAAATCACTTTCCCACGCAAGTAATTTTGTTTTTTCTTTCGCTATCCTTAGATACGAAAATTTAGATTATTTTTTAAAATTTTTAAAGCATCTATAAACTGCTAATGCGCACTCTTCGAATCCAACATAAATAACAACTGTTCTGAATTATTTCTAACACAGACGATTCCAAAATCAATCACTTATATGACTGCTGGTTTTGTTATTCGCCTCTTCCAAGTTGTTTACTTGCGAATTTCTTCCATTTCAACTGTACACATATTAGCCACATTCTTTATTCTCTGTTTCATCCTTTGGCTTTATTTATTCCTTTCCTATAATGTTGAAAATCTCCAGTCGTATTGTTCTGTTACAGGGTGCTGGAATTCCATTATGCCCACTCTACCTCCTTCGATGATTTATCTCTTATTCGCTATTTGATCTTCTCTTCTTTATTAAAACGGCCGATAAAGAATATTAGAATGTTAGATATTAAACTTTTTAACCATTTGGAAGGAACGACACTGCAGCCATGAGTATCTAAGCGATATAACTATACTTTAAATATATAAAATTTCATATTATACTCGTAATGGGTAAACCTTTGCGGAAGACAAAATAATAAAAAAATTAAATTAAATTAAAAATCGTCTAATCCCTCGTTCGTGTAAGTAATACTTCACTAGTATTATCGCGCTCTAATATTGCGTTAAAATCTAGATTTGCGGAATAATATATTTTTTTTTTAAAGATATTTTCGATAACGTTTTTGGAATTAAAATGAAATAATAACGATATTTCCGAAAGAAATGTAATTAACTGGATTGACATGTATTTACATATTTTTCTTTATATTGTGCGTAGCATAATGTAATTTAATAGCTAATTATTTGACTTAAAATAAACGAAAAAACATTATTTTATAATATAGAGAGTGGGAAGTTCGCGGCAAAATGGAATATTTTATAGTAAATGTACATCGATAACGGTCGTTTGTAATTTGTGAAGATTTTACAGTGACGTCGTATACAATAATGCTTCTAATTTCCGAATGAAAACCGTCATAATTTTTAATACGGGTATTTAATTTTGACGAAAAACAAAAAGAAAAAGAAAAAAAAACGACCTCACCTTGTATACTCTTTTGCCTTGGATACCCAACGGATCCTGATTGACTTCAATGATACCTTTATTTTGAATTATTCTTTTAAATTCCGGCTTTATAGCGAACAAATCTGTCGATAATAGTAGTGGAGCTGCTAAAACTGACCAAACAGCCATCTGCGTCTTGCATTGATCGTAACTTAATCCATAGTTACCTATTAGTAACTAATTATTGTGATAAAATTAATCACGCGAGTAAGTAAATAAATTTGGAGACTGCCCCCTATATTTCATAAAAGAAAAAAATCTTTGTGCCTGGGGGGGGGCAGAGAAGAATCGAAACTCATTGACGTTTTCCCAAAAAGACACTTATTTAATAAACTCGCAATTTTGTACAAATCTCACAAACAAAAGGAACGCACTGACTGCTTTGCTTAACTTGACCCAGCAATGACTCAAGTGTTTTCGTTCTGAATTCATCAGATTTTTTAATATTTATTTTCATTTTAATTATAAAATTGTGTTTTTTAAAAAATTTTTCGTTCGTATATTTTTATACTTTATATTTTACTTTTGGACATCATACATCGCAACAGTAAATGAAAAATTTAAAATTCCACCAGTATACAATTTTTACAGAATCCGTGAAAATAATATCGAAGAAAAAATTAATATAAAAAAACAAAATTAATAAACAAATATATTGATGTTAAATTTCAACAATTCAAAAAATAGACAGAACAGAAGCAGAACAGCATTTTTGGAGTTTATTTTCACAATCACCATCAAATATTTTTAAGTAATTATATTTAATTTATATTTTTAAAATTATGATTTGTTAAAAATTTTTCACTTGATAATGGCGTAAATGCCGAAAAGCTTTGTGTTTTCTATAAGAAAATAAATATTAGTGATTTAACTAATTTATATATATATATATATATATATATATATATATATATATATATATATATATAGAGAGAGAGAGAGAGAGAGAGAGAGAGAGAAAGAGAGGTGAGGGGTGAAGTTTGGTGATGTATACACGCACTTACGCATGTCATAATTTCTGTACGTGTTTTTGTATGTGTAAACTGAACATACACATATAAGAGTACATTATGCAGGAAAGAATGGAGGAGCCTGACTATACTGTGAGAATAGGTTCGATTTGAATTGAATTTAACTGAATTATCACCGTCGTTATTATTTTACTTCGTCATGTCGACTGCAAAACGTAGTCATATTTTTTCACCCCAATAAGCGGACACTTTTTGAGCCTTGTCAATTTCTGAACATCGTAATTTACCGGTCAGGTTGGTCGGTAGTGAAAATGATTCATACTCTGTATCTCTTCACATGTGCATCAATCAACGACACTGGCGTATACTCTTATTTTGGGAGGTCGTCAGTATTACATGTACCCATATTCGTTCTAATCCTATTAAGTATTTTTCATGTAGTCCACGAGACTTTTACTCCAATTTCCAGTTTCTCTTTCGTTTTCTTTTCAGTGAAGCTGATCATCTGCTATTTAGACAACTTTCCTTCTGTCGGCGTTCGAGTTCTTTACATCTTACCGAATGCTAAGTATCATAACACTGAACAATTATTAATGTTTCTTTTTTTTTGTTGTTGTTTAAACTATAGAGTTTTCTCTCCGATCATATAAGATCGTCGTAAGAAACCAGATCTTCTGGATTTCTACATAGTAAAAGGCATTATTAGCTGAAAATTTAACCGATTTCTCATCAGATCATACACCAGTGTTATTTACCATAAGCACCGCACTAATTCAGAAAAAAAAAGGAATAACTTACAAATATGACAAATTTCGGGAGGAGCTGGATCAGAAAATAGATCTTAAAGTTAGATTAAAGACTCAGGATGAGTTAGATGACTTAGCGGCTAGATTTATTGCGGCAACTCGTGAATCTGCTAAGACTGCAACTCCTGTACCAAAAAATAATAGTTTTCAAGAAATCACATATCCATTAGAAATACGTGATAAGATTGCACAACTGCGAAAAACAAGACGCCGATGGCACACAATACGTACACCACATGATAAGAACATTTTCAATAAGGTTAACAACCGGCTCAGACGGCTTATTAAAGAAGTAAAATATAAAACATTTAATAACTTCAGTAGCTTAGTCCTTATTCAGACAAGGATTACTCATTATGGAAAGTTACACGCAAGATTAAACGACCATTTACCGCAATTCCTCCCATTCGAGACGAAGCTGGCAATTGGGCAAGACAGAATATTGAAAAAGCTGAATTGTTTGCACGCCGTTTATTACAGTTGTTCTAGGCTCATAGGATACAATCTGATATTAACCTTTTAACAACTTATCAAATTAATCAATCAATTAAGTCGTTTACTCCAATGGAGGTAGCGAAATGGATCGCAATATAAATCCAAAAAAAAAAAGCTCCGGGAATAGATGAAATTTCACCAGCTGTCCTAAGAGGATATTTAATGCATGTTTAAGACTCGAGTACATACCCAACTTGCTTTCTTCCAAGACGAAACGATTTGAATTTTGCTCTGTGGCGCACCTTGAGCAGAATAAGGAGTGGAGGGACACGAACCATAGAAAAGGGCGGATGAAAATCGATGCGAATGTGGCATGGTGAAACGAACATTTATTAAAGTGCGAAGGCACCTTTGACGGAGGTAAATTACATTCCGATATCGATGAAGAAACTGTAAAGTTTCCGGTACATTGGTGGTCGCAGAAACGGTTATGACCGGATACGATATATATAACTGAAATAATATTTCTACTTAATTTCTAAAATTCATTTTTTTTTTTTTTTATGGAAAAAATTAATAATTTAACGCCTTACCATGTCGGGATCATTCCAATGACCAGGTCCGGCGTATTGCGCCCAAAAATCTTGCTTCAGAGCGAAATAGTCCATTATAGTGGTAAGGCTTGACCAGGAATCTTGAATATCATCGTAGTTTCTCCAAAGATTGCAATGTTCAACCATCGATTCGTAGTCAATCTAGTATCGTGAATTAATAAATAAATAAATATTATGTATATATATATATATATATATATATATATATAACCAACTGGTGGTTTTCGTCTTTTCTTTCAATTCATGATACGTATTTACTTTCGCATCTTCCATTATTCGGGATATTGTGTTTTGCCTCGGTTTTCCCCGCGATCATTTTTCATTTACTCATTCCTCGATTACTGTTGTTTAACATTTGTTATTTCTCATAAAATTCCCTATCCGACTGCGTCTTTTTGTTTTTTTTTTGCTTATATACTTCATTAAGCAGCGATTTTCGTTAATGGTCTGATTGTTGCACTAACGTACGATAAAGTACTATCGTCCTCTTCATTAAAAGTCTTACGATGTAATTCAGCAAAAAAATGGTAAATACGTGCGACACGCTACAGGATGACCCGAAAATTACTCGACCAAAATTTTTGAATGAAATTTAATTTAAAAATTAGGAAAACGAGAGATTAGCTTACGATCATTTGTGGAATACAATATCGTTCAGATGCCATTTGCGACAATACATTCATTCGGTCTTTACAAAATTTTTTTCGAAGACTTTTGTAGTCGCTGACTCTTTGAAATTTCTTCAGAAATCCGAGTTAGATCTCGTGGATAAAGCGACTCTTAAGGTATGTCCACAACAAATTTTCGGTGATATCAAATGATTCGGTACGAAATTTAGCGAATAGTTGTAATATCACATCTTAGGGAAGTATCTTTTAAGAATTTTTCGTTATGAATTCTTTTTTTTATTATTATTATTTATTTCACGTATAAGGAATGAAAGAAAATAAGTAGATCTAACGCTTATACGTCTCGGATTTTCAAATTTCCCAGCATCAGTGAAAGTTTAAAACTGCTACAAGTCAAATATATTATCATCATCATTTCTCTTCAACGGCTAAATTGGCGGCAACATGGTGTCTGCAGCCTAACAAATAATTTACTGGCGAGAGCGGTATTTTTTATCTTTTTCTTTTATTACGGTCCCCATAAATCGCGTTCTCTTCTTAATGTTCCATTTGCTTTTCCTTCTATTAAATTTTTTATCCGTTCGCGATGTCTCATAATATTTCTTCTCCAATTCTTTCGAATACCTACTTATTTATGACGTTATCCGTGATATTCTCAATATACTTCGATAGCGCTAAACTTCAAAAGCTCGAAGTCTTAATCTTTCTTGTTTCCGTAAAGTTCATGTTTCTGAGTTTCAACGAACATCTTTCTTATGCGTAATGAAACATTTCTCGACGTGATAAGTCAATATATATATCGTCGTCGTCAAATTGTTCTAGCCCATTGCGCGCGTTATTTTTCGGGCTAAAATTCGAATCGTTAATTATAGACACAAGGCGGATCCGTGTTATATGGAATCTACTTGGTGAAGATGGAAAACTTTATGTCGCGACCTAGGATCTTCGACCATTGAGGGTCTGTTGATCGTCACCTACGGTCGAAATGTCGAGCACTACAGCAACTCGGTCTCCAGTAAATTTATCGACATTTATAAAATATAACCTATCGATTAAACCGTCTGAAGAAATAAACCAAACAAAATCATAACGCAGTTTAATTAAGTTTTTTATTGCGCAAAGCTTTTCTACGTCATTTTCAAGCGTATACAATAAAAATTAAACTGTGTTATGATTTTGTTCGGTTTATAATTTATAAAATCACTACTCTTCGATATATATTCAACGTTAACTAAGTTTTATTTAATAATTTTCCTACTATACCGTCATTCCTTTTTCCTCTTGGTAAGCCGGCCAGCTACACGAATACACCATCGGCCTTCCGGTTTTATTCAAATATTTTCCAAATTGAGGATATCCTGAAATAACGCGTTATTCGTTATTCGCTAGATAATAATTGTTTTCGTTCATTTTTCGCTATAATATCTCGTTTATCCGTCGCCTTTAGCGAATCTCCGATTTTAAATACGAACTATTTCATTCGAAATAACTAAAAATGGTTCTCTATATTTCCGAAGAAGCGACTTTCAATTGATGAAAATATATATATATATATATATATATATATATATATATATATATATATATTCAATCGTAATTTGTGAGAAAATAATTTTTAGGAAAAAAATCCGATCGAAAAATTCAAAAATTCCTTTATATAAAAAAAAAAAACATTAGGAATGTCTTCTTATTTGTCAAAACCGACATTTTTGATGAAAACTTCGGAAATTTATGAAATGAAATTCTAAACGATTAAATTAGTTACGTATTTACTTCAATAGGATGCGATTCGTACCTAAATATATATTTTCTGAAAGAACAAAAAGTAAAAAAATAAAATACTAAGTATACGCTCGTTCGCCTAAGCACTACACAGGCACACACATACATACATATATATATATATATATATATATATATATAATCTAGGCGGTAATCAGAACACTGTACGAATCTGCTTCAATGAAAGTCAAGCTATGGAATAAAACTGCGGAAATACCTCTAAAGAGAGGAGTGCGACAAGGTGATACTATCCCACCGAAATTATTTATTGCTGCCTTAGAGGGTGTATTCAGAAAACTAAACTGGAGCTCGAAAGGCATAACGGTAAACGGTGAAAAACTTAATCACCTACGATTTGCAGATGACATCGTTATAATAAGCAGGAATCAAGAAGAATTAGAATCTATGCTGAACGAGCTTCAAACTGAATCTGGGAAAATAGGATTAAGAATAAATAAACAGAAAACAAAGGTAATGACTAATAACACGGATGGTATGTCAGTGAAGATAAATGTGGAGCACATCGAACAGGTACACCGGTATATTTATTTAGGACAAGAAATAACTACAGACAGAGGAGTAAATATGCAAAGAGAGATACAAAGGAGAAGATCTCTCGCATGGGCCGCATTTGGGAAGTTATCCAACATATTCAGGAACAAAGATATACCGAACAGTTTGAAGTGCAAACTTTATAACCAGCGTGTCTTACCGGTATTAACATACGGAGCGGAAACGTGGAGCTTCACAAAGGGAATAATTATGAAAATCAGGAAAACCCAAACAGCTCACGAAAGGATAATATTAAACGCGAAGTTAAAAGACACAGAAAAACCATTACTTGGATCAGGGAGCGCACAAAATTGGCCGACGCGGTGGAACAAATTTCAAAATTAAAATGGACATGGGCTGGACACGTGGCGCGTAGACATGATGGCAGATGGACAAAACATATCTTTCAATGGTGTCCATTGTATTCGAAAAGGCAAAGGGGCAGACCAACAACACGGTGGCGAGACGACATTGCCAAACATGCAGGAATCAATTGGATCCGAGTGGCACAGAACCGAAGTCGTTGGAAACGTCTGGGACATGCCTACACCCAGCAGTGGGTCGATATAGGCATAACGTGATAACGTGATATATATATATAATATACATTGGAATTAACTGACAAAATGAATAAGAAATATAAAGAAAGTTGTCGTTTGAAAGATATTAGAAATGTATTAATTTTTTAGAAAAAACAATACCTATATCCATCATGCGAGTAGGTACGTTGCAACCGTCCAGTTTGACGTAATCTACTTCCCAATCGGCGAATAATTTGGCATCTTCTTCCATATGGTCTATTATTCCCGGATAGCCTTGGCAAGTTTTATTGCCATAATCTTCGTATATGCCGAATTTTAAACCTTTCGCGTGTACCTTAAACACGATAGAAAGCTTTAAATAAAAATTACTACTCGTATATAAAATTGTTATCTAGAAAAAAAAAACAAAAATTAATAATATTCAAAACTGGCTAGCGGAAATATGTATTATCAACTGCTGAAAATCAAAAAGTTATCAAGACTTTAAGTCGACTTATATTATTAATTGTAAAATCCTTTAATCTGCGAAGGAAGTGGCGTCCAGATGCAATTCCGATCACTTAATAAATCTAACCGATTCGAAAGATAACACGTTGTTTTCTTTCTAATTATCGTATTTGATTCTTACACACATTTCATTCTCATCACCCTCAGAGTCTAGTGTCTCACTGGAGTCACTAAATACTAATTTTTTCTACTTCACCGTTGTTTGCAGCAATTAATGTTTGTACGATGTAAAAAAAACAAAAAAATAATACGAAGAACGAGGAAAATACAGATAAATCTATATTCAAGTTTCACACAACCCGTATTATTTACGCGTCCCATTTACATTATCCTATTCCAACTTTTGCTTACATGCCGGTGTACATTGACGAAGAAACACGTCAAACATCCACCACGTTATACAAATCTCGAAACGATTACAAATGCAACGGTACAGGAGCAGTTTACGCGCTCACTGAACGCTTAATGAATATTAAATTTAAAAAACAGAATTACGGAGAACAGATCGATATTTCGAACAGAAAAACAGAGTAACTTGATTACAAAAAACAGTTAAAATCACTAAACTTTATTGATTAAGCAAAGCTTTTCGGTAACTACGCCATTATCAAGCTATATATAAATAAAATTAAATATATAAAAACATAAAATATTAATTTAAATTCGCAATTTTTACATACTAAATGAAATACTTAAAACTATCTGACAGTAACTGCGGTAAACAACACAATCAAATATCGGTAATATAAAATTTACAGAACAGTAGCTAGAAAATAATTATTTTATAAAAATATGTATTTGAACGATGAAAAATATGTACTTTATGTAGTCAAAAATCAATAGCTAGGAATAATTTAATTTTTTTTATATTACTGATATTTGATTGTGTTGTTCACCGCAGTCATTGTCAGTTTTAAGCATTTATAATTCATTTATTATGTAAAAATTGCGAACTTAAATTTAAATTAATATTTTATGTTTTTATATATTTAATTTTATTTATATGTAGCATGATAATGGCGTAGTTGCCGAAAAGCTTTGCTTAATAAATAAAGTTTAGTGATTTTAACTGTTTTTTTTTAAATAAAGTATAAAAAATCACTACATGCCACAATCTAAACTTTAAAAAACAGTAACTTATTAAAGAAATATTCGCTATTGTACGATCCACGGAGAGAAACGTGTTTATAATACAGAATTATACAGGGTGATCCAGAGAAGACGGACGGGTTATGTTTTAATAGCACAGTTGGTAAGACTGCTGCAACGCAAACCGCGTGTTCCGCCTTTTTTTGCCCAGTTTCAGTTATCGCGGTATCATAACGAGAAGGAGTGCGCATTTTACGTAGAACGTTATTTTAATACGATATAAGGAGAGTTACGAAAATAATTCATTTGCGGACATACCTTAAGAGCCGCGTTTACGAAATCAAAAATTCAGCGACTTACGCTCGAAAAAGTCTTCGAAAATGTTGTGAATGTATTGTTGCAAATGGCGGTCATCTGAACGATATTGTATTTCACAAATGATTGTAAGCTAATCTCTCGTTTTCCTATTTTTAAATTAAATTTCGTTCGAAAATTTTGGTCGATTAGCCCTTTTTAATTAAACCAACCAAACCGCCCATATTCTCGGGGGGGTGGTCACCCGATACTAATGAAAAATTGACGGCTAAATCCGAAGGTTTGTTCGTGCAACTAAAAAAAAATCGATTTGGTACTCTGTGTAGGAGATCGTTGATGCTAAATACTATATTGTATAAATGAAGTACAAATACCGTACAAATATCAGATTGTCCAGAACCCGTCCGATTAAATATGGAATTCTGAACAAACTGCTTTACAATTCCACTTAGGCTCGATGCATATTTATTCTACGAAAGTATTAAGAATTTTTTATAATTGATCTGCTCTATTATCGCTAAAATCTTTATTACAACGATTACAGCCGGAATGAATGTTACTTAACAATATCCGTAAAGTAACATGTTACACAGCTGTCGGAGCGTGCGATGTTATAAACCTTGTATAAATAATATTTAAACAAGCCGTTTCACGTAATAAATTGTACGTTAAAAAAAAGTTATGTATAAACGATGTATTACTGAATCTGTTTTCAATGTTTCGGGGAAAAGGTTTCAGGCATTATATTCATTCTACCGTGATTGAAATTTATTCCTATAATGCTTATGTAGTACGTGTACAAAGTTTTTCTTCTTCTTCTTACCTCGCTGCGTACTGTTACTAAGGCCAGAGGTGCGGGAGGAACTTAAATTAACGGATAGATTTCGGATAAATGAAGAACGGCGAGGAACCCAGATGCGGATTTAGGAGAATGTTTTGCAAAATATTTGCTAGAGGATTTGGAAGGTTTGCGATTTTACGTTCGGAAGAATATAGCGGACAGATAAGAAGCAAGCGAGGAATAGTTAAAATTGCATTCGGTACAATTAGGTTGGTCTTTATTAGTAAATAAGTATTCGTGGGCAAGCGATGCGATTATTAATTATTTATCTTAATTATTTTATTGTAAATAATACTTACGTATTTAGAAAGCGCTTTTATACCGTTCGGAAACCTTTGTTTATCAGCTTGTAATTCGCCATCCGGTCCTCTGGACATTTCCAACCAACAATCGTCTATTATCAAGTATTGATAACCGGCGTCTAGGTATCCTTCTTTCAACATAATGTCGGCAATTCTTCGTATTAACTGTTCGCTACGATCGAAATCAGTTTATACTTGTTGTAGTTGGCAAAAACGTCGATGATAATGTTAATTAAATTATTCGAGAGAAAATAGTTAATTAAATGAAACATAAACGATTCCTCCGACGATAATGAAAAAAAATTCGCGTATATGTAATAATTATTACAAAAATTTACTTTTAATATGAATATACAAAAAAAAAACAAACAACGAGCAACGCAACAGAATTATAGCATAATACCTGGTGGCTCTGCGGAGTTCGACGCCTGACGCAAAATGCAATTATAGATCGGTATACACAGATAGTAATTGAATAAAATAATCGACACAGAATACGATAAACTTTTATAATTTAATGATTCCGGGCCAATTTATACCACAGTTCTCGGCCATATAGAAAAACAAATTTAAAAAGGATAAAGCTCAAACTGAATAAGATTATCGGTAAAGAGAATGCTCGGATACGTGAACAAACACGGTTGGATGAGGACGGCTATAATAAAATGGAGTTGGACTGGCCACGTTGATCGAAGAGAAGACGACAGACGGTCAAAGTGAATCTGACAGTGGTGGTCGATAGACATAAAAAGTAAACAGGGAAGACCGATTCCGCGGTTGTTCGATGATATAGCAAAGGTAGCTGAGAAAAATTGACTTAAGCGTAAGACAGAAGTGGATGGAACACGTTGAGGGAAAGCCTTCATCTAGGAGTAGATAGACAATTATCGTGATGTTTATGATCTTTATAATCTACGCAATCCGCTTATTTCGAGCTTCCCACTGGAGTTCTCTGTAATATGGTCGGTAGTTTCGATTCCAGAGTCGAAATACCATACTTTTCTGAGCTATATCCGGTCCAGTTCTGATTCTATTTAAATTTCGTCAATCCCTTCTTCGTAGATTCATTTCAGGTAACTATTTCGATCGATTTTTCACCACTTCCACTTTATCAATTTTAATAGGCTCGTTCACATCCACTCTTTGGACGGGTACAGCGGTGGAATACCTAAGTAATTGACGTAAGTGCAACACTTAGCTGCTCGTCGATCTTTTAACGTATACGAGCTGTTTATCCGGACGAAAAAACAGTACTCCGCGACGACAAAATATACTATTTGTGATATTCGCAAAAGTTACTTGCTGTGGATCGTTTAAGAGTGGCAGCTTCTGTATGGAATTATTTCGAGTTTTTAATTTCTGGAATACTTGTCGATCCGATAATTATTTGGATTATTCAACCTGCGAAAGTTTTTAGTACGATAGTACTCGAGAAAAATCCTCTACGTCTAGATCAGTATGAAATGAAACCGGGGGGTTGGGGGCATTGTAAAAGGCGAAAGATTTATTCGCAACTGAATAGAAGCAGGAATTAATAAGATGTCCATTATACGGTACATGAAATTTTAATGTTAACAAATTATTTTCCTTTCTGATTGACGTGAAATGTCTTAATTTTCAAAAAATATTTATATAAATACATTAAAAATTATCTGCAGCTCATCTAAGAAGCAGTAGTATACAATAAACACCTGTATAATAATTTTGGTTTAAAATTTTATAATGTATGACTGAAAGGGTTAAGAAGATATATACGACGAATTATAAAATTGAAAAACGTAATTTTATTTCGAGAACGACAGTAATCGCCGACTCGTGTTTTAATCTATTCGACTCTTTTTTAACATTGAATAGGATGACCTTGATAAGACGGACAATTTTTTTGTTTTTCTCGAATAATTCGAAAACTACTCGACTAAAATTTTTTAAAAGAAATTTTATTTAAAAATGGGAAAACGAGAAATTTACATTTGTGGAATACAATATCGTTCAGATGATCGCCATTTTCAACGATACGTTAATTCGGTTTTGAGAAAATTATCAAACAGTTTTTCGGTAGGTTGTTAACCGTGCTTCACGGAGGTGTACAATGAGCCTCCCCCGTATATAAACGACAGTGCTTGTAACGCGCTAACCGTCTAAGCATATTTATATAAATAAGGATTTGACATTTCTAACGCGAATTAATAATAATAATTATTATTATTTAGCAAATTAAAATAATCTTGAAGAATTTATATATATATATATATATATATATAATTATTGTTCAAGGAGAAGAAATAAATGATTTGATTATATTCAGGTGTCGAGTTTAGCTGCTGAGGCTATAATAGCGAAGTGAGGTTGTAAATATATCTTGTTTCTGTCAATACGACGAAGTGTGTAAGTAAACGTAATCTCTCTCCACGATTAACCGAGTTTGTAGTTGCGTGTAAAAAATACATATCATCTGCACGCGGCACAATATATTTAATTTTAGAGTTCTTTTTTAAACGAATATATCGTTTTAATAATATTTATTAAATATTAAATTATATCAAAATTATTAAATTGCTGAAAATTATTCATCTTCGATAAGTTGTTTTGTACTTTGCATCTACAGGGATCTTCTCTCTTAAATACCGTTCCGTCAACGTGTATCGTTTTTTGATTTTTTTTTTTTTAATTCGGTGAATAATTTTATTTAATTAAAACCACGATCACGTTTGTATAAGTTAAATAACTCAGTGCGCCATCTATGGGAGAATTCGGTTAACTCGTGCGAGTGGCCTATGCAAATATGCGGTGGACATTGAATATTAAATCCATTACGGTTAGATTGGAACTTGTTTTGGACGAATGCCGAAGTAACGGTAGCTTATTGCAAATTATGATAAAACAATAAATAATGATGATAATAATAATTATAATAATAACAATTCAATTTGAATTTATTTTTAACGAATACATTTAACATTAGAACACAATAAGATATGTTATTATATAATACAGAAAATGAGCGTCAAATTATTAGTGTACTGTAAAATATAATTATAAGTTTATCGAATTTCGTATTTAATAAATTTTTTCCATAAATAAAACTTATTAATTATTAATTATAATTAGGGTATCAGATATACAACCCAGTTATGCGAAATTCTGCACGTGTACCAGTTTTATCGATATAATAAGTGATTGTCTCACATTAATTAAAACGTTACTAAACGCTGTACTTGCATTCGTATTATATGCATATTTATAAGACACACGGATGCACACACACACACACGCACATTCACAAAAACGGCTTCAAAATTATTTATGATAAATATATAATAATTTAATATCGTTATCGTTAACGAGACCGCGATTCTTTTTTTTCTAATTTTTTAAAAATTTAAAAAAACTATCTGTACTAAATATTTAAAAATATAATTGTATACCGTACGCGCACGAGCTGAGATATTAGAACTACTACAGCTATCATAATGAACATTTAAAACGATAAACATTCATGTTACAGTCGTGTAATTATCACGAGTTTTAATTATTGCAAACGAGAGTTTTCGATCAATATTAACAATTTTCTATGTATTCGCTTATAATTAATACGGTCCGTTTTTAATTCTTTAAGTAGCGTGTTATACTTTACAGCATCGGCATGTACAGAGCTTGCACCTTATAACGATTAGTCCATAATAATAGTAATCAAAATCAAATCACTTTTATTAACACCCTATTAATAAATAATAAATAATAGGCGCTGCGAGGGGCGGGATTGCGCGAGTAGCAGCAAACGATGTACGATAACTGTAACGGCATCTTAATGCTAATTAGACTAATTTAAGAATAACATAAATAGAACGACTAAGGATTTTATACTTAAAGGAACCGAACCATATCAGGAACGCTGAAATCTACACCACTTATGCGGTTTCCAGTTTTAGCTAATATAGCTCCAGCTGCAATTAGACGGCAGACAGCGTTATTATTCAGATGTACCCCGAACTGTCAATATCTGAAGAGATAAGGTCCGCACCAGTATCGAGACTCAAATCCAGAAAATCACCTTCAGTGGATGAATTATTCGCAGAAGATATGAAAGAGTTAAATAAATGGAAAATAACATGGGAAAGGAATTTAGAACATACAGCAAATTCCCATTTAGTTGTCGACCCGAGGAATGAAATTAAATGAATCGATTTATCTAGGAAACTATGGAAGACACAATAGAATTAGGACCGGACAGGGAAGATGCGGATATCTAATGCAGAAGTGGGGTATCCAAGACAAACAATGCAGCGTATATTGGAAGACTGTAGTGAATCTGCACCTTTAACATTAGACGATGTTCACAATCTTAATGACAGACCCCAAGCCCTAAGCGATCTAACTCACCAGAGTTATTTTGATACTTATTAGACGTCGAATATGTAGTTCTACTGGAACACACTAATAGTATGTTATCCATCCCTGGATGGAGATTGTTACACAGTACAATAAAAATAAACGATAAATAACGATTTTATATTTTTTGAAGGAATAATACATATAGTATAATACTTAACTAAATTTAAAGTTTAAAATCTATTCTTCGCGTTTTTCTACAAAATTCTTCTAGTACCTTCTATATTACAAAACTATTTACTTTAAAAACAACGAAATTTAAATAAAATAAATGAAAATGAAATAAATTAAAAAAAAAACAAAATAAATTTAACGCAAAACTGCATTTAACAACGAGTATATATTTTCTTATTATCCGATTGAGCACATTCGTAGCATACTTGTACAACTCAGAATCGATTGGGACTTGGATAAATTGATGTGTTTTGCTTCCCTAAGCGGGATAAAAAATAAAAAAAAAAACGCGGAAAAATTTTTAATTGTAAATTGGAACCGTTTAAATTTTACTTATAAGTATGTTTATAAACATACCTAGGTTAGGTTAGATTCAGTTAGGTTAGAATCGGTCAGGTTTATTTCGGCTAGTTAGCGGTAGAATTAAAAGAAAAAACGAGACTTTCAAAAATGGTTTCCGCGGATTTTTAACTTCGTAACTCGTTAAAAATAATAATTTGTGATATTTAAAAAAAAAAACACGAAAATCGGGAGTGTACAAGTATTCTTCGAATCTACCTCAGATCGATTCCTAATGAGGGGGGTCAGACCATCAACCATCAGACTACGCTACTGCGCGCAAATATACGTAATAATAATAATAATATTGAAATATTTTTCTAATTTTAAATTTACTGATCTATGTAACAAATTATAAATGCCAAACAAATGTTAAAAAACAGACACAATATTAGCGTTTAATACACAAAATGTCGCCCCGAAGTATGAATATTAATTTTCCGGTTTATGTGTAGACGGTTGACTTGTAAAATTTGCTAGTCACGAAAATTTATTTATGTGGATTATGATAAAAAATAATCGAAACCGGATCAATTTTTTGCTCGCTAACTATCAGACTGCAGTCTAATGTATTATAGATATCGTCGTTACAAAATCAAATCGATTTAAGTATTGCGCACGATTACACATTCAATCGCACCTCACTTTGACTGAATTCTCGCAATCGAATCTTTATAGAATTGTTCGAGATAAACTTATAAATAGATAAATTTACTTAAAAAACCCGATAAATCGAAATTTCGTTCTAGTTTTCAAAATTTTAATTTTCTCTAAAAATATTGCTTTTCGTAAAAAAGTTGTTTTTTTACTTCTACTTATTTTTATCGAAAGGTGGTTTTTGAAAATCTTATAAATTATACACGTTTCGTTCGAACTTACAATATATATAACGTGGAACGATGTTAGATTAAATGGAAAAAAATCGATAATTCAATATCGATAACCATGTACCTGATACATTCGTCCGGGTATTGATCGCAATCTACGATACATCTATATCGCTGCCACGTCATAAATCCCATCGGCGGCGTCAAAGCCAGTCCGTTATTTAAAGCGTCGAGCGATTTACAATAAAACAACAACAGCAGTAGGTAGACGGTCGGCATTTTTCTTTTAACGAATCGAATTAAATTTATCTGCAATTTACGAAAAATTTTCAAGAAATTACTAGAATTAATTCGAGATAATGATCAACACGTCCAAAAATCTGAATACGTAGCCAATAATTTTCTTACGATAATAAAATGAAAATGTCATACCGGGAACTTGAAAGAATATCAACAGAAATCATTAATTTTTATATAAAAGTTTTGTAATTTTAATAACTGTTTTTTCTTGTGACTTTTTAAATTTTTTCGTTTTAAATCGCTACATTCCAGAATGTTTTAAAAATGTATTTATCTCGGTAAGAACGACCTTTAATGTTTTTAATCGCAAATTAAAGAATATTGTTTTTTTTTTTTCGTTTCGAAAAGGTTAATAAACGATAGCTGGCCAGTTAAAATTAATAATTCGTTCTCCGTCGTATAGTCGACTACTTCTAAAATTTCACATACACGTACCGTCGTTAAAGCGTGTAAAGTTTATTTAATTATTAGTTTTCGCGCAGTAGTTAAAACTCTCGTAGCTTCTTTATCCAACTATGTCGAGATAATTCTAATATATTCAACCGATCGCCTACTCCCTATTGATCATTTCGCGCTAACCTCCGCAATGATGTTTTATTGCTGTCTCGTAATTTTCCGATAGGCATTTCTAGATAAATCCATTCCTTTAATTTCATTCCTTGGGTCGACAACTAAATGGAAATTTGTTCTATGTTCTAAAAATTACACTCAATAGAATTAGGACCGGGCGGGGAAGATGCGGATATCTAATGCAGAAATCGGGTATCAAACAATGCGACACATATATTAGAAGGTTTAACATTATATTCACAATCTTAATGACGGAGCCATAGACTGGCTAACAAATTTAAGACTTATGATGATAGTTTTGTGTAATTATATATAACCGATGATTATACACGATAAGAAGAATAATAGGCATTTCCTCCGGTCATTCCTCGCTCAGCTTTTATAGCAGGTTATCGTAATGCCTAAGCCCGGGAAAGACCGTTAGAGTAATATCGAATACGAAGCTGTAAATTATCCAACTGAATTTCGAAATTCTCCGAATATATCGGAAATAATACCACACGATTGGTTCACCGATTATTCTGACGCGCAATTTGAAACCCAACTCAGAATATGCGCGACGTTACACGTTTGGTAATTGAGGGGATCACAGGAAATGTTACCGAAGCAACCATTTTGACTGGAAGACTTAACCGTTTAAGTCACCATGTCCACCATACACGGTAGATGAAATTTTCATAACAAAATTATATATTTTCTGGTTGACCGTAAAGCGTCTTAATTCTAATTATATTTATGTAAAAATATAGAAAATAATTTAGAATTATCTGAAAGGCAACGTTGTATAATAAACAGCCCGTATAAAACTTATCATTTTCTGTGAAAATTTCATGCGCGTCTGAAAGGGTTAAAGAACAAATCATTCTGTCGATACCAAGAATGATACCGTCGGATATTACAATATAGTTCGAAAGGTTTCAAGACCAGACAACGTCTATTAGCGGCTCGAATTTATCCATGTTTTCCTCGTGGCCAATTATATGTTCACGTTGCATGTTAAAGTGTTAGTGTGTTAGCAAACTCTCGAATTTATTTATATCAGCAAAAGACAAATTGACTGAAAATATAGTAGCGCTAATTTAACTTAATTTTTTTATTTACTTACTACTAATCTCCAACAAGTCTCGTATATGCATTTGAATAATTCGACGTAATATTAAATTATTGTCGCGGCCAGTATGTTAGTATATATATATATATATATATATATATATATATATATATATATATACAATTTATACGTGTGTACAGATAAGTATTTGTTGACGAAACAGAATAGGTATACCGTTTAGACGTCACATAGTTTATAAGGCTAATGTACTAAGTTGTCGGTGCGTCTAATATACTATTGCAGGGAGGTAGTACTACTATCAGCTGACGGAATTAGTCACGCGAGTGTAATTGTGAGTTTGAATATCAATCATTAATACGAATGGAACGTATGCAAGTGTGTGAAAAGTAATAGAAAATGCAGAATGTTACGTATTTTGAATAGAAAGACTCTATGTGGTCGGGGGGGGGGGACAATTTTTATAGTATACATACTTGTGTTAAAAAGAAAGTGCTAATGAGTAAAAGCTCACGGAATTGACGAAATCCGTATAAAAGACGTAAAAGATATTAAAGAAAGAATTATTACGGTAATAAATCAAGCATTAGAGGAAAGTGTGATTCCAACAAACTTGAAGATAACATTAGTTAGGCCCGTATACAAAAAAAAGGTAACCATAAAGTATACAGTAATTATAGACCTATTGCGGTAAACACGATAATAGCTAAAGTAATGGAAAAATATGTCGCGCAACAATTAGCTAAGTGTACTTAGAAGAAAATAACATCATCTGATACAGAGCGGTATGGGTTTCAAAGGAAGAAATCAACATCACAGGCACTGAGGGATTTTGCCGAGGAGGTACGGATAGACTTTGAAACGAGAAATACTTGCGACATAGATCTCAGGAAAATCATTCGGTACGGTCATTCGTGATAAGCTGCTAGGAAGGATTGAAGAAATAGTGTTAAAGCAAAATAATATACGAGGTGAATATATGTCAATGAATGTGTTAATTCCGCAAGGTAGTAATCTAGCACCGTTATTATTGTTTATTATATACACAAACGGTCTACAAAAAAAAAAAAAAAAAAAAAAATTGACTAACAGCGAAGTTTTCGCTTTTGCGGACGATATTGCTATAATGACAGTTCACCGGAAAACTGAAGTGGCAGAAAAATATATGAATATTTATTAGAAGTAGATGGACTCACACCACCTTTATCTTACAGTTAATAGAACAAAAACGAAACGTACGCTGATGAAAATGATCTATATAAGCCAAAAATTAAAATACACACTAACAAGTGCGCACATTACTGGTCGGACAAACATAGATGTTCAGATTTGGGTTGTCACATAATTAGAACTGGTAAGTGAATACACAGATATCTAGGTGTAAGGATGGATAGACAATTGATGTAGAACTTGCAAATATAAAAAGTAAATAATAAAGTGAAATCGATAATACCAACATTATATACATTAAGAAATTACGTAGGTCAGGAGACAATGAGAATGGGGTGTATTTAGTCGAATCCAGATTGAAATATGGCATAGAAGCATGGGGATCGGCGTCTAAATATTACATGGGAAAAATCTAGATACTAGGAAACAGTTTGAACCTAATAAACGAGTATAAATGTAGAAATCAGAACAAAACACTAAACGATCTGTTACGTCATCATAATGTATTAAATATAGATTTGTTTACAAAAGTTTGGAATTATTTAATAAAAAATAAAAGTATCGATTTAAAGGAAAAAAATATAAACTAAGGAAAACGAACAGGTATGTGTATGTTCGGTAGCACGGTCAAGGTTGGTGAACAAACTGATAAATACGTGATGATGATTAAATAATATACCGAAAGAAATATTGAAAGAAAAAATGATTTGAAAAACTAAAGGAGTGGTTATGGGAATAATATAAACAAAATAATAAGAAACGAAAAATTGTAACTGTAACTGCATATAAAGTAAAGTGAAATAAAAAACAACTTATAATGAATTCGAAACGGTGCGACGAGTGAGAGCAATAAGTTAATATAGCGTCGGCTACTACTAATGAGGTAATGACAATATTCGGGAATGTGTGAGTACTATAACTGTAACTTTTTGTGTATACGTGGGTATGTGAATTTTTTAAATTAAAGATAACGATGTATGTATGTTATGTAATAATAGTTTAGATGTTCGTAAAATGGTGTAGATCCGTCGACAAGCGTATGACCGGACATATATATTTATCTAAGTACAGAATGGGGTATATGAGTGTGTGTGAGATTGGGTTTACTTCTCGTCTTTTTATTTTATAATAAATATACGCTTTTTGAAAAAAATAAAATAAAAGTAACAGTGATAATTAAAGCGTACTGTTACTCTCACTCGTGATATAAATGAAAAATCCGTCACACACTCGAATTATCAATATTTAACTGATAACAGGAACGTCTTCTGACGTTAACAAAATCTCACGTAGAAATCATAATTCTTTCGGATAATTTTTTTTTAAAAATGAATTTCGGTATGTCATTTGAATGAGTGGAAAAAATAATAATAAAAGGGCATCTACACCCCTTATCCTTGACCTAATTATTTTATAATAAATTTAAGGGCCAGAAATATATTACAAGAACTAGTCAAATTCAAAAATAGCGCCGAAATTATATATTTCTGCTACCGGAAAGTATTTGAAGGAACTTACTACTTATTCATTTCATTATACTTCAGACATCACTATTTTGATTTGGTACGTCTGACTTGTCTTATATATATATATATATATATATATATATATATATATATATATATATATATATATATATATATATATATATATATATATATGGGTTCAACAAAAGAATCATAATGGTTCCTTCCATTCAACTGATGGAATGATGGAATAGAATTTATCATTCGATTCAGTCGTTTTTTTTAAATAAATAATTTATTTATTATCCACGTAAAGTAGAATTTAAAGACTCAGAACGTGTAATAATTGAGTTAGATTCTGTTTTAGTCCGTCCGGTGCAAGTCCCACTTACTGGCCGTCTAATCCTGAGTATATTCCTGATTGGCTTGATTTTTATATTTGCAAAGGCATCGCATCAAACTATTTAGAAGTAACTAATCATACTGATTTATCTTCAGATCATATTCCAGTGTGGCTCACTTTGAGCGATAGTGTGATTAACTGCATTAACGAATAAGCGTACAATTTGGGACTCTTTCCGTAAAAATCTTGATACAAATATTAATCTTAAAGCAAAACTTAAAACATCTTTGGATTCGGAAACTCAATGCCAACAGTTCCTTGAAGGTGTACGAGAAGCAGCTGTGAATGCTACCCCGCAGCTAAACATTGTACACGCCGAAGAATATGTTATCCTGCTGCAATTTGGCAACTTTTAAAAAATAGACGTATTGCGAGGCGAATTTGGCACAACTCCCATAATTCTGCTGATAAAAATGTATTCAATCGGCTCAGCAATAAGCTAAATAGAATCATCAAAAAATCAAGCAAAAATTAATTTGAAGATTACCTGGAAAATCTCAGTGCAGAACCCGACAAAGATTATAGTTTTGTTGAAAGCAGAAACACAAACCTTTAACCGGCTCCTCTAGTGATGGATCAGAAATTAATTGCAGCAAACGATAAAGCGATCTACTACATATTGGGCTGAAACGTAGAATATCCGGACACGGAAAGTAAGTAAGAATCTCATCGACTCCAGAGGCCAGTTAAATTCCTCCTCTTAAGGATAAGTCTGGGAACTGGATAAGAAACGAAGATGAGAAAGCTTGAGCTATTTGCTGGGTACCTCTCAGAAAAACATTTATGCTACGTAATATTACACTTCAAATATCATTGCTAGCTGAGCAACAGATTATGTTCGCCTTATGAAGTAGCATTACAAATTGATACAAACTTAAATCCAAAAAAAAAGAAAAAATCGCCTGATATTGATGGAATTTCTCCTAGAGTGCTATGCGAATTGTCACGTAAAGGAATAGTTCTTTTAACCTATTTGTTTAACGGTTGTCTTCGTCTTGACGATATACCGGAAAGCTTCAAAACCGCGCAAATAATTATGATAAAGAAACTTAACAAACCGGACGGGAAAGCGGAGTCATATAGGCCTATTTCTCTATGATTTATCTATCAATGATCAAACCGATATGGACGTTCGGTTTGGAACTTTGGGGATGTGCCGTAACATCCAACTGTGCAATCATTCAGAGAGTACAGAACAAAGTTATACGCCTGATCACAAGAGCGAGGTGGTTCAAGCGTGACGATGATTTACATCGGGATCTGCAGTTGAAGAAATTGGATGAAACAATTCGCTATTTTCCATCTGCGCATGAACGGCGACTAGTGGCTCATATAAATATAGAAGCACAGAAATTGATGAATACGGGAAAAGACTGCAGCGGCTTAAACCGCATAATTTATTGAATTTATAAAAGTTATATATCCTACGTATTAGTAGAGCATGTCATTGGGCTATGCTTCTACATTATTATGTTTTCGCATATAAATAATGTATCTATGATTTATTGAATTTATAAAAAATTATATATCCTATGTATTAGTAAAGCACACCATTGGGCTATGTTTGTACATTATTATGTTTTCGCGTATAAATAATTTATCTATAATTATTACTTATTTAAAAATTTTATTTTTTCCCCTTAAGATTGTAATGCAAATAATAATAATAATAAATAAAAGAAATAGATCGGGCATATTAACAAACTTTTATTATTATTACTATTTGATAATACTAGCGGGACATATACATCCATTGACCTACTGTGGTACTAGATCTGATTTAAAAGGTTCAACGAATCCCGGAACGGGAAAACATTATGAATGTGGTCGGCAGATTCAGATAACAGTTGAAGTAAGGAAGGAGGAAGGTTGTGCTGGATTCTAGATGTTGTGAGAGCATGACAGGATGTTAGTATGTGTGGTATAAACAGTTGTGACACTTGGCAAAAGGGACAAAGTGGAGGGTCTGTTCCTTGAAGAAGAAAGGAATGGGTAAGATTTGAGGGGGATATTCGAAGTCTGGTAAGGATAACATTTTTCTTTCTTGTTCTGAAAGGAAATGGCAGCTGAGATAATGGATTATATTTGATTGAAAGGAGATGGTTTTGTTGATTAGACTTTCACACCGGACACCAGGATTTGGTTATGAGAAATTTCACAAAAACTTTTACGTCGCTATAGAGAAAGAGGCGAGCGGAAATGTGTGGAAGCAAGGACGCCTCCCTGGAAGCTCGGTCAATAGTTTCATTTCCAGGAAAACCGATGTGGCTGAGAATCCAAATGAAAACTATGGAATCTTGAGATCTAGTAAGGAGGTCATGGACAAGCAGTATGCGTTGTAAAAGTGCATTGTCCGTATAAAGGTTGTGGAGAGACTTTAAAACATAGCGTGAATCAGAAAGGATAAGGAATTTAGGAGAAGATTACACCGTGGACAAGAACTCTAGACACTTGAAAATAGCAAAAGATTCAGCTGAGAATATGGAGTAGGACTTGCCGAAAGGCGATCTTTAGAGTAGACGCCATTGGCATTTATTTGACAAGAGTTGCAGTTTATTGTAAGCAGCAACGGAAATTAAACTTCAAATAAGAGAGAAATACACGTAAAAACTGAACAAATAACTTCACCGATGTTAATATACGACTTATAGTTAAATAATTAAATACAGCGCATTAATAGTTTTATTAGCTTTAATGAGGATACAGTTTACGATTCTGTAAAAGTAAATTTTTGTTTTTTATGCAAGCAACTCCCTAAGTACGGACTGTAGGTCGATCATTGAAGGAATCCGATAAAATTAAGTAAATTATGAAAATTAAATGTGACAAAAACTGAATAGTTTTGGTAAAAACTGTCTTAAATCAGAGAACTACGAAAGATTTGAAATATTCTATTAAGATGCGCGGAGAGATCGTTTGAAAATAATCCGGTCATAAAATACAAATTGTTAATTTACACATAATTCGTGTTTATAATGAACTGTAACCTGAAAATGGTTTAATTTAAAATCGGACGAACATAAAAAATTTACTTTTCGTAAATTTCTTTATACTGCAATATTAGTTTTGAATCTGAAGTTGCGCTATTATTCAATATTGAAATTCTGGGTATATAAATCGAAATGCAAGTTAACGTCTATCACGAATATCAGTCTTGAATCGGAAGTTGCGCTATTATTCAATATTGAAACTCTCGGTATATACTTCACGATGCAACTTATAATACTTAGTGTTGTTAGAAATAACACAGTTTTCAACTTTAAACAGTACGTATGGGTAATAATGGAATCTTCGATTGCTAGACCGAAAAATTAACAACGAAAAGAACTTAAAATCGCTAAACGCTTTTTATAAAACAATGGTAAAGCTTTTCAGCTATTAAACCATTATCAAGTGAAAGTACAAATAAAAAATAAGACTATATAAACATATATAATATATATCAAATATAAAATGAAAAAAAATATATATATACGATATATATACTCTTATATATATATATATATATATATATATATATATATAAAATTTATGAAAATTAGTAAAGTGAAAAATAGTATTTATAGAAAAAGTTTGTCAAATATAAATTTAGAACACCGAATGAACTTAATCTTGTTAATTGTCTAATTTGCTTTCGTTTAATTAAACTATTTTTTTTTTTTTTGAAAATAAGAAGAAACTTATGACTCGAATAAAAAACCCGCCAAATACGCTATTGTCATATGTTTCGTTACAGCTATTAACTAATACATACAAACACTGACACACGCGAAACATATATAGAAACATATATACACATATATACATATACAGTGGGTGAGAGAAACACATAGAATGAATAGAGGTAATTTTAAACAAAGGAAGAACCAATTACTTGAGGAAACACGTTTTCACTTTAGAATGACAAAACTAAGTGATTTAAATTATCGTTTATCAATGATATTCAATTTTAAATGACACCTACCAACATACACACACACACACATATGATACGACGGCTATAATAAACAGTTTAGATTCTAATTTTACATATTGATGCATAAAGAAATATTATTTTTTGTTACTTGTCCTTGCCAAGTTTGGTCGTGTACATGAGTTATGATATTGTACATATTACATTATTGCCCTACTTTAACATACTCGTACATATATATATATATATATATATACATATAATATATATAATATATATAATATATACAAAGTGCATAATTTACTGCGCTGTAAAGTATATTGATTAGGATACCGGTACATTAAAGTAGGGCAATAATGTAATATGTATAACATTACAGCTCACATACAAGACCAAATTTCGTCGAGGAGAATTTATGAAAAAAAATGCTGCTTTATGCATCAATGCATAAAATTAATTATATATATATATATATTTGTTTTTTATCACATTCACTATGAAATTATTATGTTAATTCCGTTTTTTTTTTCACTTTGATAATTGTTTTTTCTAAATTATATGTATTTTCATATTTTATTTTTTATATTCACCTGAGAGTGGCTTAACAGACGAAAAGTTTGGAGTCTTTCATAAAGAAAATTTTAGTAATATAGATTCAATTTTTGTTGTTTATTTTTGAAAAAATACTACATTCCACACTTTTCAATAATATATATATATATATATATATATATATATATATATATATATATATATATATATATATATATATATATATATATATCTACACACACATATTATATATATACATGTATACGTGTATATATATGTATATATGCATTCTTCTTCACCGGTAATCCTCTGTGGGACATTGTGATCGTGTAGCAAACAGATCACTGAACGCCATCATTGCTTACAATCTGTTGTTCGTTGCACACGCATTGATGTACAGTTACTCCACTTTCATTTCTGATCATACCGCTTGTCCTTCTTTAGAGTGTTATTCCCTTGGACTTTAGTCCGTATTACAAGTGTTTCTAATTCTCGTTTACCGTGAACTCGATAGCCGATATATTACATTACGGGAAGTACGTCTACATTAGGCGATCGTTGCTTTATATTCAACTGGTGAAATGCCGATTAATTTGTCGGTGTCGCATCCGGTGGTATTATAAGTAACTTTCCTCAATACAACCTTTCGAATCTATTAAGTCGCAACACGCTGGTTTTATTTAAAGTCCACCGTTCAGCTTTATAGAATACTATCGAGAATTTTGATGTCTTTACCAAGTTTTGTTTAACGTTTCTATTAATAGATCAGTTCTTCCGTATTTTAATTAATTTCATCTTAGCGCAGTGACTTATTTGAATAGGGCGATCCTAAGCAGTGGCGGACCCACGTGGGTTACCGTGCTTAAACCCCCAGAGGGCTTAGAAAAGTATAAAATACATATAAAGAAGGCTCGTAACTTGTAAGCTCCAAACAATTTCGCAGCTAAAATTATCGTTGAAACAGAAGGGAATATTTGAAAGAGCTATCGATAATAAAACCTCATCTTGAAGAGCGTGCAAAACAGCCTAGATTGCAAAAAGTACTGTTAGAAAATATTCCTTACATTCTGTCCGCTAATGACATTGAAAATCTAGCTGACTGTGCAACACAAAGAAAAAAAAATGGCCGTTGGTCGGGCCGTTTGGCATTCGAATCTGAACCAGGTTATTGCGTTTTTGGTGTTGTTGTTATTAATTGTTTCGTTGTTGTTCGTGATCGTTTATAGTTTGTTTTGCCTGTCGATACACATTCCGCTGTGTATATTTTATTCATTTTTATTACACATTTTTTATAATTTTTTTTGGGAGGGGGTGATGTTTGAGCATGCCCCGGATGCAAATCCTGGGTGCGCCACTGATCCTGAGTATGTAAAAGTTTCGACTATTTTGTATCATATATATATATATGTGTGTGTGTGTATATATGTACATATACAAGATAAATAAGCTGAGGCAGGACAATTATTTATTATCTACAATCCTATTTGTAGTCCCCAGTGTTAATAGTAGGTCACATCGTGTTCTCTGTGAACCAAACATGCTCGTACAAATCTAGGTTATAATTTCTATCCACCTTGAGTCTATATAATAATATATTAAACATTCAACCACGGCTAGATATGTCCATTTTGAAAGTAAATTTATATATTACATATATATATATATATATTAAATTCTATTATTTTTAATATATTCCTTTTTATTTAATTTCTTAATTTTCAGTAAGTTTGTTTTATGTGATAAAATACATTTTGGTCATAAAAAGTATCGTTTTTTTGTTATTGTGAATTCGCGTTATACGTGACTTTGAGTAACAGTTTTTTCACTTCGGAACATGCGCATATGATTTATATTCAGTCCGGGTTTTTTTGCACTTGTGAATTAGTATGTGTGTGTGTTAACATGCATGTCTTGAAGGGGAGCTTGTTTATGTGGAAATACGCGCGTACGAGTGGTATTTCTGTTCTCTTTTTATATTGTATTTAGATGTGTGCTTGTATATAATAAATAAATATTTATTTATTTAAAAAGCCAATTATAGTCCGGACTGGTATTTACCTGATACAAAAGTGACAAATAACTGTACAAAAAATAATACTCGTGTCTTTAACTAAAATAATAAAAGGTAACCGTAATAAATAGATTAACACGCGTAGAATTTATAACTTACTTAATAAACTCCGTTAATTATACGCTGCTTATTAGTAACGACTAGCTACACTTAATTAGTCTTCTTAATAATTCTAAAAATTTGGTTCAAAAATGAATTGACGATTAAAAACAGGCTCGATGGTTAAAAGTTTACAGTAATAAAATAGCGAAAGACAACGAGAACGATTTTAATTTCACCCTATGCAATAAAAATATGTTCTTAATAAAATCCAGGGTCATCACTGTCGACACTATTATCATGTAGCTCTGTTTCTTCTTGTTATGATTTTATACATGTATTAGATAGAGAAATGAGATCCTTATTTAATAACAAAAAAGTAGATTCTTATGAAAAATTGGACTCCTTATCAATAAGTTTCTCTCTCTCTCTCTCTCTCTCTCTCTCTCTATATATATATATATATATATATATATATATATATATATATATATATAACCTTTATCAGTTATAACTTTCAAAGTTGATATCAGTCTACTTTTACACCAACAATTATTTCACCTATCGTCTCTATTTTTCGTTAGACTCAACAGTTCTTATATATAATAATAATATATGCACATATATGTATTCCAGATAACTGGCTGAAATTAATATTCGTAATGATACCGAAGAAAGTAAACGCTAAAAAATGTGAAGATTATCTGTGTATTACTTTGATAAGCCATGTATTAAGAATATTCCTCAGAATTATATACCGGAGAATGGATAAAAAGCTAGAACAACTAGATGATACTTAGTTTGGGTGTAGGAGGAACCTATGTACCAGAAACGCCTTATTCAGCGTCAGGATATTAGTCGACCGTTGTTGAAATGTTGCGTGTCTAGTGTACATATGACTCGTGTACTTTCAGAAAGCTTTCGATAATGTAAAGCGTAATAGATTTATGGATATTTTAGGAAGTACAGATATTGACGACAAAGATTTTCGAATCGTAAAAACCTATATTGGAAACAGTCGGCAAGTATTAAAATCGAACAGCGGAATACGGAGTGTGTGGCGATATGCAAATGCGTAAGGCGTGGTTATATCCTATCGTCTCTGTTATTTAATATATATTCTGAAACAATTGTTTGAAGAATCGGAGATTTAAAACCGGTATTAAAGTAAATTGAACAGCGGTAAACAATATCAAATGTGCATATGGTGCCATTTTAATATCGAATAGTACAAAAGAATTATAGAAATTCGTGGATCAATAACATGCAAAGAATGCGGGTTGCATCTAAATATGTCCAAAACAAAGAACATGGTAATAAATAGGAAAAACAATGATAACAACACCACGAACAGCTGATGGAGGAACAATAGGTAAAATAGAGAATATCGAGTAGCTGGATAGCAACATAAATGAGAACAATGGGATACGAGCAAAGAAATAAAATTCCGGATTGGGAAAGATCGTAATCCATTTTTTAAGGTTAGGGCTATATTATGTAGTTAAAACATAAATATAGAATTAAATCTAAGCTAACACGTTACATATTCTCAGTACTATTGTAGGACGTTGAAAGTGGAACTTTAACGAAGACGTTCGAGAAAAACCAGATGCCTTTGAAATGTGGCTTTATCGCAGAATTCTTAAAGTAAAACGGACTGACAAGATAAGAAACTGTGGAACATTAACCAGTTTAAATAAAAGCAGGGAAATAGTAAAAGACGTCAAACGAAAATTGAAGTATTTTGGGCATATAATGCACCACCCGAAACGATATAACGCAAATACAGTTGAATTGTTCCAGAATGCATCAAATAGACAAAGAATTGGAAAAATGTTGGCCGGTGTTCGGTAACATGGCACCCTGATGATGATGATTACAATGATGAGATAAATTCATTACGAAAAGTGGGAAAACTAAAACAATTGATAGATGTTCTGAAGAAGCATGCTATAATACGCTGCTATACAGGAGACAAGATATACAGATAAAAATATGTTCGAATCTGAGAGATATCGAATATTCATATCGAATATTCAAACGAAAAGTAGGAAAAATAGAAACAAACAACGCTGCTTATTTAGGAACAGCTTTTGTAGTCAGTTACCGGATTCTAGATTCTGTCGAGGATTGCAAACATTTAATAGTAGAATTTCTTTACCGAGCATTATATGCACAAATAAAATATACGCGTTAATGCGCATGATCCAATAAATTAAAAAAAAAATCAAACAAATAAAAAAAGAAGCTGATATTTTTTGGGAAGAATGGGAGGAAGTTATAAATATCCTCAAGGAACACACAACTGTTTTACTGGGAGATTTTAATGCGCAGCTAGGTAGAGAAAATAAGTATAGGGATACTTTTTGGAAGATAGCCAGCACACTTACGGACTAACAAGAATGGAGAAAGACTAATAAATCTGTGTAAAGCTGCCAACTTGATTATGAAATCCACAGCTTTTAAACACCTGCCGAGGAAACGGAAAACATGGACATCTCCAAATTCAAAATTAGACGAATTTCAAATAAGGTGGCGATGTCAAAAGTATCCACAAAGGAGATACAAAATGTAAAAGTTGTAAGAAATAGTCATCTGGATTCAGACCATTGCTTTTCTAAAATTAAAATGAAATTTCAACCTAGGAATACAAGAAAACAAATTTTCTTTTCAAAGAATCATACTCCTAAACATGTAATAAAAGCAGCTTACCTAGAAATGATCTCACGGTACCCAAGTAGCAGTTATGCACATAAATTAAAAATAAAAAACCGTAATCTAGATCGAGATGAGTCGTTTGAAATGTCGAGATTTTTCACTTGTTAGTTTTATCGTTTATCATTTAATCCCGATGACGACGTTATAGCCGGTAAAGCTGGATCTACTATGTTTATAGATATAAAATTTTTTATTTTATTTATATATATATATATATATATATATATATATATATATATATATATATATATATGTAAACATTATATATATAAGAATACATATATAGGATATTTACCCCTTAGATGACTCATCATAGTGTACTTATACAACTCAGAATCGATCGGGTTTTGGATAAATTGATGTGTTTTCTTTTCTTAGCACGATAAAAGGTTAAAAAAAAAACGCTCAAAATTTTTTATTTCAAATTCTACTTATAAGTATGTTCATGAACATAAAATAGTTTCTCCATTATAGCGATCGTGTAGTTACTGTTTTATTTTAAAAATTACTTTAAAATAATAATAAATAAACAACTGATTTGTTTTTGGTTAGTTAGAAGTAGAATTAAATGAAAATAATAATAATAATAATAATAATAATAATAATAATAATAATAAAATATTCAGCTACTTTAGGTTAGAATCGGTCAGATTTATTTCGACTAGTTAGAAGCGGAATTAAAGGAAAAAACGAGAATGGCACATTGCCCGCGTTAGTGCTAAATCGAAATTTACGGCGAGATTTTTAGTTTTATTAAATGTTATTATTTATTTATTTTTCCACATTTTCCGTTCCAGTGTTTACGTAATTTCCTTATTTTCCCTCATAATCTATATACTTCATCATTTTCTTTCTATAGAAACTAAATGTCATTAATACATGAAATTCGTATAGTTGCTTGGAATTGTAATTCCATTCTACGCAAGTACGATGAATTGCATCACTTTGCTATACAAAATAAAATTAATATTATCGCATTGTCTGAAACTAAACTGGATAGTTCTTGCAGATTACATTTTCCCGGTTATAACATTTGTAGGAAGGACGTGTGCCGTAGAAATGGTGGGGTTGCTTTATTTATACACAAGCATTTACGGTTTGAAGAGATCATCACACCACAACTAAACTGTATACAAGCTATTGGTGTAAAACTTTATCTCGATCATACTAACAATAATAGATATAACAACACTACTAGTAATAATGTTAATTACAGCAGGAAAACTCGTAGCATTTCTATTTTCGCTGTTTATAAGCCTCCTAATTGCATGCGCAAATTTTCTGACGATATTCACACTCTGATGAAAGTTGATAATAAAGTTATTTTAATAGGCGACTTCAATGCCAAAAATAAGTTATGGAATTGTTTTGCTAACAACGCAGCTGGTAATATACTTCATGATATAAGTACACGAGCAAATTTCAATATTTGCGCTCCTGCTTACCCTACTTTTTTCCCTGATGCTGCGGGACTTCGACCTAGTATCATCGATCTTGCTGTTGTTAAAAATGTTTCAATTACCACTCCTATCTCAATGACTCAGCTGTCCTCTAATCACAACCCGATATTCACAATTGTTACTAATAACATGGTTGAAAGAGATAAATGCGTTCTACCCGATTATAAAAATGCGGACTGGTCTGGATTTAAGCAGTTTATATCTAACAGTATTAATTTAAACATGCGCATTCATAGTATCGCTGACATTAATAAGCATTTAGACGATTTAACTCAACTAATTCTTACTTCCACTGAATACTTTGTACCTAAAAAAATAATAAATCACACACCATATAACAGTTTACCTATGTACATCGTGGTGATAATTAAATTTAAAAATCATATCCGAAGGCTTTATGTCAAAAACCGTTTCCACTTTCAGTACCGAAATTTAAAATATATATTAAACCTTCTACATAAACTAGTTAGTTTTCTGCTGAATAAATATAAAAATGATCAATTTCATAACTTTCTGTCTAAACTGTCACCTAATGACAACAGTCTGTGGAAAGTTTGTAAGCAATATAATAAACGACATACATGTCTCCCACCTCTCTATGATACGCATGATCAACGCCACGTTTATAAAAATCGTGATAAAGCTGAACTGCTCGCTTCAGAATACTTTAAAGCTCACATGCGTAATTTCAACTTAGCCTCTTCCTATCAGGTTAATAAAATTCAATCATCTGTCAAAAATTACTTAAAAAATATTAGCACACTCAATAATATTCATTATGCCTCACCGAGAGAAGTTTTTGCTAACATTAAATCTATTAAGCTCAAAACATCTGTGGGAAATGATAACGTCTCAACTAGAGCTATAAAAAATTTACCTAAAAAAGCGATTGTTGAGTTTACAAATATCATAAATGCAATGTTTAAATGTGGTTATTTTCCTTCTAATTGGAAAGTGGGTAAAATCATTGCATTACCCAAGCCAGGTAAGGACGCTACTCAAATTTGTAATATTCGTCCAATCAGCTTGTTAAGCAATCTGAGTAAAATTGCAGAAAAAATAATTCTCTCTCGGCTAATAAGTCATTCTGATAATCATACGATTGTTCCCAAAGTACAATTTGGTTTTCGTCATAATTATTCAACTACTCACCAGATCGCTAGAATAACTGAATTCATTACACATAATTTCAACTGTAACAAACATACGGGGATGATTTTATTCGACGTAGCGAAAGCTTTTGATACGACGTGGCATAAAGGAATTATCTATAAAATGATTCGATTCCATTTTCCCCCATACTTAATCAAATTAATTTCGAATTATTTAAGCAGCAGATTATTTTATGTAATAGTTAATAATGACAAATCCACTATGAAGACGTGTTCAGCAGGAGTACCACAAGGAAGTGTATTGGGGCCCTTTTTATTTATCTTATATCTTTCCGATTTTCCCACCTTTGCAAATGTTCAGGTTGCTCTTTATGCCGATGATACAGCACTTTTCTGTAGCTCATACAGGCCTACTGCAATACGTAACAAGCTGCAAATAGCAATAAATCGTACTGTACGTTACTTTCACAAATGGCAAATTGATATAAATCCGGAAAAAACAGAATCCATATTTTTCACTCGTAGAAGGCCTTTACTTCCCGCGATGCTCGAAGTAAATTCTGCATCAGTTCGATGGTCAAACTATGTTCGCTATTTAGGTGTTACTTTAGACATGAGGTTAACTTTCTCAGAACACATAAATCGAGTCATGGTTAAAGCTAACAAAACTATATGTACGATTTATCCCTTGTTTAACCGCAAGTCGCGTGTTAACATTAATAATAAATTAATGCTATACAAAACACTTGTTCGCCCGGTGATTACATACTCCTGCCCAGTTTGGAGCTCAATTTCTGTTGCTACTTACAATAAGTTGCAGCTTCTGCAAAATAGATGTCTACGATGTATTCTAGATGCACCCAGGTACAGAAAAATTGTTGACATGCATGCTGATCTTCGAATTCCCTATATTAGAGATTTTGTACTTTATTTAGCAAATCATTTTTGTGATAAATGCTTAATACACACTAATGAATTAATTGCGTCGATCGGAAATTACGATTCCAAGCAACTTGATTTCATGTATACCAGATATAAACATAGGCGACTTAAACGTAATTTGCTTTAAATTTAATGCAATAACTAGATTTATAATAAATATTTGTATACCTAGTTCTTACTTTCTCCAATTTAAATATGTTTAGGTTCACTTATTAATGTAACCCATATAATTTGTAATTCTTATTAATTATGTGTAATTTCCTTAATCGTAATAATACTTGAAGAAGTGCTTGGTTTTTATTTGACAGGTTTTTTGTATTTTCCTGTTAGTATGTAATTATCATTATGCTTAAGTAATTAAAATTATTTTTCTGTTTACGTAGATGTGTGGTAAGCTTATAGCGGTACACATTTTTTCTTTTTACTGTTTGTCATAATTGTAAATTATTCAATAAACTGTTCTGTTCTGTTCTGTTCTATAGAACCTTCAACTCCCGACTAATCTCAGATGTCTGCTCAGCTCACGGAACAATTATACATGATCAGATTTTATTACATACATGTAGTATAAATATTAAATAAGACATACCATCCGTTTATTACAGCCCTGAAATCACTAATGGCCATTTAAAAATAAATAAAAAAATTTTTAACTTCGTAACTGGTTAAAAATAGTTATTTTTGACATTTCTGAAAACAATTGAGGAAAATTGGGGAGTGTACAAGTACAACATTTGGGCCCATATATAAATACACACACACACACACACACACATATATATATATATATATATATATATATATATATATATATATATATATATATGGGATACGTTTAAAAAATACGAAGCAATAATTAAAGCGTGTTAAAAGTAATAAATTGAATAAAACTTACTTCAAGGAGTTGACGAAAATTAATAAAACATCATCAAAACGATACGTTTATAAAAGTTCATACAAAAATTTTATAAACACACACATCTGACCGAAATTATTTATCGATAACGTTAATAATAAAAAATTACACGCAAAAAAACAAGAAGCTAAAATGTATAGAGATAAGCCACGAAAACGCACGCGATCAACAGGAGTGTAGGTCATGAACTAAGTAGAATAGCTGGTGAATGATTCTGGTTTCTTCGTAGCGTATAATGACTCTATACGCGTATAGAGACTGATATTTATAAGAGCAGCACCCATTCATATACACGTATACATGCGAACACTCATACAAACGTATATATATATATAAACATATGTTCACGTGATAATTTTAGCGCGGTTTGCCATCGTAATACTAGTACCCGTATAAGCGCGTGAAAAATATCAACATCCTCCTTATTAATTAATTAACTGAAAAATTAATTTTAATTACGAAGGTGTAATAAAATAACTTTTATTAGGAAATATTCGTTCGTAAACAATGTCTCCTCGGTGTATATATTAAAGAAAAAAGAACGTTAGAAGCAATAATTAACGGAACGCAGTATTAAAATCAAACGGAATAAATGATTTTAAAATATTTTTTTCATTATTGATTTTTTTTCTTACAAAACACTTAAATTATATATATATATATATATATATATACATAATAGGGTGACTTAGAGAAGACGGAAGGTTTGTTTTTTGATTAGTGCTGTTGGTAACACTGCAACAACGCAAACCGCGTGCTCCACGTTTAGTATACACATAAGAGATTCGTTTTTGTTCAGTTTCAGTTATCACGATATCCTATAACAAGAAGAAGCGCCCGTTTTGCGTGTGACGTTATTTTCGGCGTGAATCGATCACAAAAAAAAAAAATTAAAAGTCATGCTTTTTTTCGTGAGGATATCTTAAGAGTCGCGTTTACGAAATACGTTCGCGAGATCTAGAACACCTGAAAACTCGGATTTCCGAAGTTTAAAAAATTTAAAATTTTCTAAAAACTGAATGAATACATTGTTACAAATGGCGGTCATTTGAACGATGTCGTATTCCACAAATCAGTATAAGCTAAAATCTCGTTTTGCTTTATTTAAACAAAATTTCGTTCAAAGGTATGGTCGAAAACCGTCCGTCTTCTCTGGGTGGTCACCTTATATGTGTGTGTGTGTGTTTCTCGAAACGGGAATAAGAAATATTAATATAGGGACGAGAATTATGAAATGACACGTGCAAACTAGCCTCTAAGAGTTAATTCGAAAGGTGAACAATCAGCGCAGAATACGAGAAAAGAATGCAAAATATACGGATCCGAATCTATCGTAGACGTTTGGATATATCGTAGAAAGATCATGTTAGTATCGTTTTTGTTGAAAATATTTCCAGAACATCCGATACTTTAAAACGAAACTGTGCCCAAAATATGAAACTTTATATTTATCGACACGTATAAAAAGTCCATTTCTAAACTTATAAGAATTCGAACGAATTTTCAACGTACACATTAATTGGAAAACTGTGAATTGTAGTGATTTAAAAAAAAAATTGCAAACAAAAAAGAAGTTAAAATCACTAATTTTTTTTTACGAAAAAAATCACAAAGCTATTTAAACTTACGAGGAAAAGACTAATAAAAACATATGTTTGTAGCACTCTATGGAAGCGAAACATAGATACTGAAGAAGGTCGATATTAAAAAATTGGGAGCATTATGGTACTGGGGACGATGCATGATGAAATGGACTGAAAAAATATCAAACAATAACGTTATGGAGAAAACGAAAGGAAGAAAATAATTTTATAACCACCTCTGCACGAGAAGAAATATTGAAAGGCAATATTGGATAGTGTAGGATACCTATCGCGATTTTAAAATTACGGTAGCGGATAGAAATGGAAAAGGAGACTGCAGCGCTACCAGTCGAAGGACTGATGCGACTAATGATGATGAATGATTCGAAAATTCAACAATAAATACATTCAGAAACCCTCGCAGACGTACAATTACTCCCGGCATTTCTAGAGAACTGCGGAGTGTAAATTTAACAGTACTACATAATACGCTAGATATTGATGAAGGTATTATCGGAATAATAATAATAATAATAATAAGCACGTCACGAGGGACACGAAAAGAGACTCCTTGAAGGTTGCTAATATATGTTTATAAACGATGATATGACTATAAGTAATCAGGCATCGCTGATTACTTATGCACAAGTCCAGCTAATCTTCTCACTGCCGGGAACACGCAGATTATAAAACAGTCTGTGAAAAGGTCCTTTTCAGAACCAACTATTACGATCACTTCTATTAATATCGAAGAATTATCTAAGGATAAAAAAGTAATTCTATCGGAAATATGTAAATAAAATGGGTGCGATGTATTGCTAGTGCAAGAGACGCATCGTGGAATAATCTGAAATAGATCAAAAGTATACGGAATGAAGCTGGTAATTGAACAACCAAATGACCGATACGGTAGCGTAGTGTTTTTAAAGCCGGATTTAATCGTCGAATCAACGAACTCGAGAATATGATATTTTGAAATTTTTACCATCCAGCTAACATATTCTACAATTACTTGCGTCTATAAATCGTCTGGAATTAAAAATTTTTAAAACAGCTTAATTATCGTCATCGAATTCAGATTATAATGTTGTAGATTTCAACTGCACAAATACAGCTTGGGATATGGATCAAAAAGTGAGAATCACTACTGAACTTGGCCGAGAATAGCTGTTTGCAGTTACAGCACGGTCCAAAGAGTTATCGTGTACGTTTAGCAATGGTACATGGAAGAAAGGCACTAATCACGACAAACATCCTTTCGACAGATTTCATAGCGAATTAATGTATATAAAGATAACAGGCAAACCTGTTCCGCGATCTCAACATCGATCTATAATCTATATCAGGCGCGGTAAAATCCGTAATTATACTTGAAAGGACTACATTCAAAATATGCCTATGTAATTTCAAGAAACATGATGAATTTATAAATTTCGTTTAAAATATATTGGCAGTATCACTGGATTCGAAAAAGCTGCTGACAACGTATAAAAAATTATTTTCGACGAATCCATTATAAGAAACTATTGTAAGTAAAATAGCTGGAACCGGAAGAAGAAAGGCAGTGTAAAATTATCGAGAACCTGGATATGAAACGAAATAGTGGAAGGTCGTGGAGAATGTTAAAAAACCATTCGAACGGAACAACCTAATGCGCAGTTACAGCGAATCAGATTGCAATCCAACTTTTATTAAATGAGAAACCAAAATACCAAGATCTGTCTCGAGGAAATGTAACGGGGTCTATCCTCTACAGTATATATACACGAAAGACTCTACACGCGAGTGATTTTTTTGCTGATGATACTGCTGTAAGAAGAAGAACAATATATTTGCATATTTAAATATTTTCTGTTTACAAAAAAAAGTAAAGTTACCATTCAATAGAATTTTCTGTACCGAATATATCAACGATTCTTTCCAGAAAAAATTAATACGAAATATAATCTTATAAAATATTATTTAATTATTATTTAAATTACGCCTTATTATAAGATTGCAGGAAAAATTTTTAATAAAAAAAACCTAAATAACAGAGTGCGTACACTTTTACCGTATCAACAATATACTTAAAAATATCTTAGCTTATTTATTAATAACTAGAACTAGAATTTGTATTACTGTAGAAGGATGTGTTTTATACGCCTATGCTTATATCTTTTATACCTGTGTCGTAAAGCTTGGTAAATCCCCTATAGAATTTACCATTGGAATGTCGGAATATCTACAATCGGCAAACAATTTTTTCGTTTTCTCCTTAGTCGTTTGCAGACTGCGCTGAAGGCTAAGAAGAGGTATTATTGAAAATAACCAGCTATGATTTAATCCAAATAAAACGCAGTAACATAAAAGCAAAGAGAAAACTGGATGTAAACAGGAGAGAAATCCGGCTTGAGCATTGTGTGAAAAATAGCTAGGCACGTTCTTGAATCGTTCGTTAACACTCAAACAACATTGTGCTGCTACAAGGAACAAAGTCACTGCGTGAAATAAGAAGAAGAACTTTATTCATACATAGTAAACATATTTACAAACTTGGTAAATATATATACATATGTATATAACATTGTGAACGTTCTGGAAAGTGTGTAAGAAGCATCCTTAACGTTAGTGCTTAAAATAAAAACATCAAATAAATTATATAAAAGAAAAAATAAATACAGAGAAAAATTACAAAAAAAAAACAAAAAAAAAAAAAACTATGCAATATATTTCATTATGGATATAAAACATGTATGTATATAAAAAAAAGAAACAAATATACAATATACATATACTATAAAACACATGATATATATGCATGCACATGTATTCACATATACAACATATACAATATGAAGACACGTTAGTAGCATCTGATCATAAATGATAGATTCATCAAATGATGAGTATTTAGTCGCCGGTGTTTGTATTTTTTATACCTAAGTGACTCATAATCATACTATGTTATTTATATCAGATAATTTACATCGTAAAATTGTTTAGATCTTCCTAAAATATTTTCTCGAATATGTAGGGAAGGTTTAAGATATCATGCAATATTCGAGTAATATCATGGTTTATTTAGTATTATTCTTAAACGGTGATTTTGTATTTTTTTTGTAGTTTCAGTATATTTGTTACGACGCTGGCAGAACACCATACAGGAGCAACATACAACAATGCAGTTTATATATAAGAAGTTTGTTTTTAATCGATAAGTATGATTTTCTATTGAAGATTGGAAAAAGTGTGTTCTCTGTATAGCTTTGTTGCTTATGAAATTAGTATGGGTTGAAAAATTTATAACCAGGAAGCTAATCGGATCTGACTTTGACGCCGAAGGATGATTCGGTGTGTTTTAGTATATGAACATACAGCGCCGGTAATTCATGTCATACGAAACGGGTGGATACCGCGCTGAATGACGCTGTAAAAATAATAACAGGCTCTTCGAAGCTGACAAAAATAAAAAAGATGTATCTACTCTCGTGGGAGTATAACACCTCCTGAAGTAAGAAGAGACGTAGCAGTAAATAAGGAACTAGCCACGCAAATCTGTTCCAAGAAATCGACTAAAATCTAGTTCCCCGAGTACAATCTCCAGCCATTTACATGACATTATTCCAGTTGGTACCTTTTGAAAATTATTATATATTTTAAATATTTTATGTTACGCGTCGCGAATAAATGCTTGTTGATGTTTACACGCGGACGTGGGTATCTTTATTGACGCAATTTATTTATATTCTATAGACTACGGCGCATTAATGGATGTATTTAATTATCTACATTTATGTTATATATACACTTGTATAGATCATTGTATGTAATTTAAACTTACACATACGCGTAAATATTCGCGGCAAATAATTGTATACACATTATAAAATTTGCGATATCGCGTTATATTCAGAATCAAAAAAGTACCTAAATATACGCAGACTATAGAGTGGTATAAACGAAATTGGCTATTAATACGAACAATGTAAGAACATTGTAGTTCTATTCTTACGAATAATATAATTACATTTCATTATTTTACCGATACTACTTGTTGAATAAAAACCATTTTTTTTTTTTTAATTTTTTATTTTTATCGTTATATACATTTCTTCGAATTTAGCGACCTAATTATTATTATTTAAATTTAGACGATTTTAGTCGGTACAGAATATTACGAAATAATTTATCAAGTAACATTTTACAAATTTTATTTATCGGTGGGGGGGCTAGCGCAGTTTATGCGCATTTGTACATGTAAACCTTTCAATGAAAAATGATAGTAATAAATTGAATTGAATTGAATTGAATTATTATCTTTATTATTTATAACAAGTTAAATTCGAATCGTTAACCGCGTTTCACTTTTCAGCGAAACGCATTTACATATCGTTCTAAAACATTTATCATCAACACGGATTGCAAATTGTTGGTTTCTTTTTTCCTTTGTTCTACTGGCAAAAAAGAAAAAAGTAAAGCCACACACGCACGAAAGAGATAAGCGAAGAATGAGAAATAGGCGAATAGAAAATTTCTTATTTAAATATAACTCCCCTCCGCTCCATCACCAGTACATAACGATATCCGTTTCGTCGAATATAATCTATTCCATTCGACTTTACGTCATTTAAATAATATATCTATCATTATCTGGTACCCCAGTTTACAAATGAACGATAATGATAATAATAATAATAATAATAATGATGATGATAAAAATGAAATTAACTTTGAGCCTGTCAGCGACTGATAAATCCTTTTAATACATGTGTGTGTGTGTGTGTGTGTGCATGCATATATTATGTATATATATATATATATATATATATATATATATATATATGGTAAATTTTATTAATTATAAACGACGATAATGATTTTAATGGCGATCGTAATTATAATAATTACGGGTTTTATTATTTATTCGGTGTTGTTAATATTTAAATCTGCTATCTTAATTTATACCTACTAACGTTTTGTACCTGTAAGCTTATCATTATGCGGTAAAAACTAATTAAAGTGAATCTAACATATATAGAACAATTTTTACTTATGCTAGAATAATATTTGATTTTGTTATATATATTTTTTTTTTTTAAGTTTGTACATATGACATATTTCACGGTAATGGTTTGGGACTAATCTGTTGCACGTAAATATTTGTACACTCGCAAAGGACTTACTACACTCAAGTTTGAAATACTTATTTACATGTTTATGAATATATAACTAATATTGGTTAACTATATAATTTTCGTATTTCGAATCGTCGGTAATATACACTTTATTTTTTTTTATCGTTTTTTATTTAATTATTATAATTTCTTGTTTTTCGTTATTAATAGTCCTTTGTACCTTTATACGTGCAATTTTCTGTGAAATATACGATTGGAAAAAAATTATAATGATGATAATAACGATGATGATAATAATCATAATACGGTTAGAAGTGAAACGTCGTCCGTATGAAATCCCCGGTTTTGTTATTCCTCAATAATAGAGGACAATATCCTTCGTTAACTTTTGTGTTAAATTTCAACAACGATCATTGTACAGTTATCAGAGTGATGACATGGGGGAAATCGTTTAGAGGGAAACAAAGGAAACAACAATGCAACGTTTACATCGTTAATTGTTTATTTACACTCTTAATATATATGTGTATATATATATATATTCGCGTGACGTCAATAAAAACTATAGAAAATAATCATTCGCATTTATAAAAATCCGTTATAACCTGTATTTCCTACGAAATAATCCATAACAAACGTAATGAGGAAGAGGATAGAATATTCGTTTAAGAGTTCGAAAGAGAGAATAAAAAGATAGAGGTAACGGTGTACATGTAAATACCCATATTTATTTCCTACCTATAATTCAAAACAGGAAAAAGATAAAAAGATCATATAATATCCATTTCATAATTCGAAATAAAAAGAGAAAAACAGGATAGAGTATTTTTATATATATATATATATATATATATATATATAAATTATAACATTCGTACAATTACAGGGAGGAAATTATTGGAATTGCATGCATTCATTCATTTAATAATTCAGAATCGGTGTGGGAGAAAAAATAACCTATATAATATGTTACCGCAATTCCCGCCGCATATATTACAAGCAGGATTACACTGACTGTTATTTACCTAACTGTTTAAGTCACCGCATTCATTGTATAGTGAAATTTTAACCCTAACAAAACGAAATTTTTTATTTTCTAGTTCAGCGGTGCCCAAACCGTTGGTCGCGACTCCCCGGGGGTTGTTAAATTCCAAGAAATATATATAACAATAATAAAAAAGAAACGCTTTTATTCAACGAGTAATAGGTATCGGTAAAATAATGAAATGTAATTATATTATTCGTTCGTATAGAACTACAATCATTTTTACAAAAGAACAATCCTTCGTATTAATAGCCAATTTCGTTCATTCCACTCTACAGTAATTCTGTTGGTTTATATTTAGGTACTTTTTAAATTCCGTTTGCACGAACCTACTCGTGTGAATTTGGATTTTCAAAATTAGTTGCCATTAAACCCAAGTATCGATCTCGATCGGATCCGGAGGATAATTTACGACTTGCGATTACCAATATAGTTCCGAACGTAGAAGCAATCGTGTGACCTCTTTACAAGCGCATACCTCGCGTTGAATTTTTATATCGTAAACATTTTTAGAAGTATTTATTTATTTTTTAAACAAACAATATAAGTAGAACCGTTATTACCGAAAATTATGCGTTTTATTCGAATCTTTCATAAGGCAGAAACGTGCACAATTTTATTCGACAACGACTTTAAAACCACCCGCCGGTAGGCTCAAATCGCGGAATGAATTTTTTTCGCTTTAACTATGTCAACGATTGAAAACGAAAAAAGCCTACTGTCTTTCCGAGGGTGGCGATAAAATTTTACACGATATAAAATTAAAATAGTTTTCGTACTGCTGTTAAATTTTGAAATGTATCGATTTTTAAATTATTCATATAAATACATCGAAAATTATCTGCAGTTCGCCTAAAAAGCGTTATATTGTTATAATAAACACCAAGTTCAAAATTTTGTGTCGACAAAATTTCATAACGTACGACTGAAAGTTTTAATTATTACAATTTGAAAGAAAACTTTAATAGAAAAAATTACATTTTTTCTACTCGCGCGACGGTAATAATTTAAATTTAAATTCAAATTCAAATTTATTTCAAATCTCTGTTCGATTCGAAGTAAATTAAAACGCCTATGTAACGAATCACAAAAATTTCGCGCGCGCGCGCGCGCACGCATACACAATTGAAAACTCCGTCTACACGTCACGCAATATTTTTATATAACGAACGTCAAAAGTAGGATAAAATTATTATCGAACAAAAAAAAATGTAAAAACTACGAATTAGTCTTATTATATAATCGCGATAGGTGGATAAACGTTATTAACAATTTCCTACGACGTCCTTTATATGAATTCGTCAAATGGATTTTTAAATTTCTTTAACTACCGACTTATATTCACGTGGAATTTTCGCTCTAGCCGTACCGCCTGATCTCGTCCCAATGCTATCGATTTTTTAAATATATATATATATATAAATTACAATCTGGTTGATAAATAACTGGAATGTGAGTTCTGATAGGATGGGAGATGTCATTCAACAATGACACTCCGAACTACCTCACCATTCATTAAAACCCGTGGGAGGGGCGAAAGATGTAGGAGTTTAATCTGCGAGGTTCATTGACATGATCTGATAAATATACCGCCAGCTGGTTAGGGTGATCTTCTAACCTATGCAAGTAACTTTTACTGCTATCTCGAACTACTTCGTACACATTTGGTACTTTTAGGTCTTTATGCAAATTTTCGTTTCGTACATATACCAGGGTGGTGCACCGGCTATTAAAGAAATTTTAAATTTATCAGCGTCGTTCCGTATAAACGATAGTAATACTAATAATTATCATTATCATTATCAAATATCGACTCGAATTTATTTATTAATTTTTTTTTTCGAGCAAAAATAAGTACGATACTCGTTATTACAATATAAATAATGAAAATTAAATTGTAAAATGAGTATTTACCGTCGTAATGGCGAAACAACGATGATAAGCAGATAACTGAAGATCGATAGGAGCTAATTTAAAGAAATTACGGCCGAGATTCTAAGTAGCAGAGTTTAAATTCGGCCTTCTTAACGACGCGGGAAATAGACGCTGTCTTAAAAATGTTCGTGACATGCAGATCATTTCGTCAGATATGCAGTTGAGGAGTCGCCCAAATGCTTATTTTTTTCACGGCGGTCAAAACTCACGTTGGTTACCAGATCCTTGAACAGCTCCCTCGTTACTCATTATTTCGTCACTACTGAAATTTCCATTGACCTTCCTCGAGCTCGTCTAACTTGAGACAAAATGTACGTTTATCACGTCAACCGTTCCTTCCAAAGATCTAATAAGCTTTCCAGCCGGTAAACAGGCGGCTCATAGAACATTATATATATATATATATCAATTCTTGAGTTGATTAACAATATTAACATTAATGAAAAAAAAAAATGTTGATATACTTTTAATATTTTATTACTTCATTCTTGGTTAGAAAGTAAAAAAAAAACGCAAATCAATATTCCGCAACTTGATAGTAAAATTTCTAAGATCGGATAAGATAGAGAAAAAGTCAAAAATTATGTTACCCGACATTGAACATGAATACTTTCGCAACCGATATGAACACTAGTACAATCGTTGCAAAATGGACCACGTTGTAGAATCATCATATTGTTCGTTAACGACCGTCGTGACTTTATTTTTAGATATAAAATGGGATAACATTCAAGGCACTATTTGAGCGCAACGCGGGTCATATGATGCCATACGGAATGGTATGTCATTGCCTTCTCGGGGTGATTATTGAGAATTACGTAATGATGAAAAACTTTCTACGTCGCCAGCCGGTAACGAACCCCCAACCGTCGGACAGTCGAACACTCTAGACGTCACCGCGTCATAATAAGACGATTACATTTTTTTTTTATATCCCTGCTATAATCTACGCCTAGCCTGTCTAGGCTATCAGTAGTTGTTATCATAGGTGATTACAATTTAGTCACTTATAGCCCCATCCATTGATGTTGTAGCTAGTTAGTGTTCACATAGCGGCTTTTCATCATAGCCTGCCATTAACTAGAGTAAATCTAGTGGTTTCGTCCGTTTTAGCCGGCGAATCTCCTCCATATTATCCAGTAGGATAATTGCTGTCCAGTTGGTATGTTTATCCAACCTATCAGCATGCTTCTTAGCTGCGTTTTTTTTTTGACATCTTGCACACATGGTACAGCTAAATCACGGTGTAATGTCTCGTTGCTTACGTACCAAGGGGCATCTGCAAGTGTTCTCAGAGTTTTATTTTGGAATGTTTGTATTATTCGATTACAAATTAAATAGATTTTCTTTTGGTCTAGTTTTTATTTTTTTGACGGTTTAAAGTGGACTGTTTCGGATTATAAATTTATACTACTGGCCTTAATTAATTTACGCGCATCCGAAGATATAGGATCTAGGGGGGGTAGGACTAAAACTGATGTTCGATATTATTTTCTATATTATGTACCTCACAAACTCCTTGATGATCCTTAACTATGCAATATGACTAGGCTTGCAGTTGAGACCATTTTTAATCTAACAAAACAATCTTCACGAAGGTGATACCTGTATTTAACTCGGTAATCTTTTAAAATTGTCATGCACTTGTGTTTTATTATGATCGACGATGATATATACAGATATTACATCTTTCAATCAACTGTACATATACAAATGTTTTGGCCAGTCTACGAAACATATAAATATATACGGAGTATATTTGGTTTAAATATTTATTTACTAATTTATACGCGTGTGCTGATGGATACGTGCGTATACGTTGAAAATAAAATGGAATAATTAAAAAAAGAAAAACATTTAATATGAATAAATAATAGGATATCATCAAAAATACAAAACCTGGATTATACTGTCTGGACTAACTTTGAAGTAAAAGGGATATATATATATATATATATATATATATATATATATATATACATGGAATTCTTTCGTAGCTAGACATTTGCCTGGGACTAAAGCAAGAAAACTATCGGATGACCACTTATACAACAACCCGTTGTTACGTATTGCGCAGTCATTAATCGTCATTATTATTTGAACGTGAAACGAAATATATAAAACGATAAATTTACAACCGTTTCCGAGAAAAAAGAACGGTTATATAGTCGTTACCGACTGTTAATCTCATTTATTATTGTAAATTATTAATATAATAATTCCATTCCGGTTTGTTTACGATCTAGTTGCCATGGTGTCGAATGTGGAATCGGAGTATACCCGATGTGAATAATACGTGAAGATCAGAAAATTTTACATTTAAATAGTTTTTAGTTCGTTAAATTTTCGCGTCTTACGACTTTATTTTCTCGTTCTTGAATGTAATTTTACAAAATTTGTATTAAAATAATTTTTGGACATTTTAAAGACGAACGTCCGGTTGATTATTCCATAGCAATCATAATAATAACCGGAAATCGAAATTTGTACGAATCGCTACGTAATTTTAATAGTTCACTTCCTGTTCAAAAATGGAATTACTAAGGGGAGAAAAGCATCGTATAAATAGTCTAAGGTATACAAATAAATATCACCATGATCATACAAATAAGTATAAACGTGTATATATATATATATATATATATATATATATATACATTGTGTGTGTGTGTATGATTGTGTGCACACCGATACAATATCTCATATTTGGATTAATCTCGGATTTAATACTTTTAATGAAAACCGAATTTTGTATAAATTGAACTATACATTAACTTTATACTAAAAATCTCGTTACACTATATTACAATGATATACATATATATGTATATAAATATATATGTATATACATGGATATATATATATATAATTTAAACCAAACAAAATCATAACACAGTTTAATCACTAAAAGTTTTTTATTGCAAAGCTTTCAGTGATTAAACTGTGTTATGATTTTATTTGGTTATAATTTATAAAATCACTACTCTCTAATATTTTCAATATATATATATATATATATATATATATATATATATATATATATATATATATATATGAGAAGAATAAGGTGTGTGATTATGTGTGTACTTAGTTAACATTATAAGAAAGTAATTGAAAATTTATTCTTCCTTCCGAACACTCTGAATTTTACAAAATATATATTGAACTGGGTATAATATTTTGGTAAATCAGTCTAATGTGTCTTACAGACGTTTATATTCACATCTACAAACCTCGTATTGCATCGTACTAATAGCTGATCGTAATTTAAAAACTATAGTTTTGCAAATTTATGGATTGTAAAATATATGTATATATATATATATATAGCGAAAATTTATAAATAATATATGTGATTATGACCGTGGCCACTACTGTCGAGTCATTGCGTATATTATACGTCCATTTATAACTCACGTACGACTTCCTTCAAACTTTCATTTATGACTCACATTGTGACTTTCTTTAAACTTTTACGTATCCAACTAACCGGGTATGTTAGTTATCAGCTTAGATTTATTTATTTTTCTAGTTGTGTATTTCATACATTTTTTTTTTTAAATTAAAAATTGAAGAATTTTACGTTTTTTTCCTATTACCTTAGTATGCGATATCTTCAATAAATTTTCGACAACGTCATATTTTAAATACGGAGGTTGGCGATTCTCAGCTCTGCCACGTGAGTATTTCAACGCCGCTCATACGTAGAATCGTATTATCCTTTTGCGTCGTGTAGATTTCCTAAAAACCCGCTCGAATTATTCTATACTTCTTGATTGTATTTATTCTAGGCGTTCGCCATCGTTACTAGAATAACTTTCGAGTTCTCATAATTATATTTGAACTTTACGCGATGAAACATAAATAATCACAAAGCTAACAGTTTTTAAAACCTGGATTTGGAGAAGAACGCTCAGAGCAAAAATAAATCACAAATGAAGAAGTTTATAGCCGGATATCGATAAAAAACCATAAAAATTATCTTCTTACAAATAAACAAACGGATCGCTCTTAATATTAAGACATATATACTAACAGGAATAATAAAAGGAAAATTATCAAATGGGAAAGACCGACAATTACAATTCCTGGATCAAGTTGCGGAAGATCGAGAAGCAACTACGGATGCTAGCTTACCACCGTCGTTATTATATGAACAATCAGTTCCTACTTATAACATATTTATCATCTAGTGAGAGCACCTGCATAAGTGCCGTTAATTCGAACACCGCGTATTCGTATAATACACCGTATGGACACGCGTCCCGTATTACGTCCGCGTGATACGCCTGGTAACATTGTTTATATAAACAATGGCTAAGAATACGGGAAACAGTCGGCGAACTGTGCTGTGCACCTCACGTCACACGGGTAACACACGTCAAGTATTAACAAAAGTAGGAAACAAACGAACTCGCCCGCGACTTCACTGAAAAATAATAATATTCGAATATTTAGATTAATGTGGAAGGACTTAGCCGTGCAAAGAGTAAAATATCACGAAGAATATCAGGAGAATATGATATAAATGTTATACTAGTGCAAGGGAAACGCAGATAGAAGATGGGAAACTGCTAGCAAAAGTGGGCAAAATACAGGGATTTACTATAGCAGCAGTAATTTGCCATCAACAATATGGAATTTCTCTCGGATGGAGTAAACTTAGTGAAGATATCTATCAACAATTTAAAAAGTCGAAAAACGATGAGCTAGCATATAATAACTTCTCTAGATAACAGCCGAAAAGAAAAGTAGACTGAATTGATGGAAAACATAAATTTCCAAAAGAACGACAGACAAGCTTGGTGTCTATTACGTAAACTTAACGGTTAACAGATTGTACACAACCGAAGCGTTGTAATTACACCAGAGAATATAGCCAGCAAAATGATAAGAGTCGCAAATGCACCGGATTTGAATAAAAAATTTAGCAAACGTATAAGGAATAAAAGAGCTACATTGCTCAAAACAGCAGAAGAAAGTCAAACCATTTGATGAATCGGAACTAACTATGGCTATAAAAATCTGAAACTCGGAAAAGCTGCTGGGATTGACGAAAAATACTCAAAATTTATAATAGATTTAGCGAAAAACGCAAGGAAATGGATATTAAATTTATTTGAACAAATTTTAGAAACCAGTCGATTGCCAAAATTGTTCAAAATATTAAAAGTAATTACTAAAACCAGGAAAAGACCCAAACAATGCTGAAAATTATATACCCATTTCGTTGCTCAGTATAATATACAAACTACTAGAAAGATTAGTCTACAACCGTATAGACGACACTATAAATAAACAAATATACTAATTGAGCTGGCCGATTTCCGTAATTTTAGAAGCTGCGTCGATCAAATAATTGCGCTTACATCATATATCGAGTGTGGTTTTGAAGAAAGATTAAAAACTTCGACCATCTCTATTCACCTCGGCCTATTATACCGTATGGCGATTTACTCACTAAAGTACTTGAAGCAATTCCTTGTAAGAAAATAGACTGGCTACTAAATAACGTGATCAGTACTCGCAAAATAAGGGTGTATCTAAATGGAAAGCGCAGCAGAACTCAAATTTTAAACAATGGTTTACCACAAGAATCGGTGCTTGCTCCGTTATTATTTAATTTATATATTGCTGACTTACCGCAAACGAAAGCTCGAAACTTTATATATGCGGACGATAAAGTACAAAACCTCAAATAACAGAGGACCTCTTACAGGACGATCTATTATCATCAACAGACTCTTTTAACAAATGCCGTTTAACATTAAACAGAGACGAAACAAATGTATCATGTTTCCATCTTAATAATCAGTTATCAAGAATGAAACTGAACATAACAATCGATGAGCATAAGCTGAAGCACGAAGATTACTCAAAGTATCTGTAACCTACCGTCAACACCTTGAAAACACTGCCGCCAAAATCAGAACGAATATAATTCATAAATTAGGAGGAACAACATTAGGTGCTTCAGCGCCTACTCTAAGAACTTCAGCACTCGCGCTGATATACTCAACGGTTGAATATACTGCACCCGTATGGCTGAACAGCACTCACACAAGGAAGATTGATATAGAGCTAAATGCAGCTCTTCGTATTATCTCGGGCGCAACTAAATCTACTCCAGTGAAATGGTTACCTGTACTAGCGTGCATTATGCCAGCTCATATTAGAAGTAAAATTGCAACGGTTAAAGAATGGTCACTAATTTACCAATATACCAAGATCTGAAAGGACGAGAAAGATTAACATTGAGAAAACCTGTTTACAGATTAGCCACAAAACTTATAGCAGATGGTTTTGACGCAGTTGCATCCTGGAAAGAAGAATGGGTTCATAACAGACCGATACGGTACGATAGACACACCCCCGAATTGCAAGCCACCAGGTTTTGAGACCGGAAATGCTGGGTGCGTTTAAATCGTGTCAGAACAGGTCATGGGCGCAGTGGTCATACGCTCGCAAAGTGGGGTTATGATCCATCCTGCGACTGTCAATTAGGAGATCAGAAAATGGATCACATCCTCAGCGTATGCCCACGTAGAGTCCTTATGGGCGGTTGGAAGGATATTCGAGCAGTATCAGACGCGGCGATACAATGGCTACGAAACCTGGATGTGGACATCTAAGCTACCAGAAGACATACGATATCATCATCATACACCGTATAATGTAAACAATGCACAATCGTCACTGTGGTTTGTTGCTTTTACAACTGTCAACAGCCTACAGACGGGCAAAACAGTTCCTCACAGTAAATGGTTCCGATCCTATTAACACACTATAGCAAATCGGTTCATCTAATCGATTCATCGGTTCTTTTCAAGCTTCATTTCTATTTTTTTTTTTTTAAGAGTAAACATGATACTTTGGGAGAATCGCACTTTTAATAAAATTTTGTAACATAAATTAGAAACGTGTAAAAAAATAATATTTAGCTGTACGTAAAATCAAATTTTATTTTAAATATATAACTTTAAAAGGATTATTGAAATTCGTACATCTCTTAACAAATAAATACATGATGAAATATCATATTTCAATTCGTAATATGAAAACTAAAGAGAATTTAGAACTTATTATATAAAAATTTGCAAATTATAATATTAAATATATTAGATCTTAAAATCTGAAATAAAACATGTAAAAAAACATAATAGAACCACGAAAAGAAATTTTAACCATAGGAAATAGCAAAATGTGGAATCGTAAACAACCAAGAATCGCGATCAGCGAGTCGTGAATTCGAAAAAATAGAATCGTAGTTAAAGATGATACCGTCAGAGCGAGTCTCTTTCAAGGAATCTAGATTATTTTTTTCCGAAACGATTCACGATATGAATCGATTCAACTGTACGCTCCTTAAATCAGAACTAGTCTCCATCAAGGAATCGATTTTTTTCAGAACTGATTCAAGTTCAATCTTTGAAACGAGTCGATTCAACTGAGCGGTTCGTGAACCATCTGCTCATCATTTGAACTGGCTCCTCATAACAGAACAATTCGCTAAAGGATAATAGGAACTCGCTTACTCCCTCGGTATTAAATTACAAATTGAACCGTCGTATTTTTTTCGAAAGATATATAATTATAATAATTCGTGTGTGTTATATAAAATAATACAGAAACACTTCCAATTATTTTGTACATTTTAATTATTTTATTTAATTACATATAAATAACTATATTAATACATAAACCGAGTTTACAAACTTACTTACCACTATCTTATCCTTCTATTTCTAGTACATATATTTCGGGCATCTTGTCAACGGACCTGGTGATTGGGGTGAAATTCTGTACATATATGTAATGTATTAAGTAACTAAAAATTACACTTACTATTGCTTGGTATTTTATATATATTGAAAATCGTGATGATACATATTATATATATGTATGTATGTATGTATATATTTATATATATATGTGTGTGTATTTAAATCAATTAATACAGCAAAATAGTAGCAACAACCGATGAAAACAAGAAATATTACATTCATGTAAAAGTTCTTGTTACATCGGAGTTCGATGACGGATCTATTGGCACGGGCAGAGATAATCACAAGAAAATTAACGTCACTTTTAAGAAGGAGGAAATTAGACAAATTGACAGACAAAACGAAATTTTGCGAAAAAAACTGTCGACCGAACTTAAGCGACCTCGTATTTATCGGTCGACGGATCACTTTCAAATTATCAAACCGAGTTCTTACATAAATAGGAAGCGCAAGCAGAAACAAATCGATTATGAAAATCAAGTAAGTATAAAATTATTATACTGTATTATTATTATTATTATTATTATTTTGTTTATAACAATCGTTTATTTCAGGAAAAATGTATAGGTACAGGTGTAAAGGATTGTTAATGATTCAAGAAAAAGTATAGAGTACACAGTAGACTTGGAACGATTCATTTAAATAATTCGAGACAATCGATTCATTTACTTCGAGTGACTCGAGTCACTGATTCGATTCATCGTCGAATCACTAACTGCCTAACGCGTTTTCTTCTAACAATAATCCTCTCGTTATATTATTACGATTTTCAGTCTTCATTTATCCTCCCTCAATATATACGATTTATGCTTTGCCGATGTGGAATCGTAAGTACATTACCTCTTCTACGTGTATTTGTACATCAGAAAATAATACAATTGTATATTATAGATGATATTTTACTTTTTGTTTTTAATATGTCGAACAGTATAGTGAAAATAGATAATTTAAAGTAATATAAACACGTGAATGTAACGATAGATTAAAATGTAGAACAATTTAAAATTTACTTACAACTTATTAAATAACGCGAATAAGTTGAAATCATAATAGAAGTAAACAAAAATAAAACTCTAAAATATACACTTAGAAAACTTAATAATTCCATACCAAAAATATAAACAGATAAACTCGATGCGACTAAACGCATAATATTTTACGAGTCCGTGAGTTGATAAATCTGCAAGTCAACTCGAATCAGTTTATTGACTCGATTCATTCGAAATAATATTTTCTTCTTCGTTACTACCGATGTTTTACCTAATTCAGACGCAATAAATGTCGCGTTGGCGTACTTGCTACAGTGCTCGACTGTCAAACCTGTCAAACTGTCAACTCGACAGTCGAAGGTTCGAAATCAACTCGCGACAGGCAGTTTTTCATCATTATATAATTCTCAATTAGCACGGAGAAGGTAGTGGCATCCTACTCCGTATAACACCATATACATCTGCGTCGCATATAATTGAATGCTAGCACTCATTTTGTACGTAAAAATAAAACTAAAATGGCCAGTCACGACGTCGGGCAACGAAACGACGATGGTTTAGCGCCATCGAATTATTTATTTCGTTTATTACAAATTTTTAAATTATTTTCACTCCTACGCAGATATTGCTGAAGAAAATATACGACAGAAGAAAAAGCGAATATTACGTAAGGACCGGTACACAGCGTAGGTCGGCTTCAACTAAAGACGGAAGATAGACTGGTTAAAAAAATATATAACTGGCATTTTTATGATAAAATAATTTATTAAGCTAATAATAATTCGAATTAATTTTTATCAATTTAAAACGACTGCTATTAACGACAATAAATAAAAATTCATTTTATACCATACATATTATATATATATATATATATATATATATATATATATATATATATATATATATATATATATACACGTATTTACTAAAATATCGGAATAAAATGTATAATCCAATTCGATTCGAAGGCATGAATTTAATATTTTTTTTGCATAAAAATTATTATTATTATTATTATATTTAAACACACACACATACACACATATATATATAATTACAAGCACAAAAGAAAATCACTGGAGATATATACTAAAAACAAAGCTTTTCAACAACTACTTTATTAGACTAATGTTTTCAGAGGGCGAGTATTAGAGAAAAAGCTTCTTCCTGTAACACTTATACTTTTAAGATATTAGTTTTGTGTTTGAAAATGACATGATTGACGAAAAGTTTCGAGTTTAATATATATTTTTAGTGATTTATTTTTTTGGGTTTTTGTTTTGTTTACATCAAATCACTACATTTTACATAACATTTATATATATATTATATATATGCATTTAATATATATTTTTAATGATTTATTTTTGTTGTAATTTTGTTCACATGAAATCATTTCACTTCACGTAATATTCATATATGTATAAAGCCTTTATTCCCAAAATATTGGCCAAAGCGTTCCTAGTCATAAATATACTAACAATATAATATATAAACATGCGTACCCGGACACCTATAAATAATAATAATTAGACATCGTTATGAACACCGTGTGATTGGCACGTTTTCTCCTATTCCGCTCTGTCCGAGCTTAAATCAAGTAGAACCTATTTGATGTTTGAAGTAATTTTCCCGCCTTAACGTTTGTTTACCTACTCTTTTTTTATTATGTTAATCTAGAATTAAATTTTGTGGCTAAACCATCCAAACGAGTTATGTGACTAGAACAGTTCCATTTTAGGCTGACCGCCAGCCTAGCAATGTTCTTCATTTCGGTTTCGTGCCTTACGGTTTCTGAACGAATTCGGGCAATTCTTCCAATTTCACGTACAGATCTCTTCATTGATCTCTGTACACGACTAATTTTCTCAATATGCGCTGCTTTCAACGTTTGACAGCGCATCTTTCCAGATTACTAACTTTTGGTTTTAGGTTCATTTTCCAGCTCCTATTTTTTGGAATTCTTTTTAAACTTCAAAGTTTGTTCCATGCTGCGGTAATTCTTCTTGTCAATTCTCCGTCCATCCCATCGTCAAATGATAATTCAAATAAATTGCTTCCCGCACATATTCCAATTCTTCTCCATTAAGTCGATTTTTTTTTGCCGCATTGTTAGTAAGGATTTTATATCTAAACCTACATTTATACTATTATGGTGTAGCGTAACATTATTAAAAGTTCGTTTGCAGGTCCCGCAAGTAATATGTATATATCTAATTATAAAATTCTCGTGTCACAATGTTCGTTCCCATACTCCTCCGGAACGGCTTGACCGATTCTTATGAAATTTTCTATGCATATTCAGTAAGTCTGAGAATCGGCTACTATCTATTTTTCAAACCTCTAAGTGATAAAGGGTGTCCACCCCAATTTTTTTTTTTTTTTTTATAAAATTTTTTTTATTATTATGTGGCATTAAAAAATACATACAACCCTAAATTTTCACTTTTCTATCACCAACCGCTGCTTTTCAATAGTCATTTTCATAATTTTATCATTTTTTGTCCCGCTGGTAAGTTATCCCCTCCATGTGTCTACCGGTGTCACTTCTCACCCAGTAAACAGCACGGAGTAGGGATGACAACGAAGATGGTCTCCTATTTCTCTCAAACAATAAGCCTTCTCTCACTCTCTCTACAGTTTTCGGCTATTATTAGTGTTTATGCGTCAAGCGTAGTAGTTAAACATTTTTACTATATCAGTGTAATTCTCATATCAAAAATATATTCTCAACTAACTTTATTATTCATTTATTAATAACTAATATTATCGAATATAAATAATTATTAATAACTAATAAAATTATTAATAATCGATTCGCAAGATGCTCTCATTGAACAAATATTTCCCGATGTACACACGAATTACATAAATCTCGAGTGGCTTGCGGAAAGAGCAATTTTAGCTGCAAAAAATTTGGACGTTGACATTTTGAATCTGAAGATACAACAGTTATTGCCAGGGGACTTGGTATCATATAAATCTATTGATACTGTTTGCGATGACACTGAAGCTGTAAATTTTCCAACAGAGTTTTCGAATTCACTGGATTTGCCAGGCATGCCACCACGTAACTTACAATTGAAGTTTGGATCTCCAATTATTTTGCTTCGTAATTTGAACCCGCCACGGCTGTGCAACGATACGCGATTAGTTATTAAAAAATTAATGAAAAACGTTATCGAAGGCACCATTTTTAATGGCAAGTTTCGAGGTGAAAATATATTAATACCACGAATATACCCACAGATGTGCCAATTCAATTTAAGCGTATTCAATTTCCGATTAGATTGGCATTTGCAAATACTATTAATAAATCCCAAGGCCAAACAATGTCTGTTTGTGGCTTAGATTTTAGCACACCATCTTTTTCACACGGACAATTATACGTTGCATGCTCTCGAAGAGGTAAACCATCTAGTTGGTTTGTATTAGCTAAAGACGGGCTAACAAAAAATATTGTTCCACGCTGTAGCATTAAGAGATTAATATTATTTAATGAATTAATGATATAAATAATTATTACTTTTAATAAATTGAAAAAATTAATGTTTGGTGTTTTGTTATTTTTATATTCCCTCGTCGTTCACAGCGCTCCATGCCTTTTTCACTTATATTCCACATCCTTATACACTTCCAATAAGTTAGTTATTTTTTTTCTACACTAGAAATTCTCTAGAAATTATTTACATGGCAAAACAACGTTTACCGGGTATGAAAATTGGGCTTGAAGGGTTTTCGGGTTTTGGGCCCTTTTTGAGGCCCCTATGATATATCGGTGGTTCGGGTTGGGCTTAAAAGAAAGTAGACGTCGAAATCTATAATTAAATGTTTTAAAAATTAACCGGTAACGAGAAATCGCGAGTTAAATATTTAATTTTCGATTTTTAAAAATTCTGCCGGCGATTTTTGGTCGGCCGATTCTACACAATGCATTTCAGTTTAATAAATCTACAAAAATGAAAAAGTATCGACATATTTAAATTTCGTTATAAATTTGTTTTTTAATTCTTTGTATAGTTCCTAATTCTCCATCGGTATTTGTGCTTTATTTAATTCAACTAATAAATTTATACATTTATTGATTGTGGTGCGATACGAAGTTCGCCGGGTCAGCTAGTATATATATATATATATATATATATATATATAACGATTCTTTTATTATGTTAATAATTGTGTTCTTATTTATTGCCCTAATGTAAACATTTAAAAACGATAAATATGATTATTTCATTTTTTTTTTTTATAATGTTATACAATAATGATTTCGGTTTATTTTTCTTTTTTTTTAATTTCAAACAAAACAATTACTTCCACGGCGATATTTTTGTGTTTTCGCGAGTAACTTCAGCTGTAATTTCGAGTAAACGATCGAAAATATAAAATTTATTTTTACCATTAACAGCTCGAGCCCCTTGTAAGTCATACGTGACTGACGTTGTTCATTACCGTCAGCCCATATGACTTTTTTTTTGTATATAATATGCTAATTTTTAATTTTTACTCCGTATTTATATCACTTTCTAATCACTGTGGTTAACCTAAAATTTTAAAACCTGAAAAAAAGTCTGTTATGACACATATTTATATTTGAAAGTATAAAGTTTTCATCTGAAACTTTCATTATTCAGTACTATTATATTAACCATTCAACGCGGTCAAAATTATTTTAAATTAGAAACTAAAAAATCTTCTGTAAAAGTGTCAGTCATATACGACATTATAAACAAAACATCCTTTGTTATTAGTTTCAAACCGAAAACTTAACTTCTAATTAAAATAGTTACAAAGTTTTAAAAGTAAGTGTCAGTCAGAAATGACCGATATTGAATTATCACAACCATATTTGTTACCGCCGAGATTAAAAATTGTGCTTGGGGCTAAAAGTGTTAAATTAAGTTTAAATAAAACGGTAACCGGAAACTATAGTTTTAAATATAATATTTATAATTTTTCCACCGCTTGAATGGTGCACGAACAAATCCGAATACATTTTACATCAGAGGCGAATTCTAAATTTATAGATAGAAAATTTTCGTAATTATTCCGAATATTCGGGATCATTTACAAACGTATTAAATTTACGAAATTGCATATTTTCAGGTCGGCGTGAAGTGTCTGAATTGTATAAATATTTATCGAACATATTGAAAATTATAAAAAGCAGTAAACATTCTGTATAGAATTGATAATGTTGTCCTCAAATTTAACGTGTCGCTGAAAACGATTAAACCGAGTTACGGGTATCAGCGCAGCTACGTCGAGAATTATAACTCGGCTAACTCTGCGCTGCGCTCTAACTAAAATTCGTAAGATGCAATATTTGCGTCGTTAGCCGGTTACTGTTTTAGCGCATTTCAGCAAAGTGCGTGTATAATTTTCAGTTAATGTCACATGGCTTATTAATATATATATATATATGTGTGTGTGTGTGTATTTTATTTTCTGGGTGCACACTACAGCCCGTGTTACAGTGCGAATTAAACTAAAAACTAATACAATAAATGAAAAGCGGAAAAAGTATAAAATAAAAAAATTTACATTATTAAAAAAACAAAGTAATATCGGATTACAATAAATTAAAAATTGAATAAAATAAAATAAATACTCGATAGATAATGCGTACATTCGAATGAAGAATATAAATGTTTACGAGGATATTAGGTATTTGGTAAAAAATCTGTAAACATCTTTGCGATAAAAAAAAAAATATTCAGATCGTCTGAACAAAACGACGAAGTATAAATTTCGAAAATTACTAAAGGAAATCGTAAAAAAAAAAAAAAACAGTAAAATTTAAAATAAATAATAAATTGAACGAACGATTAATATATTAATGAAAGTTACAACGACGAAAATACTAATGAAATTGTTTATTTACTTTGAAATATATCCGTCATTAAAATTAAATATAGCGTAATTACTGGCCCTATACATAATTTTAGATTATAGTATGCCAACAAAGTTTCTTTCTATTGTACACGATAATATTTCAAGTTCTATTAAGAAACCTTTTTTATATTATTATCGGGATCAGAGACTTTCTTAGGATTGGATGACATTACGCTATAATCGACAGTTCCAGCGATTCAAGGAAATAATTATTTGCATATATTTTCTTTGTCCCTTCTTTCTCCCTCTCTCTATAGATCTTTCATGTTTATCTGTACTGCTCGCTCTATTGAGAGTGATAGGTATTTCATACCATACCTTAGATATAAGTTAATTTGTTACTAACTTATTAATTCCGCCAATAGTGGTCAGTTAATACTGATTGCTCTATTAGTTCTTTGCTTCCTTTATAACTATTTCATAGGTATTTTCCTTTTTTGCTCCTTTCTCTTTCTTAGTAGATCATTCATGTTTATCTGCCCTGCTCACTCTATTGAGAGTAATCAGTATTCCACGTTATACCTTAGGAATAAGTCAATTTGTTACTAATTTATTAGTTTCACCTATGGTGGTCAGTCAATATTAGTGGTGTTATTATATATATATATATATATATATATATATATATATATACATACGTATATACATGTTAAATTACTTAACCAATAAGAAATATATACACACATTTTAATGTTAAACTTACAGATGCAAATTCATTACAGTCTTCTAATATATTCCGCATTGTTTGTCTCGGATTTCTGCACTGGTACGCTGAGCATTAGATATCCGCATCTTCCCTCCGTTCAGTCCTAATTCTGCTGCGGCGTCTTCCATAGGTAAATCCATTCTTTTAAACTTCATTCGTCGGGTCGATAATTAAATTGAAATGTGTTATTTGTTCTTTATTTCCTTTCCGGCGTTATTTTTCGTTTTTTATATGCTAATAATTCATCCATTGTCCGAGGTGATTTTCTGGATTTAAGTCTAGATATTGGTGCGGACCTCATTTCTTCAAAGATTGGCAGTTCGGCGTATCACTGGGATTTATTAATTTTTATACGAGTTTTATTTCGCGCTAAAGTTACTGCTGGTAATTCTGTCGGAAACTGATATTTTTGGAACCTTTTTTTCTTTAACTGTATTACACGACGGGGAACTATAATTTATTATTAATTCTGTAAGTTTTCGATAGAGGACGCTGTGATCGACTGAAAACATTTTCTCGAAGCGCCAATTCATATTCCACGTGCTTAAACGTCGTACAAACAACGTTATGTTCATTGCGTCGTGTATTATTCATAGAAAACTATTATAATACTCAACAAAATTCGGCGTATAATTTTTAACGAAATATTGCGAACTTCTAACTGGCTACGTAATTCATTTTTGCGTGCAACTTTAAAATTAAAATCGTACGATGCGAATGCTAAATGCTACGCACGAAGTTGAAATTGATATACCGTACGTACTGCTGCTTTCAATAACATACGAGGCTACAATTGTCGAGTTTTGTAAGTCTGTGGCATAAAATACATTTGCAAATAACGTCAACAAACGGGCGGTGATTTCCTGAACTTTAGTTATACTTTAGCGAGTATAATTACAAAATCCGTATCTTATAATCGGAATATCCATAATAGATTAATTTGCAATCTATGCAAATTAATTACACGACAGCGATCTTGTTAGTGAAAGAATAATTTAAATATTTAAGACTAATAACAGCAGTCTGTCGCGAATAGAACACGTTAAATATTTACAGATGAGCAGGAGGGGACCTAATTATATGTTATCTAATTTCGGCTCTTCTGCAGACCACGTCTGCGTAATATTCTATATCGACCGGTTGTACAGTATGGAATTATTTTTTTGGGCTTGTGCAGCGTGTTAAACGATTATTCATTTTATATACAAAAAAAAAATAAAAAGAGTTACGTGTATAAACAATTCATCGCAGAATTTGGTTTCTTCAGCTAAATATTTAATGTACATCTATTACATAGTCTAAGGTTATTAGTTTTTATATTTTTTAATTTACGGATAAATTCAACACATCTGTTACTACTGGAAAAATAAGATCATTTCGGGAAAAAATTGGTAGTAAACAAACATTGACGAATGCGAACACTCTATAAAGGTATCGAAACATCGAATGAATGTCGAGAGGAAATTAAGGTCGAAAAAGTCGAGTGAACTTCTATAACTCCCGTATACTCTATGCAGTTTAGATAGGGCTAATTCATTCGTATCATGAAGTTAACAAGTTTTAGTAGTCTTTCTAATTTCTTATACCTTTAAACTTCCAAATCTTATTTATATCCAGCTTTTAATTAGTCTTCTTACATAACTTAATTCCTACATTTAATCCTGATTTTGTTGTCCTTATATTTCTTACAGTCCTGCTTCAATTATTCCAGTCGTTTATACGTACTTGTATATTGTAATATAGCATCGCTGCGCTTATAGTTTATAATTGTTTTTAGGTTTGGACATCCGAAAATCCATCCACTTCTTATTCCGATTTAATTCCAGTTTCTTCAATCGATATTTAATTTTGATCGGATTCTTTAAGCTTTCTCCTATCGTGAAAATTAAATATAATTCTTTATATATATATATATATATATATATATATATATATATATATATATATATATACCTTTAGCGGTGCGACAATTTACTCGCTATACTGTCGTAGTATCGTCATCTTGTGCTCCTACATTTCTGGAATTCGTGATTGTTACCGATTGGTCTTTACGGTTAGCCAATTCTATTATCTCGCTACCTCTCGTGCAGCTTGACATTTCAAATTGTCTTCTATACACGTAAACTACCGCACATTTACTGTCGCCATCACCCATTTACATTCTCGACGTAATCGACTTGCCGTTAGTTCGAAACTATAATTTCTAATTTTGCTGCTCCCATCCCTTCAACATACATATTATCTCCGATGAAAACTATAATGTCTTTCAACTTCCACTTATACCAACACGGCCAAATTTCTCTTCTCAATTCCTTCATATCAATCGGTCATCGTCTCAATAATTTACCCCGATGACATTCGAGTTTTCCTTTTCCTCTTTAAATTATTAACAGGGTGTCATATTGACGTGTAAGATTTTATCACCTGTTAGTGTGTTGTGATTGCTACTCTGCAGCGCCCGAATATATATATATATATATATATATATATATATATATATATATATATATATATATATATAAATAAATATTATAATTCCTATTCGTTTGCATACCTATTTATTATACGAACGTAAGAATCTGTTATCGTTCTTGTAAAGTACTTGTTGTAGCACATATTATAAGCATGAGATTAATGAAGTGTTAATTTATATATTTATTACACTTTTAACAAGTGATGATAATTATCTTGATATGTTTATTATTATTATGAAATTAAATTAACGGACCGTATACGGCAGCTAAGGCTAGAGGCACTCTAAATATGTTTATTGCAGTGGGTTTAAATCGAGAATTGCATCAACGTATAACATCGCCGCGAACAATTATAAACAAATTTATGAGAATAAAAATAATATTTTTACCAAGATGTGTCTATTATTTAAAAAAAAATAAAAATAAAAGTCATGTTATTTTGTTAATAGACGTACACATCTGGTGCGCTATCTGATGGTTATTTTATGAATTAGTATTTAAAACAACATACAGATAGCGCTATACGAATTGCAATTAATACCACCGCAGAAATATAAAAATACTCTTACTTTCTAACGAATTTATTGCAAGCGAGTGTTTACGAGTTTTTCATTTGAAAAATAAGCAGTATTAAATATTAATATTTATATACGTTAATGTCCGAATTTTTTATACTGTTTTTTTTTTGCTTTGACCGATTCAGAATACGAAAAATAAAATTTATTAAACCGCAATTTTGGCAAACATTCGATTCAACGATTATTTATTATAGGCGTGATTTTTTAACCAAGACGAAAGTATAACACATATGTATGCCATCACCTCACCCGCTGTTTCGTTATTACAGCATTAGCATTACAGTATTCAGTTAAAGTGTCCCGATACGCACAGGACTATAATCGTTCTATGGTACCAATCATTCATCACCTACCTGACAATTCATTTATTTCATTTTATATCTAACAAATTTTTAAGATGCGAACGGAATACGCGAAAATAAAAAAGGCGATAGAACGGTGAACTTTGAACTTTAAAAAATTAAATATTGTTTTACATCCAAGAAATTTGGCGGCGGGCTCATGAGGAATAATATCAAAACACGAAAAAATCGAATAACACCGTTGTCTCCTAATAGAAATTATGAGAGGAAGGTTAATATTTTACTTTTGGAAATTCATTATGAACGGTAGTTTCCTACTAGTCAAGTGCACGAGACATAACGATCTTAATTCATCAATAGCGAATAAACAATGAGCTTTCATAGTTTGATTACGTAGTCTAAAAAGTAGCTCCTCCATTCGTGACTAATCATCCTATGTACGAAAATAAGGCCGCACATTATTACATTTATGTACACTTTCAACATTATTATATAATAGTATGCAATGTACAAATCCCCAAGAATGATGTGCAAATTTACCAACGATATTCGGTTCTTGATCAATTCTAACCATAAAATTCCGAATGCTAGAAATAAAATATGGACTTGTTTTAGTAATAAAAAAAAAAATAACTCCGCAGCTAATCTTCTTTATGAAGTTCGTACGCGTCACAATCTTCGGATCATTGCCCCGCAAGAACCCACTTACATTCCTTGTCCCAAAAATTTCAAACCTAGCGTTTTAGATTTGACCGTGATTAAGAATGCGAATATTATGCCTGTTGTATCAATCCAATATATAATGCTATTTATATCAATAATAGTTATCAGTTCGTTCAGGATAACTTCTCATATCAGCCTATTACAAATCAGACATATATTGATGATCACATTGCTGAGCTTACAAATTTAACCCCTTTTGTAGCTACATATGTGCATACTAATCCGTCGCTAACTTAGCACCGCATTACATTATTATCATTATTAAATTTAAAAATTATGCTAGAAAAATTTATATAAATCACCGCAACACTATTAAGAAATTTATGAACTTCACAATAATAATAAATTTAATAAGTTTCTAACTACACTAAATTCTAAAAAAAAAAAAACAGTCTGTATTGTGTGCAAATACTATCAAAAACCATACGAAGCTTTTCCTCCACTTTATGACTCTGTTACAAATAATTATGCTTACAAAGATTATGATAAGGTAGAATTACTTGCTAACTGTTATTTTAAAGTGCATGGACAGAACACACTTCTAGAAACTAGTTACCATTCTAAGAAAGTTAGAAGTACAATTTGTAACATAATCAAGGATAATCAAATTTCATCTGGTACTAGCTATAAAACCTAGAGAGGTTCATGCTTGTATTTAGAAAAAGAAAACTTCAGTAGGTAACGACAATATTTCCTCTATTTTAATTAAAAGATTTCCTGTGAAAGCTATTGTCGAGGTTACCAATATTATAAATGTTATGATTAAATACGGATATTATCCACGTACTTGGAAAATTGCTAAAAGTATAAAACTTCCTAAACATGGGAAAGATTCTTCCAATATCAATAATATACAACCTATTAGTTTACTCAGTAATCTAAATAAATTGTCCCGAAAATTAATATTAAACAGGTAAATAAAATAAATAAATAAAAAGTGTATTTAGCACACAATATAAATTACAAAAATCAATGTCAAAACAATATTATTACGTATACCGAACAAATTCTTACTACGTATACAAAATGAAAACAAAAAGAAATAATAAGTACAGTAATAATAGCGCGGAACTAGATTACAGGAAAACCACCACCAAAACCTGTATACAATTTCAGGACAACTCTATGAAGAATTTTAAGGCAGTAATAATAAATATAAACAAAATAACATGACTGCTCAGCTATTTATATATATTACATATTAATAAAGTTCATAAAATTAAATATATATATTACATACGATTAAAAAGCAGGTGATACATTATAATAGCGTGTGTTTTATTCTTTTATGTTTATATCTTTTATATTTTAACTGAAGACTAGTACGCGTATAGTCTCCTATATTGTTTATTATTGAGTATTGGCTGCGTCTACAATCGTCAAAAATTTTTTTTGTATGCTGCCTAATGATATCACCCACAACCGGCAAGTCTAATTTACGATGCATGCGATCTGTTCTTGCATAGATAGGAAGTTTAAGAATTATCCTGCAACAATTATTCTGAAGACGTTGTAATCTGGACACATTTGAACGGCTTGTATACGACCATATTGGGCATGCATATAGCATAATTGGCCTTAATATAGTTTTATAGATAATTAGTTTATTAACAGGACTAATTTGGCATCGTCTATTAAAGATTGGGTATAGACTAAAAAGAGCTCTATGTGTTTTGTTAGATATGTACTCAACATGCTTGGTGAATGTGAGACCTTTATCTAGAATTACTCCTAAGTATTTAACATGCGTTTTCCAATCTAATCTAGTGTTATTTACAATTACAGGATCCTGTGAAGGCGGCCGTCTTTTGGTAAACAGAATCACTTGAGTTTTATCAGCATTTATGTTAATTTTCCATTTATTAAAATATTTATTTAGCTTAGCGAAACCATCACTTAACCGTTTTTGTATTGTATCAGTTCGAAACGAAGAGCAATAAATTGCTGTATCATCTGCATATAGAGCCATCTCTAAATTCGTGATTTTAGGAATGTCATTGATAAAAAGGAGAAACAAGAAGGGTCCTAGTATACTTCCCTGAGGTACTCCAGCTAGAACAGACCTTACATCGGAATTTACAAAACAGGTTAAATGAATGTGCTATATGCCACAATGTTATTCCTAAAGAACAATTTGGATTCAGACCAGCTCATTCTACTACTCATCAAATCGCGAGGAACACATTACAGATCATTTGAACGGTAATAACCATACTGGATTGGTTATGTTTGACATCGCTAAAAGTGCATTCGATACTACATGGCACAATGGCATTATATATAAAATTATTATCTATTTTCTAGCGTACTTGGTTAAACTTTGACGTAGCTAAGTAACCGTTTATGTTGAAATTAATGAAACGCGTGTACCTCAAGGTCAGTGTCGTAGAACCGTTTCTATTTTCGCTTTACTTTTACGATTTTCCAAAATTAAATAATATCGAAGTTGCTCTCTATTCTGAGATACAGCTCTATTCTGTAGTTACTTTATACCGCGCGCTATTAGTAATACAACAAGGATCTTCACGTGTTTTGAAATATTTCACTAAATGTTAAATTGTCATCAAACCTTTGAAAACTGAATCAATACTTTTTATTCGCAGATGACTCTTGTTACCCGATAAAATTAATATTAATGGCGATATTATCGAGTGGTCTGACCATGTTCGTTATTTAGGCATAATTTTTGATAAAAAATTAACGTTTACTAAGCATATTAATGCTGTTATTATAAAAACTAATAAAACTGTGTTTAACTATCCGTTTTTTAAAAGTAAGTCTCACTTAAGTATTGATAATAAGTTAATTTTATATAAAACTATTATCCGTCCCACAATTACTTAATTCTTGTCTGGTTTGGTACTCTGTACCTAATTATAATTTTAAGAACTTGTACACAATCAATGTTTAAGATGCATTTTAAATGCATCTCATGATACCAAAATATTAGATATCCACCACACGTTAAATATTCCACATATTAAAGACTATATATTTAAGTTAGCGGACAAATTTTTTCAAAACTGCAGTATACGTAGCAATGAATTGATTCCAGGCAACTTATGTTCATGTATACCAGGTAAAAACATCGTATAATTTGTTATACTGCAGGCTATTATTATATTCGTAATGTGTTCAATTATTATTATTTACAATTATATGGTTGTTAAGTTATTTTAATATTTATTTATACCTCTTGTACGTTTTATCGTTATCATACGGTTCAAAGCGAGTTTATTTTCTGGTATTTTTTTCTTTTTTTCTCATCCTTTTATTTATTTATTTTTTTATTTTAACTTTTATAATTTTTGTCTTCATATCGTTAAGTTTTCGATTTTTTTTGTATATATATATATATATATATATATATATATATATATATATATATAATATATATATATAGTGCGTGTATTTGTATATGTATATATATATATATATTTTTTTATTGTTTTGGTGGTTTTTAAAATTTTTCCCTCGCTTATGATACTTGCATGTAAACTATAGTGTTATTTTAATATTAATACTGCAGTCGAGGTGATGCTCATGCCGGTACTCAACTATGTAAATAATTGCGTGTACTGATAAAATACATTTTTTTCTTTTTATTATTCAAAATATACGAATTCTATACATGCGAAATACAATTTTTTCTCTTAAAAGAAAAAAGTTTTCCCATTTTATTTTTTATATGGTAAATGGCCACCTTCAATTAATTTATATTGACTTAATTTTTAATTAACATATAAACGCGATGAAATAATAAGTTATAACATCAAAAATAATATCATTTTGTGTCTTCGCGCTTTCTTACGGTTGCCTTATTTGTATATTTAAACTTACATTCATAACGATTCGTTATTTTACCAGATTCTCTAATAATTTGTAATGTACATTTTACTACTTGTATTATTAATCACGTACCTAGATGCGTATATGAAGTAAATTTGAAATTTTACAAAATTCTTAATAATTATGATTATAAAATTATGAATATCTTTAATATATATAACATAAACATAAAAAAATTAAGAATGTCATAGTTATTCAGTGTAGTTAAAATAGTTATTCGTGCAATTACCAATGCAGGTTGGTATCAAGGAATCTGCATACAGTTTCAGATATGAATCTGAAGTGAGTAGACTAAGTAATTTTTGACTTCTCTATCAAGCATGAAAAGCGACTCTAAAAACATCAGAATATTGAAGTAATCCATTTGTTCGACACACTAGCGGATATTAGACGTATTAAGCGATTAAATGCAAACGATTTAGTTACGTAAACAAATATAATTAATGCATGTTTAATTACTAACTGGTCATATATATTGATTATTTAAACATTAGTTTAAGATTACAAACCACATTTATTTTTAAAAAATGTTTGACAAAATTTCTTATTTTTTATTTATCCATAACGCATTGATTGATAATTTATATACAATTTTTAACTTTTCACACGTTGATCTTAATTAAATTTCCTTAGGAATACAATCTCATACCATAAGATAAAACATGCATTGAAAACGGAAATTCTTTTTCATAAATATCATATTGTTATACGTAACGGTACTATGACTACAGTTCAAAAATCAAATAGATAGGTTAAAGCGAATAATTAAATGCAACAATACAGAAACCTTAAACAGTGGTGCGATTAATAAAATTAGTCATCTACACAGAACACCGAATATATATATATATATATATATATATATATATATATATATATATAATATATATATATAGTTAATGAAGAATGAATTTAAATATTCAAAATGATTGTATGATTCCAATTTAGACAATGTTATTCAGCAAAAATAACTAATATAGATTACGTGAAATATGAATATAATGCAATGTAATAAACATCTTTGTAACGAATGAGCGAATTTGTTTAATTTATAAATTTATATTCCAATTATGCTAAAGTTAGAAAACCAGCAAATATTTATTTTTCTAATATTATAAGAAAAAAATTCTACATAATGATCCAAGTACTAATAACGAAGTACTTATTAAATTTTACATATAAATATATTTGACGAAATCTGTTAAAAGTACAAACATAATTACCGTCATTAAAAAAAAAATAATAATTATCGTTTGGAAAAGATTATACATCACTTTTCTTTTCCTCCTCTTCAATTAACTTGTCGCCATCCGAGGCACTTGTAGGTTTTACTTGAGCACTGGCTTCTAATGCAGCAATTTTTGCTAAAAAGTATTCTTCTCGTTTCTTCTTTTTTTCTTGTTTCTTTATTTTCTTTGCTTCCGCTTCTTTTTGTTCGAGAACCTCTACAAATCTGGGATCCGAAGGTTCAATATTATAACCCAATTGTTTCCTAATTTCTTTAATCAATTTATCACGTTTTTCTTGTGCATCCCGAGCTTCTGCTAATTTTTCTTCCATTTTTGCTGTAATTTTCTTTTTCCATTCATCTTGTAAACTCATTTGTACGTCCATATGTTTTTCTCGATTTAATATCGCCATCTTTTTACTTTTTTCTTGTTCTAGGGCGAATTCCATCATTTGACGAACTGTCTGATCATAAGCAATTCGTTCATACTCCTTTATATTTTTAACTTCTTCCTTAGTGTGGAAACACAAAGCAGGATTAACACCACTTTCAAAACCGTACGTACCGAACATTTCACGTCTATATTTCAAAGATAAGTTATCTGACTTAGCAGGTACAGCTCCTCTATATGGTGGCCTACTGTGCAGTATATTATAATCCTCTAATGATAATCTGGACTTATTAAACGGGCTTTGAATTTCCTCGAGTACATCTTCTTTAATTTCTAATGGCGGAGAATTATCAACCTCATTAACCGATACCTTTTTTGATAACGAACTATTCAATCGCCAACTGACCGGGTTAGTTAAAATTTCTTGTTTTAAGAGAGAGTACACATTTCTTACATTAGAAATCATTGCGATAAAGAAATACAAATTATTTTTAATATAAACAAGCACAAATTTACTTTACATATTTTAAACAACGAAATTCTTTTATTTGGCTTGTACAAAACTACCAGTGTCAAAAAACTAGAATACAAAAATTGTTTTGAATATATTCACTTTTTCATTTAGCAATAAATTGAACATACTATTTTGGTATTTTTTAAAATATATACTTTTAAAAATATATATGTATATTTCTGTGTGTAATAATTTGTAAGTTTATATAAGTGTAATATAATAACGTATGCAGCTGTTTTAAAAAGTTAAATAATAAATTAATTGTTTTAATAGTTATAAATGAAATTTTTAATTTTGAAGTTGTATATTTAAAGAGTAATTGTTACGCTCTCAAATCTAATGTCATTATGCAACTGACAACACTCTTCAGGTCTACAGGCTTGTCAACCTTGTGTTTATATTTTTTATGGTACCGCTTTATACTTTTATAGTGTCTGCGCTGTGAATAGTTTCTTATATATTTGTTTTTTTTTTCGTGTGTGTCTCTTCATAAATTTATTCGAAATGATCTCTTAATTTGTAGTTTAAAATTGTCGTTGGTTCTTTGTTATAAAATATTCAATTACTTGTATTATTTAAGAGAAAAATTCATTTCGGTGTACGACTACTTTTATTTTTAGAGATTCATTATGTTTAAAACCGTGCGCATATTTATAATAATTTGTGTTTGTGCTAATTGTAATAATGGGCTTTATGGTGATAAAGAATTCAATGGAAATAAGTATGTTGATAAACCTATCAACTTTATAGAGTCGGCAGGATCGGGACCTCTTAGTATGTAACTAAATTATATTTTAGTAAGTTATAGTTGTTAGATTAAAATTCATCAAAACGGAGCTTTAAATACGATATTTTTTTATTATTGTTATTTCGGTTTGCTCATTCACCATTCGACTAAAATTTAATACTTTATAAATCAAAATTATGAGACTAAATATACAAACAAAGCGGCTAAAATATATGTACGAGATTACTTTTACCGGTGCTCTATTGGTATAAATGATATTTATAATTTTATTACACATTACTTTTATCAATGAACTTTTAATTTCAGAAATTCAAGATAATTGTAATGACGATATGGCGTGTTTGACAATGGCTACTCAAGATAGATTGGGCTTAGAAGGAATACGTGCCCTTCATCGTCAGTTAGACGACGATGCTGACGGTGCTGTTGATTTATCAGAGTCGACGGGGGTGAGTAAATAATTTCTATATTGTATCATATATTACATTAGATTAATTTTTGTCCGATTTACTTTAAAAAAAAACGATTATAAGGAATGCTCATGATTGTGAATACTGTAGTAAAGAAATTAGTGTATGATTAAAGCGAGATTTCATCCCTTGCTGGAATATTGTGCACATTTGAGACATATTTCTTCAGTAATTTCCGAACATTCAAAGTATTGTAGGGATAATAGGAAAAAAAAATTATCAATGTACATTTATGAAATATACACAATTTTTTTTTTTATTAGAAAACTTTATATATGTTTACTGAAAATAACTAAACAATAAAACGAGATAGTGTCTTTTAAAGAAAACTACTATATGATTTACCTGTTTATGGTTATAAATAAAACTGCTTGAAGATAGTAACATAATTAAAACTGAATCCGAAAGAAATAAAATTAAATAAATCTTCTAGGTAATAATTTAAAAATGAGTAAACGTGATTCTTAATATGTCAATACTGAAGTAGAGGACGAGACTGTTTATTGAGTTTTGTTTAAAAACGAAACAATATTGTATTGTTTATTCGAATTAGGAATTGTGTAAAGATATTTTTTTCCATTTGCTCTTGAAATTATATTTTATGATGGGTTTTCTTTTGAAGAAGAAGAAATTTTATTCATATAAATAAAAGTTATAAATTACTTGACAATATAAATTATTTGTACCGGCTAGTAGGCCTTGTCCAATGTAAAATTCTTGTAAATACAATAATAAAAGATACATTTTCATTTATAGATTAAATATTAATTTATGGTGGGAAAAACAAAGAAAACCCCAAACTACAGAAAAAGGAGAAAGTAGAGGAAACACACATTCAGTTATAATATGAATATGAAATAATTTATTTTATACTTATTTTAACATAATATTATTGTTGACACTTTTATGACAGAAAGTTATGTTTCAGACGCTTGTGTTTATATTTTTTATATCTTAAAGTTAATGATTCGTAATTATAGTTAGATATTGCTTTGTCAGGGAGAGACGAGTTACTTTCACATTTAAGAAAAAATTTACTTGCGAGTATATTCTGTTCACTATGAAGTCCAAGTTCAACATTTCATGCATTAATTGTATCTTTGTGTACTTTGGCAAATCTAATATGATTCGGTAGCAGTGATTCTGTATTAATTGCATTTTTTGATATGTAGTTTTAGGCGCGTAGTTCCATACAGGACAACCGTAGGTTAGTAGTGGTTCAATAATTGACTTATAAATAATTAATTTATTTCGAATATTTAGTTTGGATCTTCTATTGGAAATAGGGAACAGTGTAAACATTCTTGCTTTAGTTTTATTAACACTATAATTATGTGTTTCTCAAAAGTTAATTTTTTATCTAGTATAACGCCTGGGTATTTAACGTTTTTTTTTTCTATTGTATGGTTGTGTCATTCAATGTAATTTCAGTTTTGATAGATGACCTTCTTTGAGAGAATAGTATAGCCTCCGTTTTAACAACATTTACAGCTAATTGCCATTTGTTTATGAATGCATTGATCATTGTAAACTTTTGTTGCAATCTATTAGTTATAGAGCTAACTCTGAAGGACGAAGTTAATAATGCAATGTCATCGGTATATATTATGGAGCTCACATTTTTAAATTGAGGAATATCATTGATATATAATAAGAATAAGAACGGACCAAATATACTACCTTGCGGAACGCCTGAATGGATGGTTTTAGATACGGAGTAATCCTTTTTGATTATTACTCGAAAATTTCTGTTTGTTAAATAGCCGTTTACTAGGCATATCAGATTAGGATGAAAGTGGAGTTTTATCATTTTATAAATTAGACCATGGTACCATACAGTATCAAAAGCTTTTCCATATCAATGAGTAAAAGTCCTGTATGTTCATTTAAATTAAATTTATCCGTTATTGCGTCGCACTGACTTCTTTACGTGGCGTGTGTTTTAATAAAATAGCTGGAATGTTATCAGGACCAGTGGATAGTTTATTCTTTAATTTTTTAATGTGTTTCCACGCTTGATTCGGCGTAGGAAGATGGGATGGTACAGGGTGTAGGGACTTATTCTTTTTGAGAAAGTAATTAACAGCACGTGTGACTACCGTACGGTGATTGCTTGTGGATAAGTAGTAATTTTGTGTATATATGTCTGAATAAAATTGAGCGAGCAGCTCTGCTTTCTCACTATCAGAGTAAGCTATATTTCCTCCAGATTTAAGCGGCGGGATGCTGCGATGTGTTTTATTCATTATTTTTGTGAGTTTCCACAAGTTATTATCCTTTGCTTTTAAATTTTGTAACGTCTTATTCCATGTATCATTTTTATGTTCAATTAATAAAGTTTTTACTTTCCGATTTAATAGATTATAGAGAAATTTACAAATAGGTCCAACCGTGTTGGTTCTATTTTTTTGATATAACTTTCTGTAACGGTCTTTTGAAGTGATTGCAGTTTTGATTACGTATGGTATATTAAGACGATAATTGTTTTCTGTGTTAATTGGTATATATTCCAAGGCCCATAATAGATGGTTAATAGCTAAATTTATTTCATTGTTATTATTAAAATGAGGGTTGTAAATTAAATTATTGCATATGTCATTTCGGGATTGCTACCAGTTTGCTAATTTGAAGTTAAGGGAACTTTCCTTTTTAATAATATTAATTTATTTTTTAGCATCAAATAAATAGGGTTATGGTCAGAGCTTAGTTTATGCAGAGAATTAGGTTTAGTTATATTAGGTACGTTTTTTTTGCAACAACAATGTCAACGACACTGGGTTTTGCTGTTCTAGTACAACTGGGATAGAAAGTTGGTATATTTGGAGCTAGAATATTAAGGTTAAGTTTTAGAGAAATTTCGTATAATTGAGTTCCAGCTCTATTGTTATTATAGCAATTCCAGATTAAATTTTTAGCATTCAGATCACCAAATAGAAGGACTCTAGGATTAGATTTAAGTATGTAATATCGGCTGCAAGAAATTTTGAAACACTCGGTGGCGCGATAAACTGAGTAAATGTGTATATATTCCGTTGCATTTACTGCAAGAGCAACACCTACCGCTTGGATCTCACGTAATTTGGAGATAGGAAGTGTATAATGTTTGAGATTGTTATTAATTAATATTGCGACTTCGCCGCTATTTGCTCTACGATCATTTCTACAGACAGTATAACCCGGACAGTTTAACGAGTATTGAGAATCAAGTTTAGTTCGAAGTTTGTAAGAGATAGATCGTAAATATTTTGAGAATATCATAGATCGATGGGAAGCAACGACTATTAAATGGGGAATTTAAAAAAGGTTTGAAGACGCTACGTGCGCGCGTGAAAATTATTACATTCTGATTTACATTTATAGAAACACGCTCTTAGAATAGCAAGACACTAAATTTATTTAAGTAAATATTTACATATTTACTTTTTAAAGAATTAAAAGTTATACCTCTTAATAAGTCAATAGACAACAAAATTTTTTCCTAATTTATATCGTCGATGGCCAGGCTTACAAGTGAACACAGTTGTAATTCTTTACATTTTGCCAGATTAGGAATAATAGAGACCATACGGTCTTTGCGATTTATGTCATACTGAAAATAGCATCGGACACATCACTTAAGCTTGTTTAAAATACGATAATGGGGAATATCTAGTATCTTTACAGTACGTGTTTTGACGGAAGAACTTGTTTTCAACTGGATATCGTCAGGCGTATTTTACGTAGACGAATTCGTTAAAAATAATTATGTAAAAATATAAAAAGGATTTAACGCGTAATATAATATTCTGGCCAATTGACGAAAGCCAGTAAGAAAAAGAGGGAATTACGCGGTCGAATAAATAATTTTTGAAACCGCATAGAAGAAAAATTGTAATATTTAACCATTTCAATAAAAACGGAAAATTTATTAAAATTTATACCGTGCATGTTCGGTTGAATTATGCCTGACGGTTCGAAATATAATGTACGTATGTATATATAAGAAGAACCGGTTTCATTCGTGAATGTGGAATTGTGGAGTTAGTGCCTGGTCGTTGTCGATTTAACCTTGCCTGTCATTAGCGTTAGTGTTTTGATCCATTGTATGGAAAGAACCATCTATTCTTGTCGTATTTTTCAAGTTCTTCGTTTATTCGAACTTGGTTGGCTAATCTTATTTCTCCTCATTATATCTTGGTTTATTCTTTACAAAGGATGTTTTTACTGAATAATTATTCGTTATAGTGACTTGATTCCCATAAGTATACGTTTAAGAAAAAATCTCATTGTCGATGATTTCGTTATTCCCATTCGTTATTTAGAATGGTCGCCGATAATTTTCTTCTTTCTCATCACTTTCTCTCTCTCGCACTATATATATATATATATATATATATATATATCGTTTCTTGAAGGTTTAACATAATGATGTTTTTTTTTTTGTTTTAGTATTCTTTTATGCTTTTAAGTCTCTTCAAAGAAATATTATTTTTTACGTTTTATCCTCGTACTAAATTAGTTCGTGTTGGAATCTATTTTTCTAAAAATTTTATAGCATTTTTAGAGGATAGTTTATACGCGTTTGTATATTCTAATTTCGACCATGAATGTCATCTGTCGCGATTAAATGGTTCGTGTACGATAAACAACCATTACAGAATTTTGAAATTTGTGCAATACTAAAAGCATATTTTATTCGTAAATTTCGGTTAATCCGTTCAATCGTACGTTATACAATTTTGATACATTTTATACAGATGGTAGAAGAAAACATTTATTGAATGTTTAAAATTCTTAAATTATTACAATATTTTTAATGCTAAGTACCTTATATAATAATCTTAGCAAATAATTTTATACAAGACGCCGCTTGATCGTGAAAAAAATGATAATCTATATATTACATTATTCATTTATGCCGGGAAAACCAAACCATACAAAGAAACAAATTATATTTTATCAACTAAAATAAAATAGTTAAAATAATATAAATTCTTAATAATAATATAATTATAAAATAAAAATTATACATATGTATAATGTATAATAGGTTCATTTTATTTTCATCGATTATAAACCCGAGGATAGGAAATTTGTTCACTACTATTTACGTACTAACTTGAAACTCGTGTTCAATCGTATAGTAATCAACGATCAAACTACGATAGAGTATGAAAGTGTACGTTTGATGGAACGTTTAATTTTCACCGTCGGTTACGGGATAAGAAAAATCCTAATTCTTAATTTTGGAAAGGACAAGAGATGTGTCCTCAGAATAAAACGACAAAAGCAGCATCGCTCGGGCGTGCGATAAAAAAAGACAGAGAGCTGCTTGGCGAATAGAATTGCATAAAATCCGAGTACATAATTTCACTATCAAACTAATGCAACGATGAATGTATATGTGTGTATATATATTTATTTATAATTTGTCTCCTTCTTTAAACTTGTTTATTTGTTATTATTATTATCGATCTCCGCCGAAAAATTGGTATTTAATGATCGGTTGGTTCATGCCTAATTTATTTTCGATATATCTGTTTCCTTTCTGTTTGTCACTGTTATTATTCCAAAACAACATCATTTATGATAAATTGGTACTTCATTTATGTATTTTCGTTATCTAACTTTGTTCTTGCGCCATGTACGGATGATAATTTCAGGAATAACATCGGTTCTTTCAATAATTTTATTTAAAAGCGCATATTAAATATATATATATATAATATGCGCTTTTAGGGCACAGAATGAATATACGCATCGACCTTCTTCATTTCATCCTGTTCTGTTACATATGATGTGTGTGTGTGTTAAATGAAGGTACAATTGTCCCTACATGTGATAATATATATATATCTGCGTACATGTTATACCATTAAATGTTGAATATATCGGAGAGTAGTGATTTTATAAATTATATTCTTAATTTAATTCTATTCTGTTATATGTGTATATATTTACATGTTTAAAGAATGAATTCATGAAATATTCGTTATACAACCATCCGAAACGAGTATATGCATTAAGATGCATGTGTATATGTAGCGGAATATTACTGGGAGACTTTAGCATGTTGTACGTGATTATTAACATATGTATATAGGGGAAATACAAGTAAAACTGAATGGTATGAGTGTAAAAAAAATAATAGCAATTTATTTAGGAGCTAAAATTAAAAACCCGTCAGGGGCTACTTTGTACCTCCTGGACCGGAGCTCAACCGGAACGGGGCACGTTCACGGGTGGCGGATAGTGGAGTGAACTGCAGATATATAGGTTAGCTGCGAATAAGACGTCAGTCAAATAAGCAGTCGCGAACCAAGAGTGACTACTGGTGGAAAGTCTCAGGCAGACGATTCCAGTAGTGGCAGGATAGTAGGCACGAGGAGACAAAGAGACATGTTGGCAACTGTCTATAAAACTTTACCTATCTAAGACTGCTTATTAACCCTTGGCGAGTTGAGGCCGCCTGAATAAATAAGTCTCACCTGTTATCACAGTAGCAAACCCGCTGCCTTGCGGTTAGGATGTTTATCCAAAGGCTAAGGGAGTAAACCCCGAAAGAAAATCCGGTGGAAGGCAACGGGAAACCACCACCGTATTTCGTTTCCCCAGCCAACATTGCGCATAAAGATAATCATACGAATGCCGCACCCATGGGATGTCGTAGCAATACTACATCAGGCAATGGGCGGTCAGACACAACGATGCGGAATGACTCTATACTTAAACGAGCAATTCTTTTATTTATTTTATTTATTTATATATATATTCGACTATTTTGGAAACGGCTCTAATGATTCGGTTAGAATTTTATGCATCCATGTAATGTAATAAGTAATTGAAAATGGCGCGTGTGGAAATTACTAATTTTGAAATTTTGGGCTCCGATCCCAAGAATACCATAGAATTTTGGAAATTACGATTTTTCCCGTCGTATTTTTTCATTAAAAATTTCAGGCCGATCGTATTAATCGTTCGATTTTTTATAAATTTAGAAATGGTTTTTTACTGCATATTTGTTTGATAAATATAATTAAAATTTTATGCTTCGAGTTTCGTTTCGATTTCCGGAAATATTTTTAAACGTATGAATTACTTTAAGAGGAAAAACCAGATCGAAAAATTTAAAAATTCATTTCTAACCAAATATGTGTGCTGCATTCTTAGTTTTAACTCCCGAAATTTATGAAATGAAATTCTACAGCAGCGGTCTTATTCGTACGTAGATATTAAAAATCATTGTTTCACATCATTATCAGTAATAAATGTATTCGTTCGGTAAAAAATTACGATACTAGAAGTTATAATTAATCATCGTTTAACATTGAACAGCCGCGTAAATCGTGCTATAGATAAGGTTCACGCAATCAGTACGAATATTTTCGACGCTATTTCATTGCATGTCATATATCATCTGTAATCAATGAAAATTATTGTATACCATAGTCATATGACCGAGTTTAAATCCAATTTAGTTGTCGATTTCTAACATAAAAACCTATAGGTTGCACGCAAAATTATCGTTGCTGGATTTCATTGAATGCTAACACGGTCACGAAAATAAAGCAATCCGCATTATCGGTTAAATCTTTTTAATATTTTCACATTAATTTAATAAAATAGTACGCTTGCAAATGTAGCAACTTGAACGTTATCTGGTGAAGGAAAAGTAAATACTAAAACCTCGAGGGACACCTGCTAGTATTGAATGAAATTCGGAAAATATTTGTTCATATATTACTTGGCAGTAACGATATTGCACATACACAAGGTTAAATAGAGATTATGGGAAGTCTTGATTTTAATATGCGACACACCCTGTCAAAGGATTGAGAAAACTGTAGCTCTACAGACCGGTTTTGTTTTTAAATTGTTTTCGATAATATTTACCATCATAATATGTATCTAGTTAATTGTGGAGTCATAGGAAAATCAAGTTGAAGATTATTTGACACGAGGGTGAACATAATCCATTAAGTAATAATTTTTCCATAACTTTGGACATTACCGGTAAGAAATAAATTGTTTGATATGAGGAAATACTGTGACGATCTTTTTCTGTCCTCGGGCGATAGTTGTTTTCGAAAATTTTCATTGCATTGTAAAACAATACCGTCGAAAAACGGAGCTGCAATAAGCAACACGTTAATCTTTTGTAGTAGTTGTTTGAGCATCTTGACTGTTATTAGGTCATAGCCTGGACTTTCCTTGTGGCGAATCATTACGAACTTTAACAAGACTTTATGTAGAGCCAAATTTTAAGTCGACCGCCGAATGCGCACAAAATAAATCGTTTTCTTCCTTTACCATCTCTATAATAAAGAATAATTAACAATGGGTAATGAACAGAACCTTAAGTAATCTTGAAAGGTTCGTTCTTTATTTTGTTTATTAATTTTCTTAGCTCTTTAGTTTTATTGTCCTGTAAGATTTTACCGGTCGGAAGTCTAGTTTGGAAACGATTTTTATTAAGACGTCTCTTTTGGAAAACATAGTCTCCAACTAATTTCGATATGTGTTAGTTACAGCTATTTATTTTGTGCTAGGAGTGCTTTTTTTTTTATCTTTTTCAACTCCGTTGTATTTTGCGGCTTCTCAGCCAGAGCTTTGCTGAACGCAGTCTGAATTTCATTTAAATCTGATTTTAATTTTAAATGCTCTCGAAGGGCTTCTAATCAACTTTATGATTATAAAAATATGGAGAAATTTGTTTGTGTATAATAACATAATTGAGAAAATATTTACTTCGGGTCTAGACTAACAGTGCCTAGAGGTAAAGAACTAAAATCTATTATTGATGAAACACGCAGCGTTATTTGCTCATCGGGAACACCTACTTACTAGCCGACTGATTTCAATAAAATATCAGACTTACTGGATTTTTTCATAATGAATCTTGTCGGCATTTGTTGACGTTAGGACCGATGAAACTTTGTAATCGGATCACTCGTCAGTCATGCTAGAAGTTAGTCAACATCTAGTCAGGAAAATGCATAAATTAAAATTGCATAATAAATACACAAACCGGGATGTATTTCGAAATCAACTTGAACATACAGTTAAAAACTGAAAAACAAACAGAAGAATCAATAGAGTATTTTATTAGAGTTAACAGGCTACGTGGGAATCTACCCCAATAGAAAACAACTATCAACCGGTTACTTATTATCCGAATGAAGTTAAAAAAGCAGTCCAATTAAAAAGAAAATTAAGGAAACAATGACAGACATCAAGAAATCCTATTCATAAAACAGCACTAAACAAACAGACGAAGTTTTTAAAAAAAATTATTGCAAGATTTGAAAAACAAATCATTGAAAGAAAGTGAAAAATCTGTCGCCCTTATCGCACCATGACTACTCGTTGTGAAAACAACAAAAAGTTTTAAAAAACCTGTACAGGCGGTATATCCGATAAGAAAATTGGACCGAACTTGAGCAAGGACGAACTTAGAAAAAGCAGAAACATTGATGAAACATTTCGCAAATTTATTCCAACCGCAACCTGGAAATACAACGTTAAACTCAGATACTACTTACTGTTATGATGTTTACAAACCAATAAAACTTACATCTCCAGGTGAAATTAATAATGTGGTGAAAACCCAAAATCCAAATGAATCACCAGGATATGATTTGATTACCGCGAGGATTTTAAAGTAATTGCCTCGAAAAGGCTTTGTACTACTGACGTATATTTTCAATGCAATGATTCGGCTGCGGTATTTTCCTGTACAATTAAAATTGTCACAGATTATCGTTATAAAAAACCACAGAAATCACCAACAGAACCGAGTTCGTATCGGGCATCTCGCTACTGTCTGTATTATCTAAGCTTTATGAGAAACTGCTGCTAAAAAGAATAATGCCGATCGTCGATGATAGAGGTTTAATACCGCAACGTTAATTTGGATTTAGACCCAAGCACGATACAATAGAGCAAGTATATCGTATAGTTAACATTATTGAGATGTCCCTCGAGGAAAAAAATATTGCGATGCCGTGTTTTTGGACAAAAGGCAGGCTTCCGACAGAGTCTGGCATAAATTAACCCATATGAATTATACCAGTTGCTTCGGTCTTACTTAAGTGAAAGGTATTTTTATGTGAAATTTTAAGACGATTCATCAGATATATATCCGGTGAAAACAGGTGTGCCACAGGGTAGTGTACTGACTACTCTACCTCATTTACACATCAAATATTCCTACACCCTCTGATGTAGAGGTAGCGACTTTTGCTGATGAGACTGCGATTTTGTGTTCCGACGTATGCCCTGTCAGAGCGCGCAATACTATCCAGGCAGCAGTCAACGAAGTTTTGTCGTGGCTTAACCTATGAAGGATCAAGACCAATGAAAGTAAATCAACACGAGTAATATTTACTAACAGAAGAATTGATCCAACAGAAGACCTAGTCCTAAACGGTGCTGCAATTTCACAGAAATCAGATGTATAATATCTCGGTATGCACTTTGATCAACGTCTAACGTGGATGAAACACATAATAGCAAAGCGCACTGAGCTAAATCTAAAACTGAGACAGATGTACTGGTTATTAAAAAACAAGAAATCGGAAGTGTCCGCTGAAAATAAATTATTGATTTAAAATCAAATTTTGAAACCAGTTTGGCGTTATAGCTGCCCATTATGGGGCTGTTCTAAAAACAGCAACATATCGATTATTCAGCGGTTCCAGAATAAAATCCTCCGGATGGTTGTCAATGCACTATGGTCCAACTTAACGCTCCACGAAGACTTTGGAATGAAGTTTGTTCCAGAAGTAATATCCAGCGACGCAAACAATTATGTTGGTGCACCCGAATAACATGGTGATCGGGTTGCTAGATAATTCGCTAGAAGTTCGAATCAAGCCGATGGACCTATCCTAAGAGATAAATTTGAATGACTGTTTTTAGCACTTACCGATGTGTAGGCTGCTAATCATGCCATCTGCATAAAATATTAAAATTGCCAAATAGCTACCATCAGCTAGGTGCATTTTAACTATGGGGGGGGTGATTAAAGGAGAATGATCTGATGGAAGAAGAAATAATATGTAAGTACTGGTATGCTGTGTCTTTAGTGTATAGAACTTCAAAAGGTCAGTCAGTTTACTAAAATCAATAATGGTTCTCCTGTAGACAGGTAAGTTATATTCTAATTATCTTAAAAAATTAAGAATGTGCCCTCTACTGGTTTTGAACTTGAACCCCACGTATGTACATGTAGTTCCTTCTTCATCTTTTATAAATTTATTTCTAGTAAATGCCGATAACTTGCGAAATTAGAGTAGGTAATTTTTTGATGTAGTAGGCAATAAATATGACCATTTATTTGTAGGTACATTAATATTAGTTACTAAAGATAATTTTTCCTGAAGTAATTTAGCTCATAATTTTCTATATTAAACTTTATTAATATGGTTGAGCGTCCTTGTACCTTCCCTGAAGGATGTGTGCAAAGATAAGTTATATATTTTTTGACATTAAAGTAGTCTTTACGAATTGAATGTAATTCTTAAATTAAACATACAATTTGTCGTTGTTATATTTCTGATTTATGATTTTTTAGACCATTAGAATTCCAGTTTGTTTAAATACCTAGTCATCATTTAAACAGTTTATTGATTGTTGTTAGCTTGGTGAGAACCGTGCTATTATACTGGATTAATCATTGGAACATTGCTTTAAATTATGTAAGAAAAACAGTTAGTTCATCGGTATTTTCATTTTGAGGATGATTAATGCGATCTTGCATTTAAGTACTTACTGTATGAGTTAAATTTTTATTAAAAAGATCATCCATGTTTTGAGAGTATCTGTTATCTGCGTACCTGTAGTTGTTAATCCAGATATATTGGGAACAGACAGCGGCCTTATAAACAAAATGCGGTTTTACAGATTGCATTCCAATTATTAAAGGTGTAAGAATGTGGTATGTCACCATTACTGTTTAATTTATACGCAGAAAACTACATAGGGGAAATATTATAAAAATGCAAGGAGGGCACCAAAGTAAATGGAAAGGTAGTAAATAATATCCGATATGCAGACAACATGGCGATAGTAACAAACACGATACAAGATATACAAATATTATTGAATTAAATTATATCCGTGATGAAAAATTCGGGACTACGCATAAATACACAGGAAACGAAAGCGATGATATTCAGTAATACCAAGAAGATATGCCCAATAATGACTGTGGACGAAGTGGCTAAATCGATTAAATATCTCGGTTGCTGGTGGTTAAATGATGAAATGGAAATCAGAATAAGAATCGAACAAGCAAGATCAGTATTTATCTAAATGAGATCTCTGTTCAGTAACAAACATCTAAGTCTGAAATTAAGATACAGAATGGTTAAATGCTATGTATAATCGGTTTTATTATACGGAGTGAAGGCGTGGACGTTGAAAAGCACAACAATGAAAAATCTAGAAGCATTCGAAATGTGGGTTTTCAGGAGAATTCTGAAGATATCATGGACTGATCGTATATCGAATAGCAAAGTTATAGAAAGAATAGGGCAAACTAAAGAGCTATTAACCATCATCAAGAAAAAGAAGTTAACGTATTTGGGCCACATTATGAGGCACGATAGGTATTAGTTGATACAGTTAATTATACAATGCTAACTGGAAGGACGTAGATGAAAAGGACGCAGAAGAATGTCGTTGATGAAAAATTTGGAAAATTGGACGGGCTGGTCAACCAATGAACTAATACATTCGGCCAGAAATAGGATCAGTTTTGCACGCATTGCAGCCAACCTTCTTGAGATGGCACTATGAAGATGAAGTTGTTAATCACATTGTTTTGTTGTAATATTTTATCGTGCGAATAGAATGTTCAGTTCATTCTAATGTAGTTATTATAGATTTTTTTCCGTGTCATGTACTGCTACAAAAGCTAAAAGCACGGAGTTTATTATTCCGTTATTCTAAATGTAGAGATAGTTTGGTGAGAATATGGAGAGTTATGAGTATTCTCATTTTTAAATAAAAGTATTTCATTAAGTGTGCTAGGAAAGTGTAACGAAGAGCGAATGAAGTTATATAAAAAACCGTGGAATAATATGTGAGCTATAGAGTTGAACATTACAGGTTGAGCAAGTAAGTGAATCGATTTTGGATAGGATATAAGATTGAGTTAAACGAGTGAAGAAGAAGAAGAAGAAGAAAAGTATATTTTGATTGATTAAATTTTACAAGAAAATAATAACTTATAATATGTAGCGTTCTATCGTTCCGAAATATAAAAAATTCCTTAACCGATAAACTTAATGATTATTTTAAAAAATATACACGAGTGATAGTTATAAACATTCATGGCTTAATGAAATTTACAGGAAAAATTCCGCAAAAAACCTGCAACGTGTAATTCATAAGTAAATTTTAAACACAATGGTTAAAATAATTTATAAAATTAAAGAGAAAAAAAATACAAAAATATATCAAATAAAATTTATATATAATATCATTGAATTTTAAACCTAATGCTACCCTAGTAAGATATGTTTAATTCGTCTATGTTTATATTTTTTATACTGTGTCGTAGAGACTGATAATCGTAGTTTCCAATTTCATTGACATTTCGGTCAGCAGACATGCGGCATGCATTAAAGAATTTTAAGGTCCTGTTTTTATTATTTCTTGTGTATAGGGATAGTTTAAAATGTCATGTATTGTTTTAATGGGCGTGCATCTAGATTTGTTCAACACTATTCTTAGGCAATGATTTTGTAATCGTTGTAATGACCTGTCTAGACACGAGACAACATCACTTCATTTCGTCTTGTGCGATGAGATACCAGTTTGTTGAGATAAACCGAAAAATCTGACTGTTGCTTGTTTCTTGAATTTATGGAACATCTAGCGACGCGTATCGAAACATGTTGTTGGAAGGAAGTAATTCCTTCGCAGTTCGATCTGCTTGTTCATTCCTTCATACATTGTTGATTTATATTTGTTAGAAGTTTTGGAGGATGTTTTCGTTGCTCTACTGTAACTGTTGTGACTAGAGTATATGTATTTGTACTTGTATTTTTAATTTTTTAAATTTAGTTTATACTTACTATCTGATTTGTAGTTTTCTGTATATGTCACAATGCTTATAATTTGCTGCATGGTTTGTACAATTTGCGCATTTGTGGGATTCGTGGCAACTTAACACATTGTGCTTCTGGTACAATATGCTTTTATGACCATATTGTCGGCATTTCATGTTTTTTTTTTTTTTTGTTTTCATATGTAATAAAATCTTATAAATATTCTTATTATTTTCTTTAGGTTCTAAATGTATAAAGAATATAGGCGACGGTTCTTTATTTTACCTATGTTTAATATTAAATATATTTCGTACTTTGCGGTCTAATGTTTCGAATAATCCTCAGTGTCAACAGAATAGTGCGAGTATCTAAAAACAACTTCAACAGAAGCGTAGTCAATATTTTAGACGCCATTATAATTATATTAAACTGATCATTCATCGTAATTGTTGATAGTCATAACCCTAATTGAAACTGAGTTCTTTCGAAGATGATGTTATCATCAGAGATAAAAGAAAACAATTGTTAAATTTTTTTAACTTTATTCGTATTTCGACAAAAGTGGACGATGGAAAAATTTCGTTACTTGGATTATAGGTGGAAAAATGAAAAGGAACAATACAAGAGCGCGGATTCAGATTATAGTATGCGCTCGGTAAGACGAGATAAATGTTGGATGTAATTGAGGAAAGACAAACACATTCGCGTCGATCGGAATTATAATTTTTTTTATGAAGATGGTTCGAAGATGATGTCGCAATTCTAGAAATACGTTCATACGTATATCTAGAATAGTAACGAGTAAATCCGAGTAAACTGTCACAAAAACTGAAACAATGGTACGGAAATAATGTTTTTTTTTTTTTTTTTTAAATTACAATAATGTAAAACAATCATGTATTTCTTAAAGATATCATATTTTATCCCTATCCCTCTTTTGCATTTATAAAACGCTATTTATCGAATTTACGCAGCAGTTAACCATAACGAATCTCTATCGAAACGTCACTGGGAAAACCGCGTCAAGGACATTTCATGACGTAATTTCGCGTAATATATTTATGTTTTATTGGGTTATTTTTATCGGATATTAATAATAGTTTATTATTACTTAGTACTACCTGGATGTTTTGTATTTTTTAAATGGTTTCGATATTTTGTAACTTTCTTACATAATTAATTTGATCCTAGATAATTCTATTTTCTGTTTTTTTCTTTATGTTTACAAATAAGATTTCTTTATATATATGTATATATGGACCAATTACCAAGAAGGATGGACAAGCTCTCCATATGATGGAAATGCATATGCTATAATGGGCACTGGGTAGGGTATTCGGATTCTAGAAGCCGTGACTGATAAACGCCATGAATTACGTATAACCATGTAATGGAAGCCCAATGTAATGGAACAGACTCCCTAATTTCAGTAGTCTATCAATTACAAGTAGACGGCAAGAAGCTAATAGCACCGCTGAAGAAAATTATTGAACTGATTACAGTGGATTTAAAAGCGTTATGCATCGATGCATGCCTGGCATCTCCAAGTTCCTGTAAGTGTTTCATAATAATAAAAGCAGCTCCTGTATCAACGGGAAAACGCTTTTGAAGAATATATATATATATATGTGTGTGTGTGTGTAACATAATTTCGAGGAATAACCTTCAACTCATCTTGCACGAAATATTTAATCTCCTCGTAATTTCAGGTTAGTCGTACTATAACCAGTTTGGCGGCTTTATTGGTTAAATATTAATCTCGTCAATTATGCCCTTAATTTTTTTTTTACGTCCGCTTGGTTATATTGTTTGATGAACGACATGCGGGCAAATTTAATTGGTTTGTTCGGAATTATCAGAAATGACGGGGTAATTGATCGACGCGGGTATTAATTATTATTAAAATTTTGATATAATAAAGATAATTTTAAGTTGGGGGAAATAAGTGTTTCGTCAATTTTTTAATGACTACCGAGAATTTATATTATTTTTTTGTTGATCCCCAGACAATATATAAAGTGTATAAATTTCGGAGAACTAACATATATATGTGTGTGTGTGTGTGTGGTAAACGATAATTTTTTTAGAATGTTAACTTTTTTGATTAACTAAATTTTCGGATAATTTTATAATCATGACATCGAATTTTAGCGATATACGGTTTCGCCGATTTAAATGATATTACATGTTATATATATCATCGTCGTATTGTTCCTTGCCAAACATCTCGATCGGCCCATTATTCGTAATTTTTACATACAAAATGGGCTAGTGTGTTCAAGGCGGTAATTATACGCAACAAAGATGTGTATCTCGGTGATAAGTAGGAATTATATGATGATGAAAAACTTTATGTTGTGAGCTGTGGTCGGACCTTCGACTGTCTGTTTTAGGTTGGCAATCAAGTACTCAGCAATTTACGCGCCCGTGGTGAATATATGAATAGGGTAAACAAGAAACAAACGGACATATTTTGGGAAGAGCTAGATTTCTTTATACAAATTTAAAAAAAAAACAAAAAAACAATTACATTACTTGCAGTAATGCGCAACTAGCAAAAGAAAATAAATATGGATACATTGTAGGAAAATATCCAGCATGTATAAGATCTAATATGAAGAAATGCTAATAGATCACTGTAAAGCAACGAACATGAATATGAAATCTACAGCATTTTAAACATCTGCCTAGGAAACAGAAAACATGGACATCATTGAGAGAATTTCAAGTAGATCGTGTGGTAATATCAAAGGTTTCCGTCAAAAAATACAAAATGTAAAAGTAATAAGGAATGCCAAACTGGATTCGGACTATTATCTTTCTAAAATTAAAGTTCAGTTTGCAACCTAGGAATACAACAAAACAATTTAAAACAAAAATGAGCACGTATGATACCATAAAATTAAAAAACGGTTCTGAATTTAAAGACAAACCAGATACTAGAAATTCGGAGGATTGGGAAGAACTTAAATAAAACGGCATTACTAGAAATGACTAAAGAAACAGCAACCGTAATGAAAGTAAGAAAACATGTGTGTTGGAACTAACCGGCTGTTGCAAAAAGGCAACAAGCATGGAAAAAATAAAATGCATGAAAAAACACAAACAACAAAGTGTTTTTTTATAAAGAAATTGAGAAAAGAAACTGGGAAGATAATCAGAAATGTTAAAAGAAAATATCACAATGATCAATTAAGTAAAATCGAACAAGATTTCCAGAAGAACAACACGAACTAACAAAACATGAAGAAATTTACACTTCCGTGTCTTATGTTTAAAGACAAGAATCGAAGGATAGTATTTAATAATAAAGAAAATTGTAAAATCTTGACAAAGTACTTTGAAACACTGATTAACTGTGAAAAACCAATAATAACCTTTACTTATAAAAAAGGGCATACACGTCATGACTCCACACCTTCGAATAAAGAAGAAATCGTGAATATAATTAAATATCTCGAGAACAATAAAGCCGCATAGAAAGATACAATAATAGTATAGTTATGGAAAACCGCTAACAATTGGTGCCAAAATAAGCTGGTGGAAATAATTAAAGATTTTGGGAAATAGGGATAATTCCCAACGATTGGCGACAGCGCTAATTCATCCCTTACATAAAAAGGGAGTACAGGCAGATGTGAATAACTACAGAGGTATCTCACTATTATCGGTTACGTATAAAATACTCTCTAAGGTATTACAAAGTAGAATTGAGGAACAAGTAGCTTCCCAAATTGGCGAGTATTAGTGTGGTTTCAAGAAACATAGATCATGCGTGGAACAAATTTTCAACATCAAGTAAATAGTGCTACATTGGAAAAGAAGATCAAGAAGCTATATTATAACGTTTGTAGATTTTAAGAGCGTGTGTGATTCAGTAGATAAAACGGTGTTGTTTAATGTTCTCAAAAAATTTGGCTTGGATGAGAAAATCAGCAGCTTAATCAAAAAACATTAACAAGCACATTTGCAAATTGAAATTTAAAGGTGAAGTATCTGGGCAATTTGAAAGTAAAGCAGGAGTTAGGCAAGGTGATGGACTGTTACCTTTGTTTTTCAATTTTATACTGGAAAAAGTTATAAGAGAATGGAGAAAAGCAATGATGACGAAAATATTACTCAAAAATTAGACTAATAGTGATCAGACATATGGCTCAAAGAGGCTTTAGTAATGAATAGAAAAGGACTAAATGAACAATTTGAAAGCACAGAAAGGAAAATATTAAGAAGAATATTAGGATCGGTGAAACAAGTAGAAATGTATAGACAACGGAGCAACCAGGAAGTATATCAACGTGTAGAAAAGATTACCACTGCGGTCAGAAAAAAAAATAATTACTCTCTTTGGTTATATGCAAAGAATGGAGCCAAAAATATTCACAAGAACATTGTTTGATTACATGAGGAGACCCAAAATTAATGGCACATTGTACACGGAGATTAAAAACGAATACCAGAACATATAGATCAACGAATAGCATTAAAGAAGAAACTGTATGATTGTAAAGAATTCGCAAAAGGAACCCAAGGGAAACACTGACACTTTACGAACTGAAAAGGAAAAAAGCTACGCGGTGAAAGGATAATAGAAATCAATGAAGAATGACGGGACCAGTTGACAACGTAGTCCATTAATGACTCTATTAAAAGACTGAAAGTTCTCACATAATGTTTGTAAATATGATCTTGTGAAATCATATCCTATTGAGAGATCGAAACAAGAACAAATGATTCTCTCTCTCTCTCTCTCTCTCTCTCTCTCTCTCTCTCTCTCTCTCTATATATATATATATATATATATATATATATATATATATATATATATATATATATATACACATTATATATACATTATATATATATACATTATATATATAATTTTGTTTTTTGTTTGTATATAAACATATATATATATATATATATATATATATATGTTCCTGTGTGTGTGTGCCTTAAAATTGCATTGCGACATAAATATTCTTTGATCATAAGGTTTTTGCTCAGTTCGTTATGACTTATGACTTGTGACCTTACATCGTATTAGTACAGCGTAGTCGGCATAATATAGCTGGTTTTATTGATTGCCTGTTGTAATCGGTTCGAACAAATAGTCTTGTTTAGATTCATCGGGGTTTTTTTTTTTTTTTAGATAACATTTATAACAAGAAAAATGTATACTACCTTTACCTCCTAACAAGTTAACTTTCACTTTGTATGAACGTAAATCGTACCAACTATAGCATACATTATTACGTAATTACACATACATACGCACATATATATCATAATTCTTAATCTTCGTTAAGATTTGCACACAGTTAACTTAGAACGCCAGAATTCTGTGGAAATTATTATTTTCTTAATGTTACTACATCCTTTTCCTTGAGCATCCTATTGTATTCATTTGATATATATCAATCTTGATGATATTCCTCTTGTTCTTTTGTTTTCTATGACACCTTCGATTATTTGTGTAAAACATTCGTTGTGTCTGAAAATATGACCTTTCTATTTGTATGACAATTTTTTAATTTTCTTAACCAGCGTCTTATGTTTGCCAATTAACTTTTTTCGTTACTACTTTTCTCTATCCATGGAATTCCTTCCATTTTCCAGTACCGCATTTTGGACGAATACAGTTTATTTATTTAATTTTTCTAACGTCCAGAATTTCGCGTCATAAAGTAATGCGATACAAATGTTTTAATCAGTTGTTTTTTTTTTTTTTTAATTTTGTATTCATATTTTTTGATGTTATAACAATCATTTTTTCCCATGAATGTCAATTTTTTTCATTTGAATTAAATATATTATTATTTATCGAAATGAATTTAGTTTGACCTTCCCTACTTACTCAGAATTAACTTTTAGTAATTCAGTTTTTTTTTAGAGAATGAAAAAGATGTGGCAGATAAGAATGATAAGGAATAGCGGAGTGCTAAACAGAGTAAAGGAAAGTAGGAGTTTAATAATAAAAATACTAAAAACAAAAAGAAGATTTAAATGGATTATATACGTGTATACAAAAATTACGATTATATTTGATGGAAACAAAGGAACAATGAAAGAGAATTGAATAAGGAAAGACCTGGACAGAACTATACAAAACAGATACGATAAAACAAAAAAATACGGAATTCTGAAGTCATGTCTCTATTTAAGAACTTTCAGACATAGTTGCCTATATTCGTTATTCGTATAGACTGAAGAATTAATAAGAAATATATATATATATATAGTATATATATATAATGCCAAACTCGCATCCGGCGGAGTTGTCTGCGTAAAATAAATGTATAAAATGGATAGACGATATTAACTGATGGGCGAATATGTTCGTATCTTTAATTCTTTACTACTTTTTAATAAAAGCACGGTGACCGAGCTATATCGACAACGGAACTTGGAAAGGCAACAAGAGGAAGAAAAGGGATGGAATATATAACGAACATAATTGATAGAACTTTTGAAGTAATGAATTCTGCTAGATACAGGAAGATGTGCAACCTTCTGAAAACAGGTGCAACAAAATGATGAACGAAATATATCGAACTTAGTTATAATATATATTTGTATATGTCTAAATATATTTCCCGCTAGCGTAGTTGCTAGAATACTTGACGGTCCGGAGTTCGAAACCAGTACGCGACAGAAAGTTTTTCATCATTATATAATTCTTAATTATCACGGAGAAGGCAGTGGCACCCCACAACGTATAGCATCATATGCGAGCGCATTTGCATCGCATATAAATAGTGTCTTGAACGCTAGCTCATTTTAAACGTACAATAGCTAGTCACGACGTTCGACAACCCACAACACGACGATAATGATATGCCTAAGTAGCATTTTAAACGATATCGTCAAGATATACTGCTATACGGGAGGAAACATAAAAGTTACATAACAACAATAATGTTATTCTGTCACTTAGTAATTAAATGAAAAGTGACCTATTAATAATGAAGAATTATGAAAGCGGCCATAACTTCAGCGACTAAACAACTTATTGTGAAGAAAGTTTCAATAGACCGTTATTATTTATTTATTACATCGCTTATTTAGACGCGAGTTTTATGTATCTTGAAAAGCGTGCGTTCATCGTTTAAAATATGGTTTGACCTTTATGAACGTCACCATCACTAATATCAGAATTTATATCGCTTTTCTATTCGTTATCACCGGCATGAACGCAGACTCCAGAAACATCCGAACCCGGAAGTATCCATCCTCATCAAAACCGGCGAAACGTCTCAAACCAAAGGACCTAGCCCTTTTGTAAAATATTTATTAAATGTTAACTTGCATGCTTGTGTGTGCACGTGCAGCGCACAAACTTGCGTGTATACCTATGTGTTATATATAGGTGTGTGCGTGTTGTAAGTATACAGGTATATTCATAAACAACAGTGTTTAACTATTGAGCTATCTCTGTAACATGTTAATAATTTCAGTTTTAATCATAATTATTACTTATTTAGAATATATTCTAAGATTGTAATATATATAGTTTTATAAACTATTTTTAAAAAAAATGTCCCTAACGTTCTCGTTGTTAATTTATAACGGAATTATTCGTTCCGTTAATTCTAGTTTGAGAGATTTATGAAATTAATATCGTTCTCCGATTCACTCGGTTAACGATTGCCTGGGGAGACAGTTCAAATTTAATGCGATTGAGTTTAGATTATAACTGTTTCGGACAGAATACGTTATTTTTTAGACGACCTCAAGAATAAGAAAGTGGTGTGTTACATGTCGATGATTGTCGCGAAAATCATAGATTTGTTTTTTTTTTTATAATTCGACAATGACGGTGGCAATGATGATAATGACTGAGACGATAAACGGCTATTAACGATAATGAACCGATAGATAATTTAAAACTGTATCATCGAGTGTTCCACTAAATTTTACATGTCCTTCTGTTAATTCTAAGCACTTCATCTTAACGCTGTAAAATGATCAATGCCATGGACTTTCCATTTTGTACGCATCGTTGTGCACGGTGCAATATACATATGTACATATTTATATACACGCATGATATGCATACGTGTATAATTATATATATATATATATATATATATATATGTATATATATAGTTGGCTGTTACTTTCGATAATAGAGCCTTGTCTTTTTTTTTTGATCACTTTTTTTTATTTGATTTTTTTTATATTTACCCGTTACGGTCTTAACTTGTTAAAAATAAGTAACTCTATTCATAAAATGCTTTTCGCCTAACACATTACGTATCTTGTTAGACGATATAAACGAGTGTGAAGAAATAAATCCAACGGTTAAAACTTCTTTAAATCTGATTATTGATTATAAGACTAAATCTCGCGGTTTATTACGCTTAAGGCGTCTAATATCTAATTTAGTATCTAGAAGTTTAACGGCTTCCATATATGTCGAAACAGCGGCTTCTCGTGTTGGTTGGCGTAATCTTTAATAACATCGTCGACGAATATTATCTGAGAATCACGCTGAATATCATCATTACGTGAAAATCGATAAGTGTCAACAATTGCACGCAGGATGACATTCTGTCCGGCCTGAATTTTGTTGCGATTTGCGGTCTTAGCAAATCCCCATAATCGAAGACCATACGGTCAAATTGACCTGTTGGTATAATAATCGCTTACACGATAGATCTAATGCAGAATTTCTACCGATAAGTCAGTGTAATTCACGTGTTTTTGCCTTCATTTGTTTAATTTTCATTCTGATGTTGATTTCCCAAGTAAGGCGCTTATCCAAATGCATTCGTAGGTATCCAGCTGACTCAACTTGAGTATACTTTGTGCTGCGCATTGATTTTACGAATGAAATAAACCGATTTCGCTTCATTAAGTTAATCTTCCATTCGATTGTCCATTTTCCGAGATGTTTGAGCGCACGTTGAAGTTTCGCGGTAGGTTCCACCTGATATGGTGAATCATGCGTATACAAGAGGTACAAGATAGGTCCAAGAACACTTTGTACACGGTAGAATGTAGATGGATCGTGTAAATACTTGATAGCAATAAAGTACAGTTATATTATTATTTTTATATTTTCCCCCAAAATGTGTTCTACATTTATTGTAATTATTATCATCAATAAGTACGCAACCTTATTAATATTTCAAACACATTGAAACATTTTTTAAATATATTCTAAAAAAAAATATGTGTGCGTATCTAATTTTAAACAGATATGTTCAAATTGAATGTCATCATTACGTGTAAAGCTGGCAAATAATGTACGAACTAGCAGGTGGTTTCCCCGGCTTGCCAGATTTAATGACGAAATATATATACATTTACGTATTATATTTAAAAATTAGACGAATATTTTATATTACAGCTTTAGTCATCCAAAAAAAAAAGCAGTTAGAATAAATATTATTTTGTGCAGTGGACAACTTTATTGATTGAAGATATATATTTGAAAATGAATTTTTCTTATTCAATCTTTACGCCTTAAATCACAGCTGCATATTGAAAACAAATTAGTACTGTGCATAATAATATTAAAGCTAACATGGTTATATGCAGCAGAATTATGGGGATGCGACAAAATTACAAACATAGAGTCCGACGAAAACAAAATAAAATTTTGCGGTTGATAGCTGTTTTTTAGGCGTGAAACACGTCACAGAAAAAATGACATGAGTGGCTCACAGACACTTAGCAAGATTACAAAATCATTCAAATCCACCTGGCAGCTAATATGGTTCACGAACAAGCTCCTAGAAGATTAAAACTGAAAGGAATCACAGGCTTATTCAGTTATTCGTTTTTAGCTCTATTTTAAACGAGTCTTCCACCTACTGCGATTTTTACATACACAATCTAGTGGATTTTATCAGTTCTGAATTAAAAGGAAACACAAGAAAAATTACAAGTTTATTAAGAAACATTTTGTCCATGAACCGTTTTATTGTTCATTTTTCAACTTTGAGCTTGCAATGATTAAAAATGTTCGAAATATTCAAGAAAACGACTAGAATTTATTTATTGGATATAATATATATAATTGAATATGTGTGCAATGAACTTCTAAGAGATAAATACAGAAACATAAATATAAACGCACTAGAAGTGGAAATGGTCGATAAACTCATTTACTTAGGACAGTTAATTAAAGTAAATAACGATTTAGAAGATAAATTATAAATTCAACAATTAATGCTGTCGGACAAAAAACTGTTAGTGTGCGTATTTGTGGTTATGAAAAACAGCGCATGTTGACAGTACTTGCGTATGTTTAAAAACTTCCACCATTTATTATATTTAAAAGAAAAACACTATCGAAGTTACCCGCTGGTGTTATTATTAAGTGCCAAGAAAAAGGATGGATGGATAAGTCGCTAGTTTTAGAGCGGATAAAGTATGTGTGAGAGCGGCGACCCGGTGCTCTTTTAAAACCGAAAAGTATGTAAGTGTTGGACAATTTTCACGGATATGTAACAATGTAAAAAAAAAAAAGTTTTCGAGAAGGTAGAACTGCAAGTTTGTATTCCTGCTGGAATGACATCATTACTCCAGCCACTCGATGTTTCCGTTTTAAATATTTTATCCTGAGTGGATGGTCCATTTGACATTATTAAGTGAATGGATCTTCACTGCGTGGGATCTTATTTCAAATGATTTGGCTGTGATGAGCTTCAAGCAATGCTGAATTTCAAATAGTTTAGACGGAAGTGAAGATTGTGCTGTATGTAAAGACGAAGATGATTATGCTCCATCAGAAATTTGAGATTTATACAGTACGTTTATTTTTTTTTCAACAACTGAAGTTAAAATTTCGGATGCACGTCTTACGCGAGTAATGCGGTATTTCTATTTTTCTAGTCGTTTTCTTTTTTTATCGTGGTTTTCTGTAAATGTTATAATTTTGATGAATATGATCGATTTTTGTGTTTTAATTTTTTTTTTTTTTTTTTTTTTTTTTAAACAATCCCTTTCCCATTATGGGTTTCCGCCGGTTTTACCCGTCGGCAGACAACCCTTTGTTATAATTATTTTCCCTCTTCTTCACGTGTGTGTGCTACCATGGTATGCGTGAAATATGTTATGTTATTATAAAATGAAAATTCTCATTACTTCTCAGCTACTCTACTCACTTGTGTGTTATGATTGTGTTTTTATGTTTATGTTACTGTGGTGTTATTAAAGTGTGGATATGTTATGTGACCTCTTGTGTGTATTACCAAGGTTTGTGTTCTTATTGTGTGTAATGTGTTTATGTACTACTACTATTTTATTGCTGCGAACGGGTAGACCGACCTATAAAGGGTGTTTCCGTTTATTGCAATTTTTCAAATTTTACAATATTTCCTTATACTACGAGCATATTACATATAAGTTTAATTTATACGTACATGCATATTCAAAATATGAAATTATACAACCTAAATAAATGAAGCTATCTTGTTCCAGTTTTTTACGCTTCTTGTTTTTCTCCTCCTCTCTTTTCTCCTTTTCTTCTTTTGTTCACCCTTTCCATACATCTCTTAATCCAATATCATCCCCCGTTCTTTTAATTCTCCATTTCCAACAAAAAAAATAAAGTAAAATGAAAAAACAAATTAATAAACGTTTTAATCGGCTATCGGTGTTCTTTTCCGTTTTCTCTTTCCTTTCCCCTCATTCGGCGATTTTCTTTCTTTTTTTACTAAAAACAAATTCTTCTTCATCTTAAGGTATTGTTATCCCCTCATTATTTATCAACCATGTTTTAATTTCTTTTTTCCAAATTCCTAGTTTCATTTCGTTCATGATTTCGGCTGGTATTTTATTATATAATATAGGCAATATGTACTCCTCTGTTCTATATATAAAGTTATTATTCCACTTTGTCCAGCATTGTTCTTCATATTTTCTAGTTTTCCTAATATTGTATGTTTTCTGTTTACTATTTATTTCTATTTGTTTAACTTTACAATACAACAGTTTTCTGTAAAAATATAACATTTTTGGTAATAATGTATTTAACTTTACCAGAAGATCTTTTATAGGTATTTCTTCATTCTTATTACTATTACATATAATTTTCAAGCACCTTTTTTGTAAGTAGTTTATACCTTTAAACTTACTTCTTTCCGCTTGGCCCCAAACTAATATACCATATTCTATATGTGATTTCCATAGCGCGTTATATGCTACTTTCAGTGTTTGTTCACTCAGATAACGTTTTAACTTATACATTATCGGGATCACAAATCTTAATTTTTTGGATATGTGAAGTATATGTTCATTCCACCTGAAATTTTCGTCTATTGTTATTCCGAGATATTTAAACGTTTTTACTCTTTCAATCTTTATGCATTTACACCTTTCCATTTTATGTATACATTTTTCAGTATGTATTATCACCTCAGGCTCTCTTATAATCTTACTATTTTTCTTTTTTATCCACATCAGTTTTGTCTTTCCTATATTAATTTTTAATCCTCTATCGTGAGCCCACTTGTTCATTTCGTTTATATCCTTTTCTAATAAGTTAGCAGCTTCTATTATATCATTGTGTGGTATTACTATAGCTATATCATCTGCATATCCGAATGCTGTTGAATATTTAAGTACTTTATATATTTCATTCGTATATATCAAGTATAATATTGGTGACAGTATACTACCTTGCGGTACTCCTGTTTCCATTATTCTCTTACTGCTCATATTATCACAGACTTTTACTACATTTTGCCTGTTATTCAGGAAATTTTTAAACCATTCTAAATAATTTTTCTTTACTCCTATCATTTCTAAATCTTTGACTATTATGTCATGTCTAACTGTGTCGAATGCCTTTGTAAAATCTATAAATACTACTAAACATTGCTTGCCTGAACCAACATTTTTATTTATCAACTCAGAAAAATTTATCAGTAATGTTGTCGTAGATTTATTCTCTTGATATCCATACTGACACGCATCTATGATACTGTTATTTAATAAATAATTTTTTAAATATTCTCCTACATATTTTTCTAGTACCTTACTTAAGGATGTTCCTATCGTAATCGGTCTGTAATTATTTAAGTCTTTGTGATTACCTTTTTTATACACCGGCCTTACAATTCCTGTTTTCATATCTTGCGGTATATTTCCTTCTCTGATAGATTTATTTATTAGTTTTGTAAGTACTATATAGAAATTATCGTTACATGCTTGTAAATCTTTTATCCTAACTTTATCATACCCTGTTGCTTTTTTTTTATTCATTTTTTTTATTACTTGTTTAATTTTTTCTACTGTTGCTGTAGGTATATATAAGTTACTTTCCGGTGTCTTGTTATCTGTGTACGTTTCGCATAATTTCTCTTCACAATTGTGGATTTGATTGACTTGTTCTATGAAAGTATCCAATATTCTATCTGCCGTTTCTTCACCATCTCCTATATACTTTTTAATTATTTCATCCACTATTTCTTTCTGATGACCACCTACTATATTCTTTATTATCCTCCATGTCTCTTTCACATTACCACTTACTTCACCAATTTTTTTGCTGTAGTACCTATCTCTTCCTTCCTTAATTTTAATTTTCGTTTTCTTTCTCGCTTGTTTATATAATTCCTCCAGTTTCTTATTCCTACGTCTTTTCCTCCATTTTTGGAATAAAATGTCCCGTTCTCGTATAAGTTCTAAAATTTCTTTTGTCATCCATTCTTTATTCGCTACTTGTCTCCTAGTTATTGTATTACTTTTATACACATTGGTGCACTTTTTATATATCTCTTCCCATTTCTCCATTATTTGTGCATACATTTGTTCGAGACTTACGTTCTCCATTATTTCCCATTTCTCATTTTTCAAACTTCCTTTTAGTTTCCCTTCATCGATACTTTTTTTCTTTATTTTTTCTTCCTTCCTATTTTGATTCATTTTTACCAATTTGCATCCTATTATATAATGATCGCTTATCTTTGCGTTTATTAACAATGAATTTACTTTTGTTCCTTCTTTGACTCTTACTGCTATGTGGTCAATACAAGATTTTGTGCACCTATCCTTTACGTATTCTTCTCTTGTATTCTCTCTTATTATGTGACTTAATCCATTTCCCGAAATTATATTTTCATATCTATTAACTATATTACTTACTTTATTTAAATCTATATTTATATCCCCGATCACTAATAACTCCTTCCTTATGCCATAGATCTCCAACATTGATTGAAATTCTGTTATAAATTTCCATTTATCTTTACTCGGTGATCTATAACATGCCATAATTGTTATTGCTCTATTCGTCTCTATAGTCACTTCCCCTATGAGCATTTGATATTGTTCAAAATTTTTTACTTGCTTTAACTCAAACATACATAGGTTTCTCACGAGAATCATAATTCCTCCTCCATAATGTTTTTCCTTTTTAATATAATATTGTTTATATCCTTCCAATTCATACATTCTATAATTCTCCTCTTCCCTTACATTGGTTTCGGTCATTATCATTATTTGAATATTTGCATGTTTCAAAAACCATTCTAATTCTGACCAGGCTTTATTTAATGATCGTACATTCAAATGCAATATGTTAATTCCTTCCTTCTCATCATTCTCCATCCACTGTTCTATATTTTGAAATACATTCGTCTTTCCCATCTAAAACTGATATGTTGCCCTCCACATTTTTTCCTTTAAGCTCCTTATCCATCTATATAGATACCTTCCCATTCTATTCCTACATACCCTTACATGAATACAATAATTATAATACTTAATGATAAACCTTAACATACTAATTATAATAAACTACTAATAGATATAGAATAACTTGATAACCGAATAGAATATATCTTCATCAATCAAAATTTCAAAACCTTCATATTGTTAATCACATTCTAATCAATCTGTTACTTCTTCAGTTGTTAGTGTGTCATTGTTGAGTAGACCGTCTTTGCGAAGCTTCACAATTTCGTCAACACTAACCGTTCCCGTTGTTTCACTAGTGGATAGTGCAGATTTAGGCCATAGTTTATTCCGCCCATTCTGTAGGTTTAACATTGTACGGTCGATCAATGCACCTATAATTTTATTTAACGTTGAAAGTTTTATCGCTGTATCGCAAACTGCTAGTAAAAAATTTTAGTAACCCTGGAATTTTTTGTGTAGTACATCAAAAACAAATAATTGAAATTGTTCGCTAGTTCTTTATTTTTACTATATACCCTTATGCCGACTATTATACGGCATGCAAAGAGTACATGGTCAGTAGTTTCTGATATGACCTAAATTTTCCAGGTCTCGTTATGTGTAGAAATCAGGAGTAATTTTGAGTTTGTATCTATGTAATACATGGGAGATTAATCTTCGGTTGTGTCGCATAGCATTATCTTACCGTCTTTTTTTGTATCCAAATTTCTGTAAGCTATTCAGAGTAAATATTCACGAGGTAGACTAGTCGTATTTCAATTATTGCCGTAGTTGACTTATTAACGGTAAATTTAACGTTCGATTAGTGGCTAAATAGTTAAATGATCATGAACGAAAAAAATGGGTTTACTTATTTAGATTATCAAAGCACTACAAAATGTTCGGTGTAACATTACCAGAATTGGCCCGAGGTTATATGCAAACGAAAATAATAGATGCAAACTTTTCCATTGTTCGTAACAGCATTAGCTACGGAAATAATAAGGATAATAACGAATGTGGGGCAGCTACTGGAACATAATTGTGACTTTGAAATATTTCTGTCGAAAAAATAAGAACCTGTTAAATAATAATAAAGATAAAATTCCCGATGGTCATACTGCCAACGTGTATAAAATTCCTTGTTCGTGTGGGAAATACTACATTGGACAAACTGGAAGGTCTATTAATACACGCATTAAAGAGCATGTTGCAGATTGTAAATATAAACGCGTAGGTAAATCAGCAGTAGCAGAACATCTAATTACAGCTGATCACTCTATACACTTCAAGGAGAGGAGTAAAGGAGCAAAAATATGGGAAGCGAATTTTCCGAGCTATTGAAATAGAGAAGCATGATAATTTCAGCAGAGAAGATGGATTTCGGCTACCTGACGCTTGGAAACCAGTATTATTAAACAATATAGGAAAATTAAAATATCCTACTGAAGTGGCTAACCAAGCATTGATTACAAAAAAACCAACCAACCACAATACAGGAATATCAGGTGATGAATTAGCCGACGGTAGGACCAATCATAGCCCGGGAAATATAATGACTGCAAAAGAATTAACCAATCACTATGCAGTAATATCAGGTGATGTATCACCTGACGGTAGGACCAATCACAACCCTGGAACTATAAGGTTCCGATTGAGAAGTGCCTATAAAAGGAAATAACTCACGGGTCTGTGGTTTAGTTCATTTCTGATGATAAGTGGTGTAAGTCCATTCGAAACGTTAAATTTTCGAATAATCAGGATGTGGTTTTCACCGGAAATAATTCTAGATGGATGGAAAACAACCACGAAAGTTTTAATAAATATATATAATCAAGAGTATTTAAAATTTATAATTTAATCTCAAAAATCACATGTTTTATTCATATCTTTTATATATATATATATGTAGTTATGTACGTATAAGCATTGTGAATCACACATATATATATATATATATATCGGTGTGTGTGTGTTTGTAATGTAAATATATGTGTAAAAGTAAAGTAAAGAAGGGTAACTCAATAACTCAATTAATGGTGAGGGACTTCGCCTGTGATGAACTTCGTCAACCCGAAGATTGAAAGTGAACTAAACCTTAAACTGCTCATTCTCTCTCTCTCTCTGTCTGTCTGTCTCTCTCTACATATATATATGTGTATGCGCGTATGTGTGTGAGAGAGAGATAGAGTGTGAGAGATTTATTCATTTGTGAGGAATGTGTACATATATGGAAAAAAAATTTTATGTTGGAAGTGTGTTTGGAAATATGTATATGTATATATAAATGTATGTACATATATAAATATATGCATATATATATGTGTATTTATATGTATGTATATACATGCGAATGTGTATATACGTGTATATATTTCATTGGATTAAGTTTCTTTATCGCGGAATTTTGCAAAATTAAGCGTGTCTATAATCAGTGCTGGTAGCCATAAGTTAATTTTTTATTAAGTTATAATAACTTTTCAAATATATTATATATATAATTATGATAATTTACCGATGTCATAACCCGTACTCTTTATATGGAACATGAATAATTATAATGAGTTATTGGGGTTTACGATTTTTAAGGTAGGCTAAATTTTCGATTTGCTCGAGATATAATGGAGTGGTAGTGTGTTTACTGTGTTCCAATTAATAATTCATTTCTAATTATCGAACGCCATTATTAAATCAGGTACGTTTGCGTGTTGATTAATTAATTAATTTGACGTGTTAATTTGCTACTGCTTTCATCTCCACCCGCGTTTTCTTTGGTTTTTGTCCTTTTTTATAATCATCGTAATTTTTAGTAGCTTGCTGCTTATCATTTGGCATAATTCCACCGGTTGATCTATAGTTAGATTTTAGCCCGTCTCTTTTCATTATCACGACGTTCGTCCGTCCGTCTACTATTACATATATGTATATATATATATATGAATTTTTAATTTTTTCGTCTGGATGCTGGTTTCGACCAAAAATAATTAACCATCGCGTCTAGCATTAAAATCAGTCACGGTTATTTTAATCGAGGGAATTTTTTTGTTTATTATCGTTGTATCCGGAAGAATAGTAACAATATTTTTTCAACAATACGTCTACTTCCCTTATTTTTATTTGTTTTTATCACCTTGCGTTATTTTTATAATTACAGTAGTTAGTTTTTATGATAGAATTGACTATTAATAACATTATTATTATTAAATCTGCGTCGTGAATATGTGTGTGCCTGTATATACGTGAAGACGTCAATATGTTTGTATATTTATACATTTATTTACAGCAGATTATTGCGCGTTGATGGATGTATATAATTTTCTATATCATTAAATTTGTTAAAGTTAACTTGTCTAAACTAGAGTACAAGAAAAAAAAAATAAAAGTATTAATATTATCGTTATTTATTTATTATTTTTTTTTATTGCAACCGGCTATTATATAGTGCGGTTATTATTTTTAATTGTAGATTTATGCAAATAAAAATTATATTTCTAACTCGGAATGGAGAAATTTGCATGGACGTACGAAACAAAATGAAATATTTTCTTTAGTAATATCATAACAAATTTTATTGAACTAGTTAAAAAATTAATAATATATATATTATATATCACGAATATATCTATATCAACCCACTGCTGGTGTAGGGTAGTCCCCAAATCAAACAACTCCTAACTTATGTGTCTTGGATCCAATTGATTCCTGCCTATTTAAGAATATAATCTCGCCACCTAGCCATAGGTTTTCCTCGCGGACGTTGGCTGCCAATTGGCCATTATTCTCTTGTCTTGCCAAATGTCCGACCCATTTCCATTTCAGCCAGGAAATCCCGCTTCACTCTGTCTACCAATTTCGTCTGTTCCCTAATCCATGTAACCGTCTTGCGATCTTTGAGCTTGATTCCAAGGATAATCTTCTCTTGATCGTTTTCCTAATGCTTCTCTAGCTGTTTCTTTAGTAGACTCCGTGTTTCAGCTCTGTATGTCAAGACTGACATCACACATTGATCATACATCTTACTATTAAAAGCTATTCGGTAATTTTCTTTTTTTAAAAACGTTTCCTAATTTCTCAAATGTCACCCAGGCGAACGATAGCCTTCTTTTAGTTTCCATCTGCATTATATTATTCTTATCAATAGTAATTTCTTGCCCCGGGGATACGTATCGACTGACGCGTTTAATTTTTTCGCCGTTTACAGTTACTGTCTTGTGTTCCGCAGTATTCATCATTAGTTTGGTTTTTTGTACACGTATTTTAAGTCCTATTTTCACATAAATATATATTACTTGGGCGACCTATATATATATTTAGAAATCACATTAAACACCATTGCATATATAACTAAAACTATTTTAATCGTGCAGCAATTCGTTTCATAAATTTCCGAAGTTATAACAGAAAATGTCAATTTGAACAAATATCGGGGATCCTCAATTTTTTTTTTCAAATTAATTTTGGAATTGTTCGATAGTATTAAATAATTCTTTCGTAGATTAAAAAACATTTCCGGAGGAATACCCCTTAAATCGAAACGGCACCCGTAATATATAATATTTTAATTAAAGTAAATTTCTAAGCTTATAATAACATTCGAACAGTATCAAGCTGAAATTTTCGACGTACATTTAGATGCATATCAGGAAAATGACGATGAACAAAAAATAAAATTTTTAAAATTTTATCAGATGTACCCGGGGTTCAAATTTTAAATTCGTATCAGCGTAAAATAGGCGCTTTATACGAACTTAGCCAGAGTTAAAATAAATAACGACCGGCAATTATAAACAAAGACACAAGACAAAAATGTATACTGTTTCTTTTTTTTTATTTAATATATATATATATATACACATTGAACTAATAATAAATAAATAAAATTATTAATTGTATTAGAAATTTCGCGAGTTTCAAGATTAAAAGTAATCAAATTCGCGTTATTCCGTTTTATTTGTTCGCAGTTTTTGCGCGATGAATTAAAATACGAAAAAGGCGCTGAAAAACGACAAAAAGCCTTTCATCGGAACGACGATATGCACATTTCCGTGAAAGAATTATGGGACGCTTGGGTGAAGTCCGAAGTAAGATGATAATTTTAATAATTAATTTAAAGTGGAATTTTCAGTTTTATTTTAAGATTATAACGATTCATAACAATTGTTTTTTAAACATTGATCTAAAATTATGCTCGGTAAATTACCATAAGAAATTTCGTTGACGTTTTGGTTTATTAAAATCGCACAATAATAAATCGATGTGTGATATTTTCATAAATTAAAACTTGCCATGGCCAGTTAACACTTGTGCACTGTAGAAGTTGTTATCGAATTTTAATAATTAAAATCTGTATGCGATATCTGGAAGAATAGCATAAGTCATTCTGCCAATAATTGCGGTGTCCCAACTGCCATGCCTCCCACTTTGCGACTAATAAGGAATAAATATGTTTTTTAAAATTTTGATTTATCATTGGTTGAACAGAGATATCTTCAAGCAGGTCAGAATGTTTCACTCTTAAATAATCTTCCCCACAAGCCTGTGCTCGCCAGTGAGAGTTGTGCAACTTAAATCTAAAGGCAGAACCCAACAGACAAGACAGGCGGCAGAGCTAGGAGTGTAGTTCCGTGCAATGAATCCATTTGGAATAAAAACTTCCTTTGTACGTGTAATGCTGGAATCAGATAATAATTCCAACTCCTTGACCCGGCCAACAAGAGAGGCATTACCAAGCACAGGAAATTTACATTTAGTTGGGAAAACATTAAGCACTATCCAAGAAAAGTGGTAGTGACGACTGCTTTACATACTAAACATATATCATCGGCATCGGAAATTAGCTAACAAGTGGCTTTAACATCGGGGCAAAATTTATCGGCACTGTAATGTACAGTGGAGTATAAGATGTTCCACATTGTAGTCCGAGGACAGCATCCCGTGGAATTTTAAAATGTAAATATCATTGTATCAGCCGATGACTCGTGTTTAAGTGTTTCAGAACGATTATTAAAATAATCTATAATAACATTAATAATAAAATGGTTAATACTATTGCTTTTAAGGACATCGACAACTGCAAACCAGCAGCAATTGTTAAATGCCCCTTTAATATCATAAGAAATGACGATAGCCGAACAAAGCATCTGAAATGCATTGCTTGACTGTTGAAACTAACGTATAAATTTCAGTAGATTTGGTTACCAACACGCTAGTGTTAATAAACTTTCAGCTATATATAATACCACACAATACGCTCATTTATGGAAATGACTTTAATGTTAATTCATCGTTAAAATTAATGATGTCATTTAATAATTTATTACTATTTCTATGTATAAATATTTCCAGTTTTTTAAAATATTTTTCCATTTATAATTTCATTCTCAATGTGTATTACTGTCATCTAAGATCTTGTCTATATTATACTTTTGACGTGTGCATTACCATACTCGTCATTTTCAATTTTAGGTTACGACCATAATTAATACAGTACATAGACGAATAACGTTGCAAAAATATTATTAAATACTAAATAATAGTTAATTACATGTGATTCAAAACTTAACAATGCTTTGACTTTGATAACGATATGTGTGCATGTGTGTGTGTTTGCATGATGTCAAATTATAAACAACACACTATGTGTAAGTAGCGTCGTTGTTAATTATCGAATGTATTGAATCCTATTAAAAATTAAACTCCATTCTGATTAAAGTATGCATTGTATTGACTCGAAATAAAACAATAGTACACAAGTAAGGCGTATAAGATACAATGTGTTGGATATCTATAATATGCGTTCTAATAAACTTTTTTAGATAAAATACAAAATTCAAGTTTTTGTTTTTTCTTCACTTTTTAAAAGTTTATAATTATTAAATACGCAATCCTGTTTACCAAAAATAATTTTATTTTAAAGATACGTACGAATAATTCGAATATGTTTGTAAATTAATTGCAGTTAACATTCCAACATCGTTAGATATTATTTTTTATGTCTCCTTTACGTGTTAATTTATGTAAATAATGAAAAGTTTTTTTTTTATTATTCAATTTAGATACATGTTTATTTTTATTTTTTTTTATAAAACTTTAATTGGGCTTCCGCGGTGGTTTATACACTAATTTATGCTATATACTCTATAGAGAAATTATATATAAATGTTGATGAGTAGAAGAAAATATGTGACGAGGGGACACATTAAATAGCTATTGTTACCAGTAGTGAAATAATACAACAGAACGAGTATTATTTAGAGGAAGTACGTAGGATATATTAATAGGAAAAGAAATATGTAAGGAAATCAACTGGTTATAATGTCTGGCATGTTGAAGATGGTAATGTGAACATTCGAAAAAGACACGATCGGCATCGGCTACCATATGTCGGCATCAAACGGATAAGAGCAAAATTGAGAAAATAGAATATACATTTCAAATAATGAATTTGGAATCCTGTTACTACCGGCACGTAGTTTGAATATTGTTACAATAAACTTACGTATTGTATTTGATCGGAGTATTTAGTTTATCGAAAGAATATAGGTATATTGGGCTGGATAGATTCAAACTTGTGGGTAACCATAAGGAACTGACCAAAATTTTTCCCGATATTCTTTATAAGCAATTTTAATAATATTAAATAGAACAATGCAAGGAAAATATGGAATAAAAGAGGTTAAAAGATCAAAGGAACTGGCGGTCGAGTCAATGAGGCAGTTACCTACAATGCTTGGATGGCCAGGAATCAATGCAAACTCACCTTTATGTAACTGAACTAAAAAATTACATATTCTAAGTATAATCTGTGAAGAAGGAGGATTAAAAGATGAAACTTTTAAAATTGGAAAGAATAAGATGGTTGTGTAATACATATTTAAAAGATTGAAAAATCAGTTGAAGGGAATTGTATTTTAAAAAGATTCTTAATAATGTTTAAATAAGACATAACGAAAGCAGAACTAATGAAAGAAGGACATTTTGATCCATCAGTGAAAATGTGTAAAAACTTAGGACATTTATCAAGACACGAGTAATAGACAATTTTTTGGAATGTAGTGATATTTTAAAAAATAAGCAACAAAAATAGAGTTAAAATTACTAAAAATATTTTTTATGAAAAATAACGAAAGCCATTATCAAGTGAATATAAAACATATATGTAGATTATAAAAATATATAGAAATTTATAAAAGTATAAAATGTAAAAAATGTTACTTAAATACACAATTTACAAAAATCATCAAAGTGATAAAACAGTATTTTAAAATAATCCGATAGGAAATGTAGTAAACAACACAATCAACGGTCAGAAATATAAAATTTATTTATAAACTATAACACAATAGTAAATAAAATAAAAATAAATTATTGTATTGTTTATGTATAAATTTTATATTATTGGATGTTTTTATTTAGTTTTATTTTATTTGCTCTTGTGCAATTATTTATATGTAAATCTTATATTTCTAATTGTTGATTGTGTTGTTTACAACATTTACTATCAGATTATTTAAAAATACTGTTTTGCCACTTTGATAATTTTTATAAATTGTGTATCTAAGTAATATTTTTTATATTATATATTTTTATAAATTTGTGTATATTTTCATAATGTATATAGTTTTTATATTCATTCGATAATGGCTTAACAGCCGAATAGTTTTGTGATTTTAACTCATTTTTTTGTTGTTTATTTGTAATTGTGTACGGGACATCCTGCTTAATGAATTAAAATTTGTCCAAATTTACATGTATGGAGGTAATATTGTTAAAATATGGAGAGGGAAAGAAGAAAGAAAAACATCCTGGAATCTGTAGAGATGTGGAATAGTGTACATAACACAGGTCTCCAATTATGATAAATTTGCAGATTAAAATTTGTCCAGATTTATATGTATGGAGGTAATATTGTTAAAATATGGAGAGGGAAAGAAGAAAGAAAAACATCCTGGAATCTGTAGAGATGTGGAATAGTGTACATAACACAGGAACAATCTTCAATTATGATAAATTTGCAGAAAATATTAGAAGTAGGATGTGTTATTTATAGAGAATCGATTTAATACGATTTTTCAGCCAGGAAGGTTCTGTGTATAATAAGGGGGAAGTCTTAGACTCAATATTCATTGCAGTGGTAGAAGTAGAAAAAAAGTCAAATTTCTAAATGAAGACAGAGGTTTTGGACTTTGACCAAATTATTGGAGGTCCTAGTGGATGCGTTTGTAAAGAAAAAACTGCCATAGTATAGAATACTCTGGATGAATGATTTATAAAAAAAGAATTAGGACAACTGGGTTGCCACCCCAAATAGGGTAACTAAAAACTTTTATTAGATGAATTCGTTTTAAAAAATGAAGTTACATCATATATAAATAAGAAATCTATATATAACATTCGTATTACGGGTTTCTATCGGTTTTACCCGTCGGCAGATTGCCACCGTTTTTCTTAAAGTTAATCATCATTTATCATTTGTCCACTCGTTATTCTGGTAGTATTATCCGCACAACAGTAAATTCTTATCATATGAATGTATACGAAATTATTCTGACGTTTGTTGTATACTCATTCGATGTGCTTCAATTCAACAGAGCATATTGATATAGCATCGCGTTTCAAAGTAATTCAATTACTGCTGAAGATGGGCTTGAAAGGTCGATTAGTTCAATTTACAAGAAATTTTCTTTCAAATCGTTCGATCAAAGTCCGAATAGGAAATAAACATTCCCAAGACTTTAATTTAGAAAATGGGGTGCCGCATTTTGATTTTAGTAAATACGATTGTAGATCATATTCCATCACCAATTTCAATGGGACTATTTGCTGACGATGTCAACATAACTCGACTAACAGACGATGTAACGCTCAAAATCTGTTACAGAAGTGTCTAAATAATTTACACGAGTGGAGTAGAATTACTACTGGTCTAGAGTTCTCTCCCCAAAAGACGAAGTACTGGGTATTCACAAAAAACGAAGCCAAATTTCATTAAATCTAACCGTCAATAACTCCATTATACAATGTATAATGAATTATAAATTTCTTGGTCTACATTTAGATCCTAAAATGACGGCGTAATCACATAATGGCACTTAGACAAAAGTGTCAGCCACTACTAAATATAATGAAAATGATAAGTAATAAGACCTTTGGGCCAAGAAGTTCAACATTACTTCGGATTTACAATGCCCTTATCCTTTCAAGATTAGACTATGGTTCGTTTATATATTCGTCCGCCAGCAAACGGCTACTAAAAATACTTGATATGATTCTGGACTTAGGATTGCGTTGAAAGCATTCCCAACCACACTAACAGTTAGCCTCCAGTATCTTAGGGGTACTCCGCCTCTCTGTTACCGAAGAAAAATACTTGCTATCAAATATGCAATGAAGGTAGCTAGTCTTCAGCAGCATCCAAATCGAATCAATCTACAAAATCTGCTACTACAGCTCCAAATTCAAAACCCATTAAAGACGCTACGCAATACCTTGTGTAGAATACCTGTGATTGTAAAGGCTTGGAGCCAATTCAGTCCGAATATCTGTTGGGATTTATTTTCAGCAGATATGAAACCGATGATGGAAATTCATAGGAAGCTTAGGATTGTCTTGCAACAGCAACCTAACGCAGTCGTTTGCTTCACCGACGCATCTAAATTATCACAATATGTTGGATGTGTCTTCTCAATCGGAAGCATAATTCATTCCTTCAGTTTACCGACCATGTCATCAGTTCTAGCGGCTGAGATGATAGCCTTGCTTCGGAATTACCTGCTGACCAGTATGTTATGCTGACCGACTCAGCTTTGGCGTTACAGTGCATTGAAGCGAGAAATTATACTGTGTCTATGATAGACCAAATATGGCACAGTGCTCACAAATTAAGTGAACTTGTTCACCGAGGTTGGAAACAGCTGTCAACAGAGTGTATATTGGTCACACGCTGAGTACGCACTCCTATCTACTGAATGCCCAACCACCACCAATATGCTAATTATGCTGTTCTCCATTAACAGTCTACCACGTGGTTATCTGCCAGAAATTTGCTCAATATTGGTGCAATCAGCTGAAGAACAATGTACCGGATGTAAACAACCTCCTCCTCCTCACCAACTTCATAATAAATTCTAAACTGTGTAATAATATATAATTAATTCATATTTCGAGTAATAGCCTTATAGGCAATAACTACTCGTAAAAAAAAAATTAATAGACGATTGTGATTATTTTTATATTTATTTTTTTTCTCTTTCTTTGTACGTTATTGTTATTCTCTCGTTCCCTCTCGGACACTTTTAAATTTTTTTTCCAAATCGCTAATCTTTTTCCGTTTAATATTTCTGCTGGTATTTTATTATGTAAACTTGATAGCATAATGAATTATTTTTGTCTTTAATTCTTTACATTGCCCACATTTTCTAGTAAATTTTTTCTCATTTTTTGTCAATTTCATATTATTAATTTTACAGATTCCTCTATAAATATAACATTTTTGACTGTAATATATCTAATTTCTCTCAAATTTTTCTCTTATATATTAATTTATTCTTATTTTTATTAGAAATAATTTTTATTGTTTGTAAATAATTGATTCCTTCAATTGTTCTTAGTATATTCGCGAATCAGTTGATCGGCGTCGTTGAAAATTCTCCACAATTCGCTTACTTAAGGATGTTTATTAAAATTATTTTCATATAATCAGTTATTTATTCTTTTCTACAGCAATCTAATTTATTTACATTTTGCATCTCGTTTAAATTCGTGTTGACATTAAATATCGATTACTCGTGATTAAATTACGTTATTTTAATTGAATAAATGATGAACAACTTCAAATTTGTTTATTTCGTATACACGCTAAATATTGCCGGATATGCGGGTTTAAATAAACATTATGAACCAGCGCATGTAATTATAATCGTTGTGAAAACGTTGTTACAAAATCGTTTTATTTATTATATATAATTATTGCATTAATAGGAAACGACGAATTATTTCTTATACATTATACATATCCTTTCATTACTGACAGTATATATTATTCAAGGCAAAATCATGTTCACACTAATGAAAAATAAAATTTATCGATTTAATTAACAGTGTAGCACAGCTTTAATCCGTACACTTCTTGTTTTTCTTATGAATATCAATTTATATTTCCATCCGTTTCAATCTGAATCTTTTAAATGTTTTATTGATTTGTTCGTTTCCTTTTGATATATATATATATATATATACTTCTGTATTATAGTTTAAGTCAGTTTGTTTACATATATAAACTGTGTATATAGATATTTACTTCTGTTAATTTTTATGTAAGCTTCATTAAATCATTATACTTTAGTGTATTAGTTACATGTGCTTAAGATTGTATTTTTTGTTAAAATGTTATAATTATTATCACTAGTTTTCGTTAATTATAATATATCAACGTGACTTATACTGCTATTAAAGCCAGAAAAAGAAAAGAGAGGAAAGTTGTAAGTTTAGTTTTAGCAGATGATGTGTACTGCAGGATTTCAGTTAGTGAGGGAGCAAACCAACTTCAAGATGTTGATCTGAGCAGGAAGGACATGATAAGAAAATTGTATAAATGGTGTTACAAGAGAGCATAGTGGTGCATTTTGATTTATAAATAAAATAAAAAGTGCATGTCCACAATATATGCGGAACAGAGCAACTTCATATTTTCTATCTTTGTGTAACATCCAGTCCAATTTGCGGTGAACTGCGTATACTCGTAAATATTGCAATTGCATCGGTTGTGTACCTGATACGTAAATTCTGTTGTCGGAATTAGTATGTTTTGAACTAGGAATGCAGATTATTTAGCTGCTTTACCTAGCTGGTTGGTATCCACATTATTTCTATTTCCTCTTTATAATCTGCGGCATGGGCAAGGATTTTTCAAACTAACGGATGATGACATTTGTATTTATTCTGAATATAGAGCTAAGCGAATTGGCACAAATAAGAAGCCTACATCTGAATTCTGTACTTATTTCAATAGCATAGACAATTGCGTATAGTTCCGCAGTAAACACGTTAAACTTCGCTGGCATACAGTATTATTATAGTTCAGAATTGCACAACTACACGGATGATCATATTTGGAATATTTTTATGACTCACCATCCCCACAAGAAGGCTATAAATACCCCACACGTTTTAAATTATTAAGCTTTAGCAAAACTAACCAAATTAATGTATTTGACATATTCTTCATCATACTTTTTGAGTAGATCATAATAAGTTAATTTCCGCGAAGGTTTGAGTCCATTCAAGTTCATAAGGTTTGTAGTGTTGCTGCACATACAGCAGCAAATACTGAACATTGTTGGCATAATTTGTACATGTAACTGGTATTGAGAGCTGGAACGAACATTGCTGGTCCTGTTCCTCGAGTTGACTTTGATCCATCTGCGGTGTGTAGTGAAAACCAGATAACATTATTGAAAGTAGCAAGGATTAGTACAGACTGTAGTTTTCAGGGAAAAAGGATAAATTCTGTTTGTTGAAAGAGTAAAAAAATGGTACCATGAATTGATGGGTTTGCGTGCACGTGAGTCGTACTCGAAACGAACTACTTCAATTTAGTTTAAACGAAATATTTTGCTAGTTGAAAAACATCAGTTAAAATGAATTTCACTGAACATATTAAACAAATAGAAGCGATCACTATTCCTCATACGTACCAGCAGTTTCGGTGCTTGCTAAATAACTCCGTCTAGTGGTAAGGGAGGAATTTTGCACTTTACAATTAGTGTTGTTGTCGAAGTACGTGTATAATACCACCAATATACAGCCTTATGCATTCATTTTGCCGACGATCCAACTTACTTGATAATACTGTGGAATGAACAAAGGGAAAAGCGCAAAACTAAGGAAAATTGATTTAAAATATATTAGAGGATTTAAAAAGAATTGAAAATATGAAAAAAAAATTAAAAAACAAAGTAATAAAATTGCTAATTACTGTGTATATGTTCCTTCCCATTACCCAGATTGGTTAGGATACGATCTAGCGTTGCGAGAGTTGGGTGTTCAAATTCCATCGGTATCGCGTATAAAAATCGTGTTACAGTAAAACTTCTTTGTCACTCTTTTATTCGTCACCCTCTGTTATCGTCGGTACAAAAAAAGTTTCATCGAAAATTTTCTGTCATCTGACGATACAACAACAGTTAATGATTTTTGGAAAAGTTACAACATTAAAGACGCAATTGTTAATGTTGTCAGCGCATGGATCGACTTTACAGTGTTAAACCTACAGTATGAGTGGAATAAACTATGGCTTGAGCCTGCACTACCCACTAGCGAAATAACGGAAATGGTTAGTGTTGATGAAATCGTGAAGCTTTGTAAAGACGGTCTGCTCAACAATGACACACTAACAATTGAACAAGTAACAGATTGATTAGAGTGTGATAAACAAGATGAAGGTTTTGAAATTTTGACTGATGAACATATTATATCTAACGTTCAGCAGTTCAATAATGGTGAAATATAAAGAATCAAAATGCAGCCAAAACTTAGAAATCAGCCATTCGAAAGATGAAATAATGTTTACAAGGCGCATCGATTGTTTTGAAAGACAAGTGGAGGCAAACTTTAATAACATTGCCTTAAAGAAAGCTCAAGCTGCAAAGAAACAGAAGAGTTACCGATTTTTTAAGATGTACACAATTTGACATAGAATTTTTCTAGGTAATTGTATTTTAAACGTTTTTTTTTTTTTTTTAATTTCTTTCCTAAATGATTTACAATATAGTATAGTTCTATATATGTAATTTGTAATTGAATTTCTATTATTCATCTATTCAGTCATCCGTCACAAGCCCGGTTCCGAGGGTGCCGGATAAAAGAAGTTTTACTATATTTAGTAAAATTCGCTAAATATAATAACCTGATGATGATATAATCTTCAATAATACGTTTCTGTGTTTATTATTTCGCAAGTTGTTCTCGTTCAACCTGAATCGCTCTTTGAAATTACTATATATATAACCGTCGTCTCGTCTTATCGCTTGTAGTAGTGTGTACTTTTGCAGATAGAAAGGATGTTCTGTTGGAAATTTAAAAACTACTTGAAAAAATAACAAGATGATAAATTTTATTATACATAATATAGGAAACCATAGAGTAAATGTGTTTACTCAATACAGCTATATTCGAAAATACTAAAAACAATTTTTTTTTACGTGATGATAATTGTTGGTAATTGGGAGAAATCATTTGCCTTGAATAAAAATTATTATACGTAAGGACGAAAGAATTTTGATCAATAAATTACGTGACGTCGTTTGAAGATGGCGACTGATCCTAATTATTGAAAATTTCAATATTAACGTAAAAAATGAAACGTATTATTGGACCTCCTATAGTTTTTTGTTTTTTTTTTTTCCAAAACTGCGATGATGTGTTTGCTATTGGTTTGTCTGGAGTGTTTTATTTTATTTTTTAATTAACGGTTAACGAGTTCGCGATGTGAATTTTCTGCGTGCTATTGGTATATCATTCGAAATTGAATTTCAAAATTTCAAAACTAAATTTTATAGTTTTATTCGTGTGTTAATTTATTCACAGGATCAAGTTGGTGTAGATTTTTCATTACATGTTGTACAATAGTAGTAGTAGTAGTAATAATAATAATAATAATAATAATGTTTATGGTAGAGTAAATCCTAAGAAAAGATGCATTGTTTTCATTAGGTACATAATTGGACGGTGGAACAGACGGCGGAATGGCTGAGTACTAATGTAGAATTACCGCAATATGTTCCGATATTCATTAACAATAAAGTAACTGGCGCTCATTTACCAAGGTTATTTCGCATATCTAAGAACTATTATTATTATTACTAACACACTCCTGTAATTCTGCAAACTGAAACTAATATTATTTATGCGTACAATAGTATTTCGCAGATGGAAAATATTATGTATATCATTATTACAAACTGCATAATTAATCATATTTCAATACATTATATATATATATATATATATAATATTGAAAAAAATTAGCAAGTAGGTGATCCTATCCCTTATTATGATGCTTAAGCGCTCGTCTTTTCGTACGCGTCTCGGAATAAGTTTTAGAACTTCTAACTTGCAGTTGGATAGAAAATTTAAACGAATATAATTTGTAACAGTTACAAATACAATCTCGCCTAGAAAGCCAATAAGCGTTTGTAAAAAAGTAACGTCATGCATGAAGTGATCATCGATGATTACCGACGACATTCCAAACTAATTTTTAATGGATAATTAAAACTTGAAAGGGTGATCAAAATGGGTTAATCGATTTGTCTAACTTTTTCGCTGCTACGTAATAAATTGATGGTCAGTGGATTACAATGTTTCTCTAATATCTTTAAGTAACGTCTGCTATAATATAAAATTACAATTTTCGTATTTATTAAATCCAAATCGTAATAGATATTACATTACGAATGTAGTACGTTCACTAGTGATATTTTCAAACTTGATTTGAAGCGTTGTGTGAAGTTTATATTTGAACCGCAATTAATCGGGTATTTTTAATTTATTTATTGTTTTTAATTTATAAATTTTAACAATGTTGATTTTGATTTATTTGAAAAATTTTCCGTTTTTAACGGTATCTTTTTCTTCGTCAATGATGAGAACAAAAAATATATTTCCTTTTAAAAAAAAAAAAATCGTTTACGTTATTACTAAACCGAACAGTCAAAGTAACGCGTAATATTTAACTTGATTTTTGTTATTATTATTTTCTGTTTTGACTCTAAGAAGAGCCTCATAACGTAACAATAATTCCTTAGCGTTATGTTCGTACGACCTGATATTGAACCCCATCGGGGTTGTCTTGATACCTCCAGGTAAATCAGCTGTCCATCCAATTAGTGTGTAAATGAGTACTAGTTTTCTAGGAAATTAAAGAAACCGGGAAATGTAGTTGTACACCGCCCTATATACAATAGGATTCGTCGTTTAATCGTAATCTACATGGATGATGATTGATTAGGTGACATCTTCTACGATCCTTTGAGTTAATGGAGTTTTACTTTTAATAACATTTTGACTTTATATTCCATTCTTCGCCAATATTCAACAATTTAAATAAATTTCATTTGTACTGGTTACATTTTCCACACACTGCATCGGAAAAGCAAGGAAGAGCAAACCACTGAATCGTGTATTCATTTACACACCACGTTTGTATTTCTCATTGTCTTTAATTTTCCGTGTTTTTACGTTTTTCGCTGTTCGCCCTGTCATAGTATTTATCCTATATGGAGTTTTCCATATTGTGGTCTCGATAAAGTATTACCAGAAAGCAGACTCTCTTTCAATTGTTTCCACGAACAATTGCAATTACATAAACTACAGTAAATTTATTGTCATCATCACTCATTTACGTTTTTGATATAATCTACTTCATATGCGTTTGTTCAAGATTGGCACTTGTAATTCCCCTTACTGCTCTTATCATTCCGATAGGTATATTATCTCTGATAGAACCTACATATTCTTTATCTGGCACTTACACCAACATTAGCAAATCTCTCTCCTAAATTCCTTGATATCAATTGGCTATCGTTCTCCTTTTTCCATTGCTTCATTAATTTACTCCGATGACATTCGAGTCTTTCTGTTCCTTTTTTAAATTTCTAACGTAGTGCTTTAATGAGACGTCTAAAATTTAATCACTTGTTAATGGGTTGTGATTGCTACTTCTCAGTGCCCAAACATTAAAAAATAAATAAAATTTAAAAAAAACCACCTGTAATATGAACTTTAATATATTCGAACTAGACCATCCAGGAAAAAATACGTATTATCGGTCGACTGGCAAATTTGTAATAATAAAAATATTTTCCAACTCCCTATCCGGTCAAAGTAATAGCGAATGCAATATTTTCTACTTAAAATAAAGATTGACATGGCAGGTTTAACAATTGCTACGATTAAAATATATCGAAAGAAGAAAATTGTACTATGCGAAACATGGAAATTACCACGACGACGAACATTGAATCCTTCCGTTATAAATAATCAAACTATATCATTGATATGAATTATATTTCGTGACATTAATGCATCGCTTTATAATAAAATAATAATAGAATGGAATTACAACTGTATATACATTGTATAGAGTTTAATTTATCCTCCTGTAATTAAAAATAAAAATAATATATCGGAATAAATCATATTTATTTCGTTTATTTTAATAAATTACGATTCTTTTTAATGTCTAACTTAAATTCGACAATTAATACTGAAACATTCCTGTCACGTTTATTATTATTATTATTATTATTTTAATAGATTGGCAAACGGAAATAGTCAGTATGTCACGAACGTCCTCGGCATCAAAGATCCCATTCACAAGCAAAAAATTCTTTTAAAAGCGATGGACGTCGTCTTATTCGGACCTCCAAAAGGTAAGCATTCTGTGTAGCTTTCGGTTGATTTGTTTTTAAACTATAATTTTCACTTTAGTAAATTATAGAGGCAAATATTCAAAATAAACAAAATTTAGTTTGTAATAGGTAACGATAATAGTAAAAAGATAATAATTATCATCATCATCATAATCGTCGTTGTCGTTGTTTGCATTGTTCGTTACCGAACCTTAACTAGCCCATTGTATGTTATTTATACAAAATGGGTTAGCACTCGAGACATTAATTATTATGTTCGACGCAGGCGCGCGTACATATGATGCTACACTGTGTGACTGCCACTATTTTATATTTTGTATACGATAATAATTATCATCATCATCATCATCATAGTCGTTGTCGTTGTTGCATTGTTCGTTACCGAACATCGTGACTAGATCATTCCTTATTTTGTTTTACAAAATGGGCTATTTTCCGATACGTTAATTATTATATGCAAAGCTATACAGTGTAGAATACCACCGGGGTTTTTTCGTGATAATTAAGAATTAAATAATGATAAAAAAACTTTTATGTCGCGAGCTGGGAGTTGACACTCCAGCGTTGTAGCAATTACGCTACCGCGATATATAATGTTAATAATAATAATAAATTATCATTCGTTTTGTTATCTGATAAAATTAATTTTAAAAGAAAAACAATTTTTTTTCTAGAAAAGAACTTGTAATACCTTGTTCCAACATAATTCTTGCATTATTAAAAACTTGGAAATAGAGGGGTCATATGATTTACATGAAATACTCGATGCCTTGGGGTCAGGATATTCGGTTATGTAATCTATATAACCTCTCGGGGTCGGAGGTTATATATATTTATATGGCTTATTTAAATAGTGTCTTTGTAAGAATAAATATGCTACTAATTTTCAATTAATGATATATAGAGTATTTATATGCAGGTTAATTTACAAGGGTATCTCAGGATAGTATACTTAGTCTCTTTCTGTGTGTGTGTCTCTCTCTTTCTTTCTCTATATATGTATATATGTGTGTGCATATATATATATATATAATCTTTTGTTTATTTTCTTTACGCGTCGTATATTCGTTACGGTTTACGAGGTAAAATTTTTATTTTAAGTACTCGGCGAAATGAGAAAAACATATAGAGATGGGTAACACTGTAAAAATATCAGCGCTAACACAGTAGAGCGCAAACGCAGTTCAGTGTGTCAACTCAATAAGTTAATTCAGTTGCGTCACAACGCAATTCTGTCTCGATGCCGCCGGGTAGAGTTGTTCTTATATCAACATATAAAATTAAATCGCTGGCTACAGTGAATTGAAGAGTTTTGTTATATGTATATACAGGTGTGTATGTGTGTGTATGTATTACGCATTCTTCAGAAGCATTCGAACTTACCATTCTTTTATATACATATATAATTATCCAACTTATTAGTTATACGATTAACGATTCATAAATTTTAATACATGTTTTTTTTTTAACATCACAAAAACGATATTAAAATGCGATGTGTTCAGAAATATTTAGCATTATCCTGGTATTTTGCTTGTAATAAAATCATCTTCCCAACAGTAGTTAATTTTCATCCGTGTCTTCCTAGGCTAATTCATGCGGTTTTGTTAATCTCCGAATATCGTACGATCCTTCAGTTTATTTATTTCCATATTTACATTTGTATTCTTTGTTGATATTTTCTAGCCATAATTTCGATCACTTCCGGTATCGCTGAAACTCCGAGATCGCGATGGATAACCGAATTTCTTTCGTACCATCTAGTTAGTGTCTGCTATTTTTCTAAGAATGTATTCGTTGCATATTTTGTAATTATCCTGATCACTTCTTAGCCACTGATCATTTACCGTTTTAGTTGGAAATTTTTATTGTTGCGGTCGTTAAGCCTTCCACAACGAATAATTACTCTTTTGTAGCCGATAAGTTTTCTAAATATATTCTAAAACTTTCTTCTTTTAATTTACTAATAATTTGTTTTATTGTCTTATTTTGTTTAGCTTCATTTTGTCACCTTAGTCTTGTTCTAATTTTTCTTCTTTCTTTAATTTTATTTAATACTTCAGCGAGGACAATTTGATTACAAACACTATTTTTTGTTATTGAGGTGTAGAAATCATTTGCTGCTTGATATATTATATTATTACATTTTATAGCCAAATCTGCTTGATTCTCATTGTGGAATGCTTCAGTCATTTATCTAATTCTTCTTTGAATATTTCCCAATCAGTTCTTTTATTAATCCGACTTGAACTTTGTTCTAACTATTCAAAAACAAAAAACGAAAAAAAAAACCAGGAGAATGGTCCGTTACAAAATCATAATTATTCTCCACTTGCATATTGCCTTTAGGTATTCCTTTAGTTATAAAAAAGACCAATAGATCTGGTATTTTATTTTTGTCAGACGGCCAATATGTATGTTCACCACCAGAGTAACGCTCGCAATCATGTTTATTAATCACTTGTAGTAGTTGCTTGCACCTGGCTAGAATTTTCCTAGACCCTGAATATGTATGTTTCCCATTGTAATCGCCGCTAGAAATGAATTTTTTTTCCTAGCGTGCTGAAATAGAAAAGTTTTCAGTTTTTGTTTGTATATTAGGAGGGCAATATACCGTCAAATAATTTGCCTCTTTGGTATTTAATTGTACTGTTGTTGCTTGTATTTGTTTTGTACTTAGCTTCTGTAATTCATAGAGTTCTATGCTGTTTTTGATTAATACTGCAGTTCCTTTATGTCCACCTCCGTCAGAATGCATAATGTAATACAGACAATATCCTTTAAATTTAATCGTTTGTTTTTCAGGTATATGTGATTTTGTAATATGTAATACGTCTATTTGATTTTGGATTATTAATAATTCTATTTCTTGTCGTCTATGTCCTAATCCATTCACGTTATATGTTGCAAATTTTTATTTTATCTGTTGTTCTTGTTATTGCACGATCTATTTTCTAATTAAATCTTTTTTCCTGCTTGTCAATTAAGTTATCTATTTTTTGTAGAATTTTATTGATATTATCATTTTCCTTGGTTGATTCAATTGTACTATTTGATGCTACCGAATTTTGTTTAGCAACTTCGCTATATTTCTTGTCTGTCCAACTTGTTGTTTATTTTCTGTGTTTTCTTCTTTTCGTGGTAGTTTTCCTCTTTCCCTTAAAGCAAATGCTACTTTGCATATTGATGTATTTGCTGGATGAGCTTCTCCGCAATCTGCATATTTACATGGTACTTTTGTGTTTTTTTTTTTGCATTCTATCGAGCGATGATTCCCTCCACATTTTACGCACCGAGAATTTCTATTACATCTATTTTTAAGGTGACCATGAGCTTGACAATTTTTACATTGCATAACTACTTTTGGTTTCCTTCATTGGTCTACTGTCACTACTAAATGAAAAAATATTTAAATTTTTTTTTATCGCTTCCATGTCAGATCCAGGTGCAAAGTGTACAAAAAATATCTCGGTAGGAATTCTTTTTTTATTGTTAGTTCCACTATCACTTACTGTTCTCCACATATTTGATACTTTTTCAATTTTGAATCCCGATTGTTCTAACTCCTCTGCAATTATTTCCTCATTCACGTTTGAAAGAATACCTTTAATCACCATTTTAATGGGCTTTTCGCTGTTCAACATATATACGTATGGAATTAAATTTTGTTTACTTCCAAGTATCTAATTAATAGAATCTTTCTACATTGTCAACATTAACTTTGGCTTGCCTCGCCGCCATTTGCTTGCATACATTCTTATTATTATCTAATAGTTTTGTGAATTGATCAACTAATATCTCATATTCTTCTACATTTGCGACAAAGATCGGTTTTGGTTTTTCATCTTTACTCACAGACTTGAAATTCGCTTAGAATTGCATATTCGTGTTTTAGGCTTCATTTTTCCTTTTATTACTTTTACGACTTCTTTTAATAGTCCATTCAGTCTGTTTGATTAAATCTTCTTTATCAGTATCATACTAATTCTTGCAATTAGTATCATTCGATATTTCTGCATGTTCTTTTCCTTCATATATTGCACTTGTGTAAGATTCTAATAACTCATGTATTTCACTCATTTCTTTTAAGAGTTTATCAATCTGTGATTGAAGTATTATATTAGATTCTCGTAACTGTTCATTCTGCTTCGTTATAGGCGCTTCATTATTAGATATTTTTAATGCTTCAGTTTGTATTACTGTGGTAACATTATTGTGTGCTTGTGTGTTTAATGGTGAATATGTAGTATATACAATAGATATTGATGCGGTCGTCACCATCATTATGACCATGAACTACGCGCTCTACAACGTATACGCGTATGTTGTAAGTCTACCAACGCCACCAAATATTAAGTATGTATTAACTGGTTTAATCTCATCCACGTTCTGTGGCAATGATTTGTGTATTATTGATGACCAATGTAATCGGAATTATAATAAACGAATGATTATACTAATATTAAGTGTCCAATAGTTAAAATAAAATAACTGTTTACACGAAAAGTAAATGATAATGAGAATAAAATTAATAAAACCAACGAAGCGTTACAAGGCGAAACCCTCAACACAACCAACGAAGCGTTACAAGACGAAACCCTCAACACAACCAACGAAGCGGAACAACTGTGCCTAATTTTGTTTAATACATGTGTGTATATATTTCTTATTGGTTAAGTAATTTAACACACACACACACACATATATATATATATATATATATATATATATATATATATGTATATATATATATAATAACACCACTAATATTGACTGACCACCATAGGCGAAACTAATAAATTAGTAACAAATTGACTTATTCCTAAGGTATAACGTGGAATACTGATTACTCTCAATAGAGTGAGCAGGGAAGATAAACATGAATGATCTACTAAGAAAGAGAAAGAAGGAAAAAGGAAAATATATGAAATAGTTATAAAGGAAGCAAAGAACTAATAGAGCAATCAGTATTAACTGACCACCATTGGTGAAGCTAATAAGTTAGTAAAAACTTATTGCTAAGGTGTAGCATGCAAAACTGATCACTCTCAATATAGTGAGCAGGGCAGATAAACATGAACAATGTACTGAGAGAGAGAGAGAGAGAGAGAGAGAGAGAGAGAGAGAGAGAGAGAGAGAGAGAGAGAGAGAGAGAGAGAGAAATAAGGAAAAGGGAAAATATATGAAATAGTTATAAAGAAGTGCTCAGTAGGCTAATTGACCTGTAAGAGGTAGGAACGGTTGCGTTTTCTTTAGGTTTTAATACAACGATAATAACTGATTCTTTCCAAATTTATGGATAATAACCTGTATGAAGCATGGAATTGAAAATGTAAGTTAGTAGGTATATCGATCTATAAGGCAATTTTTTAAATATATCAATGTTTTTGCTGGGTGCTTTTCCGTCGGCTAATTTGGCGATTTTACACTGTACCTTTCTAGAAAATATATGTTTTGTTCAAAGTGACAACCGAGAGCTCCCGATCTTGAAGAGTATAAGTACGATGTACAAGCATTCTCAAGAGGGGAAAAATATTAAATTTAAAATTATAAACGAATCAAAATGAATAGAAATAATCATTTAATTATATCGTTTATGATAACAGTAATATCGATTATAGATATAATATTTTTTTTTTGTTCCGTAATAATATTTTTTTTTGTTTGTGCCAATTATTAAAATCAACCGGATAATCTAATCTTTTATGTAATTCACATTTTGAATTTTCAGTTTATAAACGTCACGTGGACTAGGACTTCATACAGTAATTATAATAAACTGTGTAACAAGTAGCTGCTGGCATGTTGAAGTTGGGTCGCTCGTGAAATGTACTTTTATTTTCGATGATTTTGTGAACAGCCCGATTCGTTAGCCAATTATACGCAAGGAGTCTGCTTTGTTCTTCTGATAAAAGTCGTTCGAAACTGCTTCGAATAATTACCTCGATATCCATAAATTAATCTTACCAATATCGATAACTGCATTTAGTATCGGCAATGTTTTCGATAATTATAAATTCCCATCTTAGTGGATCAAATTATCCGGAGGCTGGAACAAAAATATTTGATGCGGTTACAAAAATACCCGAAATCAGCTGGTAGTCGAACGTTCACATATAGAACCGTCATTAGAATTCAAGCAAACTAAAATGAGAAACAATCCTGTAATCTTTTAAATATTATTACAAAACAAAAAAAAAATATTTATTATATTTATAATTGATATTGCTGTTATAGACGATATAAATGATTATTTCTATTTATTTTAATTGATTTAATATAATTAAATGATAGTTTCTATTTATTTTAATTTATTTAATATAATTAAATGATAGTTTCTATGTATTTGTATTTATTTAATATAATTAAATAATTATTCCTGATTTATTTGTATTTATTTAATATAATTAAATGATTGTTTCTATTTATTTTTATTTATTTAATATAATTAAATAATTATTTCTTTTTATTTAATATCATTAAATGATTATTTCTAATCATGGTTATTTATGTAATATAATTAAATAATTATTTCTGTTTATTTGTATTTTTTAATATAATTAAATGATTGTTTATATTTATATTTATTTATTTAATATAAACAAATAATTATTTCTACTTATTTAATATAATTAAATGATTATTTATACTTATTTTTATTTATTTAATATAATTAAATGATTATTTTCACTTATTTTTATTTATTTAATATAATTAAATGATTATTTCTATTTAATTTTATTTATTTAATATAATTAAATGATTATTTCTATTTATTTTTAGTTCTAAAAAAAATGTTAAAATCGAACATAGGATAAAATTAAAATACGTTTTTTTCATAATATGGACTCAGGGAGCTGTAGTTGTCGAGAGAACGATATTATTTAGTGTTTTCATCGCGTGGGTAATATAACGCGATTTTTACATTCAGCGCTGTTTAATCGGTCTTGCAATAAAACGGCCGGGTGACTCATTCGAATTGAACTAGAAAACGTTTAAAATTATAGCGGACGAAAGTTGGATAAAATTTTTAAAATGGTGAGAAAATAAAAACGAGTTCCTACGGTAAAATTACCCTACTTTATCTCATTGATAATAACCTTGAGAATTTGTTCTTCGAAAATGTGTTTTAACGATTTGTTGTATAATTTATATTTGTAAAAGCCAAAAAAAAATATTAAACCACGTATAAAATCACGAACATATGAAAACGGTGTGTAGTTCAACTTTTATATTATTTCAATAATTAAATATAATGTTTCCTCTTTTTATATATAACTTTTTGTGGTTTATTTCAATTACATACTCGTATTCAATTATTTACTTCTCAGTGTTCACATTTTAATTGGCATTAGTTGTTACGCGAACCGTATGTAAATAAATAAATTAATAAATAAGAATTTATAATTTGGAGGTGATGAAAAAATAAAGAAAAAACATAATTTTATTTAAAAAGTACGTACTAAATTTAATAATTTAATAATAATTAATAATAATAATGTTTCTAATGTAATGGGTGTTGCTTTATAACATGTGATCAAAAATGTTCAATATGTATATTTTTAAACAATTTAAATAAAACGTAACATTGTAAAATGAAATTAAACTTAAAAGTTTTTTTTTTTATAAAGGTATCTAATATCGCGTTAGTAATTTATGCTTATTTGCTTCTTTATTAGACGTCCTTGTGAATTTCATTATTTTTGTTTTCCCAACATTTATTTTCATACCCAATTTTCTTTCTTCCTTGTTTAGCTTGTTTAATATAATTTGTATTTTATCGGTAGAACGTGAAATCAAAACTTTGTCATCTGCATAGCTAATACACCCTATTGAGTGCCCATTGATCTTTATGCCAGAATTATTTATACTTGCATTTTTTATAATCTCTTTTTCGTATATGTTGAAAAGTTTGGATGAAAGCAGGTATCCTTGCCTTAAACCTTTCTTTATCTGGCATGTTTTAACAGAGGATTCATCTTTTATTCTGACATTTCCATATTGTTCCCAGTATAGTTCTTTGATTATTTACAGATCTTTGTTGTCGATATTATACTTTTTTAATATTCGCATTAACTCAGTATGCTGCATTCTGTCAAACGCCTTTTCATAGTCTATAAAACATGAAATAACATCACGACCTACATTTATCATGCGTTGTACCACCGTTTTAAACAGAGCTATTGTGTCTCTGGTGCCTCTTTTGGCAACAAAACCGTATTGCGTTTCACTGAGTTGTTTGCCTAGTTTTTGTTCGATCCTAGTATTTATAATTGAGAGGTGAATCTTCCTAGTGTGGCTCATCAGCGCAATTGTTTGATGCTCAACACAAGTTTTTGATGTTGGTTTTTGGGTATTGGTATGAATGTTGGGTTTTGAATTTTTTTTAGTAATTTTCCTTCTTCATTTATTATATTGAGTAGCCTAAACAGATGCTTCTTGCAATTTTGTGGCAAATTCTTCAGGATTTCTGTAGGTACTTGATCTACACCTGTAGCTTTATTGTTTCTCGTCTTTTTAATGGCATTCTCTAGCTCTCATTTCTATTGTAGATGCCTCCTCATCTGTTTTACAGGTAATTGTCTTATATCATCATTCTATAACTGTGTTACATATTTAATCCATTCCTCCTCTTGATCCTCTTTACTTCCGCAGTCTACACCATTTCTATTCTTAATCATTGTGATGCATGTGTTTTTCTTCATGTAATGCTTCATCATGGCTTTTATTTGTGTATTTATTTCTCTTGAGTTATTTTTCTTTTGTAATTCCTCAATTTCTGTGCATTTATCTTCAACCCACTTTGCTTTAGCCTCAGTGCATTTTTTAATTATTTGTTTGTTTAACTTTTTATATTCATTGCTATCTCTATTTCTAATATTCCTTCTTTCATATATCATTTCTATTATTTCTTGAGTTATTCAAGGCTTGTTTTTCTTGTTTATCCTTTCTGGTAAGATTTTATTCATGACGTTGATCACTTCTCGTTTCCATCCTTGCCATTCTTCTTCAATGGTCATTTATTTTATAGTATTCATCTTGGCATCATTTTCATCCTCTTCTTGGAAATCTAATGCTTTATGCAACCCCATCTTTACTTCCTGTCTTGTAAGGCTGTGAAGATCCCATACTTTCTCCTTTGGTGCCTTTCTGCATTTCTTCAACACAATTCTGCAGCTAGCTATCAACATTTTGTGATCTGTATTACAGCCTGCGCTTGGATAAGTATGACAGTTCTAACTGTGTTCTTACATCTTGAGTTTACTAATATGAAATCTATCTGAGTTCTGTATCTGTGACCGGGCTTGCCCAGGTATATAGTCTTCTGGGGTGATATTTAAATCATATATTGCATATTCTAAAGTCATTTGTTTCTGCAAATTCCAGCAGTTGTTCGCCGCCGCGTTCATTTCCATTTCCAAGGTAGTAAGCAGCAGCACTTCTGTGATTTTAATGTTTGCATTGAAGTCACGCATTGTGAAGTCAACGTCTCCGTGTTTTGCTCGTTTTACTGTATTTCCCAGTATTTCATAAAACTCTCCTAATTCTTCTGTGCTGCTAATCTGCTGTGGTGCATGAATTACTACTATAGGTTTTAGCTTTACCATTAATCTCATCATTATTATCTTTTTGGAAACTGGAATTATTTCGCTTATAGCAACAGATGTGTTCTTTTTTATCATTATCCCAACTCCAGATTCATGTTTATCATTGCCGCGATATATAAATTCGTAATCATTATTTACATTAATTCTTCCATTTCTTGTCCATTTTGTCTCGCTTATTCCCAGAATATCCAGATTTTATCGTTTGGCCTCAATATGAACATTTCCTAATTGCTCAGCTTGGTACAATGTTCTTACATTTCAAGTGGCTATTCTAATTACTTTATTTCTTCGTTTATATTTTCCTTTACCTACGATGGCGGGGCTGACCTGAAGTGCCCGTGTTACCTTCCTGCCGGGCCTGGTGTATATGAGACCACCTGAACCAGTAAAGTTTAATTTTTGATTTTGTATCCATCATTGTTGTTTCAAGGAAAATAAATGCGGTGTTTTTCGTGGCCTCCCGCATCTTTTTGTGTCCGGGTTTACTCCCTTAGCCTTTGGATAAACAAAACCCTTTCCGCAAGGCAGTGGAGTTTGTTTTCTGTCAGGGTTACGTCCCTTAGCCTTTAGGTAAACAAGACCTTAATCGCAAAGCAGCGGATTCCTTTGGGTCAGCAGGTGAGACATATTAATATACGCGGTCTCAACTCGCCAAGAATTAATAAGCAGTCGTAGGAATGTAGAGTTTTGTAGACAGTTTCCAACCTGTTCCTCTACATCCTCATGCTTATAACTCTGTCATTACTGGAATCACCTGCGTGAGGCTTTCCACCCGTTCTTGATCCGCGACTGCTTATTTGATTAATATCTTATTCGCAGCTAACCTAAATATCTGTATTTCTGTAGGTCATTCCACTATACGCCATCTGTTGACGCGCCCCGTTCCGGTTAGAGCTCTGGCCCGTAAGATACAAAAAGTACCCCCGATAAATATATATATATATATATAAGAATGAATTAATGAATGAATGAAGAATCTTTATTTAATAGACCTATTTATCTATATTTTAATATTATTATACATATGGCTATTAATGTTATTGATATTGATGTTACTATTGAAGCTAAAATGCCTGTTTTTATTTTGTTCGTTATATTAGGCCCTTAAGAGCAAACGTCTCTCCCAATTGTTTCAATTATATTTATGATGGGCCATTCTATGCAGTGTTCTTCTGTTTCCCGAAAATTTCTTGAAATCGTTGTCGCAAAAGTCTCGATTTTCTCCTCCTCCGATGTGCTAAAGACCACTCCATTCCGACTATCATCTTTGTATCTAATTATATGTTCTCCCCGATAACATTTTAAAGTGTGGATTGATGTGACGACATGTCTGTTTCCGCTCACTTTATCTTTAATAGTCTTTAATTTAATTGTCTCTACTTTCTCGATGTTCAACATTAAAATTTCTAAATTATTTTGGCACTTTCTCATGATGCTTTCTTCTTTTTGCGTTACCATGTTTGTAAGCCGTAAGTCAAACACGGAAGCAAGTAACTATTGAAAACTACACTATTAAGTTTGAGCGGAATGTTATTTTTAAAAATGGATTTCATCGTCTAGTACTTTTTCCATGTCACCACATTTCAGCTACTGATTTATTCTTAAATGAAATTAGTTTACCTAAATATAGATGTTCAGTTCCATTTTCTATCTTGTTATTGCTTATAGCTACAAAACCGCCGTTGTTTTGCATAACATTTTTGTTTTTTCGTTCTTTATCTTTAATCCCGTTCTACTTTTATCTGCGACGAGAGAAACATTTGTTTTATTTATTCGAAGGAGGATGCGATTAACCATCTGTGAAGTATAAACTGTTCAGGAATTCTCCATTTATGTTAATGCCCTATTACGAGGAGCTCCAGTTAAGGCTATCGTATATATTCGGACTTCATATTGAGTGTTTAGGAGGCAACTCTTATCAATTAAATGATTTGTGTTATACATATATATATATATATATATATATATATATATATATATATATATAAAGCTATTGTATGTTTATTTTTATGCGCAAAATGAGCTACCATTCAAGACACTATATCAGACGCAGATGCGCGCGCACATGATGTTATATGGAGTGGGGTGCCACTGCCTCCGTGATAATTAAGAATTAAATAATGATGAAAATTTTTCTACGTCGCGTGTTGGTTGCGAACCCCTGACCGTCGAGTTAACAGTCGAGCACTCTAGCAACTAACGCCACTTTGGCAAGTGTTAGAATACACATATACAAATATAATAATTTTAATAAGCAAAAATTATAATAAAAATTATTTATTTAAATTATAATCTTTGTTACCTGTTATTTGCATTGTCTTTTCTTCGTCTACTATACTATAAATGTTGCCACTTTAATCGATTTTCAATTTTTTTTCTCCAAATCTAACCACCAGCTTTCCTTTTTTTTCAATTACCGGAACTAGCACTAGCACTAGAACTAACTCTATTTTCACAATCAACCAACTTCAACCTTTTCTTACAGACGCGTATGCAATTTTGAATTTAACCCATATTCTCGGCATTTTTCCAATACTCTATGTAGCATCATTCTAACTCACTACTGCCGCAACAAGGTTTTACGCGCTGTCTGTTCGATTTTCGACATATTCATATACAAACGCGCATATTCTGATAAAATACACACCTCAAACGTTTTATAATAAAATTAAAGCTTTAATGATGAATTATATAAAAATTATTAATTACAATTTTTTTTTTTTTAAATAAATTAATTTATAAGTAAGCACGATGATCGTCGTAATGTATATACGTATTCAATGTTCGTTTTTCTCCTTCTTCGTGTCCGATGCAGAGGAATTTAAAAATCGAATAATTCTATCATTTTCATATTTTATTTTATTGGGCCTCCATACAGTTTACCCATATGTACATTGTATTAGATATTATAAAATGAATAAAAAGGAACTCTATTTATATATTATGCGAACTAAAAATAAATGCGGCGATGCGTATAATTAAAATCATGATACTAGAATTTAAAATATAGGCATATATAAAACCAGAGGTATACGTGGTTATTTTGAAGAGCTAAGAGAAATGTAATATTTGTAAAATCTCTTTATTTTTGTATTGCGTTTGAGCATCGTGTTATTCGAGGATTATATTACAATTTTTTTATTTATATACGTAAATGATTTTTTTTTTAAAATTATTTTGGAATCGGTGTATGAACTATTTTTATACGTTATTTGATGAAATTTCAACTTTTTACGACATATCGATGTTCAAAATTATTTTATTCACTATTGTCAGATTTTTTTTTTTTTAAATTTTTCTTTGTATTGTAAATTTTTATTTTTATTATTGCTAAGTAAATTTCTTGTAATTTTATCCTATTCTTAATGTTATAATGATTGTTGCTTTGACGTTTGCATTGCTGAACGTTTAACGAAAACTTAAATTTATAATGTCTCTTACTTGAACTTGACGGGCGATATATTCGTCCAGTGTTGCCATGTTTAAGAAAATTTATGCGTCCATGTAACGATACTAACGAATGCGTACATTACAATTTCCCTTAATATATGCACGTTCGTATTTTTATATATATATATATATATATATATGTGTGTGTGATGTGTGTTTTATTATGTTGTATGTATACCGCGTTTACTGAAGTAGATTGAATTGCGTACTTACCGGATAATTATTTTCGAATGCTTTAAAAAGTTATACTTCATAGTTTTTTTTTTTTGTTTTTTTTTTTAACTAAAAAATTGTATGTTTAAATTTGTTACATTGAACGAGGTAATTTTCTTTAATTCTACAAAATTTGAATGACGAATTTGTATATTTTGTCACGACTTCCGAGCGTATGTAAGTGAAATTGGAAGAAAAAGATCGAAATATGAAAGCGCGATAAACGTAATTCATTGGAAAGCATTGTAACCTAAAAGGAGGCTGTTAAAAGAGTGATAATGTAAAACACATCGATGAGTGTGTGAAATCGTATACTTCATTTCCCTAATGAACTCGTAATACATTAACCGTGGGAATAAAACCGTGTAAATCATGTTAGTATGTGCTCATTATTCGCAAGTGAGATTACCGATACTGAAAAAAGTTTAACATTTTGTTGTTTGTCGTTTCTATGGAATGTGTGTACATTTTGGCATCGTACGCGTTTATAATAAGGTGAACGAACAGTTGTCATCTCGAAGCATTCTCGTTTATGTTTTCACACCTGAACATTTATAATAATAATAATACCAATAATAATTTTTTTTTTTTTTTTTTTTTTTTTGGTCCCCAATTTGTGAAATACGATGGGGTACGTTTATTTATAAATGTTTTAATACAAGTACATTTGAAATAATGAACTGACCAGAGTCCATCTAATTAAGTTTGCGGTACTCTAATCCGTTTTACAATTAAAATTTATATAAAGTTTATATCACTCGGATAAATGTAGATGAGTTTTCCGCTAAGTTATTTCGGATATTGTAAAATTATTAAACGTTGAGAACTTTTTATTTACTAATTCGATACCGCCGATATCTGTAAATTCAGTGCTGCTATGGTTGCATCCTGTCAGTATATGCTTTACGCTGTCAGTTGTATTACATATATTACGCATCTGTTCGAGTATGCTATTCTGTATTTACATAAGTAATCTTTAAATAATACGTGTCCGCTGATGAACTGTTCAGTAAAGTAATTAGGTGTAAATGGACGTATAATCGTACGAATAAAATCGAAACCAATAAACCTTAGCTCGATACAGATGTAGTAGAAATAGACAATTTCTACGTAGAATTGAGTGAGACATTTACCGCAGAGGGAAATCTCCATTATCATTTGTGATTTTAATGTAAAAGTGGGGTAGACCTTGATGGATAGCCACATTAGGGATGCGGTCGGAAGTTTCGGCAAAAAACTTATTCAATTCACGATTGATCATCAATGTTGTATTGCTAACACAATGTTTAAAACACTCTTAATCGATGGGAAATCGAAGGGGAAACGACATCGTGGCCGTGCGCCTTTAAGGTGATCAGACGGGAACAAGAGTTTTACTGAATGTTACTTGTCGTTAATTACCAGCTTTTGTCAAGTAGTTTTTGATTTATTAAAAAAACAAAACCATTCGTATTCTCTGGGTCACGGTATTATATATATATATATATATATATATATATATATATATATATATATATATATATATATAGTTGTCCCTCGTTATGAAGAACTTCAATACATACAGAGGACTTTCGATAAAATGAACTGTACTGTAACTCTAAAAAAAACGTTCTTGCAGCAGCGTTCCTCTACTACTTTTGCCCTGTTCTGCCACCCCCGCTGTCGGTTGTGTACTGTGGCAGTTTGATTCTTACAGTGTTATAAAGTGTTCGCATGTTTGTTATGTCATCCATGTACAGAACATATTAGTACATACGTAGGTATTAAATTTTTCGTTTTAAAAATTTTAAGTTTACTTTAATGTTAACAATGTCAGATAATACAAAACTTTTAGGTTTAAAATAAGGCTAAATTGTTACTAAACACGATCACCTGAAAACTTATCCTGCATGTCTCGAAGTATGCGAATTACAGTATATCGTACCTACGCAGTTCGCTGTGACACCAACAAGTTCATAACTTCGATACAACAGACAGCATCTCCCTTCAACTAGTCCGTTATATCGAGGATTGATTGTATATACATTAGAAAAAATAACGGAGTGGTTTTTATTTTGCGTATTACTTGCAATTAAGTTGGTACAACTTATTCTCGTTATAAAATCATTTATATACGTTTTTTACCGGATGAAAGACTGTCAACCACATGACGTATTCCATATGTATCGTATAGATCAGAAAAGGTAATTGGATCATCTAAATGGGAGGACTGACCTCAAGGAATGATACTAGCGGGCATGATATCGCATCCGAAACATGGTAGCGTCGTGTATGTAAAGAATTGAATTAACGCAGTGTTTCCGAAACACCTCATAGTGACGTCGAGATGATTACGGATGAATCAATATTGTACTAATACGAAATCTTTGGGCTAAAAATGCAACCATAATCTTCCTTTGAGGCTTAAGTAGTCAACGGTTCATTATGTTGGTTGGATCTAAACCTTCATAGACTTACGCAACGAATGTTTAATTTTAGAAAAGTTAGATAAAGCGATTTACGCACTAAAATGTAAACATCGATCCGAAACCGTATATAAAGTTTATTACAACCACGAACAAATATCAAACAATTGTTACATACCAAGACTAGACGATGATGCAAAAGGAAAACTCGGCGAATACCTAACGCAGTCTGATGTGATTATACTTTAACGATGAAACATTAAAATGGTTCACAATGTTCGCATCGAAAAGGTGTAAACAATCGGTTAAACTAGTTGAAGAATTTAATAATAAAAAAGAACAGTCGGAACAATAGGCGAACTTACAAGACAAAGAGGAAAAGAGGTGGTATTTTTCAGAAAAAATAGGCAGTTTTTAATAGATGATAAAATTTATAAACAGTTGCAACAATATCGTAAGAAAAGGACAATATTGGGAAATATCTTTAGATGTGGAAATTTTATTTTTTAGTTTCAGTTAAGCAGTAAGGTTATTGTAATTTATTTAAAAATTAATAGCAATAATAATATTTCTATATATGCATGTATGTATTTATTTCTTCATTTATTTAATTCCCCCTTTTTTTTTCAGGTGACTATCAGAATTACGTCAAAGATAGTATCTTAGTGACGTTATTATTAACCGCTTTAAGTGGTTGTTATTACGCGTATAGACAAAATAAAAGATCGAAAGGACATTTAAATAGAATGATTAAAGATATAGAGGGTTTACAAAAAGCCGAATTGGATTTGAAAAATCTACAAGTTAGTTAATTTTGTTTCGATAATTAATCGTTAAATAAATATTATTTTTGTTTATATATACATATATACATATATACATATACATATATATATATATATATATATATATATATATATATATATATATATATATATATATATATATAATTAATAATCGTTTTTTCGGTAGAAATCGCATCGGAATTGAAAGTCATCACTTTTTAAGGACAATTCTGGCGCGATTTTTACCAAAAAAAGATAAACTGGTGGTAATAAACGAACGAATTATTCGTAATCAAACGTTACGAATGGATAATTATATACTTATAAATATTTGTCAATTATTGTTGTATGAATCTTTCGTAATTTTATGATTATTTTAAAGAGAGAACTGGAAAGAGCGAAACAAGAACAAGAATACGTGACGACGGAGAAACTTAATCTTGAGAAGCGATTACAAGAACAAAACGTAGACGGATCCGATGATCGAGCTTCAAATTCTAATCTCGAATTGTCTCAACTGAAATCCGAGATCGAGGTAACGCAGTTTTGTATTATTAATTTTTTTTCTCGTTCGTTATTTTGTCGCATTTCTGCAATCGACTAAAATATATATATATATATATATATATATATATATATATATATATATATATATATAAATATAGAAACGCAGAAATTAGAAGATGTAAATGAATATCGAAGCTCTAATTAAAGTAATGACGACGTGGACCTGAAAGAAATCGAAACAAGAATCGGCGTGGTAAAGAAAGTGTTTGAGCAAAGTAATCGGCAATCAAAAAACGAGTCTGAAACTCAGGCAAAGGATAATACGGTGCTACGGGCACCATTAAAGTACTAGTGCTAGATCACGAACGCTGAATATAAAATGAAGATATCCGTATTTGAATTTTAGTTTAAAAATATTACGAGCAGATTACCAGAGATCGGAAAATATAGATGCACTCGAGCGACTACGATGATGGTGATGATTATTAACGGTACGATGATTGTCGTATTCGTTACTAAGCAACGTGTCAACGATTACATTTACTATATAGTAAACTCTCCAGAATGTCCCACTATTATACGTCGACGACTAAATAAAACAAAACAGAAAAACCAAAACAATTTCGTGTCACATTCGAAATGCATATGATTAAAAAATTGCTTCGGGTTATACTTTTTAAGCGGTTATCAACAAAGCGTGCTTTGTTTATTTTGAAGTATAGCCGATATTTAACGTGTAACTGTTTATAAACGAGGAGAAATTTTTGTTTGAAATAAATATAAACTATTTTTTATACGCAATTATATATAAACACAGTGTACTTGTTTCGCTCGCTACAGCGCGATAAAGACTGAATGATAAACACGATAAATAACAACGAATAAAAACTTTAACGAAATAACCAGTCTAGATTCGACGGTATTTATTTACCGAAGGGAGGAGTTAATTATTTAATATGAACGTTACATATGCAAACGCCGCTGTTCGAAATAATAGACTAGGAAAATGGTGATAGGCATTTGGCGCTTACCCAACTAAGTGTCGACACATTTTATTCACTAACAAACGTTTAAAATGGCTCAAACTTGACATTTGGTAAGTCGCAAATTCCGCAAGTACATTCCGTTCGCTAAATGCTCACGGATAAAACGTTTGAAGTGATTACGCTGAAAATACGAGAAGTAATATTTAGTTAGACGGAAATCCAATTTAAACCTGACCGTAAAGCGGAATGTTTATTTTATTTATTATCGGCTCCAGCGTGGAGATGTTAGAACTATATGGAATAACGAGTCGAATTTCGCAGAATACAGCAATAGCAGTCCAGAATATGGTATCTGCGACTTATTTTGTATCGAATGTACACTGCCTTTCCTACGGAACAGTACATAAGGTTCTATGAGAAACTTCGGTTCAATACGAATCCACTGGTACACCGAATGTTCATTATCGATTTTCCAGTCAGATCTATCAGAGAAAGGAAGAAATGATGCCTCGATTCACTTCAAATTACCGCGATGTTGGCTCAATTCTTGTGTACTGCCAGGGAAAAAAAAAGGAGGATAAATGAACAGTTTTCTTGTTGATAATCCGAATTATGCAATTCGTTGAAATTATCCGATTAATATACATTTTCATTCGTTCTATTCTCCTCCAGTCTTTTCTCCCTCCCTAAGTCAGTTGCTTTGGAATAGGAAGTTGTGACAGTGATGTGTGTCTTGTTAGTAGACGATTAAAGGTATTGTAAGTTTAATATAATGCGGTAAATTCGCGATATAGCCAGTTATAGTTTTGACATAGATAAAAAATGTTTTAAAAGATCAACATAGTGAATTAGAAAAATTCGATGTAATACAGACGGTCAACAATTTCAAAGATACGGAGTATAGTGTAACCATGATTGGACATTATCATTCGACAGTTTATACCTTAACAAATTAATCGTATTATTAGAATGATTGTGACTAGATAAACATACCAAATGATTACTTTCAGAATAGATATACGATTGTAAATATTGATATGTACAACAAAAAATATCCGGTGGAGACAGGGGTACTTTCAGGGATCGATGTTGGGATTATACCAAATTAAAAACAACCGGTAAAATCGTTACATTCGTCGAGGATATAACTACAATAATGGCGGATAAGAACGAAATAAACATAGAAAGAATATATGCAGTGTGTACAAGGAATTTGAAAATTTTTTAAATTGTTATAACTTACATATTGTCAATATATATATTTTTTTAATAAAAAATTTAAAAACAAAAAATTAAAAAGTTACGATATTATGAAATAATTGAAAATAATTGAAAATTTTACGATCATTTTCGTAATGTAAATCATAAAATAATTAAATTTTTGCCCATATTTAATAAACTGTTAGCAATATATGAAATTATATAAAAAAAAAAAATCGCTAATATAATAATTCCAAATTTAATCTATAAACGGTAGCATTTATTACGAAATGTTATAAATCAAAAAATTTATAACATTAACGAGATCTTTTCAGAGAATAATATCAATTAAAATGATCAAAGGAATAAAACTACTATATAGATTGAGCATCGATAGTAATATTAGTAATTTACCCTATAGATTTAGAAATACGTAAACATATCGATATATATTTTTTTATCAAAAAAACATTATTAATATGATCGATGAATTTAATCAAGCGGAATATATAGAACTAGAAAATTCGTATAGGAAAAAAAAAACAGTTTAACGCGAAACAGTTTGATAATAAACACTTAGAGCAATGTCAAATCATTTGGAATACGTATCAATACTTCCCTAAGTTGAATGACGGGCTTGATAATAATCGTTTCGTTTCTAATTTTCATAATGCATAATTTATTTTAATGGAAGTTTTAAAAATATCTAAGACGTTTTGGCGTAGGAAAAACAGGAAACTGTATATCGTGTAATTCCGCGCGTATGGTTTGAAGGATGTAATTGCAGAGGTTTTAGATTGTAATGTAACGGAATTAGTAAGTAGCAAATACACAACGAACTTAATTAATAAGTTAGCCATCGAAGAAATAATATATAGGAAAAATTATTAATTTTATTCAGATATTAAATTAAAAAATTATAGATCGTAAATGGAGAGTGACAATAAACTTAATTGGTTACCGTCTTAACTTTTCATAACAAATTTTTATTTATATTAAACAAATATACTATTATGAAACGAAAAAAAAAAATTAATTATTAGGCAGTAAGATTATTCTTCATTTATGTATCATTAACCGCTGCAAAGCCCGCGGTTGTGGATGTTAAGACGATCGGTGGATTTAAGGCACTGCAATTATTTTTCTACATTGGTTTCATTATCAATGTTTTTTTTTTTTTTTTTTTTAATTTCAGATTTTACGTAACGCGCTACAAAGAGCCGAAGGCGAATTAGTAGATCGATATTGGTCTCCGCCGCCTGGATTACAATTGTGGCTTCAGTTGACGCATGAAATTGAAAATAAATCGTACATTAAGAAGAAAGCTTCGGCCGAGAAACAATTGCAGATTGCTCGTGAAGCGGTAATAATTCAAACTTTTTTTTTATTATTATTTTATTTTATTGTACTCTATTGTTCGCGTTTCATAAAACGAAATAACGTTTAATTATTGACGCGCGAATATGTTCTTTCGATCTTTTGGTGTCATTGCGCAGTTGTGTATACACACAAAAAAAAAACCTATTGTATGATGATCGATTACGTTTGAAAATGTCGCTGTTTAATAATGCTGTTACGTAAAATATCTTTATTATTATCGTATATGCAGCTGTTTGTTAACGATTATATTGCAATCGATCAAAGTACACACACACACATACACACTTTGCCTGAGGATGCAATCTGTACTAATTTACACGTCGTTTGTTTACTTATAGTCATTATTATTTTTTCATTTTTCATCGTAAACTCGTAAAAAAATTTTTAAAAAAGAAATAAATATCATTAAAAAAATACGAATATGTCATAATCTATCGCATAATTTGAGCTCCGTACGTTGAAAGCGTAATACAGTTTATTGCGAATGATTGACGTAATGAATTTATACGGGCAAATTTTATTTGCTTTCGTAGTAAATGTTAGTCAACATTCGTAGAAGAATTTTTTGAAGAAGTTACAGTGTACAGGAATTTGATTCGGTGACGTATATCGTCGTATAGAAAACTGTGCGCAATATAAAAAAAATATCGAATTCGAATATACGAAAAGTTATAGCGGAAATCGAAGAATTTTAATTGCGTTAGTAGCGTATAATATAAATTAATTCATACAAGAAATGTTATTAGCTTTCCTAGTAAATTTTAGTTAACCGTCGGTGAAAAAATTTAAAGAAGTTACACCGCGCGAAAATTGATCCGACAACATCGAGTAAAGTGTGTAAAAGCAATAAATCGATATATATATATATATATATATATATATATATATAAATATATAAAAAAACTTTTAATTAAAGAAGATGCATGTCGAATATTTCGATATTTTATGAAGAAAAAATGAACGAATTTTCAACATGTTGGGCGGAAATGTACTTGCAACATATCTGAACAAGACGTTAAAATAAGATGTTCGAATTCTGATTAAAATAATCATAATAACAAAGTGAGTTTGGCATAATGAATTACTAAGTTTACCCGACATAATGTGAAAATTACCTTAATAAAATTGATAATTAAATTAAATTTATTTCAATTTCAATAATTACGGTACATTTATTAAAAGTAGTAGTAGAAAGGAGAAATACAACAAATATTACAAATAAAAAAAAAATAGAATAAAATAATCGTTGAGAGAATTAATAATTATAATCAAGATATTTATTTATTTCTTCTCATATTCTATAATATACATTCACTGTAAACTTTTAATATAACAATATGAAATGAACAATTTTGAGTTACACTTAAGTTAAAAAAAACACACACATTAAATTATCATTTTAATAAATCAAAAACTAAACTATAATTTAAGCTATCTTCGTATGAAAGAAAATTAAAAAATTTTCCCTAAATCATACAATCGAATATAAACTAAACCATCATTTAATCAGTCACTAATCAGAATGAGCATAAATTTACACGTTACAATCAACATTAAACCACTATTCCTATATACACAATATTACATCGTACTCGAGATAAAAAACGAAACAACATACATACAATCAACGAATAAGGAATCAGACTTACTTTATTTATCCGCGACTAAAATTGTGAAAATATATTTAGGCGTATAAATGCGCCCAAATATTGCACGCAAAATAACGCGTCGAAAACTATAATGGAATCTGGTTGTTGCAGACCAACTACTAAATTAATACAGAATTTCTTGAAATACATGAAACCCTTTAAAACTGTTTTCGCGGTCGATATTCATAATTTGATACAATAATTTGTACAAAAAAGAAAAAAAGAAAAAACGATTTTTAATAAAAGTAAAACGATATATGAATAAACCCGAGTTTACGTTTCAATCAACATGCCGAGCCCCCCGGGGGTTTTTAATATATCATTTTACTTTTATTAAAAATCGTTTTTTTTTTTTTTTTGTACGCGGTTATTCCAAAATGATTGTATCTAAATACATTAAACACTATTAGAAATACCTAAACATTACAATGTGGATGTAAATTTAAAATTGGAATTAAAAAAATAAATAAACCTTTATTACGCCTATACAAATACTGACACAAGTTAGCATGTACACGTACAGCTGTGTTTACATCTTGACAAATTTTCTTTATCAATATCCGTGGCTTTTCTCTAAACAGTTCTGTCTGAACTTAATCATAGCCAGGCAGTACCCATCCGCGTGTCTGCCTGCAGTTCTTTTGCTGTAAACAAAAGGATCCACTTTGTTACACCCGCGGCCAACCCATTCCGACGTATCATGTGACCAGCCCATTCAAATTGGAAATTAACGTAATAATAATAATAATAATAATAATAATAATAATAATAAATCAAATTAAAATTGATTATTGTCTCAAATAATACAAAATATACATTATTCCAACATATTAAGTGAAATAATATGTACGTATAGTTAAATATAGAACAAGACCAAAAAACCGCACGTATATATTATAAAAATATATAACTCCCGATTATGCGCAGAACTAACTGCGTGAACATCGATCGATTTCCGAACCATAAAGAAGAAAAAAGAGAAAAGATTTCGTTGAAGGTCAGGAAATAAAATTCTTTTGAAAAATGAAAGAAATATATAAATACCTAAGTAATACAATAAATAAAAACTTAATAATTAATAGCGACAATTCTTTTATTCCCATTTTACACTTCTCAAATTACCAAAAAATAAATCCGCTGTATAATGATAATAATTTAACAAGAATGCTTTAATTGAGAAGAAAATAACTAAAAAAAATAAAAATGAATTTAATTTTGAAAAAGATGATGACTTAACGTGATTACAAAACGAATAACCGTAAAAGTGGGAAAAATGTATAAAGATCGAATGAAAATATATATTATTAAAAGAGGTCGGATATAAAATAAGAAGCGGTATAAATTATAAGAATAAGATATGATAGAAAGATAGAGTATTGAAAAAAGAAGACTAATAATGTGAAAGAAGGAAAAGAATAGACAGACATTAATTCGAATACTTACGGAATATTGGAGGAAAAATGACGAGTGTAAACCGCAATGTTTACGTTTGATTTATTGACTATTGCAGAGTGTTCCGATAAAGTACGTTGGAAAAAGTAAGGTATCCTCAAAGTCTGTTGAGGCTTATATATAATCTGTATGATCGATGTAAAATTGTAATAAAATTTAATGATGTGTCACAACCTGCAAATATAAAAACAAGAGTAATTGTTGTCGCCATGATGTTTTTAATGTTTATCTACACTTATTAGTTAAGCGAGCATTTGAAAGTACTAATTATGAAATAAACATAGGAGGAAAACAATTAAAAAAGGTGATACTTGCAGAAATTGCGGATATTCTTCGAAAGATGATACGGCGTTTAAATAAAGTAGGAAGAATACTAGTAATCAGTGTGAAAAAAAATCAGTGACGATCGGAAGGAATTCTATATAAAAATTGACGGAGAAATAGTTAAATAAGTCGAGTGGTTTATTTAAATATCTTGGCCGGATTATAACGGAAGATCTCTATTGCGGCGCTGAAATTAATTCTATAATTGAACTAGCAAAATGTACGTTTCGAGAAAAACAAGGCTAAGACAGAAGTCAATACAGTTGAAACCGCCAAATGATATACTGAAAATGTGTATGTGTGGTCTATAGCCTTTTATAGTGCTGAAACCTAAACATTCGGCTTGGAGGAAAATGGAACGAACAAGCTGTCTAGAAAAAAAAAATCAAAAATGAACGGGTACTACGATAAATTAAAAAAAGAAAATGGCGTTATTATTGCGTCGGAGGAGGAAAACGATTAACTTGGTCGTGAACTTCGGCATGTGGGTTACTTCGAAATACCCGCGAAGGTAAAATCGAAGGAAAAGAATCCGCGAAAGACCGAGGAACATATAAGAACTCTGTTAAAAGACACCGTGTGTGTGTGAAAGAACTACGTTGAATTTAAAAAAACTTCAGAAGCTTACTATCGTGGCAGGATGATGATGACTGGGTTTTTCTTGGTAACAAAATCATCGACTTATTTAAAAACAGCGTGACAGATAACACGTTCTAGTTAATATAATTAATAATAAAAATAATTGTTGTTTTTGTTTTTTTTTTCCTAGTGCGAGAAACTTAGAAAGAAGCGATCCAGCTTAGTGGGAGCTTTCGTTTCAACTCACGGCAAATCAATCGACGATGTCGACAGAAGTATCGTGGACGCTAGGTAAACGCTCGATTCTAATGATTCGCAATTCAAATTCTTTCATCTATTTTAGAGAAAGTGACCCAGAGAAGACGGACGGTTTTATTTTTGGAATAACTTAAAAACTATACCAAAATAGAATGCCGTGATATTTGTTTATCTCCCGTGTATATACTAAACGTGGAGTACGCTGTTTGCGTTGTAGCGGTGTTACCAAGTAGGATATTTGAAAAAAAAACGTCCGTCTTGTTTTGATCACCCTATTATCAAAATATCTATTAAAAAAATAATAATAATCGCCTCGTTACTATCGAGATAATTTTGCAAACGTTATATTTATATATTTTAATAAAGTCCACACAACAGCTAAAAATCCATTTATAGTGTAGGCTTACAATTATTAAATAACATAATAAATACAAATAAGTCTCGTACGCATTATTTACACCCATTTACGTAATACTACTCCAAATATAATAAATACAATATTAACTTTTGCTGACATACCGAGTGTATTATAATACAAATCAAAAATATGACATATAGGAGTAGTAACATCACGTACACATTGGACATTTAACGAATATTAAATTAAATTTAAAAAAAAAAAATGGAATTACGAAGTACAGAACACCTCAATATTTTGAACAAAAGTAAAACCCACGTCCTTATCGTAAAGTATGTTCCGGAAGTAACGTGTTAAAAAAACATATCTGTAATAAAAATGTACGTTCCACGCAGAAAAGAGTGTTTAAAAGAAGATTATACAAAGTAAAAAAATGACGGAAAGTGAGAACTTAAATCTATTTATCGTCTACTGCATTATTAGCGGTGTTAATAAAATTCTTGTCGTTTACACTCAAAATAAACTATCGTTTAATTCGTTCATCTTAATTATTTCATCCGAAACCTCAATAATATAGCAATTCTAAAAGCACGAGATGACAAATACAAACCAATATTTTTCATTCTCATTTCAAGAATGACCATCCTGTCTGAGGGTTATTGTTCCCACCAATTATTGTCGATGAAAATAGTAGCGTACCGTTTCAATTGGCACACCTATACGAGCCTGAACAACTTTACTTTTCTTTTTTTTTTTTAATTTCAGTCGATCGATATCTTTTACTGTTTCATTAATCCCCACTCCACTCTCACGTTCTCCGTATTTATATAAATCACTGATGCTGCGTCATATTAGCGTTAAAATTCACTTTAATTTATACGTTAATAAATTGTAATTCTCGCAATTTCAATCCCAAAAAACAATAAAATAAATATAATTATTATTTATCGTACGTACTGTACGATGAACTTGAAACTTTTCGGTAATTGTACCATCTTTAGGTTATTAAAATTAAATTTAAAAATTATAATAATGATGAAAACTCCGTGTATTCTAATTAACCCTTTCAGTTATAAAATTGCAAGGTACAGCACATTCACTCTTAGCATTTAGTTGACGCACAATGTCTTAATTATTGAAATATTTATATAACACATTTAAGAATTATTTAGATAAACGAAATACCTGTCAAAATACTTGGTAAACGCTCTTATTACTTTATATATATCACCATCCATTCGTATCCTCGATTTCGAGCGTTGTGACCCATTTTAGTTCATTGAAAAGGGCTCGCGCCAAGCTTCTCCATCCTCTACTTTACAAATGAGTTCCTCGACTGTCTGAATGCTGAATATATTTTATATATATATATATATATATATATATATATATATATATATATATAAAAATAAATTTATTATTTTATTTGTAGAATTAATAAGATCTGACAAAAAATCTTGTATCTTATTACAAACAACTTAACTGCACCATGTAAAATTTCACATTAAGATACTTGTCAACAGATCGTCTTGTGTACGATAGCGAATACCGTGAACAACACGTCCAAACAATTATAATCATTCGCAATTCTGACGTTGAAGACAAAATATATTTATAATGTGGTTTTTAACATTAGTTCACCCCAATTTCTTTCTGCGTGTAAAATATTATAATTTTTAGTCGATATAGATTTGTACAATGTTTTGCAAAGGTTTATCAGTCTTTCTTTTATACAAATTTAAATTTAAGTTTAAATTGCCAGTTTCTTTATTCGGTATATGTTTTTCACGTTCATCGCATTTTAATTTATAAACAATCGTAATTTTCATGTACTTCTTTATGGGTTATTGAATGGATTACAATAACGGTTTATTGCTGAGTCCGTATTCGAGTTTTTTGTTCATTTTCAATGTCGGGTCGAAAAAAGAATCAGTACAAGATCGATTGAATGAAAGCGACGTTTAATTTAATATATAATGAATATTTATCGAGAAAGGAAGACTATAGCGTCCTAATCAGGTCTAAGACATTATATGTAGCAGAAGGTCTTACAATGAACCAAAAAGAAAAAAAAATGGATTGATTGATTGATTGATTCCTTTAAAATGCCGTGTACTTACAATACAAGAGGCACGGTTCAGAAGTACTAATGCTGATTGAATAACATAGTTTCATACAGGTATTCCAGCACGGAATCGACTTTATCTGGACTCGATGTTTCTTTAATATCTGATGGAAACTGGAATTTGACTCGTTGGTTGATATACGTGGCACAATAAATCATCAGCTGCTCAACAGTTATAGGCTCACTATTACAAGAACAGCGTGGAGCATTTTCTCTCCGTATAATGTGACCGCACGTTACAAGTGTATGAGACGCAGTCGGCGTAAGACGAAATGTGGACCGGAATGTAGTATCCGTTCTTAATTGTAGGTAATTTGTTTGTTAATGACATCTGCTGTCACTGTAATTTCCATTTGGATAATAAGCATTGATACGTTCACTGAAATCCTTATAGGTAATTTTGGAGCTAGTAGAAGCTTGCTAAACTGCTAGGTCTGCTAGTTCATTTCCTTTTATACCGGAATGACTTGAGATTCAAGTTAAAATTGGTTTATGATAGCGGTCCAGTTTTGAGAGGGTAATTCGATCTCCTTGGAAATGGGATGCTGTTTGATGTTTGTGCTATTACTAGTACGAGTCAGTAAGCGTGTCTGGTCGCATTAAGGTATTATTTGTATCATCCAGTATGTACTGTACAGCCAATCAAAAAGAAAGGATTAATAAATGATCAATTAGAAATTGCAAAATAAAAATAATAAAAAAATTTCAAAATAATATTAAAATTAAATAAAATATATATATATAAGCGGCGAAAGTATAGAAGCATTCAGACAGTCGAGTATAGGGAAGCTTGGCGCGGACTCTGATGAACTAAAATGGATCACAACGCTCGAAATCGAAGATACGAATGAATGAATGATGATATATATAAAGTAATAAGAGCCTTTACCAAGTATTTTGACAGGTATTTCATTTATCTAGATAATTCTTAAATGTATTATATAAATATTTCAATAATTAAGATGTTGCGCGTCAACTAAATGCTCAGAGTGAATGTGCTGTACCTTGTAGGGAACATTTTATAACTGGAAGAGTTAATTATAATACAGGAAGTTTTCATTATTATCCATATTACAATTTTTAAATTTAACTTTAATAACCTAAAGATGGTAAAATTCCTGAAAAGTTATACCTAATATAGTTAAACAACCTTGAAATTACTTTTTTTTAATGCGCAGCTTTTGTCTGGGCATGGTAATTTCGGAGAGTATTTACATCGATTTAAGTTGGCCTCCTCTTCACCTTATTGTCAGTACTGCGATCTCAAAGGAATTGATAATATACATCATATTGTGCCTTTAACGAAATAAGGAATAAATACCAAATTAATGAAAACTTACCTTTAGTTCTAAATGTAAAAAATGCTGATCATTTGTTAGAATATTTTCATATTCTAATGAAAAGGAAATTAACTTTGAGCCTGCCAGCGCCTGATCAATCCTTTTTAATACATGTGTATTTATATGTGTATATGTGTATGTATGTGCATATATATGGTAAATCTAATTAACTAGTCCTTACACTAATGTTTAATAATATTATAATAATAGTAATAATATACAATGGCGATAATAATTATAAATATAGTAATTACTTCCTTTTTATACAGTGTTCTTAATATTTAAATCTTGTATTTTAATTTATACCTACTTACGCTATATATAAGCAGCTACTTTTGCGATATAATTTAATTAAAGCGAACCTAATATATAATGTGGCAATTAAATTTTGCTATATTTTATTTTTTTTTTTTTTCACTCTTTAAATTTTGTACATATGATACATTTCACGGTAATGGCTGGGACTATGTAGCTGTTGCCCTTAAATATAAGTACACTCGCAAAGGACTTACTACACCCATATTTGAAATACTTGTTTTAATGTTTATGAATTTATAACCGATATATGTTGATTAAGTATATAATTTACTGTTTTTTTTTTTTTTTTTTTTTATTAATAGTCCTTTTTCCCTTTATATACACAAATTCTTGTAAATAAATAAATATAAAAAAAAAATAAAAAAAAATAGGATCATGATCAATATAAACTTTATTGCAAAATAGTAACAGTTATCGTCTTATATTCAAATATAAGTATATTTGGTTTTTATTAATTACGATTAAAGGACCGCTTTGAACGAAGTAACTCACGAATTAGCGGAAAGGGTGCATCGATGGAAACAAATCGAAACATTGTGCGGATTCAATGTCATCAATAATAAAGGATTATCCTACTTGGAGAGCGTTCTATACAGAACGTCGGTTAATGGACGAAATCTCGGATTTAGAGGTACAGGTTTCTTGTATTTAGATTTTTTTCCCAACCGTTTGATTTGATTCGTTAGTTTTATATTTATCTTTTTTCTACGAATATTTTTCATCCCTTCACCCTCTTCATCTTAATCTTAAATGTACTCTTACAATTTATTTTATAACGTTTTTTGATTAACGATTGTAGTCTTCATTATATATATATGTATAGTTAATATTAGAAGGATTTTTGCTGGGTTTATAGGTATAATTATAATTTTTGAATTTTTTCACTGTTCTTAAACCGGTCACTTCCCAACGCAGTGAAAAAAATTCAAAAATTATAATTATACCTATAAACCCAGCAAAAATCCTTCTAATATTAACTATATATATATAATGTATGTATGTATGTGTATATATACATATATGTGTATATATATATATATATATATATATGTGTATGTGTATATATATATATAATATGCCGACAAGAAAAGGAAAGTGGTGGAAATCGCAGTGTGATGAGCTAGACGATCTATACAAATAGCACAAAACGGTACTACTACATAAAAAGATTAAATACATTAGTAAAGAGAAGAATGTAGTCGGCACATTTGTAAAACGAAAGGATGGTACCAACACAGCTACTATTGAAGAACAAGGAGAAATCTGGCGACAATATATAAAAGAACTATACAGTACAAATGATGCAATGACGGTACAAATAAAGCGAAAAGGTAAAGACGAATGGGAAGATGTACCACTTCGAGAAGAAGTTGATGCTACAATAAAGGCAATGCACCTAAATAAAGCACCAGGAATCGATAATATTCAAGCAGAACTGATCATTAATGGTGGACAGGAGCTTCACAATAAATTATATGATCTGGTGTGTAAAATTTATAGCGAAGAAGTTTGACCGAAAGATATGATCACATCCTTGCTAGGGCCAATTCCTAAAAAGTTACAACCAAAAGGTTGTGAAGAATACAGGACAATTAGCTTAGTGACACATATTGCAAATGATAAAAAACAGAATGGAAAAATATATAGAACCATTTATTGATGATGCACAGTATGGTTTTAGAAGAAGAGTATCAACAAGAGATGCGATCGCAGCATTGCAAACCCTTGGAGAAAGAATAACAGATTTAAACGGTAAAATATATATATGCTACGTCGATTATGTGAAAGCATTTGATAGAGTAGAATGGAACCAACTATTTAAAATTTTAAAAATGGTGAACATTCCGGTAAAACTCATATCACTGATACAGAAGTTATACAAGAATCAAAATGCGATGGTAAAATGGAGGAATAAATTGTATGAAGCGACAGAAATTACCAAAGGTGTGCGCCAAGGATGTCTGTTATCACCAGCGCTTTTTAATATCTACTCTGAATTTATAACAAAGGAAGCATTAAGAAGGTATAAAAATAGGCGGACGATGCATAAAAATTATAAAGTTCGCAGATGACCAAGTATTATTGGCAGGAAGCCAGAAGGGCTTGTTAAAAATGGTACATAGATTAAACTACGTAGCAGGAAAATACGGAATGAATATAAATATTCAAAAGACCAAAGTTATGTGCATGAGTAAAAATCCAGTGGAAATGAACATATCAATCGGTGATCAAAAATTGGAACAAGTTAAATGTTTTAAATATCTCGGACATATAATAACAGAGAACGTATATTGCACCAACGAAATCCGACAAAGAATTGCAATGGCAAAAATGGCATTCATGAGAAAAAGACAAATAATTACGCAGAACACGCTTTCCATTGGATTACGTAAACGTATAGTTAAATCATATGTTTGGGCAGTGGCACTTTATTCGGCGTAAACTTGGACGCTAAATAAAAGAGATAAGGAAAAAATTGAAGCTTTCAAAACATGGTGCTGGCAACGACTATTGAAAATCTCATGAGTCGATAAGATATCTAATAAAGAAGTTTTCCACAGAGTGCAAGAAGAAAGATCACTCTTGAAAAAAATCTAGGCTAAAATGGATCCGACATGTGTTAAGGCATGATAGCCTACTAAAAGATATTATAGAAGGGCGAATACCGATGCGCAGACCGAAAGGAATACCAAGACAGACGCTGATAGACACAGTCAAGAAGGAAGCAAATATTAAGACCTATGGAGAATTAAAAAGACAGACAGCGGATAGGAAAATGTGGAGGACTTGGACGATAGGGGCGAACCAGTCAAATGACTGAAACACCCATGATGATAATGATGATATATATATATATATATATATATATATATATATATATATATATATATATACTAGCGGCCCGGTACGTGCTTCGCTACGTATAAAGTGAAATAATAAAAAAAAAATTAATTGGAACATCAAATTCATTTATTCAAACAAAAAATAGTTTATTAATTGCTAGCTATTTTAAAACTTAATCCAAAACATTTGGATAAACAATATTTTTTGTTTTTCCATTTTGAGCATGAATAAACAAACGGCTGGGGGTACCGACTCTGGAACAGGCAACATAAAGTTGGCCATGTGAAAAACATGATTCCTCCAAATTCACACCACAAACGTGAAGTGTTTGCCCTTGGGCCTTGTTGATGGACATCGCAAATAATAAACGCACAGGATATTGTAATCGTTTGAACTCAAATGGCATATCATGGAATCATAAGGATACGCGGTATCAAACAAACTTCTCCTTTTGATTTAGCAGTTAAGATTGTAGCTTCAATCAAATTTGGCAATAACTTTTTCACTGCCATTCTGGTGCCATTACACAGTTTTGGTGGATTTTCGCAATAATATAATCAAAGAACCAACTTTCAGATTCAAACAATGCGGTGGCATACCAGCCGGTTCCAATGAATTTAAAAATTCAATTGGATAATTCATTGCCTCATCTTGATTCATAACACTGTCAATTGATTTATATGTCGTGACTACACCTGGCAGTTATTTGAAAATTAATTGTATTGATATGAATGTTCTTCGGTGCTAAAATGGCGCGTTCTCTCAACCAATCATGATTTCTGTAATTCTGAAGAATATTCGGAAAAACACATTCAATCAATTCATCTATCGATTGCGCAATTGTACAAAAATTGTTCGGTACGGCAATCAGTCCGTTGGTACTGTCGATTTGTATTTTGCCATCACCGATTTCTAACAATTGTTTTGAAAACTCATGGGCAGCTGGATCATTTTGTAGGTGAATACGCATATTAATGTTCAGTGTCAATTTTTGTACATATCTCCAAAGAACTGATGACTTCAAACAGGCATTTATTTCATCAGCAGGAGTTGACCGAGGAATGACAGGCAATGTTTGACGAAAATCCCCTGACAGTAATATCAAAGTACCACCAAAAAGCTGTTGATTACCACGTAAATCTTGCATTGTTCGATTAAATTCTTCTGGTGATTTTTTATTCGCCATTGTACACTGATCCCATAAAATAATTGACGTTAATCGCGGAACTTTCGCCATAGCAGAATTTCTCGAAATATTGCAAGTTAGAGTTTCAATCACCTGTATATTCAATGGCAATTTTAATGCAGAGTGTGCGGTCCGACCACCTTCTAATAATGTAGCGGCAATTCCCGAAGATGCAAGTGTCAATGCAATTTTCTGTTCCGATCGAATAGTCGCTAAAATCAATGATATAACGAACGTTTTGCCTGTACTACCAGGTGCATCCAAGAAATATAATCCATCTGCATTATTTGAAACGGCTTGCATGATTGTGTCATATACATGTTTTTGCTGAATATTCGGTTTGGTTATATTCGATTGTACAAATAGACGCAAATCATTGAAATTGAATTCCTGCTCACGTTGCAATTCACGATCAAACAAATCATGCATCTCACGATTTGGTGCGGTCATACCCAATTGTACTAATACTTTATTTGCAATCGTTAGACACATATCTTCAATTATTATCAAAGCTTCGTTGTACATTTCCAAGGTAATCAACACATCAGGATTTTGTGCATGATGACGCATACGAATTAAAATATCTTCTGTCATATAATGTTTATATTTGTTCAATAATTCAAGTGGATTTGGTGGCATACATGTTGATAATATAATGACAAATAGCATAACTGAGAAAAGTACATGCACACATATCATATACATAGTACATTTGAACAATTCGAGACTCACCGTTTGCATTAATACACTCAACAATATGTTTAAAAATATAAACACAAAAATTTGCTTTCATCGAAGCACGTTCAAAATGAAATGACCGCATGAATGACATAACAACATGCTTGTACTGTCAACACTAAAAAAAGTTTCAATTTGACAGCAAAATCCCCATCTGAAAAAGTTTCAGTTTGACAAAATTCATTCATTCCTTTCGAACTAACAACAGGAAATAATAGTACGTACTCGCCATTTATGATGTAATTTAAAAACGTTATTTAACTCTCTGTTTTCAGGCCACGTGAATAGTCAAGATAATCTCGATGACGATACACTCAGCAATTATTCTACACCAGCGGCAGGTAACGTTATTTAGGAGTAAAATTGTGATACCGTAATACAGCAAGATATTTTATTTAGTTTACGTTCTATGTTAAATCTTAAAATTTAAAAATAACCTCATATATATATATATATTCTCAATCGTATGCAGGAAATATTATTGTAGTCGATGTGAAATGATAACGTATTTCAAAAAAGACATTTATGAACTTAATACAACACAAGTGTGGTACCTACAATATTGAAGTCGATAAAAAAATACTATGAAAATGAAACCGAAGAATTGAGAAAAGATTTTGAAAACGCTCAACAGAAGTTACTAATAACGTCTGTTCGGTTAACAATTAGAGGATTTCAACCCAAATTTCTGCGGCCCAAAACAATTCCTAAGCCGTCTTCTAGAAGAGAATGTTCCCGTCAGATTCTCTATAGTGAACAAAAAGAATTTGTTGAATATCAGAAAGACCTTCCGCGGATTGTTCAAGAGTTCAGGGTTATCGCTAAATTTATTTTCAGATACATTGATTCTTATCAATTCAGAAAAATTGTCATCATATTCGTCTCGCTAAAATGTTTAAACTGGAGCATGCTCATTGGCATTAGTCCCGACGAATCAAAAGTTCAGTTCGTTAAACTTCTAATAATATTCTTAAGGCAGCTACGAAATTTGAAATAGTTAAAGAATGTAATAGTTGTAATAAATTTTTGTATATTTTCCTTAAATCTCCGAATTTCATAGTAATATGTTTGTTATATATACATATAAATAGATCAATAGATAGATAGTTTGACAGATGTATAAATATATATACGTCATCGTGAGCACGATCCAATTTATGAATTGCCGGATCTAAGTTTGTCATACAGATCGTCATTTCTATCTTCCGCTTAAAATGATGTGACGTTTGTCATTCGTCCATTTGTGTCTATAAATCTTACGGACACCCTCCTCGTTTACGGTATTTTTCGATCGTGCCTTCTAAACTTAATTTTTGTTCCAACCTATAATGCGGCCAAATTATGTATCTACTCATCGTACATTAACTGGACAAATTTCGTCTAATTTTAAGAGGTTTGTTCTGTATTTTTCATACTGGATATTTTGATAAGTATCGGTTAATTTCGAAAAAATGTCCTAAGCGAATTTCTATTGATGTTCTAAAAAATTTAAAATATCGTTTGTTAAAAATAATTCAACTTACACCGCGAGTTGTTTATCGAAATTTAAAAATCTGCTGTCGTCTCCAATACATTCCGATTAAAATGTACTAAATTATTTGTAAACGTGCGGAGAAAATTTGTTTCTACATTTTTGAAAATTTTTTTATTTAACGTCTACTTTCCTACGAATATCGTTGTTATTTCTTTTACTTGGATGAATTTTTCCAAAAATTCGACCGATTATATCATTTTACATATTTGTTATTTCCATCGCTCTTCAATCGGTGCGATAAGTTCGATCATTTGATTAATAACGTGATTTCTGTATCTCGTATTTCTTCTTCTTCATCTTCTCATATTACACGGTACATAAACTTTTAATGCTAAAAAATCGTTTATTTTGATCATATTTATATGGCGCATTAAAAATTATCAAAAAATCACTATTACACGCGAAACATCATATATAATAACGTATGACTGAAATGGTTAATATAATTTTATTTCGTCGTTTAAAAAATATATATACTATAATCAGTGTCGTCTCTAGGTAAAAGTATAATCAATGAACTAGTACAAATTTTTTTAAAACGACAACTAACAATAGAATTTATTATAGTTTAATGTAATTAAAACCTTTTTTGCTTATTTTTCGATAGAAAAACATTTATTATGCGATCCGAATGCTTATTTCAATTATTTTCGAGGATACTATATGAATTATCAACTATTGCTTTTGGCACATTGAAAACTTTAAAAGAGCGCGTGTAGAAATGTCGGAGGTGGAGGCAAAAGTTCATTCTTTATCTATTCAGCGGACTTATTTGGCTGATACATTTCTGATTAACTCCTCACTTAACTTCATATTCGTTATTTATATCATTTCTTGAAATTTTTCAAAACTAGAGATTTTCCCTATGTGTCTGCACATCACCTTTGCTTGTACAGTGAATTAATACTTCTTTCCTCACTTCTCGCTAATTTCTCCTTCTTCTTTCTCGGTAATGATCTAGTGTTAGTGGTTTAAATTCTTTTAAAATGTTTAAAGTTGCTGCACAGTCTTCAATCGCTAATATTCTCTTTACATCACACATTTGTGATAACTGGGCAGAATTTCTTCCTATATATACAGACGGTTCTGAATTAGGAGCAGCTATGATAATTCCTTCCTTCGGCATAGTTAAAAAATTTACTCTTTTGCGAGTTTCTTTCATTTTTTACAGCAGAATCTATGGTTATTTTTCAATCTCTGCGTTTCATCCTGTTAAATCTGATATCTCAAAAAGTCAACCGACTCTAAAAGTTGTCTGTCTGGGTTAAAGTTCTCACATTGTAATCTTCAATTCCTCTGCCGTAATACTTCAAATTCGTAACCATATTGCACTTTTACAGGATGCCGGTATCTCTGTTAAGTTTACATGGATTCCTAGTAACGCTAATTTACTTGCTCATCATTATGCTAAATGTACAACATACCTTGGTTCATTTATTGCTTACACACCCTGCATTAATCTTATGTCGATTATTAAGATAGCATATAAAAAATACTGGAAAGCTACTTGTAATAATCCCTATAATGACACAGTATAAATTGCTTCAGCATGATCTGGGATCATCGCTCAAATTATTTTACGCAAAAAATTTCGTTGATTGTAATTATACCTTTATATATATATATATATATATATATATATATATATATATATATATATATATATATATATATATAAAAAGTAATAAAAGTTTTAAAAACAAACACCCAACAAAAAATTTATTTACAATCACAATAAAGTGGAATCGGTCGTTCCATTGATAAAGAAGGATTTAACAACCTGGCCATCAAAGATTGGTAAAATTTGTTCACCGAGGTTGGAAACAGCCGTCAACCGAGTGTATATTGGTCACACGCTGAGTACGCACTCCTATCTACTGAGTGCCCCACCACCACCAATATGCGAATTGTGCTGTACTTCATTAACAGTCTACCATATCGTGGTTATCTGCCCGAAATTTGCTCAATATCGGTGCAATCAGCTGAAGAAAAATATACCGAATGTAAACAACCTCCTCCTTCTCACTAACTTCATAATAAATTCGGAACTGTGTAATAATATATAATTAATTCATATTTCGAGTAATAGCCTTATAGGCAATAACTACTCGTAAAAAAAAAAATAAATAAATAAAAAATATCAAAACGAGGGAAAAAATCGAAAATGACAGTTTGTATAATAAAATATTAATTTAGTCAATTCGAAAAATTTCTGCGATACATTCAAATTTTCATTTATCCATCACTGTTCGTAGAAAGTGTGTCGTATGCTAAATACTGGTCGTACGTCTGATTTTGATTATAGTGTTGGTTTTTTTTTTGGGGGGGGGCTTTTTGTTTACAATTTTTCAATGCAGAAAATTTTTTGTTGAAAATTAAACAATAATTTTCAAGTAGATCATTGCTTGAAATTTATAAAACGAATTAAGACGGTGTAATTTAACATACAGAATTGTAATGAACAAGAAGATTTTACACGTCCGAGTATATTTTAACGTTCTGTTTTTGTTCATTATCGTTGAAAATTATTAAATTATTTTATTCAACTCGAAATTTTTACCGTTACCCGGTAATTTAAGCGTTGAATATATTTCAAATATTAGGAAATTGTTTTGATGATAAATAGATTGCTGATATTACTAAATTAACTTATGTTGGAAAAAGTGTCGTTTCGAATTCGGTTTTTGTGAGTTGAACAACATATAAAAATTTCGAAAACCCGATTCTTTAAGGTGTAAATAAAAGAACATTTTCAAAATGACGAATTTTTTACATACAACGTTAGAATATTATTATCGAATATTTTAAAAATTATGAAAGTGTATTTCTTTAATGATTCCCATTTTTATATTATAATTATTAGTGTAATAATTTATATAAATAATTAAAAATATACGTCGTTATTAATGTGCGTGTATTTATATTCTTTGGGTTTGTTTTCGCTGCTTCTTCAGTTTATAATATTCGTATATGGTAAGCGCTTTTTATTTTTTATATTTCTTGTGCACATACACCATAGATATATATAATATATATATAACATTATTATCGAATATTTGAAAAATTATCAGTAATTTCGTGCGTGCTCCTGTAATTTGTGAAAAGTGTTAATAATAATAATAATGTAAGTTTTTATTATTATTATTATTATTATTATAATCGTGTAAATAACTTGATTATAATAAATATGATTTTATTATTTTTTCTTACCTCCTTGTAACAGATGGAATTTTGTGGTACCTTATACTAAATATGACTATTTTTTATTTACAACGTATATTATTAATATTCGGCTTAAATCCTTTATATAATTATACATCCTTGACGATTGATGTATTGAAATACACTAATTTTCGTTTTTATTTATCTTGTCTCGGGATTTAAACTTTATAACTTGTAAGCTTAAACAATAATGATATAAATTGTAAACAAATTATATATGCAGGGAGGGGCAAAAATCAGCTTGCAAATTTCCAAAAGTTTAAAAATGAAAAAAATCAAGTTACGAAATTCAACTTTTATTTAATTATATCCAGAAAATTTTCACCGTAAGTGCTCGAAGTGGTTACCGTTCATCTCGATACATTTTAAATAACGCTTTTTGATGGATTTAATAATACATGCGAGCATCGCGCGGTCTTCATTAATGATGTCAAACTCAGCTTTGATTCAGTGTTTGAGATCTTCGATGTTTTGTATCGGATCATCCCCAAATCGAAAAGTCTAACATGGTTAGGTCTGGGGATCTTGGGGCTAAACGATGCGGTCACCTCCACCAATCCAATCAGGGAAATGCCCATTGAGGTAATTGCGAACTTCTAAGCTGAAAAGCGCCATTTTGCTGTAAAATTATGTCTCGTCCTTCAAATCTCTTACCTTCATCCAAAGTGGCGCGTAGTTCTTCTGAAAGAACTAAATAGACATTCGTATTGGCCGATCTGTCGAAAAAATAAGGGTCAATAACGCGTCGAGAGCGGTATAACTGACGCATGATTTTCGGGGTTGCAAGCTGACTTTTGCCTCTTCCTGTATATATAATAAAGAAAATTATATTTTAGAGATTTAATTACTTTATAAAGAAATTATGGGTTAATTTATTTACTGCATCCCGTCGATTTGAAATTGTATTTTTGTTACCTTAACGACGGACTTCATATAACTGAATCCGGACGTATGGGGGGGGGTTGTCAATTTAAAATAAAATGATAATTGGTAATTTAATTTCTCTATTGCATAATCGGAAATTTCATTTGAAAATGGTACCAATACGTAGAAACCGATATTTAGTTAGGTCAAAACGAGTTATTGCGTTAAATGAATTTATCGAATTCACACCCGCCGAAATATTTTAAATAGCTGAATTTAACGTGATTATAAATAAAATTTCCGTGATCCCGGTGACAGACCGAGATCTGAAATATATTTTCTAATTTGGCTACTCCTTTTAAATTTATCACACAGTGCTTATAAAATAAAATTCGCAATTATTTACAATTTATTATTATATATATTATACGAATATAATTTCTAAAAGAAAATCATATTTGATACTATTAAAAAAGGTGTGAAGAAATAAGTACACATATATTTACATGTGATGACAAACACATACATCGACTTACCAGCGAATAGCGGTTTAAAAATGAAAAACCTGTCCAGAGATGTATCGACGTATGTGTGCGTTTACTAATGAGATGATCCAACGACAGTGTTGCAACCGAAACGAGCGTGATTGTCTATTTTTCGAAATCTTTTATTTATTATTTATTTTACTAAAGTAATATTATTATAAACGTTTTTTCGACTAAACACGACAATACATTTAAAAAATAATGCTGCACCGAAGTCGTTTATTATCATTAGTGCGTCGTGAAGACTGTTTGAAAAATTGAAAACCGTGCTAGTAAAGGATGACCAAAACACATTTTGTCAAGAACAGAGTATCGACATATATACTGTATTATGACCATGTTGCAGGCAACTAACGAACGAAACTATTCGACGCGCTTCTACCGTAATAAAATTCCGGTTTATTTACAGGCATAGTTGGTGTGCCGCAATTCTCCGTTGTCCAGGTTCTATATCTATATCTACTACACATTTTAAGGTCGGCCTGTCTGACTGTTGTATTCTATTTTTGAAAGACGTATTTACATATATAATTTAAGAACGATGAAAAATTAAACGTTTACTAATATTCTAATCAAGTCGTTATTTCTTTTAAACTTTTAATATCAAATTTTATTTTCATTACATATTTTATCGGCATTTTAATTTGGTACTTTTACTTCGTTTGCACGGTAAGACGGTTCTATTTATGCGAGACATTTGTCCCCTATTTATTATATATATATATATATATATATATATATATATATATATATATAAACAAAACAAAATATAACACAGTTTGATCACTAGTAAATTTTTTATTGCAAAGCTTTTTCAGATATATAACAAATATTACATATGAATTACCAGAAATATTTATAAAGACAACTTAAATTTACTAGTGATTAAACTGTGGTATATTTTGTTTTATTCTCCAATATATTAAACATTTAATGGAACCTGAACCAGGTTTGGAGATATATATCGATTTTGATGAAGAATTATTTTTCGAAATCTGTTTTATAAATAAAATTTATTGTAAATAAATCTAAAAATGAAATTACGTCTGCCTAGTGAAAAATGTATATCAAATTTTAAGTTGTCTTTATAAATATTTCTGGTAATTCATATGTAATATTTGTTGTATATGTTTGAAAATGACGTAACTGTCGAAAAGCTTTGCAATAAAAAATTTACTAGCGATTAAACTGCGTTATATTTTGTTTTATTTATAATTTATAAAATCACTACTCTCCAATATATTAAATATATTATATATATATATATATATATATATATATATATATATATATATATATATATATATATATATATATGGAGTTAATGAGTTTTATAAATTTTTTTATATGTACTGATTATTATTAAACCTACTTTTGCCTATTGTCTATTATTTACAATACACACTTTTAATTCGTGGAAAATTGAGTTATATAAATATTATTTGCTTTCATTTACTTTCCGATAAAAACCGCATCCCGTTCATTCATAATTAATATATCGCTCGTCCTAATACATGGCCGAAGTTAATAAAATATTTTTGGCACATAATCCGTCGTTACTTGAAATACAATCTGACGTTTCCATCATATTTAGACGGTTGTCAATTATGATATTATATATATATATATATATATATATATATAACGGGCGTAAATTCAAGTTTCAATGGATTTTATTATATTTAGTTATTATAATTTTCAAATTTCTATCATTAATATTTGACGACAAGATAATTATGAAAATTGTTTTATATATACATTGCGGTACCATTTTTTTTTTATATTTTATCATATTTCGAAATTTAATTCAATTTTTCTGTCCTGAAATCCACTCGAAAAGTACATGGCGTATTCGGTGCAGATAATCTCTCGAAAGAAGGCTAATAGAGAAGTCTAATTAAGAAGAGCGTTTGTTTTTTATGTATATTTTGCACATGGGCACTTATACATTATTATTGTGTGTTCATACACGTAGATACATACATACATATATATGTATGTGTGTGTGTTTGTGCGCGGGTGTGTTATAAAACATTTATGTTATTTGTACTGTTATTATATTTATTTTCGATGTTACTCGATGTTTCGTACTGATTACTCATCGTCAGAAACGATGATATCATAAATATTTTCGGTGTCACTAACCTATCTTCTTAGTTTAAATACTCGGTTATCGAGGTTAGAAAGATATATATATATATACATACTCCATTGTTCGAATAAATTAATTATAATTAAATATTAAAAAGTTTCACAGTTTAACGATAAAAGTGTTATTTTATATTTTTATTAATATTGTCGTTAATATATTATTATTATTATCGAACCTGCGCTATCTTTTATTCGTAGTTTTTAAATGTTTTTGTTCAGTAATGTACTAGTTTTATTATACGTAGTGTATATTGCAATATTTGTTTCGTTTATATACTATACGCGTTCGCGATTTACAACGATATAGGAAGATGCTATGTCTGCCGGATTGTACGTACGCGAATGTGTGTGTAATGTATTTATGTTGTCACCGTGAACAACGTAATGTATTTTACCATTTTTATTTATCTAATTTACTTTGAATCAAGCAGAAACTTTGAGGGGAAAAAATATTACTATTATTATAGGCGTTCAGTACCTAGACCGCGGACAACATTTCGAAAGCGGTTTCGGACAGTGGTTAGATAATCAAGAGGCTACAGATAGCGATAAACTAGATCACGAAGATGAAGATTCGACACATTCCAATATACAATTTACCGTCGGGTCGACCGAGTATGATGATAATTTTATTATTATTATTATTATTATTATTATTATGGTTATTCGTGGATTAACAAAAATGTTATAGCGGTCTGTATTCTTTCAAAAATTAGAAAAATCAGAAAGTATTGTTTCCTCAGTGATACGTGTTTTTAATTTAAAAATAAAAATAAAAATATTTGTATCGCAGTTAAAACAGTTTACTACTAGTTTTGCCAGTTACCACAACTTGATGAATGACGCTCTTCAACATAGAAGACTGTTTTGATTAAATATATATATATATATATATATATCTTCTGATACGGTACAACAAAAAAGTATTTTAATTTTATTTAATTTGTAAATTATTTCAAAATTAATTTAACGCGTCAAAGTACGTGTTAATTATTTATCTTAAGCGATCGAAATTTTGCAAGTCTTTACGTTTTAAAATGAACGTATGCGTGTATTTGTATATAATTTGAAATATTCATCGCCTATGCGCGTGTCAGATTTGAGAATAAGTATCAGTAAGATCGGGGAAAAGTCGAAAAATATGCGTGTAAGTGTGTCTATATTCACTTACGTGATCGATTAATCGACATCGCTTAATAACCTAACACACTGTATAAATGTATACAGGGCCGGATTAAATATTCGTGAAGCCCTGGGCCCGTGATTGGTGGGGCCCTTTTTTAAACCATACAGTGTAAAATTATATGTAAATATACGTATTGCTGTAAAACTGAATTTAAATATAAATATTGTTTTCCATAAAAAAAAAAAAAAAAAAAAAAAAAAAAGTAGAATTGATTGTAAATTTTAGATTTTAATATTTTCCGCATTTAAAGAAATAATAATTCAGCGATATAATAATAATTATTAATAAACATTTATAATTTATTAAAATCAAATATTACAAAGCTCGATTATTTTTATTTTCACTCCATGATCGTGGGGCCATGAGTCAGGGCTCAGTGGGGTCCATGCGTTAATCCGACCTAGAATGTATAAATATATTGCACGATTTAGCACCGTTATTTTCCAAATTTTCTTTTAAATTTACAATTTGAAAATGATTTAGTATGTATTACTACTACAAAAATAATTTTATATCGTTTCGTAATAAAAACCGTCGTCGTCTATCTTGCTCTGCCCAAAACGCACGTACAAGTCTTCGAAAATAATAAGTTGCCGATAAGGAGGTATTCGATAGATCGGAGTAAGAAACAACGAGAAGTACCGGTCGACATTAAAGAGAAAATTTAGAGCATTTAACGATAGGATCTAAATAAAGTATTAAATTAAACGATACAATCTATGCAAGAACAGCATGAGTCGGAATAGCGTAGAAACGTCGTCATCGAGGAGTAGCTGCAATGAAGATGAAAAACAATAGTGTGATCTAGGCTGTATTGAGAACACTCTGTTAGTATATGTTGGACAGATAGCACAACGTTGCAGGCCGTACACAATGAAGTTTCTCATCTATTAAGCATGTGTTAGTTTGTCTGCTGACAACTACTTCATCTCTCCGATGTTTGTCTTCCAAGGTGTTATTTTTGGTTTGATAGATCGTAGTTTGTTCGATGTTGATATGGATTGCCATTCTTCTTGCCATTAATGATTCTCACGAACCTCTTGAGGTCTGGGAATGGAACTGGAAAATTAGGCACAGTTAATGCAGTTGCTACTTCCTTTGCTGCCCTATTAACTAGTTCATTTTCAGCAACTCCAGTATTTGCTGGGATCCAGAGGAATGTAATAGATCATTTAGTAATTAATTCTACAGTTGTTTCCGCTATAAGATGTCTATTGTTATTTATTATTCGATTAATATTTTGATACTGTTCATATTATTTAACTCTATTATGACTAAAAATTTATTCATTGGGTTAATTAATGAGGACATTTAAAAATTGTGTCTGCAACAAATATTTGCTTACCGATAGAAAATGCAGTTCTTCTTTTTTCGAATTTGGCCAGCTAAGGACCACGGAGACATTACACGCATAATTTCAATTTATATTTTCTTTCTTTTTTTCTGCCCAGTATTCTTTCATTTTCTCGGAATGTTTCTGCTTCCTTTCATCCATCCCAGTCCTCTTCACTGTGGTAAACCCATCGAACGAACTGATCTTCCGTTTAAATTTATTTCGGTCTCTTATATCTCCCTTAGAAATCCTCATGTGTTCCATATATTTTTTCACTTGTATAATCCGTGGAATCCGGGTTTTCCCACCGAAGAAGTCGAAAATTCGTTTCGTAAGACAGTCTTTATCCATTCGTTGGAGATGGCCATAAAATTCGAGACATTCTGCCGCGCATAAACTCTGTGTTTTAATAACTGTGCTGTAATAATTTTTGCATTAATGGAGGTTGATTTTTTATTATAAATGTTCCCGGGGGTTTTCTGTGATCGTTCTTCGATTGATCTTTTATCTATAGATGTAAATTGAATTAATTCCACGAGATATTTAAACTTTATCATCCAGTACACACTTTAATTATTTTAGGGACAATTTTATGACTGGCCATAATTTTTTTTTTTTTTCAAAAGATTTTCAATCCCACTTCTTTTGTCGCCTTGTTTAGTATTTCTAATTGTCATTTCGCATCTTCTACGTTTTCTGCTAGCAATGCTAAGTCATCTGAAAAGGCGACAGTCTATTTCCGCGTTGTTTTTCTTCCGTCCAAGAACAATTTTTTAATTTTCTCTTGTTCGGTGCATTTTCTCCATTCTCGAGCAAACACGCGATTATTATAATAACAACAACAAATAACGATGCTTTCATTATATAAATTATGATGAACAATTAATTTTCTTATTAATGAAATTTTAAATATTTTGTCTTTGTCATAAATATCGTTCTCTATTTTCTAATCTTTGTTTTTCCGCTACTTAATACCTTAGGATGTGTCAATTTTGAAATACCGGGTAAACATAAAGATGGAATCGTACTTTTCTTGAATCTTCTTTTTTGCCGGTAGGTGTAAAAGTTTAGATTTCAAATCGCGTTTATAATCGTCTTCAGTAAAATGTATGGAACATATATGTGGCGTCTATCTGAATTCCGTTCATTTAGGTGAATCCGTTGTTGTCTGATACAAGGATCTTTAGGAAATCTGTTATATATAACTCCGCTAGTTTTCGAGTAATCGCGTGTAGCAACTGTGTACAATGAGTACCCGGCAACGATTTAAAGATGCAAACGTTGATATTAATAACGAAAATGTTTAATATTCGGTTGGAAATAAAAAATTAATTTACCGTGTTGAAAAAAGGTACAGTTTGCAGTGTAAAGAGAAAATACTACGAAAGGAAATCCGATTGCTACGTACAATAATAATAATAATAAAAAAGCAAAACTAATATTAACGAACAAAACGGTAGACGTGAAAGCGTTGGGCTAGCTCTATAACGCTAAATATTATAGACGTCTTATAGACCATACGATCAGTTTTACGACGATATTTCTTACTACGTAGGAATATCATCGAATGAAGACAACCTATTATTAACCTCGCTATATTACTTCTTCATTTTCCGTTATTTGCTCCCATCTTTCCTAGGACACCTAATTGAATTATATCTAATTTTCTACGTCCATTCGTCTTAAAACTATCGATCCAATACTATCTTCGCCTTTTTTTTTTTACCCGCGTGGTATTAAATACAGGGTGACCCAGAGAAGATGGATGGTTTTGTTTTTTGAATTCGAGTTCAGGCGGCGATCATTCCGAGTCCCGGACTCTCCGCTTTTCGTCATGCTGCTTTTTTAAACCTGTCGAGAGAATCTGTTCGCCGCATATTGCTGAAATTTCGTCTTTATAAACTGATAATACCTCAGGAATTAAAAAGTCCCGACCGTGCACAACGAAAACGTTTTGCTGAAAAACAAATCGAAGGGGAAGAGATCGATTTCAACAATCTTTTAACGAGCGATGAAGCTCAACTACCACTACTAGTTTGAATTCAATCGAACAGAAGCCGTCACACAGCGAGCGAGTAACCATCTGTACTGGAATGGATATCGTCAACGGAACGCACTATATAAATATGATAAATACTTGTTGCTTCCCTCACTTCGTCGCAATCGTCGTCGTCTGAGCCGTACATGATTTCAACAAGATGATCGATGCGACGTGTCACTGTTCGACAGAAACGCTTGCAGTACCGAAAGAAACGTTTGGTAATGGCATATTGTCGTGTCGCACGGATTTTGCTTGATTCGATCGGTCCAGATATTTTTGTGAGTATACCTTGAGAGTTTACGAAACACATCCGCGAGATCTGGAAGACCTGAAAAATCGGATTTCTGAAGAAATTTCCAAAATTCAGCGATCTACGCTCGAAAAAGTGTTTGGAAATTTTTGCAAAAAGACCGAATGAATGTATTTTTAATTTAATCTTTCGTTTTACTATTTTTAAATAAAATTTCATTCAAAAATTTTGGTCTGGTAGAGTTTTTGAGTTGTTCAAAAAACCGTCCGCCGTCTCTGTGTCACCCTATATTTCGTATAGCGACGAGCAGACACGCTCGTTGTACCGGTTATTTAGTTTTAGATAAACGCGGTAAACGCGTAAATGAAAATTTTTCGTTTACGTCACTTTTTCGACGATGCTCAATCGATATTGTGTGTAAACATATCGTCGATTTTTATATCGAAAAAAGTCGATTTCTTTATTTTATACTTAACAGGAGCGAAGATAAACGAAATATTTCGCAGTGTCCTCTTCATTCTATGCAGTCTTATTGTCCTCCTGTTTCTAGCGTCTTACCTGCTAGTAGTAGTGTCGCCGTCGCTACCAAATCGAATCGTTTAATAAAATCCATCAGCGAAGATCCGAATACTTTCATCGAACATGAGGTAACGTAAATGCTTCTTTATTTGCTTTTTCAAACACGCGATCGATATTATGCATATTCCGATACTGCTGGCTGCTTTTTAATCCGTGTGATATATATATATATATATATATATATATATATATATATATACGGAAGCGTGTATCATCATCATTTTACGTACAAAATTAGCTAGCATTCAAGGCACTATTTATATGCGACGCAGATGCGGGTGTATATAATGTTATACGGAGTGGGGTGCCACTGCCTTCTCCGTCATAATTCAGAATTAAATAATGATGAAAACTTTCTATGTCACGCGTTGGTTTCGAACCCCCCGACCGTCGAGTTGGCAGTCGAGCACTCTAGCAACCATCGCGACATTATGTATATATGTGTATAATATATGTTTGTTAAATTATATGTGCAAATGGCATCGTAAAATATGTAGACATAGCCATCGATGGAAAAAAAGAATATCCAAAGTAAAAGAATTTTCTTATCTTGACAGTTTAATAACGTCCTATGGAAGAATAGAAAAAAAAAATATAATAAAAACACTTTTAATAAAAAAAAGAAAAGAATTTTTATTACATCGAGAAACGTTTTAGGGAAGCTATTTGTTAAAAGTTTTATCTAGAGCGTCGCACTGTACGGCTGTGTGAAATATGAACTTTACGTAAAAAAGAAAGATTCGAGCTTTTAAACTTTGGTCCTATCGAAGGATGCTGAAAATATCACGGATGGATATAAATCACAAATAAGGAGGTATTAAAAAGAATACAAGGACGATCGGAGATAATAAACGCGATTGAAAAGAGAAGAAATAGTATGATCAGTCTTCAAATCAGATATTGTAAATGGTTAAAAAAAAACTTAATAGAAGGAAAAGCAAATGGAAAATTAAAAAAAGGAAAACCCGATTTATGGACGCCGTAATAAGAGAACCGAGTTGTGTGATCGCCAGGGAATTATTTGTTTATCTGCAGGCCATGTTGCCTACCAACCTAACGGTTGAGGAGAAATGATGATGGTCACGTTAAAACATTTGTAGCGGTGTAGCAAACCACCACACGTCACAGTTAGTGTAAGCACGCTATATATGCATAGTGGGACAGACAAACCGTTATTGATGTATTTGCTGTTGTTATCATTCTATTCGCTGATAGTGTATACTGTTAATGCTAATCTACGTTTCCATCGCTATCGAAATACCGTTATACTCTACGCCGCTATTGCTACTCTATGCTGTCGTTATTGTTACTGTACGTTGTTGTAATCGCTATTTACTCAACTACTATCGTTATTTTACGGTTTGCCGATTCGCTGGTATTGCTATTACCCGTTACTGGAGCTGCTATACTCATTCGTCTGAAAATATATTAGAGAGTGCTGTCTACCGGTCGCATTATGATAATGACAACTACAGACGTTGTTTAGCAGACTGCTTTTTTCCCATATTTTTGCAAACCGTTAGCCATTAATTTAATCGCTTTAAATGAAAATATTCAGAATGACATAAAAATTTATAAATGTGTGTATATATATATATATATATGACAAATAAACAAATATTTTATTCGATAAGTACAACTTATGTTGTTAGCAAGTAGTTAATTGTGTACCGAATACATTCTTACCACAAGAAAGTTACTTATGAAATAGTTATATATACACATACAATCGCGGGGGGGGGGGGGAATTATATAAAAACCTGCAGCATCAAAAAAGAAGAAAAGAGAAAAGATTAAAAATTTACCAAATAACAATTAAGGTTAAGAATAAGTTGTGTGTTAATGCGTCTGTGTATATACAGAGTATACGTAAATTTTAGTTGCCTCGAATCGTAATTACCGATCTAGGAAACAAGCGCATTATCATTTTACAAACATTTATCGAAAAAAAAAATCACTCGATGCTTTTAAAATGAAATTCTTAGTGCAGGGTGGTAAGTAAACGTGCATTTTATCGACTTTCGTGTAACGTTTAAAATACATCTTAAACGCAATTTTTGAATGAGTCGCAGTTTATTAAAAGTAGCTTTAGATACTGAGCTTCATGCTGGATTAGGTCGGATTAATGACTTGTAGATTATCATGTTGTTAAAGATTTATGATTAAAAAGCGGCTATATGGAACAGGTGGCTTTATTTGTCTTAAGACTAGTATTGTTTATGTATTTAGTAAACGTCAATCTACTGTCTAAAGTAAGACAACCTCTAGTCACTCGGATCTATTTCAGCATCTTGAACAAGTAGACTATCTGGCAACGTTGGTCGTCTACGGATGAAAACGATGGCATCAGTTTTCGTCGGATTTATATTAATTTGCCATTTATTGTAATAATTAATTATGAGTTTTATTTCAAGATTACCGCGAATAGTGTTGATACGAGCTATTGCAGCATCGTCTGCAAAAAAAGTGCGACTTGCATATAAGGCAAAACAGGAAAGTCGTGTAAATACAATGAAAATAAAAGTGGGCAAGTACACTAGCTTACGGCACACTTGCTAAACAGGTTTTATAAGATGATTTCGCATTACCTGTAGAAACATAAAAAGATCTATCGTTTAAATAATTACGGATTAGTCGAATTAAATATGCGGAGGAAATTTACAATCGATCATTTTACATACGATATATGCCACGTTGTATCGAACGCTTTCATCGAACAGTACCATACCGGTGTGCTTATTTAAGTTGAAATTGTGCGTCATAAATTCAGCTATTCTGCATACTTGTTGTGTTGTACAATAAGTAGAATGGAAACCAAAAACTGAAAGTTAGGTATGATATTCTTATCGACACACACGTTTAATCTTATAAGCAAATTTTTTCAGCAACTTAAATTACTAAGTAAACTGGTAGGTCGAATATTGGTAATTTGTGAAACATCTTTTCCTTGTTTGGGTATGGCAGCAACCTTAGCAGTTTTTCAATTGTAAGGATAGTGTTGATATTTAATAGTACCATTTATTATGTTAGAAATCTCTAAGGTACTTTAAACAATCCGGTGATAAAGTCATATAGTTAGTTGTATAAAACTTGGATTGCGTCGATATAAGCGACCTATCCATTTACGTTTACATTTTAGATCCTGGATTAAGCTCCTCGATTCATTTGTGTTTTTAAATACTTTTTCATTTGTCACTTTTTCTGTTCAAATAATACGCCAGCACCAAGTTTCGAAATTTTTCTTTATACATTTGGCGGTTGATCGTATAAGTTTCCGATACATACATCAGTATGCTCCGTACGTATGATTTAACAAAGTGCTTCCCAGTTTCTACTTTTAAATTTCTCGACGTTAGTAAAGATCTCTTTTTATTGAAAGCAATTTTTTACTAAACTAATAAATCGATGTCAATTTGTCACTTCTTCCATCTTGAGTAATTTCGCTAACCAGGTAACCAGCTAACTTGTTTTAATCTTTTCCCATTTGTACATCTATTATATCTCATTTTCTTCATTTATTGACATATACTTTTGCTGCAACCAGCTGTTTTACCGATTCTTCAAGTTCTTTGTCATTACTTCTCACGATTGCTATCTCATTTGCTGCCCCAGTTACCTTTCTCTTTAAAATCTTGCATTATTATTTTTTTTTTCTGTGTATAATTTCCCTGTTTCGCGATAATTGTTTCATTTTTCGAAACGTGCTTCGCGCCATTTTCTAGTTTTAATTTCATAGTCAAGATTTCAGTCTTACGTTAGCTAATGTCCTAAATATTTAAATTTCGTTCAATTTCTTTACATGTAATACATGTGCATCTTGCGTACGTGTTTTGCTAATAATCGTAAATGTAGTTTTTCTCAATATGTATACCAGTTGAGAAAACCTTGCGCGCCCAGATGAGACGCAATTTACCTCTATGTATGATTATAGTTTTTTTTTTTAATTTATTAAATATTTTGGTTTATTTACAATTTTTACTTTATTTGTATATATACGCACATGAAAGTGTGCCAAATATATTTTTGAGATCCAACAGGTTCCCTATTTTTAAATTCTAGTCGCCTGCGGTAAGCAAACGGCGTCAGAGTTTATTGGTTTCTCCCCCTTTTAGGGGCTCGGGGCTGTGTGTGCTTTTTAAAATATACGTATTTTCCTAAACTGTGTATGATAAACATTTTTTATTAACAATTACTTTCATATCGTTCTTCAAATATTCCTATCTTTCCTTTATTAAAATTAAGTTGTTTACTTTCAGATGCGTTAATTTAATGGTTTCTTTTTTTTCAGTTATTCGTCAACAATAAATCGGACCCAACGATTACAGCAGATACCGGTAATTCGTCATTAACGCAAAGAGTACGTCGACCTCCTCGTAAATCTGAACTCGTTCATTCTAGTTCAGTCGGATCCGCAATAGATAAAGATACTTCTTTTCCTACTCATTTAAATAATAATAATAATACTAATACTAATAATAATAATGGTAATGATATAGTGGCCGCTAGTACAATTACTAATAGCGTTAGTTTCGACTCTTCTTTATCGTCAACTGTTGCTTCGCCGTCTTCCTCTAATGAACACGTTAAAGCTGACGATAGTATTTCGGTGGACAGTTTAAAACGGCCTAAAAGTAAACGTAAATTTCTTCCAAAATTCACTAGAAAACTAAAGAACATACCAGTTTCATCTCTTCCGGTTATATCTCAACAAAAATCGGAGTAATTCGATTTTATTTTAATCTCCTAATTCACTGATTTTATTTTATATTATATGACCTTTTCTAAGTATTAATCAATACGTGCGATATTTTCTTTTCTTTTTTTCCCCCCCCGAGTATGTTGATGGCAATGTTGCGTGATAATATTTATAATAATGTATATTTGTTTTTTTGTTTTTTTTTTTTTTTTTTTTTAAAATATTGAACGAAATTTTCGAAAACGATGATAGTGATTAGGATTTTGCATTATTTAGATTAAATTCAATTTTCGTATTCGTTCATTCATTATTGGCTAACACGCTATAGCAGTCCTACGAAACTGCTCGGAACAAACTTATTACCGCGAAATTATACCAGTCCGACAGATTCGATGTCTTTTTTTTCTTACCCATGGAGGGAGGAAGCAGACTGTATCATTTTTCTTCCTTGAATTAATCCACGAAGCAGGCTGTATCATTTCGGGTGTCGCATTACGTGACCAAAGTACTTTGATTTACGCGATACATGACTACTTTTATAGTTTCCTCGCATCTGTTCATTCATTGCAGTAGTACTTCCGTGTTGCGTATTTTTTATCTGCCCACTTTATACGAAGTATTCTATCGGTACAATCGCGCACTTCAAACGCATCCAGTCTGCATCGCTTTTGTGATTATTCAGCTTTCAGAACTGTACAACAATATCGAAAATATGTAACACTTTATTAATCTCGTTTTCGAATCTAATTTGATATTTCTCCTACGTAATATATTTAGTTTAATTTTAGGAGAATGTGCTTCTAGTTTTTCCAATTCGTTGTTTTATGTCTATTTTTGCGCATGGCAGATTGATTATTTAAGTTGCAATTACCCAGGTAATCGGTACTTTTTTTTTACTCCGTTTCTTTGAGTTGCCCTGTAAGTGATGTGTCATGTTTGTCTTTCGAATTGTCGCATATTTTATTTTTGAAACATTTAGCTACAATCCGTAATCATCACACACGGCAGTAATTACATCCAGAAATCGTTGTGTATAATTCCTCTATTATGATCGTGTCCGTCTTACTTATAAATCTTATAATATTTCAAAAATTTCTGTACCCAAATAATGATTCGTAAACAGTAAAAATACTCGTTTCATTAGGACATTTCGGATAATAATTTTAAAATGTTCGTTTTCCCGAGTAAATTTAATCAACATTAGAAGACGGACGGTTTTATTTTTTGAATAGCGCAGTTGGTAACACTGCCACAACGTAAACCGCGTTCTCCGCGTTTAGTGTACATACGAGACGTTCGTTTTTGTCCCGTTTCAATTATCACGACATCCCTATAACGAGAAGGAACGTGCGTTTTGCATGGGACGTTGTTTTCGGCGTGAATTGATGACAACAGCGCAAAGAAAGTTTCAGAAAAAATTACAAGTTACGCTGTTTTTTTTTTTTTTTTTTAATAGGAATGAACCGCGTTAAACACGTCCACGAGATATAGAAGACCTGAAAATTCGGATTTCTAAAGAAATTTTAAAAATTCAGGGATCTGTGCTCGAAAATATTGTAAAAAGACTCAATGAATGTATTGTAAATGATCTGGACGATATTGAGTTTCACAAATAATTGTAAGCTAATCTTTCGTTTTCCTAAATTTCATCAACAAACCCGTCCGTGTCCTCTGAGTGACCCTATAATTCGGTACGCGGTGAGAGTAAATTATAAGTTAACTGTTAATATATGATAATTATTATAAATAAAGTTTCGATTATTTGTCGAGTAGAAGTTATAGGGTGTAATTACTTCTAATAATTAAAGCCATTTGGACGCGTGGAATCATCGCGTTATGGGGGATGTACGAAAAACAAAATTTCAATCTTAACAAGATACGACCACAAATCATCAGTCCAGCGATTAACTTCCTGTGATGTCAGACCAAGTGACCAGTTTCCGATCGTCGAGGTTTGACATGTTACACTGTTTTCGTTATTCTTGTACATCTGCAAACCGTTCAGTTAATAAGTTATTCGATGTAATAAATGTTGATTTTCTCGACTTCAATCGTTTTGTTGCACTGTTTACGTGGAGACCCGAATTATTTTTATATATTAATCATAGCAACCCGGAAGATTTTCTGTAGGTTCAGTCTGTGTCTCAGTTATTCGGATTTGGGAGCGTATTTTTATTATTAATTTTCCGGATTAAGTGTTCTCTTCTGTCGCGAATTTAATGAGGACAATATCTAGTCGGAAGATTAATTTGCTTAGAAATTTGTATACAGTTTGAGGTTTTTTTTTTTTCTTATCAAAGTAATTTGAGAAAGTCAACTTTGGTGGTCCATGATAAATTTTGTCGATACGTTATACAAAGTCAAAAGTTATTGTGATGAAGTGTGTTTAACGGAATTGGAGCTGGGTCGGTTGTGGTAATGGTCACGTTTCATCGTCTGGTCCGTTATAAAAATCTTATGACGCTCTATGAAAAAAAAAAAAAAATGTTATTTATTTATTTAAAAACGCTATAGATTCGCATCGTTGAACAGAATATCGTTTTAAAAACGAATTATTTCGTGAAATTTGTTTACTTTATTTTTGATACTCTCCAATTTGTAAATACCACGGGGTAAAGTAAATATTAAATATACGAGTATACGTAATTTATTTTTGGTTGGTTTATTTTGACAATCGTTAGTAAAACAAAAATTTAAATAATTTAATAATTACAAATTGATCAACGCTTATATTACCGAAAAGTTATACGCGTAATATTACACCGTTATCGGATATAGTGCACAATTTTATATTTACACGACTAAAATTCATTATATTGTTTAATGTTCGGCGACTTGTTTTTAAATTTAACAATAATTTCGAAAAATCGTGGTATTATTCTTTTTTAATATAGGGTTTATAATTTATTTATAAATTAAATTTATTTAAAGAAACCAAAAAAAATCTTGTTCGAAATGTTTGAAACTTCCATGACGCGAGGTTTTCGAAAAAAAATTACGTATTTCTTTTAATATCCGGAATAAGCATGACTGATTGCGGAAACTTGGCACGGTAATTTGAATTTATAACATAATAATAAACAACAGATTTGACAGATGCCACCGTAATCATATGGCCGCCACAGGCTGCCAGCATAGACTTAACACTCCTATTGCGAAATCCTATAAATTATATATATATATATATAGTCCTTATTTCACCAAATATCGGTCGAATGCCTACCACCCATAAATAAACTAACAATATTATATAACATATAAGCATGCATACCAGACACCTATTAATAATAGCTAGACATCGACGTTTTGAGTTCTATTCGAGCTTAATCGCATCCAAGTAGAACCCATCCGCTGTCTGAAGTTTTTTATTGTAATCTCCAATCCGACGAATCATGTGACCAGACTAATTCCATTTTAGGCTGACTGTCATCTTTGAAATGCCCTTCATTTTATTTTTATGCCTTATGGTGTCCGAAACGAATTCGATCAATTCTTCTAATTCTATATCTCCCCATTGCTCTCTATACACGAGTAATTTTCCAATATGTGCTGCTTTCGTAGACCACGTTTGACAGCCATATGGTAAAACTGGTACGACGTATTTTTCCAAAATACTAACTTTTGCTTTTAAGTTAATTTTTCAGTTTCTATTTTTTAAATTCCTTTTAAACTACAAAATTTGTCCTATATTGCGGCGGCAATCCTTGTCATTTCTTTGTCCATCCAATCGTCAAATGATAAGTACTGGCCCAAAAATTTCTTCCTGCGCATATTCTAATTCTCTTCTCCATTAAGACGAATTTTTCTGCTGTATCGTTCATAAGAAGCTTTGTTTTGTGAGAGTTTATATCTAAACCTACATTTCTACTATTACGGTGTAATTCTTCCAACATTACTGAAAGTTCGTTTGCAGATCCACCAAATAGAATTGTGTTGTCTGCAAATCTATGATTAGATAAATATTATTCATTAATATTTATTCCTTTAGTTTCCCAGTTTAATTGTCTTTTATATTATATATATATATGTGTGTGTGTGTGTATAAATGTTCATTATATTTATCGGTTTTAAATGTTGACGGTCTACATTTTCGTATTCTATGGCAAAAGTATTAAAATCGTTCTATAACATTTTCATCTTTTAATCTTTTAGTTACAATTATGTTTAAATTTTATTTAAATTATTATTTAGTATACCGATTTCGACAATAATATCGTAATTATTTGTACTTACATTTTGCTCGGGTTCTTTTGCTTTTATGTACTTAATTATATTTAGCCCTTTATAGGCAAATGTAAACAACTGTATTTCCTAGATCTTATAATATGTTAAGTATTCTACCTTTTATATTTATGATATGTACATGTATATATATATATATATATATATATAAATTTATTTAAAAATTCCTGTTTTTTTTTTTCTGTACATTATTACGGTTTTATTATTATTATTATTTTTGTAAACAATTCGATTTTTATTCCATAATATTAATTAAAGAAAAATAATGAATTAAATTTTTTGAAAATGAAAGTTGTTAAAATGTATAATTTAAAAGATACAATTTTTCAAATATAGAGTTTAAGTTTTCAGACCGTTTAGAATAAATATGTTTTATTTTTTGTTTTATTTTTTTTTTTGTTTTTTTTTTTGTTCACTATATCACATTTATGCTGTAACGTCATCGTTGTGTATATCGCTTGTTTGTTTTTAGATGCAAACGAAAGCGCATTGGACACAGTTCGTATAATTTTTTAAATTCAATGTAAAAAATTAACAACGTATGATCGAGAGATAAAGTTAACGAAACCCATAAAACTCGTTGAAAATAAATAAAATTAAAATACTCTTTATACAGGAAACAAACAATATTAAACAATAAAATTGTTACCAGTAAGTTCTTTATTGAAGTTAGTTACATTACACAACTTAATGAAGTGCGACGTTGTTTGGATCTCAGCTGCACAGCTTCGATTCAGAACAGCCTCCATTTGTTCATTAAATACGAGCAGCGACCCTGGTTGGTTCTGATGCGATTTAAATTGTATCCTGTTTTTCTGTTGAAATGAAATCCTGGCACCCTACGGGCCGGGTTTGAAATTAGTTGTGCGTTTGTTGGAGTCTGCTTAAGCCATATTTCATTCCATTTGATAGCTGCGTCGTCACTGTCATGAAGCTCATTAGCCGTCATCCATGCTGGTTTTCTGGTGCGAAGATGTGTAGGTGGAGTATCTTTAATAACTTTTTCTGTGCTGTTGTATTTAACCCATTCTCGTTTGAATTCTTCTCCCGTACAGGTGTGTATCAATCCTCTTAATATACGAGCTAGCCAATCAAACTCTTGTTTTCACTTTTTGAGCTATTTTTCGTGTTCGATCGAAAACGACGATTGGGCATCTTGGCGTTGAGTTAAAAGAGAAATCTTACCGTTGAGCTTAACGTGTATTTTTTTTGTGTTTTTTTTTTCATCTGTGAATTGAGGCGGAACGCCGATGTTTCCGTTTTAACGGCTGAGTCTCCACTACCAAGTTGTGTAAATCCTTTGTGAGTACGTCCCCGCCATTTTTTAAGTGCTTGCGTACTGGAATTTCTCCGCTTAAAGAACCGGTAGGTCATGTACATATAAGATAAATAAAAGGGCCGCCAACACTAACCATTGTGCAAAGTCATTATTTATGGTACTCCACCGGCTATGTTCAGTGCCATATACGCCGCGGATCTTATGTCAGCCAGCATATTTCCAAGTATTGTCACGATTTTACGATTACGGAACTACCTGAGCTAAGAGAAAACCATCTCGCCAGACGACATATCAGATGATGCGGTAGTATCTGCCAGCACAAAGAAAGAAATGTTCGAATTATAATTAAATTTTTTTACTATTACCGGGTACTCAACAAATAAACACGTTCGGTAATAATTGTCGATAAGAAAAATAAAATCCAGCAATCATGAAAACTGCTAATACATCAAGCAAACATTAATTTATTAGAGTGTCTGCATATCAAGAACTGTAGTATCCAATTGCGAAATAAAGAGACGGATAGTTTTAGCAAACAGCACGATTGAAGAACTAAATCGTATATGGAAAGATCATTAGATTCCAAAATAACGAAATTACGACCCTTACTAACGCTGGTTTTTTGAACAGCGACAAATAGATCAAAACCCATGACTATCAATGGGAATAAAGATTGAGGCATTTGAAATGAACGGTGATCGACAAATGTTAAGAATTCCAGATAAACGAGTTCGGAATCGAAACCAGCCAACAGCTGTTGACATCCAAAGATACATGTTGGGCTTCTTTAGTCATATAGTAAAAGCAAATGGGCCGGAAAAAGTAATTTTGCCAGAAAAAGTGAATAGGAAAAGAAAGAAGGTATTGATGGAATCAAGAAATTATGTGAAACGCAAAACAAGTCATGGATTTAGCATAAATAGAGGCATGTTGTAACTTGCATCTAGTTTAAAATTAGTTTCTGCTTCAATTTACAACTTAATAACGATATCATTATTAAGTAAGCGATTCCATATTTAATGGCACGTTTCGCATATTGTGACAAATTTTCTAAGGTGTCCTTTGGTTTCGTAGAGAGTGAATGATTGTGATTTAACTTGTTTTCACTCATATTTCTATTAAACCGTAGTTTAATTAAACGTACAGTAAAACAATTTTTCTCGTAATTCTAATGGCTAAATTACACCTAGAAAGCTATTCAGCAAATTTTTAATAATTTCTACACATGACTTGAAATAATAACTTACTTAGTGGTAAATATCAAGAAAGTTCTTATTAGAACTTTTGCCTTTTAGATACCATCGGTTTGACTGATAGAAGCAAACCGTTTAATTTCCCTTTAATTTGTGAAATAATCCGATAACTTTATTATTTGTGGGATCTCTCTAATCTATGAAATACAACATTGCATCCTGCATAAACATCATCAGGCGTTTAAAACTATTCCGTAGATTTTATTTTAACTTGCTGTATATCCGCTTTATTGCTGCTTTTTACACAGAGTTACAATGAACTCTTATAACGCCAAATTAATTTTAGAATCTGATCATAAATAAACAAATTATGTTCAATGGAAACTTCCCAATTTCTATTTAGTAACCAACACATTTGTTTTCAAATTTATATTTAATTTAGTCTGTTTTGCTCTTATATATCTTTTTTCATTCTTTTGAAGATATTGAAATATGTGACGTATAATGACTCCTGCGGAATGCACTCTTTGACTGGATATATGTCAAGTGTTTTCTATACTTTACAAAGTATCTTTCACTCATGCATACTCGAAGTAACTGATATAATTCATAACGAACATGTTTAATTTTCTGCAACATGTCATTAGTCAAAAGCTTGACTTATCCTTTTTCCGACAGATGTTCGAATGATTTTTAACTACACCATGTACTTGTTCTGTTGTATTGGTTTTGACGTTGATTCTTTAATTCTTTTCCAAAATGAAGTAGGTGGTTTTTTTAGCGTTTAAAGAACTTTTTTTTCGACAATTTCTACAAAATTCTTGCTGTAATTGAACCATAGTCTGGTATTTTATGCGAATTTAAGATTTTTACTAAATTATTAATTTCTCCCCGGAGACAATTGCCTTGCGGACATTATGGCAATCATAATTATGGTTTAAAAATAGAGTTCCAGGATGTAGCTGTAATATCTTTTTTCTCAATATGTTCGTCTGGTTTAAGTTTAGTACGGTTGATATTCTTATTATATGTAACGTTCGTATTAGCCTTTCAAGATTGTTTTTCATATCAAAATCGTCAGTTCGTACTAAAAGTGACATCTTTCTGAACTTTTCTTTTAATAATTTCTTTTTTAAATCTTGTAATAACTTTTTAAAAATCGTTGTTTTCTCGTTTAATATTTCTTTAAGTTTAAGGATAGAAATAATGTTTACAATTTGTTTTTCTTAATTTTTTCCTTATCTGGACTGTTTTTTAAATTTTGTCTGGTCAACATATGAAACATGTAATTACTTTGTTTTTTTTTTATAAAATTTTTGTTTTTCAATTTGTAGTAATATTTTTACGGTTGAAATATGTCGCACATTGTGAATTTATTATATAATTCAGATGTCCGTATTTATGCCTTTGTGGATACTACCCGTTTATATCCCGTGAAGTTAGGTGTTTGGTTTTCATGGGTGAAACAGTAAAATTTTCTATTTTTGTTGATAATATAATATATGCACCCATGTGCGTGTTAAATTCAGGTGATTCGCAAACCAGTTCATTGTCTAGAGGATAAATGCCTAATATATGTACATATTTATGAAATGAATAATTATTTTTACTACATGTATATTATAAAATTATTAAATATAACAATTGGTTTGACTTCTTTTTACAGTTTCACAAAATAAAACAATTTTTAAAAGTAAAATTTAATTTATTACATAAATATTGCATGACATTAATACTTTCGCGATTTTTTAAAAATTATTTTTAATGGTTAAAATTTAATTATAATATATTTTTAAAACTCACAGAATGAAATATGTACCTTGCTTTTTTCTTTGACTAACATAATTAAGTTATTATATCATTGGTTTATAATGCACCATGCTTGTTTGCTGGTTGGTTGAAAAAATTTCTTCACGAGTTACTGCGTCTAGTGATCGTACTTGAATTGCATACCGGTGTTGTTACAGATTTTTTGTTTTGTGTGAATATTTTATTTTAATAATCAAAATTTTGTAAGTGTTTATTATTTTACAAGTGATATAATTTAATTTAGAATTTGTATACGAATAATAGTTGACTGATATCTTTATTTGTCGAGCGAAGTTTATAGTTTTCAGCTTGTGACACGCGTGATGGTTATTAGACGTTAAAATTTTCAGTTATGCTTTACTGTTAAATGTTACAATTTAATGATACAAATTTACAAATACATAGATTTACGTTACGTTTAAAAGGGCAATATCTCGTGTACATTATTCGTTGGACGAATTTTTCAAACGTGTTTATCTATACTTGATCTAGTCGATGTATTTATTTTGTTAAATATTTGTTTTTTTTTTTAGGTGAATTTGATTCAAAAATGTCGACAAGTTCATTGGAGAAAGGGGAAGAACGTATGCAAGAAGATACGGCAGTTGTCCCTTCCGCGGTAAATAAATCAGAATTCCCTTATTTATATCAACCAGATGCACTGTCTCTTCTTACAAGATTCGGTAGACATGTTAGTTAATTTTCTCCTATTCAGGTTTTTGCATTCTGCTTCTTTCATAATTTTTCTTTTTAATTCGTAGTCAAATTACTTGATGTCACGTGATCTATATTTTTCTTGCGTTTGCTTATTCTTTATGAAACACTTGCAAATATTTCTTCTGGAGTAAATCTAAAAGCTTTGAATGAAATAGCTCTTTATACATTTGTGCGTAGTCGAATAATTTATCATCGAGCACGAATATTTTATATCCATTTAGTGCGATTTTAGAATTACATTATTTTTTATCGTGATATGTAAATATTTTGTTTTAAATCTTTAATCATTTTGCAGCCGCATACAGAAACTTTACTTAAGAAAATTAAAGCATTAAAAAAATTGTATTTCGAAGAAATACAGATAGAACTAGATTTTTTTAAGGACGTTCATAACTTGGAATGTAAATTTCTGGCGAAATATTCGGCATTGCGTGAACAGGTATTGTCTTCCTCAAAGTTTTTAAATATTTATAATATGTATACATCTAATTTATAAATGCGGAAACAAAATTTTCTACCATGTTTTACCCAAACGTATGTTTATTTTCAAAGCGAAAGAAAATTGTTAGTGGTGAACATGAACCATCTGAAAAAGAATGTGAATGGTCATACAATGTTGACATGGATGATGCCTTGAGTAAAGAACTGACGGAAAAAGTCAAGATTGTTGAATCGGAAATTGATCTGTCGGAAGATGCGAAGTAAGATACCTTCTCTTATAATCGCATTATGTTTATAATGCTAGTAATGTATTTGTTTAAATGTATAAATGTTGATTTTTCCGTGTCAGCTGTAACGTTTTTACATTGATTTAATACGTAATTATTATTAACAGATCTGCTTTAAAAGCCGGAATTCCGTATTTTTGGTTGAATGTTTTAAAGTCGGTTCCGTCGATTGCAGAAATGATACAAGAACATGATGAACCTATACTGGCTCACTTAATGGATGTGAAAGTAAACATGAATTCAGATCCGATGGTATGTATAATTGTACAGTAATAAATTATCATAAAAGTACATAACGAATTCGCACAATTAGAGTATGTAATTGTAAACATATTTTTTTATTTCATTGTCTGTGATTGTATTGAACGTTCCTTATCCGTTAACTTTTAGGATAATTAATAAATTTTATTTTCTTCCGTAACTGGACGGATTGAAAAATATATTTTAAAAAAAAAATCAAATAATTAACGTTTGTTTAATTATGATGTAAATTGTCTAGAATTAAGATTAAATAAATTTTTCAAACAATTTTTTATGGAGATCAACTGTCAAGTTATACATTTCCAATTGTCTATATAAATTTTCTCTTCGAAAACCTAGTTTATCTCTCGCTTTTTATTTTTGATAAAATAAATATTTAAATAAATTTTTGATCGCCAAAATGTAGTTCCTTTTTAAAATTCTTTAAATGTGTCAAATAATTTGTTCATCGCGTTATTTTTTTAAGTTTATTGTGGAGGTAATACAATTTTTTATTCGCTTATATCGTGTACTTAACAATTATGGATCCCAGCTCCATCTTAAGCCTGTTTAATGATATCGGATTTTTAAATAAAAAAATTATGTTACAATTTAATTTCGTAATCATTCTTGATTTATTTAAAATTGAATGTTCTTTAGAGGAAGCTGTAATTTAATTTCAATATAGAAAAAAAAAACTATTATAAAAAATAATGTATCGTTATCTTATAAGTTTGTATAATCATTCTTATGTTTTATTTTGATTTTAAAATTTAAAAATGTATTTATATTTAAGCGATATAAAAAAATATTTGTTCACAAAATTATTTGTAGTATACACTTTATAATAACCATTTATTTTTTTACAGTCATTTATTTTGGAATTTTATTTTTCGCCTAATAAATACTTCAAGAATGACGTTCTTTACAAATCTTATCATATGAAATGCGAATTAGATAAAGAGGATCCGTTATCTTTCGATGGACCAGAAGTCGTCAAATGCGAGGTATATTGTATTTAAATTGACTTCTGAAAATTTTTTATTTGTAAATATATTTTTTGCTTACCGTTTTATGATGATCTAAATATACATTACTGGGTTTTTTATTAGTGAATATTTTATAATTTTTGAAATGTGTCGGAATAATAATTCGTGCATTTGTTTTTTCCATAAGTGACTATAAAGTAACTGTATTATTATTACAAACGTTAAAAAAACTCAAATTGAACCAGTTAGGGAATATTCGAAGTTAAGATGAAGAGGAATAAAATTTATCCTTTTGAAATTTTGCTAGGGGGCTGCGTTAATTTCCTTAGTTCTTTTTATATAAACTGACTAAAATAGATGTTTTCCTAATACTTTTAATCACGGTAATCCTGTTTGTTCTGAATGTGTTATTAGTGGAACAAAATAAAGTGCGCCTTTAAATTTAGTCATAGTTATTTCGTGAGTTGGGCTCTATCTTAAAACGTGAATTATACCGTTTAATGGAATATTATTTGCGTAGCTCGGGAGGTTTATTTAGAAATGTTTCATAATAATTTTTCGATGTAATTGCTTATTGTATTAACGTAGTTTATTGTGTTCCTATAAAACGACAATTTAAAATTTTATTTGTAAATATAATTAATTTTAAGTCAAAACTTTCGTTTTTTTTTTTTAAATTTTGTAAACGGTAATTTAAATTTACACATCGATGTAAGGTTAGTACAAAATTCTTCGTTTAAATTCACGATATTCGATAAGTATATTTTGAAATGCCCTATAATTTTGTTTAAATAATACATAATGCAGGGATGTACTATCGACTGGCATCCTGATATGAATGTAACGGTCAGTACGATTAAAAAGAAGCAGAAACATCGAACTAAAGAATCTGCTGTGCGTGTTGTAACTAAAACCGTGCAAAGAGATTCGTTCTTTAACTTTTTTAATCCTCCAGAAGGTAAGATATATTTATAAAAATTTCATTCCTGCTGAATATACAAATTTTATAAAATTATCGTATTCAATTTCTTCTTTAATTCTATATATTTTCGGTGTATTACACTGTAGTTCCGATGGTGAGAGCAATCTCGTGCTTAAACAATAACCCATCGGGTGCTTTCGAGAAAATATTACTAACATAGCTAAATATGCTGACTGCATCCCGGTATATACTAATGGTGGAAAGGCAGATATAATATCACTTAAGGTAGCGGCAGATTGTTGTTTTGAAGCGTGCGGCTCAGTCCACTCGTTTCGACTAAGCAGTCGGCAAAAATTCTGTATTTTTTATAACACATTTACCTAGCTAAATCCCACGCAATGAAAATTGTTGTTATTACAGATAGCAAGATAACTTTCGTGTCTCGTGCTACTTAATGTTTACGTTTTTTGTATAATCTCTTATGTTTTGAAAATTTATGGGTGATGACATTGTTGATAAAGTCGTTTAGTTCTATATAATCGATCGCGTTTCTCGTATTCGAGAGCGCGTCTTTAAAGGTAAAATTGATTGTTCTGACAAGCGACGTGTTATTATTTTTAAAACAATATTTATTAATTATATTTGTAATGTTTCCGTGACACTTCATTAAATTATTGCAATGTTTCGGTGACATTAAATTATTATGATACATTATCAAATTTTGACACATAAACGAGCTATATAATGCCGCTTTTTTTTTTTTAGATAATTCTAGCTAATTTTTAATGTAATATTTTTCGAATTTACACAAATCGGAAAATGTACAACTTTGTTAGCGTCGACATTCGTGTACCATATAGGGGACATTGTGTCTGAAAACGTCTTAAATAGACGACTACGTAAATTATAATATATTAAGGCGATTAATTTTTTTCTTTATTTTTAACCATGCCTATTTTTTAAAATATACACCGCTCTATGCGTCGATTACAAAAAAAAATGATCTGAACATATTTTATGATCGTGTGTCATTGTCGACGCTAAAATAAGCAGACCTGTTATAACTACCACGATGTGCGATTTTTCACATCGTGGGTTTAAAACACGGTCACATTATTAACGATGCTTTTGATGTGAATTATATACGTATATATGTATTGTATATATATATATATGTATATTATATATTTGCGTTTGTTCTTAAATAATCATATTAATTGTATTATCCTTGATTACTAAAAATAGTTGAAATCACTAAATTTATTTAATTATGCGAAGCTTTTCGGCATTTACGCCATTGTCAAGCTGTATACAATTAAAATTAATTATATAAAATCATAAAATATTAATTTAAAACTAAGTTTACAATTTTACACAAAAATGATCAATTGTAAACTTAGTTTTAAATTAATATTTTATGATTTTATATAATTAATTTTAATTGTATATAGCTTGACAATGGCGTAAATGCCGAAAAGCTTCGCATAATTAAATAAATTTAGTGATTTCAACTATTTTTAGTAATCAAGTATAAATAAAATCACTACATTCCACAATCTAAACTTAATCGTATTATCGACGATGCTCATAAAGCTACTCTATCACTTATATTTCATCGAAGATCCCATCTCGCTGTTACAAATAAAACACTACTGTATACAACTCAACATACACGTGTTCCGTTGGGTTTTCAGTTTTCTTCAACAGTGCACATGTAGTAAATTAGAATTGTTGCAGAATCTCGCTTAATGCCACCAGGTTTGCTATGAAAGAATTTTATAAAAATTTCAAAATGCCTGAAAATTAATTAGTGGAAGCCATAATATGAACGGGCTCCAAACATGGCCGTCTTAAGTACCGATTTTTAATTTAATTTTTCTTATTTTGTATATTTGTTTATATGTTAAATACATTAACTCGAATCAATTTTTCAGTTTAATTGCACGCTATTTGTTTTGTTTCTCTTTTCATTCCTGTAGTTTTTTTTTCTTCAAATTTTCCTGTATTATTTCGTCGTAGCAACTAAATGTTCTTATTCTATTAGCTGTTTACTAAGCTTAATTTTGTGTACTCAGTTTACCTAGTGTTGTATTTTATGTTAATACATTAAATAAATAAAATTTTCTTAATCTAAAAAAGTAATTCGTGTACAACTCGATCCCTTTACACATTTACTCTACTACTTGAAATTGATCTCGACTTCTGGCTAGTTTGAATAATTAGATAAAATAATTTCGGAATAATCGCGTACAATTTAGAAAAAAACAAAGCGATTTATTAATAATAAAATAAAATAATACATTAATATTAGTAAACCCGAGTTTCCGTTTCAAGCAACATGCCGCGCTCATCATCAGAACTTTATTAATATTAATGTATTGTTTTATTTTATTATTAATAAATCGTTTTTTTTTTTTTCTAAATTGTACGCGGTTATTCCGAAATTATTTGATCTAATTATGAATATCGACCGCGAAAATAATTTTCAAAATTATATAGTTTGAATAATTCCTACTTTACAACTTTGGTTAGTATTTTAAAGCCTGCAAAATCAAACTTTTTCGTCTTTTTAATTCTAACCGTTCTTACGTTTTTCGGGAGATGATATTCAAAAAATTAAAAAAAAACATTTTTTCTAATCACGTCCGTTATTTACATTACTTAGATCGTAGTTTAGAATTTACTATGGCTTTTGTGTTTACAAAATTTAAGCTCGCGATAATTATTTTACGAGATTTATTTATACGTTCGTTATTCGGCATGAGTTGTCGATTTAATAATACGACTTTGTACGTACTTCGATTCTAGTTAAACCCGGCGAAGAAGATGATGAAGATTTGGAAGCTTTGTTAAGTAATGATTTTGAGATTGGCCATTTTATACGTGAAAGATTGGTGCCAAAAGCTGTCTTATTCTATACAGGTAATTTAAAGAATCATCGTTTTAGAATTTGCTTTATTCAAATTTTGGTCTTAAATGATTTTGCCGAAGTTATATTAAATATGTACGTTGTATATACGAATTGTTGGTATCTTCGATAATTAATGTTTCTTACTTGTTTTTAGGCATTACATTACTATTTGTAAGAAACTTTGACTTTAATTTAAAAGAACAGCTTGGTTGTTTGTCCGAAATAATATAATATGTAAGTGTAGCAAATATAACCAATTGCGGCAGTTGTATAAAACAGACTTAATGAAATTATTTTATTAGATTAATTTCAGTTTTTTTTTTTTTTTTTTTTTTTTTATCTTCGAATTATTTAAACTTAACCATATATATAAATATATATGTGTGTGTTTGTGTGTGTGTGTGTGGTAACAACCACTATTGGTAGCCATAAGCTAGTTCGGGTAGTGAATTCATAGATGATGCGAGAAGCGAGAGAGTTTGTACTACGAAAACTGACGAAAGTACGGCTTGTGTAAAATAATTTGTGGATCACTTTGTGCAAAATAATTGTACGCGTTAGGCCGAACTTATGGAAACGTGGATCTTTCTTCTTGATCATATTGCAGCGACCAACCTTCAGTTTTTATCGAGAAAAATGCTTCGAGTGCTTAGCAATCCACCATTTCGTCTTATTTCCATCGACTATTTTCTATTCAATAAATTGAAGATAGAATTTGGAAGCGACCGTTTTGCCTTTTAAAGGCTGTCAAAGAAATATGTATACAATATAATGGGAACTATATTGAATAAAAAGTTTTGTAAAAAAATTTTTGCAAATTTTTTAGACGTTCTATAGCAACAGTCTTTTTACGTTTGAGGTACGCAAGTACACGAATTTCGAATAAAATATTCTTTTTTTATTTGCAGTTTTTAGAAATTTCATTAAAAATATATAATGCGTGTTGAATAAAACCACCAATTTATTTATTATTACGAATGAGTATTCTTTTAGCAAATAACAATCGTATGTTCGTGTATGAATAACCGTTGTCGATTATGTTTTTCCCCTATTTGTTCCTTTAAACAAATTATACACGTATATATATATATATATATATATATATATATATATATATATATATATATTAATAAAGGAGACGCTCACGATGATGATTATGAAGAAGAAGAAGAGGAGGAGGAGGAGGAAGGTGATGAAGAAGATGAAGACGGAGATGACGACATGGACGATGATGAGGAAATCGATGACGATGACATGGAGGACGAATCAGACGATGGCGATGCGAAGCGTTTAAAGGCTAAACCTTCCAAAAAGAGCGCATTAAAAAATAATTCCGAATGTAAAAATCAATAAAGTAATTCACCTACATGGAGAAAGTAAAATGACGCACGCCTAAGAAAAAAAATGTATTACATTATTTTGCACCGCATATTAATATTCAGTAATAATGATAATGTAGTAGTTTCAATGTTTTTATATATACGGACAATTGATATTTATAATATTTATGCCGTATCTCATATTATTTGTGTGTACGTCGAATCCATGTTCTATATACAATACTAAAATTGTATCTGTATGTGTTTTATTGTGAAATTTTGATACATTTATTCTATATAAATAATAAATTGCTTGGGACAACGAAGTATATATTTTTTACTTCTTTTTTATTGATTCTTTAAAAATGTAAACGAAATGTAATTTTATCGATGATTATTATTTGTTTTTTTAGTTTATGTAGTAGTGTCTACATAGGTTAATTACGGGATCCTTTTGGTGTTTGATTGCGAACTAGTTGCAAATAAAAACAATGCGAAAAAATTGATTTTAATTCAAAAATAAACGATGTTTCTAATTTTTAAGCCTGTTAGTGTAAATCTTTGTTTTTTGTTATAATGAAACAGATTCGAATGATCGCAAAATTAAAATAACGCATTAAAATATTCAAGTAGTGTGATAATTGAAAACAGGATATGAAAATGAGACTTTGCATCCGTGAAAAAGGATTGTATTATAATATTAATGAAGTCGTCGGAATAGCCTAGTGGATCGTGCACGGACTTTTATACGGAAGGTACCGAATTTGAATACGATCGACGACGATAAAATTGTCATAAAATAATTGCCCATCAACATGGCGGTTGAGGATAAATGATGCTAATATTATCGCGTGGAAGGAAATGACAAACCACCATGTGCGCGCTAGAAACAATATAGTACACTACAAAAACACGCGGATGGCTGCATTGCATCATGACAACAACGCGATTTGCATAACAAAATATGTATAGGTCGGTAGTCGCCTACCTCCGATATGGAGACGGCGCTTAATGATGATTATGATGTAGCGTTTAAAAAAAAAACAGGTGCCGAAGAAAATTTGAAAATATCGGGTGGATTCGAAAAAACATACCGGGTTTATAAATAGTTCGATTTAATCGTGGCAATACGTGACAATTGAGGATGTTCCTTCAATAAAAAAAAAAACTTACGTCTAGAATTATTTTCGGTGAAAACCACGTCCTGATTATTCAAAAAACTTAACGTTTCGAATGGGCTTACACCACTCATCATCAGAAACAACGTTAAGTTTTTTGAATAATCAGGACGTGGTTTTCACCGAAAATAATTCTAGACGTATGGAAAACAACCACGAAAGTTTTAATAAATATATAAAAAAAACTTAGTTATGTGACGACTTAATTTAACCCCGAGTCGCTATTCGTGTGTATTCTCTCGATCTAGATTAGCCTACCACATACGCTATCACACAAGAGGAAAATTGACGTGAATATATAAAAAATTGTACCGATACATTACCCAAATTTGTGTTTACTGCCTCATGTAATAAAGTGTAAGATCCCAGACACGATCACAAACGGTGCGTCAACTGGTTAATTATACAAAAGGAAAACTCGATGTTTAATTTTTGGTTACTTTATTTTAAATATTAATTTAACATTTAAAATATCCGATATATGAATATCGAAATTATATTAAATTTTTTGTAAAATATAAACACGTTTGTGAATAAGTGAACCTGAATTTCGTCAACATTTTTTTATCTTCGTTTTACGCTTAATATTGTTTTTTCCTTACTGGTGGTCACTAACGGTTTTTCCTATATACTTGATGAACTAGAGATAGTGGTGTAGATCAGCATTTACAATACTCTTTTTATCTGCGGGAACTCAACCATATCTATACACACACATAGTGGCGTAGCCAGCCTTGGTTCAAGATGGGTTTCAAACAAAACTAAATTATAACAGTAAACCCCTAGTTAAATTGAACTCTTAAGTAAATAACCAAAACTCAACTAGGTTAAACCCCAAGCCCTGAGCAATCCAATTCACCAGAGTTATTTTTATACTTATTAGACGTCGAATATGAAATTCTATAAGAAGTAATAGACGGCAGAAATATTTAACGTCACTGAAACACACTAATAGTATATTATTTAGAACAGAGGGAGATAAAGTACAATAAATTCCGCGAAAAAATAAACGATAAATAATGATTTTATATTTTTTGAAGTATGCATAGTAATACTTAACTAAATTTAAAATCTATTCTTCGCCTTTTTCTACACGATTCTTCTAGTATCTCCTATATACTTCAAAAACAACGAAATTTAAATAAAATAAATGAAACCGAAAAAAAAGGTTTAACAAATGCAAAACTGCATTTAACAAAGAGTATATATTTTCTTATTTTCAGATTGATTTCAGAGGGGGGTTTCACACTACCCCTTAGCTAGGCTACTGCATAAAACATATATAGACGCATTCTACAATTGTATACGAATTAACTAGTTTCATTTAATTTTAATTTTATTGTAATAATTATGTATGAGAATATTGGTTCGTATCAATATTTAAACAAATTACGATATACAAGTTGAAGAATGCAAAACGACTGTACATGATTGTCAACTGTTGTATAAAATTTTGATGACGATTATTACGTATACATCTAATATTAAAATAAAAACAAAGTTAATCACTATAAAATAGTGAAAAATCGGGATTAACTTTGTTTTTATTTTGTTAATTCATAAAATCACTACTCTCCAATACATCAACATTAATATTAAGTTTCATGTATTATTACGGAAACATTATATTTGATAATGTTATTATTGGACCGAACACAATTTTTAATGAGTAAAAAAAGAAGAAAAATCTGTTATTGGAATTTCAAATTTTGCCGTCAAAAATATTATAGAAAAAAGATTAGCGACATATATATGTATAAGTCGGCGAGAAAAATAGATATTGATTGTATAACTACTTAATACGAGATAATAAATAGCGTTGTATTTAGGATTTTTTTAATATTTATCATTTTATATTTGTGTTTAGCCTACAGTATTTACAAAGATTTGCTAATATAAACTTATTTGTTAAAAATACTTAAATAAACTGACAATAAATTGAATAATTTGTACCTAAATACGCGCATATATCTGAACACATAATATGATTCGTAAATACCATTTCTATGCTCCTAATGAAACAACCGTTTTATAAAAAATTAATCCGTGGACTTGATATTAAAAATTGAGAAAATCACGGACTTCTTAATTTCAACAACACTAAGCTAACCGCGTTTGTTTGACGTAATTTCTTATCTAATATTTCACGTGGATATTACATGTTGTAATAGTATGCACTTAAATTTAATTAGAAAATTGCTTTATAATTTGAATAATTCTATGGATCATAAATTTAATCGAAAATATGTACAAACGTTACGGGTAAAAAAACCTTAAAATAAAAGTGATTTTTTTGTTGAAAATCGAACTGGATATAGCTCAAAATTAAAATTTCTCTCAATATACAGTTTTTGAGTTTTACAACTTTCTTGATTGACCTTTAAACACAAATTTAAAAATTTTATTTGGATCGGTTTTAGTAGGCTCAGTTCACTTAGTATAAAAATGAATTGCTCAACTTCTTCGTGAGATAACTTTCACCGTATAAATAAATTTGTACCTTGTCTAACGTTATTAAATTAAATCACTTTATATAAAATGAATCGTCCAATTTCGGTTTCGTGGTGAAGTAAATTTTCCGTATAAATAAGTATACACTTACGCTATTAAGTTATACTTATAATTATGCTACATGTGGTTATTTAGATGATAAATTAGTTCAGTTATTTATTATGACCAATTAACTACACAAATATACATCTAGTTTGCAGTTTATATTGATCATCTGTATGAGGCTAAACAAATATGTGTATATATAGCTTCAGATTTCATAAATGTGTATCAAATTTTTGCTGTTTTAGTCTGAGTAAAATTATTTCTATCGTAAAAAAATATGCGTTAATAATTTATTTTATCACATTTAAAATGATATATTTTTATTAGTAATAAAATATCCACCATCTTTAAATGTGTTAATTAAAAATATGTTTAGATGCAAGTAAGTAATTATTTTCATGTGAACATGACATTTATTAATATTTATTTTTAACAATTATATGTTTATTCATTATTTTAAACAAATTTATTTTTTGAATTTCTTACAAGGAATTTTTATGATAGTCGGCCTGAATAGGGGTGAACACGTGCTTTACGCTATGTCGGTATTTTAGCGGTTGTTTGTAACTGTAAGTAGTTTTTTAAAGAGCATTTGACTCTTGTGAGTTGTGATGTACAGTTTTGTTTGTTGGTGGTTTTCAGATGTTGAATTTTTTTAATAATTAACGTCTTTTTAAAGAATCAAAATGAAATTATTCATTTGTTTTATTATTTTGAATACGCTCGTTTCAAAGTTTCAATTTTGCGGTAAGTGTCTTTTTTTAATTCTATCTACGAAACTGCCTTCGTTTAATATTACGAAAAAATTATATTTACCCAAAATTAAAATGTGCTCTGGGGTTCCAGAACATACATTTTTAAAAGTTTATTCCAGGAAATTAATTTCTGTTTGTAATGAGTGTTAAATGTAATCAATTATTCGTAGTTTGTTTTTCATTTTAAGATATTCTTTAAGTATCTTTTATTCAGTTTAATAGCTATGTGAAGAATTTTAAGAATCGTATTTTGCGACTTGGAAATTTACGTTTAAACTTAGAATTCATTATGAATCTATTTGTACGGTTATGAACATAAGTTTTTAGAATTTCAATATATATTTTTATAATTTTTATATTTGGACATTAGTGATTTCACCTAGAACTGTAAGAAATGGATGACATGATGTATTAAATATTTATACTGCAGGCTAATATGTAATTGAATACGATCATTTATACGCTATTATTTTGTGAGTTAAGCAAATATCTGCGATTAATTGGGAGACAGATTCCTTTACTTATAATTTGTGACAATAATTTTGTTTATTTCTAAGTCTTAACGTAGACCCAAGGAAGGTTAGGTTTTTATTTTTGAAGGCCACTACTGTGCATTCCATATTCTTAACCTTATATGTTCCCCATGATTTTATCAACATATCTACGGACTTGTGATTTTATTTTTCTGATTGCGTAACTAGTGTATCTACTGTCCCATTATCTTTTATCTTAATATTTGATGACTATTATTCCAACGAACAAGTTTCTTTAAACTGTAAATTGTTTTATTTAATGTAGTATAAACATAGATCACGTTATAATGATTTAGATGAGTGGTATTCGTACTGATCATCCAGTATTACTATAGATCTGATAGCTGGAAAATCATTTTCTATTTAGACTTTTATTATTACCTTAGAACGGTGACTGTAAGCTACGCGTAGTCCTGCAGGTCTGTTTAAATGTTTAAAGAAGTTGTTGACCATGATATTTGCGTGTACTATTTTACGGTCTACGTTCGAGAAGTATAAGATTATTGATCAAATTTTCATGCGTTGTAGAAAGTTAATTCATTGCGTCTACCGAGTTGTTTCCTTTCTTTAACCCTTTCAATCATAGTGTTCTCTATACGGTACATAAATTTTTAATGCAAAAAGATTATTCATTTTTATAATAAGCTGATTAACATAGAATATTTAAATGCTAACTATATTTATATAACACATTAAAAGTGATCTATATCCAAAAAGCGGTACTATATACAAATGTTACTTCAAATGTTCACCTTCTCGAGTAAATATGAAAATTTGTAATTTTGCGTAAAAAATTTATGTGCGACTGAAAGGGTTAAAATTTTACATTACTTTCTTTTTTGTCGGAAAATTGTTAAGCTCTTTCAATTTTTCTATGAATTTAAAAAAAAAAACAATATTTTTATTAATATGCTTCTGTTACTTTTGTGTTAAACGTTTTGAACGGTTGGTAGGAATTTATGATTGACACGTTATGCAAAGTCAAAAAACAATGTTAACTGTTTGAAATGGTGAAATTGATCGTAGTTCTGCTTTTACACGTCAAATATCTTAATGCGTATATTTTAAATATACGATTTTTTTATATTAAAGATTTTAAAATTCCTGTTAAATCTACATTTCGTATTTTGCGTTACAAGTGAAAAATATATATTCGTTAATACGATATAAAAAAAAATAGTTATTCAATAAAAAACGGTTTCAAACTTTATTATTAGTTAAACGTTGATATATTAAATCGTTTCTTTAATGTTATGCGGAAATAAGACAGAGTAAACAAACAGAACATTTGTAGAATTTGACATATTCTTAAGATCGATGTGTATAATATAAAAAATTGTTATAAACTGGTTTAAGAAAAACATCACAAAGCTTATCATTACTGCCTCTGAACAAAATGTACTCAGTGAATCGTACGAAATTTCACTTTTGAACTATTTCTTGAGTAAAATTTCTTATCTTACTTAGTAGGTACACTTTTTCATCAGTTCCTGTAACACATTTCAACATTCTATCGTTGAATATGTTGCATTTGTTGACGATAACTGATGATACACGCGAAACTTAATGGTCTCGTGTTTATAGCAAATTAAAATAATATTTTTTTAATTTACATATAATAACGGTCAGTTTTATGATTGTATTGGGTCATTGCGGCTATAATTTCGACAAGCATGCTATGACTGCTTACAATTTTTGCTGTTTTCTGATATATGTAGCATATATATATATATAAAGATATGTTTGGGCGATCCTTTATCCAACCAATTCTAATATTAAAGTTATGTCGATTTTGTTCCCATTTCTAACATAGGCGCCGACTTCGGAGGGTCGGGGTGCATTCGCCCCTCAAAGTTATAACGGGACTATGCCCCTTCAACGGTTATTAATGCAAGACTTTGCCTCTTCAATGTTTATTATTCAAGAGTTATAATCCTTCCAGTACCATAAGTTAGACATAAAAATATATAAATAATTTTTTTTTTCTTAAAGAAAGAATTTAAATCAAAACCTGTTTCGTCTACTTGTGTATTTTGCGTACAATTTCGTAGATACTATTTGCTTATTGAATTTCATATTTACGTTATTAAGGAAGTAATATTGGAGGTAGAATGCTAGTGTCAGCATTTATTCCAAATTGTTTTCATTGACTGGTGTTCTACTCTCAGAAAACCGTTGATGATTTCCTGTTTTTTTGATTTTATATTTCTGTATTTTGTTTCTTTACTTTGTGATTTACACATTCCCTTTTAAATCAATCACGCTCTCACATTCGTAATTGTTAAAAGCGAATGGTGCAGCGCATAAATATTTTTTCTGTTTATCAGTAACCGATTTTTATTTTACATTTTTATGAATACGATACTATTCAAACTTATTAAAATTGAGCTGATGGATAAATTTATAATTAAAACAGGTAAATAATTCTCAGGCTCGGAGGGATTGGACCCCATTAAGAGCCAAATTATAGCTTAACCTAAAAATGTATACATATTTTCGCATATATTCACATTAAATATATATATAGGACTAAAAATTAACATAGCCAAAACAGTTCTGTTGCGAAACAAATTCACACACATCAGTAATGTTATGATAGATCAGACGAAAATACAGGAAGTAACATCGTTCAATTACTTAGGACAGATTATAAAAGGCGACAATAGAATAGAGGAGGAAATAATGAGAAGAATCAAAATGACCGCCCTAGCATGCGGAAAACTAAAAAATATTTTACAAAATAAGGAGATTCCTGTAAGTCTGAAAAGAAAAACGTTTAATCAATGCGTGCTCCCGGTAATGACCTATGGGAGTGAAACGTGGAATACAATAGTAGCAATGGAGGAAAGGCTAAGAGTAGCGCAAAGAAGAATCGAAAGGAAAATGATTGGCATAACACTGAAAGACAAGAAAGAAAATAAATGGCTTAGAGAAACAACAAGAATAAAGGATATAATACTAAGTATAAAGGAATCAAAATGGAGATGGGCTGGTCATCTGGTAAGACACCAGGAACTCTTGGCAAATAAAGCGACAATGTGGACTCCAGACGGAAATCGTAGAATAGGCAGACCACTAACACGTTGGGTTGACGATATAAATAAATTTCGAAAAGATTGGGCAAGTAAAGCGGCTGACAGGAAAAAATGGAAGGAACTTCGAGAGGGCTACATCCAGCAGTGGATTGAAAATAGCTGATGAAGAAGAAAGAAGAAGATATATATATATATATATACACATTATATATATATATATATATATCATATTATATATATATATAATTTTTATATGTAAGAAAATTTTATGAATGATTTATGTTTATGGAACATAAACAAAACATCGTTTTGCCCCCCCCAAAGTTTTTTCAAGTCGGCGCATCTGATTCATAACATCTGACACTCAGGATTGTATTTCAAATGCTTGTGGTTGTACACATATCTACGTCTTGTTTTTCAATATGGTAAAAATAAGTGTGCTAGTCTTTTGATTTCATTCGTATTAATATTAAGTTTCTAGCGAGAGAACTCAGCTGTGGATGCAAGTGAATAAATTTGTTGCAAAATTCATTATACTGTTCCTTGTTGTTTTTTTTCCATTTGTGCTTCTTATTTTTGCAGTTTGTGTATATATGTATGTATGTATAATTTAAATTCTGCAATATATTTGTAGTATACATTTTATTTAATATGCCGTTTTACACGCAGATTGTGTATTGCATAGAGAGAATTTAAAATTAGATAATGAGTTGAGTACATGAATTTTGTCTTACTAGTTTTTACCTTTAATTTATTGTAACTTTTATGTTTTGTATTCACATCTACGCGACGCTGTGTTACTTATCGAATACTTTCCATTATTATGGAAATTTTAAAAATAATCGTGTAAAACCCTGGAATGCGGTTACTTCGGTGTCTATCTAAATAGCGATCTATTCTTGATTCGTAAAATTCAGTAAGGTATAACACAAAGAAACTCCCCACGGACCGTTTTTATATTCAATATTTACTGTCGATAAATGAAGTATGATGGGGCTTATCACAAATCTCTGAAATAGCAAATTGACATTTACAGATGATTATCGACGAGATAGTGTTGCGGTTAAGCCTGATAACCGAAAGTAATCGTGTAATTTTTGTAAATCAAGAATAACTAGTATGACTAATAAAGCAACTCGTCGCTAAATATCTTGGCGCGCACCTAGATGAATCATTAAGGCGGGTTCATCATATCAGTACCAAGAAATTGATTGGAATTAGATAAATAAATCTTTACATAACGTTAAATTATATATAAATAAGAAGTTACTAACTACTTTATAAGCTGATTTTCAACGATTTGTCTTTTGCGTATTTATGTGTCCAGTTAACCTTTCAAACAACGGTGTAAAATTTATAAGTTTTTTTCAGAATTGTATAATGTATGAGTAAAAGAGTTAGTAGTATGCGCTCGAAAACAGTATCGAGAGTTACAATAAGACGATAGCTTCTTTGGTATGTTACCAGCGATACCCTCCAATAACAGCTTAAGGTAAAATACGTTACGGATGAAACACGAGAAGTAATATGGACATATTTATCTAGATAAAAAAAAGTCATTATAAGTTGGCAAATACAATTATTCGTTAATCCGAAAATAGCAATAAATTATATAGAAACTCGTTCTAAGTCACAGCTCACATGAATCTATTACTGGCCAGACCTCTGATTTCGATTTGCGTTTGATGATGATGAATGATTTATCAGTTTCATATATATATATACATATATGTATATATACAGTAGGTTGCCTTATGCATCACAATTTGTTTCCTTTTTTGTTTCATTAAATTTGACTGTATTATTTTTTAAGTGTCATTTTCCTTTTAGACAACGTGTTAATTTTTTCTCCAGCTATTTAGATTATTTATAGTTAAAATACGACGACCGCAGAGTGTGTGTGTGTGTGTGTGTATATATATAAAAAGAGAGTCAGTAAAACCTCCGCTCAAATAAATGGGAAAAAGAAAGTTGCCGTCAAATTATCCGAGTAGAAATTGTTAACTTTGAACAAGGGGTGAGTGTTGCGAACGGAGAAAATCAATTTCCTGAATAACGGTAGAACTCGATGACTTCAGAAACGAGAGTTGAAGGTATTTTAGAAATTTTTGGGTTTGAATAGGGAAACTGCTGCGAACTGTGCTCGTACAATTTGTTATTAGGTGTTAGTATCTTCAAGCGGTGATGTATATGTTGTTATATATATATATATATATATATATATATATATATATATATATATATATATATATATATATATATATATAATATGTACTCATGTTAGTGTTGGGGGTTGCGCGCAAAATGTATACATATGTATATAAAGAGCGGGGTATATTTAACATATCAGTTACGTTGCCAGGGAAATAATGACAATATTAATTTCCTGTTGTGCACTTTTGGTTATTTTTTAGTCGTGTCAACGACCGTCTATTATTTATTCTACTATTGTTATTTTTGGTCACTTCTACTTACTATCTCCCGAGGAACTGTTTTTTGTTTTTAGTTCGAAACAAGAAATGAAAAAAAAATTGAATGTTTTTAGTTTAAAACAAGAAAGAAAAAAAATTGAAAGGAACTTTATCTTAATTAAAACATTCGTATTTATTTCGAAACACCGAAAACTGAAAAAGTAACACCGGATTATCCCGGCTAACTTATTCCTTACATAGTTGAAGAGGTGAATATTTCACTACTAGCCTATCGATATGTAATGTTGGTATATATATATAAAGGTTTGCAATTGTGACATCGAAAATTGATTAAACGGTTGTTATGTAATTTTGTTTTATTTATATACACTAAAAGCTCGACCATGTAGAAATGCTTATTAATAAATATGTTACCAGTAAATGGAGTAATGGAATAAAATCACTTTAAAATTTTTGATACAAGTAAAATTTAAAAGTAAACTGACGAAAAACATTTTAAAAAATCCGAAAATGTTTTAGCTCATTCGAAAAAACTAAATATACTTTTTCCTCTTCCTTGTCCTACAAATTGTACATTTATCACACTAATTGATGGCTATTCGATTTTATTCACTTAATTAAATATAAGGGAAATAAGTGTATATATATATAATATATATATATATTCGAATAAATACAAAATTACATATGATGGTGTATTCAGGAAAAACTCGAAAATACTAACACAGCTAATTCTAAATGAAATGCCGAGGATAAACTATTCGACACAATATGTAAACATATTAACGTACTAAAGAAAATAATAACAAAAACACTAACTGTATATACTTGATAAACTATTCCAAATACTCGACACTATTGGTCTTAATGAAGCGGATAAACTCATATTTAAAAATCTTTATTTGCATCAGAGCTCAGTAATTTCGTTAAAGAATAATAAAGTGTCAGACCCAATTAGTATTAAACAGGGAGTAATGCAGAACTGTTTACTTTCCCTTATGTTGTATAATATATACGTGGAGCAGGTCTTTAAAGAAGTTCTCAATGACAGAAAAAAAATGTGTTAAAATTGGCGGTGAAAATATCAATAACATTAGATATGCAGATGATAAAGTTCCGATGGAAAATGCAGAAGACCTGGCGATATTAGTACAAGCGGTGGAGATTGTATGCAATAAATATGGATTATTGATTAACGCGAAGAAAACTAAAGTAATGGTATCAGCACCCTGTAAATATAATGATAAAGAATCGCTGAACAGAACAAGTTGATAAATTCAAATATCTTAGCACTCGGATTAATAAGGATGGACATCCGGACAGAGAAATTAGATGTCGCATTGAGCAGGCGCGCTGGCTTCATGAAAGTGAAGAAGATCTCACAGTTCACGGCCTATATCTCGACTTAAGATTCAAAACTATCATACTATATGGTGTGGAAACGTGGACACTGACGTTCAGAACACTCAACAGCTTGCCTTCGAGTTTTGGTGCTATTGCCGTTTAATTAAGATTCTTGACTAAAAAGATGGCAAATGTTGAATACGAATAATGAGAAAGGAAAAAGAACTGCTTGATATTGTTAAAAGAAGAAAAATGTCATGTAATGTGTGGACTTAAATAAACACTTTTACAGAATATAATAATATGGAAGGTAGAAGGAAAAAGGAGAATTGGACGAAGAAGAATGTCTTGATTCCAAAAACTTAAACGTGGACAAATCGTAGCGTTGAAGAATGTTTCACATACCTCGAGATAGGAACGCGTATAAGGAATTAATGAAGTCGATCAATGGATGAGCCTAAGATCGAGATTGGACATGGCACAGCAGAAGAAGGAGATTCTAAAAAATACCGAGATACAATTAGTGTTTTTATTTTCTTTAGTACGTTTATATATTCTATCGAATATGTTATCTTTGGTATTTAATTTAGAATTAGCTGTGTTAGTAGTTCGAGTTTTTTGTGAATACACAATGACTATTGATGTTTCACAAAATGCGGAAACGTGCTATATGTAATTTTGTACTTATTTGAATATACATACACATACATACATATATATATATATATTCTTATCTCCTTTATATTTAATTAAGTTAATAAAATTGTATTTAAGCAATAGAAATCTCTGTGTTACTCACCTTATACATAAGTCCTCTATCGAAACTTATGTCTCAGGTGTACCACAAGATAGTGTATTAGGACATTATCTGTTTTCAATTTTAATAAATGATTCACCTAAGTTAACTTACGTTGAAAAAGTACTACATGTAGCATATTTTTTTCCCAATCCGCACTTATACGGTGGGGCAAATGTATTAAATAATTTGTGTTTACAAGGGTGCAGGAAACTAGTGTTCTTAATGGATAACTGCGTGTAAGTGCTGAGTAGCTGAAACAAAAGAAAACATTCAGTATAATACAAAATATAAATAGGAGTGTGTGGTAGTTTCCTGCAATCTGTAAGTTAAAAATAGGATGGAATAAGGGATGCGAAACATAATCCCTTACACCATCAGGAATGTGTGTAAAATGAGTTTTGTGTAATATGTGTGTAAAATGAGTTTTGTGTAATATGTATGTAAATATAAAAATGAATGTTGTACAAACAAAATATATATATACACACGTGCACATATCATACAATTTAAAATAGTGATTTAAAAAAAAGTAATATTGCTAAGATAAAGATCAAGTCAAAAAAAAAAAAAATGTTACGTCTAAATATTATAGAGGAGACACAGATTACAAAAATCTGCTAGTACTTATCGTCATCATCGATAGCTCGTTTCGAGCGTCGTGACACTATAGATTACCGCAAGCTAACAAGTTCACTCGTCATGTAGTTCTGTTTGTTTTCCCAGATCTATCAGCTCACGCTAGTGACGAGGCACTAACGGTTGTCTTTACTATATCCAAATATCTTGTTGGCGGTCTTTCTCTTTCCACCATTCCTGTCAGAATCATTAATTTTACAGTGCATCATGTCGCATGGTATGTCAAGCGAAGGTTACTATCTATCTTTATACAGTGTTTTCAAACCTGTGATCCAGCTTGAGCTCTTGCAATATGGATAAGTTAGTTCTTTTCGCCGTCCGCAGCACTCTGAGCATTCGTTTCCAATAATACATTTCAAATGCGTTAATGAGCTACCAGTCTGTCTTTTTCAGAGTTCAGCATTCCGCCGTATACAAGAAACAGCTAACGCTATTATTTACGCTAGGGCTATATTTATGTTTTATAAACGTTGGGGTTAAAATAAATAAATCGGACGCTATTCTCTTTACCAGGCGATACCAATCTTCGTTAGAGAAAATTACCATTAATAGTAAGAATAGTCACTGGCAAAGACAAGTTCGCAATTTAGGAGTCAATTCTGGATTCTCGTTTAACATTTAATAATAATATTAGTAATATAATCTGTACGCTCTCATCAATTTTTTATCGACGATCATGTCTAGTAACGGTTAATAAGACACTACTGTATACATCTGTTATTCGACACGGACTAATGCTTGTCCTGTTTGGTGGCCAGTTTCCAACAAATCACTTAAAAAATTACAACTGATCCAAAATCACTGTTGCAGAATATTAAATAATCGTGGTCCCATATATAAGGACCGAATTCGACTATGGTACTTATTCAATTTTGGTAATTTCGCTAATTCATTATTGGAATTTCAGGAAATATACGACAGTTTACGGATTCGTTAAATAAATATGTTCGTGGTTTGGCAAAAAAAAATTAATATTTCTTTTAATTAATGATACAGATAGACCATTCGAACCAAATGAAGGTTTATTTGTCGAGAGATAAGATGATCATTCTACGAGAAATCAACGAATGCAAATTAATTTGACGATATATTGCGAGTCTTATCCCGACGTTGTAATAATAATGAAAAATAAAGTATAAAAAAAAGTAGTTAAAATCACTAAATTTTTATATTAAAAGGCCGTAAAGCATTTCGGCTATTAAGCTATATTTTCAAGTATAAATAAAAATAAAATGTAAATATAAGAAAATATTTAATCAAGTTTATGATATTACAAAGACTAGTAATGTGAAATAACAGGTTTGATTATAAACTAATCCGGATGGTGAAAATGAGTGATTTTAACTTTTTTATTATTTATTTTTCATTATAATTATTATTAATTTGGTTTTCATTATTCGTCTAGGTACATTTTACATTCACGATCGGATTTGTTTATAGTCAAATTTGTTATTTCGCGTTATCTTTCTTCGTAATATTGTACATCTAGATTAAGTATTTTCTTACACACTTTATTTTTACTTTTTTGTTGTTTTTAATATATTTCATTTTTATTTATATCCACTTGAAAATAGCTTAATAGCCGAAATGCTTTATGGGGTCTTTAATATAATAATTTAGTGATTTTAACTACTTTTTTTTTTATTCCTCATTTTTAAGAAACACTACATTCCACACCATTTAAAATGAGCAAAAAAATAATGAAAAAGCCAATAAGGTTAAAGACAATAAAAAAATTCCATCGAAGGCGACTACAATTTAACGTGATGTAGAAGATTTATTATCAGTGTGAATGCGTTCTTTCATTTCGTCTATGGTCAAACTTATCGTAAGATAATTCTTCTATATAATGTTAAATTACAGTCGCTAATCATGGAATATTTTTGTTATATTTAACCTTAACGTTTATGATTAATTTCATTTGCGCTACTATATTAAATATTCTCTTAACTTTTCCCGACCTTTTTCGATTACACATACTTGTTCTTATATAATTTGTTTCGTTCGAATTTAAATTATATTTATTCGATGCGATATTGTTATTATTTAAATAAATAACAATTTTACATAAATTTTTACACGTATACCCCACCCCCAAGTCTTTGTTCTATTTAAACAAAATATTATTTCTTATTTTTAAGTCATGAGTTTTATTATAACGTTGTACAATATCTTAATTAGCGTTATAAACGCGTACATTTTAGCTCAATGCATCTTTGTAATTGCGAATTGCGGGTGGTTGCAGATTTCATCAACGTTTCTAATTGTCGGTTTCTCAATTCGTGACTTTTCTAGTCTGAGCTAATATGAAATGATTTGTTTAAAAAATTGTTAACAATTCTATTATAAAGACTCGGCAGGAGAGGTGGTATAGCTGTTCAACAGGGAGGAAGACCTACCCTTTTTTCCCTAATTTTTCTAGTCGTTCTAAACTGAAGAATTTAGATATTAATTTTTACAATGACCAGGTGTTATCGGGCCATGGTAAATTTTTGGTTTCTTTCTCCATAAATGATGGCCAATGATAATGTGAATGACATCAATCATCTTTTATATTGCTACTCTAATTTTGAGGATCTTCGTTGTATGTTTCATATTACTAATGGTTCTTCATCATTACTTGGTAAGAATAACTCTAAAAAAACTATTATCATATATTGAGTCTGCCATGCCTAGGAAATTCCGTTGTAGCAATTAGTTTTTTATATATGTGTATATACATTTTTTATTAAATTGACCATTATACCTTGCCGTGTCTGTTTGACCTGTAGGTGGTTTTCACTTCCTGCACACACTGGTGTTCTTTGTTTGTTATTTATAACTATTATATATTATACTATTTTTATAATATATTTTTTGTTTTGTTTCTTTTTTTTTAGAGCCTTCAAAAGACACTAATGAAAAAAATAATAATTTAGTTTTTGTTTTAGGAATGCATGCAAGCATGTACTGTAGGGAACAAAAATCGGTGTGTGGGATTTTTACGCACTAAAACCCCTGTCCCTCTATAATAAAAATGGACTTCAATAAAGATAGAGGCGCCCCTAACACAATTGCAAAGGGGGCCCACCCTTAAAAATTAACTTAATGCGATGGAAGAAGGGATGAAGAATACATTCTTCCTTCTTACATCAAATAAAGAGTAATGAGTTTATGTTATAATCTAGGTTAAGGATATTTTCTAAATTTTTATTCAGTTTTTTTGAATATATTGTATATTAACGTAATAAGTTTTTGAATTTTGCTGTTTTATTATTGTTAATAATATCTTTAATTTTCCTAAATTCCTAAGCTTTCATTTATTATCGATTTTAATGCGTTTATATTATTTTTAATTTTTTTCTTTTATTATTTTTGTATATTATGTTTCTTATTTATTATTATTACATAATAATAATAATAATATTAAAGCACAAACTCTTTCACACACATCCTGATGCTTAAGGGACTATGTTTCTCATCCCTGAACCATCATATATATATATATATATATATATATATATATATATATATTTAAGTCACATACTGCAGCGAACTACTACCCACACCTAAATTTGTATGTACATGTATACTTTTCAGCCACACAACACTTACACGCAGTTATTTGTTAAATATTCTAGTTTCCTGCACCTTTATACTTACAACTTTTTCAAATACATTTGCCCCATTGCGTAATTGCAGAGTGGGGAGGCATTTAAAAAAAAAATTGTGGATGATAGCAGGTTTAGGGAAGTGGATTTTGTAAAAATGTAACATCGTTTCGCTAGTAATAAATACCGGGTCTATAACGGGAATTTGTTGATTTAGATATGAGCCTATATTTAGAATTAAAGAAAATGCGATAATTTAAGCTGACGTGACCGTTCGCTTCGTGTTAAAGCAGTTTCAAGCTTTACTTGTATGTCCACTATAATCAGAACGTGCGTATTTGCGTTAAGAAATTTTCTTATGTTTGCACTAAAAACCCCGATCGGTTATTTTGTTATTAACTAACATTGCAACCTACCGCTAGTTCAAGCAACCAGTTCGAGCAAAAAATTCGGCTGTACAGGAAAATCTATTTATATGTTCCATCGAATCGTTTCGGCGCTTTATTTATTTGCAAGAAATTTGTTAACGCTTTATCCTTAATTGGGCACGTGTTGTTAGAGTTGTACTATCCAGCTGATTCAGATATAATTTACACGAATACTTCAAACGCGGTTTCTTTTGCAATTATTTTATAAAAAAAAATTGTCCTGATGACTGACTCGCTTTTATTTCTTTGGACTCAATCGTAGATAATTAACTAATTCTGAATGTATTATTTTTTTTTTTAATAGTGGACAACTTCGCAATTTAAGGTAAAGAATTATTATTATTATTTTAATTATTAATGTTATTTTATTGCCGGTTTTGTTCAGAGACTTAAAATTGTTAGTTAACAGGGGGAGGGTACCTTCATGAGACTACATTATTTGTTCAACCAAACTAGTAGGAGTATGATTTTTTTATTTTAGTCGTCTGTTAAATTTTTATTGTTATACATATATATATACTGCGTTGTGTATTTTGTAATTTTAAAAGTAACAGTTTTGTACGTTAATACGTCTTCGACTTTTGTATATATGCATTATTTATTTTGTAAATATACGTGTTCTCCGATATGTGAACTCCTGTCAAGGAGATACTACTAGAAGAATATATATATATATATATATACATAGTAAATAATTTTCGTAAAAATTAATTTCATCGTTTAATTATTTACGGCTCTTTTCGACGTGTATTATAGTTTTAGTAGCGATATTTTTGAATTATATGTGTTTCCCACTTTTTTTTTTTACGTTTAGTCAAAAATATCTCAAGGGTTATATTTTTTTCTTTAGTCGACCTCGGATTCGTTTTGTAAATCACGTGGTTGTTGTTTTCGTATGCTGCTTGTTCGAAGTTCGTTAAAAGTCGAGAAGAGACGAAGAGAGTTCTTTAGAGATGCTTTTATTTATGCCGGTGAAGTTGTACAGCCGGTAATGAGGGAAAGCTCTTATGTATTATATATATATATATATATTATTAGAGCTACATGCAAATTCTTTCTACTACTCTCTTGTGTGTACGTATTGGTTAGCCAGGGTTATTTCGGTATCCTTTTTAACTTAGCACACGACATATGCAGCGCTATTCTTGTTTACTTTTCGTCGTTCGCTGGGGCTGCTGAGCTTTTCAGCCCCGGGAGAAAACCTTGTATCGATTTTTGCTACCTATCTAACGCCTGTCTCTATTCGACGGTATAGAGTAGTAACGTCGTATATTCTGGTGGTAGCCCCAATGTGCGAAATATGGTTTTCCTTTTAAACGGTCGCGTGGAAGCGGGTAGTGCAAAAGGGTAATTCCTTTGTAAGAATCTACGTTTTAACTTTCGCCGACAATTCCGCTACTGTTGATTTGAGCCTCGAATCCATCATCCCGGTACGGTACTTTTTAAATCACGGGCGAGCTGTTTTCTATAGAATATCCTCTACTACCCAGGTCGAAACGGTGCAGATTGTTTACTCGAATGTGTTAACGATGATGGTTCTTCTCATTTTTGTAAATACGTTCGTTACGATGCTTAGTCTGTTATGGTTTATTTTTTATCTTTCAACTATCCCAGTCTTTGTTCTTATACGACTAAATTTGTCCCCATTTTTTTTTTGTGTTTTTGAATACGCTCGTGTAAATATTTTATGATATCATCCGAAAGTAATTTCTGAGTAATAATTAAAAACACGCTCCCTTGAGACGTTTGTTTGTGCACTAACATTTTGTATATATATATATATATATATATATATATATATATATATATATATATATATATATATATAAACTAAAACAATGATTATAATTTTTTTTTACGCAATTTTTTCATTTTTAATTACGATTATCACCTTTTCCCTAGCTGCATTCTTTTTATGCGTACGGGGACATCGAGGAATCCTCGACAATGAAGTTGTAGATTCATAAGCTAAATCTGGGTCTCCTAATTGTATGGTATTCTCTTTAGTTTCTGCGCATGAAGATATGACACTTTAGGAAACAGACATATGTGGACATTATACAGCAGTCACTCCTAACTCAATACTATCAATTACAACCGTCTTTTCCTAAATTTCCATTGTTCTTTTTAAAAACATTAAGCTTAAAGGAATTGTACTTACCAGCAAATTGCGATTCGGGGATCACTTTCCTTATGCAACTTAGAGAAACACCTTACTATTCTCTTCATACTGGACGTGCGCTTGTAACCCTGATCATGTGTTCTTCGAATGTACTTTCTTAAATAATAATAATTACGTTTTGAACTACACGTTAAATTACTGCGCTCATCATGTAACGATCCTCCGTACAATGTCCCTTTTCATTTTGATAATTTACATGCATTTCCAAACATGGCCATATTTCTAAAGAACTTGTCCACGCTAATAGAAATATGAATTAGTTCGTACGCACAGTCACGTTGAGTAAATGTAGTATGCGAGAGAAAGTGGTAAATATATCAATCAAGATGGAAAGCGATGCGAAGTTAGAAAACCTAAAATTAGAAAATATTTTTTCCTGCAATTCATTATTAGTTGAGCATCCGATTTAATATTTAAATATTATTATTATTTTTTAAGATGCCGTATACCACAACTTAGGTTAGATGTATTGATGCTAATTATTCAATTGAGCGAACGTTTATTGCTTTCATAAATTAGATGTTGTTTTTGAGTTCCTCTCTGGATTGTCAGAAAGTTTCGTGTGTGCCGAGATACAATGACTAGGACGAAATTTTTGAAGTGGTATGCACAATATTAGAAAGTGTTCGACTGTCAATGGTAAAAATTGTTGTTCCTTTTCAGATAATGTATTAAATGTTCCCAGTCAACAGATGTAATTTTATGTTTCAGAGCAGTATGCACCACTATTAAGTCAAATTGGAATTTACGTGTTTTTAAAGTGATTCCCAAAGCTTGAATGACGTTCTCAAAATTCGGTATATTAATAGTAAAATGTTCAGTTGTCAGCGAGATATGAATTGATAGCTACCCCTCCTCCCCTTCTATGTGTGTTTTCCGCTTATCAATATAAAGTAACGCTATTAAAGAATACGCCCTAATAATATGGTATAAAAATTATGCGTGTATGGCTAGCGCTTGATTTCCAACATGGGTTAACAAACTTTACGATGTACACTAAACGTCCCTTACCAAAATTAACCATATGTACAATATGACTAAATTACAGCTATTAACGAGTACATCCTAAAGCTGGGCAGAAATTTTTCCACCTAATTGTTTGTTACATTGGAATAATTTGCATCTATGATTTCAGATAGTTTTAAATTATATGGACACCAAATATAAACGTAGGCGATCGATATATATATATATATATATATATATATATAGATCCTCTTTGTTAAGTAATCATGTATCAAATTAATTATGTTAAAGCTAAATCCATTAATAATTAATGGATAAATTACTTGACGGTCACAATTATTAAATGCCCCTTCGACATCAAAGGAGACAACAAGTGACAAATTATTAGGTTGTTTATTTGGTACTAAATTATCCATCACATCTGCAATTAGGAAATTCTGTTGAAAAATATTTTCTAAAACTGTATTGGTATGGATTAAGCACATATATGCCATCATATTGGCTTCAATCCTTAAATTGGTTTCTTATTGATCAACATCCGGTTAAATTCTTTATGTGATGACCCCCATAACATCTTCAGATGTTTGTGAAATATAATCTATTCGCGGCCTACAAATTATATTCTCCGGATGTATCTCTTTTATTATATTAAGCTTCCGTATCGGAATAAATGGTCTATCACCCGCGTTTTCCTTTTTTACTATTTTTGATAACGTCGGGTTTTGCAAATTTTTCTCAATATTTTATTGTTGTTTACATTATTTGTCCATTAGATTTTTAGCAATCTATAATAGCACCAGATTTCTAATGTCATCAGTTTTCTCTTCTAATCTTTTGTCATTATCTAAGTTTTGCATCCGTAAATGGCGGTGCTAAATACGCATACTTACAATAATTTTCCCCCTAGTGGATAAATTTATATTCCTAGATGTTAATAAACTTTTCTCTTATTATATAATCTTGCTTTAGCTTGGACTATTCTGCCTTTTATATCCCTTTTATATATTTTGTTAAAACTTTCGACATGTGTGATAGGCAACAAGCTGCTAGTTTTATGTTTTTCACACATATCAGCGTTTTCGTTCTTTCTTCTTTTTTTTTAGGCACTGTTATGTTAAAATTTTTTTGGTATATTCCCTGTTTCATATATTTCAAAAATGATATTATACAATTGTGTAGTTCCTTCTCCAATATTTTGTCATAATTCGGATTGTATTTTCATCTATCCCTTGTGTGCTTCATAATCATAACAATAATTTCTGAGGAAAACTGTTAGTGCAGGCTAAATTTTAATATTCTACCCCCTTAGAAACCTACTTTTTCCCCAGATTGGCATAATGGTAAACCTAGTATAATAGACTTAATATTAACCAAACGTTTCCGCAAAATTACTATTTCTGTTTCATTGTCTTGTTTATCGTGAAATCATAACCCAATTCTTTCATACATAATGCCTGTAGCAAATGCAGCCACATTACAGCAACCCAAAAGAAAAATATTTTTATATAAAAGTGCAAACTGGTCAGAATACAAACGACATATCGAGCAAAAATTAAATCTCCGCGATACTTTCGAGAATGATATTAGACGAAGGGATCACTAAATTCGCTCACGCAATATTCTAAGGATGAACAGTTTAGTTTTAAACCTAAGCATTCAACAGTTCACCAGCTAGCCCGGACACTATTACTGATGACTTTCAAGAAACACACCGGAATGCTGCTAATCTATGTTGAAAAAACTTTCGTTACAGCTTGGCATGATTGAGTATCATATAAAATGATTGAATTTAAATTTCCGTTATTACTTATTAAATTGATTAAATCATACTTAAGCCATAGAACATATTACGTTATCATTTATATTGAAAAATCATCAATTAAAACACTAAATGCAGGGTTCCCTCAGCGGAGTATACTCGGGCCTCCTTGTTCCTAATATTAATGAATGACCTTCCAGAACTGCCTTTCGTTAGTACTGCGTTGTATGCTGATGATCTTGCCTTATATGTATCTTCTTATAGGACAGATACAATAACCAATTGCAAAAGGCTGCAATTAAAATATATAAATATTAAAACAGATGGAACTTAAAATTAAATGAAGAAAAATCAGAAGCAATTCTACGTACTAGAAAACGACCACTACTTCTAACTAAAATAATAAATTCTAAAAGAATTCCTTGGGTCAAACTCTTTCAATAACCATATTACACATTCGCTATAGAAAAAGCGCATCTATGCATACACTTTCAGATTATTTAACAGGAAATCGGGTCTCAGTTATGTAAATAAAAAATTAATTTATACGACTGTTATACGTCCGAGATTAACCTATGCTTGCCCTCGAGTCACCAGTGTCTGATAGTACATGTAGGAAATTACAAGTAGTTCAAAATCATTGCTGCAGAATTTCATTGAATGCTACGCGATATACTAGAATTTCTAGTCTACACGATCATTTAAACATTCCTTACATATATTCATTTATTAGCGAAATATCAAAAAATTTTTATGAAAAAAATTCGTCAAAATAAATTAATTCGAGTAGGGAATTACAATATGGAACACCTACGCATACGTTATACTAAGTATAAGCATTGTATATTAAAACAAAGATTCTTGTAATTATTAACCTATTGTTAAGTATAAATATTTTAAAGTTAAATTATTTCTAAACACATTTTTTTTTGTTTTATTAATTTTTCTTTCCTCAGTGTGTCTGTTTTTTCTGTAGTTTTTTTTTATTTCATACCTATCCGTGAAGCTTTACCTGATCTAATTTTCCATCTTTCTCGTATATGCTCGCATATATGTTTATACTTTCTCTCTCTCTCTCTCTTTATATATATATATATATATATATTATATCGTGATTGTATTATTTTTATTTTTCTTCATATTAATTTATAATTCGGAGCCACACGATAATTTTTAACTTTTTTTTAGGTTTGAATTTTCTCATTTTTTCTTGATGTTGTTTTTATACTTTTGGTTTAAACTGTTTTTTCATAGTTATTATTTTGTTGTGGCTTTGACTATTCGGTGGTGTATTATTTCAGTTTTGTACACACGTATGTTTTTTTATTTTTGTTAAAATATATATTTTTATATCTCTGTGTATTTCATGAGAAAAATTCTTAGTCGGTGTTCATTTTGTCTTGACTTTTTCATACTGTTTTCTTTCACCGTATAACGTTAAATTATAGTTGCATTTTGGCTCTTTTCTATGTTTACAAAAATCTTGATGTTTTAATTTCGTCATCAATTGTTGTGTTGTTTGATTTTGATGATAGTCTTCAAGTTAATGCAGCGAAAAGAATATTTAATCTATACATAAATGAAAATGTATCTTTTATTATTGTATTTATAAGAATTTTACATTGGACAAGGTCTACGAGCCGGTACCAATAATTTATATTGTCAAATAGTTTATATATTTTATTTATATGAATAAATTTTTTCTTCTTCTTCCTCATAATGTCATATGGTTAAATAGTTTACTTATTAGGTAATAATTTTTGATCTGTATTTTGAGACGTTGATGTTTACGGAAAAGTTAGACTTGAATTTTAGATATTTTTGCACTTTAATTGAAAAATAATAGTATTCGGAATATACATTTTTAGAAGAAATTTGGCAATAGGGGTTTCTATACTCGTTCCATTCCCGTTAATATGTCATGTAACTGTTAAACTAATGTTTAGATCTTGTCGAGCGTGCAAGAAGCGAAAAACACGGAGTTGGGTGTCACAACTAAACTTTAGCATGTGCTCTATAGCAGAAGATGTTGGTCAAATGAGAGCTTGTTCACTATTAATATATGATAACAACTGTAATCCGTGTTTTTAATGTTACTCAGCTTTTTGTGATAGATCAGATAGCGTTGTTTAGTGAATTGTGTTGGATGTAATGGATTTTAATTTATTCGAGATTGGTGAGAGCATCCGCGTAATTTCTGTTAGTTTTTTAGTTTAGAAGTATTCTAAGCATCGTTCACAGGGATGGAGATTAGGTTGAAAGAGGTTATTTTTTATTGAACCGCACAGAATAAATGCGAATAATTATCCATTAATTTTTGTTTTTAATTATTATGATGTTAATCAGCGTATCGTGCCAATATAAATCTGGTGTCAGGAAAAAGTATAAATTTTACACGAAGCCACTAAAGACAATTTATGTTTGTTGTTTATATAGCCAATGATTTAAATCAATTTTCACAAACTGTATAAGTTTCTGTAAGATTTAATTGTATATATATCTTTTTTATTAAGTTAAGGAATAGTCTACACCCGACATATGCTGTCCAAATGATGATCTTAAAATCTTGACCGGGTTCTCACGGTTATTATTCAGGTAGTCGAGCCGTTTCTTAGTTTGATGCGATAATTAATAATTTTTGTTTACATAAAGTGGGATAAGGATTTTATTATCACTCTATGTTTTTTGAGGCAACTTAAATTATATTTTCTTAAATGATAATTTTAAGTTTAAAAAAAAACCGGATATTCGAAATTAAACGGTAAAACGGGGAAAATTAAAATATTATTCGTCTGTTATTAGTTCATTCTTTGGAATCTCGACATGAGCTGGAATCCACAGGAACGATACTAATTGGCTCGATTTGACTAATAACAGCCGCGTCACTACTTTGGCTGTAGGATGCTGATCGTTACTAAATACATCGCATAAGGATTTGAGCGCTGAGATATAGTCGGAACACACAACCGATGGCTGTTGGATGTTAGAGCTTATTATGAAGTCCACGAGGTAAATCCTGTAAAGTTCGGCTGAAAAGATGAAAAATGATTAAGGAAGTGAATACCGTATAATGACGACATTGTTCATGATGACAGAGCAGTTATATATATATATATATATATATATATATATATATATATATATATATATATATATATAATTCAGTTATCTATCTATTTAAGAAAAATTAGTTTTATTTATTGCTAGATTCTGTTCTTAAAAAAGCAAACTCACGTATTTTCTCATGAAAGGATTGCTCGAAATTAAGTCAACTTTTCGATATATAATTATAGCTCGACACTTATTAAAATTCAAAAATACCGATCCTCAGTTCTAAAATATTATACTGTTCGATTTACGCGAATTTAAATTTTAAATCAAACCGGACGTTAAAACTAGTCCCAAATGTTACGCTTATAAGATTTTATTAATTTAAATGAAAGAAAAATACTTTTATACCGTATCACAAATACATATATAATCAATAGAGTCTACTAGTTTCCCTGGTTACAACATCATCTGGACTGAATGAAAAATGATAAAAACTAACAACAAGTTTTAGACTCAACCTTTGGTAAACGAAATAACCGGTGTAGATTCCGGAAGTTGTTTGTTAACCATCTGCGGATTGGAATTTGAAAAGGCTTCGTTTATTTCAAGACTCATCCATGACCTGGTTGTTTGTGTTCGGCGTGTAAGATTTGAAAGTTAGTAACTTTATCAAAGCAGTGTCCATTATGTATAAGGTGGTCAGAAAAATTGGAAAGATCAGTTCTTTTGTTTTTCTATAATGCAATATGTTCTTTAAGTCTAACATTAAAATTCCTAATAGTTTTCTTTTCCTATTTATATACAGTTATAATCGTTACAAGTAAGTTTTTCTATACGCCGCTGTGGTTTTTTAATTTTTTTTTTTTTTTACAGTGAAAAAAGGGAAAATCAACTAAAAAAACTTAAAGATTAATTTTAGATATATATATGTAGGTGGCCAGAACTGCGAGAATGTTGTTATTCAGGGTCAATAAGTAGGCAACCGAAAAGGTGGTGAATATTGAAATGTAAAATTTTATACGAATCACAAGCAAAAATCATATGATTAGCGTCGGCTGTATTTCCCGTATTTACAGGACAGTATACAGATGGAGTAGGATTGATAGAGTAAAAATGGCTAGGAAGGCAATTGTGATTGGAACGAAGTCTGACCAGGATTGAAAAGAAAAATCGAGCTAGGAGGTTTTTAGTTAGCGTAAATGCGAGAGTGGAATGGATGTGGAAGGGAGATTAGGTTGTATAGATCTATAAAAGTTAAACCGTCTTTTACAAAACATAGACTTCCATCGATGAAGAAGGTCTGCTCGAGCGGATGCAACTAAACAGGAGGAGGGAATCGTCAGAGTTAGAATGCCCTCCAATGCCCAAGTTTGGCAGCCCGATCGCATACTTTACTTCCTCGAATACTCTCATAGGCTGGAACCCAAACGAAAGATACAAGAACATGGTTATTGTATAAATGAAATAAATTTTTTACAATAGTTAACAGAATGTTCTATTACGTAAGGTATTAGATAAAATATTTGTGTTAAAAAAAACAACGTATTATAATTATACTTTTTAATAATATTGCTAATTTTATAACTAATATTATCGGGGAAAGAAAATGTAAATTTACAATCAGGTCATTGATTCCTTGGAAATTCTAGAAATAAACGAAGTCTTTTTAAATTCCTCTATGCAGGTGATTAATGGACAAATTCCGGAATCTAGACAAATTATTTTATTTACCGATGGTTCAGTTTATAACTTAGTTTTTTATTGTTTTCCTTTTAGTCCTGATGTTGCTGTAAGCAGTGTAACTGGTATACTGCTTTGATTAAACATGTTTACAAGTTGATAGTATTTACACGGATTTTAGTAAAGCATTTGACACAGTTAGTCATTCACATCTACTGAATAAACTAAAGTTGCTTGGACTGTCAAAAGATTTTATAATATTATTATGAGAATCCTATTTATATAACCGTAAGAGCTATGTTGTGCATAATGGCTACCATTCTAATACATATTTACCTACTTCAGGGGTTCCACAAGGTTCGAATTTGGGTCCCCTTCTATTCCTAATTTTTATCAATGATATTGGAAAGAACCTTTTCTCAAAATTTCTTTTATTTGCTGATGATCTCAAAATTTATGCTCCTATATCTTCACTAGCTGACTGTGATGACAAATGCGTCCACATGAATTTCTGTAGAAATAGAAATAGGTACTCGTTCACTTACACGATGAATGGTAAGCAGATAATTTAAAAATCTGTGTTGCGGGATCTCGGAGTTAATATTGATGACAATTTAAAATTTTCAATACGTGTAAGCGATGTTGTTAATCGCTCTTATAAAATTCTTAAGAAATTCATATGTATTTAGAGATCCATGGACGCTACTATCGCTTTATAATGCATTAGTGCGTAGTCCTTTAGAATACTGTTCAATTATTTGGGATCCGTATTATAATAAATACATTAGGTTAATTGACAAAGTTCAGTGTAAATTTTTGAAATATGTATATTACCCTATATCAGGTATTTACCCTAAATATATGAATTAAGATATATTAAGAAATATAATGGATGTGAGGTCTTTACACTACAGACGGAAAATAGCCAAATTAAGGTTTTTTCATGATGTATGCAACGGTAGTGTTAATAGTGAGTATTTAACATCAACCGTCTCCTACGTTGTACCAAGACCAAATAGGCGATCGAATCGTTTTTTTAGCGAGCCGCGTGCACGAACAAACCTCGATTTAAGTTCTCCGTTGCCGTCAGCTTTCCGCTTATATAATTCTCTTTTGAACATATTTCCCTGTATGGATATGTACTTTGATAACAGATATTTCTTTAATCAGTTGCTTCCCGAACATATTTCGCGATGAGAACAGGAGTTTCGCTGTTGTCTATTCCAATGGCTCTAGATTGTTATTATGTGGTGTGTGTTTGGTATATGTGTTCCTTTACTAATGTACATGTAGTATATATGTTAAGGTTTATATTGTATTTATTAATTTGTTGAAGATTATTCGTCCGTTTATTTCGAGTAAGATTGTGTGAATGGGGTGTGAATGATGTATGTTTTAATGAGTGTGAGACTTGTGAATGCGTGTAGTTTTTCTGGCGTGTTTAATGGCTGGTTTTTGTATTTTATTCTTTTTACTTTTAATTTTATAATTCAGAAAAAATTATTCATTGTATTACTTTATTTATAAGCCTACACTATAATTGGCTGTTAGCTGTTGTGTGGCTTCATTAAATAAATAAATAAATAAATAAAAATATATATATATATTATGTATAAATGTTATGTATAAAAATTATTTTTATTTTATTTCATTTTTAAATTAAACACCGTGTATCACCAAGGAAGCACTGTAGAAATACTTTTGGAAGATTTTAAGTTCTTTCTTTTTTTTTTGAAATCAAAAATACTCAAGCAGACGAATTTTTTTTTAGCTACGTAAATTTTTTTGTATTTTAAACGAAAATCTTCGTTAACTGTGAGGCACTAAATGAATTAATTCGGTTCGCGTAGCGGTCATGATGCATCTATAAATCAGGAGGTACGTTCCGTCAATTGTCTTGCCGACTTCCCCGCCATTTACACATTCTTTTGTTCAGATAACTAATCGTTTTTGTTTTATTGACGGAGTTCTTCGAGCTGCTTAAACTCAAAGTTTCAACGGGAAACCATACTTTTGACACATATTAAGTAAAACTCAATCTAAAAGTGTTCTGCAATGAGGCTCATCTTTGTGTGCCTGTTGAGTGTTATCAAAGCCTGTTGCCGGTGAATTCGTATGTGATAAACGCCGTACATAAGTTTCACCGTATGTTCTTATTGCATATTACAAGGTTTCTATTGGCGATTATTTCTAACATATCGGTTCTTATTGATTATAGTAAGTAGTGGCTTTGAAACTTTTCGATTTCAGAAGAAATGCATTAATCATGCAAAAATACAATTGAATAGTATTAAGCTATGATTTAGCTTCATCTGCTAGTTAATGTAAATCATAAAAATCTTTACTAAATCGGTGAATGTTACACGTGTCTACCACCAGATGTGGGATTGACTGTATTCCCCCATTCGCAAATGTTGGTCTCTGAAAGTTTTCATTTAGATATCTATGATTTACAGCGTCTTTGATTAGTTCGAATGCGATTAACATCCATCAAGATCAAATCTTAATGATTGTTGGACTCTTAACCAAATAGTTGTTAATGGTGCATGGTTATATATACCACTGCATCCTGCATCTATTGTCGGGCGAGTACGATTCCTGCAATTTCTTAACGGCTATTCAAACATGTTTCCTAGAACGCATACGTATTTTTGGTCTACTCTGCAGGTACTGTGCCGCATTATTATGTGGATTCTGATATGTGTTCCATTCTTGTTTTAAAAATTTTTTCCTGCGTGTATGGGAAGGATGAATGTTAGCAAATATCGGTAGCCAATTTGTAGGTGCGGGTTTAAGTGTTCCTGTCATTCAAGACTATATGGAGTTTTCGGCTAACTCTACTGCTCCAACTATGTAAAATAATGTAGCAGTGTAAGTATTTTGACATACTGGTAGGTCGGTTGTAAACAAGATGTGCAATGTAGAATCTAAAATGGTCCTCTTTAGGCACTCCCGACTTAATAACCTCTGCCTTTCTACTCGAAAATATCTTTCGTGAAAGTACGATTCCACGAGTTTCTCCTAAGGAAGGTATTTATAAAATTTCTATAAATAATGATGAATATCATCAAATGCCTGTCCGATATCAAGAAATAGTGTAGCGCGATAACTTTTTACTTCGAACGCTTTGTCCATAACACTAACTACTCTACGAACTTTACGAACTTGTTCTATCATTGAGTGCTGCAAATGGTGATCACGTCTATTAACCATTTCAACAACCATTTTCCCATTGTTTTAGACATTGATGATTGTTCATATCTGGAAAAAAATTATTCTCGAAATTATTTATTTACAGAAACATCGGACGACTTTTTCCCGCGTTGTTTTTTTTTTGTTTTTTGTATAAATATAATAAAATTTCGATTAATCGAAAAATTCAAATAATAATTTAAATAAAACGAACAATGTCCTTTGTAAATAAATAAAATCGAAAATAATTTCCTTTCATTTAGTGTAATGTCATTTGATTTACACGGTTAGTCTAAAATTTGCAAATCATTCTTTAGATTAGTCTATTATGAATTGAGTTCGCTGTTAATAATTAAATTACTACAATAGTTACGTAATAATGATAATGAACATTTCAAATAATCATATATAGCATGTCAACTTTAGTCGAACAAAATCAATATATTTTTGTGTATATATATATATATATATATATATATATATATAAATGAACAATTGAACGACAGGTGGTTTTATTTGTCTTAAGACTAGTATTGCTTACGTATTTAGTAAATGTCAATCTACTGTCTAAAATAACACCCAGATAGTGTACCTGGTCACTCCAGTTTATTTGTGCATCTTGAACAAGTAGACTATCTGGCAACGTTGGTCTTCTACGGATGAAAACGATGGTATCAGTTTTCGTCGGATTTAGTTTGTCATTTATTGTAATAATTAATGATGTGCTTTATTATAAGTTGCAATCTACTGCGAAAAAAACCCCTATACATATATATATATGTATCTTTTTATATATAAATCCGATAAAAGCAGATTATTTCTGCATATGTTAAGTAGTTTATTGAAAATTAGAATATGTATTAGGACTAAATATTGGTAATTGTTTAATTATTTTAATATAAGGCTGTCAGATCGAAAAAAAGAATACGTGGATCCGAGAACAAACACGGTTGGAGGATGTAACGGAGCGGATGGACAGATTAAAATGGACATGGATTGATTAGGCAATTGAAACGGGTCTTGAAATGATCACTAATGGACAAAAAAAAGGAAGCGGGGAAGACATATGGCAAGGCGATATAATGATATAGAGAATGTGGCTGGCTGGCAAAAACTGCTTAAGGAGAGCGCAAAGTAGAAGTAGTAGGAGGAAGACGTTGGGGAAAGCTTTTATCTAGAAGTTGATAGATAAAGGCGCAAATTTCGTCCCGGATTTAATGGCATCTGCAGGTCCATGTAAAAACAGACGCGCAACAATTGTTGAATATGGTAAAACGTAAACTTAAGTGTCTAAAACTCTAACTTTATAAACTAATACCAAGCCTTTTGATAATTGTGGGTTGCTACCGAAAAAGGTATTGCCTTTTTAGTCTTCGCCAAGTGGGAAGTCTCTATACTAAAAAATAAAATACTTTTTAATTTCATATACTTGCATATACTCGGATTCGAAGGCGCAAAACGTGATAGAACGTGCCACTTTATGATTAGACACATTTAATTTTCTTTTGTAATGTAAAATATTTATAATTATTACTAATTTTAGGTTTATTTTTCTTGAGATTATAATATAATAATTAACAAAATACATTGAGTCGCGGACGTTGTAGTTAGATGGTAGCTGTAAGATTCGCAACAAAAATTGTAGTAAGACTCACCAACCAGATTGACGGTCAGGTTGAAAGACTGAATCTTACTCTCAGGTATATCTATCACGAGTCTGTGTTTTAGACGTGTTAGTAAAGTATCGCATTTAGTGTAGCATAGTATGGATCCTACCACGAATTTCGTTTATAGGTTTAATTTTTTATTTATTAGCTTTTATTTATTTTTTAAATGTATATTATAAATTTTTAAAATGTGTTTGCTCTTTCTGATTTAATATATTATGAACTATTTTGTTCTGTTTAGATGGTTTGGAAGGAAATATGTACGTTGACAGTGAAGAATTTAAAATGTTCAGTAATTTGGTACCGTTACTATTTCAAGATGCTTCGGTATTGCCAAATTGCTATCAAGATTTTCCCGTAAGCATTTTTTTTTTAGTAAAATGATTTTTAGTGGCACTGCAACATTGTTCTATATAAATGTATTTTTGTATATTGATGTATGTTATTATGCTATGTATTATTTTTACAGTTTATTATATTACATAGTTATAACAAAAGAAGCAGCATATATAAGTGCAAAATTACAATTTTTTAAAAAAATAATTGCACATTTATTAGTTTGTAATTAATTAATAAGAGGATTTATTCTTTTATCAAATGCGGGTCTCTGCTAGTTCTGACCACATTATGAATATATAATTTTCTTCGTCTTGTTTTCATTTCTGTTCTACTCTTTGTTTTACGTATTCGATCTTTTTCTACACAATGTCCTTCTTCGTCTTCTTTTATATAGTTGGTGCACATTATTAGTACATTTCCCGGGAGTAACGTGTTCAGCCCAGTTTCATTTCATTAACCGCATTCGATAAACAAAATTTTATGTTTTCGATTTATCTCTCGTTATTAAATACGATAAGGAAAGATCATACTTTGAGGATTATTTCTGTCGCGCGCATCTTTCAGATATCTGAAAAAAGAAACTAACTCGTCCAGGAAATCGTGGTACAGGAGCGTATAATTATAATATATCATATTCAAAAACAGGGAGAACACTAACAAAGTATGTGGACAGAATTTTTTTCTTTTTAAAAAAGATACCTAGCGCCGCTTCGATTCGTGCAATGACAGGAAACAACAGGACTTATTGAACATGTTCGTGAGGCATAGATGCTCGAATCGAGCGACCGATGATGATGATGATGATTTTAATATTTAATTTGTACATCTTCTTTTTATTCCGCTTATTTTCCTAATCGTTACTTTTTAAGTCATTTAATTTATTTTAATCGTCGATGATCGTGTTCATATGCACATTAAGTTATGATAGGAATGATGATTTTAAAAGAGAACATTAAAATTTAAGTTTCTTTTAATGAAAAAATGAAGTTTATTAGTTGATTTTTCGATTTTTCAATGGTTTTGTAGTTTTTTGTTAAATTTTAATCTCATTCTAGTTATATTTAAATAAGGTTATATATACATTTATTTATTAATAATATATAAATGTTTAATAACATAATATTTGTATTTTTTATATTATCAGCTATCCTCACTCGAATCCGAGTATGAGTTCTCCACTAAGATTTACGTTTATAACGCACATGTGAGGCTAGTCCTATGCGGTGTGTTGATGTAAAATCACAAGAAGGGCAGGTTAGAATCTGTTTTGTCGTATCATCATCAACAGGTTTCTTCTTTTTCTTTGGTGGTTTAACGCTTGTTAGTCTGATCACCATTTTGGACCATACTTTACGATCTTGAGCATTTTGTTCCCATTTTTTCTTCTGTGAATTTATGTCAATTCTTTTCAGATCGCTCGCGATGAGATATTTGAATCGCCGTAAAGTTCTACCAATACGACGTTTGCTCTTGATCAGAGTCCCGTACATCCATTTTTTTTTTTTTTTTGGTATTATATCATTTATGCCCCAACCACTTCAAGTGCTTTGCTGCCAGAAACTGATCCACCGAGTGACAATTTTGTGATCAAACCATCGTGCGCGAAGCATTCTTCACAGAAACCGCTGATGGCACATCTCAAGTTTCTTAATCTGTTTCCTCATTGTTGGCCAAGTCTCGCTTGTATAAGAGCGCAGGTATAATCATTGCTTTATACACAGGTACTTTTGTTTCCGTCGACAAACCTTTGTTGTGAACACACGATGGTGTAGCTTAATGAACGCTGTGTTTGCTTTTCTTAAGCGCGATGAAATTTCGTCTTCAAGCGTTGCACTTTTATTTACTGTGCTTCCTAAATACTGAAATTTCTCTACCAAATTTAGTCTGTTTCCATTTATTTCTATGCTATCCATGTCGTCATCGATTCGAAGAATTTCTGTTTTATCGAAATTTGTACTAAACCTAAAATCTTTGTATGTACAATCCAAGCATCTTAAAGCTTTCCGTAAATTTTTTGCATCGTCAGCGACCAATACACAGTCGCCTGCATACTGCAAATTTGTTATTGCAAAATTTTTCGTTAGCTTTCTGGATGTTAATCTGTTCAAATTGTATAATCCGCCGTCGAAGCCGAACTTAACCTTTATACCTACATCTGATACCCGTTGTTTGACAACTATGAACACCATACACTCATATAGAAATTAAACAGCGTAGGCGCCAGTACGCAGCCTTGTTTACCCCCTCCTCCCCGGATTTATAGGAAACTACCAGGATAGTCCGGCATCACATGCTACAGTTGATTTGGTAAAACTATCTGCGGGATTTTTACATTACCGTATTGTAATGTCACTTTTACCCCTCGACGCGACGATCAAACACAACACACAATTAATCATTACGATTTTGAATAATTTTATCAACGTTGAATTTTAACGAATTTAATTTTTTGCGATCTAATGTGTTATTTTTTAAAAAAATGAACACGGAATGCATCGATTTTTAAAAAATAAACACGCACACACATACAAAATAAAAACTAAGTAAAAATCTCTAAATTTTTATATACGAAACAAAGGCTATTTAGCCATTCTCAAGTGGACGAAAAAGAAATAAGATACAAAGATATATGCAATTTATAAAAAATAAAATAAAATGTAATCGAATACTTAATTTAGACATACGATATTACAAAAAATAGGGAAGTGGCAAAACCAGTTATTTATATAAAATAATCCGAATGCGGTAAAACCTTTCAACGTCAGATGATTTTATAAATAGCTGTTTTTTCACTTTGCCGTCTTTCGTAATATCTGAATTAAGTATTTCTTAGATTTTATTTTTCGTTTTCCCCTTTTATATTTTTATTAAATTGTGCATATTTTAATTTCTTATTACATTTTTGTTTATGTCCACTTAATGATAGCCACGTAAAAATTTTGGTGATTTTTACGGCATTTTTTGTTGTTTATTTGAAAAAAAAGTTAGTTATAACATTTTTCGATGATGACGCGAAACACAGGATTCGAAATAAGTTTATGATTTTTAAATTTTATTCCTAATCTAAGAAAAAAAATATTAATTTGCGTTATATATATAATATATATACTATATTATATATGTATATATTTATAGTATAAAACGACGTACACATTGCGTACTTTATATGAAGTTGTTCGCGTTGCGTATAAATGTTTGGCTTTATTCCAAACATACTATTCTCTCGAGTACGTCCGAAAATGAAAAAAGCTCGCCCTCACACGATCGATTGTAGAATAGGATATCATATGTTCGCAGCACGATCAACTAGCATGTGTTCTGAAACACGTGTTATAAAAAGTTGTGTCAACGCGATTATACGTAAGTAATACTGCAGTTTAACGCGATACAACTGATCGACTGACGAAAGAACTTGGTAACATTTCTTTTTAATGATAGTTTAAAACCAGATAAAGACATTTCGTCCGGAAATACGCTGCTCCCGTTATTTGTTTACGTTAACCCGTTCAAATCAAGCACTATTAATTTCGACGTACGAATATAAATTTTGGCGTATAATTAAAGAAAATGACTCGAATATAAAATAATATAATAGGTAGATAATTTTTAGTGCGTTATGTAAATATATTTAGAATTAGAACACATTCTACGTCGACTAATGTCTCTTATTTTAAATCAACTTTTGTTTTGAACATCGGTAGTCTGTGTACTGTATCTGTGACTGAAAGTCTTATAAATTACGAGCGATGTGTTTTAGATTGTTCAGATTATTCGTGTGTATTTTATATATATATATATGTGTGTGTGTTTAATAATTTCTGTTTTCAAAAATTGATTATTTTAGAGTTCGTAAGTCTGTGTACTATTTATTTCTAGAGATTCGACAATTTTTCGTAATAAATTAAACGAATACTACGTTTTTGACTAGTCAACATCTGTTTGCAATTTGTTTTAATTGAAAGAAAATCATCTTTATTTCGCAAACTTTTCTCTCCATACGGTGTTTGACGAATAAAGCTCGTCTTAATAAGGTTTATTTAACTAACGGGGGTAGTTTTGTCAGTTTATTTTTATATTTGGAAAATTCTGGATCCTGGGATTCTGTTAGAGAACTGATATCTATCTGTCTATCCACTTATCTATCTATTTATAGGTATCTGTATGGTTGTATACATACATACATACATACATATATATACTAATACTATTTTTATTTAACATCACTTTGTGGGTGTGTATAATATTATTTGTTATACTCGGAAAAGTACTCAACATATAAATGTCCCTATGAGAGGGGCGTCCTAATTAGTTTTTGAGACACTGGAAAAATCTAAGTAACAACAGACGTCGTCGAGAAGTTACCCCCTAGGTCCGAAAGATGGCATCTTTTTATTATTAATTAATCGATTAATAATGAAAAAACGGTTTTTACCTACATGAATTAAACACTCGTAAATACGGTTGAAACGTAATCGACAAAAACATTCGTAGATTTGCTATCAGTACAAACAAACAGAACATTTTTATTTACAGAAATAGACAGATAAATCGATATATTAATATTACTCTATTCACTGGTATTTCAACCGTTGCATACACTGTTTCGTCGCTTTTAATTTGTACGAACACTGTTAACAGGACGATAGTAATATATACGTGAACGGTAATTTAAAAATCGGTTTCTTTCCGTGCCATATCTTCGATAAACGTTGGTAGTTGTCTGTTTGACTTCTCATCTATTAGACAATTTTTGTAGCAAGGTTTTTTTTCTTGTCCTGCTTACTCTTTTAAATTCTTTAATGTTTCTTTCTTGTCTTGCCCATTCTTTTAAATTCTGTAAGGCTTTTGTCCTTTTCCGTCCCTTCTTTTAAATTTTCCAATCATTTTTTCCTTGCTTTACTTTTTTCTTTTTTTAAATACGTATTAAGGGTATATCCGTTTACACGTAACATCCAAGCCTGCCTAATTTGGAATTAAAAGAACTCTCTATATGTCGCTCCGGATTTATTCAGAATATGGAGTTTATACCCCGTGTATACAAAATTATACCATTTTATTAAATGAAGAACTAGGTAACAGATCTTGACAACTTCGTTCATAATTTAAGATACTTATTTTTAGATCTCTCGGTATTTTATTATATAGCGCAGTTGTTGCATATATATATATATATATATATATATATATATATATATATATATATATATATATATATATATATATATATATATATATAGCTCCTGCGTGTATTGATTCTCACGTACACCTTATTAAAGTGACCCAATTAAACCATGTATTCATTTTTTATTCTAGTTCTAAAATGTCCTACTCCAATTTTGAAAATACTATTATTTTTCATAATAAAATTTATAAGGTGTAATTCATACAATTCTTGTACAGTAAGTAATTGATGTGTGTGTGTGCTTTTTTTAATAAAAATTCTTGAGCGTATACCCAAGTAACGTATGTTGTAAAATTTTAATAGGTAAAGTATGCTCTATGCTCTATCAGCCTAATATATAATTCCATGAAGCAAGACGGGCTGGTATAATGTTAAATGAAGTTGACATAAATGTTTTATGCTGAAATATTGTTTCATGTAATAAAAAAAAAGATAATAAAGTAATAAATAATAATAATAGCTGTTGAAATTTATCAACATATGTGACTTTTAATTTTTATACGTATTTGTTTTTATTTTCAGGACTCCGAGAAGCAACGTTCTGAGTAAGTTGAATATGTTATCTTAATGGTCAGGTTAGTGTTGATCTAGAGTAGGCTTCATTTATGTGAATATGTTCGTAATCGTTTAGTTATGGGAAATTTTATTTGTCCATTAATATATATATATATATATAGTGAGTGTTTTTAAAAATCATTTATGTTCGAAATGAATATATATATATGTGAGTGTGTGTATGTGTGGAGGGAGATCAAGAAGATATATAAACTATAATGACTTTTAGTATATCAATAAAATGACTGGAAAATATATAAGAATTAGTAAAGGCAACTTCGAATCAAGGACGTCCTGACATCATTTGACTTTGACGATTCTTTTCCATTCCATCTTGGAGTGCATTTGGCACATTAAGCTCAGTTAGGGACTTCACTCAATCTGTCCAACGCGTTGGTCATTTTCTCTAGAGCATTTTTCAGGTATTTTGTCCCGTATCATATTTTTCTGCATCAAGTTCTCATTTTTTGCTACGTGCCCAAAATATCTTGTCGCATTTTTATCTATTTCTGTTAGTAACGTTGCTTCTATTTTGAATTCGTCCAAAACCGATTGGTTTGTTCTACTGATAGTTCATCGTGTCCGGACCATTTTTCTATAGACTCCCATTTCAAAGGAATTTACGAATATGATACATGCTTGATAATTTAAAAGCATTTTTGTAAAATTTAGATTGTGGAAAGTAGTGATTTTTTATACTTGATTACAAAAAACAGTTAAAATCACTAAACTTTATTTATTAAGCAAAGCTTTTCGGCAACTACGCCATTATCAAGCTATATATAAATAAAATTAAATATTCTTCGTCTTCCCATTTCGACGTAGATCATCCAGGTGAAATAATTTAAGCGCGTTTAAACGCTTTCCTATCTAGCCTGCATTTCTTTACCTTTTACCTAGTGTTTCTTCTCCATCCACGTCGAAATCATTATTTTCCATTTATAGTTCTGTCGTTAAATCGCTCGTCAAAGACATTTCTCCTTAAGTTTATTAACGGATTGCTTTGCTTCTATCACGCGCGATCAAGGAAATTTGTTTTCGTCATCAACGTTACATTTTATTTGTTTAATGTTGGTGCGCGTCTTGCCTTTTCTACTATTCGTATAATCCGTAATTTACGACACTAGGTCATTTAAGAAAATTATAGTTCTGAGCTGGACGATTTTTTAAGTTTTTCAACTATTCAATTTTAGCTGTACTAATTTGTATTTCGATATTTATCTCAATTATTATAATTCGAGCAGCTGCAAATGCTCATCCTAGAGTTAAAACTACGTATAGAAAAGAATATACTACTCTGCTGGAATTCGACAACTGACATAATACGAGGAAAATCTGGCACAACTTTCATGATCTTGCTGATGATCAATATGCTTAATCGGCTTAGAAATGAGCTAAATTGAATCATCAAACATATTTGTTATAAAGCTATACTACCTGAAAAATTTCAGCGTAAAATATTCTTTGTAGAAACCGATACTTCGACTTCAGAACCCCGGTAAATATGTTCCTCTTTTTAAGGATGAGTCTGCAAACTGGTTAAGAAAATAAAATGCGAAAACTGAGCTATTTGCTAGTAACATTTATGCCGCGTAACATCCGGTACAATGTCATACCACGAATAACATTCAGCATATAATAAATTGTTACGAACATAAATTCGAAGAAATCTCCCGGAAATAACGGCATTTCTCTGACGGTCTATGCATATTGCCACGTAAAAACTTATGTCTTCAGCTTCAGTTTGAGCACATTCGAGAAAGTTTCAAGACAGCGCAAATAATTATGTTAAAGAAACCTATGAAGCTGAACGAGAAAGTAGAGTCGTACAAAACTATTTCTCAACTGCCTGTAATTTCACAAGTGTTTGAAAAATTATTACTGAATACACTTCGAACATTTGTAGAAGTAGAATTCCCTAATCAACAGTTCGGTTTCCGACATAGGCATTCTACAATTCAATAAGTACATCACGTATCATCAGTAATTGGTAATACTTTAGAAGAAAAAAAAATATTGTTCAGTATTTAAGATGTAACTTAGGGATTTGATCGGGTCTGGTATGAGGGAGACTATTGTCTAAATTCAGTACTTGCTTGACAGTTATTTACGTTCAGCTATACTGCCATCATACCCACCAGGTAGAAAGTTTCAAGTTACTCAGAAGGAGGCAAAATCCAATTTTTACGAGAGACAAGCCGTTATACCTCAGGTCGGTATTTTGCTTTACTCCTCTTCACGGCTGGTGTTCTAAAAATTGTAGGTACTTACTATTTTTTGAGAGCAATACGGCAATTCTTTCTTCGTTTTTGCTAACACGTAGGTTGAAAAATTACGTATGACGAGACAGCCTTGTGGATGCGAAACTAGAAAATTAAATCGAATGAATTGAAATGAGCTTTGTGTCCGATAGACCTACGTTAATTATTAGCAATCTGGCAGACTGATATTAAGACTAAGTGGGATCGTCAGCTGTACTGATTGCCGGGACTTCAATCCTAAGTTAAGGTTATATCCAAAAGACTCATTTATCGGGCAGTGATTAAGCGCATATGGATTTACGTTTGTCTGGTGATGACCACATCGTTTCTGCGGCTTGAAAGCGAAGTTATCCAAGGATTGATCGAATGTTCGATTTGTTGTAGTTTGATGTTTTGTGACAGTTGCTACTTCCTCTGTCATAATGCAAGAAGCCCATTTATGATGCATACACTGGAGCCGGAACATCTGGAACCGACAAGAACGTAGCCGCTTATCTGACCGCTTTATCAGGTAGTATTGAATGATGATTGCTCCATCTCTGAAAACTGAGCAGCCGACAAATCCATTGAATAGAGATGCGTCAGTGTAATGAACGTCACATAATTTCTTTCTTGATTTCTGTTTTCTCTCTATAGTCTGTGGATTGCGAGAATTGATTTTAATATTAATAAATTACACGCCGATAAAAATTATAAAATTCTCGCATCTATTCAAATTAGTTTCTCTTGTCAATATTTCCTATCTCTTTTTCATAGAAAATACGCGGATTTGTTTTATTTTGTGCGTTTTTTTTTTTTTTTTGTAATTTAATGACTAATAAGTGCCTTTAATTGTAATTGCTACGAACAATTTATCAGAATAATGTTGAGACGTGTGGTAGATAGCGTTTTATTGTTCGGAAATGCGGACGTGTACAAAACGATAAGATCGTGTTTTTTGAAATGTAGCGCTGGAAACGGTAAAAGATAAGCTGTACAGAAAAAAAGAGCAAACAAAGAAATCTTGAAAATCGAATTTGCTAAACTCGACAGGTACTGAACCCAATTAAATTTTCACGGAGCTTCGTTACGCTATACAATTGAAGGATACGTATAAGAGATAGGTTACGATTAAGCTAGGTTGACAAGTTGACAGACAATTTATAGTGTATTATCTATACGAATGGAAAAGACAAAGAACCAGTCTACAGGCAGCTATACCAGTTGGTGGTCATGGGCATCATTATTGAAAACCGAAATAAAAAAAAAATGTTAGTAGATTAAAAATTGTATAATAATAATCATAATAAACGCAACATGAAATCTTCTTCTAATAATTTCTCCCCATGCTGCCTTAAAGAGATCACTGATATCATTAACGTTACTTCATTTCTTGATGTTTTTTACCCACGAATTTCTTCTTCTACCAACTGGTCTTTTACCACGAATTCTTTGCAGTGTTAGGCGAAAATGTCATATTTTCCTCCTCTGAGAATATGATCGTGGTATGTCATTTTTCAAATATTTTTTAATGAGCTTCCTTTGTACGCTAGCTTTTTCAATAAATTTTTATTTTAAACTTTTTCCCGTTCATGAAATTCTTAATAGCCTTCTAAGGAGCCACATTTCAGTAGACTTTTAACAGTGTTGATATTCAAAATTAAACGGAATAACATAACGGGTCTATAACTTTCAGTCTTAGCTGGAGTGACAAATCATTAGCGAGCATAATAACGTATTTTTCGGAAGGCTTCCTTTACTATTTCACATTTCGTTCTTATTTCTTCGTCATCGTCTAATTTATCATTTATGATTGATCCGAGATATTTGTCTCATAACTCTCTCGATTAAATTACTGTTTAAAAATTTACTCAATATTTGAAAAAAAAAGAACCGATATCAGTTTTCGAAGTTAATAAAAATAAAAACAAAAACGCATGCCGCTTTATTTGGTTAATATCTTCACACACCGCTGAAACGAAAAATTGATGTTTTTAATTTGACTAGGATAACATAAACTGATAAATAGTTTTTAAAGCTAAATTTAATTAATCATTTTGATTTTTTTAATTTGTACTTTTTTTTTTTAAATGTTATTAGGCGGTCGTGTTAAGTTCGCGTGCGATTGCATATTGTGCCAGTGCATTTTTTTATCGTGTGTGTGTGTGTTTGTCGCTATTATTAGTCGCAGTTTTATCCGTCTAAATTGTGTTTACGTCACTTCTACTTCTTTTTTCATCGCTGTATAATTTTCTGCATTTTTTAATCATGCTTAATTTTATGACATTGCTTTCGCGTGTTATTTTCTGGTGTTCGTTTATCGTATCTTCGTTCTTTTTGTTTTCAAATTTGGACGTCCACGGACCCCATGAAAACAACAAACTTTTTCTTTTCCTTTCTTCCCAGTATTTCTTCGTAGTTATGCTATGACGTTTTCTTCCTATCGTTCGTCCATTCGATTCTATTACTTTTGGTTCCTTTAAATCCATCGAATTTTTAAATTTTATTTCTAAATTCTATTTTGTTATCAATCGCTGCATTTCTATTTGCATTTCATTGAGATATTTTTTTCGTGTTCGAAAATCACTCGGGCTGGTTTTCAACTTATCAAAATGTTGAAAGGTTCGTGTTCGTATTTTATATTTACGGCTGTAAATTAATTTTCACACATATCTGTAATTTAAACATTTTTTCGCGAACTTCGGTTACGCGTACTATTATACCGATAAAGCATATTAATGTATCGTGTCCGATACGTTAAAGTAATTTTGTAAAATGTTTTAAAAGTATCTAAATTATTATTTTTTTTTTTACGGTAGTGTCCATATGAATCCCTTGCTAGATGCGAGATGCTCCACACATGCACATTTACAAGATTCCTGTAATTTTCGTAATTTCTTCGTGTCACCGTGTTGTTGGTACGCTTCTGCGTACCTTAATATCAGCAAATTAAATTCGTTATAAAGTTTACTACTCTAACTGATTGATATATATTTGTTTCGGAAAACGTTAGATAACTTTCCGAATGCTAACCACCCTAGGGATATTCTCTTTCTTATTTTCCTCTGTCTGATTTATTTTCTGTCTGCGGTTATATTCTGTCTTTAAGTGCAACGCTTTTGATCAATGTGCTCCTCATTTGTCTTTTATATCGTCCGTGCTATTAGTCATAACTTTTGATTTCATATATATATATATATATATAATATATGGAAACCACAAAATTTAAAAATAAAATTAAGAACGTTTATAAAATCGCTACGGACATTTCGGCTAATAAACGTATTAATTTATTATTATTATTTTTTTGTTGCAAATTTCAATGCGTTATATAAAGTTTTTTTTTAAATTCTTTCGAGTTCCTTGTAACAGATTATATTGTCACATATATAGGTAATAATAATAATAATATTTCTATTACGTCTAGCTGGACATGTTACTCGGGTGACACGACTGATGGACCGGTTAATTTAGAAAGGTCAATTTTAAGGGTATATACTCCGGGAGTGAAATTTGGAACTATGTAAGTAAATTTCGTAAATATTAATTATTTTGTACGTTTATTAAGCGATTTTATCATTATTTTATGGCGGGACCAGACCGATAATTGATGTGTTTTAACAATATTGTCAAGTACATTTATGTAAAAAATATTTTCATTAAAGACAAAATTTATATTTTTTCCATTATATACAATACAACTGACTAGTTTTACAACTATCTAGTATTAAGTGTGATAAGGAAAATTACGTATTAGAGGCAGCCGACCTCTCGACGGTGTTCCCTGATTGAAATTTAATTTAAATAGGTGTTATGCGAAGTAAAATACATCGCTACGTCTTAGTCTTTTTACTTTTACGCTGTTGTCTAGTAATATTATATGGTGATTCTCTAGCCTGAATACGTATTTTTTGATTTGGTTCTCGAGTTCGCGTCGTCGGTTATGTACCAGAACAGGGAAATGATTGGTGCGACAGCCTCATTCCAGAACCTTGTGTGTACGACAGTAGTATCGTGATATTTTCCGGCTCTTGCGTTCATGACATCTCATATATTTTAAAATTAAAAGTGTATTTAAGTAATAGTTAATGATTTGTTCAATTGTGTCTACATTAAAACGATAAACAACTATGAAAATAATATCTACTAATACTTCATCTTAATCGGCGTACATCTCACGGCTGTTATCAAGGAATTCACGGCCAACGTATTTAGATGAGACTCTAATCGCCTCTTGTAAATTTTAACGACGTGTTTGATCCGTCCCGAACGTGGGATAAAGTACGATTAGATACTTCGGATGAGAGACATCTAATGACTTATTTCGGAATCGCTGCACGCTATTGATGTATCATACCGTGTGTCTATGATAGGCTTTAATATTTCATACATTAATAGCCTGTTTTCTAAAGAAATAACTGTACGTTTGTCTAGAATCCAATATAATTTTCCCGATTTAATTGAGCAGTTTTATCTTCTGATCGATATGTTTACTTCGTGTTTAATTCTTCCTATATAGTTAAACATGATTAATTCCCGTTCGAACATAAAAGTATATAGTATCTTTAACTAATTTACAGACCTCGCCACTCTTCTTTCGGCTACATCTATGACGTAGCGGTAGTGATATAATTGATTATCGGAAAATCTGCTATAAATCTTTAAATATGCTCGCATATCTTTAAAGCACGATAATAATTTACATATATACGAGAAAAAGTTTTGAAAAAATCTTCAAACAATTTTACTAATCGCGTAAATTGTGTAATATTCCGATTGCGAATAAGTTGTGGGATAGTATAAGTATGATTTTTTAAGATAGAACTTATAAGCATGGGCGACTGAAGCGTGTCCTTATCATATACGCTGAATAAATGGAAAATTGCCTCAAATCCTATGACAAGATCTTTTCAAAGAGCAGGAGAATTAATAGACAAGATGTGCACAAGATTACGAATAACGCGTTTCAGCCGATATGTGAACTCCCCTTTCATTCCCTAGATATCTGAGGTTTTTTTGGTATTATATATTTCTGTACTAATTTTATATATATATGTGTATATGTGCGCACGTGCTTAAACGTGTACTACTATAGGTGTATAAAAATACTTTTTTTTTTCATTTCTTTTTATCTGCAAATTTAGGACAAATGCACAGGAAAGAAAAATTAAAAATTATAGGATTAGTGAGTACTGGTTGAAAAATTAGAACACGAAGAAAGAATGAGTTGTTAAATTATATCATACAAGTTGGAGTATTTAAGAGAAATTAATAAAGACGAACAAGCATAACATCATGCATCTGTTTTTTGAATGGGATAGACTGGTGGAATATTGAATTACAGATAGATCGAAGTTTGCTGCTGGTAGGTGGAAGTGTACGAGACTGCAGAACTCGTGCGTTGAAATTTTTGTTTATGCAATAGTTAATTATGTTTACGGAAGTTTTTGTCGCAGTTTTTCCGCACTTTTATTTTATGCACTAACGTTAAGTTTAAGGAAGTTTCTTACATAAAATTCGTAACATTTCTACTGTAATATAAATATGTCTATTTACTACTGTAAATGTGCTTAGAATCAAGTAATAACGTTCTTTCTTTCTCATATCTATTAAATCTAATCCGTCATCTCATTGTCCTTCCCCTTCCGATTAAGGAAGAACTTACCAGACTTCGAATACCTCACTGAAATCTTACCCATTCCTATTTTCTCAAGGCACGGACCGTCCTCTTTGTCCCTTTTGCGAAATGACACGACCGCTTATTCCCCACATACTAACGCATCGTTTTTTCCACTTCTTTATATCAACTCTTATTTGAATCTCGCGGCTATATCCACGATGTTTTAGAGATCTGATCAAGCATCCCCTTAAGTCCCTGGGCGCATATGGCCCGTTAGTGCACTTGGCGCCCCTACTACTAAATTAAATTAAGTTAAATTCAATTCAATTCAATTTATTATAACATTTCATTAAAAAGTTTACATACATGAAAATAAAACATAGACCGACTATGCGCATAAACTGCGCGAGCGCCGGTTAACAAATTAAAATTCTAACATTTACAAACATGTTAGTAATAAGTGGAAAATTATAAACAAATTATAAAACGCTCCTTAATAAATTATTTAATTATATACAAATCAAATTAAAATAATCACAATCACAATGCGCGCGAAAAATAAAAAATAAAAAAGAAAAAACAAGCAGAAATACAAAATAAATTTAAGTAACTGTAGATGCATCCACAAACTAACAATAAACCGTGTGACACATTAATATTATTATATACACATGATCATCTTCTTCTGATACATATATACAAATAACGGCAAATAATTATACGCATATGTACACACGTAAACGTATACGTACCTTATACGTATGCACACACACACACACGAACTTTTATGTACCCCATGAAGAAAATTTGACGTTAAAGTCTTACGCACACCAAACGCAATCTTAAAGAACTATGTAAATGAGACTGCATAACCTATAATTATGAAGTTTAACTAATAATAATAATACTAATAACAACACTAACAGTAATGATAATAATAATTGCAATAATAACGACAACGATAGTAATGGTAATAATTTTAATAACGAAAAATAAAATGTTAACAAATTTGAATTTTTAGGAATTTCAAGATTTAGTTGCAGAAATAATCATTAAATAGTTACTTAATAACTTTCTTATTCTTCGCTTATAATTAATTAGGTCTATTTTAAGTTCTCGAGGTAGTACATTAAATTCTATTAGCATAAACTGCTTGGTCTCTCATCCTAGTTTTATTAAAATGCGGAACTGGCGCTTTATATTCTCCGCTCGTCCTAGTGTTTCCTTTATTTAATGATATATTGAACTTTGTATTATTTCTGACCACAAATTGCAACAGATATAGAATGTACAAATCTCGTACAGGTAGAAGTTTATTTTTAACGTTTGTATTTTCATTAAAAATTATTCTATTTAACACATGTACTTTCAATTGCTCAATAGGTTTTATATGATACTTTGGGGCATTTTACCCCAATGCAGTATTTCATATACTAAAACTGGCTGATACAGAGCAAGGTAAATTCGCCTTACGTATACGGGAGAAAAGTACCGCTTTAAATAATGTAGTAGGCTGTTTAGTGTTCTCAATTTTTTAGATAAATATAACTAATGTCCAATTCAGCTTACTATCCAGCGTAATCCCTAAATATTTAATGTAACATTAATAACCAACCGATTCCTATGCAACCATTCATAAATTTTATCTACGTCTTTTTGTATTAAGTTCTATAGTATGTTAGGATATCGTGAATCTAGAGCAAGCACCGTATCGTCAGCGTAACTAAATATTCTCCCAGTGACGACTAAATTACACAAATCGTTAATATATATATATATAATGAAAAGGTAAGGCTCTAAAACACTACCCTGTGGTACTCCCGATGTCTGCACTTCACACTCACTATACGCATTGTTTATTTTGACAACATACTTTCTATTTTCCAAGTAAGTCTTAAACAAATAACAATAACAGTGATTAATTTTACCGAAATTTAAATTTTATCGAACTTCAAATTTTATTTTTCGTAAGATTAAATTTAATTTTATCGAAGTTTAAATTTTACGTTTATCCAGGTTTAATAAATTTAATTAAGTAGTTTTAATATTTCACTATTGGTTTTTTGTAGATTTTAGCGAACTACATTTCGATGATGCGTCGCACTATGATAATCAACTGGGTGTAATTAATGGATGAAAGTGAGGCACCGGTTGTAGTGGTGGTGGTGGTGAGAAATTATGTCGCCCTCGTTATTTTAAAATCGCCTCGCTATAATGATGCCTGTGTTTCTTTTCCATTTTTTTCTTTTTATTTTAATTTAACGCGCGTTTAAGCTTTCCGGTTGATTATTAAAGTTCGACCATATTGAATGAAACTTTCTTTTGTTATATATATATATATATATTAACGTTCGCTGTAATATGCGTTGAAAAATATTATACACGCGACATGATAATATATCGATTCGTTTTATTATTATTATTACGTACAGGTTTATCGATACATTATCCGAACGAGATATCTATATCGAAAATACGAGTTTTAACGATACGATTAAAATAGGTCCCGTACTATCCGTTTCTGAACGATCTATATTTCATCTTTTGTCTGGCGAACAACTGGTAAGTTAATATTATTTTTATTTAGCCAGGAGTAGTGATAATAATAATAATTTATAATAACAGTATTTGTAATAATTTATAAACAATAATAATTTAAATTAATAATGATAAAGGTAATTCAAATAATAAGGATTTAAGAATATATAATAATAATAATAATAATAATAATTTATAATGAAAAGAATATGTAATAATAATAATTTATAATGAAAAGAATATGTAATAATAATAATTTATAATGAAAAGAATATGTAATAATAATAATTTATAATGAAAAGAATATGTAATAATAATAATTTATAATGAAAAGAATATGTAATAATAATAATTTATAATGATAAGAATGTATAATAATTTTAATGATAAGAATATATAATGATTTATGTATAATAATCATCATAAAAAATTATAATAGCAATAATTATTATTATAAAAATTATTATGATAAAATTTATTATAATTATGATGATTTTCAATATAATGTGTAATATTATCATTTACAAATGTATTTGCAATTATTTACTACAGACATTTATATATATATATATATATATATGTACAAGTATAAAGCGCATAGGACCATGTACACATATACACAGTATGTAGATAATTATATATATCCACCAACGCCCAATAATCTTGTATAAATAAATGTATAAATACACAAACGCGTGCATGCCCGCAAGTACACGTCTGCAAGAACAAATTCTAATCATAATAAAAAAAGGGTATAATAGTAATAATAATGATAATAAATAATAGTCATAATAATGATCGTTCGCAGATATATTGTTGATGCGATTGTGTGTGCTGGTTTTTTCGGGTAAACAAATAATTCAACCGAATAAAATTGTTCCGATTGAATTTATTATGTCAGATGTAGCTTGTTCGGCATTGTTATAAGTATAATATTCTCATTCTTGAACGTTGCGTGTGTATGTATCGTAATTGAACGCATATGCGTGTACGCACAATCGTTTATATCTGAATTTTTAAACGCGAACACAAAGTTTAACCCCATCAGCATCATCAAAAAAAAAAAAAAAGAAAAAGTAGAATTTATTTCAAACGACGGCTTTATTGTGGGTAATATAAAAAGGATATTTCCCGTCCAGAAATAGAATGATGAAAATTTAAATGTTCGGTTTACTTGTGTATGTGTCTATATGGTTGCGTGCAGGGATCTACTCGAGTAAGGTGATGGATTGGTAGGATTCAATTATTTCATCGTTATTGTACTTTACACTCGTTGGTTCGTTCTGTTGTAGCTTTCAAAGTCTAGTCTAAATTCTATTTCAATTATTTCATTGTTACTGGACTTTACACATCTAGTCAAATCGTTCTATTGCATTTTTCAATGTGAGTCTTTTTTTTTGTACATTTGGTCATATTTTTTCTAAACGTTTGGATGTATTAGGTAGAGTCGTACGTTATTCGAAACATACGGTCAGTTATATAAATATAGAAAAAAGAATCGTGCATTTGAAAAGCGATACTATCGCATGATTATTCGAAAACACTACGTACGTGATATAATAAATAAAAGAACGACAAAAAAATGGAAAAAAATGCGAATAACTGATATTAAGAAACGAAATGCGAGATTTGTTGCTCACAGTATCGGAGAAGGTGGGTTCATGACAGTTGTACAGGGTAAAATAACAGCAAAACCCGATTGCAGAAAATAAAGGAAAGGGGAAATAATAAACTCGAATATATTGTGAGAAAGAGATCAAAACCTACGATATTAGATTTAATCCCACTGTGGTACCTTCATACCTTCTAGATTGGAGCTGTAATCGGAACGAGACGCGCGGTTATGTAGGTTACCTACGAATAATACAATATTTCAAATAAGCGATCACAGATCAAGGAGCGGCTACTGATGGAAAGCTTCGGCAAACCATTCCAGTAGTAACATGGAAAGGTAACGTGATATAGATGGCAGCTTTAGGTCTCTGTAGAAATCTGATATCATTACCTACTTACTAGTAACCCGCTGCCTTACAGTTAGGATCTTTACCCAAAAAGCTAATCATGACAAAAAACAAAACTTAAATCCAGAATGTCAGTTCTCTACGTTAAGAGTGGCTGAAATTTTACTCGGAGACTTACAATCTCACTTTTAATCACGAGATAGTACACAAAGAAACAAATTTTAAATTATGCGCATGATGCACTAAAGAGGTGACCTGAAAATGAAATCTTCGCCTATTTAGGGCGCACCTGAGCTTTCATATTCTGGGGAGCTCAGATCAAAGTGCAAAAGGAAGAACGTAACAACGTGCGAGGAACCAGCGAAGAAACTGAAAACAACGAGGAATTCTTATTTCGGAACACAGAACGTCAATTCACTTCGCAAAGTTAGAAAGCTGAAACAGCTGATTTTGGTAATGAAGGAATATAAAATTAGACTATCAATGCAAGAAGCAAGTTATAAGGATTAAAATATAATAGAAATGGTTGGATATCGAATTAATAAAGGTAAAATGGAAACTCAGTTATGGAAGGAATGTCACGCCTAGCTAGAGGCAGATTTTCTGGTAAATTACACTGTGCTGAATTCGATATCTGATGATTTTAATTCATCAAATGAACGCCTATAAGTTTTATATATTAACAAATTTGCTACAACACCCATTAATTACGACAACAAGAAAAATCCAGAGTAAGCCGAATTTAAAAAACGAAATCTGTGGGATTCCAAAAAGTAATTATCAAGATCTTGTTATTAGATGATTTTAAAGTACAAACAAGATCAGAGGAAAACATAAAAAAAAATTTGGAGAGCAGCTGATTCACAAAAAATAACGAAAATCGCGGACATTTAATAAACGCGTGTGATTCAATTTAAAGCTAATGTCTACGACCTTTAGAAAGTTACTGACAAAACATTCACCAAACAACAACTTTGTGAACGTACAAAAATCAAAATTAAATTATGAATTCCAAAGAAAATAAATGAGGCAAATATATTCTAATCACTACTTAACGACAATAAAATTGAGCTTAATACCTAACTGAAAAGTTACAGGAATAAACTGAACAATTCACGTGTAAATATTGAAACATTGAAGATATAATCTAATCACTACTTAACGACAATAAAATTGAGCTTAATACCTAACTGAAAAGTTACAGGAATAAACTGAACAATTCACGTGTAAATATTGAAACATTGAAGTTAAAAAATAGAGTTTCAAAAATAGTTGAATATCAATTCGGAAAATTAAAATGAAGTTTAAAAACTACTCGTTACTGCTTCGTACAATGTAACTCCTCTAAAGTGGAGAAAGAAAAATTCGTAGCAGAACGAAAATGAGAAAAATACTTTTTAAATTTGCGAATAATTTTAATCACTTCGTGACTTTTGGCGAATGATAGCGTTACCTTAAGATCGTTGTAAAGGGTTATATTATTTTCACATCTGTTTTCCATGTTAGAGCTTTATTGTTATCGACGACAGATTTCATTGTTGGTTGAAATTGGTCATTTTGTAGAATATACATCTTTTAAGATAGCGTGAATTGTTAAATGTTTTTATCGCATCCGTTATTACGGACGTTTGTATGTATTAGACATCTCATTTAGTATTTCGTTGTATTGATTTATCGTTATTTATCTAAGCTACGGTATATTACTTCATGTTGAAGTTATGAAGATATCGAAGTGTGTATTTAATTTAAATGTAAAAATATGTTATATACACGCATATAAAAATAAACATTTATATTTATAGTAATTATTCAGTTATTATTCTACAGGACAGAGTTATTGCCCCCGGCGAAATTGTGCAGATACGTATTATCGCAATTCCGGATTCTATTGGTTATGAAGCTAGTTTTTTATATATTTATACCACTTTCGGCTTAATTAAATTGAAGGTATTTAATTGAAATCATTGAATACTTAAATTATATTGTGTATTTGTAGGTGTATGGTCTGAGATACATATATAAGTATTCTCGTTAAATTTAAATTGAAAAAAAATCAACCCCGAAAAATTAATGGGAACTTGGTGATATAACCCTCAATACAACAGCAACGTATCACAGTCCTTGAAATCAATTACAAAAAAAGAAATACAGGAATTATCAGCGGTAGAACTTTGGAATATTATGAAATCAAAAATAAAGGAGTTGCACAGGACTGTAAATCAAAATACAAAGAAATTAAAAAACCACGGATATCATAACAAACATGAGATCTTTAATAAAAGAACGACAACAAATAAAAATAAAAGAACAGAACAAGACTCCGTTAATGGAAAAACGGAAGGTAATAATAAAGTAATTAAAAAAAAGGCGCAAGAAAGATAAAAATAGCTATATCACATAAATCTGTAGAGATAGCAAAAAATAAACATCAAAACGAACCATAAGATCTATTTCGCAATGTGAAAATTCTCGCTAGAAAATTCAAAACTCCATACTCCCCAATCGAAGATAAGAAAAGAAATCATCTTACAGAATCAAAGGAAACACTAAATAGGTTGAGAGAGTTACAATCTTATGTACAGCAAAGAAAGCGGTAACTTGCAAGACCTCGATCAGGATGGTCAACCAAATGAGCCAAAAATTATAAGAAGTGAGGTTATATCAGCCGTACGTAAAATTCTCTAACAAGTCAAGAGGAACTGACGGAATAGTGACGGAAATGATTAGACAGACAAAGAAGTCATTGATATATTATATTAAATATGTAAAAAAATTTGGAATACCCGCATATGGCCCACTGATTGGGGGAGAGTATCTATATATATTCCATTATATTAAAAAAAAAAGAGACAAACATAAATGCACAAATTACAGACGATTTCACTGATAAATCATGCCAGCAAGATCATGCTATATATTATACAGAAACGTTTAAAACCGTATATCCACCCAATCATATCTAAAGAACAGGTAGGCTTTATATCAGACCGAGGAACGTCAGACCAGATGCTGAATATAAGACAAATAGTAGAAAAATCGCACACCCGCGGTTATATGTTTCTTAGATTACATCAAGGACTTTGATGATGTAAAATGTAACCAAGTGTGGAAAATACTAAAGGACGCAGGAGTAGATTATATAAATAATAACTATACATTAAAGCATCTATATGAACGGATGTGGGAATCTCAGAGAGTTTTCAAGTAAAAAAAAAGGCGTAAGACAAGGTTGCATTTTATCGCCACTACTTTTTAACGTGTATGGCGAATGAATAATCAGAAAGCTATAGACAACTGAAATGGCGGTATTATAATAGGAAGAAGAAGAACCTCAACCCTTAGATATGCAGATGATACTACACTTTTGTTATCAGAAGAAGAGATGGGCGAACAAAAAAGCAGGAAAGAAGCTGGATTAAGACTAAACCGATCCAAATGCAACCTGATCATTATTAGACAGATAAAATATAATCCCCAAACCGCTTCACCATATAAAGGACATTGCAATACAAGATGAAACAATTTACCTCGAGGTCTAAATATCACAAAAAAGGACAACATGAAAAAAAAAATAAAAAGAAGAATCGGAGTGGCAAACAATGTTTTGGCCAATCTAGAGAAAATATGGAGAAATAACCAGATAAGCAAGCGAAGAAAACTGTACCTTGTTCGTACGTTATTCTTCCCAGTGGCCACATATGAGGCAGAATCATGGACTGACTATGAATAAAATTTCAGAAAGAGGAATTGAATGATTTGAGATGGCCATGGACAGCAAAGAGGACGAACATATCTGTAATCGAAGAAAAAAACTGTTTACTATCATCAATCCGTAGATAAATACTAAGTTTCCTTGGACACATGATCATAGGAGACTAAATAGAAAAATGGATAATTCAAGGAAAGATGAATAGTAAACGAGGAAGAGGACGTGCCCCCAACCGATATATAGATCAAGTCAAGTCCTGGACAAAGTTGTCACTTGAAGAACTGATGCGGACGATCGAAAATTATACATCAAATCGCTGATCTCCCACGGAACAATTATGTAATTCGCTCAGATTCCATGTCTGCATTAAAACACATAGATGCCATAAACTCCGAAGTAGCAGCTGTTGATCACATTCTTCTTTCGATACTACACAAAGGTCACCTTTGCTTGGATTCCTAACCATCGTAATATTTCACTACATAATGCTGTACACCGAATACATATAGGTGTGGATTATGCTCTAGATTCATTCCAGAGCATACTATGATCATGGAGTCGATCCTTTGTCGATCTAGTATTTTGGGATGCATAAAAAAAAAACCCTCACAGTATGGTCAAAACTCATTGGCAAAATCTGTCTTACCTAGATTTGAAACAGCGGTAAATAGAGTATATCTTGGACGTACACTAATCACCCATTCGGCCACCACCTGTATGCGATGAATGCGAAGCACCATTAATCGTCCATCATATACTCAAGACTCTATCCCGAACGTAGACAACCTAAAAATTCTTACAGACTTTCTCATCACGACTAATATTAAGAGCATCTAGTTATATGTATTACAATTAATGATTATGTCGAGGTGTTAAATACGCGTTAAAAAAAATCTAGCTTATGGTATGTAGATTTAGAAATTAATTTGATAATGGAAAAAAGTTGATCTTTTTTTTGAGAGTTAAAACCCTCGATCCGTTCTAATACCACATTGATCTTTTATTCAGACGGATATTATGTATGCTAATTAAAGAAATTAAATACAGCGCGCGCTCTCGCTCTAATCAAGTTACGTAGATGGTAGGAGTTCGCTTTGGAAAAAGGAAGAATTATTTTTTCATACTGACTTTTAAATACAACATCGTTTAGATAAATAGCCATTATTTATGATGCTAAATTTAATTTTAATTTTCAATTTTTTTTTTAATTTTTCGAAGTTTCGTTTAGCTTCTACTTTAAATGCATCCACTCGTTAAAAAAAAAAACTCGTGATTATTAGATTGTTAACGAATAAATCGAATATGAAAAAGGAAAAAATTTACCAATGAACGATTATGATAGTTGAGAAAATAAAACGTAATGTCTTACAAATGCACGACTGTGATTGAATGAGAACATTTCAATTATTTATTATAAAAATTTCGTACGAATTTTTAAATTATTTCGTTAGAATCACGATTTTTGTTCAAAAAGAACATAAATCTTTACGGGTATTAGCCATTATCAAGTGTATATAAACATATAAAATATAAAAATGTACACTTTTTAATTTAGATGTACAATATTACTAAAAATAGCAAAGTGTAAAACAGATACACAATCAATAAGTCAGAAATATAAAATTTATACATAAACAATTACATTAAATAGTCAGAAAAATAATAACTTTCTGTCTAATATAAAAATTGATTGAATTTATAATATACCTCTTAAAACTATTATTATTATTATTAGCCATAGTGAACGATAATAATTCTAATTATTTGTACAACTTACTCTAAATATACATTAATATATACATATACACATATACACCCATATATACATACACATACGTTCCTACATATATATAACATTTAACGCATAATTATTATCTAGCCCTGACACTGGGCGAAGGCCTCCCTCAAACGGTCCCACTCGAGCCGGTCCCCAGCTACTCTATGGTATTGTTTATTTTGAAGCATTTTAGTTACACCATTCTGTGACTGCTTTTGTCAATTTATTATTTTTCATTCTAGCTACATGTCCCGCCCAATCCCATTTAAGTGCTTTTATAACTGCTAAAATTATAACTAAATTTCAACCTATTCCTAATTATTTTTAAATTTACTCTATCTTTTAGCTTAATATCATCGATCTCTCTAATGCGTTTTGCATTTTATTTATTTTATCTTTTGTGTTACTTGACAAAGTCCAGGTCTGGCATCCATATATAAGAGTTGGCAAGATACAGGTATTCATTATTTCGCTTTTTACCCTGTTGCTATATTTCCCCTTGAAAATGTACTTCAAAGACCAATATTTCTTCCAAGTAATATTAATTCTTCGTTCCACCTCTTTGCTTGTACTATTTTTCGACGTAAATAAATAATATTGTCTACTTTTTCTATTAGCTTATTATTTAATTTCAATTCTTTTGTTTCACATCCGAAGGTTAACATTTTCGTTTTATCTCGATTTATGCTTATAAACTCGCTTCCCTATCTCATTTAGTTCGTTTAACATAATTTGTAATTCTTCCACCTTTCCCGATATCGATACTATATCGTCGGCAAATCTAAGATTGTTTAAAAATGTTCCATTTATTTTAATACCCTTATTTTCCCAGTCTAATTTCCTAAACACTTCCTCTAACGCTACTCCTCTCTCTACCACAAAATATCTTCCAGTTTTATCAGTTATTATTCTTGCTCTCATTCCTGTATACATATCCCTTATTATTGCTCATAGTTTTCTGAAACCCCTTGTTTTTTTACTGCTGTTAGTAGGAAATTGTGATCAAGCGAATCGAAAGCCTTTGTGTAGTCTATGAAAACAAGATTTACATCTATTTGAAATTCGTTACACTTTTCTATCAATTGATTTATTACCTGTAGATGATTTATCGTTGAATATCCATTACGAAAACCTGCTTGCTCCGGAGGTTGTTCAGCATTTATTATATTTTTGATTCTATTTGTCAGTACTTTGGAAAAAACTTTAGATAAGGTAGAACCCAAACAAATCGGTCTGTAATTATCTATTTTTTCTCTTTCCCCTTTTTTATGAATTAAAATAATATTTGAGTCTTTCCAAGCCCTAGGAATTTTCCTCTGGTGTAATATTAGGTTAAATAAATTCAGTAGCAGGTCAATCATTTCTTTTCCAACATATTTTATTTGTTCGTTTGTAATTTCATCTGCTCCTGAAGCTTTATCTTTTTTTAGATTCTCAGTCACCTTTTCTATTTCAGATTTTAGGAATTTTGGCTTGTCGACTAAAGTCTCCTCTTCCCAGTAAATTTCCTTATTGATGTTTATATTTTCGTAGAGCTTATTGAAATAATTTGTGGCCACTTCATTTATATCTGATCTCTCATATTTATTACGATTATTCTCGTCTTTTAAACTTGTGTGCCATTTTACTCCATGACCCAAATTTCTTCTTATAGTTTTCATATTCTTCGTTGATTCCAAAATCTTTATTATAGCCTTTTCTTTTAATTTTTTAAAATTTCTTATTTTATATTTTATCAATTTACATATTATATTTAATTCTATTTTTTCTTTCGGCGTTTTATTTTTCTTATTTATAAACTTTTGCCTTTCTTTTATATACTTCGGCAAAATTAATTATTAAATTGAATAAACTATTCTTATCTCTTTCTTTTATTTCCAGTTTTTTTTTTTTTTTTTTTTTTTATAATGTTTCTCTGTATGTGTAATTTTTATAATCCTTGATAATGGCTCAATAGATCAAAATCTTCGTGTTTTTGTAAATATAAAAATTTAGTTATTTTAACTACATTTTTGTTGTTATTTATTTTTCAAATCTTATTTTAAATTTTCTTCCTGTTTCTTCTATGTATTGTTTTTCACATAGATTACAATTTATATACTCCTGAATTTTTAAATATATTTTTATCTTCTCTTTTACTAATTGATTTTAATTTCTGATTGCTAACTCTTATGTTCTATTTGTTAAAATTGTTTATTATTTTATATGTATGAATTCCTACATAATTTATTAGACCTAAATAATTCTTTTCATATTTTTCCATATTTTTATTGTAAGATTTTTCTAATATTTTGTTAACTATAGTAGGCTTATATTTATTATTGATTGCTATTTGTTTTATTATGTTGTTTTTTTTATTTACTTTATCGTTATCTGTTGAAATTGTTTTTGCTCTATTGTTAAGACTCGCTAAACTGGCTAATTTACGCATTTTTAGGTTGAGTGAATCTAATGTGTCTGTGTAGGTTTTCTATGTATATAAATTTTCTTGTTAATGATGACAATTTTTAAATCCAGAAAATTGATTGTTTTACCTTCTATTTGTAATGTAAATTGATTGTTTTTCTTATAGTTATTTAAATTAGATACAACATTGTTTAAAATATTATCATTATCATTCTAATTATTATTCCATATTATTAAGATATCATAAACAATTTTTTTTTTTATAAAATTTAACATTATTTTTGAATATATTATATTTTTAATATTACAGAGTTAACCCATAAAACGGGCGAGCCAAATGCTTATATACATATGCGCACGGCTATACGTTATTTCGTTAAAATCTTCGCTGACAAAGAATGTATGTGCGACATAGATTTGAGAACGAAAACATTTTAGTCATAGCTACATTAAGTTAAGCATAAATGACAGTTCGTTTGTTTGTGAAATTTGTACGAAATCGTGAGAATAAATAAGTATTTTTTGGGAAAACGTCTTTAAGTTTCACTTTTTCCCTGCGCCCAGAAAATACAACCTTTTTCTTTAATGATGAGTCATTCTATGCAGGGTTGTTTTGTTTTCCAAAAATTTCTTAACGTGTATGCAGTCCTGTTTTGATCCTCTTTTGATATGCCAAGAACGATTTCATTAGTTCCGCTTTGCATCTAATGACATGTTATTTCATTTTAAAGTGCAAATTGATGCCACGACATCTCTGTTTTCATGCATTTTGCTTTAATAGTCTTTAATTTAATTTTGCCTAATTCAGTATTGACCTTTCTAAATTATTTTGCCGGGTTCTTAGAATGCTTTCTTGTTGTTGCTTTAGCGATCATATTTGGAGCGCCGTAGGTCAAACGTGGAAACAAGTAACTATTGAAAACGACATCCTCGATTCGGCGGAAAGTTATTTCTAAAAATTGACTTCATCGCCCAGTACTTTTTCCATATTATCGCCAAGTTTTGTATGATGTTTCGGTCGGTAGTATGAGCATTTTTTTTTGTGGAATAGTCGTTAGTAAAATCTGTATTATTTTGGATGTTCTGGATTAGTACACCCTCGTCGTCCATACGATCGGGTAGTTTTATAGAATTTTGTATTGTATTTGCTAGTTTCGTTCCAGTTAATTGCTATTGTGGTACCGCTTTAGTACGGTCTTTTGAGCGTGTTGCTCATTTCGTAATCTAGTTTTTATACTTTTTCGTCGTTTAGAAGTTTGATTTTGTAGTTACTACATTATTGATATCCAGCGTTGAGTTTGATATTTTTTGTTTAAACTGAGACATATTCCTGTCTTTTACAATCAGCTTATCGTACTTAATTATTAGCAAATTCGTTTGTCTTATTATTGACAGAGTTGGAAGTTCTTTTGATTAAAGTGATATTTTTTTTATTGTCTGAATAGCGCATAATATAACAGAGAATTAGGTAACAATTGAAAAAATTTTTGTCAATTGACATTTAATATGTGCGAGTCATCTCACGTTTGAACATATCCTATATATAATATATATATATATATATATATATATATATATATATATTTATATAAAATTTCAGAAGTTATTAGATTCATTCTTGGTTGTAATCGTGTTCAAATCATTATATCGATATGTAGTTTTTAACATATATTTAAGAGTTTATATTTGTTATTTAATACGGAAGAAATATAAAAGCTTATTGTCATTTTTTTTTCTTCAGCTGGAAACATACGTAATCAGTAATCTGTTTAGAGGCAAATCATCCAACGGAATATCATTGCCTACGAATATTCCTATGTCCGCTATTATCATCAGTATTCATAATCCGTATTCGATTCGGTTTGAAGTAAGTTACTTGCAAAACTGTATTACTTTTTCTGAACATCGTCATTTTCGGTTAAAATTAACTACGATAAATTATTTCCTCCAATTCGAGAATTTAAATTTCTATATTAAAAAAAAAAAACTGACGCAATTTTATTTTAATCGTCTATCGTAAAGTAATTATTAACTTTAAATTCGTCTAATTTTAAAATAAAAGTCCTCGCGCCCACGATATATTCTAATGTTTGACAATCAAATAACGGCCCAATAGTTGACACTTTAAGGATTATTTTCCTTATAATAAATTCACACATCATTCGCAATGCAAGATATTTCGATATCAATTACAACACAATATTTGGATATTATTTAACATTGTTATTTATTTTCATTGATTTTTAACAATTTTTACGCGAGTAATAAATTATTTTGTAAATGTTTACAAATTCTCAATAATTGACCCTTCAAAAATGAAAAATTCCAAAAATTGACCACCCAATAATTGACCGTTAACTGATTGTATTTTTATAATAGGAAATGTTATTTTTAACAAATAATTCTAACTAATCGAACGTACTCGGTAATAAATTGCAAAAAAAAAAGAATTAATCGAAAAGATACGATACCTGAAAGAAAATTTTTAAATTTTACAATAGTAATAAAATAATTAGGCACATAATTAGATAAAGCGAGTACGATCTGTTTGAACAATTCGAGAAAATAGGAAAGGTGGAACGGACTTAGAATGAAAACGACGTGATTGCAATGGATTGGACTACAAACCATGGGAAAAGTTTGTAGATGTCAATACGTAGTAATGTGTATAATACGTGCAGAACAAGGAGAGAATAAAATATTTATCCCTTTCAGTCACGATGCCTATTGTATGATACATGAAATTTTAACGCGAACAAAATTTTTTATTTTCTGCTTGACGTGAAATGTCTAAATTTTAAACATATTTATATAAACACATTGTAAATTACCTGCTTTTTTATTAATGCATTTATTTTTCTTAAGATATTAGTGAATACAGTGTACTATATATTACTATTGGATGACCGCATCTCCTGCATCACCGTTAGGCTTAATCAGACACACGCGGCTCCTTACAAAAACATTCAGATTATAAGTAGTCAAAGTCTAAAGTTAATTATATATATACACATTCATAATTTCATTCGTGCGGATTGTGTACTTTCCGATGAACTATTTATTCACACACGAATTCAACGAGTTTACTATACAATAATTACAATGTTTATATATCTAGAAAAATATTTATAATGATATATCGTACATGATTCGCAATAAAAGTTTACAAATATTTACACATAATTTTCATATTTTGAATAAGTGATCTAGAATTCATCACACGTGGTATCATCGAGACAACATTGAATAAACACACAAACACAAACAATCACACGCACTTTTACACGCGTGCACACACACACGCACATGTATATATAATTTTATACCAATCAGTTATTTTTGAAATCTGGAATGTAATACTTGAAATGCGAAAATTTCAACATTATTAATTATGGACTTGTCTTTTAGATTAAAATTTGTTTCATTGAACTTCCTTTCATTATTATACAGCGAACAGTCAAATAGTATGTGCCGCGCTGTTTCTACTTGACCACAGGGGCATTTATCATCGTTCTCTAGACCAAATCTACGAGGGTATTCGGCGATTTTGCTGTGTTCTGTTAATAACTACGATGTGTAAAAGGTTGGCTTGGGGATTATCTTATGCCTTTCCCTTAAGTCTCTTATCAAAACGTAAATTTGGCGTCCCGCCAAATCTTGCTCCCATCTGTTTTGCCACGTTTCTAGAATATATTTTCTTATATTATTTTTGAGTTGACGCGCACAAATTTTGGTGTGACTAAGTGGGGTTATACGGCTTATTGGTGTTAAGAGATTAGTTTAATCAAGCAGCGCTCTGTTTATGTACGGGAATGTGTGATGGTTTTTTATAGCGAACATAATTCCTCTGCTTAAGATGAGTAGGTCTAATGGTAACTATGGCACTATGTGAAGCTGTTCTACAGGCTCTGCACGCATTAATTAGGAATTTTCTTCGTACCGAGATAATTTTTTTCTAACACATTTAACTTTCAGCCGTTCAGTAAATACTGAGCTACAATATGACATTGTGTTCTCAACCAATGATTTATATAAGACTATCCTATAATTGAAATGAAATCCCTATTTATTCGGACATGCTTTTAACATTTGATACCATTTTTGATATGATCGAATCTATATGAAATTTAAACGATAATTTATTGTCGAGTATTACTCCCAGATATTTGAAATGTTCTGCAACATTTAATTGTGCGCCTTTGAATTTTACCTTAATATTGTTCCTTTTCATTTTTAACGATTTGGTGAAAAATGACACAAAGCATTTTTCTACAGAGAGCTCTAATTTGACGTCATTTAGCTAACTTTCAAGCATACACAGTGTGTTATTGGCAGTTTGTTCTACTTCATTTTTGGTGTTTCCCTTTATTATGACTATTAAGTCATCCGCACAAGCACATAAATCGACTCGTTCATTATTATATGGTAGTTTTAGGGCGCCGTTAAATAGTATAAACCGTAATAACGGACCTAATACACTTCTTTGCGGACAGCCCTTACACGTGTTTTTTTGAACTGAGATATTTCCAACACTGAGTTTTACTTGTCTCCCGTTTAAATAATGGTATAGGATGTTAAGCAAGATTTCATTTTCAATAAAGTCTCAGATTTTTGAGGCAGGGTGCCAACAGTTATCAAAAGCCCCTTTTATGTCTATGCCAACGGCTAAAACACATTTATTATTATTTAATCTTTCTCTGATTTTATAACCGACGTAATTTACCGCGTGTTCGGTAGATAAACCTTCCCGAAATCCAAACTGTCTTTGGTCAAGGAAATTTCGTTTATTTATGTAATATAAGATCTTACATTTTATCAATTTTTCATATATTTTTCCGAATGCATTTAGTATGCAGATTGGCCTATAGGAACTGATGTTGTTCGGGTCTTTATTTGGTTTTTATAACAGAATTACATTCGATAGTTTCCATAAATTTGGAAAGTAAGCTAGAAAGTACATGTTCTAGTACATTGTTAATAATAAATCGTGGAAATGTTTGTGTATTCATTTCATTAGTTTGATATTTTATCGGGACATGAAGCTTTATTTTTTTTTAGACTAATTACTATTTTTTTTAACTTATCCGGATCTATCTGATGCGATATTAATTCATTCGGTTTTGGAATTTTGGGAGAGTAATTTTGAAAGAGGTTACGTGTATCTTTCTGTTCTGCGCTATCTGCGTCTGAGCAATCACTTGGGAACAGAGCAGCCAGACAATAATTTAGATTTTTATATGTGTTTATTATCTGGGTTCTAACCTCTTTTTTTAGCAATGGTATGGCATTTCGTTTTTTTTTTAGCTTATGGAAGACGATTTTGTAGCTAAAGCCCTACGGTGTTTAAAAGTAGTCTTTTTCAATTCTTCGTTTTCTTCTTTCAATTTAGTGATTTGAATACGTAGTTGTTTGATTTCTTCCTTTTTCTTTGAAAACGTTTTCATTTCTTCCTTTAATTACTCTTCTAGTAACAAGTTGACTGTGCTCACCAGGTCACTTTTGTGGAGTGATCTTCCTATAAAAAAATATTCTTTTACATCCATTTTCTCTACACAGGTTTTGCATGTATAGTTGTCTCGTTCTTCGTTTTTCGACAGACACCTACTGTGTGCTCTGGTGCCACATTTCTCAATGCATTTCACTAATTTTTGCCGGTCGATGAAGGGGGAGTTGTAGACGGTCAGGAGTCTGAACTGACCATGCTACCTGCAGTTTACACCGAAGTGTAGCAACGCGCGTGCGAGAGGACGCGGAATCGACTGTTTAGGAATAAGGTTTCACAGCGTGTGTGTGAGAAAATGCCAAAAAGAGTAAACGAATACTAAATTGATATAGAGAATAAACTTGTTTACAAAATTAACACATAACTAAATAAATAATAAAGATAAATTAAAACTAAAAAAAACGCAGTCTTAATAGTATAATATTTTCGAAAGTCCGAAAATAAACTCTTAAAAGGCAACTAAAAAAAAAAAAAACCAAGAACGACTACCTGCTAAACAGGAGTATAAAATTTATAATTTTGTGTCAAAATTTTATAATGTATGACTGAAAGGGTTTACTTATTATATATTTAATATATATTGGTGTGTAAATATGGTGTTTATCACGTTTTTTGACGAGGCGTGTATTTCTGTGATAACGATGTATCGTGTAGCGATAATATAACTTGCCGTTATTGTTATCGGGTAAGTAAGTAAATTGCTTTTATTGATTTTTGTCTACTACTATTCAGTAAATAATTTTTAAAATATCATCGGCTGGTAAAACTACAGTTGATTCTTTGATATTATTATCTTATTCTTTCGAGGATGCTATTTCAGGAGCCGTTTACGCAGTTGACAGCGACTTAGAACAATCGTTGATAAAGGGTATTACGAAGATTCTAAATACTTCGTTGAGTAAGTTTTTCGGGGGAATATAATAATAAATTGGTTCACTTGACCGATACGAATATTCTAGGTGGAATTCGCTTATGATATACGGGGTTCACGAGTCTGAATGGAAAGGCGAAAAATATTATTATTGATACCATCGGATGCAATTTGCAGATCATACCGAATCGCTGTGTGTAAAGTAAATATACCGAGGCCGATAATAATTCGTCGGGTACAGTTAAGAGCGTTTAATTTATAATAATAAAAGAGGGGACCAAGTTAGTAACTAAGGGAGCATTTAACGCGGGAATGATTGTTAAATATAGGTGTAATGACCAGCTATATCCTAGAGTAGTGAATTATAGATCATTGTTACATTTCAGATGCTTTTGCGGTGAGTTTTTCGTCTATACATGTGACTGAAAACTTTACGGCACTTGAAACGTCTGTAATTGAATTTAGGAGACGGTTAAATCTTACTCCAATCACTGTAAATGATTATAGACAATCTATTAAGATTCTGAAACCTGAGTGGAGTGTTCGCCCTGATAGACTACCGGAAACAATGTTTTAACTATGTTTTGAGAGTTTGAAAAGCGACTTATATACTTGTTTAATCTTATTATTAGTGCGTTGTTAAAGACAGCTAAGGTTGTTCCAATTTTCGAGTGTCTGAAAATTATCTACTATGTGTACCTGGGCAAAATATTGCAGTCTATTTTATATGAAAGGCTATATAATTACTTCTTTTTTCTTAGAGTTGTTCCCGAACAGCATGGTTTCTTAAGGTCTAGATCTGCTACAATTAATCTTACATACACAAAACTAGTTACAGATTGCTTGGAGCAGCGTCTTCAAGTTGATTGTATTTACACGGATTTTAGTAAGAATTTTGATAAAGTCAGCCATAATGAGCTTAAATTTGCAACTCATTACCAAACATTCTTACAGAACTATGAGGTTCATCATAAGAAACTCATTCGTATTTCGTAATCCTTACTATTCAAAAAGATCACAATTAGAATGGTTTGGGATCATTCTACAATAAATATATTTATATGATGGGAAAAGTTTAATTTCAGCTGTTGACATATATTTATTATCGTTAAACTGGTGTCTATCCTGCACTTTGAGTTATTATATTTTATGTGATTTCCTAAATGTTAAACCCTTGGGTATTAGAAGAAAGATAAGTAAGCTGAGGCCGTGCATGGTCTTAGTAACGCTCGCATATATGATAATTATTTATTATCTACAATTTTATTTGTGTTCCCTAGTGTTATTATCAGGTCACGACGTGTTTTCTATTGCTCGTATACAAAAGTAGGTTATAATTCGTCATTTCTACCTACTTTGCGTCTATGTAATAACATTAAAAATTCATCCACATCTACCTATTCTGATAGTAAATTTACACTTAATAATTTTTTAAAAACTATTATTTTTAATATATTCATTTTTATTTCAGTTCTTACTTTTCTGAACGTTTGTTTTATCTGATAAATCACATTTTAGTTATAAAAAGTCCTATTTATTGCTATTGTAATTAGGAATTATATTTATTTTTGTTAATAGTTTTATTTTTTTGATTATTCTGTAAGTGCACACACTGTAATTTGCGTTTTGCTGTTGTGTACGCTGTAATGTTCTTTGAATAAATAAATATATGCATCGAAATAAATAATATATTATACATATTATATAGTTATTTATTTACTTGTATATATATGTGTATATATATATATATATATATATATATATATATATATATATATATCTCGAATTTGAAGTCGTGGATAGTTTTTTTGTGTATCCTGGATCGATGTTAATCAATAGTGGACACTGCCTACTGGACATAAAGCGCAGAATAACATTAATGCGCAGTGCTACAGTTATGAACAGAGATCTGGTAGGATACAGACACCGAATACAAAAGTTAAATTTGTTAAACTGTCTAGCCGGGTCCCTTACTGCTGAGTGGTATCAGCAAAATATACATTTTTCTTTAAATAGGTGTGCTTTTCAGCTTACCGAACGTGATACTGTGGGGATTATCTAAATCTTAATCAAGCATGCTGACTTCTCTGGAAACGTCGCTATATGGGTGAATAATTGTAGGACTTTCTCTAAGCTGCATACGGAAAGGACGGGCAGGCAACAAATGATGTCCAAATCGCAATCTTCTGATGAGAACAATTCCCTTACAACTAATCTTCTTAAAGAGATAGAACCATGGGAGTTTGGGGAGAGACGGCTGGAGGTGATAGTAATAAGTGAGAGACGATTGACTAATGCTCTCAGTGTACACGAAAACGGGCATATAAGAAGAACCTCGTGGATGGACCGAAAAACTAATATGTGTTTCAGAAGTATCTAAATATACATAACTGTTATTAAAAGAGTAATAAGATTTTTTTCGGTCATGTAGCGAGATGTAAACAGTTCCCTTGAGCGTCGAAAAAAATGAATATGGAAAGAAAAATGGAAATTTCTAGAACGCGCAAGTCTGATCATTTAAACTCGTCAGTCGGATTAAACCAGTACGAAATTTTATTATTATTTTTTCGTGGTAAATATGTAAATTATGCAGAAATAAAATAATTCGGGTAAATAGTTTGTAAAGTTCTACATTCAACGTTTAAAAAGATGGGTTAGAAAAACCGTTTTTATCATTTTACTTGGAAAATCTAAAATAACGCAGTTATTAAAACCGAAATTATTATTATTATTATTGGTTTTTTTTCTGTTAGTTAAATTACAAAATATTTTTCGCTTTTATTATTTCGAATACATTTCTGTTTTCTGCGGAGTTCTAATTTCCGAATTTAATTTTATTAAATTTTATTTCTTTTAAATAAAACAACGACAACGAAATATTGTTAAATGAAAGTCGAAAGAGATAATAATTTTTTGCCCTATTTCACACTCAATTATTCGTATAATATTACAGGTGATGAGTATCAAGATAGAAGATCGTGTTGTTCCGATTGAAAGATTAACGCCGAGTGCGTGCGCGGTAAATCCTCACGAAACGTTAAATTTAGCTACAGTCTGGTTTTACGACGAGAAGAATATTAATTTAATCGATCTGATTAGGTATTTAATTTTTCTTTTACATTTTCTCATGGCACACACACACACATATATATATATATATATATGTACATATATCAACATACACGCGTATATAACGCTTGTGGAGACGTGAACATTAAAAAATATCGACAGAATAAGTATCGATAGTTTTGAAGTATGGTGTTGGAGACGACTCTTTAGAATTCCATTGGAAGCAAAATGTACAAATGAATCGGCTTTAATCGGTGTTACACAAAGTTATCAACGATTATCATAATGAGAGTGCTGAAATTCTTTAGACGCATAATAAGAAAACATGAAAGAATGGAATGTACAATAATCGTGGCTAAAATTAATGGAAAACAACCCCACCGGGACATAAATAAAAGAGATGGTGTACACTGCGTACAATAGGCATTTTTGAAATGCGTACGTCAATCAGAGAATCTCGAGAAATGGTGGAAAATTCCAAAATGAATTAAGTTAATAAGATGAATGTTAGATGACGATGGTATATCTCGAATATTCCATGTGAAACGGCATTAACTAGAATTAAAAATTATAAGTTAGAATAATTTACTTTAATAACAACTTTAAAATGAACAGAATCTGTTTAATATTTTTAAATCTTTCATGACTTTTTGACGTATGTGTATTCAATCTATGTTAAAATTACTATCTCGACCCCATAATTGTATTCCATAAATACATATAGGTTTAATAATGGTTACGTTTATTTTCAGTAGATAGCAACGAGGTTCTTAGCCAAATCAATAAATGCTTCACATTTTTGCTTTCGTTTTCAAACATTTTTGCCAGATATGATGTTTTCAAATTAGACACGAATCAACGTGCATCATCCCTAGGAACTTGGCTGATCTTTTTGTGGGATTTTCTGCAGATTTAGTGTGTTATTGATACGTTCTCAACGCGCATCGATTTTTCACTGTTAACTTATATTTTCTAGCGTATCATTCAGGCACTTAACTCATTGATTGTTGACGGTAACCGTTAACTCGCGCTTTGCTGGATTTTACTTGTGGCCAGAATTGCTGTGTTATCAGAAAAACAATAATTGTATGATTGTTGGAACATCTGTTGTGTAAAGTAGATAAAAGGATAGTTCCTAAAACAGTGCCTTGCGGTATTTCTCCATTCATACGTTACTTTCACATAATTAATACTGAACGGATTGCTGATTAGGTATGATTGTAGAATACGACACCACGAATATGGAAACCGATCACATAATTTAATGAATAAACCGTCGCGTAAAACATCGAATATTTCTTCTCAAGAGCTTTATGTATCGCATTTGAGAGTTGTATTGTGTTTGCTACGAAATCCAAACTGGAGATTTGAAGAATTAGCTGTTTCGTTTCAATTTTTGGTTTATATTGCAAGTTTTTCAGACTGCTGAGATACGATAGGAAGTGATATCCTGATTCAGGAAGTTCTTTTGTATTGCCTAGGAACGTTCCCTATGTGTAATATTGTATTGAACAAATGAGTAAGAAAAATAATCGCATTTCTCGGTAATTCTTTAATCATTTGAGGGGTGACCTCATCGTATCCAGGGTGCTAAGATTTTAATTACTTGGTATCATTTGTATTGACATATAGAAGAATCATTCTCAGCTGATTGATCATTATTTAATAATATAACTACTTGAATTTCCGATGAAGCATATTAGTATTCATTTACAATTCTCCATTTTTCTCCGTTTTGGATAATTCTAGTTCAAACTTTGAATCTTAGTTTGAATTCGTATTCCAGATTCACGAATTCCGATGTAAAATTATTGTTGATCTGATCTTCTTGCTGTGTTGTCAGCTAATTACATATTTTATCATTCTAAGACTAGTTCGATTCCCTGCCAATTCATTTTTAATCTGACGGATAGCTCTTTTCATTTTCCAGTACCAGTTTGTTTGGCTATCCTTCGGCAGTGTTCTTAGGAAGGTGTTCCATGATCGGCATTTTCCTCTTTTATCTTTAATTTATTCCTCCGTTACATCGTGTAATACATTTTCCCCTCTTTTTTCCCTATACCTAGCTAGTGCTATTAATAGTGAGTATGATATCTGCAGTTACTTGAGCGGCACTCCTTCCATTGGAGGTGGCCTAGAATGCACAAATTGGATTTATTTGATCAAGTCCAATGGTTGCAATCTTCGCAGCTCTGATGAGTTATCCAGCAAATTGACTGCTGTCCAGTTAGAGTGATCATGTAGTTGCATGTTTTATTGCTTCCTGTTTTATCACATCAGTAACGTATGGAACATGTAGGTCACGATGTAAAGTTTTATTTGATACAAACCATGGTGTATTTGCAATGGTTCGTAGAGTTTTATTCTATCTCCAAACAGGAGCAAGTATTTGTTTATATATGGTGATTTTATTATCCAAATGTAGCTTTGATTTTCTACCTATTAGCCAATACATTTGGCGAACTTTTATATTTAATTCATTGTTTTTAGTTTGAATATGCTTTTTCCATGTTAACTTGCTATCTAGATGCATACCAAAATATCTTGCACTATCGCTTTATTAATGAATTTAATAATATACCTACATAGAGCTTTGTCGCTGGTAACTTTTCCATAATCCAGCAATCTGTTGCAGTTTTCTTCAACGTTATATATTTTGAACGCTTGCAACTTATTAATATGTCTCTTGTTTAGCGTCTACGTTCAATCATTGTACATATGCTATAAATCATGGGTAGGTTTCAATAATTCGTTTACGGAGCTTTAATGGTGTTAACTTTTGGCGTAATTCGTTATGTTTATATATAAAGATATTGTTCGTTGTTACATTCGCTCGATTTTGTTATGCTATACGTCTTTAACAAAAAAAAAAAAATTCGAAGCTATAGAAATTTGACTCCATCGGGTAATTTCGAGAATCCCTTGAACGGTCAAGATGTTAAATAAAGGAGGTGAATAAAAAATATGAAATACTCCAAATTATTTTACAAGCACAAGGACAGATGAAAGGAAAGAGAAGAAACAGTCTGGTTGCAAAATATTAAAAGCTGGACAAACGTGTTTTTCTTTACAGCGATTACAGATAGACGAAAGGCATGTCAAAATGTGATCAAGGAACTAGTGATTGCCGACGCTCGTCGACGAGCATGATAATTCTGTATGTATATGTAAAATAATATAGCCGCACTAGTTATCTCATATTGGTCAGTCCGATTCGTTATAAATCGATTATATAATAAAATATGTAGTTAGGATGATTAAAATATTTTTGTCTCTTACTAGTTCATTAACTATATAAGTTACGATGACCCCCATGAAATTTGAATGTTAACAAAATTTCATATCTTCTGATCGATAAAAAAAATTCTTAATTTTAAAAATATTTGTGTAGAAAATTATCTAGAGTCATGTAAGAAGTCGTATTGTATAATAAACACCCTGTATAAAATTCATAATTTTACATCAAATAATTTGTGACTAAAAAGGGTTAGTAATGAATTATTCTTCTTCATCAACGGCATTTTCCCGTTGTCGCGGGGTCTGCCATATAAATATATCGTTTCTATCCAATTTGGTTGTTTTCTAGATCTGAAGAAATACTGACATCTGTAATATCCATCCTTATAACTTCGTCATCTTTGCTTTGGCCTTTCTACTGGTCTTTTACCAGGAACTTGAAATGTATGCGCTACCGATATTACTGAACCCTGTCATTATCTTGAGCTCGTAGCACGTGTCCATACCACCTTAGTCGGCTTTCACGGAGTTTGCTTACGATAGGCGCGTAGCACAGATTCGTTCGTTTTTTATTCGATCGGATAAACGTATGCCCATTGACCGTCTTAACATGTGCATTTCCATCACATGAAATCGCCATTGCAAGTGGTCTAATAAATGTTCTGTAAACTTCCAACTTCAGCCGAATGGCCATGTGTTTGTCGCATAATACGCCGGTCACAGATTTTCATTTCAGCCATGTTGTGCTTATCCGATTGCGAACTGTTTCGGATGTACCACTGTCGCTCTGTACAGAAGAACCGAGATATTTAAAGCTATATGTCAGGGGGTAGTTGTTCTCCAAATAATTGTATAGACCCAATTGTTTTATTATAGTCATGTATTCTGTTTTCTTCACATTTACTTTAAGGCCAAACTTTTCTAATTCGTCAACCCATATTTGGACTCTGTTTTGGAGTACATTATTTTGAATTTTCGATTAAAACAAAAACATCGTCTGCATTCATAAGTGTCCAGGCTATAGGCGTTTGCATATCGCGCGTGATTGTGTCTAAAATCGCATTAAACAGCAATGGTGAGAGTGCCGAGTCTTGGTATACACCTATTTGGATAGGATAGTCCTCACATTCTCCCACTGCACATCTGACCCTGGGTGTTACATCTTTGTAGGGTATTTGCACCCATTTAATCAGTGTTCCAGGAATTCCGTGTTCTATCGGAGAAAACCAAATTAAGTTATGAGAGATGCGATCAAAAGGTTAGCAATGAATTCTCGTATGCAATTAGTAATTTGTTCCCTAGCGTTTAAATCTTTATTTGGGGGATAGTAATATTAATAAAAATAGCGTATATTTTCATTTACGATTATCTGTTTTTTTGTTTTTTTAAATTAAAACAAAAATTTTTTGCAAAGCTTTACTTTTTGACGGGTTATATGATTTTAAATTATCGACGGCTATTCTTCGCTTAATCTCAATTTTATTATCGTTATCGTATAACGCGCGTTAATTAATTCAATGCCGATCGTGTTTACAGCGCTGATATTAGCGAATCGGAGCCGAACACGATTAGTCTGTTAATCGGCGTTGATAATATTCAAAAGCTGCAATCAGATATTCACCATCCGTTGTTTAATTTCAAAGTCCACACGAACGACCTATTTATCATACCTTTATACAAGTATTTACATCATCCACCAACGTTGCAGGTTTTTATTTTATTTATTTATTTTTATTTTTTATTATTTTTCAATCAAGCATTGTCAGATACGAGAACAGGAGATTATATATTTATTAAAAGATGTATGGTAGAGGAAAAAGAATAGGAAAAAGGAAGAAAGTGAAGAGAGAAGAAATGAGAAATATGGTAATTAAAACAATATCATTTAAAAAATTTGGAATGTAATGATTTTTCAAATGATAAACAACAATAATGAAAAAGTTAAAATCACTAAAAAATTTTAATCTATAAGAAAATGGTTCATTGGATAGGAAAGTACCTAAAAATTTCTAAAATTTATTAGCAATATATATATATATATATATATATATATATATATATATATATATATATATATATATATATATATATATATATATATATATAATCCACGCATATGCTGTTACCGCGTATATTGTAAAATATTTTTTTTTAAGTATACAGACTTCCCACTTGCGTAGTCCGTTAGACAAGCTATTTTACTTAATCGGTAGCCCCTAGTTATAAAAATATATACAAATTTATAAAAATGTAAAATACACAATTTACAAAAATTATTTAAAGTGAAAAAACAGTATTTTTTAAATAATCGGATAGTGAATGTGGTAAACTGAGACATAACATTTATACATAAACAATAACATAAAAGCAAATAAAATAAAAATAAAAAAAACATTCAAAAATATAAAATTTATACGTAAACAATTCTTCTTCTTCTTTTAGTGTCTTACGTCCTTGACGCGTTGGCTGTTTAAGTGTTCTATTTCTTGCTGCTTCCATTAATTCTCCAATTCCTTTTATTCCCGTCCAATCTGTTATGTTCATTATCCATCCGAACTTCCTTCTGCCTCTTGGCCGTTTTCCTTTTATTCTACCTTATAATATAGTTTGTAATATGCGGTATTCTTGTCCACGAATTATGTGACCGAAATACGCAATTTTTCTTTTTTGTATGATATTCCATAATTCTCTGCTTTTCAAGACTTCCGCATTTGTTACTTTTTCTGTCCACGATATTCTTAAAAGACGTCTCAGAAACCACATTTCCATTGCTTTTAGCCGCTTTTCAGATATCTTCTTTATCGACCATGTCTCCACGTCGTATAGTAGTACCGGGCCATATATAGCAATTAATGACCTTTAACCTTACAGGTAAGGGGAACTTTGGTTGCAGAAGTACGTTACTGAGTCTTCTAAATACATCTTCGGCTATTCCATATCGGACTCTGATTTCTTCATCACAATCCAATCTGCGATTGATTACTGAGCCCAAGTATCTGAATTTCTCTATTTTTTCAACAGTTCTTCCATTTATATATGCTTTAAAAATGAGGATGGTAAATTAGCTCTTAATGATAAGGAAAACTGTAGTATTCTAGCAACGTATTTGAATAAGCTTCTTAATTGTGAAGAACTAAAAGAAAAATTTCCAAGACAATTAACAACGTCTAAACATGAAGAATCTGTAGCTCCTAATTATCAAGAAATTTAAGAGCTTGTGAAATAGTTAAGTAACAATAAGGCTTCTGGTGAAGATGGAATAATTTCTGAAATGTGAAAGAACGCGGGCCCAGAAATTATCGGAAAACTACAAAGTGTAATAGAAAAAATTTAGAAAGGGACAAAAGTGCAAGATGAGTGGAAAATAGCATTAATCCATCCACTGCATAAGAAAGGAAAAAAAATGATGCCAATAACTATAGAGGCATTTCACTATTGCCTGTGACATATAAAATTTTTTCTCTAAAGCACTTCTAAACCGGTTAGAAAGGCAAACAGAAAAACAAATAGGTGAATATCAAGCTGGCTTGCGGAAAGGTTGATCCTTGCGTTGAACGCATTATGAATCTTAAATTGATAATTAGACATAAAAGAATAAGAGGAAAGAACATTTCGTAGACTTCAAGCATACGATTCTGTTGATAGGAAGACACTACTCAACACTTTGGCAGGATTCCATGTGGATAATATGACTATGAATAAAATAAACCTTAACAAACACAACATTCAAAGTCAAGTTTCGAGCAGAAATATCCGAGGTGTTTGAAATTAAAACAGGAGTAAGACAGGGAGATTGTCTATCCCTTGTGGTTTTTAACTGTGTTCTGGAGAATGTTATGCGAGAGTGGAAGATACTGCTGGAAAATTGCGGAATTGAACCGATAAGATTAGGAAGAAAAAAAATCTAGGATCGATATTTCATTGCATTCGAGGATGATATTGCAATTTTAGCGGATAATTTGTAAGATGTATTGATTCAGTTAAATTCATTCAAAGACGTAGCTGAAAAACCTGGGCTGCAAATTTCCAAGATGTAGTGATTCAGTTAAAGTCATTGAAAGAAGTAGCTGAAAAAGCTGGCCTGCAAATTTCATATGAATATAACCAATGAACCTTCGGCACCATGTTATTTATCAACGAAATACGGAAAGGTTAAATAAAAAAGTCGCCAAATTTAAATATGTAGATGAAATAATCCAACCAAATCGTTTAGATAAAGTAGCGAATCTGGCCAGAGTACACAAGATGGAGCAAGCATTCAATATAGTAACTGGAGAAATATATAAAAATAAGTCATTATCTATAAATACGAAGATACGGCATTATAATACTGTTATTAAATCGCAATGTCTATATGCTGCAGAATGTCTGAATATGAACACAAGAAAATAAATCGAGCTCATAGAGAAGAAGGAACGAAAAATGATGAGGAAAATTCTGGGATCGAACACTAAAGATTGACAATGGGCATTAAAAATCAACAAGGAAATATATGAGAAAACTGAAAAGATATCGGGCACAATGAGAAAAAAAAAGAATAAGATTCTACGGAAAAGAATGGAGCCACATAGACAAACTAAAGCCATATTTGAATACTTTGAAAGCAATCCAAAGAATAAACTTACGTGGTTTATAGAAACCAAAAAAGATATAATATCATCAGAAATGAACATAAAAAATGAGGATGTAATCGATAGAAATAAATTCCGAGAGAAAATCAACGCATTTAAAGGTTTTGCCGAAAACGTGAAGCAGAACACCGGTAGTAACAACGTGTGGACAGAAGAAAGAAAAGAGCAGCACAACTTGAAGATGAAGGAATATTAAAAATAAAATCTCATTATCATTGTTTTTTACGTGATGCATAGCTGGCCAAAATCGAAAAAAAAAATAATAATACCCGATAGCAAGTAAAATAAAAAAAAATAAAAACATCCAACAATGTGAAATTTCATACGTAAATAAAAACATAATAGCCAGTAAAATAAAAATAATAAAACATAATTTTAAAATAGTTGTAAAATATTAAAACGAAATTCACAAAATATACTTCTTAGAATTGATTCTTTGTTAAAATTTATCATTGAATTTAATAAGTTATTCTTCTTTTATGATTTCAATTTTTTCTAGCAGTTTTCTGTTTTTTGAATGTTTTTCTGCGTGGGGAAAAATTTTATAATTTTTGTTAATATGATTTATTTTGTGTTTTGATTCTTTGCAATGTTTTCAAAATAATGATTTTTCATCATCGATATCTGCTTCATTGTCCATGTTTCCGCACGATCATACCAAAGTTTTAATTTGCGTATGTTAGCGGACAAGTGTGTACTTATCGTTGCAATTTTTTCCCCCATTTACTATACGATTGTTAACATCTTCAGTACAATCCATATGCGTTATAGTTTGTCCTAAATATCTGAATGATTTTACCGTCTATCATCTATCGTTTCATTTTCTAATTTTATCTTCATTTGTGGACAAACTTTGCTAATTGCTATAACTTTTGTTTTCTTAATGTTAATCTTCTCATTCCATAATTTTTATTAATGTGTGTAATTTGTTAATTCGTTGAAAGCACTTTGAGACTTTCTGTTAGTAAAACTTGATCATCGGTGAATTTGATTACATGTAATCTTTTGACTCCAATTTTGAACCTTGAAATCTATATATGACGCATATAATTACAAACAGCACCGGACAGAAAAGAAAATTATCAATTCGTTAATGAAAAGTCCACAACAGACGGACACATTTCTTTGGATTCCAGCTCATATTGGACTCCATGTTAATGAACTGGTTGATAGAGAAGCCAAAGATGCAGCAATTGTTCTGCCTGCGCTAAACATCGCAGTTCCTCCATCAGATTTTGCGCGACACATGAAGAAGAAATTATTGTTTTTGTATGAATAAAAATAGCGTTCTGTTCCTTTAATCAGTTAATTACGTTCGGTGAAGTCCTCAATACGACCGTGGAATGTAAACATACACTACCGTAAAGACGACGTGGTTATCGCCCCGATTTCGACTGGGCCATACAAAGATGTTCACTTCTAGCAGAGCAATAAACTATCTCAATGTGCCTTGTGCGGTGTCACTCTTATTGTTCACCATGTCCTCTTCGTTTATCCCTAATATTCCACTTAAAGATCTCATTGAGCCTTCGGATTTTCCTTCCACTTCTCGCTGACATCAACACCTCTCCAACCTTTTTTTTTTTCTATATAAAACAGCCCCGAACCACTCAATCTAATATATTTTTCTTCTCGTGCCTTAATAGTATTAGTGTATATTATATATATATATATAACAACGATAAAAATACATTGTAATTAATTAAGTTTAAAACCGTGTTGAATCAGTTATTTCGATAGATAGTAATGACCGTGTTTATGGTGAAGGTATTGCGGTAGTGCTCGTTGATGGAAGTTCGCGTAATGAAGAAAATATTATGTGAATTTTGAAAAAATTTGAAATTGGCACAGAAGGTTTATAAATACGAATATAATATTGTAATATCAGCATTTTTCAACGATAATAATTTTAAACAATTTTGATTATTTTCCTTTTTAAAAAAAAATCTCATCAAGAATTCACGTCTCAATCATCAGAATTTAACTAGTTTTTAGTCAGATTTTGATGACGGGCGGTGTATGTATATATATGAAACATTAATGTTACTTAACAACGGGAATGATATGTGGTTAGTTGCTGAAAGAAAATTTTTTGAAAATGTAATGAATTATTTTTATTTTTGTTGATTTATATTTTTAATGGCTTAACATTAACGATTCTTAATATACTATTTTAAATTTTAATATTATATTTAATTGTTAAATTTTTATTAATTGGTTATTTTAATTTATATATATTTTCATTTTTGATTAATTTATTTTTGTTTTAATTTTAAATTAAAATTTAAAAAAATTATTATAATTAGGCAATATTTAAATGTTTATTAAAAACATTTTTTTTTCGGATTTATATTTTTAAAAGTAGGTTCTGCTTAATAAATTTTATTAATTCGATCAATCGTTAATTTTTCTGGCTATAATTTTTTTTTTTTTTTTTTTTAATTCGAATATAGAAAACTAGAAAATATGTATATTCGTCTATTGCGGATTTTTTTTTAACAAAATCGAGATTTAAAATTAGAAAGATATTCCATATATCCGAAAATTAGTAACTTATAATAAGTTTAAAGAAAAAATATAAATATATATTTTTCAACGTATTAATTTATAAAGGTACGATCTTAACCGTTAAGTTAAATAAGTACTAGGAGAATAATTATAAAATATATATGTATGCCTAGACGTATATCACCGGGATGGAAAAAATATTGGGCCATGAAGGATATTATTTTTAATACGAACATGAATCCATCATTAAAAAAGAAACGAGTGTTTTGGTACATTATATCGGTGATTTACGTACGGTTCCCAAACATGGTTGTGTAATACAAAGCAAATGAATAAGTTACGAAAAATAAAAAGACGATAAAAATAGAATATCTCTGAATGTGTGGAAAGCAAGAGTTAGAACAATTTGGAAACAAATGAATGCTGGATGGATATTCATTATGGAAGTAATATTAATAACGACGGCAGGTGTCTTTGATGAATGTTGGCTTTAATAGGTTAATATTTAATTTTTGATTTTTATTTTTTACACAGTATCCATAGGAGTATTTAAAATACGATTCTTTATATATATATATATATATATATATATAGTGCGATTTAATTTACCCCTGTGACATAGTAGCTAGAGTTACAATAGAGTGATCACGAATACGATGATGATGATTATGATAGTGAGTGAGTAGACTATTTTGATGAAATATATATATTGTGATACGGTATAAAAAGTATTTTTACTTTATTCAATTTTAAATTATAGTTTTAGTACCTCTGATATATTCGAAAAGTTCTGACAATAAACGATAAATATAAATATATATTGTTATTCTAAATTATAATTCGCTTGCTTTCGTTTTAATTTCATAGAAGAATAATTTTTCGATAAATTATAATGACGCCTATTTACGTTTCTCATTAAGCATTTATTTTTTCAATTGTTTTTACAGAAACCTCCGCTTGATGTTGAAGACATTTTAGGCGTAGATCCGGATGTATTTCAAACAATTACGATATTTCGGAATAATTACATCGAATCAGAAAAAGTTAATTTTACTTGTAAGTATTGACATCTACTTCTATATAATATATATATATATATGTGTGTGTGTGTGTATTTCTGTCCTTTTATATCACGTAAGTATGTGGTAACATCATGTGATATCAAGGTAAAATTGTATTAACCACTTTTTACTACTCTTCCCGACATGCTGCCTTTCTCGTAGCAGCAAGCAATGTGAGTCAAGTTTTTTAAACGGATACCTTCCTCTGTTTCTATATCCTCCTGGTATTCCCTGTGAAGTATATACGAGTGCGCCTGTCTTCCTTCTTATGTGTCCAAAAAATTTTACTCTGTTACTATTAATTCCTGTTAATAAGTGTATACTCCGACTTTCAGATCATCCAATATCGACGCATTTGTTCGGTGTGCTGTTCAAAGTAATCTGAGCTCACATCTTTAAACCCACATTTCAAACGGGTCAATTACCCTGCCGTTTGTAGGTTTCCGAATCGTACGTCGCTACTGGAAAAATTAAGCTGTTTATCAATTTTATCTTCTTTCGTTTGCTAAATACAGTGCTTCTTCTAGTCTTGGTTAATTTCGTTGTCGTATATCGTTCCAGTGTCAGATCTTCTTCGCATCCTTCGTTATTTACGATGAGGGAACTTAAATAATTATATTTATCTACTACTTTATAGTTGTCAGTGTTATCATCCTTGGATTTGAAATTTCTTATGCGATTTATAGCCATAACTTTTGTTTTCTCCGTTTTAATGCATAAGCTATATTTTTCACTAACATTTTTGAGCTTTGAAATCAAATGTTTTAATTCTTTTTTCGTATTTGCTAAAAGAAGGATATCATCCACATATCCTGATTTTGTTGACACCGATCGAAACACACCTTTGTCATTCGTCTAATACTTATATATATATATATATATATATATATATATATATATTTATATTTATTAATCGAAAATTTATTAGTTTGTTTTTTCTATCCTAATTTTCTCAAGGGTATTTTCATCTTTCTATTGGGAAATCATGTTATGTGGAATTACTTTTTTATGCAAAATGTTTCACAGTTTTAGCTACTCTAGTTAATTGAAAGCTTCTGTGTAGTCAAAAAAATATAAGTATATCTTCAGGCTGAATTCCAGTATTTACAATTATTTATCTCGCATTAAATACATGATTGTTAATACTTAAAACCGACTTAGTAAAAAAGCTTTAAGTCTTTCATTTATGATTTGTAGTACTATTTTACTTGAATGTGAGAAGAGCGATATTGTTCTGTAGTTAGAACATTGTACAAAGGGTGCTTTTTAAAAATTGGAATGAAAAATGTCTAATCTTCTGGTCACTTTCCTGTTTGCCATATATTTTTACATATTGCGTGTCACATTTAAAATTTTTCACTCGCAATTTATCTCAAAGCTTCTGATGGATTTTAATCCTCTCCGACAGTTTTATGTCTTTTCAGTTTTATATTACCTCCGCTTTCATACAATGTTCTTCAATACTTTTTCCAAACTTCCAAAATTCCCATCGGTTCAGTAATTTCCATGTTCATCTTTTATAATTTGTGTTTCAGTTTAAAATTCGTTTGTTAGGTACTTCACTATTCTGAAAAGATCCTTTGTTTCATGATAGTTACCGTTTTCTTCAATTTTACTACATAGATTTCACTTATTTGTTTATTCAATTGCGCTATCTTTTTATTTACTTGGTATGAATTTTGTTTAGCTTTCTTGGTGACGGAATTAAATGAGCATAATTAGAATTACATTTATCTGCAGCGGCCCGTTCTAATTGCAACGATATTTTCATTTTCATTTGACGTATTGTCAAAATGTTTTAAAGTCGAACCGGAGGTTGATAAATTATTGGAGTAATTTTATATAAATATCGCGTTTATGTTTTATATTTATACGGCATCTTGGATAATAATAATGCACGCGACTAGATCTATTGCACGTGAGACTATAACGGCCGTCACAACCAGCCTCCGTATCATCTTATGATACATAAAAGGTCGGAAAACGAAAAATAATAACGTTAATACGATCAAAGGAGAAAAGTAAGAATCAATAATTCGATAAATACGTTCAAAATCAATAAATGCCGAATAGTATCCAGTCTATAACGAATTATAATAGTTAAAAAATTAATCGAATCTTCATAAAGTACTTAAAACGCGCGTGACAAATATTTTTATTCATTTATTTTTAACTGTGTCGAAGGGATCGAAAATGCGCACTCGAATAAAGAGATCGTCGGAGAAGGCAAAGGACAGCTTACGATAAAACTTGATACGTGGCGCGAGTGGTTGATCAGTTTCCCGGTACGAGAAACAGTTTCGAACGCGAAATTTATTAAAAACCCACAATGTTCATCGTCGTCACGGTCGGATAATTGTGTGTTATCGTCATCTACTAAATCGTATTTCGAAGTAAATTTATTTATTTATTTGTCGAATTATTCATTTATTTATTTCATTGGTTTTCTTTTTAAACTAATTTATTCGTATAACCTATATGATTTATTTATTTTTCTACTTAATATAAAACGTACGAACGCAAAAATAATAATAACGTTGAAGATTCTCAACTGTTATATCATATTCCAAAAGAGCCACGGGTTAAACACGGGGATCACTTCGTAAAAATCTTGTTCTTGTTTTTGTTGGATTAAGGAGTTGTCAACAAATCCACGCCATCTTGCTATCACCAGAAGTGGTGTTTGACGGAAATAATATCGAACATTAGATCTTATCCCAAATACAAAAATAAAGATAGCCTTCTGTCTGAGCTTCTGTTGATAAGGAATACGCTACCAATACAACTTGAAGAACTTATTGTAGATCCTACCTCCTGGAATGTGTATTAATTATATAATTTCATTAAGGCCAAGAGTATAAACTTACGAAACATTCTACCGTAACTTAATCTTTCCGAAAGATGAAAACTTTAAAAAAAAATGCTGATAAGATGCATGCGATCTGTTCCGCTGAACAATAGGTAGCACTGATCCATATAAAAGCTATAACGGAATGCTTCCCAGCGGTCGTTATTCCTTAATTTATAGTGGTATAATATGAAAAAACTATTTGATCATTACGGTCGGTTTTCTAATTCGACCTGACTACGTCTCTTTGATCGTCTGAATGACACTCCAAATTGTAGGATGTTGGCTGCTAGTACATGGGTTTCAAGCCGATGCATATATCTTCTCGCACAGTTTTCGATTACTTCTTTAACAGGCGATATACGGACATCGTTGTGTATATCGTCGTTGCGAACATACTATAGGGCTGATACGATATTCTGCAAGACTTTTGTTTGAAATTTTTGTATTATGTCTAGGAGTTGTATCCCAAATCTGAATAACGTATGACCAAATTGGTTTAAAAATTGCTTTATAAAGTATTACTTTATTTTCGAGCGACAGTATTGAGTGCCAGTCAGCCAGTACATGTTCTGGTATGTAATGTTGGGCTGTTTGCATTTGACAATAATGTGATTTTTCCGGGTGATTTGTTTATCAAGGTGTAATCCAAGGTATTTTACATTATACGATTCGGAAATTGTAGGTTCATTTAGCTTAGTCGGTAAATTTTCATATTCATTTAAGGTAAATAAAACTTTGCATTTTGTTTCGTTAACGTTGACTTTCCACAGACTAAACCATCTTTCTACTTGCAGTAGATGATTTTGAAATTTCTTAGCTGTTAAATTGTTATCACAATGGGTGGAAAGAATAACGGTGTTTCCAAGTATACTGCCTTGCGGCACTCCCGATTGTATCGAATGAATTCGTGAGCAAGCCCCATTAACATTAACATAGAAATATCTTTCTGTTAAATACGATTCCATTAGCCGGTAGTACTCGTGAGGTAATTTAAGTGTTAATTTCTACAATATTTCAACGTGTCAGATTTTATCGAAGGCCTTCTCGATGTCGAGAAATACCGCTGAGCAATACTTCTTTTCCTGAAAACTTTTGTTTATGATGTCGACTGTTCTATGTATTTGTTCAATGGTGCTATGGTGATTCCTGAAGCCGAATTGATAATGATTAACCTTATTTTCATCAACAATTGGTTTAATTCTCCTGAGAATGAATTTTTCAAGTACTTTAGAGAGAACCGGTAGTAGGTTAATTGGTCTGTAAGAGGACACTTAATTTTGACGTTTACCCGGTTTTGGAATCAATATTACGGAAGAAAATTTCCAATGTATCGGAAAATATCCCGTAAGAAAGATTGCTTTGAAAATGTGGGATGAATAAATAAAGAATAAAATTAATTTCCTGATTCTGTAAACGTTAATGTTTTAAATATTATTATTATTATTATTATTATTATTACGTGCATAACTACATACGTCATTAGGAGATACGGGAATTGCTGATGATTAAATGACTGGGACGATTTAATTGGCCAATTTGTTTTGTACAGGAAGATATAGATTTAAAGGATAAATAGGATATTGCAAATCGGTGTATAATGAAAAGTATACAGTGAACTGAAGAATAACATGATTGGAAATAGAAAATTATAGGACAAAAAAAATGAGCTCTATTCTCAAGCGTTTAATAAAATCGTGACCCACTGGTGATCACCGTTGCTTAGTCGATGATCTTAAAAAAAAAAGGTCTATTGAAAAGCCTAATATGTTTCTATTCCTGTTTAAAACTGAAATTAGTTATTTACTAACATGATTATTTACATATCTACTTACGACGTAATGCACCTGTCAATCGGCCGTTAATTTCATTTATTTTATCAGTAATTTCCATTCCTGTTGGAGTTTACTTTATACCTATTTTTAGTAACATTATCGGTTCTAGAATACTTTTCCCCCCCTGCTCTGGTCTACACCTAGCCTGTCTAGGCCACCAGTAGATGTTATCATAAGTAAATTGCCATATTCATTGATGGTGTAGCTAATTACTGTTCACATAGCGGCTTTTCGTCATTACGTGCCATTAACTAGAGTAAATCTAGTGAGATACTAAAATTTTTCCTATTTATTAATTCATCGTAACTGTGTATCCTAGCGCATATTCGCGGGATTTCTGTTCTTTCGTCGACGTTTCGGTATTTCTTCTTTTTTATTTGTTGTCTCCATCACGAAGGTTGGCGATCAACATGACGATGTCAGATCTGAACATTTTAACAGGCAGATGGTGGAACCAACGATGAAAATCCTTTGACCACGAGTTTTGAGGACGGCCTTTTAATCTTTTGCGTAAGATCTTTCCTTCCATGAGACGCAGAATTTCGTGTTTATGTCCTCTCATGATGTGGCCCAAATATCGTATTTTCCTTTCTTTAATCAAATTTAATAATTCCGGGCGCTTCAATTGCATTCTATTAAGAACTTTTTTTCTAGTATCAACGAAATTTTTAACATGCGTCGGTACGAATATTATTCAAATATCATTTTTTTTTAAGATTTTCGGTATTTACTTAATTAATTATTTTAATTTAAAAATATATATAAATAACGTTATTACTTGACGAAAGATAACTTTTAATTAAAAATGGACGAAACTTTGAACATACAATTTATTTCTCTGATCTTTCCCACGGTCGAGAGTTATTAATTTTGTAACTCGCGTGAAAAATATCTCGGATTACTTGTACATTTAATTTCTTTTTGACAAACGTGTAATAATTTCGAAAAAATGTTTGCCATTTGTCATGCAGCTGTGGAGATTAATTTAACCGATTTAAAATTCGAGGAAGAGTCAAACGTCGTGTATAATTCAAAAATATTTTAAGCCGTGTGTTTTATATACGCTTTTTATATTCATATTTAAATGCGATTAAATAGGATGAAATACGTAGAACACCGTCGAACACGAATCATTACGAATATAATATGAAATTGTTCACTGTTGAATTTGGCGAACCGGGTACACAGGGCAAGTCCCGACCTATTTTAGTGGTTACGATCAATGACGTTTTGCGCGCTATGAAAAGAGAGACATTCACTTTATATGATTCTAATTGGAGTCGTTATGTCGCTGGTAATTAATTAAATTATATATTTATATATATGATTTTATTTTTTATTTATTTATATAGGGTTCGCATCTAATACCAATTAATTAAAATGCGCACATTGAGAAGTAAATAATTAAATACAAGTATACAACTGAATTAAACTACACAAAATGCGAAAAAAGAAAAATATATATATATATAATATGTATAATAAAATTAAATTAATTGTTATAATCGATTGAACTGCCTGACGTATTATTACGAATCGAAAGAAGTATGATGAATTTTGATTTCTTATATGTTCTATGAATTCATTACAGTAGATTTTCTTTTATACAACACGCTCGGCAACCGGCCTATGACGAATAACTGAATGGATGGATAACGGAAATTGAATTACAAACAAATCACATATATAGCACTGTACCAGTTTGTAAATCGTTTAGGAAAGAAAATGTTTAAAAAATGTATTTTGTATTTAGAAATTTAGTGTAACAGTGCGGCATAGTACAGTAATAGAAAAATGTTCTCTGCGTCTAATTGTTTATATATTAAAAAAGAAAATGTAATTTTTTTCTGTTTCTTTGTAGCTCGAGCTTTCTTTATGGCAATGTTCCGTATTATTTTTAGAAGTAGGATCTGTGTAAAGTTGGTGTTTCCTCTCGTCTTTCAAATCAATTTATGCGCTTTGTTAACGTTGTGACAGCTTCTGAATGGCTGATTGCTGATTCTTCATAATTGTCGATAATTTCACCATTATATTGGACTGCTGAACATTTCATAAACTATCGAAATTTCAAAACCTTCGTCTTGTTTATTACATTCTAACCAATCTGTTACTTCTACAGTTATTACTAAGCAGGCCGTCATCGTAAAGTTTCGTGATTTCGTTAACACTAACAGTTCAGGTCATTAACCGTAGCTGCTGCACCAGTGACGGATAACAGAGAGTATAAAAAAAAGTTTTACTGTATTAATTTATTAATTTGTTATATATTTTATCGACGACGTCTGTTTAACAAAATCCGTCGTGAATCGGCAAATTTATTAAGAATAGATGAAATATGGGTTAAATTTTCTTATTAATTTATTTATTAAATCTCGCCATTGTTCGCGTCAAGTTATTAAGAATTAATGATTGGGATTATAACTAATTTAATTTTAACTTTACGCGGTCGTCATGATCGCCAACTATGTTAAGTATTGATAATTTCGAAAACACCAATTTGTTGTTTTATTATGAATACGTTTATATTGTATTTTATTCTTCGACAATTGTTTCTATCGTTCAAATTTTGAGTAAATTTAAAAGCTTAATATAAAAAACACGTTTGTCAACAATACTGTAAATATCGGTGCATTAAGTAATTAAGAATTTTATTAGCGTTGCAATTGTAAGGAACGCTGTGACTGAAGGGTACGCACACATATATGTATAAAAAAATGATTAATCTTTTATAACTGAGTGAACATTACACGGTAGAGGTGCTCAATTTCAAAATTTTACATTTTCGTAATGTCTACAGGTCGAATTACTTCAGTCGGCGAAAGTCTCCGTAAGTTTTTATGGAAGCCATTGTATTTGGATGAGTTTGTAAACGAGTCGTGTGAGCTCTGGCAAATCGTTTTATCTGATTTTCTACTCAACGAATGTTCAATACGTTTGAGACGTAGCAGCCTAATACGTAATATTTCATTTTGAATTATCTAAATATCGATCGGCTTTGCGCAACCTGTTTATGTATCTACATGGGGTTCAGCGTATCATTTCTTCCAACGGATTTCGAGTCGTTAGAAAACGAATTTTAGTAACTTACGGTTATGTTTATGTTGATGTACAATAAAATTCATTTTCAATTATAATAGGCGCCGTGGAAGGAAAATATCTGTCGGAAACGGTAAACGGACAGAAATTGATTAAACGGTCCAATTTAATATCGACCGCTATTATCAGTTTTCAGACTGAAAGACGTATGGTTGGTTCGTTCGGACTTGTCATTAATTATACAATGCCGTGTGATCTCGTGCCGGAGAAGGTTACGCTGGTGTGTAAAATTTTTAAATTTTTAATTCTCTCGGTTTTATTTTTGATTTTAAATGTTACATATATGTATAAGAGACCTTGATAAGAATTGTTAAGTAAATTAATTAGTACAGATCAATTTTGAACATCATCCAATTTTTCGTCTATTTATATTTGCATGTTTGCAATTTTTTTGCATAAATAAAAATTGAACAGCTTTCGAACAATACAAAGCTCTTCTCAATATGTAAGAAGTTCCAGAATCTTATTATTATTATTATTTTGTCAAAATTCATCTGACCAAATAGCTTGATGAGGTCAGGGACATAACTGGAATAATTTAAATGTCCTTTAATAAATTTTTAATAAAATAAACGTAATAATCGGAGATTAAAAAATGTAAAAACAAAAAGATCTATATTCAACATTAATGTCAATTAGATGGACTAAAAAATATACATATATATTTTTTTTTACTAAATTTGTCATTTACAAATTTTAAAATTCTTATATATCGGGAACAATTAGGTTAGATTTTTTTCTTTTTAAATGCACTTAACTTTATTGATTTATAAAAAAAAACGTATAATTTTATTATATAAAGTTAAATGAAAAAAATGATATTGACTGGCGTAACTGATAAATATAAACATATAAAATTCAATTATCTATCTATCTATCTATCTATATATATATATATATATATATATATATATATATATATAGATAGATAGATAGATATGTATATATATGTGTGTGTTTTCAATGGTTGCGATTTAATGTTTAAAATAAATTATCTCGATAGATGGTTAACCTTAGAAACCCAGGAAAAAACCCGATTTCTACTTTAACTACCTGCGTTATAACCGTGATTTAGTCGAACACGTTTCTTTTTCGTAATAATCAAATGTTCGACGGTATTTTATTGTACTCATAAATTTTCTTTTTCATCTTTTCTATTATTCAGTTCAATGATTGGTCTGGTCCGCCGTTAATGCTTTCATTTTCTACCGTGAATGATCTGCATCAATTTTCTCAAATTTAATATATGTCTGTACTCGTATTGATTGCTTTATAGGATTGATTAACATTAGCCCGGTTTGTGTTTAGGTCTTTTCCGCAACATTTTGTCTACTATGCGTGTCCCACTCTAAATTTGTTTTTCTTATACTGCATGGGATACAACGTAATTCTTGAACTCGAACAAATATAAAAACTTAAATTCTTGGCGTGCTCTTACCATGGATATATACATATATTCGTAGTCCCAACCGATTTCGGTTATGGATGGTCATCCAGCGAAGCCTCAACCATATGTTGATATTGTCCTCTATCGTATTATATATAATGCCGTTTTTTTTTTTTAAATGTATTTTACAGATCGATATATTGTATACGTTGGAATACGCGCAAAATTATATTAATACCACCGTGATAATTCAAGTGGGAAATATGATTCCTCCTACACTAATCGAAGCGTTGGTTGTAAATTCTTATCATTTTTTCACGCACCCATGCGGAGCTATGATTTTTGGATTCTGCGAAAATGGTACAGCTTTCCAAAAGATATTTTGTATTTTAGCAGAAATTGCTTTTATCGGACTTTTGATTTGTTGGATTAAAGGAGATCCCACATACATCAACTGTATTATCGAAATATTCCGATGTCAAATTTCTATTGCGAAGATTATTTATTCCAGGTAATTATACGATTTTTTTTTTAGTGACATCGGGTTTTAATTGTTATCGATATCGATCGAATTTAATTATGATTTACGATAACATTATTTCCAACAAGTGAACATTTTTATGTTTTAGGTAAAATATTGGTAGATATCGTACAGCTTAATTAAATATATATATATATATATATATATATATATATATATATATATATATATATATATATATATATATACAGTTTTTAAATGTATTTTGATATGGTAATGTTCAAATTTTTTTGTTATATTTTATATATATATATATATATATATAATTATGATATATTAATATAAATAATATAATATTAAAATAATATAATGAAAAGTTTGTGTAACAATATCTTCTGCTTCATTTCATTATTTGAGCCGCGTTGTGTTGTGAATTTATTTGGTGCAAGTTCCAATATGTCACCACTTATACCATTCTTGCGCTAAACCCATAACTTGTTCTGCGTTTAATATCTATATAATTTATTAATTTGATTAATGCAGCGATTCAGCGGTCTGTTCTTCATTTCTTTTTTCATTCACTTTTCCTGGCAAAATTATTTTTTCCAACCCATTTGTTCTTACTATAAGATTGAAGAAGCTTAATATGCGCCTTTTAATGAATGTTAATAGCCGTTGGTTGGTCTCGATTATGAGCTCTTATAAAAATGGTTTCGTTTGTTTTTTGGGCAGTCCATGGGATTCTTCAGAATTTTTGATATCCTTCATTTCAAAAGTCTCGATTTTCTTTCTCAATAAAAAGGTTGATAGTTCATGTTTCTGACTCATACGTCGCTATTGAGAAAACTAAGTTTATTATTTCGGAGATTTTATGATTTTTCCATATATGGTTAAGTCATCCAATCATGTAAAGCTATCCGTCTCTTTACTTCCCCACAAGTTCTTGATATTCGAATACCCAGATAAAGTAATTTATCTTTGACCAGTATTATTGTTAAACATTCTTGTTTGTCGAGTACACAATAGTTTCGATTTACTGACTTTCCGTATCTAGAAAACTCACACATCAGCCCAGTATGTAGCCGCGTAAATGGCTTTGTCATTGGCCAACCACAAATCGGGTATATCACAATGTGTGGACAGTATAGCATATGCGTAGATGTTTGAATATCATTGCAGTCACATCTATCATCTTCAATAATATCCCATTCTTTTACATTAGCTTTATATCGCGTAATCCCAGTTCTGAATAGGTTAAGAGACCGCCAGATCTTGATCTGGTACCATGTTCTCTTGAAAGCTCTGAGGGTTAATTCCAACTGCGGTCTTCTATAATCGCTCTCTCATAGATCTTGGTTGTTCCATCAGTACAGAGATTGTATTCAGGAAACTCTTCCTGGATTTTAGTAGCCTTCTTGAATCATTGTGACCATAAAGCCGCATGTCTGTCGTCCAGCATTTGAAAGGCTTGTTCCTTATTTGCTACTACTTCTCTTCTTATTTTAGCAGGTGCCATTCCCATGAACGGGCATATATTTTCTATTAACTCCGATGGATATTCTTCGTTGTCAGCCGTTTGTTGTTTATTTTATAATCCGTTCTCTATGGATATTGAAGACAGTCGATGATATACATCAGATCTTTAGTGACATTCTCTAAAACACAGTGTTTGCCTTGTCGATTATGGTCTTTTACATCCCTTATTGTTATTTTCGTGTTTATTTTTCTTATTCTGTTTATTAATCATTCGTGCTTTGCACAAGGTTTCTATAGAAAGATTTCACACGATATGGCTTTTTTCCTTCCGCGTTTAAAAACAGCCGCTCCTAACCCAGAGAACAGACGTTTAACCATTATCCTTCCCACTGCAGACAAGCGCTTCACTGTTTATGTTTGTTTTCTGTCGGGATTGCTTCTCTTAGTGTTTGTGTAAAGATCTTTACCGCAAGACACTGGCCCGTCTTTGCCCTTTATAACAGGCAGCATATATCGGGGGGTTATTTTATCCTAATCCAATACGGGCATATATGTATAAAGTGTTTCATTATTAAAAATTTACATCTGAATAGTTTAGTAAAGTTATTTTGCTAGTTGTATAAAAAAGTTTCAGCGGATTAATGTAGTTTCGATGTTAATAAATATAAAATATTATGTTATATATAACACATAAGTGAACATATTTATTAATTGGAAGAAAAATAGAATAGAAAGATTGTATTTCATGTTAATATAACATTTTAATTTACATGTTATACACATCATACTATTTAATGTAATGTATGTTGTTACATAAACATTTTATTGTTATATAGGTGACCTAGAGATTTTTTTTTTTAATTTTGAATGAAATTTCCTATATATATATAATATGTGAAACATAATATCAGAAGCATATGAATTATATAATTTTATTCGCCCCAGTTAAGTGCAATTTGCACCCACTGGTTCTATTGTAACGCGAGATCCTCAAATGTTCTGGGGCTAACACTGCTGCCATAGCCAAATCTGTTTAAATTACAATTCTTCTTCCATTACCCGTATGATGTAACAATCTTCCATGGCTGTTCTACGTCCTGATTTTCTTGATTTCAGATGTTCATTTACAACTTGGACTACTAATAAAAAAAAGAATAGTATCCGTACTCTGCCGCTAAAGAAGATCTCTCAAATGGAATATTTTACGAACATACACGACTTTTTCTTAGGTCGTGAAATAACAGACCAGTTACCAAAAAGCGCGTAAGATAGTTTTTTTTTTAATGGGTGAAGGGGAACTAAAAACTCGCACGAAGTCAAAATAATTGCATTTGCATTACTAATAAGGATTTTTTGGTATTCGTACGCTATGCATATTATGTATAATATTGTGTATATATATGTATGTGTAGACTGACATCGCTGTTTTTAATTTTATTAATATTTATATACCGTGCTGCTTACTGCTATAGAGGCCAGTAGATCGGATTAATTATAAATTGAACTACTGTATAAGTATAATTTAAAAATCATTAAGTTATTACAATAGATAGATTATTGTTGTCGCTTTATTGTTAGACTATTTTTGTGACGTATTCTAATAAGTACATTGTCGATCAGTTATTAACGAATGGTAACTTCAGAACCGTCACAGATGCCTTTTGTATTTTAAGATTCTTCTCTGTGCGGTTGATATTGCGGCATTTGTTTCCTATACTATATTGTCCGATGTTAATATAACATTAATATTGATATAACATTAATTGAACTTGTACATTTTCAGTTAGGGTTAACTATCAGTGTCCAGAAATGTATGGCGGTGTTTTTTTTTTGTCGCATTAATGATTTCTCTATTACAACAGAAAATAATGTTATTTCCTTTTGCTCATTAGTTCGGTATTTAAGTATTATTTTGGATGCGCGTTTAACATGGCGGTCGTATATCGATAATCTGCTAACAACTATTAATCGCGCAATTAACATTTTACGTAATCTATGTAATAGTCGTTTGGGTGGCGATCCTTTCATATTCTTAACCTTTTATAGATTACTAATTCGATCTCAAATTTATTATGGTTGTATATTTTATGGATCGGCATCTGCTTCAAATTAAATAAGTTTGATCGTGTACGAAACGAGTGGTGCGGTTAAAAGCATTTCGCTTTCCTCCAATTTAGACGGAGTTATTTTGCACTAAAGTTTTCGATTAGGAGAATGAACATAGATCCCTTTCCGCTATATAATTCATTCCACCAAATTTGCTCCAACTAGCGGTTTTCAAATAAGATGCCCCTGCTGTCTTGTGTTATACCGAGATTGGAAGATTTCAGTCACGGATTATGGGAATTCATATTTCTCATCAATTTGTAGCGGGTGAGAAAACGGACGGTTTTGTTTTTTTCGATCGCGCAGTTGGCAACACTGCTACAACGCAAATCGCGTGTTCCACGTTTTGTGTACACAAGAAAGTTTATTTTTGTCCACAGTTCTCATGGTATTCTATAATGAGAAGGAGCTCGCGTTTTGCGTGGAACGTTATTTTCGCCGTGAATCGATCACGACAGTGTAACGAGAGCCTCGAAAAGAATCCAAAAAGTTACGCAATGTAAACCTGTACCATCTCGCAATTCAATTTGGTTGGAAAATTTCGAGAGACAGCTTTTTGCAACGGATAAAAAAAGATCCTGGACAAAAAAAAATGGTTCGTACCCTACTAACATCGAACGAGTTCGAGCAGCAATCATTCGTAGTCTCGAACACTGCTCGTCGTCATGCTATTTCTTTAAACTTGTCGAGAGAATCTGTCCGCCGTATATTGTTGGAAGACTTGAAATTTCATCCTTGTAAACTTGTAATAACTCTGGAATTAAAAAGTACTGACCATGCACAATGAAAACTATTTGCTGAAACGATGTTGGAAAACGAAGATGAAGAGATCGATTTAAACCATCTTTTGATGAACGATGAAGCTCATTTTCAACTATCCGGATTCGTAAGCAAACAAAACTGCCGCTACTGGTCCGTATCTAATCCCCATATTCAAACATTAGCCGTCACACAGCGAGCGAGTAACCGTCTGGCCTGAGGTGGGGAATAGTGGGACTTAATTTTTCACTGGCACCGGAATCTGCGACAATGAAATTGCACATTCATTACCTATTGGTTTGTCTTCTAATGGTTTGATATTCTCTTTAGTTTTTGCACGTGATATACGTGTACGTAGTGGGAATCTTCCTCGATATATCGAGCCCTTTTGATCGCATGAGCTGGATGAAAGTTCTCGGTGAGTTACACGCAGCTAACGTCTCCAGTTATTTAATAGAAATACTGGAAGACTACTTTCTAGGTAGAACTGCGAACCTTAAGGCCTCTACTACATCAGTAGAGAAATCCTTAACACAGGGCTGTCCCCAAGGAAGCGTAGTTGTTTTGGCGAGTTTTTATAAACCCGCTTCTCAAGGCTAACTGGCCTGAAGGGACAAAAGTGATAGCGTATGCCGATGATGTTGCCGGTGCCAGTCGTAGGCAGTTGGAAGCGCTGAGCTAGGAGGTCACTTCGATTTTAACAAATTGTGCCGACTCCTCAGGTATGATCTTTTTCACAGAGAAGACGATGTATATGTTCCTCAAAAGGAAACTTGAATGTCAACTTGTGGTAAGTTAGGGCATAAACCGTTACGCTGTACAACTTCCTCGAAGTATATGGGAAGTACTTCAGATTCTAACGGTAATTTTTCGGTGCATCTTCGGGATATTGTTTCAAAAGCAATAACAGTGTACCACGGAATAGCCCGTAACCTTACCAAGTCCGTTACAGAAGACGCCAGCAGGTCCCTGCGTAATAAAGTTTATGGCGTAGCTCTCGCGAGGTGGAAAGAGTCTTGGATGGAATATGAAGACTCTATTGCGCCGAGTGTAATTGATCGGAAAAAATACTAATGGTTTGTGCCCTTTACAGCGTTGACATGTTTTGGAACGCGCCACTGTCTATTTGCATGCTATGAGCAACGTTTCTTTCAGGGAAACGCTTCGTCAGTGTGTCTGTGGAGCCGGAGCGTTAACGGTCAGTCACTAACGCACGAGCAGATATGCTTGAAGGTACTTGTCGCCGAGCAAATTCATCGGCCGATATCACCAAATTAGGCGGAGAGCTAGATAGATTTCTTCCCATTAGAAATCTACCTGGTCTATCGGCCGAGATCTCCTGTGCTTCCTTTATAGGATTGCACTCGAAAATGGAGATGAAGTTTGCACTGTACAGCAGCATAGGGCCGCAAACTCATCACCCGAGATAATATCATCCAGTACCTGATAAGTCGCACTTGTGATTCTTGTTGAGGAGCAATGGCTCTCGAGTGCCTTCCAAAAGTGAAATAAATTCACTGTCGAGTGGCAGTACTTAATGAGTTAGGCGTGAAGAACGTCTACTGCAATTTCTATTTTATCGAAAAAAAAAATTATGTTTTTGTTAGTCAGAAGTTTTTTTTTTTTTGAGATCATCAGCATTTTCGTCCTAATATATTGCTTAAGGAAAATACGTTCTGCAATTTGAATACTATCGATGACGTTAAAATGTGTTGCCTGTTTTTTCTTGTTTTCTTTTTTAAGTGTCGATTTATTAGGAACGGAAGCGTTTTGAGACACGATGGTTGTAGAAAGATAAATGGGCTAATAAAGTAGCGATTAGTGTATTGGTGAAGTTAAGACGACATTATAGAATTGTAAATATTGCTTGTATAGAAGAAAACGCAGTGTGTAGAAATAATTTAATCTTTCAGAATTGAATGCTCGTTTAGCCGGCTATACATCTGTCTCTAACGTATAAATAATATATACATATACATATATATATATATATATATATATATATATATATATATATATATATATATATATAAGTGTATTTGTAGGAAATAGTAGAATATAAGTAATGTTTAAATTGTTCATAGCGGTTGAATACAACATTATCGCATAAAAAGTAAAATTAATAGGAAAACAATTTTAAAATCATAGATTCGTATGTTTGCCGGGAGAAACACACCACTAAAACCATTATACGGTAATGCTGACAAAAAAAAAAAACTTCCTATTTAGTGTAAACAGTGAATTTATAATAATTTATAGAAGTAAAAGTCGCGACAATTAGTCCTTTTATGTTAACTTATATATTTTAATCGCAAGTTCGATCTCGTATAATCGCCCGTATTATTAACAATTGGGATATTATTCAGTCAACAGCTATCAAAAATTTTCGTGCATCAATTTTCATAATTATGGATTGAACTTAAATTATTGCGGATAATTCTGTAAGAATGATCTTTTGAAGTCTTCGAATCTGCTAAATTATTTAGGCGAATAAAGTTGAAAACGGTGTTAGCGAAGTAAATGTGTCATAATAAAACGATTGTACGTCGTACATGAATGACGCATGTACACACAAGTACATACCTGTATATATATATATGTATATAATATTGAAATAATAACATTGGCTATTAAACAATTATTCAAGGTTATTGTTAATTTTGGTTTATATTACATAATAAATACGCGACAAAAGATGATTAATATTCTTTCGACGTAAAGGAAAATTGCTAGTCAGTTCTTTTTTAAGAGAGAAATATTTACATATTTTTATAACTTTAAAATTATAAATTTATTTAACATGTTGTATATATATATAAGCGTTTCATCGTTAGAACGATGAAAGTTGGCTATTAAACAATTATTTAAGATTATTGTTAATTTTCATCTATATTACATAAATACGCGAGAAAAGAGATGATTGATACTAATATTCTGTCAACGTAAAGCAAAATTGCTATTCAGTTCTGTTTTAAGAGAGAAATATTTACATGTTTTAGACCTAAAGTCATTTTATAATTTTAAAATTATAAATTTATTTAATATGTTAATAATTTTCGAATGAATGACTCCTGATGAGCACGATAAAAACACGATGTATAATTATTTCACAACTAAAATATTTTATTACTTTACCTAATAATAATAATAATAATAATCGTAATTTATTTATTCGCGTTTTTTTTTTTTTTTAATGTTTAGGATATTTAGAAGCATAACATTGTGTTTAGGCGGCAGTCATCATCAGCATTATTTCGAATTTCGTATTCGACGCGAGTCTAGTCAACCTGTTTCTTCTTCTGGTTATCCACGTGCGTCCGGACGAAACCGATTGAATGTTTTAGGCAATGTAGCCAAAAATTACGTTATTCCAACGCCGAAACGTAATTTGTCCCAACCTCGTGTTAACTTTGGCATTACGCCCGTTATTCACGACAGTCATAGAATTAATAGTAATAACAATCGCAACGATAATATTATTAATAATAATAAAAATAATAATATTAGTCCGGCTAATAAGTGTGGAAAAAGGATTATTAATAATAATAATAATATTAAGAATACTAAGAATTATAATGTCGTTGAAAATCGAGGAAACGACAAAAAACGTTTTAATCTAAACCATAATAATAATAATAATAATAATAATAAATCTAAACATAATTCAGAATTTTTCAAGAAGACGATTAATACGACTACCGTGAAAAATAGTTTCTGTACCGTGCCGAACAGTATTAAAATCGAGAACGCGAATAAACTTAATAAAAACGACGAACCGATTAATGGTAACGATATCGGCGGTGTTAATGTGGAAAAATTTAGTATCGATCACGTGGTCGAGCCGGATTTGAATAATAGTAAGATACTTTTGGATGATTGCAATAGTTCGTCCATTAGTAGTTTGGTCCGTTTAAATATCGATCAAAGCGTCGACGATAATAGCAAAAATGATAATGTGAAAATATCGAACATCGTTAATAATCATCCGTCCGAAAATAATAAAAATATTAATACGACTGCCAATATTAATAATAATTACGTGAAAGATGTTCAGAAGTCTAAAGTCAAACATTCCAATTCGAAAAATGCCGGTCGACAAGCTTATATCGGTCAACCGATTGATGGAAAGAAGGATACGAATCTTAGTTCCGATCAAGGAATCGAAGGAACAAAATCATTCGGTTATCGTAACGAATCGCTGGTAATTAATATTTTATCAATTTTTATGGTATTTTCGTAAAACATTTCGATATATAATATGTACGTGTTCGTGTATGATATTATTATTCTTTTTTATGTATTCTCTCGCCCCAATTTTCGATGTATTAATTATATGTAATGAAGGTGCGTGCGCGTATGACTCCAAATGGAGTAGGGTGTCACTGTCTTCTCTTTAGATGTTGATGAAAAACTTTATCCCGTGAGCTGGGATCAAAGTCGAGCTCATTATCCGATCATCTTGATAAGACTTTTTCTAATTTTCGGTTTTCATTGTATGAACGCTAATTCAATATTTCCATTATTCGTCCGGCAATCTTAGGACATATTACCAGCTGCACGTCTATACGTATTTTCCGGTTGCAGCATCTTCAAACATTGTTTTCTTCTTTATAATAACATTTCTGATTTCGCTCGTTTACGCTGTTTTATTGTAAATTTCTCGCCTATGTATACAAAAAGGTATCGATTTGTTTTGCAGTAGTTTATATCTATAAAGCTCTATTTGGGATTCTAATAGCGTGGTATTTTGTTCATTCATCCCCCGTAATATTTAACTGTAAAATCATATCTACGAGACAGATTTTTCTGTGCCAAATATGGCGAAACCAGCTCGTAAATCTATGATATGCAAGCAGGAGTTCACAAGGAAGTGTTATGGGTCCTTCCTTGTATAGTGTTTATATTGCAGACATACCGGTTAATAAAAATACAGTGTTATTATGCACATTTGCTAACGATGCGTGCATTCTCTCGTCCGATTCTGAACCGGTCATTGTGTCTAATAAACTTCAAGACCATTTAGCTCTGATTAACCCTTGGTTAACCAGATGGAGATCAAGATTAAACAAACTAAAAGCAGCCATATTACTTTTACTCTGTGTAAAGGGCTGATCGGTCCATCTAGATGGGACATCTATTCCTCAAGTTAATCATGTTAAATATCTTGGTTTTGTGTCTTGATAAAAAACTTACACATTACTAATCAAATAAAATCATACGTCAAATTATAGACGCTCCTTGGTTCGTGTCAGGTGGTGACTTAATGTAGGTGTTTTTAATAATATTTTTTTTTTTTAGAATGAAACAACTAATTTTTCACTTCTTTCATCTCTGTTGCAAAGTCCAAAGTTTCCTATGGCATTCATTATGTTTCCAACTTTTGCATAAAAATCGTCGATTACTAGAGTGGTCATATTTTTAAAACCCTTTAGTGATTATTATATACTACATCAATTTCGTCGTCATTTTCGTTTTCGTTCGGACTGAGATCTTCCATCGCACTACTATGATTCTATCAGATACTGCGATAACATTAGTTGTACATTTACTGAATCGTTCGCCAAGAATAAGCAACTCCATTTCTGTCATTTCTTTCAGATCCCGAGTATATAAATTTCTTATCTCCGTAGGTAGTAGCTCCGATTTCCGTCCCTTTATGTTCACTTATTCCATGAATATCATCAATTGATCCAGTTCTTTCATTATATTCCACCTTTCAATAAGTTTCTAACATTTCAGGTAGCAACAATGAAATTAAATTTCTCCTATTTTTCATCTTTACTAGGGACTATAATTTCGATTCTTCAACGTACTTGCCTTTTCCTGCAGAGTGCTGTACCAATAAGAGTACGAGAGGACTCGATAGTCTGCTGTTATTAATGCAGTAAAAAGCTCAACGGTATTTTATGCTAGGGGCACTAAAATTACATATTAGAAATATGCTAATTCTCAACTAATAATGACCAATCTATAACGTGTCTAAACTGAGATGTTTGTTAACAGGTATGATTACCGTGATTTACAATCTTACACTCTAAATGCTGTAAATCAAATATATATGTATTTCTTTAGTATTAGTTCCTCGTCAAATGTTATTAACGCGTTTAATAAATTATTTTTATTCCTTAATTTTATTATTTCTTATTTGGTCTATTTTTATAAATTTTCTTTGCAATATTTACTATACACATTATCCTTCTTTAGTATATACTATATTGTAGATAACGGGTAGTAAACTGAGTAAAAGCCCATTAAAAAAAAAAAAAAGAAAAAAGAAAAGAAACGCGTCATATTGCGAATAAAGTCGAAAAATTTTTGATTTAAATTAAAAGTCGATGGCTTTGTAAAAAAATTTGAGAATAATTAATAAATTAATAAATAAATAAATGCGTTTGATTTTTTTAAGTAGAAAATTTTTTAGTGAGATAGATATAGTAAAAAATTTCGTAATCTATACGTACATAAATAAATAACCTTATAAATAAATGTCTATCTTTAAACGTCGCATAAGAATCTATTATAGAAAATACACTTTAGCACGCGAACTTTAATTTAAAAATAAATAATAATTGAACTGTATTTATACTTGAACAAAAATCGACGACAAATATGTTAAACGCTAGTCTGTAAAAATATCAAAATATATAATATTCGAACATTCCGCAATATGTAAAAATTTTTTATAAACGTTTAAAATATTAATCGACTTAATAAACGTAAAAAACCACACAATTACAATTATATATCTTAAAAGATAATTAATAACATAAGTTCGCTTAAATAACTATTATAATCGCAAAAGAAAATTTCAAATTATTATATAATTATAATATATAGTTTTATAAAAATATATATTCGTATTAAAAATAGAAACGCGTTCGACTATAAACGAAACAAAAGAATATATATATATATATATATATATATATATATATATATATATAATAATTATTCGATCGGGATTTCGTTTCTAATAACTCCATTTTAACTTTAACAATGCTCTCGCACCGTCGCATTTGTTTCCGCAACCTAAATGTCGAGATTACATTTTTATTTTAAATTTCTCTAAAATTTCGCATCGGTGATAATTCTTTTAATTCCAACAATCTATTTTACTACGTTTATCTTTTAAAGAAAATATATTATTTAATTTGTGATCGGTTTTACGTGTTTAACTTAGTTGTAAATAATGATTCATTTTTCTTTTTCTAATAATGACGAATTTAATGAAGAATGCCGAAGATTTCAAAAAGAACGATATTTCGCATCGAGAGAAAAAACGAAATCAGAAGAAATTATGCCGAAAGTGAGTATTTTGGACGTTGAGTTCAGTCGTTTTGTTCTTTGTTTATTATTATCGTATCAATTACGCGCTTATTAAGAAATATCCTGCATTATAAATTTACGTTCGACAGCCAGCCTTCGGTGCCTTCCTCTAGTGAATGTAGCCCAATCAGTCCTTTATTAAAGCTATTTACTTTACACGAATTGATAAAGTGGACATCGTTTGGATCTCGCCACAGCTGAACAGCTCCGTTTCCGACAGTTTCCATGTGTTCATTAAATACTTGCAACGACCCTGGTTGATTCTGACGCGATTTAGTTTTTCCTGGCACCGTGCTAACCGGATTTGATATTATTTGTCTGTTTGTTGTAGTCTGCTTAACCCATATTTCTTTCAATTTCGTAGCTGTGTCGTCACTACTATGTAGCTCGTTAGCCGTCAGCCATGCTGGTTTTCTGCTCCAGAGACGTGTACGTGGGGGATCTTTGATAAATTTTGCTGCGTGATTAGCCCCATTCTCGTTTGAATGTTTCTTCTTTGCGAATATGCGGTTGAAATATATTTGCCAGCACAGGAAACCACATAGTAGGAGTAGATTTTATGTTCTTTGATGATACGTGTTCGGCGTCGATAAAACATGTTATCGACCGAAATGTTATACATTTCGAAGTTCGTATCGTATCGCGCGAAAATATGCTTACAATACTATTCATCATTATGCAGTCCTAAGACTGGGGTTAATCTATTCTGCATCTCCTTTTAATTCAACGTAGTTTTGTAACGCGATGTGCTTTAACAGGGTTGTTATAAATTATCCGTCTTCCGCTGGTCATTTTTCTTTGGACTTTCCAAGTAATCCCCTCATGTGACGAAGTAAATGACCCATCCAAGTTAATCGTGTTTTCTTTATCCTATTTAATAACGATCTTTTCTCTTTAATTTGTCCTAGTATCGTTCATTTTTTTTTTATATATATACCCAGCTTATCCGTCTTATTTTCCGCAAAGTCCACATCTTGAACGCGTGTAACTTATTCGTATTAACTTTATTTAATGTCCCGATTTCGTCACTATAAAATGCTACGGACTACACCGTACATCTCCAATATTCTTTTCTGAAACTTCAACCGTATTGAGTTTTGTCGCCTTTTTTTTCTTGAAACGCATATTTTGCTAGTGTAATTCTTTATAATTAATTTTAGTATCGCAATAAAGATTTTCTCTTATAATTCGGCCGCGATATTTAAACCACCGGACGTGCTCAATTATTTCTCCGTCAATTTTTAAGCAAAATGGGCGCGGTTTCCTTCTGCTTTTATTTTTTACGCATTTATTACTATAATCCCTTCCCTACTTTATTTAAACGCCGTATCATCTTTTGAAGCATATCCGCAATTTCTGCAATATCGCCTGTTTAACTGCGAATTTTATAGCTTTCAATTTTTCTCCTCCTATGTTCATTACTATTATACAAAAATATTGAAGTATCCGAATATTTCAAATCCGGACGAATGGATTTACTCCTCCGTGTGATATAAATTCGAATTTGGGCAAGGTGTGATTTTATTTTGCTTGGTTAACGTTATATTTACGTACGTGTGCATTTGAATTGCCAATCCGTTTTACACATTCGATATTTCAATTTTGTGATATTTTTTGCTTTCTCTTTGCTTCGATCTTAACGGACAAGAGAGTGATTTTTCTGTCTGTCATCTCTAGCCGATTGTTTTTCGTAGTCAGGTTGAAATTCTCTAAAATTGACAGCGTTATTAAATTTACTGCAAAATTATTATTGTTAACAAAAACAATTTTAAATCATCACTATTCCGCTTCATTCTTTTCATGTAGGTCTGAACGTTTTATATATATATATACATGCTAGAAGTTACCCACGGCTTCGCCTGTGTAATAATTTGTTTAATACAATATCACTGTCTCTTTCTTTCATTACACGAAAGCAACTATTAAAGGGTCGATGATGAAATATTTTACAGATGGTCTTTGATAGAGATATCGTTGTATCTTTCTTTTACTGCGCGAAAGCAAAAATCCAGAACGAACGGATTATGCGATGTTTTTACAGTCGGTTTACTGGTTAATGAGATGTACTGTTTCCCGATTTTAGGTGGCTGTTAAATTTTAAACGATTTTACAAAGATATCTTCTACTGTTTTTAAACTTTAAAGTATTGTAATTTCTGTCCTATTTGCGATATCAATGTAAAACAAAGCTTAGAACGAATCTGGTAGTATAGACTATAAGCTGTGCGAATTTCGTCATTATTGTTTTAATAGTTTTTGAGTTACAACATTGGAACAGACAGGCGAAAAATTTAAAATAGATTTTCATGTGTGATAAAAACAGCCCAATACGGTGATTATAATGGAAATATTCGCAAATCATATACGGACATTACAGTTTTATAGATTAGTACAGATTATAGATGCTTCGCTCTATATCAGTCCACTGTTCGACGTAGAGGTTCTTCCAGCTCTTTCCAACTGTTCCAATCGTGTTTATGCCCGCAACTCTTATGCCATCTTGTCAACAAGTTAACAATGATCTTCGTCGCTTCTGGTTCAGTTGATATCGTTCTAATTATCGTTCAATATCAAATAGTACAAAAAGAGTGCAGAATCTTTTTTGTATGTTACAAAGTGTGATAGAATATCTACCGTCTATTTACAATTGTATTACAAACATTCATAGAAAATTTCATAACGTAATCTGCAAAAAAAATTTCGAGGAGTGTCTGCACGAACTCCGCATGCGTTAAACTGTTTCCTTTAATAATCGGATTCTCTACTCCTTTATAGTTTATTAGAGAATATTAACGCGCATCCAGTAGTAGCCGAAATACTTCGGTTAATTTTAAATAAATTACCAGTTCGTTTTTAAGCACTTATTTCGAATATACATTTAATTTAATTCGTAGTCGATTTTGTTAATTTTACAACAATTATTGTTGTAACGTAATTTCACCGGTACTTAATTATAAAATAAACAACAAAAAAAGTACTTGAAATAACTAAATTTTATGCCATAAAAAATTAAGTATTAAAGTGCACAATTTATAAAAGTATAAATAAAAAAATAAAATATAAATTATGTTGTTTATCGTATTCGCTATAAGATAACGCCGTCAGAACATCATCTTACGCGCGGTAGTTAATGCTTTTACTCACGTAACGATGACATTCTGATCTGAATATGATGTTCATTAAAATGATGTCATTAAGCAATTCGCTGAATTGTACAAGCAGCGGTTGGACAGTCATGTCAATGCAGAAGCAAGACAACTGCTTGAAATTAAACATGGAATTAGACGACTCGTTCGTCGCCACCCCTCGTATATTTAGTCTTGTAAATATGTAAATTTATGTATAATGGGTGCGTAGTCAATGGGATACGTACTCCACACTCGTTTTGTACTTAGGGATTAAGTTAACTACTAAGTAATCGTTAAGTTAAAGATAATTATTCAGCCCCTAAAGGGCTGTATTAAAAAAAAAACAACAAAATTAAAATAACTTTTTTTTTTTTTGTAATTATATCTAAATGAAGTATTTTTTTAAATTTTATTTTCTTTTTATATTTTTATAAATTGTAATTTTTTAAAATATTTTATTTTATATTCGCCTGATAATGGCTTAATAGCCTTTGTGATATTTTTATATAAAATTTAGTGATTTTAACTGTTTTTTTTCCAATCACTAAATTTCATGCTGTTCAAAAGGAAATAAAAAAAATCCTACCCTACAAAACATTTTGATTTAGAAGTCGGAAGTGTCTGCACTGGTCTGAGAATCAGGTGAAATGCGGACTACGAAAATGAATAAGACGGAAAATTAACAGAATCGATGATTTAAAATATCGTAAAAATCGAAAATATATAAATAGACGAATCGACTGTAAGAAACGAAGAAGTATGTGGTCCTAACTAAAGTACGAATCAAGTAAAAAATTCACTGAATAAGAAATGAAATTCTGGAAAAACTCATCGATCAAGAATCGCTGGGTTTTCATCGTTTATTTTATTGGTACATTGAGTATACAGGACATGCATTTTGCTTATAAAATGATCGAAGAAATTTAAATTAATTCGGGTAACCGGAGATTATGTTCCATCTCAGCATTCGTTATACTAAATATTATCGTTATCGTATTAAGCGCAAATTTTTGACGTAATATTACACGATCACATCCGCGTTAGACTAGTTACGATTTTTATACGCGTTAAATTAAATTTAATATACGAAAGGGTTTTTTTCTTCAATTTTTCCTTTTATTTATTTATTTCTGTGATGTCTTTTGTTCGTATTTAGCTTTGTGCTGAGGTAACTTTAATGATAGTCGTATCAGGAGAAGAATACGAGAACACGCAAAAAATATATAAAATGAGAGAGAGAGAGAGAAAGATACGTCAATGTAGGACTTACGTATGTCCGTCATAATTTATCTACATGTTTATATGTAAACTGAATATACACGTATATGAGTACAGCTTGCAGTGAGAGTGGAACTACACCGTGAGAATAGGTCTGCCTATGTGCATATATGTCTGTTTCGCTCGCTCGTTTTACAGGTTACCATATACAACGCGTCAATAGAAATTTCACTTCAAAAATGCACATTAGTAAACATGTAAAATGTTACAATACGATTAATCAACAGCTGTTCCGAGCAGGAGAGATGTTTAATCAGTATGTTACGGCGATGATGAATGAAACTATTCCATTTGATCTAAAATATAAATTACAATTTAAAATTTATATAAGTATACGAACATTTAAACATTTATATAATACTTGCTTTCCGTGTCCGGATACTTTATGCTTCAGCTCAATATGTAGCGACGTAGGTTGCTATCGCGGTTTTGATCCATCAGTGAACATTTCACTCCCGGATATGCGAATTAATAAGTTTAAAGAAAAGGTACTTTTCAGAACGACCAACGAATATTATTGTGATAATCTCCATTAATATTGAAGGACTATCTAAGGATAAATGATTTATTATATAGTAACTAATTTTATTTTTAATACATATAATTATAAGATGCGTACGTATATTATAAATATAAAAAGAAATTTAAACATAACTGATGAGCATCGTAAGAAAATTGAAATCGTCTCTATGGTAATCTACTCTAGTAGTATTCACCACTCATCGGCTACGATACGCAGTACTCAGTCTCGATTTAAAAAATCATCGAATATCGTCGATTCTTTTAAGAATCGGTTACTACTCTAGTCGACGACTTACATCACTAACACGTGTAAATATTATAGTACCCAAGCCTATATAATTGTCGTTTTTTTTCTTTTTTTTTTTTTTTTTTTATATATCGTAGCTTTAGTAATAGAACTTCTCCGTTATTCTCCGTTACAGATGTTCGAAGTTAGAGTCGAAAGGAAAACTATCGATGAATAAACGTTGTCCGTGTCGTGAACTGATGAATTTGGAAACCAACGCTGCAGCAAATGATGTGACAGATAACGTCGTGCAGATGTCGACTAACCAAGGAAAGAAGGAAAATCGCGATACTAATGAACAGAGTAACGGTAAATCGAGGAATGGAATTAAGAATAACTATTGTAACGATAAGTTCGACTCGCTAGTAGAGAAAACTGGGATGATGGAATCTGTGGAAAAATTTCGATGTACCGGTAGATTTTCTCAAAAACGTAAATTCAATTGTAAGGAAAAGTCGAAAATGGCCGAGAAAACTAAGTCGAAATTTAATTCCTCGTCCGACGCAAGTAATATTTCGACTTCGATTACGAAATGCAATGAAGAAAGTTCGAGTTCGCAATCGCCGTCGTGGTCGAAATACGCAAAACCGGTAAGTCTTCTTATATTTAATCTCCTCCAATAAGTCGTTCGTCTTTTTAGAATTTTTACTAAGGAACCGACCGCTATGTTTGCTGACGACACGGCTCTTTTAGAGCTAGATAAAAATCTTAACGAAACTTTAAATGACTTTGAATGAAATTGAAATTTGGCTAAAACGTTGACTTGTCAGTCTGACTGAAACTAAATATGCGCTCAGATCACGTTTACGTTAAGCAGTGGCGTAGCCAGACTTGGTTGAAGAGGCGGGTTCAAACAAAACTAAATTATAACAGTAAATCCGAGTTAAATTATTAAACTTTAAGTAAATAACCAAAACTCAAGTAGGTTAAACCCCAAAGCGACTAACCAGAGTTATTTTTATACTTATTAGACGTCGAATATGTAATTCTATTACATGCAATAGACGGCAGAAATATTTAACGTCACTGGAACACACTAATATTATTGAGGACAGAGGGAGATGGTAAAAAAAGTACAATAAATTCCGCGAAAAAATAAACGATAAATAATGATTTTATATTTTTTGAAGGAATAGTATAATACTTAACTAAATTTAAAATTTAAAATCTATTCTTCGCGTTTTCTATAAAATTCTTCAAGTACCTCTTATATTACAAAACTATCTACTTCAAAAACAACGAGATTTAAATAAAATAAATGAAAATAAAAGAAAAAACAAAATAGGTTTAACAAATGCAAAACTGCATTTAACAACGAGTATATATTTTCTTATTATCATATTGATTCCAGGAGGGGTCAGACCCCAAAACCCCTCCCTGGCTTCGCCATTGAGGTTAAGGAATGTAGTCCGTCCCGATATTAATGGAGAAACGATTCCGCAACAGCACCGGATAAAAATAACTCGGATTAAACTAATACAAAAAAACGTATTAGACGTGAAGCTGTGGCATGATTCTTTATAAAAATTCTTTACGCGCGTATAGTCTTCTATTTAAAATTCAAAGTATAAGCAATTCCAATACAAAATAGATGCATCCGATGCATATTGAATTAGTCAATGTAATTTATGCGTGAAATTACTAACCCTATCTTATCAGATTTTTTAATATTTATTTTCATTTTACTTGTAAAATTGTGTTTTTTAAAAAATTTTGTGTTCGTATATTTTTATATTTTATATTTTACTTGTGGACATCACACATCGCAACAGTAAATGAAAAATTTAAAATTCCACCAGTATACAACTTTTACAGAATCCGGAAAATAATATTGAAGAAACAAATTAATATAAAAAAACAAAATTAATAAACAAATATATTGATGTTAAATTTCAACAATTCAAAAAATAAGAAGCAGAACAGCATTTTTGGAGTATATTTTCACAATCACCATTAAATATTTTTAAGTAATTATATTTAATTTATATTTTTAAAATTATAATTTTTTAAAAATGTTTCACTTGATAATGGCGTAAATGCCGAAAAGCTTTGTGTTTTCTATAAGAAAATAAATATTAGTGATTTAACTAATTTTCAATTGATTTCCTATCTTAAAGGTTATATATATATTAAATCTATCCGCTAAATTCTTCACTCAGTGCTCATCTCACACTAATCCACACAAGAGGCCTATTGGAGATTACGATTCCAGGCGACTAAAAACTATTGCTAAGTATAAACATCTAAAACACAACCTATTATAAACTTCCGATTACTTAATTTTAGTAATTATATAGTATAAATTTCGCTCTGTATATTAGTTACCTTATCGTAATCATCGTATCTAGTAAATGATAATTCGTTACTTTTAAGTATTTTACAGGTTTTTTTTTTTAGTGGTATTTTTTTCTGTTAATTTTCATTATATATATTTTAATATAAAATAACGACGATAAGGACTATAGAGCAGTTCACTGTGGTAAAGTGTTTTTACCGGTACATTATTATGTGTATTATTATATGTAAATTTTAAAATAGACCGTCATTTTGTTTGTATTGTGTCGGTTAGATGCTCGGCAAATATTCAGCCTTAACCGTTGAAAATAATTTATTCATTTATAAAGCAATCGTAAAGCCTGCGTAGAGTCTCGTGTTGTCTGTGCTAAAGATATTGGTGTATTTAAAATATAGAGGTTCTAAAATAGGGCGATAAGACTCTATCTTGGTATGTAACCGATAACGTCTTACACGGAAACTTTAAAATTACCTATATTACGGATGAATTTGTGTAAATCAAGTATAAAGGTGTATATAGCGAGCTCTAGCGACGAAATTCGTTAGATGACAGCGCAGGGAAGTAAGAAAACTTCAACATAACAGGATACCGCTGAGTCTAACATTAATTAAAATTCAACACTACCGGGTGTTGTCCTCCCACAGGCCATTTTTAAATTCCATAAAAAACTGGTAGATGACCGTAAAACGGCTAAGGGGTAAATAAATTTAAAAAACATCGTATATTATAAATTAATGAACCACGCTATTATATTCACGTTGAGGAATACCCCGGTATTTATACGCTGTATCTAGGAAACTCCGTTGTTTTATTAAAATCGGTCTGTTAAATACCTTTGCAAAATTTTATAATACTTTCCGAAAAATATATTTTTAGTTCGTATATATTAGGCTTTCGTGTCGGACTTTATTGAAAACCTGCGACAACACGTTTATAAAGACTGCAGACTTTCTTATTTTCTAATATATATGTAAATGCGCGTGTGAGTGTATGTATGTATGTATATATATATATATATTGGTTGATATAACATGCGCGATTTTAAAACGGGAAAACGGTATATCTATTCATAATTTCTATTGTCAAAATTCTTCGCTTATATTAATGGATGTTATTTTATCATCGATTCATTTAACGCGCTATTACGCCGAATACGATGTAATTTTTTATTTTATTTTATTATTATTTTTTTTTTTTGCAAGAATGAAAAATCTAACTCGAAGATTGTTCTAGAAGAAAAACATACTACTACTGATAGTAGTAATAGTATTAGTAATAGTAACAACAATAAGAATGCCACTAAAAAAAGTCCACAAATTAATGGAAGTATCAAAAATGTTATTGTAAAAACTACTCAGTCGACGATTAACGAAAAAAATCAAGCTAAATCCTTCGGTGTTAAAAGCGGTAATTGTCCTAATAAAATCGAGAAAATGCCGTTCAACGGTCAACAGAACTCTAAATCAACGCCACCGGCTAAAGGTAAGTCGATATTTTATATATTTCATTTTATTAATGGTCGTCATCAAGCGAATGTGTGCAGAAAAGTTCTGTTCTACATATAAAAGAAAAATCATTCAGCTTTTTCTTCGCGATCTAAAAAATTGTTAAATTTATTTATATAAATAATAGCGCGTATGTTATTATCGATTAGTTGCATTCGTCACTGTTGTTTCCAGCAAAAGAGATTCGACGATTTTCTGTGGCCTTTCGCATATTTTCTGTCAGGGCTTACTTCCTTAGCCTTTAGATAAAAATCCCCGCCGTAAGACAGCGGTTTTGTTTTTGTCACAGTTGTTTACCTTAGTCTTTCGGCTAAAAACCTTAACCGCCAGATAATGGTTTGCTATTCAGGTGAGCCGTAATTATACAGGCGACCTCAAACCGCCAAGGATTAATAATCGTAAGGAGGTAGAGTTTTATAAAGAGTTCCCGATCTATTTTCGTCGTGTTCATTATCCTAACACGCACGAGGCTTTCCATCAGTAGTCGCTCTTGGCGTTCGCGACTGCTCTATACCCTACATATTTGTAGGCCTTTCCGCCAACTGCGGATGCGTCCCGTTCCGATTGAATTTCTGACTACTTAGAAGTGTATGTACAAAATACGGAAATATACTTTAGAAAAGTGAAATCAGAAAGATGACGCTGATAGATGATATATTGAGCAGTAAAAGAAAGTTTGGAGGACACAAGATACGGGAAAGAGGAATATTCTTGCTTGTAATGCAGGGAAAAATTAAAGGAAAACCGCCAGTTGAACGAAGAATAATGGAAATGATAGCAACAAGATTCGGGAAATGACAACTATAATAGACGCAGCCTGAAAAAGAATATGATACGGTTCACAGTTGTTGCATGCTATTTTTTGTCAAAAAGATGCAACCATTATGATTATGATGATATTATTTATAGCGTTATCAATGATGATTAAGAGTAATTTTTATTAACGACACAAAGTGTTTTAAATATGTGTCTTATTTTAAGTTTATTATTATTATTATTATTATTATTATTATTGTGACATATAGAAGCCTTCGAAATATGGTGCTATAGGAGAATGCCGAAAATAAGATGGACCGATAAATTAACAAATGAAGAGGTGTTAGAAAAAATTGGCGAAGGAAGAACATTATGGAAAAAATAATAAAACGAAGAACTAATATGATCGGTCACATTTTAAGACATGAAAGCTTATTAAAGATAATTATAGAAGGACAGATAAATGGGAAACGCGGAAAGGGAAGACCAAGAAATCAATATACACAGCAAGTAATAGAAGACACTGGTAGCACAAGATATACGGATATGAAGAGGAAAACAGAAAACCGTCAGTTGTGGAAGAAATTAGCAAACCAGTCTTAGGACTGATGACTACATGATGATGATGATGTATGTAGTATAAACACTGTCATGTAACGTTCTCTCCAAATAAATGGAGAACGGTTTTATAGGACTAATTTTGTTTATTTTATAGTAATTCACGTCAACGATGTTCTGTTAACAAAATATCTACATAATTAATAGTTTTTTTTTTTTTTTTTTTTTTTTTTAAGATTACTTTGGAGAGTTACTCGTTATATAGGATAATAAAATCTATGTACTTCGTTAATATCATCATCATATTGTGCTCAATCCTAAGATTGGTTTATCATTGATTTCCATCTCTGTCGATTCTGTGTCATCTGTTTCAGTTCTCCATCTGTGAAATTTAATCTGTTCGTGGTCTTCCAATCACATTCTTTCCCAGATGCATCTCTTCTATTAGACGAATTATTAGCCCTTCGTGTCGCACGCTTATCATTTGGTTTCTTCTTTTTACTATTATTTTTAACAACGGCGGTTTTTCATTAATTCTTCTCAAAACTTTCTCGTTGGTTACCTTATCTGTCCATTTTATTTTTAATAATCTTCTGTAACACGAGAGTTCTAATGCTATCAGTCTTCGCTTCTCGTCTTTCGTCATTATCCAAGTTTCGCACCCATATAGGGCAGTGCTGAATACATATACTTGTAGCAGTCTTTTTTCTTAACGACTAGATCTATGTTTCTCGATGGCAATAAGTTTTTCTTATTATAAAACGCCGCTTTAGGTTGGGCAATTCTGCTTTTTATATCCCTTTTACTCCTACCATCTTTGGTTATTATCCTTCCCAAGTAACAAAATTCGTTTACTCGTTCTACTTTTTCTCCCTTAATATCGATATTAAATTAATTCCTTATATTATTATATTTATTGCATACTAATATTTTGGTCTTTATTTTGTTCATTTTCATATTATATTCCGGCAGAATGTTTTTTATTACGTTTACACTTTTATTCAGTTCTTTTTCTGATTCAACAAATACAGCGATATCATCGGCAAATCTAAGCATACTAATATTTTCCCCATGTATTGTGGTATTCCTTTAAATTTCTTTTTTTAGTTTTTTTCATCGCTTCTTCTATGCAAACATTGAATAACATGGGTGACAAGACACATCCTTCTCGTTCACCTTTTCCAATTTTTGCTTTTCTTTCTTCATTTTTAATTTTTATAATCATCTATTGATTATTATGTAGATTGTATATAATCCTTCGTTCCTTATATTTTAATCCCATGTTTTTTAATATTATAAACATCTTTTTCAATTCGACATTGTCTAATGCCTTTTCTATAAAATCCTATAAATGTGCTTTTTCCTTTCCTTATTCTTTCTGTAATGATTAATCGTAAGGTCAATATTGATTCTCTGGTATATTTGTTCTTTCTAAAACCAAATTGATCTTCTGCTAATATTTTTTTATCATTTGTTCTGCGGAACTATATATAATTTTTGTTAAAATTTTTGAAGCATGTGACAATAAACTGATAGTTCTATGTTTTACACATGTATCAGCATTTTCTTTTTTCGGTATTGCGACTATTATATTCTTTTTAAAATCTTCTGGTATATTCCCTGTCTCATATATTTCATAAATAATATTATACAATTGTGTATTCTTCTCCAATATTTTGCCATAATTCAGATGGTGTTTCATCTATCCCAGCCTCTTTACCCGGTCTTAACTTTTGTAACGCTCTGTCAAATTCGGCTCTTAGTATCGCCTTTATCGTCTATATCTACCACATTTTTTCTTTCGATAATTTCTTCTTTATCATATCCTATATATAATTCTGCAAGTATTCTGTCCATATATTCGCTATTTCTCCATCTTCAATTAGAAAATTTACACATTTATTTTTTATATTCTTACTTTTTGTTCTATAGTTTGAAAAATTCTTCCTTATCAGTTTGTATGCTTCTTCAGGTTTTCCTACATTAATTTTTTGTTCAATCTCCGCACAATTATTTTGTATTCATTGTTCATTTGCCTTTTTACATTTGCGATTAATTTCATTCCTCAAGTATTTGTACTGGGTTTCGTCTTTACTTTTAAATGTTCTTCGTTTCTCCATTAAATCTAAAATTTCATTATTCATCCATTTTTTCTTAGCCCTTTGTTCTCTTTTTCCTAATATGGTATTCGCTGTGTTCATTACTTTTGTTTTTAATTGTGTTCATTTTTCTTCAATACCTAAACTCGCTTGTGTTTTAGTAGTCTGACTGACCGTTTTTAATTTTTTTGTTTATATCGTTATCTTTTAATTTTTCTATATTCAGTGTCATTTTATTCCTGAGATTTTAAAATTTTAAACAACATTTCGTAACTACTGGATTATGATCACTTTCTATGTCAAGGATAACTTTTACGCGTTTAAGTTATGTGCATACTGTGAGATTTTAAGAATTCTGTGGATGTCTAAAATAACTCGGAAGCTTTAAAACGTTTCAATAACAACATTGAAATTGTTAAATCACTTAAAATAAGACACATTTAATGCGTAATAACAAATACTAGATTAATACAGGGTAAGATAATAGTAGTCGCGGACATGGCCATCGTAGAAAAACTTGGCGTAAATTAAGCACGATAGAAATATTCTAAATGGACAAAGATCTTGTCAAGAGGTTGATTGCCGGCGCGTTCTTCGAGGACACGGTATGTCGAAGAAGAAGTTAAAAAATTTTACTCGCATCATTATCACTTTCTAACGTTCGTTTTGATTACGAAAATTAGTTACTTAATTTCTCGTTACCCGAAAAGGTAATCGCTTATGCGTTTTATTTCCAGGAAAATTGGCCGTTGTATCCATCTCGAAAACGGAGTCGTTAGGCGCTACTAAGAATGGTATGAAAACAGACAAGGAGAACAGTCGCGATACGAACGACTCAAAAGGAACGGATAATTATCACATGATGAAAGATAATGCGAAATACGAAAATTTCGTAGGTGGCGGTGAACGTAAAAGTCGAAAAAGAGCAAGAACGAGGGGTGGTAAGAAAATTGACGAATCGGTGACGACTAATATGTCTGATGGAAAATATGGAAAACAATCTTCAGGTAATTACCACGTATAATAAGGTATAATTTTATACCTATATATATATATATATATATATATATATATATATATATATATATATATATATATATATATATATATATATTACTATAAGTTACCCACGGCGAACGCCTGTGTAATAATTTAATTTTTTTAATACAATATCGCTACCCATTCGTTATTTCAGCCACACTCCTAACGCAATAAAACGTTGTGTGTATTGCGTGTCTGGTGGTGAAAGTACATTCGAACCGGAAAACGTGTTAAATTTTCAATTATTTGACAGATATATCGCTGACTCTTATTTTTTTAAAAACTAAATTATTGTTATTTCTGTCCTATTTGTGATATCAATGTGAAACAAAGCTTAGAACGAATCCGATAATATAGACTATAAACTGCGCGAATTTCATCATTATTGCTGTAATAGTTTTTGAGTTACATAGGAATAGAGAGACAAAAATTTAAAAAAAATAGATTTTCTGTTTATATGTGATAAAAACAGCCCAATGCAGTGATTATAATGAGAATATTAGCAAATTACAGATACTATAGTTTTATATATTGATAAAAGTATTACATCTGGTTTCATTCGTTATGTAAATTCAATTCAAAATGACAAACGCATTAGAACAATTAAATACGCCAAAATATAATAAATAATTTTTTTCATATAAATAATTAAAATTAAATGTAAAAATGATTTAAAAGTATATTATTATAAATATAGTATAAATTTTATTTATTTATATATATATATATATATATATATATAATTTATTTATTTATATATATATAATTTTTATTTATATATATATATATATATATATATATATATATATATATATATATATATATATATATGAGGGTCAATTGAAAAGTAATGACTCCGCCTCTCTAAAACCGGTTCTATTCGATATAAATAAATAAAACAAGTTTTAAAATGTAGAAAAAAATATATTAAATCTAAATTTTCAACGTAGTCGCCTTTTAGCTCAATAATTTTTGTAAATGTAAAATCCATTTTTAGAATCTGTTATTGAAAAATTCTTCGTTTTTTCCGCTGAATCATTCGTTAAGAAATTACTGAACTTCGTTTTCCGAGTTGAACTGGTTCCAATAACTGTATATATATATATATATATATATGTGTGTGTGTGTGTGTGTGTGTGTGTGTGTGTGTGTGTATATGTCGGTATTAAATTTTAATAGAACATTCTAGTTAGTTATATATTGAATTTAAACCGCGATTTGTAAAATTAACAATCGGAAATGAAATAAAGACGGTAAAGAATCTATTAATAAAAATAGTAATTATAATAATAGTATTAATAATAAAAAATCAAATACCGAAATCAGGACGGCAGTGGGATTTCGGATATAGGATACGCGATCGTTATTCAGCATCACTGTCGGTCCTACCTGCGGTATCCCTCAGGTCGTACGAATTATTTATTATTATTTTTTTTTAAATATATTTTCATCTTGTTTTATATAAATATCATACATGTTTTATATTTTTATGTATTATGAATATCGTGATTTTTGCTCGTTATATGTTTTTTTTATTCGAATTTAATAAATTAATAAAAACATAGTTGAAAAAGAAACGTAAATCGAAGTTTATATCTTAATTGCAGTAATTGGCCGCTTTAATTGTGATTTTAGATCTTATCAAAATAAAATAAAACAAAAAATAAATTAAATTAGGATCTTATCTAAAACATTTCAAATCTTAACCACGATTACATTATAAATAGCTACCCCTCAGCACGTTATAACTTGGGAACACAACGAATGTTTAAATATTGCTCAATCTTCGAATTGAGTACGTTTTATATATATATATATATATGAATATATTTAATTATTTATATATATATATATAAATTCGTCCGTATAGTAATTTTATTCCGTTTCTTGTTTGTTGATTATTTAGCTTTTTCTGATAGCCGTGAAATGTACGGAGCGTATATGTGTCACTCGATATTTCCTAATATGTTTTTCACGGATGAAAATGAGGACTTGTTTAATTTGAAATTATTCCGGGAAGACGAAACAACGGTAAGCGCTAAAACGATTTTATCTATTTATACGATACGTATGAGGATTTATAGTCTTTGTATTTGTTAGATTAAAAAGTGGTAATAACTGTACATCTAATCATGTTACCAAATTCGGGTTCATCAGAAGTGGAGTTTGTGAGGTATGTAATATTGAAAATAATAGCGAAAATCAGATTCAGCTCTGCCTTGAATATAAAAATAGTGATAGTTTTCTATCAATACAACTTGCAGAACTTATTATGGGTCCTACCTTGTTGGATACGTGTAAATTATATAATTCCATTAAGGCCAATAATGTAGATTCCAAAAATTCAAACATATTTCATCGATCACGAAAAAACTATCAAAACACATTTCAAGCATCATCATTTGAAGCGGTTACTATTTTAATAACAGGTAAATTCAGGTTTTCGAGTTACTGTGATGCGGGAAAATGTTGTTGAAAATATCCCGAACGAAGAAAATCACAAATAAAGTAGTCGAAGAAGTAAAAAGAGAATAACGACAATAATAATAATAATAAAAAAAAAAACATTCAAGAAATTATAACCTCGGATCACGAATTTGATTTAATTTCGAATTAAGACTAAACTGCAATGAACTTAAAGGAAATTTCGAATTAAATTTATAGAAAGCATAAAACGAAGCTATATCAAAGTGAGCGAAAAAATTGACCCACGCTAGGAAGTTACATGTTGCCCATTAACTTTATGGTTAATAAAATGATGACGTTAATTTTCTCGGAGACCACGACACAACAGGTCGACCAATTGAGAACACTGATTGAATTGCGCCTACACAAGGCTATGTTAATTGCCCAAAATAGAGTACCCTAAACAACTACGGTTAAGACGTCAAAGAAAAAGAACAATCTAACATCCCCCCCATTACGTGAGCTAAATACTTAAAATGTCGATGCAGGAGGCAATACATTACTCGAAACTCGGGACGTATTATGGTTGATTCCTAGAATATAAAAAAGTCCAAATTTTCGATTTTTTTTTTCAGAAATCTTAAAAATGGTTATTATTAAAAATCCGAGGAAACCATTTTTTAAAGGTCCATAGGAAGGAAATGATAGAGTACGGATATGACTAGAATGGAGAGAGAGAAAAACAATCAAAAGTTAATATGAAAGAAAAAGTAAAACACAATGATAAAAACGTACTTATAAAGAAAATGGTTTCCATCGTAACTGATAAATTAGCCTTATCCGGGAGTAGAGCAGATTAGCTCTGAAATTTCTGTCAAAACGTGTTTTTTCCAATTTGTAACTAACACGGTCGGTTGGTGGGCTACTCTTCTTTTATCCATTATCTATGCTCCTAATGTCAGTTTTCACGTATTACTTCAAGCCTAATTTAACAAGCTGGTAAATAGTTAAAAATGATAATTTTCAAAATACATGATTTTGTTTATGAATCATCATCATCATCATCGTTAAATGCCGTCTTAGTAGCGTACAAGGCAATCATAGTATGGCGTTAGCGTAGATGAAATACAGACCCGGGAGAACTGATTGTAATCTCTTTGCTGTTGCGATAAAATTATTGCATCGCAGATCATATGCGAATTCGGTATCTTCCGTATAGAAGTCTGTACTCTAGCCACTAGGCTATCTAGATGATTGTTTATGATGATACTAAAATAATTTTTTAACCAAAATTATAGCCATAATTACGTAATCAACTTTATCGCGATGATGGAGAAATTTCGATCTATTTGATGGTTATAAACATATACTTGAAAATATGTTTTATGTTAAAAAAATTTATTGCGTTTAGTTAAGCAAGTTACATCGAGTTATCAAAGCTTCGATAAATTTTGAAATATTTAGTATGAGTCCATGTTATTTATATATATAATCATCATCATCTTCGTATTGTTCGTTGTCGAACGTCGTGACTAACTATTGTACACGTTTCTTTTTACGTACGAAATTAGCTAGCATTCAAGGCACTATTTATATGCAACGCAGATGTGCATGCGTACGATGTTATACGGAGTAGGGTGCCACTACCTTCTCCGTGATAATTAAGAATTAAATAATGATGAAAAAATGTCGCGTGTTGGTTTCGAGCCCCCGACCATCGAGTTAACAGTCGAGCACTAGCAACTAGGCCACCGCGCCATATATATATATATATATATATATATATATATATATATATATATATATATATATATATCCATCCATAGTGGTTTGAGCAATAACTGCTCATCGTGACCTCTTGTGCATCATGGATTAGCTATCTCCAACGACTTCTTGTTTTGACTGATTTTCATATCATGTTTCGGGATTGACCGCTCAGTGTTGTAACCGTGTTTGCTCACCGTCTTGGTGATCTTCCTCGTGGTCTTGTTCCATTGACTGACGCAATTAAAATGTATTTTTAAAGTTGTCATTTCCATTCCTTCGTTATATGTCTGTAGTATTTAAGATTTTTTCTAGCAGCTGTTGCTTTATTTTAAATTGATCTAAAATCGAACTATTTATGCGTTTCGTCGTCCATGGAATTTTTAGCATTCTTCGCTTCCCGTAAAGTCCACTTCTCTACTCCATATAGGAATAACGAGAATATGAGAGTTTTCGTTAGTCTGGATTTTATTTTTGTATTAAGATCAGTATTTCTAAATCTTACGTAATCGAGCCATCGCTGATTTCGCTAATGTAATTCTACGTTTAATTCCTCTACACATAGGCCATCGTTAATAATAATTAGTGATCCGAAGTACATAATCATTAAACTGTTCAGTTTACCTAATCTTTTCTTTTTTCTTTATCATTATACAGGAACGCGGATTTTCGAAATTATTCGAAAATGACGACAAGGAAGATGATAAAACATTTGACAACATGTCGGACACGCAGTGTGAGAATACTGTGGAAAATTTACTTTTTGGTAAGGACAATTCGCAATATTACAAATAACGGGTTTTCTTTTAGATACATTTATTTCAAAGATTAAAGCAAAAATTTCAAAGGCGTTTTCAAGTTTTCTGAAATCTTTACCCTAGGCCATAATTAGTTTTAAGTTATGTAAAATTTTAGCGATTTAAAAAAATGTTCTCCCAAACCGCAAAGAAGACGTTGTCCTCAGCAGATTACCACTGGGTCATACAAGACTATTCACACATGATCAACAGAACTCCGTCTCCTATATCCTCATTGACTGTCCTTTGTTTATACTCCTCACTCAGATTATCTCTCAACCTTCCGTTTTCACCTTCCCTCTTCTCTTCAAAGATGAATACTCCTCTCTTACCAACCTAATCATGTCTTTGTGCAAGTCCCGTCTCTACTCTCTGATTTAACTTCCTTTCCCTCGTGCCTCCAGCTTTAGTTTTTGCATACGGCACGTTAATTTAGATAAATAATAATTATATATATATATATATATTAATTATAACGTTGAGAGGTTCGCCACGTTATTACGTTCCACCTAAGAGAGCGAGGTACATATACACTGTGATTGCGGACAATTTGCAATGTTCTCACAAAACCCTCTATTTGGTAGAGCTATGAACTTGTAGGCTGGTAATGTACCAGATAAAGTTAAATAAGAAATGCCGCAGTCACCAGCACAGAATACTGTGCAAAAAAAATATTTATTTATTTATTTTATTCACCGGAAACTAAGTTCCTTGGCGTGGAGCCAACAACTACAGAATGACTAGCGTACGTTATGAATTTAATACTATTTATTTTAATTTTACATGATTCAACATAAAAACAATTTACTAACAATTATTCACATTTCCATATAACAATTCACAAAATATATACATAAAATTCATTAAGACATACAAAGAAAATATAAAATAACGTAACCTGGTGGTACCACCGGTGAGATCGATGGTTGCTTTCAAATCGCGGTGACATCCGATATTCCGCTCGTTGTATCTTCGCAGTAAGATAGTATTCAGCTGTTCGGAATTATTCTTTACTATTTCAAATTTAATTCATTATTTTTATTTTATTTGATCGCGGACGAATGTATTATGTGATTATTATTATAATTAAAACAAACAATTATTCTCTTTATTATTCCGTTCGATCTCGTAACGGACGAGCATCAATTTACAACCTTTCCAACGAAGATACCGTCTCTTCCTAACAACGGCACCGATTATTATAATAACCATATTCGCTTATCTTTATACGGCACGTGTATCTTACATATACATATATATACATAAAACGCGATTATCGGTTGCTGGCTCCACGTGCGATTTGTTTCCTGAAATTTCCCCGTTAATCTGGGATTGATCATTACTATTACGTTCTACTTGTAACTTAATAGATGGATAATACCGATATATATCTACACTAATACGTCTCGTAGGAGCCTATAACCTTCGCTAACCTGTATTATTTTCCAAAACTTATTTTATTTATTTTTATTTTTCTTATTTATAATAAATTTTTACAATACCCCTAGATATTAACACGCCATTATATATATATATATATATATATATATATATATATATATATATATATATATGTATGTATGTATGTATGTATATACCGTTCACGAATAATAATAAATACGTACGAGATGTTTGATGGGGAACTAGTTGTCTGTTCTACGTATTTATTTGTCTTTATTTCATCTGTTCATCACTTAATGTTGTTTCCGTCGCTAACGGACTTTATTTTTATTTTTTTCAAAAAAATTGTATATCCGTTCATAAAAGTTTCATCCATATTTTAAGGAAGATAGCATTTTTTGGTTGAGTGTGCGTACGTACGGGTATTCTTATCTGAGCAAGTATATAACATAAAATTAAGGTCACTATCTTTAAAGTTATATATATAAGGAAGTGAAAAGTGGTATGTGTATACATATTTGTATGTAATTAATTAACTTGTGTAGAAATAAACTAGTGTTAACGTGAAATAACGACTTTCATATATAATGAAATAATGATGAATCGGAAGAAGAGCGCTTTATTTGTATCCAACATCCCGAAATGTGCGCGTATACATGTATGCATTATAGTAAGTGGTTAGATATCTAAATGATAAACGGTACAATATAATTTATCTTTAAGCCCACCAACAGATTTAAAAATACATTTCTCACACTTATTAATGGTTAAATGGGATAAGACTTTAGATGTTTTCTCAAATATTATTGATAGAACGAAAATGAATGGACATTCTGTTGGTTATTTTTTCTTTCAACATATATAAACATTAATAAATACGGAACGAATAATTTTTCGGGTGCTATAGGAAATAATTTTAAAAAATGATTATTAAAAATTTAAAGATCTTGACAATTTAAGAGTGAAATTTTTCAACGTTGAAAACATTTCGAATTTCAATTTTAATAAATTATCGATGTTAATTAAATGTTTAGCGGTTATATTCTTTTAACTTCCTTAATGTTTTCGGTTGTTTATTTTATAATGTTATTATGTTCATCTTTTATATTACGATACGATTTAGATGATGATATAAAGATCGGGAATATGGATGAGGCGTTCAATTTTGATATTTGGAATCCTATATATGATCCCGCTTTGTCAGATTGGCCTCAAGAATTTGAAAATATTCACGAAGGCGATGTTTACAATTTTCCTACAGTTTACAATGATCCCTTATACTCGGAATTAATGTATCATCCTTTAGCTGCCCAGTATGCGGTAATTATTTCTTTTAATTTTACATTATTAAAGTTTCTAAAATAGTTGGTAATCTATATAGTCTCCGGGATAGCCTAGTGGCTAGAGAACGGACTTCTATAAGGAAGCTACCGAGTTCGAATACAATCGGCGACGCAAAAATTATCATCGGAAAATAAAAACAATTATAATATTACCGCGTGGAAGGCAATGGCAAACCACCACGCAAAACAAAACACCATATGCGCGCTAGTAACAGTATAGTACAGTACAAAAACACGCGGAGCTCTATTGTATGACGATAAAAAAGCGTTTACAGTTCTCCCGGGTTTGTGTGTCTATCTACGCTAACGCAATATTATGATTGCTTTGTACGCTACTTACACTCTATAACAAAAGAGTAGTTACCTACCTCTGATACGAAGACGGCGTATATAAAATGTACTAACTGCGTAGTATCGCAAAAGGAGATTAAATTACACAGAATACGAATTCGATTTATAAATTAACTGCGTTACATTGTAGAAAAATGAGTAACGATTTTAGAATGATCGAATAGGAAATAGGACAATTTTAAGTTTTCTGGTAGTCATCGGTAAAGGTGTAACGAATTACATTGGTCGAATTTTAGCATTAAAACAAAGGATCGTAATATTTCCGACATTGATTTGTTAACTATACAATGACGGGTGGTAATACTGTAACCGTAGGAACGAAATTGAATAATATTGAACTATAATTTTATTTTTTTAGTTTATTCGATGATTTATGATATTTTTCGTTCTTTAAATTCTGCAATTTCCTTTTTTAATGTATACATATTGTAATAACCAGTGGCGTCGTTAGGAAAAAGCACACACACACTGTAAGCAAATATATATCGTTTTTTCTTTCAAAAACGACAAATATATAACGAAATATTAATTTATAGTTTGATATAAATCAAATCTATTTTTTTTTTTTAACAATTATCGTTTATAAACTATCAACTCACACATTGTTAGTACGCATGCGCAAATGTCGCCAATTTGAATCTGCTCGTGGTGTAATATGCATAAGCACACAGCCTATATATACGGATATACAATTGTCACGATACTATTGCTCTTATAAACCATCGACATTTGCCAGATTAAGAAGTGGTAATAACTCTGTACACCTAGTCTGTCAAGTTAATGGTTATCAGGAGTGGAGTTTGTTAGATATGTAATACTGAAAATAGTATTAAATATTAGATTTGGTCCCGGCCCAAATACGAGAATAGAAATATGTTTCTGTCTATTGACAAGGAATACGCTACCAGTACAACTTGAACAGCTTATTATGTACTCTATCTTCTTGGATGCGTGTAAATTATATAATTTCATCAAGACCAATAATATACATTAATTAAGTCAATGGGTGAAAACTGGTTAAAAAAAATCAACTGCTCCTCACATCACTGACGGAACAACTTAACAATCGTCACTACGGCGGTATTTATTACAAATCGAACAGCGCTATTATAGAATATAACTTATCCTTGTAAAATTTCAAAAATTGCAAAATGAAAACACCTTTATATGTCGGTTCGCAGTAATAAAATAGTAGTAGTACATAAACACATTTCACACAATAAGAACATTGGTAATACATACAAGAGGTCACATAACATATCTACATTTTCACAACATCCACAGTAACATAAACATAACAACATAATCATAACACACAAATGAGTAGAGCAGTTGAGAAGTAATGAGAATATTCATTTTAATAACATAACAAATTTCACGCACACCATGGTAGTACGTACGCATAAAGAAGAGGGAAAAATTACGACAAAGGGTTTGTCTGCCGACGGGTAAAACCGGCGGAAACTCATAATGGGAAAGGGACTGTTTTGTTTTTTGTTTTTTAAATGTGTTATTTAAATTTTAAAAATAATTATTTTAATTCTAATAAAAGCAATTACAACCTTAGACGCGGACGACGGCTCTGATAATATCGCGTATCGGTGTTTAATTACGTTTGTAGATATCGATTTATATTTTTGAAATAATTTTAAATTAATTTAAATGTTAATGACATTTCGGCGTGAACTTGTATATCTAATTTATAGTTTTTTATTCGTCTAATAATCAATAATTAATCCGAGACTTGTTTAATTTATAGATGCCGGAAGGATTATTAGTTCAAAATTCGGACGTTGGATTCGAATATACAGATTACGTTGTACCATCTTTCAGCTAGACAAATTCCGCGGCATGCAAATAATTACGCTTGAGAATTTAAAATTAGAATAAACGCTCTTAGCTTTCTGCTTTATTATTATTATTATTATTATTACGTCAGCCTCGCTTAGACTTAGTATTATGGATTTTTGCCATCTAAGTAGGGAAAATAATTTTTGCATTTTACCTTGTCTTTGGCGTTTTAATTGTATCGCATCTTTATTCACTTGCCCTAGTGTATACTATTATTATTTGTTGTAAGTTATCCGTAAATGATACTCAGTTATTTTTCTTTACTCGTTTATTTTACTCCGTAATTGCCGTTTTAATTAGAATATATGAGATGATAAGAAATTATTTTTACTGCAACAGACAAAATAGACGTTTTTATTATAATAACTTTTTATAATTATAAGTGTAAAATGCTTAGTTGCTTTGCATATTATCTAAAAGATAAAATAGATTTGTTTATATCCTTTAAAAACTAGGATTATAATTCGTACAAGATAGGATGTATTCTGATTTATTATTTTATATGTAGCGCGAGAAACGAAGTAATTTTTATTTTTGTTTAGTTATTGTAAATGTGTTTCTAACCTGAACACAATAAGGATGATATAAATTATACGCGAAGAAAGTATTTTAATCGTTTTATATTTTGCGTAAATGTTAAAATAGTTTTTTTTTTTTTTTTAAATTATTATTACTAATTTATTACTGCTTTATTATAATTTAACGGTAAACGTATATGCGTCAAGAATGTATTTTGCAAAGTTGTAATTAGAACGTACTCGATTACATTATTTAACGCTTTCATGTTATTAATTTATTATTTTTTCGCTGTTTCAGTTATCACGTCATCATCCTATATTATTAAGTGGAACGTTATTTTCGGATCGATCACGTTAGTACAAAGAGAGTTTCAAAGTGTAAACCTGTACCATTTCGCAATTCAATTTTAAGGTTGGTTGAAAACTTTCGAGAGAGCTTCTGCAATGGACAAAAAAAAAAATACAGTTCATAACCCCACAAACATCGATCGAGTTCGGGCAGCGATCAGAATACAGGATGCTCTGTCTACACGTCGACATGTTTCTTTAAACCTGTCGAAAGAATTTTTTTGCCGTATAATACAGAAAAGGAAAATTATATATAATTAATAAATAAATCTAATAAAATAATAATCTGGCCGTAAGGGGTAAAATGCATCTCCCAATCAGCCTGGTCAGCTTGGGAGATTAGACCAAACGCTCGAAGACACGACAGTAAGGAAAAAGAAGGCCGTACAGCCATGGTCAAACGGGCAAAACCCGGACATAGATTACCTCTCTCGCCTAGTTTTAAAAATACATTTGAGGTAATCACAACCACCGATTATGGAAAGAACAGTAAGAGAAAATTGAACAACGGTAGCGTGAATCTAACATTAGCTACATATAACTGTAGAACAATTTTATCTGAATATCGTATACTGGAACTAGAACACGAACTCTCAAGATTAAAATGGGATATAATAGGACTATCTCTGAAACCAAACGAGGAAAAGAGGAATTAATACATCTCAAAAGTGGTAATGTTCTTTATAATTTCGGAGAAACTGGAAGCAGGAACTGAGTTGGATTCTTAATAAAAAAAATAATATAACGGATCGAATAATCCAATGCAAGGCAGTAAATGACAAAATTGTAGAATTGCTGTTGCGAATTAATAAGAAAGATACAATGAAAATCGATATATGAACCAACAAAGCATTCAGAAGACGAAATGATTGAAGAATTCTATGAATATCTCGAAGGAACGATACCCGGTGATCATGGGAGATTGGAATGCAAAAATATGAAAAACAAATAAAGAAGCTTTTATAGGAACACAGGGAATTGGAATCAGAAATGAAAGAGGCGAGAGATTAATAACATTCGCGAAGAAAAATAAACTTTATATTATGAATACATTTTTTAAGAAACCATAAAAAATAGATGGACCTCGCGCACAGTCCGAATTATGAAATAGATTTCATATTGGCAAAGAATAAGGAGATAAAGGATGTAGGAACGGTAGTATCTTTTTAACACCGGGAGTGATCATAAATTGTTAAGAGCGAAGATAACCATCAATAAAAGATGGGAACGTGTTAAGGCAATAAATTAAGGAAAAAACAATATAAACTGGGAAGAAAATAGAACTGAAATTAAATAACAGAAAATATTAAGCGCCTTCAAAACGATACATAGAATGTAGATGATATGAACGCTATAGTGACAAAAATATTGGAAGTCAAGGTACCGAAACAAATCAGATCTAGCAAGATATCAGAAAACATTAGAGATCTGATGCAAAAGAGAAGACAAATGAAAATAGAGCAGGATACTAAGATTGAATACAGTGAAATCTGAAAGACCCTACGCAAAAGATGGAGATAATATGTATTAGAAATTATAATAATAAAAGAATAGTGAATACAATAGAGAAAAATAAAATAATGAAAATATTAAGAAGGAACTTACAAATAGGAAATAATAACATAATTGGCCTAAAAGACAAAAACGGTACAGAACGTAGAAGTAAAACAGAGATGGCGGAAATAATCCGGGAATATTATCAAGAATTATATAATGATAAAACGATGATGAAGAAGTCAATCGATGTCGATCAGTGTAATAACGAAGATAAAATAATAGACAAGATATCAAAAGAAGTATGAAAAACGGGAAAAGTGCAGGTCCGGATGGAATAAAAGGTGAACTTCTGGAAATAGTGATAGAAGAGATTTCGGTTCTTCTGGCGGATCTTTTCAACCTTTGTATACAGAATCAGACAATACCAGAAGCCTGGAATAAGGCGCAAATAATAATACTACATAAAAAATCTGATAAGAAAGTAGTAAATAATTATAGACCCATTAGCTTGCTCTTAAATCTATATAAATTATTAGCGAAAATCATTACAAACAAGATAAACAAACAGTTGGACAAACTTCAGCCGATGGAACAAGCGAGGTTCCGAAAAGGCATGGACACTATAAATCACATACATACTATAAAACAAATACTAGAGAAACAACATGAATTTCAACGCCCATTATATATGCTGTTAATCGACTATGAGGAGGCTTTTGATTCTATATCAAGAGCTTTCTTAAAGCACTGGAAACGGCCAAGATAAAGAATATATCTCAATTATACAACGCATATACAAAAATGTAAAAGCTACCATACAGGTTGGCCCAGTGGAAAAAGAAGTTAACCTATACAGGGGTATCAGACAATTCGATGTCACCTAAATTGTTCATTACGACCTTACAATCAGTATATTAAAATGGGATAGTAAGGGTTTAAAAATTGGACAAACGTATGTCAACCATCTTAGATATGCGGACGATATAGTGCTCCTGAGCGAAGATATAGAATAACTAAATGAAATGGCACAAGAACTTAATATAAAAAGCAAGGAAATGGAACTAAAAATCAACATAGCCAAAACAGTTCTGTTGCGAAACAAATTCACACACATCGATAATATTATGATAGATCAGAGGAAAATACAGGAAGTAACATCGTTCGATTACTTGGGACAGATTATAAAAAATAGAATAGAGGAGGAAATAACGAGAAGAATCAAAATGACCGGCCTAGCAGGTGGAAAACTAAAAAATATTTTACAAAATAAGAAGATTCCTGTAAGTCTGAAAAGAAAAACGTTTAATCAATGCGTTCTAATGACCTATGGGAATGAAACTTGGAATACAACAGTAGCAATGGAGGAAAAGCTAAGAGTAGCGCAAAGAAGAATCGGAAGGAAAATGATTGGCATAACACTGAAAGACAAGAACGAAAATAAATGGCTTAGAGAAACAACAAAAATAAAGGATATAGTACTAAATATAAAAGAATCAAAATATAGATGGGCTGGTCATCTGATAAGACACAGCAACTCCTTGCAAATAAAGTGACAATGTGGACTCCAGACGGAACCCGTAGAATAGGCAGACCACTGACACGTTGATTTGATGACATAAATGAAGTTCGAAAAGATTTTGCAAGTAAAGCGGCTGACAGGGAAAAATGGAAGGACCTTCGAGAGATCCAGCAGTGGATTGAAAATAGCTGATGAAGAAGAAGAAGAATATATTGCTGGAAGACCTCAAATTTCATCCTTAACCGGCTCGATACAAGGAAAACTTTTTGCTGAAATGATGCTGAAAAAAATTGAAGACGAAGAGATCGATGTAAACAATTTTTTGATGAACGATGTCAGCGACCTATAGTGAAAAAATATTCGAAAATTTTGTAACAAGACTGAATGAATGCGTTGTTGCAAATGATGGTCATCTGAACGATATTGTGTTTCACAAATGATTGTGCTAATCTCTCGTTTTCCTATTTTTAAATAAAATTCATTCGAAAATCTTGGTCGAGTAGTTTTTCAGTTATTCAAAAACCAAATCTCGTCCGTCTTCTCTGGGTTACCCTATATTAAATATATTTTTGAGTTCAGGAGGAATGATGATTTAACATATTGTATTGGAAGTAAAACATGTAAGTACTGCGTTCATGTATGTACGAAAATTTGTTACCGACCTAAAGGGGAAATTGCACGTGAACTAGAATTATAAATATTAATTATTGGGAACATAAAAGGGCTGTATGAGAATTTTAATTTACTTTTTTTCCTTTTATCTTTTAAGAGATTTATTAGTATTTAATGAATATCACAAAATGTGATAATCTATAAATTTAGAGATATACTGATTGACGTTAGTGCAGTTCTATAACCAGTTTTTGATCATTCTGGTATGAGGGCTGATAATATAGTTTGTGTTCAGAGAAAAAAAGAACCATCTAAAGTCATTTTAAATGGCACCCAATTGTATTCGAGTTAAGATGAGGCGGGTCATAATATTGTTCTATAAACAATTATCACAGCTTCTGATATCTTCCGTAAAGAAGTTAGATGCGCTATAAAGAACCTAAAATCTGGCAAAGCAGCTGAACCAGACAAAATACAGGACGAATTATTGAAAGTATGTCAAAAGGATCATTTAGCGTTAAAATCTTTAGTTAAATTTTTCAACTCGGTGTTGTTGTGAGGCACTCTACCATCAGATTGATTGAAGTCTGTTTTTATTCCTCTACCAAATAAGTATAATGCTACTGACTGCAATGAATATCGTACAATAAGCCGTATGATCTTGAAAATATTCCTCAAAGTAATTCACAGCCGAATTTATGAAAAATGTGAGAAAAACTGGTGAAAATCAATTTGGATTTAGAAAGGGTTATGGAACACGAGAAGTAATATATTCACTTAATGTACTAGCGCAAAGATGTCGAGATGTAAATCACAGACTTTACTACTGCTTCATTGAATATAGCAAGGCATTCGACTGCGTGGAACATGACAAATTAATTGAAATTTTGGAGGCGATTGGAATAGACTGGAAAATTATAAGATCAATAGGGAAACTTTACTGGAATCAGATTGCAAAAGTCAGAAGCGAAAATATTGAATCAGAAGAAATACCAATTAAGAAAGGTGTGCGACAAGGTCGCGTACTGTCACCGTTACTTTTTAATATATATTCAGAAACAATTTTCAAGCAAGCGTTCAGGAATGACGATGGTATTAACATCGAAAACCGTCATATTTCAAACATAAGATATGCAGACGATACAGTTCTAATCTCAGATAACATCGATGATAAGTTGCAAGAAATGGTTGGTCGAGTCACTGCAATAAGCAAAGAATATGACCTCGAAATAAATGTAAGCAAAACAAAATGGTTAGCAATACATAGGCGAAACCGGAGCCATAGCAAAAATTAAATTAACAGTAAATGGTCACATAGACAGAATTCATAAATTTGAATACCTCAGAACCTGATTTAAACCGATCAATCGATCGAGATACAATCACGCATAGAAAAAGCAAGGAAGACCTTTTTAAATATGAAAAATCTGTTGAGCCGGAGACATTAACCTGCAATTAAGACTACGGCTGGTGCGATCTTTACGGTATGGAAAGCTGGATTCTCACATCCACACTTGAAAAGAAGATCAAAGTGCTGGAGATGTATATATATCGCCATATTTTGAAGATTTCATACAGAGACCATATTACCAATACAGATGTGCTGCGAAAAATGTGAAAGCCAATGGAACTCCTATACACTATACGCTCCAGAAAATTAAAATATTACAGTCATATAAATAGACATCCAGAAAGGTATTATTTATCCCAACTTGTCCCGAATGGTGTCATCGAGGGACATCGGAAACAAGGGAGAAGAAAAATGTCATGGGGAGCTGTTATGCGTTGGTGGTACAACAAGACATCTACAGAGTTAGCAAAGGTGTCCAAGGACAAAGCCTGCTGCATCCAAGAGGTGTACCAGAAACGGCATATCAGGCATTGGACGGTCAGTGACGGCAACGTTAATTGACTCGAGCTCCCCCATTCCCTTACGGGAGTGGAACTATGTGAGAGGAGGCATAGATTCAGGTATATATGCCGACGGGCAGTGCAAAGGATGAAGAAATAAACGAAATCTCTGATATATTAGACGGCATATTACAAACGGTCAATAATAAAGAAAACGTAATAATTATGGGGACTTCAACGCAGTGGTAGGTGAAGCGCAGTATGGGAAAATAGTAGGAAAATATGGATTAGGTCACACAAATGAAAGAGGGGAACGATTAATCGAATTCCATCAACAACACAGCTTAATAGTAATACAATATTCAAAAATCACAAAAGGAGAAGGTATACATGGATAGCACCTTGAGATACGAGCAGATATCAAATTGATTACATATTAATTAAACAAGGATATAGGAGAATCAAGTTAAAATGTGTAAAAGTTACCCTGGAGCGGATATAGATAGTGACAACATACCAGTCATTGCAAACTGCATATTGACGCTAAGGAAAAAAAGAACCGTTGGAAGTGCGGGAAAATGGAACCTGGATGAACTAAAACGAAAAGAGAACAAATACAATCTGGAATTAAAAGAATTATTACGAAATAAAAAAATTAAACAAATAAATAACATTGAGGAGAAATGGAAACAGATGAAAGATGCAATCGTAACGGCGGCAGAAAAAACAATAGGTAAAAACAAAAGAAATAAGGAAGCCCTGGATAACAATAGATATAATACAAGACATAGACGAAAGAAGGAAATTGAAAGCATTAAAGACAGAAGAAGTACGAAAGAAATATAAAGAACTGCAGAATAGAATCACCAGGAAATGTCGAGAATAAAAACAAAAATGGATAGATGAACAATGTAAAAGTATAGAAAATAAAATGGAAGAAAATAAACTTGATGAAGCATATAGAGAAATAAATAAGTTGAATCCAAAACGTAAAATAATAACTGGTAACATCATAAATGATAAACAAGGCAAAATGCTAATAGAAGAGAAAGCAATATGCGGAAGATGGAAGGAACATCTGGAAACGCTATATAAGACAGATGGAAACATAAGAAATAACTATAAATGAAAATAAAGAAGATGATGACAAAGATCCCCAAATAATGAAGGAAGAATTTGAATTGGCACTGAAACAGCTACCAAAGAAAAAAGCACCCAGTTTGGATACCATACCAGCTGGACTATTACAGACTGAGGATGAAGAAATCATAAGGGAGCTGTTTAAATTAACGGAAAGTTGCTATGAACAGGGTAAATTGCCTACAGATTTTAAAAACACGGTAATAGTAGCAATACAAAAAAATATGAACACAAAGGAATGCTCCGATTATGGGACAATAAGTTTGATACCACATGTATCAAAAATAATTATAAAAATTGTAATGAATAGAATAAAACCAAGAATAGAAGAAAAACTACGCCATGATCAGTTCGGATTTAGAAAAAAAAGAGGTACTCGAGAAGCTATATTGGCATTAAGATTAATCATCGAGGAAAAAATAGAAATTGGTGAAGGGCTATGTATAGCATTTGTAGACATAGAAAAGGCGTTTGATTGTGTAACATGGGATCTATTATTCGGAAAACTGGAAGAAATAGGATTAGATTACAAAGATAGAAAAATAATATGGGAGTTATATAAAGAGCAATCGGCGGAAATAAAAATCGGTAATTCAAAAGAAAAAGTAAAAATACAAAGCGGAATAAGACAAGCTAATTATCACCGATACTTTTTAACTTAGTAATAGAAGAACCGATACAAAAAATGAAAGATGGCACCATGGGCGTAAAAATAAATGGACAACAGATACATTGTATAAGATTTGCAGACGATATTGCTTTGTTGGCCGACAATGAACAACTGCAACAACAAATAACAATATTGCAGAAATGCTTAAAACAAATAAATTTAAACATAAGCAAAAGGAAAACAAAAGTTCTAGTAGCATCAAAATATGAAAAAAAGATACGCATAATGTTAGAAAACAAGATCTTAGAGCAAGTAGAACAGTTTAAATATTTGGGTAGTATAATAACGAGCACAGGAAGAAGTGATAAAGAAATAAAAACAAGAATTGTTATAGCCAAAGAAGCGTTTGGGAAAAAGAGAGATTTATTTAATAAAAACATGAAAATAGAATTACGGAAAAAACTTTTGAAAACATATATATGGAATATACTATTATATGGTAACGTGGGTGTTAACACAAAATTTAAAAAAACGGTTGGAAGCCTTCAAAATGTGGGGTTGGCGCCGCATGATGAAGATTCCATGGACACAGAAGAAAACAAACTCCAAGGTTTTGGGAATGGTAAATGAAAAAAGGAAACTAATAGGAACAATACAGCAAAGACGCGAAAGACTTCTAGGCACATAGTGCGGCATAACGAACTCATGACGGTCATAATCGAAGGAAAATTGAAAGGAAGAAGAAGAAGAAGGGAAGACCTAGAATAAAATGGATCGATCAAGTAAAAAAAAAGAATATAAATAACGTATAAAGAGATGAAGAACATAGCAGACAACAGGAAGGAATGGAAGAAATGATTGGCTAGCTACAACAAGAGCATGCTCTTATATACTGATGATGATGATGATTGCAATTTTACTATGATGAGTGGTTACTTGATTTTTAAGTGGTTTTTGGAATATATCATTAATAGTCGCAGGTTACGTTATCAGGTGATATAGTTCCATCTCATGATAATATTACTAACAATACTAACAATATTGACATTACCGATTATTGTGATAATTTTAATCCCAACAATACCTATATCAACTCCAACAATAATAATGCTAATGGTGATGATAATAATAATAATAATAAAGCCGTTAATAATTATAATCACGTTGCGTGTTGTTGTAGTTTATTCCTCGTGTTCGTTTTTATTTTATTTTATTCGGTCGTCGCGGAGTCAGGCGCAGGCAAAAACAAATCCTTGTGTGTAATAAATCGTTAGTCCGATGCTCTTTAATTTATATATTTCAGAACTGGCACATGTGCCTTTGTATTCTAAAACTCTCCTCTATGCTGATGACATTGCGGTATTTAGTTCCAATACAACATTTTCCGATGCTGTATGTAACATTAATATTGATATTGATTTAATTGAACGAGTTCTTTATAAGTTGGGGTTAACTTTAAGTGTCCAGAAAAGTGTGGCAATGGTTTTTACATACAGATATTTCAATAACTTCTCCATCACAACAGAAAATGATGTTATTCCCTTTCGCAAATCAATTCGCTATTTAGGTATTACATTGGATACGCGTTTAACATGGCGGCCACATATTGATAATCTTGTAAAAACTAGGAGTGATCACTTCATACTATTAACTCTATATAGATTGTTAATTCGATCTAAAATAGAGTATGGTTGTGTTTTTTATGAGTCGGCATTCGAATCATTAGTAAATAAGCTTCATCGGGTACAAAACGAGTGGTGAGGCTCTGTATTGGTGCAGTTAGAAGTACTCCAATACCGGCATTGATGGCAGAATATAAGATTCCTCCCTTACAGTTTAGACGGAGTTATTTAGCACTAAAGCTCTTGATCAGTAGAATGAACATAGATCGCATTCTGTTATATAGTTTGTTCTACCGAGTTTACTACAACCGGCGGTTTTCAAATAACAAGATGCACTTGCTGGCTTCAGTCATACCTAGGTTGGAAGAATTTCAGGCGCAGATCCAATTTATGTTACCATATTCACACAATTTTGTCAATAAAATAACATCTTTCTTTACCGAGAACTACGTTCGTTGGCCTCCGCCACTGGTCCGGGTTACATTTAATAATATTATCGCTGAAAGTTTATCCTACGCACATCCTTGTTTATACAGATGGATCGAAGTCGGCTTAGGGAACTGGTGCAGCAGTTTACATCCCATCTCTTAATAATAGCAGGGCATACAAATTATCTGATCTCTGTTCCGCATTTACAGCTGAGTGTGTGGCAGTATTTCTTTCCTTGTCGCACTTAATTGATGCGAATCTTCCAGGTAATTATCTCGTTGTCACCGACTCACAAAGTATTTTAAAGGCTATTGAAAGCCACGTAAAGGTTTCAGATTCATTGATTTCATCCATCATATTGAAACTTAATCAGCTGGAAAACTTGAGTATACTTGTGTCTTTCTTGTGGGTAATGGGATATCAAGGAATGCCGGGCAATGAAATTGTAGATGCACTAGCTAAAGGGGGGGTCTTCTAATGGTGTAGTATTCTCATCAGTTTCAACATGTGATGTTATATATTTTATACTGACAGAACATAAAAAATTTTGGGAACAGACGTATATGGAGTATATACAGCAGTCGCCTCTTACTGCATAGTATCAGCTGCAGCCGTCTCTCCCTAGGTTCCCATGGTTCTACTTTTTTAAAAACATTAAGCGGAGAGGAATTGTACTTATCAGCAGATTGCAGTTTGGGCATTGCTTTTGCCAGACCGCCTGTTCCTTATGCAGCTTAGAGAAAATCCGTATTGCCCTCTGCATGCTGGTCATGCAATCTGCAACCCTGATCACGTGTTCTTCGATTAACAGCATTACACTCGGAACTGCATCTTAAATTACTGTATGCGTCTTGTAATAGTCCTCCTTATAACGTATTGTCCCTTCTGCATATTGATAATCTACATCTGTTCCTGAAGATAGCGATTTTTCTAGAGAAGTTGTCCGAGTTTATAAAATTATGAGTTAGTAATTATTATGGTATCACGTTGGGTAAGCTGTAAATGCATCCCCATTAAAAAAAAAAAAATATAATGAAACTAATAATACCGTCAATGCTAATAAAAATAAAAGACGCGCTCTATGAATGTACAAACTACATATTCGAAATCGGATAAGACTACTCTGGTTAAAGTAGTTCAAACAATAAATTCATGGCAAGTCGTAATAAACAGAAAACGACAACGAGTGCAAACACCAGATGCTTCACCTGAAGTACAAACAAAATCAAACAGATTTTGGCCTTTAGCAAATCTCCCGGGTAGTGACTCTGGCATGATTGATTCACAAAACAAAACAACTATTCCAAATATCAGAAGTAGTGAAACAAATAATGTAACAAGCACCTCCCCCCAACCGCCACCAATCTTTATATATGTAGTAGTAAACTATAAACTGATGGAAAATGAGATATCCTCTACTTTACAAAAAAGTGAATTCATATGTCAAGCCATAAACGATAAAAAAAAAAGTTAAATTGAAAACTAAACCGCCGATAGCTATAGGAAAATAGTTAAATACTTTAAAAATGAAGGAGTAATTTCCCATACTTATCAGATGTGAAGGAATTAAGAGCCTGTCGGGTAGTAATCAAAAATATTCACCACACAATGCCTGTGGAAGAAATTAAGGAAGCTTTTAATAATGATGGTTTTCAAGTAAGGAATTCTCAAACCTAGAAAGAAGCAGCCCCTACCAATGTTTTTCATTGACTTGGAACCAAAGGATAATAACAAGGAGATCTATAATTTGAGATATTTACTGAGTATGAAAGTAAAAGTCGAGCCTCCATATAAGAGGAACATTATTCAGTGCATCAGATGTCAAGCTTTTGGGCATAGTAAAACTTATTGCACTGTAACTTATGTTTGTGTTAAATGTAGTTAGCAACATGATTCAAAACATTGTAATAACCCATCTAATTTGCCGGCAAGATGTGTACACAGACAATTATAAAGGTTGTAGTATATATAAAAATTATTAAATTCACGAAAAATAGCTCTAAATATAAAAAGCAAAAACCTATAGATAGTTTGTAGAATAGACATAATAGACCCGTAGAAAGTAGTAACTGAAAGTAATGGATTAGGGCAGAAAACAACTAGTCGAACATACGCTACAGTATTACAAGATCAAGCTCCAAAAACTGCTATCCAAATAATTACCCAACGAATCATTATAGTGCTGAGCATAATATTAATCATCAACTGATAGAATTCCTTTCTGAATTTAAGCAAATATTTAATCAGCTAATTCAGCAAAATAACATGGTAGTTAACATGTTATTAACAGTAATAAACAAATTAGTATCAAAATGAATCAGTTCCAATTTCAATCTAATCAAGCTAAAGCATTGACCTCTTCAACACACCGAATAATAACCTGGAATGCAAATGGCATCAAACAACGAGCTCAGGAACTAGAAATATTCCTCAATCATAACCACATAGACATAGCCTTGATTTCAGAAACTCACCTGACACAAAAAGACTATATGGTAGTTCCAGGCTACAAAATATACACAACTAATCACCCAAGTGATAAAGGACGAGGTGGAACAGCAGTGCTAATTAAACAAAACATAATGCACATTGAGCTGGAAGAAATCTACCTTGATTTTTCACAATCAACAGTAGTTTTCTGTTAAACATAATAATGCCGATCATATTATAGCAGCAGCATATTGCCCACCTATATATAGAATTGAGAAAAAACAACTAGTGGAAATCTTGTCTAGATTTAGACCACGATTCAAATGTAAAACACACAGCATGTGGATCGCGTCTAATTACACCAAAAAAAGGGAACGAATTCCTCGCCGCTATTACCGCTTGTGGATGTGATTATTATTCATCACGTAAACCGAATTATTGGCCCACCGATATGGATAAAATTCCAGACCTTCTGGTCTTCTTTATTACTAGAGGAATTGGTAACAGTTACGTGGATGTTAATGGTGTAGAGGATTTATCTTCTGATCATACACTCATACACCTGTACTGTTGGTACTAAGTTCTTCTGTTTTAAGAACAAAAATTCAACACTCACTCACCAATAAATTTACTGATTGGGATTTATTTTGCAGTAAAAGTGTAAATCTTAAGGTCAGACTGAAGACGATAAATGAATTAGAACAGCAAATTCAACATTTTATTGACTCAATAAGTAATGCTGCGATAGAAGCAACTCCGACGATCAAAGAAGAAATAAAAACAGCAACATGCTATCCGCTCGAAGTCAGGGATCTAATAAACAAAATACCATAAAGAATTTGGCATCGATTTCGTAATCCAATGAATAAAACAGTATTTAATCGCATAAATAACCAGTTTCGCAGACCAATAAATAATATTAAACAAAGCAGTTTTGAAAATTATACTGAAAATCTCAGTCCTGACGTTGACCGAGAATACTCATTGTGGAAGGCTACTAAAAAATTTAAAAGATCTCTAATACAAATGCCACCCATTAAAGACGAACAAGGACAGTGGGTTCGTAAGGATGAAGCAAAAACTGAACTATTTGCTCGTCACTTAGTGTCAGTCTTTAAATCCCATGAAATTAATTCTCGTGTTAATACAGCAATCAATTATCAAACTCTACAAATTATTAAACATGTTACACCCCGACAGGTAGCAAAAGAAATTTCCAACGGCAATCCTAAAAAAGCACCGGGAGCTGACGAAGCCACTGTAGCGATATTAAAAGAATTTCCACGTAAGTGTATCAATGCATGCTTCCGTTTGAAACATGTACCAAAATGCTTCAAGATGGCTCACATTATTATGCTGTTCAAACAGTGAATTCATACCGTCCGATTCGCTATTACCTTCGATATCTAACATATTTGAAAAGCTTCTTCTCAAACGATTAAAGCCACTTGTGAATATTCCAGAACATCAATTTGGGTTCTGCAACAAGCACTTCAAGGACGATGAATAACCAGAAAAATAATTAGCTTTGGAAAAAAAATTCTGCTCAGCAGTTTTTTTTTAGATATTGCACATGCGTTTGATCGTGTCTGGGCATGATGGGCTAATTCATAAAATAAGTAATCAGTTCCCAAATAATATGTGTTAATTATTAGCATCATATCTTTCGGAATGAACCTTCCGAGTCTCTCATTAAGCAAGCAAATCTAATTATTACCCGACACAGGCGGGTGTTCCACAAGATAGCATCCTCGGACCAATTTTATACCTTCTCTATTCTGCTGATATTCCAACATCAGTTGGAACGAGCATTGCTACATTTGCAGATGATACAACTATTGATCTACCAGCGACTCTCTTGAAAAAGCGAATAAAAAATTACAACATGCTATTAAGAAAATTAGCAAATGGACGCGAGACTGGAGAATTATGATTAACCAGTAAACATCTGCTCATGTTGTATTCACTCTGCGACGCTATTCCTATCAACCAATATACCTTGACCAGCTCCTATTCCTCGAAAGAAAAGTGTAAAATATTTGGGTATGCATCTGGACTCTCGAATAAATTTGAAAAAGCACATACAGAAAAAAAAGTAACAAGTTACCCATAAAATGAGACCAATATATTGGCTGATTGGACAAAACTCCAAACATAGCCTGCGTAATAAACGGTTTATATATATATATATATATATATATATATATATATATATATATATATATATATATATATATATATATATATATATACGCAGATAATTAAACCAATCTGGACATATGGCATCCAGCTCTGGGACTGCGCGAAAAAATCAATTCGGTTAATTGTCAAACGAGTGCAAAATAAATGTCTTCGAGTCACAACCGGTGATCAATGGTACCAGCAATACGTCATATATTCTGATTTGGAAATCCCATCCATCGACGAAACGATACAGCACTTCGCTAATAAGCATCAAAGACGACTATATCTTCATCCAAATTATGAAGCGCGATCACGATTATTCACCGAAAGCGACATTAGCCGCTTTAAGTGTACGAAACTGTATCAACTGGCTAATTAAATACGCACCTTAGTTTATGTATAATCCTCGACAGTTGTGTAAATGCACACATCTTTCGTTCTCTACATGAATATAACCCTATCTCAGTTGAGTATATGTTAAACTACCATGTTTGAAAATACTACCGATATAATTGTCGACCAGTATTGTATTCCAAAATATTATATTCATAAATAATTTTTCATCCGTTTATTCCCGATAACAGCGACATCTGAAGGGAAGTATTTAAATTTATAGTTTAGCTATATAAATGTGAAGTGCGTTATTGTGCATTTAAATTTTTTATAAATGTAATTATTTTCCCACAATTAATTATTAGATTATACTTTTTTTTTTTTTTTTAATGGAGTGTTACATGTATATTTAATTTGTTGATTCCTGGGCTAGGTCAAATTGTGATAAATTTAAGAATTTGTGTTTAATTTGTTGATATTTCGGAAATAGCAATTGTTGCAAATTTATAATTTTAAACATATTTATTGATTTTGATCGTTAGAAGTAGTTTGTAAGGACTGACCGACACAAATATTTATCTGGATTCTGTTTTCATTCACAACACCGATTATAGGGTTTTGGTGAAATTTAAAAGTTTGATCGATAATATGTCAGGATGTGGTTAAAAAAAAATAAGGCTATTTTATGTGATAGAATGAGGGACTATAGCATATTGACAACAATTGTAGACTGTTGGTCTCAATAGCAGAAGAACGTAAGTTCCTTATGATGCAGGACATTTGTTGATAGTTCATCACATGATTGTTCGATTGTCGCTTTTGCTGGTTCTAACTCCATTTAAAATAATTTGTTTACATTGCTTATATTCAATTATGTAACTTTGGGCGCTGCGATTGATGTGTAAATCTTCAAAGAAAAGATAATCAAACGTAAATAAAGATAGAAATGGCAATATAAAAACGAACCTCAATGATGCTGTTGACATATGGAATGAGCATTGCCAAGCTCTTTATGATGATAATCAATCTCATGGCCCTATCGATAGAACACAGATTGAAATCGATAACCCTTTTGACGAACCAGAGCCAGACATCTTGAAGCAAAGGGCGGCTCAGAAGGAGAAATACGACGAAGAATAGAAATAGCTAGAAATTCTATGACAAAACTAAACCGCATTTGGAAAGATAATTCGATTACAAAACACGTAAAAATTAAATTAGTCCAAACGCTCATATTTTCAGTTCTACTATACACAGCAGAAACATGAACAATGAACAAGTCAGATAAAAATAGAATTGACTCATTCGAATTGTGGTGTTGAAGGCGGCCTCTCAGGATACCGTAGACAGAAAAACGGACAAATGAGTCTGTTTTACAGGAAATTGGCACCACGCAAAGACTGCCAACCATTGTTTATACGAGAGTGATGGAATTCTTTGGACATGTCATGCAGAGACCAGAAGGATTACAGAAGCTGATGATCATGGGGATTGTTAATGGTAAACGACCACCGAGACGTGTACCAAAACGATGGACAGATGTTGTTCGACAAAGGATAGGATTTTCAATTGTGGAATGTGTACGACCGTACACTTATTACTTCAGCGACCAACTAAGATTAATCACGATACCCTAATTAGGGTGACGACTACTGTTGATGATGAAGTGTTTAATAATGAAAAATCGATTAATGATTAACTTAGTAGTCATTATATGCCAATATTGATGACGAAATGATACCCAATTTTACATTTTTCTTATTAATTATCGGTAACATTATATCGAGGAAAATAATGTGTAGAAAAATAATGGTACTTAATTATTATTTGAAGGGTAACTCTACAAAAATACTTGGAGCGTTAGTTTTATAGGGTCCAATTTAAACAATATCTATAATCTAAATACTATTTGTAAATAATGGGGAAAATGTTTTACTAAGACCACATATTACTATAACGTTTTGTTCCCATTTTTTGTACCAAACAGATTCATGCACCCATTATATAAATTACTCCTGGTAACATACTACTTCATCCGGTGAAACATATCAAACTTCAAATAGATATCAAGTTTGTTATGAAATACCACATTAATATTTAAATTATAGATGATTCAAATGTTAAACAATACTGAGAACTGCTACAGTAATAAATGAATATACGCATTAAATAATTCCATGGAATAAATTAACTCCTTTATTAAATTCGTAAACACAATACATTCGTTACAAAAACATTAGCAATTGTTGAATTAGCTTTCTGTTCACTTCAATATTTTTTAACTTGAAATTTAACGTCCATCAAAACTTATATTTTACCGTTCATCTTTAAATTTTATTCATATAACATTTTTTGAAATTACTGAATATCCTGAAGGAAATCAGAATTCATTTAATAAACATGTTCATTCTTCAACAGTTCCCATCAATCATAACAGAAGTAATGAACATTCGTCTTTGAAATATTTCAAGCTGTACTATACTACTCAAATATAACTGTCCCGTTTTCCGATGGTGCGACGAAATTGCTGCATATATATTTCACTTAAAAAAACATGCAACGGGTTTTAATAGGAAAAAATCAGTAACGTTTTGTTAGCAATGTATAATATCTACCACTCTACACGTTGGTAGTAGAATAACATAGAGATTTACATTATATTTCAGTCAACAACTATATCTATCTCGTAATTTAAAATATAATCGGAGAAAAATTACATTAATGTTTTCATCAACACTTATTGATTTTAAAATTACAATTTCGCTTTAAAAGAATTAAAATTTAATTTTCGTTGAATATCATTTATCGTCTCATGCTCCATATTTATAGGATAAAATCAAATAAATTCGGTCTGTACTAAATAATTTTCTGTGAAACTTACTCGATTTAGAAATTACTTTAATATCGGTTTATTTTTCAGCGGGCTGGTAATTTATTAAAGTACAAAATTAAAATAATGAACCATTAAAACCATTTTATATAACATCTTCCGATAATTAGACCTAGATTTTTGTTTAATTAAAAAATTGAATATGAAATTAACATCAGATAGGTATATTTTTCCTCAACGTCAATTATGAAGAATTCGGGCACATAGTTGGGAACATGCAGTTTAGATTTAAATCTTTGAGTATCCAATTGCACGGAATTCATTCACACGTAATTTAAAGACAATTTTCTCACATGCATTTCTAAAGGCTCCACAAACTACAAAAAATATCATTGTGAACATAAATTAATTTTCACTTCTCAATTCCAATTCAACAGAAATAAATATGTAGTTAATAAACATCGCAGTAAAGATTATCTATGATAATTTACTCTTACAAACTTAAAGAAATCTAAAGTTGTATTTTGCAAACTATAAACTCTGGTTAAAATGTGTCGGTTTTATAGTGTGTACGATTAACCTATTCAGTCACAGATTATTATTGACTTTTAACATAAAATTATAAATTTTATACAGGATGGCGCTTCGTAAATGATTCTAGATCATTTTCATTGCGTTATATCAATATTTTTAAAATTGAGATATTTCATATTAACTAGAAAATATACAATTTTGTTAGCGCTAAAATTTTATGTATCATATAGAGGACACCGTGAACGAAAGGGTTGAGAAACTATCAAAACATACATTTTATTACGCTGGCTACAACAGAGTATTTAATTCTCGAATTTGACTAACATATATTTGTTTAACGATGTAATTCTCCCGAAAGAAACTAAATTTGGACTCAATACTTGATATTTATTAGAATGCATTAATAACAAATTTTATGTATAGCTGAAACATTTGAAATTAGTTAAAAATAAAGTTTTACAATTGTATCTCAAGAAAATGGTTTTCAATATTAACGATTTTGAGTGTAGTTCTAAATAAAAAAAAAATAATAATGTTCATATTTTTATACAAGCAACAATTTTTATTTAGTTTACCGTTTGCTTTTAGATTTAAATTCTGTAAAAAATGAGATCTTTAATTACTTTATTAATTAGCATTATTTATTTCGTTACATTGAGTTAATTTACTTTTAAATATGTGATATATATATATATTTTTTAATATATACATCTACCGGTAATACACGTGATATATATTAGGAGGGAAATTCTTTTAATAAATCAGGACGCGTTTTAGTCATACTTCTTGATTTTGTGTTTTCTTTTTTATATATATATTTTACTCCTCCGAATGTATGTCTTCAAAATGGGGTTTATTCACGTTTTAAGAAGGGTTGCACTAGAAATATGTATAGTAAGGGTTGTTGAAAATATTCCCTTGAGAGTGATTTCAACGCACAACTGGAGGACAACAACGGCAGTTATGATAATGGGAGTGTTCTTTATTTCTGTCACTTTTCGTCCCTCTTGTTTTTATTCAGGTATTGTCACTACGACGCGTGTATTTCATATTTATTACGTTAATTTCTTATCCTGCGTACGATTTATTTACTTCGGTTACTTTTAGTTCTATTTATTGCTTTATTTTTTTTTAACACGGATTTGGAAATGGCGAAATGAAATACTTTTAAAACAGAGTGTTTACTTGTATCATCCACGTAAATAAAATTATACGTATTAGGAACTGTTAACAGACTAAACGGATCCTTTCATTTTTTTCTATTTCATCGATAATGTTCCTGAGTTCATTGAAAAAAAATGGGGTTTCATAATTTGAACACTGTGTAATGTGATTTTAAAAAATAAATAAATAATAAAAATTAGTTAAAATTACTAAATATTTAGGAACACATCGAGTTTATTCATACGTCCCTAAAAACCGTGATTTCTGGAACACAAATCATATTTGCATAAAAACGACTAGTGACGAACGAAAACATTTTTATCCAGAACAGATTTTTTTTTAAAGAAATGTAAAAAAATTAATGGACTTAAACAGCGATGCTCTAGCGCTGACAGAAATGGGATTTCTTTTTAAAAAAATTTTGGCGCGGAAACCGTAACCATACATAATTGTAATTTGTATTCTCGATGATCAAACACATTTTAATGTAACAAAACGAAAACAGACAACTAAATTTAAAAAACATCATAATAAAATATAAAATAACATACCTGCAAAAATATCATTCATCTGAACCTTCTTCATTATGTTTGCTAATAAGCAGACTCACATGATGAAGAAGGTTCAGATGAATGATATTTAGCACTGCGTATAAAGTACGAAAACAAAATTTTTATATAAATTACGGTCTTTATCTGCGCACAAAGATAAAAAATAAAAAGCATTTTCCATACTTTATAGAAATTTTAAAAAGACATTATGATGAAGTAACAGTAAGTAAACCTAAGTAAACACTTAATACAAAGATTAGCAATCAACTCCGAAGCGAAACACAAATCAGTGCTATAATCACATAAACGAAAATAACGGACAACCTAATCTGGATTTTGCATACCGTTGACTTAAATCAGCAACAACAACGTTATATATTAAAATAATATTAAGATAAATATTTTTTTCTAAAAATTATGTTCGAATAGTTTTAAAATTTCTGTAATTAATTATAATAATTTTCAATCTCGTTCGTTATAAAATTTGTTTGCAAGTAATTTTTAAAATGATAAATATTCATCATCGACTTAACTTAATATCGTATATCGGCCTGTTGGATAAGATGAAAGTGTAATATCCACTTTCTTAAAATTATTTTAGAACCTAACTTATATCAATTCTCAACCTGTTAGGCAAGATCAAAGTGTAGTATCTGTTCTTATCAGCTTAATATCTGCTAAAAAATTATGCTCAAATTATCTTAAAATGTTTGTAATTAATTATAATAATTTTCAATCTAATTCATTATAAAATTTGTATGCAGTTAATTTTAAAAATAAAAAATATTCAATTCATCATCGATACTAGAGCGCTCCAATCGGTAATATTTCATATCAATCGTAGAATATTTTCATTAGCGTTTGTTTACTTTACACATTAAAATTTGAAAGAAGTATAATTTATTAAAAACAATTTTTTTATTTAGTCATTTTAATTAAATTGAATATCCTATAAATTACGGGTTTTTGATTCGATTTTGTTGATTTAGTAAATTTTAGTAAATTCCCAAAAATTAAATTTTTTTGAAAACTATTATAAAAATTTTTTTTTATAACTAATAATTTTTATTCAAATGTAATATGTGTACTAAAAATAGCAAATTTTGAAGATATGTGCATAAACTCAATGTTAAGCAGATTGTTATGTGAAATGACTACAAAACTTTTCGGTTATTAAGTCGTTATTCAGAGGTCATCAAAAATAAAATATTACAAAAATTAATAAAAAATATGCAATTTATAGAAGTATAAAAGGAAAAAAAAACAAAAAATAAAATAAAATTACGAAAATAGTTTAAACGTAGCATATTATAAAAAAAAAAACCTGCTTATAAAATAATCTGATAGTGAATGATGTAAACACCAGAATCAGCAAATCAGAAATATAAAATTTTTACATAAATAATTACACTAAATAGACAGAAAAACAATCGAAATTTATCGTTGAATTTAATAAATTATTTTTATTTATTTCTTTTGTTATTTCCTTTTTTTTTCTAGTAGTTTTTTATGTTTTTTTGTATGAAAATTTGCATAAATCCGGTTAATATTAATTTTGTGTTTTAGTTCTTTACAATATTTCCCAAATATGATGTTTCATCACTGTTTATATGTGAATTTAAATATTCTTTAAATCTTATTTTGTCTGCATGTGTCTCCTACGTATTCTTTTTCAAATTAATTATAATTTAATTCATATTCTCTCGTGGTAAGATAATTAGTTGTTATAGTATGAACGTTAATAGAGAAGTATTCTAGTGTATTACTTGTCGCGTTTATCTCGCCTTATAAACTATAACAAGTTAGTTAAGTTTGTAATTCCCGTTAATCGGGAATGACCGGACTTATGCTTCCTATATCGAAACCTATTCGACGGTGATCGTATAATGGCGTTGTGGATAACTCAGGTGATAAAAATCCTAATTATCTATTTAACAGAAACAGCGTAAATTACTGAAATGGTTGCGGTGATAACACATACTCACCTAGTCTAGCGTCGTCGAATATAGATAATCGTGCGTACGTGTACACTCTTATTCCCTGAAATGGACGTCGATGCTGTAAATAATGCACCATGCGTTCAGCCAAATAAACATCCGTGGCATGTAGGGAAAAATATAAGGAAAATAATAAAACAAAACACAAGTAGTTCTTCTGAGAACATTACTGGTAGCCCTTATAGACATACTAATAGATTTAGAGCTCTTGAAATAGAAAATGATGTTGTAGTTAAAGAAAATGATAATTTAACTGAACCTAAACCACCTACAATTACAGTGTATAGTGTGGCTAACTACCCTCGAATGTTAACTGACATTAACAAAATTGTTCCTCTTAACTCTTCTCACGGATAATCGAGTGCAAATTAAAACAAACAATTCCGATTATCGTTTACTAGTTAAATATTTCCAATAGAACATCATACGTACTAGTTGAAATCCGAACGAAGTTTTCGCATAGTAATTCGTCACCTACACCATTTTATAGACATAAACAACATTAAGACAGCTATTGAAAAACTAGGTCATAAAGTGTGACACATCAGTAATGTTAGACATAGAGTGAGTAAAATACTCCTTCCTTTATACTTCGTGGTGAGCCACTGAGCAATAAGAGTGATATATATATATATATAAATTACAAACATTACTCCAAATGAAAATTAAAGTTGAAGCACCAAGAAAGAAAAACATAATTCTTCAGTGCTTCCGCTGTCAACAATATAATCACAACCAGGCTTATTGTGAGAGTGATTATGTGTGCGTTAAATGTGGTGGTCCTCATAACAGCACTCTCTGTAAAAAGAAACGTGAAGAACCGCCAGTAACTGTCGATGAAGCCAACCTTCCAATTATAAAGGATGTGTAATATACAAGAAAGTTCAGCAATCACGGGTTAAGAAATCTAGAACAACACCTAATAACACTTCGCATTTAGATCACCAAATACTCTCTGGAAATTGGCCTAATTTATGTACATAGACTCAAACAATGTATACAGATCAAGCGCCACAAAATCCGACATATTCCACAATAGTAAGACAGCAGAATGTTCAAAATCATGCTGACTTTGATACTACTTCACAAATTACAAATATGCTACAAACAATCATGGCAGAAATAAAAGACCTGCTCAAAGATGTAATGCGTCAGCAAACTCAACTACTAAATGGTGTAATCCAAACGGTCATTAGAGTAGTAACAAATCAAAAAATAAGAATTTAAAAATTCTTACATGGAATGCCAATGGTGTTCTAATACAAATGAAACACAAATGTATCTTACGCAATTCAATGTAGATATACTATTAATTTCAGTGACACACTTAATAAGCTATAGATTTGCCCATTTCTCAGGATATGACTCATATTTCACTGATCACCCTGATGGCACTGCACATGGTGGCTCAGGAGTTATAATAAGGAAAAATATTAAACACTGTGTACTAAGAAATTACGAATATAATTATCTACAAGCCATAACTATAATCATAGAAAGAAATGGAAAAAGTGACATCGCTATCTCAGCAGTTTATTATTCTCCAAGGAACGTTATTACGAAAGAATTATTTAATAAATTTTTAAAGACATTTGGTAACACATATGTAATCGGAGGAGACTTTAACGCAAAAAATAACTATTTTGGTTCAAGATGAACTGTCTCTCGCGGTAGAAAAATAAAACACATACTTTTTTCATGAAATGCAAAGTACATTTGTATCTAATGAGGAAACGAATTGTTTTTAAGAGTATCATAAATAATTGCATATTTTACATATAAAAAAATATTTCTACTAATTTATTTGTGAGATTTTTTAACACTTTCATTTTATATATATATATATATATATATATATATATATATATATATATATATATATGTGTGTGTGTGTGTGTGTGTGTGTTCTGTTTTATCCTTACTCTTTTATATATTTAGTTTATAACGATAACAATTACAACGTATTAGATATTGTATCTTATTCCTTATCCTCTTACGTAGTTTGTAAGGTGATGTTTGTTATTATAAATTATATAATATACATTTCATTTGCATATTTATTTTTCTTTATATACATATATACTAGTGGCGTGCAGTGAGTTTTTCTACAATACTACATCAAACGAAAATTTAATTACAAAAAACACGTGATGATACATCTATTTAATATCTTATTTAAATACAAAATGCTTTGGACGATCTACTTTAATAAAGTCACTCATAACAAGATTCGAAAACATAGCCATTGGGTCATTTAGTAGCCGATTTAACAACGCTTTTTCAATGGATATTAAAAATAAATCAATTAATCGGTCCTGTCCTTGTGTCGACCTCTGATATGATTTTATTCATTTCAACGCTGAAAATTACCTTTCTACACGAGCAGTTGTACTAGGTATTGTTAATATTAATTCACCTAATTTTTAAACTTCAGACAAGATCTCATCGAACTCAGATGACTCCATTACTTCCACTAATTCATATGGGTTCATTTTATTAAGGTCGTAAGCATCCATATACATTAATAACAATTGACTTTTCAGCTTTACATCATCGAAAAATTCGCCATAAGATTGTTTTAAATTTGAAAAAACTTCATTTGGAAATGTTTTTTATACTCTTCATATTTACTTGTATCTAGAAGCGATAAAAAATTCAGTTTATCAAAATTTTCAAACCGTTCACTCAGCTGAGTTAGAAAATTGTCAAAAATTTCGTAGAATGACGCATGCGCATGAGTTTCTTCATTTTCTGGTTATGATAGTTTTCGTCTTTTCCTCATAATAAATTCTTCATTCTCTTTTGACTTTACATAATTCCATGTTTTTTTCCATATTTTTGAATTTCTACATGAGTTTCTTGAATTTTATTCATACAACATAAAATTTCTAATTGTAGTTTTTTGTAAAATACGGAATAAGACATCAGTTAGCGCGAATATTCTGGAAAAATTTTGATTAAGAAGAAAGTTGAACTTCGCTAAAAAATGTTATGAATCCTTGGGCTGATATTACAGTCTCGGTATGCCACTGTTCTGAATTTTCAATCACAGTTTGAAAGAATTCAGTGAAACAATGATGATAGTCTTTTACTGTACTTATTAATCTAGAAGAGAAATTCCATCGGATTGGTGCATTTCTTGTCATTTTTTAATGGGAAATTCACTAACTGCATGTGCGCGTTTTGTAGATTTGCTAAAAAGAAAGCACATAATCCAGACAACGTCTGGAAAAAAATTCTACATTATTTTATATTTGAAGCGGACAGCGATAAAACTAAATTCAACGAATGACTAAAATAATGGACAAATAGTGCTTTCGGATACAATCTTTGGAGTTTTGTACATAAACCTCGTACTTGTCATTCTATTACCATATGTTCGAGTTATAAGTTTCTGAGTTAAACCATATTCTTCGATAATACTTTTGACATACTCAAGTATACCATCAACAGGTTGACCCGTATTAACATAAATAAATTTAATAAATCTCTCTTGAACTTTTGCAGTGTGACTCCATATGTAACATAAAACTACGCTGTGATTTTTTTTAAATGTCCGACGTTTCGCTCAGTAATATAGCAACGTATTTCGCATTTTTAATTTCTTCTTTTATCTTAGTTTGAACAACAGCGTGTACCGAAGAAATTAAATCATTCTGAATACGATCTGAAGTAGTATGGAACGTTGTAGAAGTCTCTGTGCGCTTTTAAGATCATATCATACTTCGAAAGTAATTGCAAAATATCTATATAATTCCCACGATTATCGGAATCAGCCTTTTCAGAGTGGCCATGGAAGGCAAGCTCATGAACACTGAGATAGCATACTGCACCAATTAATATTTTTAAAATGTTTCTATTTTGTAGTACAATCTCATTATGTTTCATGACTTCGATTTGTACTTGATCATTTAATTGTAAATCTATATGCGACTTAACAAATTTATTCAATTTCATGGAGGAAAAAAATGACTCTCAGAACATTCATACTTTTTAACAGCATTGATTAAATTATTCAAGTTATCATACCTGAGTAGGATCATTCCATAAACATTTCATTTTTTTTTACTGTCAAATGATAGATATGGCCAACAAAACAGTTTTCCACTATCTTCACGACCAGTTAACAACAAAATGTTTTCATATTGAGATACTTTTAAATGTCTGGTAAAAGTTGCACTACCTTTCTTTTGTTCAGCTTTTAAAGATGGTAATTCTGATTTTGGGTTACTATAATTTCTAACTGTTCATTAAAATTAAATCGCGAAAACGGTTTTTTAATAAATTCCTGAACACGCATTTTGTTTCTTAAAAAAAATCGACCCTACAACCTCATTAAACCACGTTAAACTTCATCCAAAAGTGATCTTACGAACGCTTACCGTCGCCAGCGTCGCTTCGTGTTTATGTGTATAGTGTGTCTTTGAGTTGGTGAATTATCCCTGTATCCGGCTAAATGCGATCTTAAAGGCGCTTACCATCCGTGTCATTTCGTCATATTTACGCATCTAGCGGGTTCTTGTTCAAGGTCACAACCTATAGACCGTCATCTCTGTTCACCTATCCTAATAGAATGAATTCTCTATGTAACCAGCTAATACGACGCGCCTGCATAAGACAATGATACACTAAGTATAACACTTCAGTGGATAGCCATGCATAATATGTAGTGTTTCATAAGCACCAATATAATCGCTTTCTGTTTTAATATTCTTATTCTATACCTTTATGAGTTAGGATAAAAAAATTATTTTCTCAGGATTTTTCAGGGTAAGCGGCGCTTACCTCGCTTACCTGGAATGCACGCCACTGATATATACAATATATCTGTGGAGAGATAGAGAACGATAAAAGTTTGTATGTTATGCAAGTTTATGTATATGTTTACATGTATGTGTGTTGTTTATGAAATATGTATGTGTACATATATTAGTGTATGTGTGTACATATGTACATAATAATAAATTGTTTTAACAGATTGAAAAGTATGCTTTCAAAAAAAATGGTTAAACTTTTATCATCATGTTTACTCCATACAATGATTCTGTGTGATATACCGGACATGATATAATTTGAGAACGGTGATACATTAGAAAATTCTGTAAAGTGAAAATTGTTTAGAATGAACTCGTTATCTTGTATACCAAAATTCAGAATTTTACATCAAAAATTGAAAAAGATTCACTGAAATACGATCCTCTAATATAATTTTTAAATTTGACGAGTACCACGATACAAGTTGGTTTATGTTGTTTGTCGATAATTATTAAGCGGTTTATTCGGAATAAAAAGGTCCAAGGAAGAAATAATTAACTTTGTAAGAGTTCATAAGTGATGATCAATATCAGCTGAGTTCAGATTTATATTATTGGTAATACATTATCTAAATATTGCCAATTAGAATTTTGGAAATCGGTTAAAAATTTATCAGCTATATATTATTTATCTCCTGCAATAGTGGTGAAGATTGGGTCGTGGTTGGAGGACAAGCAGTTAATTAAAACAGTTGTTACAGTGTAACCTGAAGATATATGGAGACTGATGCGAATGACGAATTAGTGGAAAACAGGACTGAACGAAACTACTTCAAACTAGTACATTACTTAAAATTACATACTTTTTTCGACAGTTGTAGATCGAAATGTGATTATCATCCTAATAAAGTATTTATCTCAGAACGGCACTGAATACATGTAGGGAGGTCATACCTGACAATGTAGGTCAATTATGTACAAAGTAAAAAATGCAGTCCTAAGGCTGATTATTACAGAAAATCACCACTGCTTTACAATTTGAAGAAAGCAGATTGGCTAAAATTCACATGTGAAATGGAAAAAACAGTAAGGACTATATAACCAACACTAACCGAATAAGATGCATTTTAAAAAATGTATCCCACGAGGGAATAGGAATGCTTATATTTGTGGAATGAAGAGTTATTTTTAAGAGCACTATGCAAATTAACATAAATTGATTTAACAGATACACATTAGAAGGAAAAAAATTCATGGTAGAAATTTCTGTAGAATGAAATAAAAACTTCCAGAAAGATTGTTGGAAATCTTGGTAGCTATTTAAAAAATTGAACAATGAGAAAAACCAACATAACAGCACATCAACAGTAACAGCTAACTAAGTAGCTCAAAAAAGTCAGGAAGAAAGGATAGCTATTATACAAAACTTGTTGATGAAAGAGAATAATTTCAACCATCATTAATGATAAAATATATGGCGCCATAAACAAAGATAAATCGCACACAGCGACCAGAATAGATAATCGAACACCACTATACAGCACCGATAACCTAGATACAAAAATATTTAATGAATGCCCAATAAAAATGAATATCCCTAAACAAGAGAAAAAGTTCACATTATAGTTATCTAGAAAACAGGAAAAGATGCAAAGGATTTAAAATTTCCGCGTTATATCCCTGGGTGGTCACTTATATTTGAACGATGGAGAAAATTGATCAGAAATTTATCATCCACCTTGTATATTTTATACCTGAGAAGTCAAGTACTATAGCTAGTACTTCATGCAACATGTAGAAATGGATCTCAAAAATGTAAAATTACTGGGATCGCCTCCGACTGCCGCCTTTGATACAGTTCACACCGTGCACTCAAGTACAAAGCATATTAAGTGACTAAAGATTTTTTACAGAAATTATGTAGATGCTACTGAAAGATCAGAAATTTTATGTCTCTGAGGACTGCAGAAGAACGGTATATCTCAAGGTGGCTTCTCGTCGTCTATTTATTTAACACAGGCTAGTTCAAAAGTCGTTCCACACCATGAAAAACGAATTTAATCGATATAATGTGAAAAAAGATAAATACCTTTCAAAATTAGTACAAATATTCAAATTGTTCCCTTCACAATTTCTAAAATCATTGAGACACTGAATATAATTTCGAACCATATGCTTCCTCAAATTTGCATTGTCTTCACTAGGTTTCCATCTGTTTCAGTGTGCGTGCAGGCGAAAACTTAATCATTAATTACATTCCAAAAGAAGCCCATCGCTGTGAGGTAGGGTGATTGTGCAAACCTAGTGGTCACAAAAACCTTGTATAATCGACGTCTTACCATATACATCATTAATGTTCCGATTCATCCATGTAGTTATCTCTCACTATAATTCATGAAAATCAATTTGTTCATCGCCCTCATAGATAGAGTTGTACATACATTCTATTAAACTGCGCAGTGACTTTTAAACCGTCATATATATAGATGATCAGTGTTAGATTTATCTGAATTTTTTATATGCGGACTACCTGGCTTTAGCGGCACAGAACAACACTATTGATGTTGATAACGATTTAATGTAATTTATAAAAATATTGAACAAATTATTGCATAGTATAATCTGTTTAGGGTCTATTCCCATTTCAGTTTGAATTCACTTGACAATTCTTTAGCTATTTAGCAATGGGATATTCTTGTTTTTCATTTTTTCTCTACTGAACTAGTCTTTCAGCGTATGGAGCTAAACCTCATTGTAGCTTCTCTGTCTCATTCAAGAATGATTTCCTTGATTTCAGACATCTCGACGACTGTTTGTATTTGTTGAATTTTTGATTACTAATTGTTCATTAAAACGATTTATTTGATAATAATAAAAAATATAACTTGTAGTTTAACATTTTACAACTAAAAAAGATGATACAAAAGCCACCTTAAAGAAATAAACACACTGTGTGGCGGCGGCCTATATATGAATACTTACACTAAACACTATCGATTATTCTGTTTTTTTTTTTTATACTTTAACACAACTCATTGTATATACATGTATACAAATAAAAACAACTACTTACAAAAGAGCCATTTTACTAGAAATAACTATTAAACGTGTATGCATCAATGAATTTTCCATAATGTCCGCAACCTGATCTTCAGATGAAATTTTTCAAATATCCAATCTACCATCAGTAACGTGTTCTCGATTAAAAAAATGCTTTCTGTGGATGTGTTTGGTTCTTCAATGGTTTTCAGGATTATCAGCTAAACGTACAGCTGCTGCATACAGGTCTTTCTTTTAAGTAAGTGATTTCACTAAGTAGTAAATGATTTCTTTTGTTGGTTCGCCAACTGCAACTAATTCTGCTTTAGTTGTTAACTCTCTAACTGATCCTTGTCGTGTTGACTTATCGAGGAAATAGCTTCTTATACATAACTGATGAAAACACCACGTCCAATCTTAGAACAAAAGCAGCGTCGCTATAATATTTCAAGACTTCTTTTTTGCACTGTGATTAAAAACAATTTAACATGGTATCAGCAGTGTAAGAAAACATCCTTTTGAGTATTGTAATAGCTTCTGTGGAATAGGTATCCGATGAGCTTGACAGGAAACCAATATTGTAATGTCTAGTCTTGAACCCAACATTAGGTACATGTGCACCAAGTAAGGAAAATTGCTTGTCTTCTCTGATACTTTCTTTGAAATGGAGTTTTCAAATTTTGGAAGCATTGGTGTAAACTGGTTTAACGTCAACAAAATTGAAGCGCTTGAGTATTTTTTTGGGCATAAGATATTATATTGTCTTTGTATCTCAAGAATGAAAAAATATTACCCATCTTTTCAGATAGTCTTGAATTGTACTTGTTCTAAAAAATTATCAAAAGCCTTTTGATCTGTAATTGCAACAAGATCAATCTACCTATATGGCGAAAATATTTTTTGCGCCATTTTACTCCCGAATGAACATGGATAAATCTTCTATACTGACTATAAATTCCAATGATTTAAGAAATTATCTAATACAGTTATTCCACCTTAATATTGGAAGCTACCGACAAAAGACGGAATCACAACGAGATGGTCAGATCAAATATTAGATCTAATAAAACCAACAAAAACCAACAGCAGGTGGCATGTTGGCAATGGAGAGATGCCAGTGGAGGAAAATAATTCGTATGATGATTGGCTTATCACGACATCCTATCGATTCCATATATATAAACTATATTTTCAAAAATTATAAATATTTTTTTACTAAAACCATATAATTAGATAATATTATATACAAGGTAAGTGAAAATAATTTACTACGACTTTATATGAAGTAAATATTTTTACCAGTATAATCGAGCGTAAAAATTTCATTGTAACATATTAACGAAATATATTTTATATATTTTCAACCATATAGTAATGTATGAAAATTATAATAAATTATGCGTGCAGTTCTTTTTATATTTTCATAATAGTTTTTATTCGAACAAACTATTTTCAATTCTGAGTTAAATTACAGATTTATTATTTTTAATATGAAATAATTTGCAAAAATAACCAGAATTTTGGAACATTCTTCTTCTTCATCCGCCATTTTTATTACGAAGGTCGGCGATCAACTTGACTACAATCTCTTTCGACATATCAGTCCAGAGTAATAGACGAACAGCCAAATCAGCGTCGTAGGTCTCCCATCCATGAACTTTGTGAATGGTCTCTAGCCTCTGATTTTGCCTTTTCTATAATAATCCGCAAAATTTCATGCTTAGGTCCTCTCAAAATGTCTCCAAGTATCGCTGCATCCTTTATTGAATGTTGTTTAATAATTCTAGATGCTTTTTATTCACTTTATTAAGAACTTATTTATTACTAAATTACTGACTTGTTGTATCCAAATAATTTTTAATATTCGTCTGTACAGGTACATCTGCAAAGCTTCAATGCGCTTTACAAGTTTAGCATCCATCGTTCAACTTCCGTAGCCACATAGCAAAACTGAAAAGACATGTAATTTGCTATTCTTAATCGTAGGTCTAAATTGAGTTCTTTTCTAATCAGCACGCTCGTAATTTTTACGATTATTTGACTTGTCTGCTCTATTCTCCATCGTAATTCATTTTTTAATTTCCAATTATCCTTAAGGTAGACATCAACCTTGAAGATGTAACATTACATTTGTTAAAATTATATTTTTAAAAAGTGTAGAGTTATTAAAATAAAATTTTCGAACGATCAAATAAATGTCATTACATAAATCATTGAAATTAAAAAAGCTTGCACACACTCTACACAGACATACAATAGTATATGTGTATATATTTTTTTTATAATGTGGAGTGTAGTGATTTTTTAAATAAATATTTGACTTTTGGATATCATACATTGCGACGGTAAATGAAAATTTAAAATTCCATCAGTATACAACTTTTCCAGAATCCAGAAAACAATATCGAAAAAAATAAATAAAAAAAACAAAATCAAGTAAACAAATATATCGATGTTAATATATTCAATTTCAACAATTCAAAAAATAAACAGAACAGACAAGCAAAATAAAATTTTATGGAATATAGTTTCACACTCACCATCAAATATTTTTAAGTAATTATTTTTAATTTATACTTTTAAAATTATGATTTTTAACAAAAAAAAAAATTTTGTTCACTTGATAATGGCGTAAATGCCGAAAAGCTTTGTGTTTTTTACAAGAAAATAAATGTTAGTGATTGAACTAATTTTTCAATTGATTTTTTTGTATATATATATATGTATATATATATATATATATATATATATATGTATATATATATATGTATATATATATATATATATATATATATATATATATATATATATATATATATATATATATATTCGGAATATCAGTTAACCCGATTTGTGATACTTTAATATGAAATTTATTCGAACATTTACAATTGAATATAAAAGGAGCAATCGGGTATTCACTGAAGTGAATTGAATTGCGTTGCAGATTCTTCATATTCGTCGACACGATTTCATCAACAGACTTGAACAGACAGAGCGCCACGTTTTATTCTAGGAGACTAGGATTTTTACCTTTTACCGAGAAAAGTGGACCCATATCAATTTATTCTCCTCTTTGTTTTTTTTTCTCTTTATTTTGCAGGGCTTTATTAGGAGGTATACTATCGATGATTGGCTAGTGAGGATGAAGGAGGCGGAGCTAGTACAATCTACTAATGGGCGATCGTGTTTAACCGGGTCGACGGAGCAAATCAGCCACAGTGGAATAAATCAAACCGTTTACTTCGGTAGAATTTTCCGGCAACGTGTTAAGTGACTGAATTATTTAAGTTACTACGCGTTCGGCTTAATTCTTCTTTTATTACATTACTCGTTGCGTTTTTCAATCCGCTATTATTATTATTATTATTTTTTTAAATAACGAATTATAAAGATTTCGGATTAATTATCCGCTCGTGTCACGATAATTTTTTTTTTACGGTTTTCGACTATCGTCCGCATTGTAAATATTCATATCCGGTTTACTGTGTATCGATCGTTGTCGTCCGGGGGGGGGGCGATTACGTTCACCCTAATTTATAGATCAGTTAAATTTTAATCGGTTTTAAACGAATATTAAAAGATAATAAAGCCGGGAAGTTGTAAAATTTCTACCTTTAAATCGATGTTATTCGGATAGGTATATAATCGATTAAATTAGGAGTAACTGATGTCTCTATGATCGCATTTAACAACGGCGATTACTACAATTATTATCTAAACGAAGAAGATACTATGACTCCTTCCGAACTTATCGATATCGATCAAGACGTTTCGGATTATCCACATCATTACCATCATCATCACCATCACCATGGGGTATTTGGTACCAGGCACGCCGATATGTACGCACAACACCACGTTAGGACGTCGTCTCCTTTAGGTAACAATTCGAACAACGCTCATCTGAATTTGAATCATCATCAATTCGTTCCGAATGCGACAAATTGGTTCGCGTCGACCGCAGCTGCCGGTTATTATTCGCAAACTACTTATCATCACGGACATCATCATCACCAAGTACTGTCCATGATGCAACAACAGCAGCAGCAGCAGCAGCAGCAACAGCAGATAAATTTGTTCGAACGTTCGCAAGAATCGAACATCGTCGATAATAGTAATAACAATAATGATAACGTTAATAATAATATCGTCAGCGGCGGCGGTATATCGTCTTCGTGGTCGTCTTCGTATAACCAGCCTTCTTTGTCGCCGCATAATTACTCCTCGTCTTCAGCTTCGTCTTCTTCTTTATATCAGAATGTAGATTGGATATATCCGTCGAATAATTCTTTAAATTCTAATTCGAATCGTAACGATAATATTAGTAATAATAATAATCACTGCCAAATTCACGGCTCTCGTAATCGTAATACGTCGTCCGAATATTCACCTCCAGATGACAGCGATATATCTCCTAGTCCGATATCCAATAGAACCGGTTCGCCGTCGTATGTAGTACCAACTACCGGAAACGGGGCTAATATCAGATGCAAAAGTCCGTACGAATGGATGAAAAAATCGACATTACAATCAGAAGTCATAGTTGGTAAGATATACGTTTTATATTATATATATATGTATGTATGTATACGAGTAGGCGACTTCGCCCAAATGAACCTCGACAACCAGAAGATTTGAAAACTTATCTGTATGTCTTCCGAATATCACCATTCTACGCCGTAACTATAAATTAAAATTTGACAGTTCGTGGAAAATAATGTCCGTCTTGGGCAATTTGCACGCCGATGTTATCGTAGTGTACTTTGCAAGTCTAAATATCTTCCTTATCGTCGAATGCAACGTTTTGTTCTATTACTTCCGGATCTAATAAATGTTGCGCTTCCTTATTTCTCACGCGGTCTAATTGCCATCGATTCTATTTTCGACGGCTTGTCCACTATGCGCCGAATTTCCTGTATAATGAGTCCATCGCATTCCATGTTTTTACAAAGTTCCGTTAAAAAATCTCCCAGTCAGTCGATAGTGGCACATCTATATTAACAGATACTATAAGAAGATGTAGGGATAAAGATATCATTGAACAAACGGACCTGAGCTAGTTATGTCGATAGGTAAGAAGATGGAAGGTGAACAGAAGACCTGATCCAATGGAGACCATATACTGGAAAGCGCGTCAAGGGAGACGATTTAGAAGGTTGACGGATGATATTGTCGCAGTTGCAGGGAAACAATGGCTCCGAGAAAGGCAAGATAGGCATCGATGGAAAAGATTAGGGGGAGTCCTACATCCAATTAATGATGTAACACAGGCTTTAAGATAAGGTAAGATCGTTTCAGGAAGGCTCGTAATAAGGGTCGTTTCTTCCGCGTATCTCCTCTCTCGTTTCGACTCGGGAATGTTAGAGCTAAAATTCGCCCGGAAATCGCGTAAATCCTTAATATTCATTTCTGCTCGGATCAATTGGGATTAACATATCGAATCGCAAATTAATAGGGGGTGTATAAAGAATAAAATTATTTTCAAAATCTTCAATTATTACGGACTAGTTAAATATTTTTAAAATATAAAAAAGAGACAATTAAGACGCCGGACATATTTCGTAGTCAAGTGTAACATCGGCACTTTACCACTAAAGCATTATTATTGTTATTATGCGCAACTGACAGCTACGTTGGTTGAGACGAGATCGTCGTTTGTTTACGGTATCAATTCGGGTATTACTGTTTTCAAATTACAAATCGTATTAATTTAAATAATAGAAATTATTTATTTATTTATATATTTTATTTAAACTACGCTCGACTACTCGAGTCATTTGCAGTATTAAAGACTAATATTTATGAAAACAGTGAAAAGGTAAATATTATTACATAGTAACGTACTTAATTATATTAACTTGAGTAGGTTATGTTTAAAAAATTTACTAGGTTCTGTGACATGTATTCTTTGTTTTGTAACACTTCGTTTATACCGAGTCCGGCAATTGACGTGTCACTTCTTCGGTTTTCGAATTTTCGGCATTCAGTGATTATGTGTCCTACTATTAATGCAGACAGCTGACAGTAAGAGTACAACATATGCTTTTCTCCATTGATCAGTGGACCGTGCGTTAGCCTAGTGTGACCGATTCGTATTCAGGCTAGAGCCACGTCCTCTCGTCTATTTGTGCGGTACGATATTGTCCAGGTGCCAATTTGCGACTTGATCTGTCGTAACTTGTTGCTGCTTAAGCTCGACAAGTGCTCTTGTTTAGCGCTCTCTAATGAGCACGTTATCTGTTTAGTGATAGTTTTTAGGTGTTTATCATCTTTAAGTTTGTTTTTTTTTGCCATGGCGGGCTCAGTGTATTAGGCACTTCGGGTGTTAACGGTTTGTACCGTAGACCAATTTCCAAGTTTGAGCAAAATGTTTTATAGTAATTAGGATGCGCATTGTTCATGCTGAGTTTGAAATGAAGTGTTAGCGTAATTCGACGGTCTTTTAATGATGGTACGTTACTTTCGATGTGTAACAATAGCTCTGATACATATGCGTAATGCTTGGTTTTGTGTAGTATCCAGTTTTTTGATGACTGCACGATTCTGTCCCGTATATTATAGCACCGTAGTCTGTGTGTACCATTGTTCGTCTGTCTGAGCCCCCGGATTTGTGGTGCAACATCTTTAAAAGTTTGAATGCGCTCGTGCATATTGATCTTATATGTTTTATGTGGAGTTTCCAGCTAGTTTTTTTTATCGAATATCAGTCTAAGAACTTTTGTTTGCTCCTTATTCTCTATATTTAATTAGCGATGTAATATTCTATACATGTTTAACTACTTAATTATATATATATATATATATATATATATATATATATATATATATATATATATATACATATATATATATATATATATATATAGATTATTTAGTTTAAGATTACAAAACACATTAAATAAAAAAATTTAAACAAGTTCAAATGAAAGTATAATTATTAAGAATGAACGTATATATTAATTAAAATAAAAATAACGGTTCTAAAGGAAAATACTGTCAGTTACGACGCTCACTATTTGGTATGATATATTTTTTTTAATACTAACACGAAATTGTATATTTTCTGACTGTAACATTATACATCCTAATTATAAAAATTTGTACAAAAACGCGTAGAAAATTATCTAAAGTTGTCTAAAAAGCAGCTTTGTATAATAAATAAACAACTTGTATAAAATGTTGTAATTTTACGTCGAAATTTGATGTGCGTCTGAAAAAGTTAAAAATAAAAAAATATGATACACGTATATGAGTAAACCTTTATATATTGCCGGTGGAATTAATGGGCAACGGATATCTTTGTCATTGAAATATCGTCGGTGATTGTGCGCCGCGATATCCCGATGCATGGACAGATCGGATTTCGTATTTGTGATTATTATCCGTCTATTTTTCATAATTAATTTCATATATGCGTGTCTTCTTCATTTGTCTATTTGTGCGCCATATTTTGTCTTTGCTATCGATACTATGTATTTTAATTGTTTCTTCAGTAATGTATGTTATATCACATTTTTCATTTATGATATAATTCCATATTTTCACTAACAAATATAGTGACATATAATACATTTAATTCTTTTTTTAATTCACTCGTTGTCGCGTCGAGTTATTAACCTCTTTCTGCAAATTTTAAATTTTTTCATTGTGTTTTCTTAGTTAATCTCCATTCTCGAATGCCGTACCTCACAATCTCGATTCTACTAAACCGTAATATACCATATTCAGTGTATCATTTTTCCCCCTTACATAGTTGCTTAGTTTACATATTGCCGGTATCACTGTTTTTACTTTGGTTTCTATATAATCCATATGCATGCTCCATCATAAATGCCTCTCTATTATTATTCCTAAATATTTATCTTAATCTCTGAAACCTGGTTATCAACTGATACCATTTTTTCATTACCCGGTTATCGTTGTTTCCGGGACGACAGGGAAGACGGTTATGGTGGTGCAGCCATTTTAATTAGAGATAATATGTGCTATTGTACTCATTCCCTTGACTTAATTCTTTTTAATAGCAACTGCAATGCGGTTTGTATTTGTACTAAGTTTTTAAGTAGAAATACATATATTTTCGCATTCTACTGTCCGCCCAACAATATTTTCCAAGTTAACCTTTTCATTAATTTTATAAACTCCCTCCAAACTTTGTCCGTTGTAATAATTGCTGGGGATTTCAATGGACACCATCCGCTGTGGGGCTCCTGTAATGTGAATGAAATGGGACGTAGCTTGTTAAATATTATTTCCTCTACAAACCTTGCTCTTATCAATGATGGCCGGCATACAACCGCACCCTCCTTACATTTCTCTTCTAATTCCCTTGATTTATCTCTCGTCTCAAACAATCTTCTACTTTTCAGTAAATGAGATGTTTTGGATATTCCGTTAGGAAGTGATCACTTCTCTGCGGAAATTGCTCCCCGTGACCCAACTGCTACCATATTTAATTATAAACTTCTAGAACGATTTATCTGGATTCTTCCTACTAATAGAGGCTTATATTTCGCTAATTTTCTCGAATCCTTGTGCCAGCCGCTTTTAAGTAGTCCTGCATTTAATATTCCGGTATATAAAGAGTTTATCAGTCTATTATAGTTGTCGTTAAGTCGTTATGCTTCTAAAAGATTTTATCACTCAGGTAACCTGAAGTACCGTATTCGTGGAACTATAATTGTGCCGTGCTTCAACACAAATTAAGGGTAGCATTTAAATAATTTCGTAGAAGCAAAACCATTTCCGATTACTTATCTTATAAACACCTGGAAGCAATTACTAGGTAAGTATTACTAACCAGTAAAAGGGAGAGTTGGAAAAAATTCGTTACTTCTATCAATCATACGCAACCTGCTTTTCACATATGGAAAAAAGCCAAATCATTTGTAAACTCTGCATACTATAATTCTTCTTCAGTTGATATGGATACTGAAAATTATTATAATTTTGTCGACACCATTTCACCATCGTACGTCCCAGATATTACAGAACTTGCATATAATCCGCATTGTATAACTAGCCATCCAGACATCCACTTTCCTTCTTTTCCCATTACTCTAACAGAGATCCAACACACTTTATCTCGTAATAAAAGATCCTCCCCTAGTATTGATGGGATTACCTTTCAAATATTAAATAATTTGCCAACTTTTGTCATACGTATATTATTAAACTGCTTCAACTATTTTTTAAACTCTGCTTCATTTCCCGCGGAATGGTCAGAATTCATCATTATACCCATAAAAAAATCATACCACTTTACCTAATTCTTCATCTTACCGCCCTATATCTCTGGCCTCTTGCCTAAGAAAAATTTTTGAAAAGATTCTCAAAAACAGAATAACCTGGTGGTTGGAAAATCGTCGTCTATTTCCACCTGGAATGTACGGCTTCCGTAGTAATCTTAGCTCTTTAAACTGCATGGCGCAATTAGTAGGTGATATATACAAATCATTCATTTCCAAGAAGTATTTAATAACTTGTTTTTTAGACATAAATAAAGCCTTTGATAACATCTCAATTCCTGTCTTACACGAGTCTCTGACGAACTTATATGTCCAATCCCCATTTAAAGAAGCATTGTGTAACCTATTCACCAAAAGACAGCTTACCATCTTTCATTCCAATATGAAACCAACAACTTGCATGGTGTACTTAGGTATTCCCCAAGGGTCCGTTCTCAGCCCTATTTTATTTAACATTGTTTAAACTTCTCAATACACCTCTTCCAGATACAGTGATAATTTTATCTTTCGCAGACGATATAATAATTTATGTCATGCACGATAATTTAGATAATGCTATCCAAACTCTTAATACATCGCTTACATCCATAGTCCAAGTTTTGTCTAAATTAGGTCTTACTGTTTCGCACAAACAAATGTCCTTCGATAATATTCTGATATAGAACCGTCAATACCGACTCACACGGACTTATGTATAACAACAATCTCATACCGTTTGTCCATTACCATCTGTGCTTAGGATTTATTCTTGATCGCAGGTTAACGTGGAGACTGCATACGGAAAAAGTTTATACCAAGGCTTTTAAAAGAATAAGTCTTAAAAAAGCACTGAATCACTCCTTGGGTTGAGGACCCTTTAACTTTACTACTTTTGTATAAAAATTTCATATGTTCTATTCTCGACTATGACTGTTTTATTTTTGGGAATGGTTCTAATCACTGTCTTTCTAGGCTAGATAAAATTCAAAACGAGTGCTTACGCAGATGTTTACGAGCACTGCGTGCTTCGATATGGAGGCAAAGGTTCCCCCTCTATCCTTACGAAGATTGTTTCTGTCAGATAAATTTCTTCTAAAAGCATTCACTCCTATCGCCCCCTCTCTGTATATTCAATACTTAGAAATTTTTCACAACTGGAGTTTCTCTATACTTCGACGTCCTTTATTATGTCATTCCTCTGGTCATCTTTCCAGGTACAATGATATTCTTTTTCCATCCTACCCGTCTCCCTTCTATACGATTCCTTTCGAGTATAATACCGTTAGCCTTAATATCAACATACAACTGTTTTCTTTATTTAAGAACTATGTTCTACCACTAGCTGCCAATTATAATTTTTACTCTATCCTAACTCTCTTCTAATTTTCACCCACGGCTCGAAGTGCTCTTTTTCAGTCGGAGCTGCATTCGTAATCCCCGCTCTCAACATTTAAAAAAAATTACTCCATTTTTACAGCAGAAGCTAAGCTATTCTTCAATCTCTTCGATATGTATCTATAAATCGCCCATCTACTATTATTCTGATCCTCTCTGATTCTAAAAGTTGTTTGCTGGCATTACAGCACTCACAGCTCAACTCTCGTTTACCATCAATTATTTACAAAATTTCTAATTGCATATACCGATTAAACTCTCTCGGTGTAAGAGTTAAATTTGTTTGGATCCCCGGGCATAGCAGTACCCATGGCAATCTAGCTGATCATTTAGCCACTTCAACGGTTACATTAGGGACTTTTTTGTTTTATACTCCTCCTATAGATCTCCTAGCGTACATTAAATATGCGCGTAAGGAATACTGGAAAAATCTGTGGTCCGATCCATTTACTGCAAGGCATTATAAATCCATTCAACCCGACATACCTTCTAATCCATGGTTCTACAATATTAAAGTTGAAACGATCAAATTGCGGGGTTTTATTACTACCATTTTTCGACTGAGACTCAGCAGTAGTCGCCTTCCTGCTTCGTTACACAAGTTGAAACTTATTAGTTCTCCTAATTGCTCTCATCCTATGGATACCCATTTAGTGGCCGATGCAGACCATGTTATCCTAGAGTGTTCCCATCATAGTAATTTTCGCGTTGAATTTTATCAAGCACTTCACAGCCTTAAAGTTCCATTTCCTATAAATATTGCATTTCTCTTAGCTCTTTAAAATGCCGAAGTACATACGGCCCTATACTCCTATATTTTAGATTCTGGTATCATTATTTAATTTTACACATCCCTACATTATTTCTTACTCTGCCTAATTTATAAGTAGCCCTTTCTTATTCATTTCATAATATACAGACATGGGTAAACTGAATGAAAGCACCCCCCCCCAAAAAAAAAATATCTGTGCGAATATAGAAATTTCATTTTTTCACATTTTTTAGATGTACGTGTATTATCTTCGTTCGTATCGCGGACACATTCATTTGTATGAATTATAATCTCTCTGGTTTACGTGGTTCAAATTCTGTCATTAGTTTTAATATCATACACTTAGTCTTTCACCCATTTATTGTCAAATATGTGCTCATTTGCTCACTATTATTATCGTTTTGCATATTTATCTCTGCAGTTTTTTATTAATATGTTGAATATATTGGAGAGTAGTGATTTTATTAAAATAAACCGAACAAAATATAACATAATCACTAAAAGTTTTTTAATCGCGAAGCTTTTCGACAGTTACGTCATTTTCAAGCACGTACCAAAATTATTACAACTTTTCTCTTCGCGATTAAAAAACTTTTAGTGATTATGTTATATTTTGTTCGGTTTATTATTAATTTGTATTAATACATGATATAATTTATGTATATAGGCTACATTTTTTTAAAAAATATTTTCATGAATTCGTGTATATTAGATTGTATCCTCAAATATATATATATATATATATATATATATATATATATATATATATATATATGGACTAATTTTAAATTTACACGTTGAAATTTTTTTAATCGGTCGAAACATTCAATAAAATTACACTTCTACATGCTTTTTTTTTTTTTAAAGGAAAAAATTACTAAAATTAATTTTGAATTTGGTAGGTGATTGGTGTGTGCTTATGCGTTTGAAGGGGCAGTGAGGAGGAAATTTACCGTCGTACTAGCTTGAGCGAGAACCATTATTGTTACGATCATAATTAGATATATCCAGCTAAACTTTTACAACGTAAGCTGCATATTGCGAATTTTCCGGCGATAAGTATACCAGATAATGTTTTTATAAGTAGATGGGATTACAAGGCAAGGAACAAAATCGCGTTTAGTCGATAATGTAAGATGAATACATAGCCGTTTCTTTTTTGATTATTCACTAAAAATGCCTAGTCGTCGCAGTCATTTTGTTTTGTTCGTAGCCCAGTGCCCGAAGTTCTTGTGATATTTACTTAGATTCAAGCGATGATGGTATACTCATTATAGATATTCCAGATCTTCCTCTTGGACTTTCGCATGTGTTCCCCCTTTATGATGTTTTTAATAAACTTATTACGTCGTCTTATTCCGGATAATTTTATTTTTCGCTTTTCTATACGATTTATCCTGGAATTTCTTTGTTTGTTTCTTTTCAAGAGCCAAATCCATATCTATGTCGAACTAGGTTTATTTATGTTAAGCATTCGTAACGTAATTGAGCACACTTCGAACGTAGGTTTTTGGAAATTTTTCTCCGACGTCTATACTAATGTTCGGGAGAGTTCTAGATGCTGCATGATTTAAGGAAACACTTTTTTTTTTTTATGAACCACATTTCGATAATAAAGAATTAAATGAAAATAAACGTAATTATTTGCTCTTATTGTTGATTACGAGCGGGCTTCCGAACTTTTCAGGCTCATATATATCTTTAGATTGGAATAAGCGACCGTACTTTATGCAAAATAACTTTAATGATTGTTCTTCGAGCAAATAAAATCTATTAATTTATTTACCTTTATAATTATAGCCGTCAGGATCGTCGCATAAACTTAAAGTATGATCGGGCCTACTCAAAATGGGAAAAATATTTTACTAAAAAAATATTAAATATTTTTCAAAATCCATTAATACAGTATTACTACAAATAATTAAATAATCATAATAATAAATTAAAAAGTAAAAAGAAGATACTTTCGTCATTCTCCCCGTTTGTAGATTTTAGACTTTTATACCAATAATACAAATTCACTATAATTGAATGAAGTTTTTTTTTTTTTCGTTTTAACAGGAAGGGTATAGTATCCACTGGTACACACCCGGCAACCACGACCTCAGATTAGGTCCAGGGGTTTTCTACGTCTTAATCGTCCTGATATAGCCGGCTGTATCCAACAGTCCTAATGCAAGGGTATTTGGATGATTTTCCAGCCTCACAGCATGGCTCTGTGCATATTGCTTAATGACCTCGCACACATAAGGAATGTTCAGATTATGGTAAATGATCTGGTTTGCTACATACCAAGGCGCATTTGTTATCAAGCGAAGGATTTTATTCTGGGTAGTCTGTATAGTTCTTATGTTTGTCGGCTTTACGCAACCCCAGTTCAGACAGGCCTCAAAATAACAGTATAAATAAGACGTTTGTTGTCAATAGACATCCTATTTTTGCGCATTAACCGAAATAGTTTTTTAATACGTACATCTAGTTCTTTCCTCTTCATTTGGACATAATTTGATATGTTAATCGGCTTAAGCTCGGATATTTCACGCTTGCTCCGATTGGTATTTCTGCGTTATTGATTCTTACTGGGCGAGATTTAGCTTTTCTGTTAGTAAACTGTATATTTACAGATTTTTTCTCATTTATTTTTATATTTCATTTGTTAAACCAGTTTTCAGCTCTAATGAGTGCTGTTTGAACATTACTACTCGCTGTATTTGGATCGGTATCGGAAGAAACAACCGTCATGTCATCGGCAAATGTGGCTGCCTGAAAGCTATCAGTAATAGGAAAATCGGCTGTGTAAACTAAATACAACGTGGGTTCAACCACTGAGCCTTGAGGTACACCCGCACAGACGGGATACAGCTGAGAGGAAGCGTGATCATAGCGTACATGAAAATATCTATCACTAATGTACGATTCTAATAAGAGATAAACAAGCCAACATGCCAGACCTTATCAAATGCCTGTTGAACATCAAGGAAGGCTGCTGTACAGATCTTTTTAGTTTCTAGCGAATTTTCTATTATGCTAACTACCCTATGCAGCTGATCGATTGTGGAGTGTTGTTGCAAAAGCCCGAACTGGTGGTTAAGTATAATATTATTCGAACATATGGGGGTAACCTACTCAAAATTAACTTCTCCATAACCTTCGACAAAATTGGCAACAGAGAAATCGGGCGATACGAGGTGACAGTGTGCGTTACCTGGTTTAAGAACCATAATAATTTCCGCAAACTTCCACTGTTTCGGAAAGTAGTGTAATCGGAATACCGCGTTGCATATAACGGTTAGCAACAATATAGCTTTCCTCGGAAGTTTAAATAGTAATTCGGCGGTTAATAAATCAAAACCGGGCTCTTTTTTTTTTAGCGTTTTCAGTATGCGTTTAACTTCTTGTGGAAAGGTTGACTTGAGCCAGCGAGAATGCTGAACAGGGATCTTTAAGGAAATATTTATTTCGCTGTTATCGCTAGTTAATTGTATTTGGCTTGAATATTGTTGACAAGTAATAAGCGAATAAATTTGCTTTTTCTTTAGGACCTCGCGCCCATGAACCATTGCCAAATCTTATCGGAGGTATCCGTTTACGCGAATGCTTCATTTTTTTTTGGTACACTTCCACAAGATCATTCGCTGCTAGGGGTAAAAGTTGTGATAAATAATTATTAAGAGTTTTGTTTTTAATATCAATAAGCAATCTTAATTCTTTAGTTTTATTGTTGAGCATGGTTTTGTCTACCGGATACCTAGTCCGAAACCATCTCCGTCTGAGTGTTCTTTTTTCTTTGAGAAGTTTTTAAACTTTAGAAGGATAATATTTATCATTTTTAGTTCGTCTGATTATTGAAGTACTAAGTGTTGCTACAGTTTGAATTTCTCGCGTTAGATACTGTACAGCAGTGTCGATATCGCCTGGGATTTTTAGCGGAATAGAAAGATTTAGCTTTGTGTCAAGAAATTCACTGAACGATTCGCAGTCTGTTTTATGATTATACAAGCAGATTGGTTCTTCATTATATATCACAGAATTTCCAAAAATGAGAATAATTGCGGAATGATCAGAGAAAAGATCGAACCAGGATGTATTATCACTATAGTAAGACGAAATCCCTTTAGGAACGAAGAAGTCTAAAAGATCGGGCAATTTATTATTATCAGTTGGCCAGTATGTTGGTTCAGCAGTTGATATATAATTAGCATTATTACGCTCCAGTGCTTCCTTGAGCACACGCCCTCTGGCCGTAGTGACCCTATGTTGTATTCTTAGAGTTCCAGTCTGCACTTGAGAGAAATTTGCTACCTAAGGACTGAATGTAATTACTAAAAAGTTCTGTTGTTACTTTATGTCGTGGTAGAAAAGGCAGAGTCCCCTACAGATATTCCTCCCTGAAATATGTGAGTTCGTGATGTTGGATATTAGCCCTAAATAGTATAGCTGAACTACCCTGGGCTCTATCTGATGGATGTGTGCATGAATACGTGATGTAATTTTTAATTTTAAAATAATCGCTGTCAGTGAGGTGAGTTTCGGCAAGGAGCAAATTTGAAATTTAAAAGAGTTCAATCTCGACTTTATGTCTCTTCAAGCCATTAGCATTCCACACAGCTGTCTTAAATAGGAGGGCATTATTTCACTAGCTTTTGAATTTAGCCTCAAAAATTTGCTCTTCACTTATGGTACGGTTGTACTTTTTATCCATATTGATTTGTTTACCGTTAAGATTATTAGTAACCTGAGAGTAACTTAAACTTGGTTGTCTATAGTTACCCATTGTATTTTTTTTGGTTGATTATTCAGGTTTGTCTTATTTTGGGATAATCGCATATATACTTCGCAACCCCTATAATTCGCAGATTGCGATCCACCGCACACTCCACATGTAGCCGGTAGGTTTGGGTCTTTAGTACATTGTAAGTTAAATGCCCTTCATCACATAGCTGGCGCCCTAGTACAATAGGCTTTTGTGTGGCACCACTGTTGACAATTTTGACACTGTGGTACCGAGGCATTTTTATTTGGAGGCTCCGCTTTAATAGCCGTATTACATAAAAATTTCAAGTCGAAAATCTGTTTACAATTATTCGTCTGTTGAAGATCTACAAAAAATAGTGGAAGACGTTTTTTAATTTGAAATTGCTTTACATTGTGAACATTCCGAACACTAAAGCCGAGAGATCGCAATTCCTGCGTGATTATTTCAGGCTCAAGAGAGTGATGTAAGTGCCTGATCACTACCCTATACGCTCGATCCTGTTTCAATTGAAACGTATGAAAAACAATATTTTCTTGTCTAAAAGTTCGTGATAAGTCACGATAACTTTCGTAGTCTGTACATTAATTTTAACTACATTGTCACAGAGAGCTTTAGCGTAATACTTGTTTTTGTTATAATTAAATGAAGTGCGTGGCAAGTATGACGTGAAGCGGATCTAAGAGATAAATGTGAAGTTTATGAATAAAAGTTGTTTTGTTGTCTTTATTAAAATGATGACGGTCAATCAAGTGATTTTCGTAACGTTTGAATTATTTACACTTGTAATGAACCTTAACAGAAAACAAAACCGCTGTCTTGCGGTTAGGATGTTTATCCAACGGCTAAGGGAGTAAATCCTAACAGAAAATCCGCTGGAAGGTAACGGGAAACCACCACCATATATTATTCTTCCGGTAAATATGATGCGACAAGATAAAAATAAAGTTTCCGTACCTGTGGGACATTCCCTAAAAAGAATGTCAGGCAACAGGCGGTCTTCTGCAGTAATGCAGGTAGACTCGAGTTCCCCCATGACCTCAGTGGCATGGAACTCTACAGGAGGGAACATTCGTGTTGTAGATTCTGGAAATAACCCTAGTAAAGTCACCAATGTGCAACACGAGACTTACAATGTTGGTATATGTGGAACGTTATATGGGGCTGGAAAACTTAATAATGTGATTCTGGAAATGAAACGGTTGAAATTAGACATTTTAGGTATTTGTAAACACAGATGGCCGGGTCAACAAAATGACGGAACATTTTACTATTCGGGATACGAGAACCAAAACCTTCGGCCAAGGAATGGTGTTGGAATAATCGTCTCATCAAGTATTAAGCAACATGTCATAAGCTTTACAGTATCTCGGAACATATCATGATGTTACAAATTCAAGGCGCAAAATGCAAGATAAATCTCCCGCAAATTTATATGCCAACATCCGAGTCCATATGTGATGAACTTCTGGAGGAATTATACAACTCCATTCAGAATACTATAGATAAGTTTCACAAATAAGATATGTTAATAATTATGGGTGATCTTAACGCTAAAGTAGGATGTGGTAAATGAGGACACTAAATTGGATCTTTTGGACTAGGCGACAGCAACGACAGAGGAGTGAACTGTTCGATTTTTGTGAACAAAATAATCTAGTCATAGCAAATACACGATTTAAGTTACAAAACGTCGCCTGTATGAAGCAAATTTAATGAGAAATCAAATTGATTATGTTCTAATTAACCAGCATTTTAAGAACGCGGTTATAAAAGCCTCAACTTACCCAGGAGCGGATATTAATTCGGATCATTCTTTGTTAGTTTCGAAAATTAGATTAAGATTTAAAGCAATTAGAACACCGAATAGATGTAGAACTCTGGATATAACTAAATTAAGACTACCAAAAGTAAAAGAAAAGATATAGCAGAAGAAAAAGTACTCAATCGCGCATTTAACATTGCCACATTTCAACCAAACTACGCAAACAATTTGTCATAAATACTTAACATGTGAGATAACTAGAAAGCAGATATGGATGACAAATGAAATACTGGAATTGATGAACGAACGAAGGAAATATAAGAATAAAGATGTAAATAAGTATATCGCGTTAAATAAACAAAGAAATCAGATGCGCAAAAAACGCATGGATGGAGGAAAAATGTAGAGCGATAAGGGCTTTAGAGGAGAAACACGATTCTTTCCAAATGCATAAGAACATTAAGGCGGTAACAGGTAAAACTTTTAAACACGGAGTTATAAGATTGACAGATGATCGTGTTGCCCCTGTTGTTGATGGAAGACGACAAAAAAGATAATTGGAAACGATACCTTCATAAACTGTTCCACGATGATCGAAGTAACACCACTTGGCGGCGATACTATATAAACGATGGACCTATAATTCTGGAATCAGAAGTAATGCATGCAATTAAACTAATGCATCCAAGGAAAGCAACAGGGCCGGATCGTATACCAGGGGATTTATTCCGCTTATTAGAAGAAGAGCATATAAAAGATTTAACAATTCTTTCCAACAGTGTCTATATCTCCGGCAACACATCCCCTCATAATGGTTGAAATCTTCATTTGTTCTGATTCCTAAAAAGCAATATCCTAGAGAATATGGTGACTGCAGAACAATCAGATTGATGAATCATATATTGAAAATTTTTCTGATAATTATTTACCATAGGATTAAAAGAAAATGCGAGCAAGATTTATCGGCAACACAGTTTGGCTTCCGATCTGGTCATGTTACCAGAGAAGCATTGGCGGCATTACGAATAATTCTACAGAAGTCCAGAGAGATGAATAAATACGTCTTAATGTGTTTCATCGATTAAGGCGTTCGACAATGTAAAGCACGATAGACTGATGATAATGCTACGAAATACGGGCGTTGATAGCAGAGATTTGAAGATTATAAGATATATATATTGGAACTAAGAAGCTGAGTTAATACTTGGCCAAAATGAATCAAAAGTTAAATTTGAAATTAAACGAGGTGTACGACAGGGTTGTGTATTATCCCCGCTGTTATTCAACTTATATCCCGATCAGATTGTCTGGTAAGCCATAATAAAGTAAACGTATGGAATAAGATTAACGGAAAAATTATTAATAATATCCGATACGCGGATGATACGGTCATATTAGCATACAGCCATCAAGGCCTACAGCGACTGTTACAAAAATTTGATGACGTTGGCAAACCTATGGTCTAAATATAAATACAAGGAAAACTAAGTGGACGTTGATTAGTAAATAACAAATTAATAGCGCTGTAATAACGGTAAATAGTGAAATTATTGAAAAAGTGAATAGATTTAAATATCTGGGTTGCTATGTCACTAGTAGTCTCGATGCGGATGCCGATGTTAAAACACGGTGCAGTTATGTACGAGTAGCCTTCAATAATATGAAACAATTATTATGCGATCGATCGCTTAGTCTGAAGATAAGATATAGTTCGATGTTACATCCAGCCAATTTTATTATATGGCATTGAGGCTATGCCTATAAATAAAAAACATTTGAACCGATACGGATACATAGGAGGATGATACCTTGGACAGCAAAAATATCCAACAAAGATGTCTTAAAGAAGGCGAATACAGATCGACAATTACGAAATATTATTATAAAGAGAAATGTGTCATACTTTGGCCATATCATTAGAGGTGCAAAGTATGCAATTTTACAGATTATTATACAAGGACAGATAGAAGGAATAAGAAGTCCGCGAAGAAGGAGGACAGATTGGCTGAAAAATATCAAAAACTGGACCGGTGTATCTTCAATACAATTAATGGCAGATGCGAGACAACGTAAAATCTAGTTGGCACATTGGTGACCGCCTAGGCTCTCTTGAGTATGGCACATAGAAGAAGAATGATTTAACGTGATATTTTAAACTTATTATTATTGTTTGTATTATTCACGTACGTCCTGAATTCGATATAGTTGTGTAGGATTGAATTTTCTATATTTAACGAATAAAGAGCACAGACGTGTGTTAATTTACCGGACTTGTCTGTCAAGCTGTAGACGTCTGCCATATCTTTGAATGTAACGATTTTTTTGTTAGCATTAGACCCCCGTTTATTATACATGTCTATGTTTATTTCAGTTTAAGGCGTTTTTCAACGAGACTCGACCTTTAATTATTAGTATAATATTTTTAAAGGTATTTTCCTTTTTAATCTTCGTGTTTGCTGCGTGTGTCATCACCAATTAAATATGCTGCTAGTGTGATCTTCGGTGCTGTAGACACATTGTTTCACTGTACGTTCTTATTACATATTTCATAGTTTTAATTTGTATGACGTAATTTATAATTATAGTGCATTGATTATTCTATATAGTAATTTTTATCGGAAACTTTCGATTTTGTATATATACTTGAATTAGGTGTCGTATCCGACAGTTGCGTGGTGTGCCAGTAATTTTACGAAATTTAGTGTTCACCTGTTTTCGTTTCACCTTAATATGATTTTACCAGGTTAAGCCCTCTATCCGGTTCATGCCGAGGTATTTTACACACTCAACGGATGACAGTTCTTTACCTTGAATTATGTTCACATTTTGTTATATAATTCAAACTTATTTTCATTCAAGACTTATTTACCATTTCTTAGTCTATTTCTCGATTTCATTTACATTCTGCTGTAATAGTCGATTTGCTTTTACTACATCTCGATTTAAAGATAAGTATCATCGGAAAATATTTGACGTGTCGGAAAGTCAGTTATAAATAGAATATAGAATCTAAAACACTCCCTCGAGGTAATCCTGACTTAATTTCATGAAGTGATGTATGGCAAATGTCTTTTGTGATAAGGTTTTTGAAAGAATTTGACAAGGAAAATATTTTTTAACCTATCTTATGTGTCATACCTCGTCAAAAACCCGTCTAATATCAATAACGTTAACCACTCTATGGACTTGCTCTATCATTGAATGTTGTCCTCGAAAGTCAAACTGGTGTTCTGACACTTCTCCTTGGTTATTTCCATTAATCGATTGAAACAACAGCTTCTCCATTATATTAGACAGAATCGGTAGAAGATAAATTGGTCGTTATGATGTAATTTGATTTGATTATTAATTTTTATAGTTAATTCGCTTTTAATGTGATAATTTAAGCATTATGGTTATTTTAGTTTATTTCGAGGAAAAATGTAAAAAAATATAAACTAAATTTCGTAAATTTCATTTTACTATTAAATTTTTAAATGCAATAAAAAATAAATAAATATACGTAGAAGATAAAACAATTTAAACGATTCCGTGAATGCAATCATATTCGCTATTGACGTTTAAAGATATCTGGAATAATTTTTTAACGAAGTACTCTTTAATTTTATTTTTTTCTTCATCGTGTCGGAAGTTCGGAGGAGTAGTATTAGCAATGGTTTCCATATCCAGGCGTTGCACGTTATTCAGAGGTAAGAAACGCGCCGCAAAAACTGCATATACAAATGGAAGTTTCGAAATATGTAACTTATTTAAATTGTGTCCAGTACGACCGACCATTGTTCCGAGTTTAAGAATTCCCTAGTATTGTACTTCAGCTCCCAACGGTTATCCGGGTGTAACGTAAATATTAATGTAATTAATGTTAACGATTATTATCATTAATTGGGGGATATAACTTATCGCAAATTGAAACATCGGTAGTCTATAGATCAATAAATATTTAACTTTTTTATATATATATATATATATATATATATATATATATATATATATATATATATATATCTGTTTACCATTAATATGAACAACCAGGTGACGCGTACTTATTTCCATTTGTTCGACTTAATTTTCCAATTCCGCATCCATAGGACTGTCTTGTCGAACGCGTCTTATATCTAATTAACTTCAGCTACAGCGAAGGTTGCCTGCCGAGCACAATGCTTCGAGATACTTCTCGTTCGGCTTGTTAGGTTTCTTCAGCAAAATTATTTACGCTGTCTTGAAACATTCTGGAATGCGGTCAGGACGAGAATAAACATTAAAAAAAATAAATTAACAACACTAAACTCTCGTTGAAATTCCGTCAATTCCGGGAGATTTCTTGGGCCTCAACTTAGTCTTAATTTGTATCGTTACTTCATATGAACTTAAACTGTTCTGATAACAGTGTTATTCATGGTATTATTGTGCGGCATAAATGTTTCCGACAGCTATCTGGCCAACAGACTAACTTTCTTATTTTCTTTTCTTAACCCGATTTCAGACTTATCCTCCGGGGGAGGAATACGTTGGACCAGCCTCTGAAGCGGATGCGTAGCTGTACAAAAAAATAATAATAATCGTTGTCAGCTTCCACGCTAAATATTTTTGATGATTATATTTAGCTTATAGCTAATCCCGTTAAATGCAGTTTTATTAGCAGACTCATAGAGTTGTGCCATATTCGCTTTGCAATAAGTCTTTAACTACGTGTTAATGAAATTTCGACTCTATACATATTGTATTGTTGGCTCTAAAACACTTATTGAGAACTTTTAAATAGTTTTTAAATTTTTCTTACAAATGATAATGCGTATTTTTACACAACGTGGTATTATTTTTTGTTAGCAAAATATTTTTATGATTTAACGTATTTTTTGTTACAATATTATAATAATTATTTTATCTTACACGCAACAAGATGCGACATTCGTTTGAAAAAATGAACTCATCGAGGGGTTTATACTTTTGCGAGTTCAAAATTTATTCCCATTTTGAAAGATAATTGGCGTTTAATTATATGTTCACTTTGCTCTACATCTATTTGTATATGTATATATATATATATATATGAATTTTTTTACGAATGCATCAATAATAAAAAGTTGGTAGGAAACATAATTTAAGTACACTACTCGTCTACCTGAAAGCCAATATTCAGGGTGTGCAAATAATTTCCTACCCAGCTTTTTCGTTCGCGAAGAATTGGTCAAACCTGTCAGTGATAAATTATCAAAATTTTCAAACGAAATTATAAATTTTACTCGGGTGTTTATTATACAAGATTGCTTCCTAGGTGAACTGTAGATAATTTTCAATCTATTTATGTAAATATTTTTTAAATTGGCACAATTTCACGTCAATCAGAAAATAAAAAATTTTGTTAGCATTAAAATTTTATATGCCATATAGTGGACATGGTAAATGAAAAAGTTAAATAACTGATTCGGATACAATTTACGTAACCTTTTGTGTAACGAACGATTAATGATAAACGAATTTCACGATTTAAATTACGAGCGAATATTATTTATACTATCAATTTTCTTTAAATAAAAATTATAACTAGACATCGAATTAATTCATTTTAACAGCTATTTATTTAATTAAAAATAAAGTAGTATAAATGAAAAATTAATTATCGTTTTTTGGTAGTTTATTTCAAAAAAATTTCTTATTGCTCCTCGTTCGTGTAGGTAGAGGTGAACATCGGTTTCGTATTATTAACATTTTAGTGCCCGACCAGAGTTTTCGTTGTTGGACCAGTTTTATAAATAATGTCGTATTTTTTCTTGTTTTTCCTTTTTTTATCACAGGTTTTAATTTTATTTTTATTTGTAAACCTTTTAGCAAGATCGAATTCTAATCTTTTTTAGTGGAAATTTCGTTAGATACAATAGAAGCGGTATACCTTTAATGTATCAATGACCCGGACGTGGATCGTTTTTTCAGTCCATCTACACCACCCACAGACATAGGAAATAAGGACGTATCTCCTGTTGAGGGATCTCTTTTCCCATTTTAGAAAAAACGACGAGCCGCTAAAGTGGTCGAATCCATAAATCAACTAAATTGTCAGTTTGTTTTCTTGTAAATATTTTATACACGCATACATTCTTTCACACACAGACATATATATACACAAACACGAATACCTTTGTTTAGAACATTTTTTCAGTTCTATCTTTCTGCCAGTCGTCATTACACAACAAAAACGTAAAGATCAATGGCGACGTCTTAATATCTTTTAGTTTTTTTTTTTTTTTTTATCTCTATGCCTTGTCTTTATTTTCTGGTTTTCTAAATTGTAGAACTTGCGCAATAATAGTAATAACAATAATAATAATAATAATAATAATATCAAATAATAATGGATTCTTTAGATATAAGAAAATTAGTTTGAATTTATGATTAAAATATACGTAACATTTTTTGTGGGAGAAACTAATATCTATAGATAAGTCTATACTCTTAACGAAGTGAGGATTAGGAGCTAGGTCCGATTTGAGTTCGTTCGTATGGAGTTAAATAAATTAAGATCTATCCAGTGTATCGAAGCGCATTATTGATGATGTTATGCACATCGTGTATACTAATTACGATATTAATCGAAATTATCCGCTTGTCTAATAGTTCGTACGTTTTCGTGTGGAGATAAAGAAATAAATTTATTGTTTTGTATGGAGCTAAATAAATAAAGCTGTTATCCGCACCGATTCCTCGAGCTCCATTAAAAGTCTTCAAAACAGATCACACCACCAACATCCTTTGGCAAAATCCATCTTAGCCAACGCATCAGAGTTTACCGGAAAAATTATTCTCCTCTGGATTCCAGGGCATAACGACGTGTGATCAAACGACAGTGCAGATGCAGCCGCAAAAGAAGCGTGTCTAATATCACCTATTCCAGCTATACCAATTCCAACGAAAGGACTTCCTTCACACCGTACGATCTAAATTATCCGATAGAGCAAACGAAAGATTTTCGAACCTGCAGCAATTCAACTACATGTCAATACTCAAACAGGAGAAACGAAGCGGTCCTGTGCCGTGTACGCTCAGGCCACACACTGCTTATTCACAAGCATTTATTTACTAATAGCGACCAACCGAAATGCGCTGCATGCAATATTCCTTTAACTATTCCTCACTTGCTTATTACCTGTCCGTTATATTCCTCTGAACGTACAATCCAAACCTTTCAAACTCTCTCCCAAATATTTTACAGCATTCTCCTACATCCCAATCTAGACTCCTTGCCTTCCTTCATTTATCCAGAATCTACTCGTTAATATAAATTCCTCCCGTGCCTCCGGCCTTAGTAGCAGTACACGGCACGGTTATCAACAAAAAAAAAAAAATAAATAAATTTACCGCTTGTATGGAGCTAAATAAATAAATTTAGGATTGGGGTGCTTTTGATGTTACGCACATCACATCACTGTTAATTATGCTTTCGCTTTAAAGATGTTGTAATGTATTAAGCTCTGGTACGTTCATATTAGGGTCTGTAGATTATTTTCAACTCGGTCAACGCTTATGCGCAGAATCTTTCCGCCTGTGGTATTTTTTTCCGTTGGTTCTATTTTTCTTTACGGGTATTTTTCATTGACGTGCTCTATATAGATATTCTATTGTGCTGGCTAATCTGAACTCTCTCGGTTTATGTTCTTTATTATACGTATTAAGTAATTTTGTGCGAATAAAGATTTGTTCCAAAGTTTTTGGAAAGACGTTCGGTCGAGCTGAAATACGAACAATTTACGGCTCATTAAATTCCATCAATAAAGCGGTTTACCCCCGTTTTCCAGCATATGGCTCTTCTGCAAATAAGACGATAAGATATCTAATAATTGATCGCCTTTCAGAAGTTCATTCAAAGGTAACGAGCTAATATTTTCGGACGCGATTCGTTCGTATCGTATCCAGTTTAAACATCGGACCAATACCTCGCCAGCTGTCGAAGTGATCCGCGGCCATAATTTTTTTTTCATAATAATGTAGAAAATTTATGTTACGAAAATTTAACGTGGCGCTCACCTTAAGTTCATTGCCACTATAAACTCCATTTAAAATCTTTTAATTACGTTCTATAATATCTATAATTTTAAAAATTAACGATAACCTCTGAAAAAACAATATTTCATTCTTAACCCTTTCAGTCGCAATGTCAATTTTTGAACATGAAATGTCCCGATTTTAAAAATATTTATATAAATACATTAAAAATTATCTAAGGTTCACACCCGAGAAGCGAAACACTCCTATAAAATTTATAATTTAATGTTAAGATTTTATAATGTATCACTGAAGTGGTACTCTTTCAGTCATACATTATAAAATGTTGACACAAAACTATAAATTTTATACAGTTGTTTATTATAAAATATTACGTTTTTAGGTGAATTATAAATAATTTTCGACGTATTTATAGAAGTATTTTTAAAATTTGGATATTTCACGTCATCCGGAAAATAAATATTTGGTTCGAATTAAAATTATATAGTGTATATAGTGAACATCAGGGCTGAAATGGTTAAGATTTTGGGAACACTATGATAGAAAGGGTTAATACGATAAATTATAATTTTTATTATTTCTTATATTTTTTCTAAATTTATTATATTTACTATTTACTAATTCCGTTACATTACAATATAAAACCAACTGTCTGCAATTACACATCCCGTTGCAGGACATGGTGTAAACCGTGTCGGTAGAATTACACGCTATACCGTTTTACGTTTGCGCTATGACAAAAATGGTGTTAGATATTTTTTAAAACTGCCAGGTAATTTAAATTGTTTATTATAAAAATTACGAACGAAACGATTATTGAATGTGTCATATTCTAATTACGGAAATATTGACGCGATAATTCGTTATATATATTTCAAGTGATTTTATATCGCTCTAAATAATATTTATTTAGTACAATTTTAAATTATTTTAATTTGTTTCATTTTTCATAAATTTTCTATTTAGATATTCCGTTTGATTAAATTCATCAATCGTATTAATATTGTTTTGATAAAAAATATAACAAATAAATCTTTTGCTTTTTAAAATTTCGTAGTAAATGTTGCTGTTCTGGATTAAATTCGGAATTATTATCGATCTATACGAGATTAATCTGTTTTTATAATTTAATCTATCGCTATCGTTATATGATTTATTAAATATAGACAAAAACTTGTGTTGTTCTTTACGTAACGGAAATGATGGTAAAATTTTAAATTATTTCCAAATGATACACACAAATATTTCATACTAGTCACGCACTGAATATTAATATTGTAACGTATTAAATTTAATTTTTTTTTTATTTTAAATTTTTTATTAAATAATACGTATTTAGATTTTGACATATTAATATTTAAGTTGTAACCAATTAAATATTCCTCGACTTGCACGATTTCTTTCACGTTTATTTCTGTCTTATCCGCTTTTATAGCAGCTATATATCGTCGATGAAAGTAACGATTTTAATCTTTGCCAGCAGTTTAATTTTATATATTCTTGAAAATACTATGTTCCCTAAGTACGATCTCAATATCCACGCTTGCGGCACCCCAGATGTTTTTTGTTGCACGTATCAATATTTACAAATATATATATATATATATATATATATATATATATATATATATATATATATGTATTCTCGAAGTAATAATTTAGCATATTTAACGAAATTTGATTTTGTCCCAATTCTTCTAATAATAGAGTTAATTTAAGTTTAGACTGTTAAATGGTTTGGTAATGTCCAATGTTTTACCAGAGTTACTTTGTATTCTTTATCTTTGAAATTTTTGATCATTGTCCAAAGGACTAATTCTAATCCTTCAAACGATACTTTGACATCTACAGTAGGACCTTTTTATCACTGCCGCTAAGTCAATGACAGTTTCTTCAAACAAGTTATTCCCGAATATTGAAAACGTCCAATCATTCCAGCTCTCGAAGTGTTTCTAAATCGAATAAAAATAATAATTTATTGTAAAATCAACAATTCAAACATAAATTTAAGCCACTAAATTTCTGACCATCTGTCTTAAAAATAAGTACATTTATAAGTTTGATATAATAGGTATATTTATAATTTTGATTTATGTTTCTTTTTTTCTTCTTTCTTTTTTGTATGTTGTGTGTATAAGTAACAGTCTTTATGTAGTTAAGGCAAGTATGTATGTGTGTATTGTATCTGTGCGTATAAATATAATCGTATGCGGGTGCGTGTGTGTGTGTGATACATGGTATTGTTAAGATTTATTCGTTATTAGTTTACTAGCATAATTTGTTTGCTAGGTGGTCGGTACTATGATTTTTTTCTTTTTTTTGTATATTATGTACGTCGTCTTTTTATATCTACAATCCTATCTGTATTTTCCTTTCCGTTCTTATATTACTAATTGACTAGGAATGCTTCGTTTTATGCAATAGAAATCCAAAGTAATGCTGTATCTGTTGAAGGTTTCATAATTCAGTTGACATTATATTACTCTCCGAAACGACTCAAATCTGGATCCACTTGTAATTTTTAAAAATATTTGTGTTATCGTGATGATAGAGATGATGGATATTGTGGGGAAGCTATTCTTATCAGGAATAGTATACGACATACAGTAATTAATTACTTCCCTCCTCCGAATATTTTTTTTTATCTCCCGGAGCTAGAATTAATTCTAATGCTTTTAACAATTTTTTAATTGGTCTGAATTCAGAAATTCTTTTAGGCGGGTACATTACCTAGCTTGGGGAGAGCCAACTACAAACCCAATTAGGAGGATATCTTTCAGTCGTGGAGCATTTCCAACCGTTGTTTACTGAATACCGGGGAGCATACCACACCCCCTACGTCTCTAAAATATTCTTCAACTATTGACCTTACATTCGCCTCCCCATGCTTGTCATTAAAGCTGATGCAGGAATTCCTGGAGGTATCCATTGGCCTATTGTAATAACCTCACAATGCTCACTCCCGTCCTTCACCAGTCTTTTCTACTAGGACTTGAAATAAATAGGGGATATGTTTTCCAAAGTACTCGATGACCTTCTGGCCAATTTCGATCATCATCTCGATGCTTCTGAACAGTATGATGCTTATATCTTGGCTCTAAATAAAGCAATGTTTGTTCTTGCAAGACGGGTTCTTAGGTCAAAATCATCCCCATCTTGATGGAATCCTGAATGTGCAGATTGTCATTAGGAGAAATGTTTCAAAATTTTTCATAAAAATAAAACCATGACTAATTATCTTAGCTTTAAGAAAGCCAATGCTGAGACAAGACGATTCCTTGGTACCACTAAACGACTAGCGTGGCACAAGTTCTGCTTATCCCTCAATCGGAATACAACTCTCTATGACATTTAGAAAAAAAATGTAAATCCTTCCGTAATTACAAAGCGAATGATGGACCTACTCTCTATAATAATTCTTCAAGCTTTCATCGGTTTATTGATAAAATCGTACACTCCAACACATGAGGAAATATATGCAAAAAAGAATCAGATCCTGCTTGTTCCTTCCAACAATCTCAAATGTTAACAGCAAAAATAAGTGTAGCTGCCATTCTCTCCCGTCTAGAACATGACTGTTTTCTCTTCAGTGGAGCCTGTATATGCCTCTCAAGAGGTTAAGAGTCGTTCAAAATATTTGTTTGAGAACTATAACAGGAGCTTTCGTATCAGTACTTTTCTACTAGAAGCTGAATCTTCTTTCTCCCTTGCAATTAAAATATACCTTGCTGCCAGATTGATTCCTACTTAAACGTCTAGAGCATCTATTTTTGGTCTTTTCAGTTACATTAACCGACATTGGAGATTTTTGCAATCCCCCGCTTAGCTGATAGAACTCTTATTATACTTAAATTTCCCCTCAAATATTCAACCATTCCCTATAAGTGTGTTTTTTTTTTAATGATCGATATTAACACTGCATGTTTTTCTTCGCCACCTCAAACTGGAAGTCATTGCCGAATGAATAGTAAATTTTTATCAATCACCGCTAGTTTATGGCCAGATTACATCCCTACCACGTTCATTCTCGTACTTACGCCTCCTAAAAACCTCCTAGCTCGATTTCTCTTTTCAATACTGGCCAGACTTCGTACCAACCACAATTGCCTTCTTAGCCATTTGTACTCCATCTTTATACTGTCCTGTGCATGCGGAAACCATAGCCTACGCTAATCATGTGATTTTTTGCTTGCGATTTGTATAGTAGCGATAAAAAGATGCCTTTATTAATAAAATTTTACATTTAAATATATATATTTTTTAATATGATTCCCCCCAATTCGCACTTATGCGGTGGGACAAATCTATTAACTGTAAGGGTTGTGTAGCTAAAACAAAAGAAAAACAACCAGTATAATACAAAAGATAAATAGGTGTATGCAATAGTTTCCTGCAATGTGTAACTAAAACAAAAAAAAAAAAAACTGGATGATTAGGGATGAGAAACATAGCCCCATAAATCATCAAGGATGTGTGTAATGAGAGTTTGTGTATTAATATTAATATAATAACAATTAACAAAACGTAAAAACCAATTTTTTTAAAATAAAGGAGAGCTGACCGTGCAAAATGTAACTTTTATACTTAATGCGCAATATAAATATTGAATGCAGATTAAATATGTAACAATATAAAATTATGAAAAATATTAATAAAGGATGTACTTAATTTAGGCTAAGATAAACATGCTGCCCGAACAAGAAACTGTAATGGTTTAACGGTTGGATTCGTTTTAATATAATCAATGACCTAATTTAATATTTACCGCCTTCACGGTTGTCTACTTATTGATACTAAATAACAACAATATCCTCGCAGCTCTGGCCACCTATGTGCGTATATCTAAAATTAATCTCTAAGTGTTTATTTACCTTTTTTCTGTTGTTCTTTTGCTATCTTATGTATGATATATTTATACGAAAATAGTGTTGACAATGGGTAATTTTAAGCCAAATTATTGTAATATAATAAAGAAAATAAATATGTGTAAATTTCGTTATAGGTACGTTGGTATTTTTAGGCTTTTTTTAATGGAAATATGTTATTTATCAGAACTTTTATTCAGTAATTTCCTAATTATATATATATATATATATATTTTAACAAAACAAAATAAAATCCAAGTTAATCACTAAAAAAAGTTTTTATTACATAAAAGAGAAGCTTTTCGACTATGAAGTCATTTTCAAGCTATTCTAATAAAAGAATTTTTTAGTGATTAACTTCGATTTTATTTTGTTTTGTTAAATTCATAAAATCACTACTCTCCAATACATCAACGTTTTATATATATATATATATATATATATATATATATATATATATATATATACGTGGTTACAATTGGTATTGCACGCATTTGAGGGGCGTATATATATTAATATATTAGTGTGTCTGACACGTTGGAGTGTTTTGGTATCCGATTATTTGTGTGTGTGTTTGCATAAGTATGAGATAGTGTCGTAACATGATAAATATAATAATAATAATGTGCTCGTCACTCGCGCAACATCGCGCATCGGTAGTTTTATTTTAATTAATTGTTATTAATACGTTTATAATACTCGCTGAAATTGATTTCATTCGATCGATTCGATTTATGTCACTTCGAATCTTCTTTTTTCTAATACGCTATGCTGATCTCGATTGTTTTATTTTCTCGATCGAATTTCTTTATTTTCTGATGTACGGCATTTTTCGAAAACTTTTCTTATATTTGAAAGTGGAGCTATTGCTCTATATGAGCGTGATTTACCCATTCGTTTGTTTTAAGTAAAATTCGTCGATAGTATGTTTTTGGTTCGTCGACGATATGTGAATGTGACGTTTATTTTCAAATCGAATATCTCATCTTCAACACGTTTGATCTTTCCGTTAATTATTTCGTAACTCGGGTATAACTTGTTTAACATCGTACCAATTGAGATATATGTATATATATATACGTTCCTTACTACATAAGAATCAGATTTTTGAACTTCAACGAAATGGGGTTGATATGATAAATGCGAGCGTGTGACGACGACGCGTCCATGACGATACGACGTAGGGCGCAATCGAGAATGACGGACGGAACTACATCGAACGATAAATGAATTGAAATTCCCATGCGTTAACGTCCGCTCGTTTTTCTTTTGACATTGTACAAAAGTAGTTTGATGTAACATGATAGATGTTTTTTTTTTATATCTTGTTTTCTTTTTTTGTATATATATATATTTTTTTTTTTAATAATTTATTCAATCACACCGAGCGAGATTAAATTTAATCGAGAGAGGAGAGAACAATTTGAAATTATTAAATCTCACCGAACGAGATGAAAAAGATGGTTAAAAAATTTCATCCAGATAAGCATGTGCAGGAAACACCGTTTGATAATCCCTCAAAAATTAATTAACCGTCTGAAGATCTAAAACTTAGAGCGCGTTTGAAATAAAGTGTGAATGTATAAATAAAATCACTTATACAACTGCGAAGTTATGAAGAAGGAAATTTCATTAATTTAAATTAAGAATATTGTGTACACAATATTAACTTTAATAGCTAACATAATAGTAAAGTGCATCTTGAAATAATACAGAAAAATTTGAAAAAAAAACAAAAAACTGCCACAATAAAAATTGAAACAAAACAAAAACAAATATCACGCAATTTAACTGAAGAAATTATTAGAGTTAATTTATTTAATATATAAAAAAATAAACGAATATATAAAATAACAAATGGAAATTACGTTTAAAATCGATGTTTTAGTCGTCGATGTTTTACGCTGGTCATATTATAGTCCGCTATATTTAATTAATTCATTTCCATGTATTTTTTCATAAAATTGATGTAGAAAAATAAGAGCTCAATGTGTTTAGTCGAGAAGGTGTATCCGGAATCCTAGCAAACCTGCGTAGGCATTAAGCGAGATTTTGTAACTACTGTAATTTACTATACGTATTATTGTAAACTGAAAACCAAATGGAACATTAAACGCGGTCGAATAGTAGATGAAAAACCCAGCAAACGTAGGTATTTAAAAGAGATTTCAAAATGAAACATTAAGATTTAAGAGGAATAACATTAGCACCCTCATCTCAATAATACATCATCAGTTATATAACCTTTCTCGAGGAGGATGTCTAGAAAAGTGTTCAACTTTATTTAATAAAATTGGAAAAGCACATAACTCGCAGAAATTCCGAAAATTGGCTACTGATGTTTAAATGAAAACGACCTAATTACCGAATTAATTTCCTGCGCACGTCGTTCTAATCAACTGCTTATAAAGGGCTTCTAATTAGCTAATTACAATGATATATAGATGTTACGTCGGCTTATAACGATCGTACATGGTCGATTATAATTTCTACGATAAATTTTTCAGTACAGGGTACCGATAGAGTTTACATTAGTGCCGAATTCTTAGCATGATGTTCATTCTAAATATACGAATACGCATACAGATAAACCGAAGTTGATCACACAACCTGATCATAAATAAATAAATAAATAAATAAATAAATAAAGCTTTTATTTCACCAAATATCGGCCGACAGCCTCCCACCCATAAAATAAACACGCAGACACCTATAAATAATAATAACAGTTAGATATCGATATGAACACCGTGTGATTTGCACGCTTTCCGTTCTATCTGAGCTTAATCGCAACCAAGTAGAACCCGTCCGCTGTCTGAACCTGGTCGTCTACCTACACTTCTTTTATTGTAATCTGGAATCCACTTGGTTACATTTATCCCGACCAATCATGTGACTAGCCCAGTACCATTTTAGGCTGTTTGCTCTCTTTGTAGTGTGCTTCATTTTGATTTTACGCCTTATGGTTTTCGAACGAATTCGGTCAATTCTTCTAAGTGTAGGGGGACATTGGGTTACATTGCCCAATTTGTTGAAAATTTAGGTATAGTCCATCCGCGGCATGCAAAAACCTGGGTGGCAGTAGATTGTAGCTGCTGCATATTCTTTGCAAGTGTTTCGACATTCACTACTACAATCTGATATGCGAATGCGCTATATTCAAATTTTTTGTATCGTTTGTACGTGTTCTTGACTAAAGCGATCGCCAATGAGTTGTTCCATCCGGGACACAACGTAACGGTAAATTGCAGTAACTGGCTGTGCGATCGAATAATTGGCATCTTTTGCACTGCTTCAGCTGAGAACTTTTTTCGATTCTTCAACTACTACCACTGCATCTAAGATTGATTTCAAATATTTCAGTGGGTTTTTTTTTTCGTCGGTTTCAAGTCTAAAAAGAACATGGAAAGGGGCACTTTGGATTTGTAGCGTAGAATATCAGTGGTACGTTTCACTTGAAATCCTCTGGCATTTCATTTGTAATATCGACTATATCTGTAGAATAATGTAAATTCTTTACTACTACTCTGAACGGCTTATCTTCTTGTAAGGAATGCGTATAAGAGAAATATTTAGTCTTAAGGTTTTAATGTTCTTAATTACTTCTTTTTTTTTGTTTATTTTAATAGATAATCACTACATTCCATATTCTTCAAAGTATGTAAAATATTTTCCTAGCCAGTTAACTTTATTATCTGTAAGTACACGTTTAAAATTCTCTACATACACTAATCAGTTTTTGTGAAAATATCATCGATTTTGCAGTTTTTCTAGTCGGAATAATTTATTATCGTGCACGTTTCCAAGTAAATATTAATTTGAATACAAATTTTCTTTGCAAACTGACTTTATTGATGGTCATCAATAATTTCTCCACCCTCCTTAAATGGTTTTTCTCGAGAGAAATAATAGAACGTATTTAAGTACGGGGAACTGTTAATCGAAAGAATTCTCCCAGGTTGATATTTATGGTCGTCGCGATCTAACTAGACAGTGAAGGAGACCGCGCGATGACGGACATATAGAACTAAATAAAAATTGAAAAACTATATAATTTTGTTGTAGACGTCACAAGTTAATAGAATTTTTGATATTATTGTTCGTATTTATATTCAACGCGATGAAAAACATTTATGAAGTACGCCGTTCGAATTTCTTCGTTCTGCAATTTTGTTTGGACTTGTAGAATAATAATAAGTTTTGTTTTTAATCGATTTCTGGAATCTATCAAAAAATACGTCGCGTCCAAAAAGTTTCCAATTTTAATAGTCGCGCAACGAGTAATTTTAAAATAAGTTCAACCGTCGAGTAGCTCATTTAATTTTCATTTTTGGGGGCTTTTATATGAGCACGTTTAACGAATCGAAAAAGTGTATCTGTACTAGTGATAGATATTGAATAAAAATACTTTTAATTATATTTTAAAAAATACAACATACTCGATCAGTCAAATTACTAGTTACCGACGTTAAAAGTGTTTCCAAAGCACAACCTAATTTTCGTTTTTTTTTTTTTTTTGTTTCATAAATCACAAAAATCGTTAATTTCAACGAGTTACGAAATTAAACATTCGCGAAAACTATGTTTTAAGGTTCTATAGAAAGAAAATAACGACGTATCGTGACTAGAATGACGGGAAAATAACGAAATTACGTAAAAATTGGGACGGAAGGTGTAGAAAAAGAAGTCAGTAATAATAATTGAAGTCAATATGAAAGAATAAGTAAGAAAATGGTAAAATCGCACTTATGAAAAAAAAAATTGTTTCCACCTGATATGTAACGGATTAATTAAGTAGCCTTGACTGTAGATTAGCTGACACATCTATTTGAATGTGATTTTTAATTGTCCTCCTTTCGTTAATCATACTTCTAACTAATCTAGACTAATCTAACCGAATCTAATCTAACCTAACCAAAATATAAAGCGGGGATTGTACACGCACAAAGTAGTTAAAAACGATGTATTAATAATACGAATATTTTAAAGAACTATAAATTTTAAAATAATTAAAATAAATTAACAATTAAAAAATTCAGTCTTAGAAAACAGAAAACCAAACAAGAGCAGAGGGACCAAAATAAAATATCGAACAATAATTATTTTTTAAATAAAAACGACCACAATAATCGAGTACAATAATATATTTAATTATTATAAAAAGGTTATTAAAAAATTAATTTTTTGCAATATACGACTTTGTTTATTATTATATTAAAAAAATTTTAAAATAAAACGATAACTATAATAATTCAATCGACGCTAGCGCTATAACGGAGAAACTTCGACCTATTTCATGTTTGTAAACATACTTGTAAGTAATATTCGAAAGGGTGTAATTTATATTAAAAAATTTTTCCCCAATTTTTACTAATTTTCATCGTGTTGACGGAAGCGATAAATATCGATTTATCAAAATCCCGATCAATTTTCAGGTGTTTAATTTTTCTATTTATTTTTTCGAATCATTTTTTTTTATGTAATCGAACGCACGATTTTTCACGTGCGATGAATACTTTTTCTCTTTTTTTTTTTATATATATAAAGATTTTGTAAATCTCCATATGCCGCTTGTAGTTACCAGGGTTATTACAGCATAAGGAGACATGTGTCTAGTTCATGTATGTATGCTAGGAGTCCGCTTTCTCTTACAAAAGCCAGAATACTACCCATTGATTGAGGGTTGCTTGAGAGTATTTTGTGTATCGGGCCCTGTATTTTGTGTTTTAACCTGTGTGGTGCGAGTGTTTAGATTAATTGTGTGACTATTGGTTCTGTTATGTCCGCGTAGGTGGCAGTTTGTTGGCGGAGGGCTTTTGGTATAAAGATAATGGCTGTATGACTCACCCGTAGACGGTTTAGGGCACCATATTCTTTTCTGCTTGTGCCATCCGGAGGCAACCAAGGTTCTATGGTTGATTTAATGCTCCTAGGGAAGGTTGTTTGTGAGGTTCAGTCGGTGGTCCATTTCTGTTTACTTTTGCTCATGAGTACGTGTGCTAATGTTGATGGAGGTGGTGAGTATTCTAGTACTGGTGAAAGTACCATAGACCGAGATTCAAGGTCTAATTTATCACTACCGTCCATTCCAATGTGACTTGGGATCAAAGCGGATGTCCCATCCTTCCTTATGTAATGTGTGTGTAGATTGTGTTGGATTTCTAATATTATGGTATTTTTATCGTCTTGACGGCATATTAGAGAGGAGAGGGAGTTTGTTATAACTATTGCTTTTCGATGTGAAAGTACAGTTGGTCTGATGTACTGAATACAGTACATAATTCCGTACAACTCTGTATCCAGAGAAGTGCAGCCATCGCTGAGTAGATTGAGTGTAGTATATTATCAATTTGGTAAGAGCAAGCTGCTGGTTAATTCTCGCCGCCTGCTGTAGATTTTTCTCCATCTGTGTATGCGTGTGTGTAGTCATTGTATTTTTGAAGAGTGCTTAATACCATTTCTTTTATATTTGTAGGGTGTGCAGATTTATTGTGCTGTGTGAGAGATGAATCTATTTTTGTTTCGGAAGGGTCCCAATGAGGTATCATTATATTGTAATTCAATGTTCATATTGGAATGAAGCTTATGTGATATGTTGATAGTATGCTAAGTAGCTTTGGTATAGGGTCATTTGGAAAATGCGGGTATATGTACGTTCTTTTGTTGTATGAAAATGTTTTATTGTAGATAGCAGACGGCTTAATTAGAGGTAAGTGTAATATTTTCTGTAGTTTATAAGTGGAAAGGATCCTGCTAATATAAACGAGGTCTCGATGATGATGAGAGATGTACTGCAAGGATGGATTGAAGTGCAGCATAATGTACCGTGTCTAATATTTTTAATATAGATTTATTGACTTTTGAGTATATCTGACACCCATAGTTGATTCTTGATAGGATTATAGATTTATAGATATAGGATTCGGGTTTTATATCGTATAAATGTCGATTAAAATGGAAATATTCATCGACAATATTAGTCGATGTAACGAAATTACGAATAGATGCACCAATATGTTTAATAGTAAGTAGGCAATACACATTTACAGGTAATGATATACGGCGGGAGAGGATATGATTTGATTATATGATAAAAATTAGAGCTGTAATAATAGCATTCCGAAAATACACGTGGTCTGCGTGTCTGTAATTCAACTGTTTTGATAGCTTTTCTTAAAGGTATATTTGTTTTTAATGTTTAAAACGCGTAATTTATGTTATTCTATTATAGTAAATAATATCTTACTTCTCGTATTGTTCGCTGCATACTGTAGTAGTGAACATCGAGATCTGTGATTGAGGGCGGTGAGCTTACGAGTACTGTATAAAATAATTGACGGTTTTACTCATCACCGAGGGCATTACAAAAGCTATTCTCGTAAATTATCAACTAATTTTATACATCAATTTTTGTCACATCGAAATTTAATTCTCCAAAAATATATTCGAAAATACGTCCATTAGAACTTTTAAATACGTAATATGAAAAATCATTCTGGACTTTCTAATAGCTACGAGGATGAGTATTTCGCTAGTGTTGTCAGACCTACCGGTTTTCACTGTTTGTTGCAGCCATTATTATTGTAAATCACTTATTTTACGTTTACAAGTAAGGGAACTATTTTCGAACATTGCTTAGTGTTGTCATGCAGTTTTTCACTGGTTCTTGCAGTAATTAGTAAGTTGCTTATTTTATGTTTGCAACTAAGTATTTCATAATTCGTTACTAGGAAAGATAAATGGGTTATACAATTTTGGAATGATTCCAAAAATAATGTATTGTACTATTTCTTTGGTTTTTTTTTTATGTATTTTTTTTGAAAAGTCAACTACCGCGTTTTACTATAGAGCATATGGCAACACTGCTCGTCAAAGTATCCAAGATGGAATTACTAAACCAAAAATGATAAACAATTATTTGCGTAGTATAACGGTAAAAACGCAATCAGTCGGTTTAGTTGTATTGTCGATTAAATCTGAAAGGACTAATAAAAATAAGTAATTTTACTCAAAAGGGGTGAAAATAAAGTAAAAAAAATGTTTATTTTATAACTTTAAACGAGCCTGATTGAGATTTTCACCTGGAGATTTCGAAGGTTTTAACTACGCCACTGGAATCTACCGATCCGTATAAATTTCGTTAATTGATTACACCTTTCGTGTACATATCGACATAACGAAATTATCGAGTATTTATCGGTGTTTTCCAATTTTCACCTTTTAGCCAATTTTGTTTTTTTCAAAAAGCGTATATTTATTATAAAATAAAAATACAATAACTAAACCTAATCACACACACTCGTATACCCTATTCTGTACTTAGATAATATATATATGTTCCGTCATAGGCTTGTCGATGGATCTACATCATTTTACAATATGTGTACATCTAAACTATTATTAGACACAAAAATCGTTATTTTTAATTTATAAAACCCACATATACACAAAGTTACATTTATAGTACTCACACATTCCCAATTACACTCTCGCAGTAACACTATTTTTATTTACCATATTGTACCTCATTAGTAGTAGCAGACGCTATATTAACTTACTGCTCTCACTTGTCGCACCACTTCGAATTCACAATTTTTTGTTTCTTATTATTTCGTTACTTTTATTTTTTATTAAATAATTCCAAACTTTTGTAAACAAATCTATATTTAATACATTATGATGACGTAACAGATCGTTTAGTGTTTTGTTCCGATTTCTACATTTATACTCGTTTATTAGGTTCAAACTTTTCCTTTGCAAACGATCAATTTTTCCCATGTAATATTTAGACGCCGATCCCCATGCTTCTATGCCATATTTCAATCTGGATTCGACTAAATACACCCCATTCTCATTGTCTCCTGACCTACGTAATTTCTGAATGTATATAATGTTGATATCGTTGATTTCACTTTATTATTTACTTTTTATATTTGCAAGTTCTACATCAATTGTCTATCCATCCTTACACCTAGATATCTGTGTATTCACTTACCAGTTCTAATTATGTGACAACCTAAATTTGAACATCTATGTTTTTCCGAAATAAACTGTTTCGATTTTGCGAATATTAAAAATATTACTTATGAAAATAATTTTCGAATATAAATTTTCTTAAAATTTACGGGTACACGTAATTATTTAATTAATTTTTTATCATACCCACTAGGTTTAGTCATAAACCGACGACATTTATTCTCGTATACACGTAACTTCAAATTATTTCCCTCTTCGTTTTCATCATTGTCCGATACTTTTTCATTCTTTCGGAATATTTACTATTGGATAAAGTACATCACGATTACGGAAAGTCAAACGATACTTTCCTTACGAATTATTTGAAATAATGCAATCATACCTAAGTAAAAGATATTTTTCAGATCGAGTTATTCCATAAATGCGATACCACTCCGGGTAGTATGCTGCTATATGTACATCATCTATACGGGTGATATTCCTACACAATTTAATGCAACCTTCGCTAACGACACAGCAATTTTGTGTATACCGATATTTGTCCTATAAATACACGTAGTAACCTACAGAAAGCGCTCAATGAAATTTCATGATGGCTTAATGCGTGGAGAATCTAACGAATCTAAATCTACACGTGGTAATCTTCACAAACAGAAGACACGAACTGTCAGAAGATATAACATTAAATGGCGTACCCAAAAAAGAAACAAACCAACATGGAAATATTAGAGAATGCCTATGTCAGCAATATGCGCAGAAGGGCTGAATTCTGCGTTCGGATATAAATATACATTTTCGTCAGATAAATACAGGCGTATTTCATTTATCGTTAAAAACAAAATGGTCGTTTAGTTTCCGTTTCGCTAGCCATATCAACAGTCGATGCTTACGACTATAAATATAAATAATTAAAAATGTTTTTATTTTACAAACATTTAAATACAACAAATAAAAACCGAAAGAAACAGCAGGTGTACGTGTATTTATGTATAATATACTATATCCTATATACCGCTGGAGATATATATGTTCCTTTAATTCGTCCCGGTCTTGAGTCTTTCGAATTTAATTTTTTCTCGCTATATACAAACCAATCAGTGATCTTTCTCGAGAAGTTGAACTAATCCAACACTAGTAGTCCACTTTCTTCTCTCTATATAAGACAGGTCCGTTTCACTTATGTTTATATAAATAATTTTATCGATATATTTATTTTAGTTTATCGAAACTTTTTTTTTTTAAAGGAATAATCCAAAAAATTGTTACTCCCTCTATTATTTACCATATGGGGACGACTAATACGATTAATAGAGATTCTATTTTTTTACCCAATTCTTACTGTCGGTTTGATGACCTATTAACAGCTACAGCATTACCTCATCGGTTCCGCAAGTTGGTATTTCTTTCCAAGCGAAAGGTATATACAGAGTGAAATATAAAAAATGAATAGTATCCCGCAGGAAAACAATATACGATTGAATTGCGATAAATACAAACAGTATCACGCTGGTAGGAAAAGTTACACGTGAACAAAGAATGTTAGAAAACGTACACGGAATAAAAGTCTACAACACCCCATCCTCCTATTCGATAGAATTATCTAAATATTACGACAGATATATTTTTTCTTTAAGTAGAGATTTTATTTTTAATAATAATAATAATAATAAGCCGAGGTTGATAAACGGAAACTTTCAAGAACTCCGCATTAGGGCATTTACATTACTACCTTTATCAATTATATTACAAAAATCTATGTGCATTATGCATTCGCAAGCACTTACCTTGATGAAATATATATATATATAAATATGTATGTGTGTAATACTTTGTTTTTTACTGCACATTTTTTCCTATAATATTTTAATGGTGACTACACAAATTTCCCATCAACTAATATTCATATATAGTAATAATCACAATGAATATTTATATACGCAACGAAGTCTATATATTTATATAGAGTATAGCCTGTATTGATGAAAATTTAAAAGAATGACAATAATAAATAAGCGATCATAACGATAAATTATAATCATAATAATTAAGTACGGTTTCTAAGTAATGACGAGGGAGCGAAACGCGCTTAATCAGGATTGAAAGTGTAGTTCGACATAGTCGTCTACTTAAAGACGTATTAGGCGGCAAAATTATGTGGGGGAAAAAACTCGCGGTAAGCCGAGAAATTCATTTGTAACAACATTGATGACGCTGGAGTGGAAAATTGTGTGCACAAAACTGCTGAAGACCGGGATGATCGCTAGGATCATAACGATGTCAGGACTGAAGAAATGATGAAGTTGTCGTTATACGGGGGCCGTAATTTTAATGTAACAAAATATAAAGCTCAAAAATTAATATTACTAAAAACTACATTCAAGTGGGAAGCTTTTTGACAGTTGATACTGACGTTCTAAAATTTCTCAGCAACTTGTAGAGTTAGTGAATTAATTTAAGTACACTGTTCAATAATAACGTAATTTCATGGTTGGACATAATTTTTAATTATTTTTGGTTTACATGTTTTAATATTTTACGTTTAATATATATATATCTTCAATTACCCGGAATGATGGACTACGATAGCGGGTCGTTTGTACGTTTACCTAAATCGGCTTAAACAAATCCTAAAGCCACGGTAGCAATTAGTCACTTCGTCAATAAGAACGATACGCTATTATCTACATTATCGAGACTTGGTTCGAGTTTACCATTTTCATTTCGAGTCGGTGTCTCTTTGAACCGAAGTCGATTTATATTTACTTAACGAATACTCGTTAATGAATTCGGATCTCTTATAAGATGATAGGATGTAAATAAAATGCCATCGGTCAGAGAGATAGAGAGACTCGTATTATAATGTGTAAATATCCGTCCGTAGGAAGAGTAAAAAAGACGCAATTGCACGAGTGCGAGTTAGAAAAAAGAAACGTAAGATTTCCACCGGGTTTTCCGAAGAAAATGAACCGTCTTATTTTCTTCGGCATTGTATCGAAAAATAATCTAACGCGTCGTATTGGAAAATATCATCTAAATACACACATACACGTGTTTACACAAAAATTCTTAGTTGTCTCTGCTAATCAACAATTAGCGGAAGTTTACACATGTTTTGTCATCTCCATTTTCCAGATTTTTTTACCTAATTTTTATTTATTAAATCTTTTTTATCGATATCGTTCGTTGATTCTGCTAATAGATAAATAGATAACACGTTATCGAAGGAGTATGCATATAATATAAATATTGCGGAAGATTCGCAAGATACGACTTAAGTAGTTATATCACGCATAACGCCAAAACCGATCTCAAGGATTTTATTAAAAGTAAGTATCGCGCTCAAATAAAGCGGATTAGTAAAGAGGATGAATCAGTTTATGAGTTGAAAAACATGTCGATAATAATATATTATATACGATTTTAGCAGCTGCATCGAAATCAAGAAATACTAACGACACTTATATTCGAACACTGTTTCGCTTATAACCTTTAGTTAGTAGTTGGGTATGCGATTATTGCGTAGTTCAGAACGCTCGGTAGAACATATGACAATGTGAGACAAGTTCGATCGAGAAAGAATATTATTCTTAAAACAAAAAAGTGTCAAGATCGCTGTCCTTTTAAGTGTTCTACAAATAGTAATAATTCCATTATCTTGAGAATCTGTATGTACTTATATCGGTTTATAAAGTATTCTAGTGTCGAGATATTCGAAACGTAATTAAACTGCTCAAACTAGACCAAAAAAAAAAACCCAGCTTTATCACATCCCACTCCGTATAACATCATATGCACGCGCATCTGGTCACATATAAATAGTGCCGTGAATGCTAGCTCATTTTGTGCGTAAAAATAAACGTACAATAGCTAGCCACGAGTTGGCCTACGAATAATACGACGATAATGATGTATATATATATATATATATATGCATCAAATTTCAGTTCAATGTGAACAGTAATGAGAATTGTCCGAATATATAAATACGTTTACATGTGACGTTTCCAAAAAATTACCCGAATGAAGGAAAAATATAACCTTAAATTTGGTTTTTCCTATTTTTTTTAATTGTCTTCCTAATTTTCGGGTTTTAAGTACGGACGCCATTTTTATTATCTGAATATTTGGGCGTGGTTGGCTTCTTAGGCGATTTCCACACTTGTTCCACGTCATCCTTCTCAACGACCTTATCACGTTAATCGTGACGAATATATTTCTATAAGGTAAGCCTGTTTCCATTCTGTTTCTGTTTTCGTCGGACCTAATTCACCGTCCTATTTCAATTGTAAATAACCGCGCTTATAAGAAATGCACGAATGTCGGGACGTACTTAAACGCCTGTAATGCCCGCGTCTATGTATCGAAATGTGTGTGTGCGTCTGTACATTTCATTTGAATACGTCATTAGTCAGATTTTTTTTTTCAAGAGAATACTTGGGAGAATTCACGGAACGGATCGAAACTACTATTACCATATTATTAACCTTCTAGTTACTATTGCGCGGGCGATACAATAAATTTATCCCGTTCCTTTATTCGACCATTAATATATATACAGATCCTTTCTTTGCATGATGTACCATCGAATCTACATTTTCTTTTATATATATATATATATATATATATATATATATATATATATATATATATATATATATATATATACATTAACATTACTTTTTTTTGCTCTCCTATTTTTTTGATCAGGTATTCATTTATTTGCGTACCAACCAATGTAATTTACATTTTATTATTATGGATCGGTCTCTTTACAACAACCATCCGACGATTCTATCAAAGAAACTGCTTCTTTGAAATCAATGGAAGATTATATATTTTTATATATATATATGCTCAATGGAAATGCGGCGAGTCTCTTTTGACAAATTAGCACCTTTTCCGATGAAATTTGAAATCGAACTAAGCACGTTTCATTTTCCATCCTTTGCTACACAATGCAGTAAAATGTCCATTATATATATATATATATATATATATATATATCTATATATCAATATATCAATATATCAATATATATATACATTTTGATATATAGTATTTTTACTTTTACGAGAATTACTTGTGAATCGCGCCAGAGATCATAAATTCTTTAAATTTGATTCGTACATAAGATGTATTGTGTAAATAATGAACGTGTTTAATGGAATAATATTGAGAACTAAGACTCGTGCGTGTTATTTATATATTCATATACACGTAGTGTATGAACTTGTCTTTGTCGCACATACACATATAAATGTTTCGACAAATACAGTAATTTAAAAAAAATAAATAAACAAGAGAAATGAATTAAAATCGCTAAATGTTTATAAAAATCACAAACCTTTTCGGTTATTAAGCCATTATCAAGTGAACGTGAAATAAAACAAAATTTATATATATATATATATATATATATATATATATATATATATAACGTATAAACATATATAATATATAAATTTTCAACCTCGTGTCAATTATATTTAAAAAGAAGATCGAGAAGCTATATACGCATAATAACTTTTGTGTAGATTTTAAGAAAGCGTAGGATTCGGTAGAGAGAACTTGTTTAAAGTTTCTCAAAGAATTTGTTTCGGATGGGAAAATCAGCAGCTTAATCAGAAAAACGTAAACACATGTGCAAAAGCGAAATTCAGAAGTTTAGGCAATTTGAAATTAAAACAAGAGTCAGGCAAGATGACGGACTGTTTTACCTTTGCTTTCAATTGCATACTGGAAAAACAGTTATAAGAGAGTGGAGAATAAGAAATGAATGATGAAAATATTACCGACAAATTGGACTAGGATGCGAGAAAGATAATATATCGGTAGACTGCTTAGTTTTTGGCAGACGGTCTGAAAATAATATATTTGTGGAGACATCGAATAGGCAGATATGTTAAAAGAACAAGCAGATAAAACAGGATTACAAATTTCCTTTGAAAAGAAGAAATTTCTAAGAAATATTTAAACGGTACCTAGCAAAATGAAAACGGACTTTGGCAACGTTCGAAGAATCGACAAATTTATAAATTTTGTTGAATTAACAGTGCAGATTGCATCAGGAAAAGGAAGCGATCGAATATTTAATCGAATGAAAGCTGCTTTTTATTTAACGAAAGGAATATTTCATAAAAAATATCTATCAATAAAGGAAAAATTGAGGCACTACATGACAATGATCTGACATATGCCTCCGAATGAATAGAAAAGGACTAAGTGAACAATTTGAAAGCGCAGAAAGGAAAATATTAAGAAGAATATTAGAATCGGTGAAACAAGTAGAAATGTATAGAAAAACGAAGTAACCGGGAAGTGTACTAACGTGTAGAAAAGACTACCACTGCGGTTGGAAAAATAAAAACTAGTTTCTTTAGCCAATATGCAAAGAATGGAGCCAGAAAGGTTAATGGCACGTGGTACACGTAGGCTAAAAGCGAAGTGGAGGAATTAAATATTACGTCAGAAGATGTAGATCAGCGAGCACCATTAAGGAAGAAACTGCATGATTGTAAACGATTCGCAGCGATACTCAATGAAAACACTGGCACGTTATTGACTGAAGAAAGAAGACAATTACATAGTAAAAGGATGATTTGGACGAGACGAAAGAAGAATGTCAGTTGACAACGTAGTCCATTATATAATCTATATATATATATAAATCAATGCCACTTTTCGTTGTAATTTTATAACTCAAGAATGGGCTCACCTATATTTACGTGGTAATCAGCAGCTTTTTGACGGTGCTTTGATATTGCTGTCAGGGGATTTTCGTCAAACATTGCCTGTCATTCCTCGATCAACTCCTGCTGATGAAATAAATGCCTGTTTGAAGTCATCGGTTCATTGGAGATATGTACAAAAATTGGCACTGAAAATTAATACGCGTATTCACCTACAAAATGATCCAGCTGCCCATGAGTTTTCAAAACAATTGTTAGAAATTGGTGATGGCAAAATACAAATCGACAGTACCAACGGATTGATCGCTGTACCGAACGATTTTTGTACAATTGCGCAATCGATAGATGAATTTATTGAATATGTTTTTCCGAATATGGTTCAGAATTACAGAAATCACGATTGGTTGAGAGAACGCGCCATTTTAGCACCGAAGAACATTCATATCAATGCCATTAATTTTCAAATTCAAGCGAAACTGCAGGTGTAGTCACGAAATATAAATCAATTGACAAGGCAATGAATTATCCAATTGAATTTTTAAATTCATTGGAACCGGCTGGTATGCCACCGCATTGCTTGAATCTTAAAGTTGGTTCTTTGATTATATTATTGAGAAATATTAATCCGCCAAAACTGTGTAATGGCACCAGAATGGGAGCGAAAAAGTTATTGCCAAATTTGATTGAAGCTACGATCTTAACTGTTAAATCAAAAGGAGAAGTTTGTTTGATATCGCGTATCCCAATGATTCCAACTGATATGCCATTTGAGTTCAAACGATTGCAATATCCTGTGCGTTTATCATTTGCGATGTCCATCAACAAGGCCCAAGGGCAAACACTTCACGTTTGTGGTGTGAATTTGGCGGAATCATGTTTTTCACATGGCCAACTTTATGTTGCCTGTTCCAGAGTCGGTACCCCGCCGTTTGTTTATTCATGCTCAAAATGGAAAAAAAAAATATTGTGTATCCAAATGTTTTGGATTAAGTTTTAAAATAGCTAGCAATTAATAAACTATTTTCTTGTTTGAATAAATGAATTTGATGTTCCAATTAAATTTTTTTATTATTTCACTTTATACGTAGCGAAGCACGTACCCGGCCTCTAGTTATAGAATATGGAGTATATAAAAAATATAAATTGTAAAAATGCTAACTTACTACTCATTCTTTGTAAAAAGAACAAAATAAAGAAAACGATGAAAGAACGATACACGCGTATATTATATATATATATATTTTTTTTTTGAGCGTACAATTTAATATACAGAATTCGTGAATTAAAATGAACTTATATACATAAATTATATTATAAAGTAATACAAGAATAAGTTACACTAATGTACTAGAATATAATAGAGTAACCCTGCGAAATTAGCTCAGGTAGTAGCGATTACATATATACACGTTTAGTTTAAAAAATAATTCAAAAGTGAAAACAGGAAACTGCTGTAATGATATAGTATATATCGTTAAAATTGGATCGTGAAAAGTGAATTAAAGAATCAGTCAATAAAATTTTCTACTTCTTCTTCTTTCGATTAACGTGTCATATGCTGCAAGCTCGGAGACACGGATGAGAAGACTCAGATTAGAAATGAAAGGCCGGATGATTTGACGAATCCAAGAACACGACGCATATTATCTGATCCTGAACTCAGTAATTCGTTCAAAGTCGTTGACAGAGCTAATTTAGTGCGCAAGGAGCTGTGATTAGTACAATCGATTAGCAGATGATGCATTCTGATGATATTGTTGCCGCAGGAACAACGCGGAAGAAGTTGACGCTGAAGTAGATGACTGTGAGTGATAGCTAAGTCAAAAAGAGTAATGAAACGCGCAGTGTCTAATTTTATTGATCCTAATTTATTAGTAATTGACATATGTGCACAGAGAGATTGCCATTTATGATTTTATTATCGGCCGATGTGACCACAATAGCTTGATGATCATCTTCAATCGGATGTTGATGAAATTAATGATAGGGATAGCCAGAAATGGTCATAAATCGTCTATATAAGGATAGAATTTTTTAAAATTAACCGATAAGGTAGTTTATGCGCGATGAAATTGTTCCGAAAACATATCGGAATTTATCACTGGTGACGTTTTCGTGATAATCTCCGAGTGTTTAGTTCGGTTTGAAAGCGGAGATTGCATGTACCTCCGAAACGTCACTAGATGTGGTTTTCAGCCAAAATTTTCGACGAGTCGAACCTGACAACCGCGATTCGAATTCTTTTATAAAACCAACGTTATTAATTTCGAACTCATTTCGCTACTCTTTTATTACACAATTATTTACATATTCCTTCTATTCGACTTTTTAAAATTTATTATATATATATAAAATAAAAAGAACGCTATTTAAGATAGATTTATCAATCGCACGTATAATAACAGTCATTCAAGACCTATGTATAAAGTAATGCGCAACACGTATAAAATAATTAATCAGACGAATAAAAAAATACAAAAAAAAAAATAAACTTACTTCACTAAAAAAAGAGGATGATGTTAAACGTCACGCATCCGATTCCGGGTTAACCGTTGCTCCTGAAATTTGCGCCATATTACGTGATTATTAGGCTACGAATTCGTAAAATTATTTTATTCTCATTATTATTTCGGAAATAATATCTATTTCCTTCGCTTTTAGTAATTGAGTACTGTTAGAACCGTTAAAAATAAATGTGGTGATTATACGGTTTCAGAACAGGGCCCCATCTCATCGTCATATCGAACCATACGTTACATCGAGACTTAAACGTCCCACATATATGAAAGACAAGATCAAACGTGCTGTTAATGAATATGTGTAAGCCGTTTGGAAACACACAAACGTATTGGCGATCGATATATTACTTGATACTAGTCTGGATGTTCGTAGGTTGAAACGTAGTCGCCCGTTTTGATCTAGGCTAATTTTTCAGTGAGGGTCCATCGCTCGATGCTAATCCCTAACAAGTTATTTCGTGTTTATTTGCCGGCTGGGGCTACCTGGCCAGTCATATTTTTTTTTGTTTTTAAAGTATCGTTAATGATTTTTAAATTAAATTTTAACCAGTAGAAAATTTTATAAATTTTAAATTTCTAGATTGGATTTGATTCTCTAATTATTATGAAATATTTCGATGATGTGTCTTTATTTCGACTAGTATTTACACATTATTACGCGATTGTCGTTTTGAGACGTGCACATATCGTCATAAATAAGTGAAGATTGCCATTATGAAAAGAATGTAGAAATTAAGAAGAAATTGATCAAAGTTTGAACGATAGATAAAGAAACAAGATAAAAATGTATAGTTCATATTTTCAGAAACAATGAATGTTTAATACATAAATAGAAGGTAAAAGATCAACAGGAAGGTCAAGAATGAAATATATCGAACAAATAAAACACGATGTTTGAAGCACAGGATATAGTAACGCGAAAAAAATGGCGCTATCCGGAAAATTCCGACATTTCAAATTAGCTATCTACCAATCTTAACAAGATTGAGGAGAATTGCGATGATGAAGTACCATACACAAAGGTAACTCGAATTATAATTACAATCTTTTCAATTGTAATCTCTACTCTCGACAACCTTCAGATATGTATTATTTACACACTTGTGGCATGATTTATATCAATACCGGCGAATGTAATGTATAATTCGAAACATATAAACATCATACTCTACGGGATTTATGGGAATGATTAAATCAGATTAGAATATTGTCGGGCATAGTTCAAGGTTGACATATTGGTGTAGATGCGATCTTCTTCATACGATATGACTGAACAATTGATATGTGTCTTTTCTGTTTTATTTTGTCGTTTATTTTTTGTTTCCTCGGTGAATCATATATGACGTGCGAAATATAAAAAGTTAGCTATCAAATGTAATATAGGGCGATCCGGAGAAGACGGGCGGATACCAAAATTTTTCAACGAAATTTTACTTAAAAATAGGAAAACGAGAGATTTACAGTACAATATCGTTCAGATGACCGTCATTTACAACAATACGCTCATTCAGTCTTTTTACAATATTTTCAAAGACTTTTTAGAGTATAGGTCGCTGAATTTTTGAAATTTCTTTAGAAATTCGAGTTTTCAGGTCTTCCAGATCTCGTGGACGTGTTTCGTGAACGCGGCTCTTAAGGAATCCTCAACAAAAAAATCGCGTAACTTTGAATTCTTTTCGAAACTCTCTCTTTCTCGTTAATCTCTCGTGTGTACACCGAACGTGGGGCACGCGGTTTGCGTTCTAGCAGTCTTAACTACGACGCTATTCAAAAAACAAAACCGTCCGTCTTCTCTGGGTCACCCTATATACGTCCTGCTATATAGATGTGTCTGAATTCGGTATTTATAAATAGTCTTGTTCTTCCGTCTCGTTGCTCGATTCCGAAGGTCCTGAATCAACATTCTGCTATTGTCGCGATTGTCGGCCTACTCGTAAATATGTCTACTTATTTGATTCTAGGTATTTGATCGATATTAGCTCGTCAGCCCCAACTCTTCTTCTGGGTATTTTTCTTTGCGTATTCATATTTTTTATCGGACTGCATAATGTGTCCGAAGAACCTTAAAATACGGCGTACTTTAATTTCGAGACTAGGCAGTATGAAGTCGACAGTGCGTTTTTCAGTTCACGAAACATTTCGAATTTTTTATCATGCGCATTGCCACGCGAATATGGCGATATGGAACATCATCGTTTTGACTATCTTCATCTCGATGAGCTTACAGATGTGTGTGTGTGTCGGTTCATGTATGTGTTATCCATTGCGGTCTTGGCTTTCTCTTTGTCGCATTCACTTGTATTCGAGATAAATGCTGCTAGATAAGTAACGCGTTACTTTAGTTTTCGCGGATTGTATTTGAAAGAGCTAACGACGGCTGTTTATTGTTACTGGCCACAATTAGAATTTCAATCTTCTGTGCGTTCAAAGATAGTACGTTCTTTACAGTTTTCGATTTTTTAAATCCGCCTTGGTTACGGAAAGAACTCATTGATAAATACGAAGTGAGTAATAGTTTACGCTGGACACCTAATATGTATCCGTTAGCGGTGTCTATTTGTTTGCGTGTATATGTTTTTTGCGCGTGTGTGCGTAAAATCATCAAACCGCGAAATGTAAGTCGACGGAAAGGGATTAAATGAAAAAGATCGAGGTTGCTATTCGAAAACTATCGTCTAAAATTTGTTTGTACAAAGAAAAAATAGAAATAAAATAAAAAGCGATAAAAAAAGATATAAAACGAAAATTTAAAAAGAAAATTTATTATCTTCCTGAATACGTCATGAAATGGAAGGTATGTAAGGCATCAATAATGGAACGAGAAAGGTAAATGAAAAAAACAAGTATTAAGAGGCGGCGATTGTAACTTTAAGATAGCGAAAAAGGGTATAAGACCGAACTTAAAGGACAGAAAGTAATTCAAAACAAAAAAATCTGTAGTATATATATTATATATATATATAATATTATATATATATACATGTATACAGAAAACACTGGACCATCTAAATATTTGGATAATAGTCGTCAAATCGATTTAGTTACGGGAGACGACAGAGATCATACCAAGGTTGTGGTAGTTTGAGCTGTTGTGCAATAAAACGTAATATCTGGATTTCTGTTTACGACTCTTTTTTTACCGGACGCTAATTCATTTTCTTATTTTTTATTTTACTTTTTTCGTTTTTTTTTTTATACCTGGTTTTGTTCCAGAGCCGCATCAGAAATCAATAATCCTTTCATCTTCTATATTGAGTTACGTTTGCGTTACAGGTAGAACATAAATCCAAAGGTCGGCCGATAAAATATATAAACTACATAACCGTCGTCTTCCGTTTAGTGAAGTCAGGATAACCGGACGACGTATAGTCGAAATTGTAGAAATCGATCATCCGAGCGTGCGTCTACTTTCAGGCGTTTTAACTCGGCATTGGTAGGCATAACTGCGCTTGAGACTAAACGCTTCTTATTGCGACATATATTGCGAACCATTCGAAGTCTATCGGTCAAGAATGTCGGAGACAAGCCGGATTTTATTTTTCGTGGAGTCATTTATTTTATACATCTTAATTATGATGATGTAGATGTTCATTTATCTTACATTGCAAATGTGAAATTTCATCCCACTAAATGACCAACCATCTAACTTAATTTTAGTATACATTTAGAATAATGCTAACGACGTTACCATCCGTGTAACTCTGTTCCGCCGGATTTTATCTAAATGAGCGAAGTATTATGAAAGGTTAAGCATTAACTTTTTAAAATTAATTTTTCGATTTATTTTTTTTTTTTTGTAAAATCGATTCATTTATTAATTTTAAATTAATATTTATCGAAGTTTTTGGTATTTAGTTAAATATTTTTTACTTTATTAATTTTACGCATTACTCGATTGTTTTAATTTGCTTAATTATTTTTAAAAGTTTGTTAAAATATTAAAACCGCACTTTAATACATAACTAAGTATATATATATATTTCCCTGTAAATAGTTTACACCTACGTGTTAGAATTCTTTTTCGTATTTTAATTTAAATATTTACACGTATTACACGCAGATGAACCATTTCTCGAGTGTTGAGAAAATGTTTTAGTAAAAAAGTGAAAAATTTCGTTAAAAAAACCCAATCATTATTAGTGGTAACATTATGAGAATTTGTCTCGTATGAGATTTCTTCTCACACGAGATGATCCGACTTCTATGTATTATAATGCGCATATACAACTGCTTATCGCTTGTAGTTGCAGTATATTGATCCGAAATTCGGATAAGTTCGAAGTGTAATATGATTTCCACCGATACATCCTATATAGTTCGGAAAATTCCACAAAATAAAAAATCCTCGGTGATCTTTCGGTATATTTAAAATGTTATAAATTACATTTCATCCTATAGTGCATTACAAACTTTATAAACAAATGTTTCTTACTGCTGTACGGGACATTCTAAATCGTTAGGCTTAAAGACAATATATCTAAAAAAAAAAAAATGAAAACAATACGGTTGTAGATGAAGCCGTCGTAGGAAATATATACGAGGTAATATTTATACTCTAATGTAGGTTCCCTATGTACACACACATATACTAGTTGTACATGTGAACAATTAAACGCACTCGAGCATTAGTACACGCATACATGGATGCATTCACGGGCGCGGAAGTGCATTCAGCCCATTCGTATATAATTTTATTTGGCGTTGAAAAAAAAAAATGGTTTTATCGCTGTTCCGCAAAGTGCTAGTAAAAAACTTTAGAGTAATCGTGAAATTATTGCGTAGTACATCAAAAGAAGATGACTGTAATTTTTGGGCGATGCATCGTTGTCCGAGATAGGGCATACATGAAGTACACGAAATCAGCAGTTTGTTCTACGCCACATTCGTACTTGTCATTCTTACTTAATTGAAAGCGAAATAGATAATACCTAAATTTTCCGTGCCTCGTTAATAATTGGGTTGCGCAGAAATTAGGGCTAATTTCGATTTGGCGTCTGTGTAACGCATAATACATCGCGAATTGAGCCGTCAGTATGTCGATCGGTATTACATCTTTTTACCAAATTTTTCTAAATAATGTATTTTTATTCAGAGCAAATGTATATTGAGTTCTAATTTCAATGTATCGTAGATAAATAGAGAAATAGTTAAAACACATAGATCGAGAGAGAAATATTCTTTTGTCTTAGATCAATTATACTACGATCAGATTTTATTGCGTGTTTGTCGCACGCACTGCTGTAAAGTTAGTGCCTGAAATTAAGTAGTTTTTTTTTAGCTTTTGTCGCTTCATATAATACAAACGTCATTATTTAATTTTACATTAATTCTTTCGATTAAACAACAATTTATTATATACAAAACTAAACATTTCGGATAATAAAGCTTAATTAACAGAATTAGCGCTATTATTCAAACATTATCGATTTTTTTTTGTTCCGCAATTTGCAACTAGCTTTAAATGTTGTTTGGAAAATATATATCAAGAGAGGTTCCAGTCCGCCTGAACAGCTACTTCGCTGTTATGTTAGCTCGGAATATTATGTTCTACTTAACCGCCGAATGAGAGCCTATATTCGTTGTGACCAATGCTACTGCTTTCTCGTTGGTATGATGTAGTTTAACTGGCCCCTGCCTTGATTACATTTGCCGCTATTTCAATCCCTTTTTTTTTTGACGCGTTATTATAATCTGACTCTTAAGTAAAATACGGTTCACGTTATTATTTTGGTAGTCTTCGAATCTGTGATTAAATATACTTTTTTTTTACATCAAATTACAAATTTTAGGCGTAATGTAATTAACAAACTTATAAATGAAATACAATTAACCTATTTTGATGGATACTTACTTTTTTTCATATAAAGAGTGTTTACGTATGCGGTAGATGTTTTTTCTTCTCATTAATAGTTACTACGAGCTTATAACATTTAGCAGTATTTAGAAGAAACGCATAATATGAAGGGAATCACTGGTACACCCGATCCTCATGACCTCAGATTAGGTCCAGAAGTTTTCTAGGTCTTAAGCGTCCTACATCGCCGGTGTCTCAGGGTATTGTTTAATCACCTATAGCATATATATGTACGAAAAGTTTAAATCACGGTGAATGATCTCATTTATTATCAGTCGACGAATTTTATTTTGGACAGTCTGTATAATTCTTAAATTTTTCGGCTTTACGCAAACACACAGCTGCACCCACACACTCCGTATATCGGACAGGGCTTAGAATGATAGTATAGATAAGACGTTTGATTTCTGTCTATTAACCAGAATAATTTTTTCTTTTTCAGTACTAAAATTTCACGTCATTGGGTTTAAGACGAAGCTACATAATTTTTAGCGCCTTTTTATATAAATAGTTTCGAAATTCAGTCAATCCACGTCAATCATAAACGATATTCTCAGCCGTTTAAAAATCGTCTATCATATAGGGAGGGGGGACGCCGTGACCGAATGAACGGGATAACATTTCTATTAATGGATTCTCCTTCCAGTAATTACGTTGTTCGGATTATCGACTATTTGTTTCTCCTTTCTTTCCCAACATTATCCATAAATGACGTAACAAATATTTTACCGATATTATATAATCCGGGATACGATTTATCTTCTCAGATAGTTTTTGTATCGGTCGGAATGCTGGCTTATATAAATAATAAATCCCCGTAAACCGAAAGTAATTTATAATAATAATAATCAAATCGAATCATTTTTATTTCTTCTCGAATAATATATAAAATTCTCAAGCTTTTTAACATCGGCTGTGCGCATAATTGCGCGAATGCCAATTTACTGAATATAATAAAAATAACAATAACAATAATATTAGTAACAATAACATTAATCTACGAATGACTAAACAGGAAAAATAAGAAAAAACAATATTAATTTCGACTTAAAAAATTACACATTATTTTAATCGATAAAAATATTACTGTTTTATATACATACACATATATGCACACAATTTTATCACACACATACACGTATACAACGCTTATTGATACACGCTACCGAACGTGAAATTTACTATGTCACGTTAACATCTTATATTTATGTACACTTTCACGCGCGTTAAATATCAAAATACCGGACATAAGAAGTACAGTAAAATATTCATATGCTAGTAACTCGCAGTTTTACTGTGTACGATTTTATTTACACACTATGAACGATGTTGATCGTGTTCAACGTCGGTGATAGTTGAGAAGATCAATTTTTAATTCTCCGGTTAAACTATTGAATACAACAGCTTCCATTGGTAAATAGCCTGGAAATTCATACTAGTTTTATTATTCAGGCATAGAATCACCGCCTGAGGTACTAGTCTTCCCTACACCGATCGGTATAATAAATTTATGACAATTATTTAGTACAAAAGTCAGAAGTTACATTTTATATAGTTCAGATATACTGTTAAAATGCTACTTTCTAATAACGCATCGTTATTTCCCCTTATATTATGTATAACGGATTTGTGTAACACCTCTACTGCTTTAAAGTGATATCTAGCCATACCGCCCCAAAGTGTTATATCATAGGATAAAACTGGTTGCTGGTACAATGCTAAATAAATCGTCCCAAACGTTCCAGTGAAAAAAAAACTGCTCTAAGTAATAAAATAAATAAGTTTTCTTAACTTTTTAGTTAAATAAAGAGAATGCGCGTACCAGCTAACTCTTTTATAGAGTAATATCCCCGCGTATTTAATTTCATTAGTCCTGGTCAATATTGTATTATCCAATTTTATAATGAATTGATCCCAGTCTACCAAGTCTTGAAATAATAATAATAATAATAATAATAATATTAATAATGATAATAATATTATTAATAATAATAATGATAATAAAAGAATATAGTAATTTACAATAAGATAATATTTGATAAAAACGTTAAATTGTTTTTACAAAATGAAATCAACATTTTACAAGGAGATGAATTCATATTAAAAAATGTTAAAAATATTTGTAAGAGTCCAAAATTTTATCCCGTCGCCTTCGGTATTCGTTATCGCTAAATAACGTCAAATATAGGAAACAAAGTTTACATGTTTTTTGTTTACTTTTTTTGGGGGGTTTTTGATTTTAGTTGAGTTTTCTTCATTATTTTTTTTTGTCCATTGTTCAGTTTGCCTGTTACGAAGGTTTGGAGTGCTCTTCTCCATCGATGGTATATATATATATATATATGTATATATGTATGCATTTTATATATACACATATATATTCGTGTATACGTATATAATAATATATAGGTAGTATGTACAAAGAGTGTTAACAGTCGGTTTAAGTTAATCCAAAATTCGATCGAGAAAAGACGCAAATGGGCCTCGAGGGTCCCATTGACGAAAACCCTCTTTTTAATTGGATGTGGATTGCCGTCGCCTCCGTTGCGTTACAGACGCATACATACGTAAAGTCGCGAATTTCTTTCGACCATCCGCTGTTTACATATCATCAAATGTCTTTTATATATATATATATATATATATTCATCTCCCTCGTTCGTGTCTACTTCTTACTTATATCGTAACGTTGTCTATCCTTGTTTCATTCGTCTTTAAACGGTTAGGGACGAACGTTCTTTTGGAAATAAAAATAAAAAAAATAAAGCCCAAAAAAATTGTGCAACACGATAATAATGATGATAGTTGTGATAATAATAACGAGACTAGAATGGCTTTGTTCGTGTACGATGTAGTTTTAGTTAAGACAAATCGACGCGGGTCGTTTTACGGGAAATGGCAGCTCTAAACGTTCAATTACAATAACCCTTTTATTATGTGGGCTTTTACGAGCGAATAAACGGGACTATTTTACGGGATAACAAATGTACATAATCTAGGCAATCATCGACGATAATTTCCAAAATTTAGCACTTCTAACCTCCCATTTTTTCTTGTTATTTTCAATTTTCCTCTATTTATATGTAATATATATATATTACACACAATACATACACAAATATCGAATGTTATTAAAAGAGCAATTCTTGTATATATATATATATATATATATTATATACTCGGCCATTTATCTCGAAAACGGTTTTGAAGATTCGGATAAAATTTTATACATACCTGTAATTTATTAAGTAATTAAAAATGATCCGCGTGGAAATTACGTATTTTGAAATTTTGGACTCCGAGTACACCAATCATGAAATTTTAAGAATTGAATTTTTTTCACAGCATCTTTTTGCCGATACTTATTTAAGTGTGCGTTAAAGTCCTCTTAATGTGTGTCCCAAGTACGCTGTTTTCCTTCGTTTGATCGTATAACTCTCTGACTTTTTTAAAAAAAAATATATCTAATATTTCTTCATTTTCCTCCTTTTCTGTTCACGATATGCGCAGTATACGGCTGTAACACCACATTTTGAAAGCTAGCGTTTATTATTTTTGCCTTCAGCGTCCGTGTTTCGTAGCTACACAGCATACCGACCGTACGTAACTAAGGCTCTAATTACTACTGAAAGTGATATTCCATGCGACGATAGTGTTTTCTTAATTTTCATAAATCTCGCCAGTCCTATCCTACATTTAATCTCTTCGTTTGAATCCCCGCCATTGTTAAGCCTAACTATACTTATTCAATACGTCTAATTCAGTATCTCTTAATACTATTTTTGGCTTATTTGGATCTACTGTCACTATTACTTTATTTTTCTTAGTATCAATAGTAATTCCATATTTATCGCAGTTTTTTTCTACTGCTTTCAATAATATCCCTAGATCTTTCCCATTTTCTGCCGCGTGCCTCATATTACGAAATAATTTCACCTGAAATTTTGACACCTTCAGATCCTTTTGTTAACGCTTCTCTGAATATAATATCTGCATATACATTAAACAATGTTGGTAATAAAATGCACCCCTGCCGAACAACGCGTTTCATTTTGATATTCCCGGTCGTTTATCCATGATTTAGTATCACCATTTTTATCTGTTGTAAATATAACTTCTTTATTAATCTTCTATCCGACATATTCAACCCAATTTCTTGCAATACATTACATAATTCGACAGTACTTTGTGGAAGGTCTTTTCGAAATCTAGGAAACACATATATATATATTGGTCGCTTGAATTCGTTTAACTTTTGAATTAATACACTCACACAGATTAATGCATCAAATTGTTCTTTCCGTTTTCCGCGCTGTGTACAACAGCGAGGCTAGGAGCGCGGCCAGCAAATTTAAATTTTTTTAAGCAGGTTCACCGACCTAAGCTTAACAAGAAAGGATGAGACGGGAGGGGGAGTCTTGGACCAGAATTGATGAAATATTTAAGGAAGAAGGATTTGGGATTTTGGGACATTCTGTCAAGAGGTATGGTGAATTGTAAACGGAACTTTACATCTATCACAGGTTGGTGGGACTAGTTTTTGGAATATGTGTCCACGTGTAAGTTGCGTATGACCGATCCGGAGGCGACACAGCACTACCTGATCCCTTCGGTTTTCGGGTTGAAACTTCCGTTCGCGAATTGACGGTTTTATTGTATGCAGGTGTTACTCTGTTGTTCCGTCCATCCTTTTTGCCACAACCTACAAACTAGGCCCTTGGTTGCTTCCTGTTCTTTACTTATGTTTTCTTTACATTTTTGTCTTATTCTAGATTGTATTATTTTGGATAATATTTTTAATATATCACTAATTAAATCTATAATCATTACAGAATGATAGCCTGCTGGTCTTCAGGAGCAATATGAAATTTGACACCAACTATTTTTTTGGAATATCTCCTGTCGTATAGATTCTATTAAATATATTATTAATGATAATCGTATTAAATTAATAGATAAGTAAATGTGTAAATCAAGTATATTAATTAAATATATGAATAATTTATATATATATATATATACAATACAATACAAAAGCCTTTATTTCCATTATTTCATATATAATATTCTATATACCATATCCTTAATAACTATATAATAATCACTATGTAATAGAGTATATTTAAAACATTGCCTTCTCCAATGAAGCATCCACATATTCCTTCCCCAATTGTTTCCATTCCAGACGATTCATTTTTTGTCTATATCTTCTTACTTCGGCTATTCTTAAAAATATCTATCTGGAAATGCTGCATTGCTTAATCTTTCTTACGTTTTTAATGTTTTTACATTTAATGTACCTACGGTCAGCATCCTATTTTTATTTAGGTTGTTTTTTTATTAACTAAAGATATATTACAAAAATCTATGATTATAAATATCTTTTATCGTTGTCCGTCGTCTATTTGTCAATGTATTTTCTCAGCCGATGAAAAAGAGATAGAAAGTATACCGATTAATATCGCAAAATTAAAAATGTCGTATTCTGCATTCTACTACGTTGTATCTCTTTCTGACATATATATCGCGTCTTCGGAGTTTTTTGTTTGTTTTTCTTGTTTTTTTTTTTATACTTGTATTTTTTTGTTAATGTTTGTGAAAAGTTAAATAGTCTCTTATCTATCAGTCGGAGCAAACACCTACGAGTATGTTTAGTTAAAGTTTTTGTTCTGTTTACTTTATACACACCGTCTAGTTCTAGCTAACACGCTTGACTGTTTTTATGTTCGTGTAAAAAAAAAAACGCTTACGAAAATATACGTAGTGGCGTTTGTAGTAAGAATATACGCTTGAGCGATGTATTACACAATTCGTTACAAGAGGATCCTTATTCCATTCTCCGGGCGGGGGCAGGTGTAACTACGTACTCGAGATTTGAAAGCGGGTCACTTCTTAATACTATGAAAAACATAATACTTGTATTATTGTACTTTACGTACCCGTCTAAATGGGAATTTAGATCGTGAGTACGTAGAAACGATTTAAATTTTCAGATCGCGAATTAGAAATATCCAATCTATTGTCGGCGTCGTCACAATTTCTATCGCTGTTTAGAATTCTGGTTTCTTATTCCTCGGGTACATTACCGAAATTATCTAATCATCAATTAGTTTAAACTATCTAGAATCTAGAGCACCTAACAAGGGAGTTATTTTTATCGTGCTTGACAAATAATAATAATAATAATAATAATAATAATAATAATAATAATAATAATGTATTTAGATTTGAACTTATTGATTAAATCGAGATAATTTTCAACGGTGATTTCATTAAATTCCGGATAAGATCCGTTATCTCTTATATTAACTGTATAGCCAACCGAAATGCTGGAATATAATCGAGTAAAACAAGTATCAAAAGCGTTAGAGATATCCGTTTTTTGTGTGAAAATCATTGTTCTCATTCTTAATGAATCCTCGCTATTATGCCCTTAAGTTGTTGATCTTATACATAGGAACGAAAGTTACACTTTCTAATTTTTCAAGTACATTATTGAAATAATTTAATTTCACGAATTTATTACCTAGAGCACATCGGAGTTGTTTTTATTAAGTTAAAAATTTTTATCGTCCGCGGCGTATAATAATAATAATAATGCATTTAGATTTGAAATTGTTAATCGAATCGAGATAATTTTCAACTGTGATTTCATTAAGTTTGAGATTTGATCCGCTATTTTTTATTTTAATTGTATAATATAAAGCGACATAAGTAGTTAAAGCTACATTTGTATGAAAATCATTGTTTTAATTCTCGAGAAATCCTCGGTATCAATGCGATTATGTTGATGACCTTTTATATAGGACTAAAACTTATTGGAAACACTTACGGGTATATTTTACGCTCGTCCTTAAATGCAGCTATAAACAATATTTTAGTCGAGCGCTTAATTTTGTTAAATTTAGCCTAGTCAAGCTTATTTCCAATTTTACGAGATTTCTTTCTATATTTTGATTTTAATTTACTTTCATTTCAAAATTGCTCTCTTAGAATATTCATCCAACCCAAGTTAATGCTTGCTATAGAAGAAAATCGAAAACCTTATTAGGGTCGTCGAGATCATAGAATCGGCATCAAGCAATCTCTGAAACTTTGATTTTAGTGAGATGTGGTCTAATTTTTCGACAATTTTAACGATAAACAGTAGAAATAAAGCTTTCTTTCAACAATTAATAATTTGAAACACCGATATCTAAGACAGTGTAAGATGTATCGTCAACAAGCAAAGGGGTCAGTTGATTTACGGCACAAACATTGCAATTAATCGAAATTTTAAGCCAACTATTTTGTATTAAAAATTTAACGCATTAAGTCATAAGTGCCGCTTATTTCTATAAAATTTGTAACGAGAGATACACTTTCATTACTGAAATCAACAAGGGAAAGGTCAATCCCGAACACAGGCAAATTAAGATTCCCCATTAATACGACATCGTACGCGTGAAATTAATTCGTGTACTCTGCGGAAAAAAATTTGTTATAATCGATAAATAAAGCGTGCGATTACAGCATTTGTCATCTTCAGTCAGGCTGGCTGAATATTATCAATAATAGGAAATCATACGTCATTTACGTCAAAACTTATTTGTAACTGCTATTAATATAACCGTTTATTTCCTGGAGAACCTATCAGACCGGTAAATTGAATATCCTTGTTAATAATCACTTTTATTTGAAATATCCTTTTTTAACCAAATTTCGGCGAATTCCAAAATGTCAAAATCATTAACGAGAATAAATTTGATTTAGATAAATTTATATTTGACACTGAATATTGCAGTCAGTCTAAAATGGAACTGGGCTAGTCGCATGATTGGTCGGGATGGTTTAGCCGCAAATGTAACCAAGCGGATTCCGGATTACAATAAAAGAAGTGTAAGTAGACGACCAGGTGATTTCAGGGAGCGGATGGGTTCTACACGGTTACGATTAAGTTACGGTAACTCAACATTACCGTCATGTGATCCACATTGGACATGTACGTTTCCTTGACTTTCGATAGCAGAATACTGTACAAATTACGGGAAAACAAAGTTCCCGCAAAAATTATAGTTGATAATCGTGAAATTCGCGTAATAGTAAATGTGCGAATCCGTAATAGTAAGATATACTGGCCGGCTATCTATCCAGATTACGGAAGGGTAAGGCAACACTTTGAAATAAACGAAAGGCGGGATAACCATCAACGATTAAACAAAACTACTAGCCCATCGAGAAATAATTTCGATAATTCATAAATACGTCACTCGTATTAATATTTATATTGATACTTATTAATATAAAATGTTTTTATAATAACGTTTATAGCAGAAGACAATTTAGATTAAATATTTAAATAGTGTGGAAATTTATCGATTCAGATGGTAACACTCTTACGCTAACGAGCATGAAGATTACAATAAATTGTTTAAACTGAGGTCAATTATTAAAACTGACCACTCTAAAATCAAACATTATTTACGAAACACGCTTAAAAAGCCTTGTAAGTTTGTAGCTCCACCGGACGTTGTTAAAATTTGGAAGTGTACTCGGGAAAGGAAGCCAGTTTTATTAAAATGATGAAAAAAAATTAGAAGCGCCAATAGCAACGTAGTTGTTAGACTAGCAAGAATTGTACCATCGAATTGCGTACGCAAGTTACGATAATTATTACAGCATGTTAATCCCATTGGGGTGATTTATTTAAAGATACGGCGGCGGAACTGTTAAAAGAAAATCGTATAATAAACCGCTGACGAGTGGATTAAGGTATAATTACAAAAGAACGCGGGTATTCTGAAGAGTACGAGACGGTCAAAAAACGGAACAACATTTAATTATTACGGACAGACGACACATGCGAGACACTGTGATGAGTACTTTTCTTAAATCATTGCATACTGTAGAATTCAGTCGTTTTAACCGGGAAAAGGCGAGGAGAATGTGTCATGTCTGAAAATTGTACGAGAATACAATCAACACGTGGGCGGTGTAGGTCGCTTAGATTCAATTATTGGTCGTTACCGCGTACACACGAAAGAAATAGAATAAAATAAAAAAGTGCGGTTTATACGATAAAGTTTTATTTGGAATTAAAATTGTCAGTATTAGATTTTCGTATACAGCTGGCCAATACATTATGCACGATCGAAGGAATAACACCCACAGTCTGATACGGCCATTTCGCGTGTTAGTATGTCCTTAAGTCAATATCTTAGCTTTTATATGGAATCTGCTATATTCCGAAAATATAGGAATGGGTGATAATTCAACTGTTGTATTTTCTCTACTGCGTACTTACCCCTTGAATACTTAAAAATTACATTTATGTAATATTTTCTTTTGTTGCTGTTTCTTGCGGTTCTTTTTTTAAAAAATTCTTTAAGATTATTGCAATTCCGTGCGTTTATAATTTATAAACGCAATAGGTACATGTATGTCCGTTAACATTCTACTGTCTACCTCCTATCTTTTGTTTTATTAAAATTACACTATTATATACAATACAATGATATTTAAGCGGCATATGTGTATTTACGTGTGTCTGCATCATTTATATATAATCTCTTTGTTAGTTTATTTTAATTTAAGATGTTGCACACTTTTGTAACACAATTTAATAAATATACTTGCCCACGAGTTCTGGACAGGGTTCCGAAAAAAAAAAATAAAAAAAAATTGTCAAGTGCGTGACCACACCGTTCGGCATTAATCAATCTTTTAGGAAAGTTTTGTATAAAGTTATGCCGCGACGACCACATTCTGTTATCAATTCTTGACATCGCTGCAAACCCCAGTTTTTTACTTCGCTACGTCCTCCTTCCTATATTGCTTATAAATACTCTGAGGTATATAGATTAATCTATCACTTGTAATTCACCGGGACGTGTTGTATACGATCATTTTTATTATACGTCTATCGATAATTATCGTGTTTTAGGGTTTTTCTTTGTTAATTTCTAATCCAACTTCCGATCTTACTACTACCTTTATTTTTACATTTTAGATTTAATCTTCGGACGTCGTAATTAAGATGGCACATTTTAAGTTATTCGTTTTTTCTGCAATCTTCACGCCATAAAAGCCTCCAATTGGAGAGACTTTTATAATTATCAAACGGCTCGATATACATTATGGCGCATGTCCTTTTCTATTTTGAAACTTTCCGGTGAGCTTATTAAGTGTTCTTTTATTTTTCCCCTGCTCTTATTATATAAATATTTAATTACATCTCCTACATGTCGTTCAGATTTTTTGCAATTAAATTTATATAATTCAGAGCGGTAAATCGAGGCTTTTGTCAATGGTTCTGAAAAATGCTTCATTGTTACGAAGACTGCTCGCGCCTGTTCAATTCTCGACTACACTTCTTTTTCTGGTCTACAACTTTCGTAGATTAAGGTTCGTAGGTGTTTTATAGGCGATACTTGTTTTCGGCGCAAGTATCTTTGGAAACATATTTGTTATTGTTCACTTGGTCCATCTATATTCGTAAAAACATCGTTACTTTAGTTAACCAACGTTTCGTCAGCTGCGAAGTCGATGATAATAATTCTAAATTTTAATGATAGCGCTGTTATTTTCATTCCATAAAATAATCGTAGTTTATTTCCTGATTGTTCTCCTATCAATCATTGGTCGAGTGTATTAAAACGCCTTTTTTCTGGAATAATTTACTTTTAGGGCGTTCCCCGATAGACAATTTTCTTTGGCATGTCGTATTCTTCTTATTTACTATACCCCGAACATATCCGCTACGTTATACAAGGTCTCCCAGCTATAATCGGATTTAGTATTTCTCCACGGTTCACGATAATCTTATTTAATATTGTAACTTGCAGACTGGGTTATTTAATTTAATAATAAAAAAAAAAAAATGAAATCTGCCCGTTAATAACTGAGCTCCATGAACATTCCGAGCAGTATTCAACTATATGAGAAGTAAATTTTTTGCAAAATGTCCAGTTAAAGCAGTCGCGAACATCTTGTTACGCGAATCAGTTTAATCTTATCATCGAGTAAAGAAATCCTTGAAAAATAAATAAAAAAAACGATAATTCTTACACGAACTTCATGAATACGGTAACGTGAACTGATTATAAAATTAACTTTCGTCTTAGATAATTGCGGAAGTTGGGAAGGTCGAACTTCGTTTAAAACTTCTTTAAACAATCGTTTTTTTTTTTTCTACGTTAGGAATTTATGCGGAAAAAAAATATTAAAAAAATCGACGCGATTAAATTTTTTTACAATGATCATCGCTGCTTCCATTTTATTTATTTCTTATTTTTTTTTTTAAAGCCGGAGGGGGAAAATCTTGTGAAGACAATTATATATTTTATATATAAATTATACGTTTTGAGAGCAACACATGTAAAAAAAATCAGTGTGAGGAATTTCTGTCCACTGAAAAAAACTCCATCCCTCCAGTGAAAAAATGAGGTTTTTACACTTGCATAGAAGGCCCTGCACAAGTTAATGTAAACGGGAACAGGATGTTAAAATACTTATTAATGATTGCTTAATAATATAAGGAGTCTGCTACTTAAGTTAAAATACAATATAAGATGTACTTTCAGATAAACTGTAGAATAACAGCTTACAATTTAAAAAAAGACATATATTACATACATTGTTAAGTAAAAATATTACTTACATTAAATAATGTTTATATGAAAAAAGTCATAAAGAAAGTACCTTTAGTATACTACCCTCTTAAAGATAAATATTTACTAACTATATATATATATATATATAAGGTAATAATGAAAGTATCTTTAGTGTACCATTCTTTTCTATATAGTTTTATTAAAATAATACTTATATATATACATACGTATAGACGAGTAGAAGTCTGGAGGACGTAGGGTAGACCATGAACCATGAGAAAGTCTAAATTTTAAAGACTTTATTCATATATTCGGTTCTTGTTTGTAATCAAAAGAGTATTTTCTCGAATGTGAACACTTATTTCGCAAAGTGTGCAGTACCGGGCAGACAAACAGGATATCATCCAGATCTGAGATACCACATAATGGACACCCGGAGGAATATCGTCCTATAAATGAGTTTAGTATGAACTTTTCGTATAATTCGCGAAAGACGTCCGAATTTCATAATTTAAAGTTCTTTTTTTCGTTTTTTTTTTTTTTTGTGCAGAGGTCATGCAGAGCTGAATATTTGAATAATCCCATGTGCCTTTTTTTTTATGTTATTTTTGATAGCGATGATTATATTTCATTAAAACTCAATTGCGTCTTAATTCGTGTACATAAAACTCTGACGTAGTTTTTCGTAATATTTTAACTTTCGGGCGACTCTGATTTTTTGCGTGCAATATAGGCAAAATATCTTTAGTACATATATATCTTTCATAAAATATATATTTCTTTTGTGAAATGGAAGCAGAATTTAAAATCGAAAAAGTTAAGGCCGTTACTCTCTTCGATAAATATTCATGTAATATTTGTACACATACACATATACAAATTATAACGCTTATACTACAACTTATGTATCGGCCTCGTGTATTTATGTTTCAATAGAAAAGTACATAAAATAGTAATCCACCCGCTGATTCTAATAGATAAGAAAAACAAATATTAGTTTATATATATATATATATATATATATATATATATATATATATATATATATATATATATATATAAACAAATTTTTTATTTACTTGTAACCGTTGTTTGTGTACTCGATAACAGAAATTGTAGTATTGTTGGAAAGTCTCCGACTTTAAGCCACCGCATACACGAAGTTATATAGTAAAATAAACACCCACACGTAAGAACTCCCGGTTTATCGTGGTTTTCTTTATCGGGGCGTCTCTTTCTGATAAGAAAAGCCTCTTGAAGTTAAAACGCGCGTCACACCTGTTTCGTTGTTCGATTGTCGTCGACGGCGATTTCATCTTGCGCTATAAGATTTAGACGTTCCGCCTAATGAACATGGAGATTCCGACCCGAATATGAAGGATTGTTGTCGTCGTTTTTGTCGTACACATCTGCAGGGTCGTGTTTCTTATTTCGAGAAAATCTCGTACAGGCAAGTATGAACGTTGTAAATTAAAGAAGATCCAATTAATTAGGAAGTATCTACCTCGCTCCGGGTTCTATATTTTCCTAGTACCCAGCCGATACTAATTCATTAGTTTAATCGGACGGATAGCAGAGACCAAACAGGTGTTTATTCTTATCGAGATTAGAACTAATGCCGCGTGAACAGAACTCGAAAGTATAGGGTGACCCAGAGAAGACGGACGGTTTTGTTATTTTTTGAATAACTTAAAAACTACTCAGGCAAAATTTGTAATTGAAATTTTATTTAAAAATAGGAAAACGAGAGATTTGCAATCATTTGTTAGATGACTGACATTTGCAATAATATATTCATTCAGTTTCTTTACATTTTCGAAGACTTTTTCGAATATAAGTCGCTGAATTTTTGAAATTTCTTCAGAAATCCGAGTTTTCAGAGATCTTGTTTCTTAAACGCGAATCTTAAGGTAACTCCACAAAAGAAAATCGCCTAACTTTTGACTTGTTTTCTGAAACTCTCTACACTATCGCGAGCGATTCACGTCGAAAATAACGTTCTACGGTCCTTTTCGTTGTCCGTGATAGTTAAACCTGGATAAAAACGAATCTGTCGTATGTACATTAAACGTGGAGCACGCGGCTTGCGTTGTAGCAGTGTTACCAATTGCGTTATTCAAAAAATAAAACCGTTCATCTTTACTGGGTCACTGTATATTATCGTTACGTCTAGCTGTAAGAAAACAGTAATAATTTCTATACGGTTAAAAGTATATTTTAACACTTTTTTTTTTTCGAACTACGAAATCCGGATAGATGGCGACGTTCTAAGGCTTTCTTCTCGTTTATTTTACGAGCAAGTGACTTGTTACATTTTTGTTCCTTACATCGTGCATATTAATCGCGATTTGTAAGGAAACTGTTATAAATGACCATCGAGTTTGATTCTTCTACAACTAAAACTGACCTCTAATCCTAATGAAAAAATAAACTGAAGAAATACGAGTTATGCAAAAAATTTCTTCGTTTATCGCATCAAATAATAATTGTGAAAACATCGAATTAACTTGTTATAACAAAATAACCGCGTTAACTAACCCCGAGTAAAGATAAGTTTTAAATAAAGAAATGGACACCAACTTCCATCTCAGTTAATTCTTAAGGTCGTAGAAAATTCGGGGAATACGTAAGAACATTTAAAATGATTGATAACTGTATCTATAAGTCTTTTTTTGCAAACGTAAAATGTTTAGTGGAAAGTACAGGAACGTTTTATGAAATGTTTGAAAGGTGTCCAGAATTACCAAACGGATACACTCGATAAAAGTATTTAATTGAAAAATAAAAGTAATAAAACCGAACGTAGAATTACTATTGTTATTGAGAATTAGTCGTAAATGTATAAACTGGGAACATTTCGGAACTAATAAATTTGTCAAATGAAATTCCGTTACAATAATTATTATGTTAAATAAGGAATTTATTATTACGAGTATTGATTATTATAAATAATTTTTTACTAAAGAAGTAAAAATAAATGTAGTAGAAGTACATTGCATAAGATTCGCGGATGATATATTGCTTTAATTGTACGGGGTGGAAAGTTGGACATTAAATGTTAGATTACAAGCTTATTAAAAATCCGTGGGTAGATAAAGTTACCAAAATAAAGAAGTAATGTGCAGGATGAAAAAGGAAAGAGAATTGATGACTATAGTAAAAGGAAGATACGGCATACCTAGATCATATAATAATAAGTAATAAATACGAGCTATTACAAATTATCCTGCACGGAAACATTGAAAGGAAACGGGGCCGAGGGAGAAGGACACATTGAATGAAAAATATACAAGATTGATAATCGCCAACCACCTTCGAGAAGAAGGCACTTGAAGAAGAAGAAGATTGTTTTAATAGCGGGGAAACAAGTATTAACGTTACAACATTTTTTAGAAGAAATGAAATTAAAAATAAATAAAAGAAAAGCAAAAATATTAGTAGCCGCAAACGGGGAAAAGAAAATGCGGATAAAACTCTAGAACGAGTAACACACTTTAAATGTCTACGAAGTACAGTAACACATAAAGATAAAGTGATATCGAAATAAAATGAAGAATAGGCCAAAAAAGCTTTTATGAAAAAAAAAAGTGTTATTCGACAAAATATATCAAATTAACCATAAGGAGAAGACTAATGAAAACTTACATATGCAATATTTTGTTATACGGTTCGGAAACATGGGTGATAACAAAAAATTTCGACCGTTTGGAAGACGATGAAAATGCACATCTCATGGACACAGAAGAAAACAAATGTGGAAACACTACAAATGGTAGAAGAAGAGCTGTTAAAAATAATAGAACAAAGAAGAAATCGATTTTTATGCTACGCCATAACACCTTCATGACTGCAACGATTGAAGGGAAATTAAAAGAGAAGAAGAAGACCTCGAGCCACGTACGGTTAAAAAAATAAACGCAAATGAATTATCAAGATATTAAGAACGCAGTTTAAGATAGAAAAACATGGAAATGAATAGTGGGTTAAGCTACAAAAACAACAGATGATTATAAATAATAATCTTATTTTTAATCACTCTAGTATTAAATTAATCTATTAATTTGGAAATAACGTACATTTATTTCATTTTCATTAGACATTTTCGTCGTTAATTTGCAGTTATAAAAATTTCTACTAAAACATTCAAAATTTAAATCCAGCGGATTTTCAAATAATTCATATATCGAGTTATTTAAAAGAAAGGTAAACAAATAAGTAATCTTTACATCGGTTCCAGATGAAATCCATTGATCTTTGTTATAAATGTGGACAAATCGACACTGTTATACAATTATCGACTAGCTTTAATAAAAGATGAGCATTGAAGTACCATGACTCAAACAAAATTTAAACGAATACAGCCTTCTCTGTATTGAAAATGATTTATTGCAGTCGATTAACTTTGACGATATAATAAACGAATTTGTAACGCAAAAAGTAAGGCGAAAATGTATATGTAATATTTGATTTTAATAAATCATAAATGTTTAATAACTATTAGTATTTTATTATTTAATTATTATTTCTTTAAATACAGAAAATATTAAAATATTAAAATCTAAAAATGTACAATTCAACTTTTTTTTATGCAAAGAAATATTTATATTTACATTTAATCTTACAGCGATATTTATATTTACATATAATTTTACATTGTATGAAAAAAATTCTTGTTACAATTTTACATTGTATGAAAAAAATTCTCGTTACAATTTTACATTGTATGAAAAAAAATTCTCGTTGCAATTTTACATTGTATGAAAAAAATTCTCGTTACAATTTTACATTGTATGAAAAAAATTCTCGTTACAATTTTACATTGTATGAAAAAAATTCTCTTGTTACAATTTTACATTGTATGAAAAAAATTCTTGTTTAAAAACGTTAAAAAGTCTACCCTTATCACTGGATTACGTACCCCGGAAGGTTTAATTCGGCCCTGAGTATATGGTACATGAAATTTTAATGTTAACATTAATTTTCTATTTTTTGATTGATGTGAAATGTTTCAATTTTGAAAATATTTATATAAATACATCGAAAATTATCTGCAGTTCATCTAAGAAGCAGTAACCTATCTAAAATTTAAAATTTTGTGGCAGAATTGTATAATGTATGAAAGGGTTAAGTAATTTAATTGTATTTGATTAATTTATTATTAATTTTCACTCGTTTTAACCGACCGTTATGATCTCGTTCGTGAAAAAGAAATAACACCATTTTACAGATAACGTATATTTAACATCGTGTACGCGTATAAATGAAAAATAATTATTAATAAAAAAAATTATTACTCTCGCATTATAATATTTTAATCATTATATCTTCTTTTTTTTTGTTTTTTCGTTGTACCGGTATAAAATAACCACGACCAACGGTCTTAAGAATTAAGACGAGGGAAAAGGAAGTAAGAGGATAGGAAAAAAATAAAGTAAGAAGTATAAGACTAACGATTGCAACGAATCGACTAGCCCGAGAGGATTAAGATAAGATTAAATCACGTTGAACCAGATTTGTTGTATTAATTGGAAGGGCGTCGCGACACCATTTTCTCCTTTTCAATCATCTCTCGGGATTGACCGGCAATGTGATTGTATACATTCTGGTTATGTTCGGATTTGCACTATTTCGTAGTTTATCGAAAAATCTCTTATACTGTTCACCGTAAGTTTCTTGAATCGATGGCATGAGAAGGGGTGCTTTCGGCTATTGTTGTTTTTTCCGTAATAGATTGCTTTTACATGTGATACGTACCATACAGCTTGTTTCCATACTTCCAGATCGGCGCAGTGACTTAAATATATGCTTTCCTTGTCTGTGCCACGTGGTAACGCCACATCAGTCTCCTATCCGTGAACAAACCCAAGTAACGTACTGAGTCTGTTTGCGGAATTTAAGTGTCGTCGATTTTTAACTTTGAAAAGCTTTTTTGCCGATTGGTAAATGTGAGCATTTTACTGGCTTAAACGATATGCACCAACGCTGTGCCCACTTAGACGGTTTACGTGGTTTTGAACCACCGCGTTTGCATAATCTGGATTTGGATTAGACGCGAGGATAACAATATCGTCGGCAAAAGTGGACACAATTGTTAAGTTTGAAGTGGGTAAGTCGCTGGTGTAGATGGAGTACAATAGCGGTCCAAGTAAGCTACCCTGCGGTACCGAAGATAAAATAATCATTGATTCTAACGACAAATGTGCTTTCGACTAAGTATGATTTAAAAAGAATGCGTATAAATCCGGATGCACGCATTTTTGAAGTTTTTAGAGCAATCCTGGATGCCAAACTTTGTCGAACGCCCGCGCGACGTCAAGAAAGACAGCCGAGCATACCTCTCCTTTCTCCAAAGTTGACGAGATTGCGTCGACCAATACTGTTGTGTAGTGGAATGATCAGCGCGGAAGCCAAACTAATGGTCTCGTATTATTTGTTGATCGTTATTGTAGTGTATAAGAGATTTAAAATTAGTTTTTTCGAGTACTTTAGAAAGCGAAGAAAGTAAACTGATCGGTCGATAGGACGAAACGGATGTTTTTGATTTACCCGGTTTTAGGTAACACGATTACAATTGATTTATTCCATACTTTAGAGAAGTAGCCGATCCGTCGTTGAAAATATAACAATAGTCTCTTTCTGGGGGGTAAATGTTAATTGATTTCACCAGTAAGTTTGTCAAGTTCAGGAGCCCTTCGCAGTGGTACCTTTTTGAGACGCTGAAATACTTCTTTCGATGAGAAGAATTTTATGCGCGTTGAGACGGATGCTCCTTCAACGTAATCTTTATATAGATGGGAATGTTCTTCATCATAAGCCGGATGTAGGGAAAAGTTCGTACTAATGCTTTGAAGGCATTTGCTTTCTGTTTGTCCGATTTAGCTTATGTATTATTCAATTTTATATTGAAAGGTTTATTCGATTGTACCAATAATTTTTTGTTGTATACCACAGTGATCTGTTATTCCCGTTCAACGACTGTAAACGAGATTTGAAATACTTGTTTTTATATTCGTTTATTTTATTTTTTAATCCGGTTTGCAGCTTCGCATAAATTATTTTTAAAGACGGATATCGAAGACGCCACCAGTTTTTTCTGGCTGTCCGAGATTTTTTAATTAATCTTCTTATATCGAGCGGAAGATATGCGTTTTTTTTTTGCGAATTGTTCGAATCATAGTTTGTTGCGTTAGCACAAGAATAATCCATTCATTATTTTAATTACTTTATATTTAAATAATCATAAAAGTTTTATTGAGCGATACAAAAATATTACAGAAATGTTTAAATATAAATTTTCGTATATCTTCTTTCTTCTTCATTAGCCATTATCAGTCCACTGCTAGACGAAGGCCTCACCCAACTTTTCCCAGACCCCGCGATATTGAGCTCTATCCCGCCAATTTGACCGGAACTTTTGGATTTATGATAAATGCACACGAATAGGGCTTAAAATCAATATAAATAAAACTAAATATATGTGCGATGAACTTGTAAGAGATAAATACAAGGATATAAAAACACACAAAAAGTGGAAATGGTTGATAAATTCATCTAATTAAAGTAAACAACGACTTAGAAAGCGGAATATCCAGAAGAATACAATTATCACGGATGGCATTCTCAAAGCTTAGAAGCATACTTGATGAAGTTAAAATTAAGCCTGAAAAGGCGTGTGTTCGATCAGTGTGTAATGCCAGTTTTAACATATGCTAGTGAAACATGGATATTAACAAAAAAAAAATGGAACAAAAAATAAAAGTTAATCAACGAAAAATGGAAAGGTCTATGCTGGGGATCACTCTGATGGACAAATCAAAGCGCATATGAAAAACAACAAAAGTTAAAGATGCAATAAGTATTATTAAACATAGTAAATGGAGATGGTGCGGACATGTGGCTAGAGCCGGAAACCGCTGGATAAGTGCGTGAACATCGTGGAAACCTGAGAGCAAATTAGGAAGATCAGTGGACAGATGAAATCCAAAAGTTCAGGTCAAATTGGCAGGATGAAGCTCAATATCGCGGCGTTTGGGAAAAGTTGGGTGAGGCCTTCGTCCAGCAGAGTGGACTGATAATGGCTAATGAAGAAGAAAGAAGATATATATATATATATATGTCTATACGAAAATTTATATTTAAACATTTCTGTAATATTTTTGCGTTAATTGTATTGCCCAATAAAACTTTTATGATTATTTAAATACAAAATTAATTTTAAAATAATGGATATTTTTTCATACCAGCGGCGTAATTAGTAATTTAATTTCGATTCATTTACTAGTAAATTTATTGGTTGAGAATGAATAAGTAATATCGAGACTATGAAAAGAGTGACGAAATAAACAATTGAAGAAGAAAGAAGATATATATATATATATATATGTCTACACGAAAATTTATATTTAAACATTTCTGTAATATTTTTGCGTTAATTGTATTGCCCAATAAAACTTTTATGATTATTTAAATACAAAATTAATTTTAAAATAATGGATATTTTTTTATACCAGCGGCGTAATTAGTAATTTAATTTCGATTCATTTACTAGTAAATTTATTGGTTGAGAATGAATAAGTAATATCGAGACTATGAAAAGAGTAACGAAATAAACAATAGTCGATCATATTACACTCCGCTCATTGTTATTTACCTTTTTTTTCTTAATTTTTTTAGGTTGATTTCATTTTTTAATCCTTATTTATAATGCTTATTTACTTGGTAGATACCTTCGACATGGATGTAACAACAATATTCAAAATGGTACATTAGTATTTCTCATTGCTACTTATGCATCTGAATCCTGGACGTTGAAAAGATTCACGCGATAGAAGATAGATACGTTCGAGATGATAGCCTAGCGAAAAATGATGATAATATCACGGAAAACGTTTCGAACGAATAAAATTATACATCGAAAGAATTAAACATTACACCAAGTCGGAAATTAGTAATCACAATTCGACGTACCGGCTCACAGAAACAGATTATTCGAGGAAAAGTAGTAGGAAGTCGAAATCGAGGAAAACCTCCGTGACGATTCGTCGATTACATCAAACAACAAACAAAATTACAGATAAATGAAATCACGCGTAACAACGCTTAACGCGGAGAAATCATTTTTCTTCTTAACCGCATGTGTTAAGTAACGAGATCTGGAATCAGATTAACAACGCATATGATGATGAATTGTGAAATTATAGTCATCAAATTATGGTCGAAGATCCAAAACGTGAATAAAATAATAGTTTTTTTTTTTTTTTTATTAAGTTTTACAACAAAAAATATACAACTGTAACTTCTTAGCTAATAACGTTGTCTGTCGTTGTTGATGCATCTATTAAAATGAACAATAATAAAAAAAATGTGCATTATGTTTTTTTACAATTGACTGATCTTCTCCACCACTGAATTAGCATCGCGGATATTTTCAATTTTTAAACGACGATTGACGTCAAATGCGTTCAACGGATAAGCTTAATATTTGAATATTTCGCCGGATGCTGTAAGTTCGGATCAAAGTTGTATTTGTAATCGATTAAATAAAAATATACTTCAGAAATAAATACATATCCCAGCTTAATCCGTTCGTATCTGCGTAAAAAATCAAAAATCTGCTATTCATTTGGCGCTATCTTTTGTAATATGTTTAAACTTATATTTTTCCCGGTCATCGTTAGATTACGCTACATTTAGCTATAGATTCGTCTTTGACCCGAACTACTTCAATAAAATTCGATGTTGTATAACGATTATTTTATAATAATTCATTTCAATTGGTTTTAGACAGTTTTGACTATTATTACCGGTGAGTGCTCTCCGCTAATTCACAGTTTTTTTTTTTTTTAACTAAAACTTCGCGGATATTTAATTATTTCGGTGTTTATTATTCAAACAGAATGGAATGATGTAAAAAATTTTACACAGATTTTTACACTGATACCTAGCGGCGGGCGATCATAGTTATACCATTATTATAGTAATTATTTTATATTACTAGCTAAACTAATGTATCGCAGCTAAATAACAAATATACAAATATAGGGTCATTTGGAAAATGAGAGGATGTACATTCTTTGGTGTATGCAAATGTTTTATTGTAGCTAAGCAGACGGTTTAAATAGAGGTAAGTATGGTATTTTCTGTAATATGTAAGTGAAAAGAATCCTGCTAACGCACACAAGCTCTTTGATGGTGATGAGGGATGTACTGCAAGGATGAATCGAAATCCAGCATGGTGTACTGCATCTAACGTTCTTTATTCAGTTATTAACGCCAGGTTAATTTGGAGTCGAACAATAAACTGAGGAATTTTACTCATGTTTTTTTTTGGCTGTTAAGGGAAAATTATTTATACTTAAAGAAAAACTGAAGGATGATACACGCATCTTATGGGGAAAATAATGTACGATGATTTGAATGTATAAAATTATAAACCTTTCGTATCAGACCATTGCTGCAAACGATCTATGGTATTTTGTAGGATTTTTGTGCATTAAAAGGAATACTTTATAACAAGGATATATTAAGATCTTCAATGTAAAGCCGAGAGGTTACAGGTTGCGAGATATAATTTGCTATGTCATCGAGATATAACATGAACAAGGTGGCACTAAGTGCAGAACCTTGTGGAACACCGTTTTCGGTCTGGTGTTGATTTTGACAAACCAATGATATTACTAGCTGTCCATGTAGACATTAAGCAACTGACTTTGACTCGTTAATAACGGAGTAGCAGTTTTGTCGGTGGGGCGCAAAAGTAAATAGTGATTATTAGGCAACTTTCCAAATTACGTAGCGAACCTTAAAGGCTTCTCAGCAATATTGGTAAATGCAGTTTTATCTGTTTCATTTTCAAAATCTGATTCCGCGTGCCTTTTCCTGCGACAAAACCGGCTTGTTCGTCAGGAATTTGCCAATTAAGATAAGACTTTATACGCTCATTTATTACATGTAATAGTATCTTAAAAGCGTGTGGAATGAGGGCGATTGTATGATAGTTATCGCAATTTTTTGTAGACCCTTTTTTATGTATCGGTATTAAAATTGACGTGGTCCACTGACGCGGCCATTCACATGTATCACATATTTTACAGCATAATTTATATAGGAACTCAAAAGTAACTCCCGATAATATTTTAATTATTTCGGCAGGAATTTTGTCTTCGACTTCAGCTTTTCCATTTTTTCGCTTGACAATCGCTTGTTTTACTTCATCGCGTAAAGGCATAGGTTCTTGTTCAAATTTATTGTCCTTTATTTGCGTTGAATTGCTATTTGTATTTCTATTTATATCTGTATACAATTTTTGACAGTAATTACGCCAATATTCCGTTATTTCACGTATGTCGGTTATCAACGACCCGGTGTTGTTTACGATACCCCATGGTTTGGCTTTAAATTCTCTAGTAACTATGCGTATTTTTTTAAACATATCTTTAGTTTCATTCGTTTCCTTGTGAGCTTGTATTTGTTTATATATATCTCCATAGTATCTATTCTTCTCCTTTCTGCATGCACGTTAGATATCTCTGCATAATTGCCTATACTCGACATCATTACCATGGATTTTTGTGTTCCTACGTCTTCCAATTAATTTTATTGTGTCATCAGTTAACCAGGTTTTTCTTTTCCGTATACTCATCGGATTTGATCCATCTTTTTTTGCCCGTTCAATCGCTGAGGTCAGTTTGATGTGAACGAAATTTGTTCAGTATATTTTTTTAAAGATCAGATACATCTATTGATTGCGGAGACATTTTTAGAACTTCGGGACCATTTTTACTTGGGAAAATTTTCAATATTTCGTTAATGTATAGTTGAAAAAATATTCGCAAAGAAAATTATAAAGCCGAGATAAAATTCAATCACGATATCATATTCCTCGTCCAAAAAGTATTTAACTAAAACAAAATAAAAATAAAAAAAAAACACGAACACGCAAATTATTTTCGGAAATATATATATGAATATAAATACGAAGTTCTACCATTTTATTTTTTACTATAGGAAAGACCAGGACTAAAGATAAATACCGAGTCGTATACACGGATCAGCAAAGATTGGAGTTGGAAAAGGAATTTCATTTCGCCAAATATATTACCATTCGAAGGAAAACCGAATTAGCTACATATTTAGGACTATCGGAAAGACAGGTTCGTATTTAATAATAGAGTTTTATTTCTTCCAAAAAGTTGTCTCTATCTAAACATTGCAAATAGTACCACCTTCTAGATATTTCCGCAAGGGAATACGCTTTAGTTAATCCACCCGGTAGCAAGGACTTTAATATTTGGTATTGGTTACATAATCGTTGTCTTTTCAATCTTCGCACAGATTATGATGTATTTACGTGCTATTGTAACCGCGAAAGATCATTTCGAATACTTTTGTATATTGCATTACGCTCTATATTTAAATCTTCGTGAAAAGTTTTAAATGTATCATACATCTTCCACTTATTGCTGTATAAATCTGTAACGCAAACGAAAGGAACCGGTAAATTTTTTTTTTTTTACTAAATTAACTTTCATTTTTTTTTTTCAATGCTGGAGGCAAGTTAAAGTTTGGTCTATATGAACTTTAAGATACTTTAGCTTTGCTCAAATCACTTTTATCTATCCCAAATTTTGATAGGTGTACAATAAAAGACTCGTTTTGATGTAAAACACTACCTGATTTTAAACACTCATCAGGAAGATGAATTTTGTATGGTAATAATTCCTCTAGCAAACTCAGTTATCCACCCAATTCATCATATTAAGTAAGTACTAGCTTTTGCTGGGAAGCAGAGAAAAGTCGCGAAATGCAATGAAAAACCGCTAGTTCTTTCCCGATCTTCTGGTTGATAAAGATCTAACCGGCGTCCGCTACAAACTATAGAATTTATAGGACCTATATAAACATAAGAAAGAGATGTTGCTGGGTGCGATTCTGTCTCTTATTTTGTTTAATTTCTATATTCGTAAATAACATCATAACGAGATAATATTTATTTTTTCCATAGATAAAATTGTATTTTCTTAAATTTACGTGTAATGAACAGATGGAGAAGCAGGGATAAATATAAAATTAGGCTACTAGGTTTTTTATATTAAACTGTATAAATTGGAACGATGAATTAATATGATTAATTTGGATAATACAACAGGTATTACAAATACCTAAGATATAATATTAACAGCACATGGAATACTCATTACGAAATAAAAACGAGAATTTAATATGCAAGAAACGTGTTTCTGAACATGAAAGATATATTTGCGAACGAGACGATGAAATGAGACACCAGATGGAGCAGAAGGGCTATACTACTGTATGGAATGGAAGCCTGAACGATCAAAAAATCAATGCTAAATAGATTAAAATCATTTGAGATGTATATCGTCGGATGGTAAAGATTCCATGGACGGATAAAGTATCAAATGCGGAAATACTAAAACGACTAAATAAATGATTAGAGTTAGAAAGAACTATTAAGAAAAGAAAAATAGCTTACTTCGGGCAAAACCTGGAGAACAACAGATATGAAATGTTACAATTGATAATTGAAGGAAACATCACTGGAAAATAGAGAAAAGGAAGGAGAAGAAAAACATGGTTGGATAATGCAAAAGAATGGACAGGACTTAATACATAAACCTTATTAGCCAACAGATTGGAAGCCACAGAGATAATCGCCAACATCCATTGAGGATACGGTACCGGAAGAAGAATTTGGATAAGGAGTTAGGATCATCAATAAATATTTCAGTTAAAGAGGATGGAAAGCTTAGTACTGATCTAATAGAATTAAATTGAAGGCATTCTGTAAGGACACGATTAACGGAAATATAAATATCACATATATTACATATTGGAGCCGACTTCTTCTACAAAAGGTAGCCATGCATTATAGTTTAGTGTGGCCGTCGCAGCCTGCTGATGACTGTCATCTCGGCATCGATTGAAGGGCGTATTCCAAGGTCGAAAATTAAATTAAATTTGACGGAGTTTATTTGTACAGCTATCTATTGTTAATTTCACGAAGTAGCGAGAGTTTTCTTTAAGTAGCGGGTGAAATCTGTAGGAGGTGTTGGGATGTCAGTAACAGGAGGTTAATTTAGCTGCTCTGTCAGCCAGTTAATTTTCAGGAATTCCTGAGTGACCGAGAATCCGGAGGAACGTTATTTGGCGATATGAAGTGGTTTCTTGTGACTATTTCCTTGATAATAGAGAGATGGCTTTTAATGACGCTACCGAATCTGAACAAATCAGTGCTTGGTTGGTATTTTCCTGATTTGGAATATATTGAGGACTGCTAAGTACCATTGCCTGAAGCTTAACGGACAGAATTGAGAATGTCTCAGATAGTGTATATTGTGTTATAACTGAGTTAGACCACTGAACACCCAACGAATCTATTACAGACCGATAGTGAAAAACATCGATGAGTTGAAAGAATACGAAGCTATCTTCCGTTTAGCTTCAACATAATTTTATTTTCATCCATGCATCTGATTATTTGAGTATGCCCAAACGTAAATTGTTTTGTTATAAATCTATCATTAGTAAAAATTAAGTTATTAAAATGACTGTATTAATAAAAAAATCTTGTACTGGTAGGCAACATGCAGCGCATATTGATCTTTTGATTGTAAAATCGATCGGATACAAATTCTTTAATGCATTAAGAAATAAACATACAAAACATTAACTACGCAGTATAGGTGACTTGGTTTAAATTAAATAGAATAAATAAATAATAAATAGTTTACTACCTTATTTAAAAAAATATATGCTTGACTATTTTTGTTTATATTTAGAACAAAATGTGGGTAAATATTATAAGATTAATTTATAGAAGATTTAGTTTTTACCTTTTATGCATATATCTTATGTACATTACTTTTAGTCGCCTGGAATAACGATTTCTTGTATTTTGAATTAAACGTTACTGTGTGTTCAAAATTTAAAAAAATTCTCAAAAGTTTCAGTAAGGTAAGACACTGATGTTGAATCACGCATATCAAACATTTTTGTATAATCATGAGCATTTAGTATGAAGAGTAGATATTTATTTTGACGATTTGTAATTATTGATAAGTCAAATTTGAGATAAATGAGTCATGCTGAGCACGCAAATCATTGGTCGCATTAGAGGTATGAGAATTTAAGAATAATTCCTGTCAAATAAAGGGTAACAGCGAATTTTTTGTTAGTTTTAGCATTGATGTGAGATTAATTTGACTATTGACATTTAGTCCCCAGTCGAGAATTACACTGAGATATTTTACTTTATGAGACCAGGACTCTGATATCAAGTTATATTTTGTTGTCAATATGAAAGCCGTTTGTATCGTGGATAATGTTTTTATTGAAACGACCGTAGATAGATACTTGAAATTCAAATATTAAAATTATTTAGTAGTAAATTGTATATCGAAGTTTATGAGATACACTTCCGGTAATGTTGTACAATATTATAGTTTGAAATACCATTTTTAATATTATATTAAATGTTATATATTTAAGTTTCTATCTATGCATGAACTATTAATTTACGTAATTTTATTCATATACTAAGCAACCACTTCGTAGATTATAAGTGAAATTAAATTTGGGGATATGTATCATGTCTGTTTAGTCCATTACTGACAGCTTTTCGTATATACTAATAAAAACTTAATTTTAAATGGGGTACTAATTTAGTAGATACATATATATATATAAATCATTGCTACAGTGTCATACTCACTTGCATTAGTATATGGATAAGATTTCACTATTGTAGGAAAGATTGATCGATCCACCAACTGTACCTGTATGATAATTTGAAGTATTTGGTATCTTTAATTATATGACTGTTTGATATATTTCTGTATATAATACAATTTTCAAATTGTCAGTCTGTGCTCACTATTTTTATTAAAACTGTTTTGTTTAAATGTGCCACGTATTCATAACCACGTATGTTATCTAAATTCTTTTTGTTTAGTATTATATATATCAAAAATAACATCAAACAATATCTGGTTTTGCTATAAGGCTAAGTACACGCAATAGATGCTTAAGTTGTATTCAAGCGTAATTTTCAATTTCACATAACATAGCAACCGCGATACTCGAACTTATGGTCTTTCGTATTTTTATTGTTTGTAGTTATTGAACTTTTCGTTTACTAATTATCATATCTTTGGTCTTCTTTACATTTATACGTGGGCTGTAATATCGGTTTAATAAAATTTTTATAACACTTATAGCAGACTTTAATATGCTAGTGTAACCGTATCATCAGCATAATAAATATTCTTAAATATTTAGCTATTATTAGTCATTATAAATTCTTTGACAAATTATTTGACTTACAAGTTAAACAATATTACAAATAATACAAAACCTTTTCATATATCCAATTTAATTTCAAAATAATTTTTTTAATCATATCTACTTAATTCCAATTCTGTTTTCTCATTACGTCATAAATTTCTTATTGTATTCAAATTATACACTGTTTTGCAGAATTTCCAGTCGAATATTATCAAATGCCATTTCACGATCAGTAAAACATGAAATAACTTTTATTCATTTCTCCAGATTACTGTAAAATTATTTGTAATATTATCAATTCCCTCTATATTTTCATGGCTCAATGAAAACCAAACTGCGTGTCTAAAATACATCATTTCCTTTTAATTGTTTAATAAATAATTTTTATAAACATTTTCATTGTTTGATTCGTAGTTAATTATAAATATGGTGCTAGAGAAAGACTCTTCACCTTGGTACATAACCAATGACACCTTACACAGAGACTTTAAAACGACCTGTGTGAGGGAAGAATTCATAAATCAAGCACACAGGTATGTAAGCAGGCTGACGAGCCACGATTACAAGTAATAAATCTGTTAGATAACAACAGCGAAGTAAAAAGATTTTGAAGATAAATATAGAAAATATTGATGGGTATCAAGCAATTGTCTCCTATATTGAAACTAAAAAGGCAGGGAGTTATTATTTGTCGCTTACATTATTATACTGATGCTGAAGATATAATATAGTTTAGTTCACAACGTATGAAATATATTTAATATTTAACGTAGACAAAGTAAAGAGCCGTTCACAACAAACTTAAAATTACTTATGTACGAAACGAGATAAATCGATCTGACAAAACATATTTAACTCGATTAAAATTCCATCAAAATACGTTGATCTCTGAATTGTTCGTCCAGACACTCTAGCCGATTGAAAGGAGTTAAATCTTCAATGGAAATGTTAGTTTTTGAAATTAAGGTGCTACACCGAGCACGTGTTCATGTGACAATGGCTTCTGTGGTCAGATTGAAATAGAAAAAAATTATAAAAGAAACAGCTAATTATTACAAAAATCTCTTTATTCCTTTTAGATGATGTTTCTTAGGGATCAGAATGAATTAAGACTTCGAGCATTCTGAAAGAATCCCACCAGCGGTATAAATATTATTGAAAAGTATCGTTATATTTTTATGAGATTTCCCTCCAACGAAAATCTTTTGCTGGGCCTGTTACTTTCTTGATTTACTCAAATTTATTACATTTTGATTTTAAATTTGAAAATTTATAATCTATCTAGTATCGCGGCTAAGTTATATTTTCTCGACGATCGTAAAACAGCCTATTTATGTTCGCATAATTTTTCTTTTTACTTCTTCATGAATAACATAAACATTATTATGTTCGCCACTTAATTTTATGCTTTATTTTAAAAGCTTTGCCGGTGATGAGGACAATTTTTATATGTATCTCAAAAGTGTTGTATTTATTTGTTCACATTTTTCTTCTATCCACATATTTTTCACATTTTATATTTTTCTCTTAATTTTTTTCCCATTTAATGCAGCATATTTATTTGGATATTTGCTCTTATATTTCCCTCGTTCATTCATTGGTTTCATTATTTCATCTGTCATTCATTATCTTTTTTCTAGTTACTTTGTTAAATATCTTCGACAGACTGTTTGCAGGTTTGATTACTAACTGTGGAAAACTTGTATGTTCTCCCCATAAAATAAAAAAAAAAAAAACCTTTTACAATGAACCGTAGGTTCCATCTTGCCAGCAACCTTTTTTTCAAGCTGTGCGGCTCTGGTGTCGAAGACGAAGTTGAACAGTTTACGTTTCAATGCCTACAATCCTCTGATCTTCGTCTTCCAATATTATCATCACGCACCACTTCACAGTTACAATAACAAAAACTAATTCCAGGAGTCTTCAGTTATATATATGGAATTGGCAATGCTTCGAAATTTTTAGACTAGCAACTATACTCCATGTAATTCACAAATTTCAACTCAATCTTAAGCATCATTTACTTCGTGATCCTACCTACCTCGTACTTTCTTACTATAATAACTTATACTTCTTTATTTAATAATAATATACCTAGCTACCTTTCATACTCTTTTTATTACCAATTAAGTTAATATCCGTTATAGTCACATATCTCTTACGATATATAACTCAAAACCCTAAAGTACTCTATTGCTAAAACAGCGTATAAATATTTATATTAATCTTATTTACTACTGCTTAATGTTACTAATATTTAAACACGTATATATCCTTGAGTATTCTATTCAGTGTATTCACAACGTTAGAATTATTTTTCATTGTTGTACTCATATATCACATACACGTTGGCGGGCATAGGGACCATATTCTCATCCCTTTGCCACCTCATTACCATAGCGCATTTTTCAAGGAACTAATAATTTTCTATGTTAGTATTCCGTTATAGTACATACTTACACCAACAAATCAGTTCCTTGCACATTTATATTAACAAATTACTCAAAATATACATGCCGCACCCACGCGAGAATTTTCTGTACATTTCCTTATTTAGGCGTTAAGCTTCTCTGTTTCTTCTATTCTTGACGACCTTAACATAGAGATAGGTCTATTATTTTATTTATCACGAGGTTTTTTAACACCTCGTTTTTATTTTTGTTTTTTAACAAATAAGGTATGATTTAATTAATTCCCGCTCCTCCGGAATAACTTGAAATATTTGTTCTTAAATACGGTCAGTTTGATTCGTCATCAGACTTATTTTACTATTCCTCAAGACATTCCAGACGATGGCTTGGTAATTTGTTATAATTTAATTATACCGTTCAATTGATCTGTTTTTCGTTGTTTTTAATCGGCTAAAAAGATCTCGTACAGTTACTCTGTTTGCCAATCCGACTTAAACATTCCCCCCCCCCCCATAATTATGACAATATTCAGCTTGCGAAGTTTATCTATAACATTATAAATAGAGAGCCATACAGGTCACCTACTAGAGTGAGTTGTCGGAACATGATTCTGAACAATTTATATTACGTTATACATTTTTAGTAACATGTAGAAGCATAAAATGCGGATAAAACGTGCATCGTGACATTTTGTAAAATATTTATTTCAACGCCATTTTTTAATTGAGATCTTAATTTTTATATATAGCAAAAATTTCCATTGTTTTTGTCGACAAATTTCTACTGTTCCAAACCACCTAATATATCCAAATTGTTTCATTCCTAAAATAGCGCTCCTCCAGTCTTATGCAAAGTTCTGAAATTCCATGTAATTATTACGTCAAATGAAATTCTAAACTAAGTTTCTTCGCTTAGAGATGTATACATAGCCCCACACACGTACGAACGTTTTTTTATTTAGCCGGAATATATTAAACATCTTTTGATTGGTTTTATATATTTTTAAAACTTTAAATATAAGTTATTTAATATTTTGGTATTAGACATACCTTATAGGCAATTAAAAATATAGTAACGGTTTAAAATAAATATCACATAGATTTCTTTTTTTCAATACAGCTTCTAAAAAGGACTGCTGCATTATTTCTGCAATCTTAAATCTAAAAACTAAATAAGCAGTACTCATAAATAGCATAATATGCGCAGAAGAATAGTCCAATGATTAAACTCTGCTAGTTATATTAATTAGTAACGATCAATTTATGAGGTTTGATGCGTTTCAGCCTTCTGAGATCCATATGAATAGATAAAAGTGCCGATGCCTCCGGATTCGGATGGTAAGAAAGCCGTTTCTGATGGTGTCGAGCATAATCATATATTACTTCGTTGACCCATCATTTGATCTGTGGATCTACATGGAGTGCGTCATTTCGTTGAAACAAACGAGCATTAGTGATCAGCCGAAGAAATTTATTTTGAACAGTTTGGATTACTTTTCAATTATATGCTTTAGCACATCCCTATATTTGTATTCCGTAAGTCCATATTGGTCGTATAACAGTTAGCTAAGCCAAACTTTTATTCTCAGTATTAATCGCTGATATATATATATATATATATATATATATATATATATATATTGCGTGTGTATGTACTGTCTAACAATCGATCCATTTACTCATTATGATCTACCACCTAGTGTACTATATTGCACATATGTATGCTCTTTGATAAATGCAATTAACACAAAATAAGACAAAAAACAAATGGTGCCAGCCAAAGGTACTTTGAAATCAACATAAAGAGTATAGAACACTGTAGACTTTAAACGAAATTCGTTATGACGTAAAATCAGAGAAAATTGTATTTTTATTCTACCTCTACAGGATGAAACTGGGAAAAAAGGCACCTGCAGGACGGAAAAACACTTTTACAGCAACATCGATGAAACATTAAAATTTCATATTAGAAAATAATCCATTTGTAATATATATATATATATATATATATATATATATATATATATATATATATATATATATATATATATATATATAATATTCGTATTCATATAAATTCTGACAACCTTATAATTACTAGTCTGTTTCATACTCTAGTTTCCTTCTACTTGCGTACCAGCTTAATACTGGCTCGAGTCTAATATTTTTAAAAGTATGATTCATTTTTATTGCAACAGAAACGCATTTTTAAATTATTAGTATATAATACTATTTGGTGGACTTGTTATTATCTAGCGACTAGAGTGTAATATCACTCTATGTTTTTCTATTCTAATGAGAATGGATGATTTTCCTTATGATTATGAATTATAAAAGTTCTGTCATTCTATATTTTCTTACTTTACCCAGTTAGATTAAGTGTTTAAAATATAAGATTCTAACGTAAACTCCCGCTTATTTTTTTCTTATTTACTTGAATTAGATGAGCAACTTAATATACAAACACACATCCTTATACGCGTCTATTTATTTGTCTATCCGCTGTAATGAGCGGTGTTCATAATATGAATAACATTTGTTTGCGCTTATGTCGATATTTAATCGTAATATCAATTACAGTCAATTTTCACTATTTTAGCAAACACCGTCTTTAGCCTCCTTGACCTAATTGACCGAATATTTTATTCTAAAGTAGAAGGCAAGGTTGTTATGTGGGAGGTACGAAATAATATATATATATACGTTAATCTTGAGGAAAAAATATTTTTTCTTTTTAAATCATATAAACTCCATATGCCGCGTGTAACTACCACGGCTATTATAGCATATGCATGTTAGGAGTCCGTTTTCTCTGGCAAAAATTAGAATTCTAGCTATTGATTGAGGTTTGTTTGATAGGATTTTGTGTATCGGGCCCTGTACGTCGTGTGTTATAACCTGTATGGTGTAAGTGTTTGGCAGTTGAAAATTAAGTGTACGACTGTTGGTTCTGTTAAATTCCCATATAGGGGACAGTTTGTTGGTTGGGGGCTTTTGGTATATAGGAAATTGTGTGATATGGCTGTATGACCCACACAGACGGTTTAGGGTACAATACTTTTTTCTGCTTGTGTCATCTGGAGGTCATCAAGGTTCTATGATTGATTTTATGTTCCTCACAAAGGTTGTTTGTGTGATCCAGTAAGTGGTCCAACCCTGTTTACTAGTTCATCTGTGTGTGAATTTAAAAAAAAAAACCGAATATATAAGATACTTATATTAGAGAGTGATGAAAAAATCAATTCCATATATACAGCAAATAACAATAATAATAATAATAATAAAGAGAATAACAAATATAATAACAATAATAATAGTTTTTCTATGATCGGAATAACACGTATAGCAATATAGTAAAGTAATAATAATAATAATTCAATTTAAAATTATAATTTATTTTAAATTTATGTTTTATTCGCAATAAACTTGATGAATAAAATTAAACGCCTGCGAGCAATAATGCGTAAACGGCAAAATATATACTGCTGCTTATTCACGACACAAATACGTAAATTCATGTGCACATCACATAAAACATTTTTTGCGTTAACTTATTATACATATTATATATGTACATTTATAATATCATATTGCACATATTTAACGAATAATTCCGAAATTTTTTATTTTTGTATTTTCATTAATATATATGGAAATATATTTATGAGTTTTTAAAGGTTTCTTTACATAAGTTTTCCCTACCCGTAAAAACAAAATTAATAATTTCGTACATTCAATTCCTATACACGATATCAACGTTTTTCTAAACGAAAAGAAAATATTTAATATTTAGCTCTGCACAGAATAAAGAAAGTTCAAATAGTAAATCAAGTTTGGAGACAGAAATGTTAGTCCGAAAAATCGTTCTGAATCCGTCGTATAATCTCTTCTTAAATTTCCGATACCAATTACTTTTCGATACCATCATTGACCAAAATGAAACCGACAACTGAATACTTTGCACTCTGGAAATTTCGAAATCTAGCGTAATTTTTCTAACATTTAAGCCTATATTCATGGACGATGCAATTTGAACAAGGAACGTCCACATTACAATGTACGTTCTCTATTTTTTTCCTAGTAGGACGCCATAAGCCAACGCAATATATAAATTATTTTTATGTTTATCAAAACACATTTTTGGTTATAACTTCGTAAATTTATGGAATGAAATTCCATACGATTAAACTAATTATAGTTATGTATATAACGGTTTTTAATAATATGCAATTAGTGTCTAATATATTTTCTGAATAAACACGATTTTATAAGAAAAACAAGGACAGTATATAATAATGCGTGTTTAGAGTAAGAGGTTACGTTGTAAAATAAAATATAATAATTAAAATATAAAATTTAAAATAAAATAAAATATACAGGATATATATATACATATATGTATGTGTGTATAGTGAAGACACGATGATTAATTTGTTAACTTTTCAATCGGTGTTTGGAAGTAGTTAAGATACCAACTACATGGATGGAAGCAGAAGTAATCCTTATACATAAAGAGGGAGATATGCGCAATCTGAGCAATTACAGACCAATTAGTTTATTGTCACAAATCTATAAATTATTTTCTCGCATAATAATTAATAGAATAACAAATTTATTTCAATCAGCCAAAAGAACAGGCTGGCTTCAGATCAGAATTTAATACGAACGAACGTCTGATGACACAAAAATGTGAAGAATACAACATAAATTTATACACGGCATTTATAGACTATGTGAAGGCGTTCGACACAGTGGAGATCTGGGCAGTACTGAATTCATTAAACCTAATTAGTATCAGTGACAAACAGATACAAATTATAAACAACATTTATGGGGGGGGGGTCTGCTAAAATGCGGATAAATTTACGGAATAAAACTAAAAAATTCCAATAAAAAGAGGTGTTAGACAATATCCGACCGAAAAAATTTATCTGAGCTTTGGACACCCTGTTTAAAAATTCGAATTGGACTACAACCGGTATTCGAATAAACGGTGAATATTTGAATCACCTCATATTTTCCGAAGATATAGTTCTAGCGGGCGGAAGTGCAGAAAACCTACAGATGATGATAACAGATTTAAATTCACAAAAATCAGAAAAATGAACAGTATATGTATAGTAAATATAAAAAAAAAAAAACAGGGGAGAGACTTAAACGTAATAACCTTTTTGACTTATATTTTTCTTATTACTCAACGTGTGTCCTTTAATTATTATTATTAAACAATTATTTACCGTTTACATTTTGAGTATAAATTTCCTTTTACTATGTTACGCGTCTTTATTATTAATTCTTTTATGCCATCGCGGACGTTAAGTAATTATTAGTTCAAATTGATGTTTTATTATTTTCGTAATTTATGTAAAATGTTTCTCGTCGGGATGGTCTAGTGGCTAGAGAGCACGGACTTCCATACGGAAGGCACCGAGTTCGATTACGATCGACGAGGCAGAAATTATCATCGGAAAATAAAAATTTAAATAATCTTAATATTACCGCGTGGAAGGCAACGACAAACTACCACGACAACACTATATGATCGCTAGTAACAATATAGTACATTACAAGATCATGCGGGGTTGTATTGTGTCGCGGCAACAAAGCGATTACAATCACATCTCCCGGGTGTGTTTTTGTGTGTCTGTCTGCACTAACGCCATATTACGATTGTCTTGTACGCTACTTAGACTGTACAACAAAATATGTATTGGTAAGTAGTCACCTACCTCCGATACGGAGACGGCACTTAATGAATGATGTAAAATATACTTTTATTTTTATTTTTTCATAACAATGTCGGTTAATTTCTTAACCACTGCTGATGCTATATATATATATATATATATATATATATATATATATATATATATATATATATATATATATATATATATATATATTGCATAACGAACAACTCGATACGATGAGGTATTAGCAATTGTTAAATTTGATCAAAAAATATAAGTACGACATTGAGGCATCATCATAAGATTTCGCGAAAGTTTATCTCTCGTTGGCGAAGGAAAGTTTTCAGAGGGGGGTAATAAAAAATTTCTCTTAAACACGTGGAAAATGAATTTCCTCGGATGGTTTATAACTTCGATCATTGATATATTAGGTTAATTTTGTTAGTGAAAAATTTCAGTCTGTGATTACCAACTTCCGTGAGACGGTTATATATATATATATATCGTATTAATCATAGTAAAATGGTCGAAATGCTACAGAAATATAACATAGATGATAAGGATTTGGGTAATAAAACATTTATATTGGAATCAATGTGCAAACATAAACATTGGCACAAACAAAATGCGAAATAAAGAGGTGAGCACAACAAGGATGGCCCTTGTCGCTTATATTGTTTAACGCATATGCGGGGTAAATTAAAAAAGAATGCGTAATTGAAGAATCGGGGAAATAAGCTAATGAAAAAGTTCTCAAAGCGGAGTCTGAAACACAAGCACAAAAAATAATAGATCGATTAAATAATACAGGCCTAAAATACGGTGAAAATTAATGCCAAGAAAACAAAGTCGTGGAAATTTCTAGAATCAATAGTAAAAAAGTCAAGATAAAAACCGGCGATCAAGAAATAGAAAATGTATATGAATTTAAATACTTGGCAGTGAAAATAAATAGAGATGGAAGAGATCGCAAAGAGATAGGAACAAGAATTGTCGTGGCGAAAACAGCATTTAACAATCTGAAAAAGGTGCTTGTAAACCAAAGCATGAGCCTAAATCTAAGGAAAAGAATAATGAGATGTTATGGAGTGTGTTAAAATACGCCTCCGAAACTTGGGGCAGCGGACTGCGAAAAGAAAATAAACCTTTTTGAAATGTGGAGCTATCTATAGAAGATTTATGATGATATCGTGGACAGAACATATGACAAATTTCGCTGTTCGGAAAAGCAGAAGAAAAAATAAGACTACTGGAGGATATTAAAAATGGAAAACTGAAATACCTGGCACATAAAATTCGAGAGGATGGAATCTTCATGGTAGCAATGCAAGGAAAAATTAGTGGAAAGTCAATAAGAGGAAGAAGACGGGTGGAACTAATGACAACGAATACACAGAACTTACAACAGATAATTGCTCTCTCTCTCTCTGTCTCTCGAGAAAGCGAATTTCAATCTCTTGACTCCGCGGAAGCAACTATTATATATATGTATGCACACACATATAATACAAGAAACTGTACATTTGAATTCCGTCCGGGCAACTTAATGATTATTAAGTGGTTCTTAATTATATGAAACTTTTAAGGTTACTTAATTTTATATTATTCAGGAGTTGGCAGTAGAAACTTTTAACCCACGAGGATTTGCTGTTTCGACTACATTCATTTGTCTAAACTTGTACACGCGTTTTGGATCATCTCTAATAGACTTTGTACTGTCAGGTGAATATCATTTTTATACGATAGTCTAGTTTTCAGATTTACGTTATTTTCAACTATACTAGAAAACGAGTTCCGGTGTCCGTGTGTCTGTTGCTGAGATGTTGTTGTTTGCAGGATGGTTTAGCGTTTACATCCAAAATGACTTGTTACACTTTTTTTTACTAGTTTTATTATCATATTTTTCTGTATGGAAAATTGTATAATTTTTATTGATTTTATTTATTTCGCGTCTTGATTATTTAAAATTCGAGAACGGTTCTAAAGAATTAAAACACAAAATCAATAATGACCAAAGTTTTGTGTACAGGAAAAATATTACAAACAGATAAAACTAGTAAAAAAAATGGAAATCATAAAATGAAGAAATAAAAATAATTTATTAAATTCGATAGTAAATTTTGATGAAGAATTCTAAGAAATATATTATAATTTTCATCATTTTTATAATGGAAAATTGTTTTTAATTATTTTTGATTTTACCGGCTATTGTGTTATTGTTTATGTATAAATTTTATATTACTTATTGTCGATTGTTGTTTACCACATTCAGATTATTTTATAAATACCGTTTTTTTTTTTTTCACATTACTAATTTTTCATAATTGTATATTTAAATTAGTATATTTTATATTTTTTAATATTTTGCAGGGGGCGAACATAAGGGGCGGGACCGACTCCCCAAATGAGGAAATAAATAAAAAAGTAATCTAAATTACAATAAATTCCTAAATTCAGTAACCAATGCATAAAAAAAAAGTCTTGGAAAATTTTGTAAAGACTGAACGAATGTATTGTAAATGACGGCATTTGAACGATATTGTGTTCCATAAATGATTGCGAGCTAATCTCTGGTTATCCTATTTTTAAATGAAATTTCCTTCAAAAATTTTGTTAGTTTTTGAATTATTCAAAAAACCTACAAAACCGTCCTCTCTGAGTCACCCTATAATTTAATTACTTCGATACGTTATAATAAAATGATTTTTTACATTGTCAAACATTCAAAATAATTGCGTATTTTACTCTTTTAGTAGTTCGGATGGGTGTTTTGCGAATGGGCCTCATGGATAATACGCGAGCGGCATCTTGCCGCCTCCCCAACATATAATCTGTATCTGCCGCTGATGTTTTGTTATATATTTTTAGATTTTATTTTTTACACGTTCACTTGATAATGGCTTAACAGCCGACAAGCTTTGCTATTTTTTATAAAGTTATTGATATTAACTTCCTTTTTGTTGTTCATAACGGGTAATACTTTAAAAAGTTTTCGCAATAAATCTGAACAATTAATAGCTTACCGTAAATGAGGCAAAACAAATTTACACTTTTTCTGGTTACGAAGAAGAATCTGGAAAAATGGAAGTGGTATTATCTTTCTAATTTCAAAGGTGCGTATTAATCGAGTTAGAGTTTTTGTTTATTTTCACAATCTTTAATCGCATTTCTATTAATCCATCGGATAAATTATGTTTACTGAAATTTTTTTAAATTTTAAGAACTTTATTCACCTACTTCTTTCAACGCGACATTTTTATACACTGCCACGTACGTATACATACACACACACACGCATACAATATATAATTTGTTGTTTACCTTCTTATCATCCAACTTGTGTAATTAGTTAATCCGTAAATAAACAATAACGCGGAACAAGGTAAATTAATTATCCGATGTGCAAGTGCCAGAAGAAGACGTTTAAAAGTAAACAATTTCTTACTCATTATTTTCATTTACACCCATGCACACACACACACACATATATTATGCACTCTTTTCGTACGTAATTTAATCATTTCCTAACATCGCTTCTTGTATATATATATATACACTAGCCCGGATTTAGAATATCGTTGCGTAAATCTGAAACGCTTTACTAACGAATAGGCTTATGTTACGTACAATACAGGATTATCGTTGCCTTTTTCTATCGCAATTTAAATCACCGTGTATAGTCCGAAATCGATTTAAATTTATCTTTAATTGTGTGGTATTTAATCATTCAAACTTACAATTGGCGAATTTATATTAATTTTAATCCGGAAAAATAATAAATTAGACTATTTATAAAATTATCGTCATTCTATAATCTGCATCGTTCAGATTTATGCTGCAGACATCTCGCTCGTAAATAATATGTATATATTTATATTATTGAAATTATATTTTTAATTCACGAGGAAGAAAACTGCGAGGAATTTTAATTTTTCACCACCGATGAATAAAGTTCTCATCATAATAATGTATTATCCTAAACTAATTCGCGATATTAATTATGGCAGAAGATAATTTGCATCTTCCTCTATTACAGCGTTTATTATTTATTTCTTTACAAGGTTTTAGCACGTTTATTGTCAATTGATCCGCATTTAAAAAGAGGATCCGTCATGTTTTAACTAATTATTTAGCTGACGGAACCGGTACTACAACTGGTGGTTTCTCCATGATAATTAAGAGTTATGCAATGATTAAAAACTTTATAAACGTTTTGTCGCGAGTTGGTTTCGAACCTTCGACTGTCCAGTTTACAGTCGAGCACTCGAGCAATTATGCTACCGCACATTTAAGATACAGATAGGCAGCTTGAGGAACTGTCTGCTAAAAGTCTCCTTTAATCCTAGGACTGCCTCATCTTCCACGGATCTAAGCTCCTCAGTAACAATTCGCTGCCTAGCGGTCAGGATATTTATCCCACAGACATAATGGCATTCTCTTTTATCCGTTTTACTTTTATCCTTTCTTCAACACCCTATGTCTTTTCTACTACTCCACTTTTTCTGCCAAAGATTAATCGTACCAATCACTATGGGTCAGTCGTGTTGGCTTGCCTTGCCACTGGAACCTATACTTTAATTGTATCGGCGGCATGGGAACACTATCTTGCGCTAAGCTTCTGTGTTCTCTTTTTTAAACGTCGCTACGCTATTTTTCTTTCAGCAAACTTTTTTCTTCCTCTATTATGTATGTGGAAACAACATGAAAATGAATCTTGAATCCATCGGACAAGACTTAACGAGCTTGTTAGGGAATATGCAATCACCCGTGGTGACGCAGGTAGATTTGAGACATACCTTCGCGGTATGGAACTCTCCAGGATGGGATTGCTGGCGACGAATGTTTTGAATTGCACGTACGTTGGAAATTCTGCGTTTGAACTCGGGTGATTATTTCCAACATTCACGTGTTTTAGAATTTAGCTTATGAGTTAAAATGCGCGCGAGAGAAGCGTCCGAATTCATGGGTTCATCCAGTGTAGAGCATTTACACATTCTGTAGTTATACCAAGCATATGATTAAGCGCTTTGGTTTATAACCGCGGGAATACCTAAGTTTCTGATATGCTCGGAGATGATTAAATGTTTATTCTGGATGTCTGAACATGGTACCCCAAGCTGTTGTAAATGAATCTACAGTAATGCTTAGAGTTGCTATTAGTTGAGCAGGTTTTCCTTCAAGGCATTTACAGAGATAGTGCAACTTTGCCACATTACTAGGAAAACACATTATAGACATCGACCATGGAAGTATTTGCAACATCTTCACCCTGTGCAAGCTTAGGCTGTATCCAGTTCTGAAAGCCGTTCATGTAATGCGGCCTCTGCATTTACGTACCATTTGCGATATTTATCTTCTAATCGTTTTAAAGATAAGAAAATATTAATTAATGGTTTTTTTCAGTTTTATTAATACTCACCGACGACAAAAATCAACGTTAGTGTTTTTTTCAATTGCATTTTAATTTGATTTGTTTTTTTCACTTCGATTGAAAAATGCAATAAATTCTTAAAAACTGTCCAAAGTTTGCCGAGATAAATGAGTACGTACATATATATAAACGTCGTACATGAAATACTAGTTTTAAAGCAGATGAAGTTCATTGCGACAAAGACTTGTTCGTAATTGAATAAATTTTAATGTTTCAAATACGAACTTTTTTAACTTAGTAGCTTTTTCATTCTTTTGGTATTATATTTTTCTCGATAAAATATTTGTTTAATACTTTCAGGTTAAAATCTGGTTTCAAAATCGCAGAGCTAAAGAACGGAAACAGGTCAAGAAAAAACAAGAACTTCATTGTAAAATGGAACAGTCAACGTCGTTACAGGAAATGGGAGGACTTGATCGATTGACCATCTTGTAAACCAATCGAACGATACTCGTGACATTTACTTCCTCCATTCTTCATCTCTCTCTATCTCTCTACTTCTCTTTGCTATCTATTTGCCTATCTAATAATTATATATGTGTATACATATATGTATATATATACATACACTTATATGTACATATATGCTTATTATATATCTACATAATTATATATTATATATATATATGTATGTATATATGCATAGGCGGCCCTTTTTTTGCAAAAGTGATAATAATTTTGTTCACTCTGAAGGCCATACTTTTGAGAACGCGAATTTAATACATGGATATATATATATATATATATGTCAATCGGTGTGCCAGTCCTTAAACTTGTTCGCCTCTATTATTTAAGTCCTCCATTTTTTTCCTGTTATCCTTTTCAGTTCAACGTAGCTTTCGATATTCGTTTTTCTTTTAATTGTATCCATCAGCGTCTATCTCGGTCTTCCTTTCGGCCTGCACATGAGTATTATTACTTCTATAATTGCTATCAATAAATCATCGCGTGTTAGCGCGAACCCCATCCATTTCATTCTTGTTTTATTGATGGTTTTTTGATAGTGACCTTTCCTTTCGTACTCGGTTAAAGACTTCTTCATTTGGAATTTTATGAGCCTGCGAAATTCTTAACGTACACCGTCAACACTACGTTTCAAAAGCCTTAATTTTCTGTTGCAATTGCCAATATATACGACTTGACAATATATTTTTGTGTATATACTATTCAGACGAATTTGAAATCGGCATAATTTCTAGAAGTCATGCGATCGTTTTGCTCTGAGAATTAATTACAATTTGTCTGTTTTATTTTAATTACGTGCGTTATTTGTCGTTGTTTTTCAGATAATTTTATATTATAATATCGCCCCCGTTATTATGATTATTTTTAGGTTTAATTTTAGTTTTCAATCGTTCACGTATGTAAAATGTACGCTACAAATAAATTATAACTTTATTCGCGTTTATTTTTAATTTATTATATCTGTCAACAAATAAGACAAACGGGCGTAGTTTACACGTCATTAATCATTTTTTCGATTGTTAATCTATCTTCAGAGGTTGATTAAAAATAAATTGAAAAATTACATACGCAAATATGTAGAATTTATTCGGCACGTCTAGCTTAAGACTGAGATATAGGTAACGAAAGTATTTTATGCACGATGCTGAATTGAACAATGTATACACAACTAATCAGAATCGTCAAAAATCATACACGTCATTTACGTGACTTCCACGCTCGACTCACTGATGAAGCGAAATCGAAAACATGCAGTCATGAGCTACTATCGTCGCCATCGTTTTTTTCGGTAGAGGGGTTTCAAAATATGTCTGTTTCACGATGAATGAGTAAAATGGATATGCGGATTTTCTATTTGCAGTACAGCCGTGACTGGCGGATCGAATATAAGTGGAAAAAAGCTCCGTATATCTAATATTTTTGATAAAGCATAATGACAGTACAAAAGAAGAACGAAAACGTCATGTCCATAAAATAACGAAAAAAATATGAAAGTTATTCCATTTAGTGCTTTTCTTATTTCGATTTTATTATATACAACAAAAAACATAGATGCTGAAAAAGGAAATCGCAAACGAATTCTAGATATGTGACGTTAGAATATCCTGGACAGTGGAAAGAACTAATCCATAATGTTAGTTATAAAAAATTCACGAAGAAAAAATATGTACATGTGGAAATGCCGCTTCATTGGAAAATGTTGCAGATACTTTGAACGGTCAATATGTCAACTAATAAGTCAGAAATAACATACGCAGAAGGATAATTAAAAAAAAATGCATTATACGGAGGCAGAAAATAAGACATATTTCAATTTATCAACAGTTAGAATGGAAGGTAGGTTTTGGAAGAAAAAGAAAAAATTGACGCAATATATCCTCTTTACAACTGTTATTGACAAACACGAGTGAATGTAAAAGGTGATCAATATACAATCAACTAAGCTCTGCAGTGAGTTTTGCATTATGTACATATATAAGTATGTATATGTATCTATGTAACTATGTACCTATCTATCTATCTATCTATCTATATATATATATATATATATATATATATATATATATGATGAATTGTCGTTATATTCTATAAGACGTCGTGATCATGATAATCCAATTAACTCATGAATCGTTTTTGGCGCCCGTCCATTGCCAACCTGCTGCATGTTGCTAATGTTGTTATTTTTGGGCGCATTAAATCCAATATTTGAGATGTGACCATCTTCGATATTTAAAACAAAATAGGCGGGCTTCTTTTAATCGGATTATTTCGTATCGTTTGTCACTTATTACTGTTTTGGGACGAGCTTTATGATACGTAGTATACCAATAAACTGGTTTTAGTGTTTTCTCGGGGAAAAAACACTAAATGACGACCTCTCATACCGATCCTTATAATAACATTGCAAATAGGTTGCTAGTATACAGTAATGCGAGATCACATTTACTGTATATTTCAAACTATTCCGTTTGTTATTCGCCGATGATGGAACATCATGTAGTGTATCTACGTCGAGTATAAAAACAGATTGCGATGTAGTGTATGACGTAAATGTGAGGACTGGAGTTGAAAAAACTTTTTTATTTTAATAATTTGATTAGCGAGCTACGTGTCTACACTTACAGTTATCCGACTCGATGTTATGAACATGAAATTAAATAAGGTTAAAAAGATTCGCTGATCTCAGGAAAGTGACTCTTCCATCAGCTAGAATCGCATAGAATATGCAAATGGAAAAACTAACGGAGACGATGTCTGTAAACGTGTAAAAATTTTTTGTTAGTCGTTTGTCCCTCTTCGTCATGAGTGCAGTTGGGTGGAAAAAGATTAAATAAAGAGATAGACACGAGTAAATCGAATGTGCTTAGTAATTACCGGTTCTACTTGATGTTACTTTCGATTTCAGGACTACCGCGATATCGAGTTTACTTTAAATTTCGGAGATTTATTGTTTAAATATTGTTTTCCCCCCCCCCCGGTGAGGGTATTAACTGACGGTATTTAAATTCTCCAATGATAGTAGTGTGAAGAGTAAAAATTGTACGGTTAAGTACAAGAGCTTTCCCAGCTAAAGCCACTGTATTATATACATGAATTCTGCGGCATGTCGTAGGATCTAGATATAATATTACGTTAATGCGTCGAGCAATCAGCGAAAACTGATCTTGCAGTATTCGAACTGATGTAAGCGAATGGAATAGGATTATTCGGTTTTATTTGTTGAAGATGGTGTAAAGAATATCGAAGAGACATAAAAATATAACTATCAATTCTGCAGATAAAATAGAAAGACGGTTAAGCGATATGGAAAAAAAAATTGTTAACAGAAAGAATTTTGAGCTTTACATCCATCGGTCTAGCGTTGTATATAATTAGGATACTTTTGGATAATTAGTCGTAAGTTTACGAAAAATTATATTTCCTCTACTGATTTTCGATATTCTATAGAATCTGAGAAATTGAACGAGCCAAAGAGGAATTTCAGAAAGTATTGTTAAGAGAAGATAGAACATTTTTATTTTTGAGATTTTTGTATTCGCATTATTACGTAAATATACAGTAATTCCGAGCACAACAAAGTGCGAAGATTTGCACTTAATAAATACATATAAAATAGGAATTTGAAAATTAATTGAAACCGTTTTTGAGGGAAATTTTTTTCTTATAGAGCAATGACGACCGAGTGAAATTTTAGTGGGGACAAAATTGTTTAATTTTTAATTGACAAGAAATGTATCAATTTTAAAAATAATTACAAAAACAATCGAAAATTATCCGGAGTTATTTAAAAAAAGCGTTATTGTATAATAAACACCCTGCATAAAATTCATAATTTTGTGTCAAAATTTGATAATCTGCGACTGAAAGTGATATATTTTTAAATAAAGAAACTTTCCGGTAGTAATTAATATTTTAAAAATTAAATGCAGATTTTTCTTCTTATCATGTACTTATATTCCTGTTTTCTCCAATATGTTTAACAGTCTTAATTTGCCTCGTCCGGGATTCTATTTATGGTAATAATGAACAGGCTAGCGGGTGCGCTGAATCTCCATGCCGCCGTTCACATCGGTCGTTATATGTAATTTTCCATATTTTCACGTTCTTTGCCATACTTTCCGTCATAGATCTTACTCTATTTAGAAATATCCGTACACGGAAATTTATTACTGGAATTTAAGCGTTTATTTGGTTCTTCCTATACTTGTAATCGATTCTCTTTCAGCTTTCTCTTCCATAATTCGGTTCTTGTAATTTCAGGTGTTTGTATCGAAGCATTTACTGTTTTTTTTTTTTTAAAAAAAAAAACTCCCCTAAACTATGGTTGTCACTTTATATGTCCGTTGGTGCTATGCTGCTTAATATTTTAATTTTATCGATCGGTGTCGACTTCAAGCATACCGTAATTATTCGATCGGTTCATCTAGCGCTCTACATCTATCCTTTTCACATATACTGAATTTCTCCACCTAAGCATATTTATCTCGACCGTAGCACAAAGTTTGTAACAAGTTTGGATCTGCGCCGAGTTTTCTGAGTAGACCAATCGTTGTATCGACTTTTTTTTTTCAATATCTTCGCAATGGTCTTTTTATACGTCAGAATTCGGTCCGCAACTTAAGTACTTTTGTGTTGTCGCGGTGTTCTAAATATATCCGTCGTCATTTAACATTTAATTTAAGTTTCGCATCCTCATTTCTCAAGTGGAACGCCGTAACTTCGGTTTGAGGTAATTCTTATTGTATCATTCTATAGTCTCGAGTACTTCGTTTAGATTCCGGTTTAGCTAGCAGAACGAAGAAGAATAAAATAACTATTGATTTACACGAATTAAACAAAAAAAAATAAATAATATCTTTACCGCCGGTAACCTGAATTCTTTTTATAATTCGTAGATAAATAAAAATTGGCATATTTTAATATTTCCACGAAGCGTTTTGTATTACATTAAATCTATAACAATCAGCATTCTATAATAACCGTTTGAATGTTACTTACCGGATAACATATGAGTTTTGCAGTATTCAGAAACAATATTCAGTGTTTCCTACATTACTATACACGTAACTAATCGCGAATCATGAAGGGGCTCGAAGAAATGTATAGCGTCTTGTATTTCCACAGGCTGATCTTCTTTAGGTGAAAGCTTTGAAATAAGTAAATTAAATTTTTCATTTTTATTTTTATTAAACGGCTAACGTATTAGTTTATTAAGAAAAGTTAACATTCAAAATTCTTTTAATTAACATTCTTCTAATAATTAGCGATCATCGATCACGTATAATCTTCAAATGCGGTTTTTGAATTGAATAATACCTACAACACGAGACGGGGTAGCATTGTGATTTGGCCGTAAAACGTTAGACGGACTAATGCAAATCCGCGAATGCGGACAAATGACTTTTAATGTATAGAGAATTCGTCATCGGCGCATTTAAATTAATATTCTGACGTTTGAGTTTTCTAAATTCGATTCAATTTACATTTTGATCATCGAAAAATGGAATCGATAGTAGACGCGGACATATAAAGAAGGATTTAAGAACCCGGCCGTCAAAAATTGGTAAAATTTTTTCACCTAGGTTGGAAACAGCTGTCAACAGAGAGTATATTGGTCACACGCCGAGTACGCACTCTACACCATCACCAATATTGTGCTCAGCCTAAGATATCGTGGTTATCTGCCAGAAATTTTCTCAATATCGGTGCAATCAGCTGAAGAACAATGTACCGGATGTAAACAACCTCCTCCTAAGCAACTTCATAATAAATCCTAAACTGCGCAATCATCTCTAATTAATTCATATTTCGAGTAATAGCTTTATAGGTAATAATAACTACTCGTAAAAAAAAAATTAATATCTCAATTACCAAATTTAGAGATCGCTATTTCTAAAAGTTGATACTGAGAGGATCGAGAATACAATAATTAGTTCCTGTAGATATTTCATACAAAATATTACCGACTGTATTATTACTTGAACAATTCTACAGCTTAACATTAAAATCACCGATTAGAATTACACGGCTGTTGATTGACTCTCATCGAGGAATGAATATCATCCGTAAAATTCATCGTACTTTTCGGAGGTTTGTACACTGTAAAAATAGTAACGGTACAGAGTAACATTACAACCGCTACTGTGATTGTTAAAACACTACTTACATATAAGTTGTTATTGCCTGTGTATATTTCAATTTAAGAATCGAGATAGTATTTGAAACTTTAATGAGCAGTGCAAAATTACACGTCTCGTCCCTGTAATATCCAGGAAATTGTGGATTACACGTATTAATCTAGTTTCTGATGAAGTAATGATGTCTAGTTGGTTTTTGCATTCAAATTTATGTAACTCGTTACAGTTTTAAAATAAAGAATTATAATTCTACTATTATTTCCCCCCCCGAGTTGTAATAAAATCATCGGTATATGTAAAAAGCATTTTGTTGAATCTCAATCGGCTGATCGTCAGTATATATATATATATATATATAGGTTAAATAAAATTGGCGCACGTACACTTACTTGTGGTAGTCAGTTGTTTTCCTGGTTTTTTTCGCTAATTACTAAAAATTGCGTCATTAACCAAGTACGTTACTATTTACACCACCGTGTAAGTTGATTTCGACATGTTAGAAAACAACAATTAATGAATTATACATTTTATAAAAATTATTTTAATTTTTTGCTAAAATCATTATTTACCATTGACGAAGGCTATGCTTACGTCACGAATTTCCCCAATTATATCATAGGCAATACACTAGTTATAGTAGAATGACGATTTTATTTTTTTTGTAAACATGTTTTCTTTCATAAATAAAAATCACTATTTTCGGATGAACGAAAGCAACATTACGAATTTTCGAAATTATCATAATACCTTAGCCATCAGTGCGTTTCGAAGCAAATATCAGTTATATTCTATATTATTGTGGAGACAGAGTTTTTACATTATTACAACTACGGGATTTATTTTCGTTCCTATTACACACGTAAATATGTCGTTTTTATTTCGATTATATATTTTAATAGCAGTGTCCTTTATAGCGTATGTAAACTTTTAACGTATACTTTCGATCAATTAAAAGAGTCGGTAATTGTGAATTGTTGCAAAATGATTTATGTAGAATGGTCACATGGAGCGATAATAATTATTTACCTTTTAATTATAAGAAATGTGTTTATATTCGATTTTGTCGTATAAAAAATAAATGTCTCTTTGATTACTCTATGGGTAATGTTCCAGTTTGTAATGTAACCTCTGTTCGGGATTTGGGGGTTTATATTGACAACGAGCTTAAATTTGCAACTCATATTGGTAATGTTGCCAAAAATGCTTACAGAACTATGGGTTTCATCATTAGAAATTCATGCGTATTTCGTGATTCTAGGACTCCGCTGTTACTATTCAACACTCTTGTAAGATCGCAATTAGAATACGCATCTGTGGTTTGGGATCCTTTCTACACTAAATATATTCATATGGTGGAAAAAGTTCAATCTCAGTTTTTGAGGTATATTTATTACCGTCAAACTGGTGTCTATTCAACATTTTTAAGTTATAATATTTTATGCGATTTCCTAAATATTAAATATTCGAGTGCTAGAAGAAAGATAAGTTGAGGTTCCTGCATGATCTTTGTAACGCTCGCATAGATGACAATTATTTATTATCTACAATTTCATTTATGGTTCCCAGTGTTAATAGTAGGTCACATCGTATTTTCTACGAATCGCCTGCTCGTGCAAATCTAGGTTACAACTGACCACTTTTATCCACCTTACGTCTATATAATAAGTCGTACTAAATATTCATCCGCAGTTAGATATTCATTTCGATAGTAAATTTGTATATAATAAATTTTTTTAGACTCTATATTTCAGTTGTTACTTTTCAGTAAGTTTATTTTATTTTGGTCATATGTGCGTGCCCCGATGGAGAGTGTGTTTACATGAGAGTATGTATGACTGGTATATTTCTGTTTTTTTTTGTGCTTTTCGGATGTGTGCTTGTATGTGGGTATTGTATTTCATTAGAATCATTTTTCGGTTTGTATTAGTAATTTTTTGTTTTCAATCTTGTGTGAGTGTGGTTTAGTTTTATTTTTGTTCATACTTTTACTTTATAATTATTCTGTAAGAGCGCACACTGTAATTGGCGTTATGCTGTACGCCGTATTGTTTTGTAAATAAATAAATAATTTTGTAAATAAATATAATAAAATACATTCGGTTTAAACGTATTCTAGACATAAAAAAATAAATTAAAAATTATCTGGTCATCTAAAAAGAGATATTACGCACGAAATATTATATTTTCACCTTCTCGAATCGTTTTCTAAAAATTACTTCGCGAATCGAAATATATAATTCCGCGTAAAAAATTAATAACGCTTAGCTGAAAGAAAGAATTTAATCGGATAATAAAACAATATTTAACGGGTATCGATTTAAAAATGTTATCTCTATCGTATTGTCGTCCGTTTCGATTTATTATTATTATTTTTTAAATATTTGTATTTGTTTTACGTTAATTTTAAAAACTATTTAAGAATTTTATTTAATCCTGTTTATATTTCAGAGAGATTAAAAAGAAAAAAAAACGTGAAACGGCTGAAGGTTCGTTGGAAATGAACGAAGGTGGCGTAATAATAATTTGAACCAGAGAAGGATAACAAACAGGGTGGATTAATCGGTATGAGCTTGAGAGGAAACAGTGGTTGTGTACCTTATAAGTGCTGAAATTAAATAATTGTAGGAAATTAGTTACATATTTAATTCGAATCATTTTATATAATACAACTTTTAAAGAACGAGTGTTGTTCAGATCAAAGAACTGGCGCTATATTCGGAACAGTCAAATCGGAGGTAATAGATAAAACAGATTCTTATTTACCAAGGTTAATCCGTCAGTTCTTACGAACTCATTTAACACGCTTTTGATACGATTACGTATTTTTTTAATTTATTGGGCTTCCGTCGAGTTTATCCATATAATGCGACGTTTAAATAAGAATACTAGAACTTAGAACTTAGAATGTAGGAATATAATGACGTGTACATGTAATCGTTACAGAGAGCGAGGAAGAATGTAATGTTCATAGGAAAACATTGAAATAAATAAGAGCTGGTTTAAAAGCGTTGAGAAAATGACTATAACACGAACATTAGAGAATAGCGTGATCTACACCGACAGATTTAATTGAGATCCGAGATTAACTAGAATATATAATTTCAGACTATATAGGTAATGGACGGTAATCGAAAATTGAAGCGGGTGAATGCTGACACGTCAAAAGGCAACTCTTATAGTCAGAAATGTTTACAACATTCATAGAGGAGGATAGAGTTTCAGATGTAACCGTGCGATATGTGAAAAATAGTCTCTACGGTAATAATGGTACACGCTATATTGAGGGTGAATTTTTTGAAACGTGCAGGGGTGGGTGTATATAAAGTATGAACTATACGTAATGATTAAGGTAAAATTAAGAACATGTTATTTTCATTATTGGAGGCTAGTAAAACACGTAATTTTCAAATGAAGAAAATCGCTATGCATTAAAATTAGGCTTAGCGGTGTTATTATCGAAAGAACTGGAATAGAAAAGAAAAGGGTTGCCTGGAATATGAATATCGTTTAATTTGAGAAGGTAGAAAGAAAAACGATAGAAGACAAGAAAATATAAAAAACTACTAATTTTGAATAACTCTGGATACAGAGTTTGCGGTAGAAATTTGTCCAACTTTGCGCACAGCTAGAGGGAGAAGTTTATCTAAAGCATTTCTTGTATATTTTTTCCATACTCAGTCTTCAAATTAATCTGCGATTGAAAACGGATCTAATGATTTTGATGACAGATTGTAAAAAGTGATTGTTGATGAGATTAATGATTATACGACTTGAACTACGAATAAACGTGATGTACTGATCGTTTACTATTATTCAGGATACATCGATGTCGTCCGCATGGAAAACATTTTAAATAGGCAAATTGAAGAGTTTAATACTATGTTAAATACAATCGAGCGAAGAACAGAACTTTGGTAATTCAATGTATGTTAGACTAGTTGTTGATTGGGTGTTGTGATGAAAGAGTGTTAATATGCTATTAAAATACAGATTAAAGCAAAACTAATATTATATCATCCGTGTCATGTAAAATTTTTAACCGTCGTAATAATTTTTATTAAAATCATTTTTCATTTTTTATTTCAGTTCGGACAAAGTTTAAATATGGGATTAGTCGAAAAATCTTTGAATTGTAAATATGACGAGAAATACGGAAAGGAACATGAATATGATATCAAATATTTGAAGGAGTGGATGACGAAAAAATCTTATCTGTTGGATGCGACCGGTATTTCGAAAATAATTTTATAAAATTTACACGCGGTTTAATTGTTTTTTAAACTCTATTCCTAGCCAACGGCCATCGGTAGATGGTATAGCAAAAGGTTGTGCCGTGAAGAGTACATAATGACTAGTTCTTATATTAGTATATCATTTACATAATTTTCATTGCCACGCCGCGTCTAATTTCCTCAGCCTGGGAATTTGCATCTGTGGCGAGTTAGCGAATTGCAGACCAGTTAGCACTCCTAATGTTTGATTACCATCTTTTTAATTACGTCACATATATACAACATCATCATTTATAATTTTGTTTCTTACGTATCATGCAGCACTGACGATTAACTTGAGAGTAATATTTCGATATCTTCTTATTTTTTCATTATATTGCTTTTTTTAATGCAGCCCCATATTCGCATCCATACTGGAGCGAGTATTTAGTTGTATAATAGTAGTTTGTTCTTTCAGGTAAGTTGGGATTGCATTCCTATTAACCGATACAGCTTTTTAATTTTGATTCCGAGTTCAGCTCTTTTTGTATCAATATGCTTACACATTATGTTAATTTTTTATCTAAGCACACAACTGCCAAACACTCGTACCACACAGGTTAAAACACAAAATACTCTCAAAAAACCCTCAATCAATAAGTAGAATTCTGACTTTTGCCAGAGAAAGCGGACTCCTAGCATACATATAAAGTAGACACATGTCTCCTTATGCTGTAATAACTCCCTGGTAGAATGGCATATAGGAATGATGATAGACTCCGTCCAATCTTTCGGTCATGTTCCCGCTGTTCATATTTGATTACACAGTATGCGTATTATCCGCACTCTACCGGTTGGAAGTACATTGAGAAATTCCGAATAAATGCCAATATTTCCCGTTGATTTATTATTTTTTAAGTTTCTAATTGCGACTTGAATTTCCGATTGTAGTATGTCCGGTTCATAATATTGTGTCTTATTCTCAGTTTTCATTGTGCTTACTATCGCCGGCTTCTATTCGTATAAATGTTCGCAATATGCTTTCCAACGCCTAACTACTTCATTCTTGTTCGTAATTACATTTCCGTCGGCTTCATTAATTATCCAGTTTCTCGGTTTAAAGTCTCTTGATAATACTTTTATCTTTTGCTAGAGATCTCTGGTTTCATTTTTCTCTTACATCGTATAGAGGTAGCTAGATTTTTCAATTTTCCTAAAATTTAACACTAGAAAAATACTGTCTTGACGAGTCATACTAGATGAGGAGAAATGTTATTTTGTGTACGTTTATAATTTATACCTTCGTGTAATACTGTACAAATATACTATTTCAATGTCAACGAAACTAATCCCGCATGTTCATTTAAATTCAAATTATTAGTTATTTTATCTGGCAACTCAGGTAATTACGTCATTGTACTAAGTGTAAACGAAAATTAGATTGCTATCAGTTCGCATTAGTTTCGAGTTGGTTGGTATCGAAAGTTGTATATCTCATTTTGTCTCGTTTGTTTGAAAAAGTTAGCTATGCTGTGACATAATGAAATATAATATTAGAGCGCAACATATGAAATTCTAATGCTTTCTGGTGCATCAGTTGAACAAAAATGGACTTTCTTTTACGCACGTAGTAATTTATTTTATTCATTTTCTAAGCTTCCTCAAAGATAAATTGTAATAGATTTATACGTGAATTATGTCCGCTAATTAATATGGACAACATACAAATATATGTTGTTTGGAAGATATATATATATATATATATATATATATATATATATATATATATATATATATATATATATATACGATTGAACAAATTTGTCAGGAAACGTTAATTTTGTCATGAATTCAGATCCGATTCCTAGCGAACCGCTAATATTATTTGAATAAATAAATCATTCCTTGTATAGCATCATGACCCAAAGAAATTATTATAAAATTTTATACACACATATAATTATATACATGTATATGTGTATACGTAAAAGCAGTTAATGCATAAATAATATATTTATACGAACTGCGTGTAAAAAATTTTTTAGTAGGTATTCCCATATCACTATCCTTCAAAGAAATGAAGAACTTTATACGTTTCACAATTTCGTATTTTTTGCGACTTAATAGCTGCCAAGTATTTTTAGATTTAATCTAAAATTTAAGAAATTGCGAAGTAAATTTTTTAGGTTAAAATTTTTCACTTGAATGGTGAAGATTGATAAAAATAATGAAATGAATTCTACTTTTCAGACGAGGCTTTCATTGCGTGGGTTTATGCATCGTGTGATTGTAATTTACAAATTGCTAAACAATTCCTGGATTCTTACTGTGTAAATATTTCCAGATTCTATAAAATGTACTCGCATTGGGATGATATGGAAGATAGTTTACAAAAAACTTTAGATACCGGGTTAGTAAATAGATCATTGTCAAAATCCATGTCATTCATTATTTAAATCTGTATTAAACATTGTTACTGTAGATATTATTTTAGCCGGGATAAAAGTTATATTTTTACATTATTAGATGCGTTTTATACATTTCTAAGTTTAAATATAATGTAATACATATACGACAGACTAACTGCCCTCAGATTTGTAGGTTTGTTGCGAATAAGACGGTTGTCAAATATGTAGTCGCGGATCAAATGCGGTTATTGGTGGAATGTCCCACACAGACGATTCGGGTTGTGACAAGGCAATGAGACGAGAGGATGCAGACGAGCAGCTTGAGGAACCACGTAATAAAAATTCGCAAAATTATACGACTATATCGCCCTCAACGCGGTTTAACCGTTGTCAAAAAGTTTCACCGCGCTACTACCTTCTCTGTGGTAACCTGCTGCCTAACAGTCAGGATTTTTACCCAAAAGGTAGTGTATCACCCTAAAATAGTGTTATTTCTCTCCTTCCTTTCTTTAATCACTTCCCCTTCACCTTTGGCTTACCCGCGTGGTGCTTTTAATTGTCTTCCTTCTGGATTGTCACTTGATAAATATATCTATGATAGCTGAAGTGTGAGTGCATAGTTTCATGCTCATGCAAGCAGGAAATTCCTGTACTAAAAATTTATCAGGTATGAATACTCTCTAGTGAAGTTAATCTGCCACCTCGAGAGCAAGTAACATAAAGCACAACTAAACATTAGCTTAAACATTTGTTCATTTCCAGAAATTAAAGTGCTATAATCATGAATACTGTACACAAAATTTGTATACAAAAGTATTAAAATCATAGAATTACTATCCTAACAAGTTCCACTATTATAAGAATATTTATTCTCTTAAAGACTTTAATATAAATTATTATACAATCTCCAAGATAATCTACGTTCAAGAATAAAGTTGTAATGTGATTGTTACACGTAAGCATGTGAGATGGCATTAATAATTCTACGTGAGAATAATGCCGAAACGCATTTGTTATAAACACTTGGATACTATTATCAAAGTTATTAGACGTCGTGTATACCGCAATTCAACCACAAAGAATTATTATTATTATTAAATTAAATTAACGTGCCATCTACAGCAGTCAAGATTACAGGCGCGATAAGAAAATAGGATTAGACCGAGGAAAGAGACCGGAACGGCGGAGGGAATTAGATTCGACAATGAAACATGCACATTTTTGAAGAGGTGATGAAGCAAAGGAGGAATATTAAGAGACGCTCGAAGCGGTATGAGGGTCAATCAACTAGAGTATAGGAAATGGAGAGGATAATGTTAGAGTCGAAGCGCACTAGAGCTAAATTTTTAGATACGAATGAGTGAGACATGTATGACTGAAGCGCAATCTGGTGATGACCACATCATCTCTGCAGCTTGGAAGCGAAGTTATCCAAGAATCGATCGAATGTTTGATTTGCCGCAGTTTGTTGCTTTGTGATGTCAACTGATACTTCTTCTGCCATAATGAAAGAAGCCCATTATGATGTATTTATGCACGTCAGGCGCTGGAACTGGAACATTTATAACCGGCAAGAACGTAGCAACTTCCCTGGCCGCGTTATCAGTTGGATCGTTCTCATGAACCCCAGCATGAGCTGAGATACGGAGGAAAGTCACTTTCTAACTCGAGATCGCCAGTACCAGTTTCCTCACGTTCTTGGTTATAGGGTGCTGATCATGGTTGAAAAAGTCACAAAGAGTGCAGAGTGTTGGAAGAACATATAATCGAAGGTACATCGGAGCTCATTAAAGATTCCATAGGAAGATAAATCGCATATAATTCAGCTGAAATGACGGATAATGTCTGTGATAGCGAATATTGAATGATGACTTCTCTGGCAACTGCGCAGCCGACAAATCCATTGAACAGGGATGCGAGTGTAAAACAAGGTAGATTCATATTAACGTGACGTAATTTCTATCTTGACTTCTTGGATGGGAGGATTTCGAGATCAAGCTGAACTGGGTTGTCTTTCCACGTAGGCAGTATTGCGGTGTTATGAGCGGTTGACTGCGGATTTGGGGAAATTATTGCCTTTAAGATGTTGTCACAGAGAGTCGGATCTGATTGTCTTAATTTCGAAGAATATTTTAATTTCAAAGAAGCTGGGTTAGAAGATAAAAACAGTTCAGGAATCGAAAATCCGGAAGCTTTAGACTGCACTATAAAATTGGTTAGGAGAAATCAACGACGATAATCAGGAGGCCATTCTGATGACACGGATTTTAGGCTGTCGATCGGTGTGGTGCGAAACGCTCCAGTCGCAAAACATAAGGCAGTATTATGGACAACATTGATGGTTTTGAGGTTGGATGAGCAATCTGAAGAATATATTTAGGCTCCATAATCGGTTCTTTTTCGGATCAAACAACGATAAATTCGTAATAAGTAGATTCGGTCAGCACCGAAGACAGTGTGTGATAATTTCTTCAGAATATTCATTTTTCAGTAACAGGTTTTTATGAGGGTTCCATGTTAATTTTGAGTCTATAATCATTCCAAGATAGCGGACTGTCGACTCATTAGGAAGCGTAGAGATACACATTTCACGGTTACATTTACGAATAAGGCAAAAGTTCATTGCAACGGATTTGCTGTTTGAGAAGGATAAGCCATTATTGGAACATCAGGTGACTCATCGGTTTGTGCATGCTTGAAGGTCGCATTCACCAGAAGATCTGGTTCTACAGCTTACAAAGATCGTGATATCGTCAGCGTATAATAAGTTTCGTACTCTGGAGTTGACCGCTTCTACCACATCATTAATGCGATATTGAAGAGTAGTGGTCTCAATACCGAGTCCTGATGTGTGCCATTCATTAAAGAAAGGATGAAGACTTGTTTCCAATCCGAACAAAAAAATTCAAGTGATAGGAAAATTTTGTATAAACGTGATTGTTCCTGTGCACTTTATACAGATAAGAACGGTTGATGTCGAATGTAATTTACTGTATATGTGTGTGTAGGGAAACCCAGGTTATGTGCGTTTATGTTTGGTATGCGTGTGTGCGTTAGCTTATGATAGTTGTTGTTATCGTATATATTAGACACAGTCGTACTGGTACCGGCCGCGAGTATTGTCGTACGTTTTTCGTATTATACAATTCATTTTTTCGTTGATATTACACGTTTTAAAATATTTCGTTTTGCATCGTTCGTACGTCCGGGCCGGATTTTTGTTTAGTTATAAAACACGGCTAACACCGTATCGGTTAATCGTTAGCAACATTTGACAATATTTTCGTCGTGGTAACATCTCTCGTTGTTCGTATCGCGGTGAGTTCGTTCCGATTTGTTAATAGTATTATTCAGCGTTATTTATTGATATAATTTAATGAAATGGAAGCAAATGAAAGACAATTGAAAGCGACAAGGAGAAGTATTGCTAATGACAGAGACAAAATAAAACAGTTCGTAAAAGAAGAGTTCGTCGTCATGGAAGAGTTCGTCGTCATGGAAGTAAAGATTCATTTAGACGTATTTAGAGAATCGGTTGAAAAATATGATAGCATTCGTGATAAGATAATTAGAAGTTGTGATGAAAAACAGTTTGAAAAATGGATGAACGATCGAGAAGAAATTGAAAAGATCGATTTAGAATGTAGAGTTTTCTGTTCACGATCGTTAGAAAATTCTACAGGAACGATAATATCGAATTCTGAATACTCCTCTAGACTAGCATCGTTAGAATTACCAAAATTTAGCGGTGATTATCTTGGACTAGTTTCGTTGATTCGTTTAAAGTTGCAGTCGAGAAAAGTAATATATCAAACGTTGAAAAATTACAGTATCTAAAATCCTGTTTAGTTGGTGAGGCAAAACACATCATACAAGATCTGTCGCTAAGTAACGAAACGAGAATTATAAGGAAGCACGGTCGGTATTAGAAAACCGTTACGGACAACCTAGGAAGATAATTAATGCGCATTTTAAAAGATTAGTCGAAAGTTCGGTTGTTTGTATCAATGATTGTCGACGTCTAAGAGCGTTAGTAGACACACCTTTATTGAGAACACGCGTGCCCTAGAAACGTTAATAATAGTTTTGATAATTTAATAGTCTTTTTACTATTGGAACGTTTAGATGTTGGAAGTAAAAACGCTTTTGAAATGCCATTAAAAACGGTAGAATACCCGACGTTGACGAGTTTGTTCGCCTTCCTATGTTCACGCTGTGTCGCATTAGAAAATTCGTATTCGGCCACCTCCAGTAGGATTTTACCATCTGTTAAGAATAGAAATAATTTGAAATCTCAATCATTCATTGTACAAACGCATCATAGGTGTGTTGTATGTAACGAAACACACGGACTTTTTCGTTGTAAAAAATCGTTGTCTATGAGCGTAAGCGTTTCGAAGTCATAAAGGAGACTTTGTATCAGATGCTTTAAAGGTAATCATCGAATAGAGATGATTGTACTTTCTTCGTAAATTGTAATACCTGTCAGGGTAAACACAATTCGTTGTTGCATTTTAGTAAAGTAAAGGAAAGTACTATGAGCAAAAATCGTCTGTCGAAAATAAAGACAAAGATTCGCTAGCGTGATAAGTAATATCGCCGCTCTCTCAACTAATTTGTCTAATGTACTGTTATCAATAGCAATAGTTCTTATTAAGGACAATCGCGGTGTGGTGCATGAAACTCGAGCTCTCTTAGATAACGTAGCTTCTTTAAAATGTACCGAAGTATTGCGGAAACATTTATGTTTTTAGCGCTTAGTGGTTTCACATATCCACCTCTTTCTTTCTCCTCCTCCATTCTTCTCTTCGCGTTATACTTTCATCTGGCCATTAATTATAAAGGTAAGATAATCCAATCGATTTAACTTAATGGGGCTTTTAAAAATTATACAATGAAGTAGTCGGAGTATAATATCCAAATAAGGATAACTTAGAATCATTTTTGAAGTTTAATCACTTTGACATTATTCTATTCTCCGAAACGTGGCTCGGGCCGCATATTCCTTTTAATCTCAGGTTTTCAATGCTACAGAGATGATTCTCATCCATAATCAACATCTCGTACATTTCAATTTTATCGATGTCTCGTTTCTATTTTGCTCATGGGTGTGTGTATCCATTACGTTTAATAAACGGCTTCTTTATTTTATCTCATCGTACACCCTGTTATAACCTGGGAGAAATTTTGTCCTACAAAAGCTGGGGAGGTGATCCCACTTCTATGCTTGTCATATACAAATCCTACATACGTAGCGTTATGGAGTATGGAAGTTTTATTTATGGTAGCGCATGTTATAATTCGTTAAACAAAATGAACATTCTACAAAATACCTGTCTTCGTCTCACTTTGAGGAGTATGCGACCAACCCTAGTGGCTTCTTTAGAAATTTAATGTAAAGTTGCTCCACTTTCTATTCGGCGATAATTCTTAAGTGATAAGTATATGCTTAAATTTAGTGCTTTCCAAGATTCGTACATATCTGAGCATCTTCCTTCAGTTATCACAGAAATTGAGATTTTCTTTCATAAAACGTCCTCTACTTTGTGCAAGCGCCAAACGCTCATTTAACTATAAAGATATTACAATTACACATTTTCCATAGATTTATTTTTAGTTACCATTCGAAATTAACTATTTACACATATCTATAGACTTCGATACCTTTAATGACTGCACAGAAATCAGTCATTTTGATACCATTCTTCGGATCTATTGGCAAGATTATACACATATTTATAGTGACGGCTCTAAATCACCTGATAGAGTTGATTCCGCGTTTATTATTCCTTCCTTGAACGTTGCTAAAACCTATAAACTACTTAAATTTTCTTCAATATTTACAGCTGAGTCTTGCTATTCTCAGGGCCCTTCGCTTTTACAATTCTGCAAATATAAGTCAAAATGTAGTAATTTCCACGGATTCACGTAGTGCTCTCAAAGCTATTTCAAGTTCCTAATTTAATAGTCGTTGTTTTCCATCAATCTACGGTATCCTAAGAAATATTTACGATCTATCTCTGAAACGCGTAAAATTTGTCTGGATTCCGAGCTAAGGTATTCATTGGAATGATACCGTAGACAATCTTGCTAGAAGCTCCAACGAGAATTGCTCATTCTACTTCAATATATCTGTTAGGGATATTTTATCTGAGATTGAGTTTTTGCACAAGTAATTTTGGAAGCGCGCTTGCAAATATTGTTATTCGGCCAAACAATTTAGGAATATTCAACCTTCAATTCCAGTAATCCCTTGATTCTTCAATCTTCCTTCCAACATAGAAAACAGAATTTCGTTTATTTCTATTAAGGCTCGACGTCAACAAAATTCCATATGCTCTATTTACTCACAAATTAGCCCCTTCGCCATTCTGTACCCATCCTTGCCGATGAAAACCACCTATTTTTCAGTTTCAGTTATTACAGAATGTATCAATCGAAATTCCTGTCACGTATTGTAAGCAAAGAAATCCCTCTCCCAACTAGTCTCAGATGTCTGCTCAGCTCACAGAATACAAATACAAATACAAATAAGTATATTTATGATAATTTGTACAGTTACAGAAAAGACGAGTAAATAAAAAAATGCGCATACCGAGCAGCGTTAACGCTCTTACTACGCGTCTTAAAGTTAGCGTACAACGAGGTCATACATTAGTTTATAAATTATGCTATATTTTTACAGGGGGAAAAATACAACTAAAAAAACCCTGCATAGCCGAAAAGATAAAGAAATTAATTATGGTTTAGATATTATAATAGTATGTATTAATATAACTAAATAAATAAGGAAATAAAGTGATACATTAATTTAAAAACGAGACTAATTTATAACGACCTGCATAGTTAGACAAGCTGGTGCTAAAGCAGCGAATGTTTAATCCTTTTGTGTTTATATTTTTTATATTTCCGGGTCAGTGAGTCATGAGTATAATTTCCAATACGTTGTATGGTATTGGCTAGTCAGACATTTGCTATAGGATCTGTTAGCTTTTTCCTGTACAAGGTCAAAGATAGAAGTCTGGTTTAAAGCTGTATGCATGCCTGTTATCTTAGTGTAGTATGGAGCATTGAGTATGATACGCAGGCATTTATTTTGAACAGTTTGCAATTTATTAATGGTGGACCTACTAACACCAGACCAAATTGGGCAGGAATATAATAATATCAGCAATATGTACGCTTTGTATATTACTAGCTTGTTTTTAACACTGACTTTAGAGCGTTTGTTAAATATAAGGAAAATTTTGTATAATCGGGAGTGCGCTTTGTCCGTGATATGTTTGATGTGATCATAAAACGACAATCGTTTGTCCATGGTGAGACCAAGATATGTTAATCGGGATTTCCAAGATAGGTGTGTATTATTTATTTCAATGTGATGAGTTACTTGTGGTCTACGTCTAGTAAATAGGATAGCTTCCGTTTTTTTCGGTGTTAATTTTAATTTTCCATTTTGTGTAGTATTTATATATTTTATAGTAACTATTGGTGAGTCTGTTTGTTATTGTATCGATTCGATAAGAAGATGTAAATAAAGCAGTGTCATCCGCGTAAAGAGAAGTATCAACATCCCTCGATTGCGGCAAATCATTAATATATAAAACATATAAGAAAGGTCCTAGGATACTGCCCTGCGGAACTCCAGCAGATAATATTTTACTACTCGAATAGGTGTCATTTATCTTAACAGCGAACTGTCTATCGGCTAGGTACGATTTTATAATCATTATAAGTTGCCTGGGGAAGCCATAATGGATCATTTTTATGCCATGGTGCCAGGTAGTGTCAAATGCTTTTTCTACGTCTCATAGCAATAGCCCAGTATGTTTGTTTAGATTAAACTGATCCAGTATGTGATCACTAAGGCGCGCTAGCTGCATAACGGTTGAGAGTTGGGGGTCTGAATCCGAACTGAGTTTCGTTTATAATATTATGTTCATCTGAGAAATTTTTTAATCTTTGAAGTATTACTTTTTCAGCTATTTTACTAATGTTACTGATTAAACTAATAGGTCTTATGTTTTTGGCTAGTGAGCTATCTTTCCCCACTTTTGGTATGGGAATAACAGTAGAAGTTTTCCATATTTTAGGGTAATGACCAGTGATTATGATAGCATTAATTATATTTGTTAAGTATACTACGGCTATTTTAGGCAAGTTCTTGATCATTAACGTGTGTATTAAGTCTTGCCCAGTGGATGATTTGCATTTAAGTCTTTTTATGAAATAACTTATTTCTTTTGGTGTGGCGAGCTTAATTGATGAGTCAGACACTACAATTAATAGCGTATACATGCTCATATTTGATTACATATTAGCCTGTAATATAAATATTTAGTAAGACATGTCGTCCGTTTGTTACAGCCCCGGTTGGAATCTCGAAAGCCCATAAAAAAGAAGTATTTTTGGAGTTCGTCATTCGTCATTGTCGGTGAAATATTAGAAAAAATAATTTTTGTGGTTGGTGATTTCAGCCTTCGGGCTTTGAGGAAATGTCCGTCGATTTTAAATCCGCCGTAATTGGTCATGAATTTTTGCATTAAGGATTCGGTGGCGTAGAATACGATTATACGGTTATCGCTAACGCGAGATGCGGCAAGGATGTTTTTTGCTGCTTCAACCAGACCTTTAAGAGCTGAAAGGTAGTCTAGAATTTTGAAATCTAGCATATGATTAAATATTATCCGTTGTTCCTCTGCTGGAAAGGCGAAGTTTTGGGTCGGAATGATTTTTTTTCTTTTCTTATATTAGCATTACGGCCGGAATTAATATTTGACAACGATTACTATCTTTCGATGTTAATAAAACGTTATTACCTGAGGATGCGGTGATATCTCTCGTAGTAGGCGATGGTGGAATTGGCAGGAGAGGGAGATAGGTTGAACGGATGATATTATGAAATTACGTTAACACTATCATTTATTGAAATGCGTTTTTAGGTAAACGATAAAATTAAAGAGTAAGTTTCACGCCTGATGTAACGTAGCGATGAACAATGAACACACGAAACACGTTACCCTTCAACCATTATACATACCCTCCTCTCGCCGCGAATAATTATTCACGACCATATGTTATAAAATAAGACGAGAAACAAAAACGCTAGAAACACACGTGATATCGGTACAATGAATGGACTGGAATTAACGAATAAAATATCCAAAAGAAGCACATTGGAAAATGTATACATTGAATACAATTTAGTAGAGAGCCTTCAGGAATTGATAAGCATGCAGCGCACGTTGTGTGGAAATTTTGTATGTTGTGTGCACAAAAACAAATAAATGAACTTTCGTATAAATCAACCTCGTATAGTTTGTCGCCGAACATCGCGACTAGCCGTTGTACGTCACTTTTGCGAATAAAATATGACAGCATTCGAGGTATTACTCAAACGCAAAGCACATCCGCGCGCATTGGGGTGCCGCTTTCTTCTCCAAAGTAATTCAGAATTGTATGATGATTTTATATATATACTGGTATTGAAGAAGTATATAGTTTATCATCTTTGGTCTCTTATCATATTTCTTTAGCTAAACGCTTAAGCATAAGTTTATTAAAAGATTAATTACTAATCGGTTCATCATCATTATTAAAAATTTATGATTTACTAAAATTAAAGTAGGCTGCATATTGTACATTTTTAAATACATATTACATTAGTATACATTTATATAGATAAAGTTGTTGTGAATTTTTAATGAATATAAACGAATATTTTCAGCCTTATAGCTATTTTGCCTGAACGAATGCCTACCAAAGAATATGTATTATTAATATCATTTTTCGATCCGGATCCGGAAAAATATGTTTTCGAAAATCTTATCATGAGTATCCTGATGTTGATACATGCTGTGCGGTTGCGATATAATGACGGAGCGAAATTTATCGTTATTACAGATATGAAGGGTTTTAGCGCGCAGCATATTTTACGAACTGGTGTAAATAAAATTATGGAAATTAACATGCTGGGCAAGGTAAATGTTTTACGAAAAGGCAATTAAACGAACCTAAAAAACACGTTGTTTTACTAATTCGAATTCGTCTTCACTTATATATGCGGAATTTAAATTGTGTAGAAGAACCAATTATAATTATCGTGAATAATGTTATATTTATATGTTTAATTTTCGAAGTATTTGAATAGGAAGCAGCTGCATCGGGTTTTTTAAACAGAGTTGGATAGTATGAAGAACACTTAATACATGAGAGAGTATTTCGTTGAGGTCATTAACAGAAAATGCAACCTGCAATTGTAGAGAGATTCGGACTACCAGCCATTTATTGGAACGAAAATTTTAGAGAATCGGATGCACTAATGAATTTTATGGATATACGTACATGCTTTACGACTAGTTGAATACGGGTCCGAGAAAATATAATAATCACAACACAGACTATCCTGAACACGACAGATCGACTATTTAATTTTATTAAATAAACAATTTTAAATTGACGATAATATAAATTACCACGATTAATAGCGCGATACTGTCATAGTTAATTATTTTAAATGAATAATTTCAATATAGGTTACGATAGCATAAAATATATGATTAATGTGTAAATGATGTGTCCTAGAACATCATTAAATGTCGCGTCCACGGCGATAATTATTAATACGTAACGATTACCGATAGATTTATGAAAATTTTACCTTTCCTTCGTGTTTGTAAGTCATCATTGAATGAAACACGTATTTTTTCATATAAGTTATTTCTGTAGATTCGTTTGTTCCGTAATGTGTGTGTGTGTGTGTCATTCGACTATTCTACCGTTCGTATGCGTAAATAAGGCACTCAGGTTGAATTATATATATTGCCGTAAAATTCATTTCAGGTTTTACTAAAATACACGCTTAAAGAATTGCATTATGTAAATCCACCGTTTCAAAATCAGATAATAATCAATTTATGCCAGCTAATTTCGCGTAAAGGAAAAACTCGGGTAAGTATTGTATTTTAATGTGTCAATTTCGTCGAATAAAATATATAAAATTATCGTTCGTTTAACTAAAACTAGTACGTGAAATTTCGTTTAAACTTTCAGGTACATTTTCATAAGAACGTTGATTGTCTGAAAGAATATTTCCCGGAAAATTTAATTCCCAGAGAGTTCGGCGGATACGGGCCGACTCTGCGAGAATTGCAAGGTGCGTATAAACTTTTCCATTATACAGATAAGTCAATACATCGTTGCAAAACCGAAAAATAATATTTACAACTTTGATAATACTCTAACGACGCTAATGACTTTAAATTGATTAGATAGTAATATCGTTGTTCACTTAAAAATTTACTCCACTTATCCACCATTGTATGGCACAACAGAAATGACCTTCACGATCAGACGTCTGTTTCTTAAAATGACAGTTTCGGATCGTTGATGTGACAGTTTTCGGACCGGAAGGAAGTACGTTCCTAGTTAAGCTTAAAATCTCAGTATAAACTTTTACAATGAGCAGGGTCCTCTCTGGCCACGGAAAGTCCATGTTTAAGTAGATTTCATCTTTCTAGAAGCCCGTAATGTACCTCCGATGCTGTTGATAACATTTCATCTTTCAATGCTTTCTTATATTATCAATTCAAACGTTAAACATTGCACCTGTTCTATGGTCGATGCTATCATACGCTTCCTGTATATTCCTAACATCAGTAGATATCGTTTAATTAACAAAAATATGTATATTTTTGGATAGATATGTTGTAAATATCATTATAGAAATGAATAGAAAACTTTTGTATTTTTTCTTTTATTTTTCCTATGATTCCTTTTCGGTAACATAAGTTTATTTCTTGATTTTGTCTTCACATCTTTTTTAAACCTGCGTATAGCGTATATAACTCACACTATACGCGTGCATTTGGCTGCTAAAGGGATTATGTTCTTCATGTCTTTACCGCTCGAATATAAATATATTCTGCAGGATACATCATATATATATATATATATAAATACATACATTTTTTGTTATTTTTATTATGTTTCTTTTGTTATTTTCTTTCAGCTATAACGCTTGTTTCTTACTCCTACATAGACAAATTCTTTAATAAATAAATTATTTTGAATAAATCATTTAAACTAAAAATAAGAATATATAATAACGAATATAGAACAGCATATTGAAATTATTATTATTATTGAGCGAATAAGTTAAATTCGAATCTGATTTAAAAGGCTATAACCTGTGGAAAGCTGCTAAAAGAATAAAAATATCAGTGATGCGCCGTCGACAATATTACAAAGTGGATCCTGGACAAGAAGTGGTAAGCAAAATATGGGATGCATTTTAACCTAATACAGAAACTATAACTAACAACTCAACTTACAGGATGGTAACAAGAACTCCAAACCGACCCAATACGGAATAAAACTGAGTTCTCTGTCGGAAGTTCTAAAACATATAAAATTTTTGAATATCATTACAAATAGAAAAGTCAGCTCTCCAGCACTGAAAATCAATAATGAAGAAATTACTCAAGCAAACTCGGTACGTTATCTTGGCTTAAGATAAGAGGCTTACATGGAGGCTACACGTGGCACAGACAAAAAGAACAATCATTACTCGTGCAAAATTGCTGTATCCATTATTAGGTCGGAAGTCAATTTTAAATTTAACGACTAAACGGATCGTCTATCTTTCAGTGATCGCTCCTATTTGGCGTTACGGAATAGAGCTGTATGGAAGTACCTGCAAAAGCAATCTTCGAAAAATACAACAGCAGCAATCGAAGATACTTCGTACCATCACGTCCGCTCCTGTCTATGTCTCCAATCGGACTTTACATAACGATCTTAGGATTCCTTATGTCGGTGACATACATATACAGCAATATAAAAAATTATTCGACAAGTTCGAGGTTAGCAGCAATCCAATCATCCGCAGAATGCACACATCGTGTCTTCCAGATAATCCGTCAAGACGTTTGAGAAGAAAGTGGTGTCGCGATGCTATTCCTATCACCTAATTGATTTCAGTCTCCCTTCTCCTTTCAGACGATAGCGTATGTCTTTCTCTCCTATTATTGTACCTGTTTATTCCTATTATCATTATTTCGTCCCAATCTCATTCCCATATTGTACATTCCTTCTTCCTCATCGCAGTCTTGTGCCTTAATGGAGGCATTTGATTAAACCCCTCTCTTATCTGTGATCTACGTTGTTAGTAGCACTAAGTGCTGGTACGATGTTAAAAAAAAATAAAAAAAAATCTCCTGGCTTCGACTTGATCATACTAAGAATGTTAAATAAGCTACCTAGGAAAGCAGTAATGCTAATTACTCACATATTCAATGCAATACTACTAACATCGTATTTTCCCAAACAATGGAAAATTTTCCAAATTCTGATGGTTTTAAAATGAAACAAAAGGCCCCTACAGACCAATCTTCCTATTACCGACACAAGCTAAGCTACTTGAAAAATTAATTTACGTACGGATTGATAAAATAATTTATGAACCATCTATCATTCTACAACATCAGTTTGGATTTCGATCTAAGCACTCTCCTGTAGAGCAGCTGCATAGAGTAGTTAATCTAATCCCGGAGTTTACCTAGATTCTGACATGGAGCTTGCATATACAAAACAAAAGAAATGAACTCAACATCCGGATGAAATAAATTTACTGGTTATTAGGTTACCACTCGAAACTGTCGCTGCAGAATCGTCTGTTAATATATAAAATAGTATTACATCCAGTATGGTCTTACGACGCGCAACTCTGGGGTTGCGAAAACGCGTTAAACAAATTGATTGTCCAGCGTTTCCAGAACAAGGTGCTGCGTTTAATATACCGAATGACATGGTGCGTGTCTAACGAAGGCATACATTAGGTTTTGAAAACCGACTCGGTGGAAGAAATCATCCGGACGCTCGCACAAAAACATTTTGATGCGGTTAAAAAACCACCCAAATCAGCAGGTAGTCGAACTTTCACACATAGAACCGTCATCAATATTCAAGTTAACTAAAATGAAAAACTTAAAACTGTAAACCTTTTCTTGAGGGTATGTATAATTGAATACTCCTCCTACACCTGATTATATATATATATATATATATATATATATATATATATATATATATATATATTTCATGATATCATTTATTAGATAGCCTCATTATTGGATAGTTATAAATTAGCAAATATATAAAAAAAAAAAACGATCTTAATGTATTATTATTATTAAGTTTTATTTCTTTCAGACGATTTATTAATATATTATTTTTAATACGAAACTTATCTTGAAATTCATAATTTTCGTTTAAAACTATTTCCTATTATAAGCTTATCGATGCAGTTTACTAATAGTCTAATCATCATCATTATGTGCTCAATCCTAAGATTGATTTGTCATTGATTTCCATCTCTGTCGATTCTGTGCCATCCGTTTTAGTTCTTCATACGATGACGCCATCACATGTTCGAGTATCTGTGAAATGTAATCTATTCGCGGCCTTCCAATTACATTCTTTCCCGGATGCATCCCTTCTATTACACGAATTATTAGCCCTTCGTGTCGTCTATCATTTGGTTTTTTCTTTTTACTATTATTTTTTAATTCTTCTCGTAACTTCTTCGTTGATTACCTTATCTGTCCATTTTATTTTTAATAATCTTCTGTGAGTTCTAATGCCATCAGTCTCCGCTTCTTGTCTTTCGTCATTATCCAAATTTCGCACCCATATAGGGCAATGCTGAATACATATACGTGCGGCAGTCTTTTCCTAACGCCTAGATCTATGTTTCTCGATGTCAATAAGCTTTTCTTATTACAAAACGCTGCTTTAGCTTGGGCAATTCTGTTTTTTATATCCCTTTTACTCCTACCATCTTTGGTTATTACGCTTCCCAAGTAACAAAATTCGTTTACTTGTTCTACTTTTTCTCCCTTAATATCGATATTAAATTGATCCCTGATATTATTATATTTATTGCATACTAATATTTTGTTTATTTTCATATTATATTCCTGCAACATGTTTTCCATTATACACTTTTATTCAGTTCTTTTTCTGATTCAGCTAATACAGCGATATCATAGGCAAATCTAAGCATACTAACATTTTCCCCATGTATTGTGGTATTCCTTTAACTTTCTCATTAGTCTAATAGGCAGGCTTATTGTCTTTTTATGTAACCTTAAAAAAAAATTATTCCCTAACGTTTTCAAAACAATTTTAAGTTTTAAAATGAAAACTGCAATTGTTTTCGAAACGTTACGTAATTAAAAAATCAAAGACATAGTTTATACCGAAAAAAATCTTGAATGAATATATTTATATTCCACTTTCCCGTCTTTCTGAAGCATTTTAAAAAAAATAGATTTATATCCTTTTCTCTGTACACTGTCCTACATATGGACATGACGGCATCATGAGATTCTAAAAAATGTGTATTGCAATTTCTCCATTACGTGATCTGTCCAGCACATAACCGATATTTTGTATTATCTTATTCTAAAAATAATCGTTGCAGATGAATCTTTTCGTTTAATATTAAGTCGTTTAATTTGTGCGCAGAAACCGCCAGAAAGGATGTTTTACGATTGGTTGATTATATACGACGGCAACGCCATCTTATGGAAGTTGGTGAAAAGAATATTCGGTTGAAAGAAACATTTTCAGATAACGACGTTTTCGGAGTTGACGGTGTATTCAGAAAGTTGGAAATCGATTAGCGTTTCAGTAGTCATTTAATTTGAATAAAATTATCATTATTTTAAAACAAATTAATCCGAAATTAACGGCACCGAGGAATGCTGATCCTCTTACTAAAATTATGATGATTCATGACGTTGTATTTCAAAAAATATTAACAATATCAGCAAAATATTACTTCAACATAATGTCTTCCATCTATCCCATTTGCTTTCCTCTCCAGGATAATCACCAACTTAGTGTCGTAGACTTAGTAGTAGTCCAAGAGCTTAACGTGGTTTGGCCCCAGCTTCATTACATTGTTTATTTAATCATTTTTCAATATTATCTTGATATACCGCTTTCCAACGTTTGCTTTAATCTAACGCCAACACGTAATATATATCCGTGTAACAATGCTGATTGGTGTAGTTTCAAATATTTTATGAATAATAATATCAGCTTTAAAATACATATCTAAACAAGCACAACCGAATAAATATGTAATCTGCACAGATTCTTACAGCGCTCTTAAACATTTTCAAAAATATATTAAAAATACAAACTCAGATACTTTCAACCTAAAACACATTATTAACAACCTCATCTCAAATAACGATGAACTTGTTCTTTTATGGACACCAGCCCATTCGGGAATAGCTGGGAATGAAAACATTGATAGAATAGTCAAAACAACTTCTATGAATATAAAAACAATAAAATCAACTCGCATTACTGATTTACATACAGTCCTTATACAAACAATTAAAATGTCATTTCAAAAATTCTGGGAGACCCAATGTACACATACACACCTACATCAGATTAAGCCGAAATTAGGAAACTGGAAAACAACAGACCAGAAAGAAAGAAAAACAGAAAAAACGCTAGCTCGACTACGTACAGGACACACGTTGCTTTACAACACCTACTCAATAGAACCCCCTCCATCCATCTGCCATGAATGCAATTCACAATTAAATATAAACCACATACTATTAGAATGTACAAAATACAGAAACCAACGTATAAAATACTAAATCATGACACAATAAAAACAGTACTCGAAGATAACCCGGACAAAATTAAAAATCTTTTACAGTACCTTACAGACACTAACTTAATAAACAGCTTATAATCAACTCTAAGATGCAAATGATCCCGGCAATCGAGCGTCTATAAATAAAATAAAAAAAATAAAAAAAAAAAAATTGAGTGAAATTTCCATATGAAATAGAGCCGACGCTTAACATGCCAAAAATGTCTGTTCCTCCTTCAACAATAAAAACTACTAATATACCGTGTTACATTATTAGAATCTAAAAATTATTAAAAAAGGCAAATAACTAAACACAAGTTTTACCCATTCGTAGGTTAAAACTAGACAATCATATTTATTTCTACTAAAATTCTCGACATTTTTCTTAAACAACTGGATATACACCAATTGAACAATTATTTATCTACACTAACTTTTAGATATAATAATCTGTGGAAAACCAATAAATATTTAACGGAACAAACCCAGTTACTACATCCTTTAAAATATGCTCCAACTAATCAGTCGATATTTAAATTAAAAGATAAGTATTCGTTATAATCACCGTCGTCAAGCACCGCTTTGCAATATTTTATTCATCTTGTTTTCTTTATTCGTAGGTTGTTCAAAATGTTTCCTGTAATATTTAAATATAAGATTATATGTAATGTAATATAAATTCTTCTATTTTATTTATTGCGAAGGTAAATTTTCTGTACTCGGCATTATTATAATATAAACAATTATGTAATAAAAATTTGCTTCTTCAAATACACATATCTATTAAAATTAATTAAAAATTAATAATAATGATAATGATATAACTGTTCGTCGATTCGACGAAATGAAATTTATCTAAATAAAATAATCTATAACACAGTGTTAATTTAAAAATTTTTACTACGAAATATATCGCTTCCAAATCGGACTTCAATTGGAGATACACTTATTAAATGAATCTGAACCCTTTTCAATGTTCCGCACCATTCATCATATCCTCATCGATTACATATACCCTCGGAATTCTCAACCTGTCTTCTTCTCTTCAACTCATCATTGAAGACGAGCTTTCTTCACTGTCCAATTTAATTATTATCCTGCAGTTTTTTTACATCGTATAAAATTCGGCTCACGCGTAAATAGCAAGATTAATTGCAAAATTTAAAAATTCACTTTTACGCGTCCTATAGAGGAAAAATAATTAAAGCGTCTTAAAGATTCGACTAAGGTTAATAATTATAAAATAATGTCTTTAAAAGTATGAAAGCAACGGGCGATAATACTGATCTTGTCGTGCGACCTTAATTTACTGCTTAGAATTACATCAATCTTGCGAACATAATACTGGCGGTTAGTTATACTGATAGTGGGATGTCGATTTAGTCGTTTAATAAAAATTTTAACGACTAGACACGGTCAAATAAGAAATTATCAGCGGTGAAATAATTTTAGAACGCGACGTTCAATACAATTTTCATTCGTGACTACTACTAATTTCCAAACACCAAAATTGTCTGCTTGAGGTTTTTCATGGAGGGTTCCACTTATGCGAAGTAACTGTTTATTTGACTTACATAACACGTGCACACACGAACTGCACTCGTTTATACGACATTAGTGATCATTTACAGATTACAATCTTGTTACGCAACAATCAGCTGATATCTCTTTTGTATACTTATTGTTCAATCGTGGGCAAGTTTTTTTTTTATATTTATTTTTTAAAAACCATTACGCAACTAGACCATCTAACATTCATGATCAATAATAATACGATTTATGCAACTCCTTATTCAGAAGAAGAAATAAAATAGAAGAATAATTGACGCCATATTTACACGACTTTGAAGGCATAGTAACATTTCGTCAACACAAACACATGTTCCTACACATGTACGCATTGCGACAATTCATAATAAAAGCGTTGAAAATTTCAGAAACAGCAAGAATCATTAGATTCTCTACTTCTTGAATGGTCGTATAGCGAACACGAAAGAATCAATCGCAAATCTATTTGAGTTCGTTGCACATTGTGTCACGACTGGAACCGTCAGTAGCATATATTGCTCTTACATATTCGTGATTAGATTTAAATATTGATTGTTTAACAATCCAATGAAAAACTTTAATTCAATTTTATCTAAATCGAGAACGTCCGAGTTATTTCTATTCTCATACTTTTCTCTTATTGCTTTCGAACGATCACTATAAACAATTTTGTTTTAATGAAGTCATTAAATAGCGAATTTCATACCTGTTCAGTATACTCTCAAGCCCTATTAATTCCCGTCCGTTTCATTATGTTCACAATCTACATCAGATTCACTGTTCGGATGACTCCAAGTGTTATTATCCTGTGCATCTGCATCACTAACATCAAAATCACTACCACTGGTACTTTTTCTTCGGTACATTTCCGTACTATCCAAAATCGTACTTAAACTTTTTTTACTCGTCTCAACCGTTTCGCGGTCTGAATAAACAATTTTAGTTAATTTCGCTTTTTTGTGTAGTGACGAAATTATTTCTTTTGATCACCGGAGCTATTTAGCAGCGGAATTTTAATGCGAGTGTTCGTGTACCACGTCGATAAAAACCGCAATAAAATTATTATTAAATCAGGCAACCGGTATTTTTGACCGGTAGCGATTTTTATATTGAAATAATTCTTCTACAACATAAACGAACTCATTACTTCGAATATAGAAATGATAATGATACTAAACTATGAAAAGTTACTGAGAAGTACCCGTACGTAGTTATTGTGGTTCTTGGAAAACCAACAAAAAAAAAAAAAAATGAATTCACATACCGGTCGAATTGACCTGTCTGTAATTAAAGATTAACCAAGTACATTGACTACTTTGCAAGATTGTTTCGAAGCGTTAGTACTACAATTAATGAATTATTCATTTTTTTTAATTATTTTCATTTTTTGATAAAATTATTATTTAGTATTAACGAAGGCCGGAATGATATGCTTCGGAATATGCAAAACAGTTTATAAGAACATGACGAAATATCCATTACAAATTTTCGAAATTATCATAATACCTTACGATAGGTTTATCAGTTTCGACGCAATTTAACCGAATATCAGTTATACTCTATATTATTGCGGGGACAGAGTATTCGTTTTAACGTTATTACAGCTACAGGATTTATTTTCGTTCCTATTACACACGTAAATATATCGTTTTTATTTCGATTATATATTTTAATAGCTACTTCAGTCGCAGTGTCCTTTATAGCGTACGTAAACTTTTAACGTATATTTTCGTAATAAGATACATTCGGGTTATACGTTTCAATTCTAGAAATATTCATAAAAAAAAAACCTTTAAAAATTATCTGGTCATCTAAAAAAAGATATTTCGCACGAAATATTTTCACCTTCTCGAATTGTGAATTTTTTTTTTACGAGTATTTATTGGCTATAAGGCTATTACTCGAAATATGAATTAATTATATATTATTACACAGTTTCGAATTTACTATGAAGTTGGTTAGGAGGAGGTTGTTTACATCCGGTACATTTTTCTTCAGCTGATTGCACCGATATTGAGCAAATTTCGGGCAGATAACCACGATATGGTAGACTGTTAATGAAGTACAGCACAATTCGCATTATATAGGAGTGCGTACTCAGCGTGTGACCAATATACACTCGGTTGACGGTTGTTTCCAACCTCGGTGAACAAATTTTACCAATCTTTGATGGCCAGGTTGTTAAATCCTTCTTTATATTTCCAAGTATACTCGGCCGAGAATGGAAGGACCGATTCCACGCGTCCACAATTTTCTGGCAATAATATTTTGCATTGTCTTCTTCAAGTACTGTCGGCAGGTAAGCTTGGGTAGGCTCTTGTGCAGCACGGTGTACCTCATCGTGGCCTATTATCAATCGATGGCTTGGAACCCAGACGAAAGTGATGCCGGTATTAAGTTCACTTAATTTGTGAGCACTGTACCATATTTGGTCTACCATGGACACAGTAGAATTCCTCGCTTCAATGCACTGTAACGCCATAGCTGAGTCGGTCAGTATAACATACTGGTCAGCAGGTAATTCCGCAATTTGTAACAAACACTGGAGCAAGGCTATGATCTCAGCGCCGCTAGAACTGATGACATGGTCGGTAAACTGAAGGAATGATGTTGCCGATTGAGAAGGCACCACAACATATCGTGATGATTTTGATGCGTCGGTGAAGCAAACGACTGCGTTGGGTTGCTGTTGCAAGACAATCCTAAGCTTCCCGTGGATTTCCACCGTCAGTTTCATTTTAACATCTGTTGAAAATAAATCCCAACAGATGTTCGGACTGAATTGGCTCCAAGGCGCTACAATCACCGGTATTCTACATAAGGTATTGCGTAGCGTCTTTAATGGGTTTTGGATTTGGAGCTGTAGTAGCAGATTTTGTAGATGGATTCGATTTGGATGCTGCTGAAGATTAGCTACCTTCATTGCATACTTGATAGCAAGTATTTTTCTACGGTAACGCAGAGTACCTCTAAGATACTGGAGGCTAGCTGTTGGTGAGGTTGGAAATGCCTTCAACGCGATCCTAAGTCCAGAATTTTGTATCATATCAAGTATTTTTAGTAGCCGTTTGCTGGCGGACGAATATATAAACGAACCATAGTCTATTCTTGAAAGGATAAGGGCATTGTAAATCCGAAGTAATGTTGAACTTCTTGGACCAAAGGTCTTATTACTTATCATTTTCATTATATTGAGTAGTGGCTGACACTTTTGTCTAAGTGTTATTATATGATTACGCCAAGTCATTTTAGGACCTAAATGTAGACAAATTTATACGTCATTGTACATTATATAATGGAGTTACTGACGGTTAGATTTAATGAAATTTGGCTTCGTTTTTTGGTGAATACAATGTACTTCGTCTTTTGGGGGGGGAGAACTCTAGACCGGTAGTTCTACTCCATTCGTGTAAATTATTTAGACACTTCTGTAACAGATTTTGAGCGTAGAGCACATCGTCTGTTAGTAGAGTTATGTTGGCATCATCAGCAAATAACCTCGTTGAAATTGGTGCTGGGATATGATCTACAATCGTATTTAATAAAATCAAAAAACAGTACACGCTTAATACACTTCCTTGGGGCACCCCATTTTCTAAATTAAAGTCTTGGGAATGTTTATTTCCTATTCGGACTGCAGCGCAGATAAGAGAGATTGGTCTATATGAAGATTGGTCGGTATGTTCTTTCTTATTTTTCAAAATAGGAATAATGACTGCTTTGCTCCATAGCGGGGGGTAATAGTTATCTGCCCAGATTTTATTAAAAATATTTAGAAGGTGTTTTTCCATAACCAGAGGCAGATTTTTAATCAATAGAGGGGAAATTCCATCCGGTCCTGGTGCAGAATTTTTAACTATTCTGTTGATCACTTCATTTAGTTCCTTTTCAGTGAAAAGTGAATTGAAGTCTTCATGGTTGTTTGAGTCGATTAGTAATGGTTTCTGCTCTTGTTTTGTTTTGTAAGAGAGAAAATATTTGTTACAATTTTTATTTGATGATACATCGGCAAAAAATTTTCCAAAGATATTCGCTACCTCTTCCGGATCTTGAGTAAAACCTGTTGATGTTATTATCGGTGGTGGCCTTCTGGTTCTATTTAAGATATTTATTTTATGCCACATTTGTGAAATGTTGCAGTTTGAATCAGTTTCGAAATGAATTCCGCCCAGCTTTTCCGTTTATTTTGCCTTATAATTAGACGTGCGCGAGCTCTACAGAGTTGAAAGTTAGCTAAATCTGCATTCCGTCTTGTAGCACGAAATTTCTTCAAAGCATTGTTTCTGGTTTGCATTGCCACTTTTACTTCATGACACCACCAGGGGACATTGCGCATTGATATAAATGGGGACGTCTTTGGAACAGATTTTTCTGCCGCTTCAATTATGTGGTTGTTAAAGTTATTAACCGCGGAATCGATGTCAGTGAGACTGGAATTGAAGGGTAAATTACATAGCTCACGGTACTTATCCCAATTAGCTTTTCCTGTAATCCAACCCTGAGGTTTATTTATTTTGTATTCCCTGTTTATGTTATTCATCTGTAAGCAAATTGGGTAGTGATCACTGTGACATAAGTCAGAATGGATTGACCATAGAAATTTTGAATAGACTTCATTCGTAGATAACGTTAAATCAATAGCCGATAAAGTTCCATTAAAGGAGTTGAGTCTTGTCGGCTGTTTGTTATTAAGTAATAAAATGTATAAATTTGCATGGAGCAGCTTTTCAAATATTTTCCCTTTCCTGTTTGTTTTATTGGATCCCCATAATGAACTGTGTGTGTTCATATCGCCAAGTAGGAGAAACGGTTTAGGCAACTGACATACTAGTTTATTTATTTCCTGGAATGATGGTGTGAAGTCAGGAGGCAAATACATGTTACAAACAGTAAGTTGATGGAAAGGAGTTGATTTACAAAATTGTATATTGACAGTAACGTTCTGTATTAACGTATTCATTCTGAGCTCGTTTATTACTGGTATTGATTCATGGATAAAATTTTCAACCCCCCCCCCGGGATGCATGCAATCCTGTAGTATGGTCATGGCGGAAATGGTTGTAATATTTTAAGGACATAGACTGAGCTGGTTGGGAGTGTGTTTCTTGTAAACAGATAATGATAGGGTTTTTCTTTACAATTAGCTGTTGAAGTTCACTTAAGTTATTCTGTAAACCATTGATATTCCATTGAAGTAGGAAGTTATCTATCATCATTATTTTTAACTATTAAATCCTCGGCAATTTTTTTGGTGAGTTTTGTTATTCGTATTTTTGTGGAATGATCATTAATGGTAGAGTATACCGACTTTAATTGGATAAATACAGTATCCACCGAACTAAGTGGGATATTCAATTTCATAAATAATTCTTGGACCGATAAGGATTTATTATTATCATGGATCAATGAAAGTATTTTTTCAAAGGATATACTATCTTTAACTGTTTTTAGGTTATTTTCTATGCATTGCTTAGCCGGCAATAAATTGATTCTCAATTTTTTTTTTGTTCATCACTTTCTTCTTTCTTCTTTTTTTGTCGTTGAAATTCATTGTTGTACTGGATTGCGGAAGATATAGAGTTCCCAGTGCGTTTGTAGCTTTTGCTATTTAATAACATTGGATCAGTCAGGTTTGATTGGACTCCTTCTAAAGTCGAGGATTTGTTTAGTTTTAATGTTTTTAGGCCGCTGGAAGTAGTCTGATCAGTCAAACTTTGATCTACATCGTTACTTGTGCTTATATCAGAGTTGGAAAGGCTTTCGGGTACTAAACTACCTCTTCTTGGCTTATTGCAGCTAATGGGTTTAAGTTCAACCGCTTCCATTTGTTCTCTTTCCCCTCTTTCTGGACAGTTATTATTAGAATGATCCTTCGTTTTACATGAGCTACACTACCGCTCATCTGTTGATAAGAATATTCTGAAGGACTCATTATCGTAGTTAACACTTAATGATTCAGGGACATTGTCCATATCATCATTAGTGTCCGCAGAGAATAAAATTTTAGATAGACGTATTGAAGACTTTAATACTATACGGAATACAATTGAGCGAATAACAGAACTTCGGTGATTCAATGTATGTTAGACTAGTTGTTGTTTGGGTGTTGTGATAAAAGAGTGTTAACGGGGAATATGCTAGTAAAATACAGATTAAATCAAACTATATTATATCCGTCATTGTCGTGTAAAATAAATCGTTTTTTATTTTTTTGTTAAAACCGTTTTTTATTTTTTTGTTAAAATCGTTTTTTATTTTTTCGTTAAAATCGTTTTTTATTTTTTTATTTCAGTCCGCTAAATTTAAATATGGCGTTAATGGAAAACTCGTTGAAATGTGAATACGACGAGAAATACGGAAACAACGAACAACGTGAAGACGATGTCAAACATTTGAAGGAATGGATGACGAAAAAATATAATCTGCTGGATACGGCCGGTATTTCAAAAATAATTTTATGAAACTTATATACGGTTTAATTTAACGAAATAATATAACCGGACGATGTGAAAGTTATTATTATTTCAACGTGCTTCCTTTATACGTATGCCTTCTTTCTTCTTTAGTATCACGAATGTTCTCTAAGCTTATTCTAGGCGTTTACTGCTGTGTGAAATAATTCTTCGTTCTTGATCCTAGGCTAATTCGTTTGGAATTATCGATTCTTCGTTCGCATTTCTGTACATTGATGAGCGGAATAATTTTTTAAAATTTTAATCAGTCCATTTTCGCGAGTTACTAAAAAAGATTTTTTTCAACATTGATAAACATTATGATCTTGAACTTAATTCAAGTTATCCGCCATGAAATGGAAAAACTATTAATAATCTAGAACTATCATTTTCTGCTTCAAATGTCATACTAGGTGGTTACAGAATTAAAAATACAATAAAAAATCTTAAATTTATCTCCAATAAATCAATCTATGACACTAATAATTTAAAGTATCTTAGCATTATATTCGACCGTAAACTTTGTTTCCTTTCTCATATTGAATATATTCATATGTGATTCTATATATTTTAAACTAAAAATGCTGTAACCAACAATTTTCGAATGAAGTATAAGGAAAGAGTCATCCTCTATAAAGGCTTAGTGCAATACATTAATAAATATGGATCGCTAGTATATATAAACAACAGATTTTTGGGTATTGTCAATAAGCATCAAAGAAAGTTCCTGTTGAACATTTCAACAATCGAACCTGACCCACTTCAGCTACCAATGTGATCTCTAACATCATTCCACTGAACCCTTTTATCATTGGTGCCCCATCGGCTCTGAGTATAGAGTCAGGGGAGATGTTACTCTTGTTAAGAATCTCTGTAACGTAAAGTATATTTCTTCCTCACATATATCCTTGTGGCAGTTGAGGTGGGACAGTTGTCAGACATGAAGGAAGACCTATATGTTCTTCCAAAAATTTTATGACAGAACTAGGTTTAAGAATATTAATATTAATTTTTACAACACGCAAGTGCCCTCTGGCCGTGGTAAATTGGGTGCCTTTTTTCCATAGGTTCCATCTTTTCAGCAGTCCAGGGTGTATGTTCAGGAATGGTAACTAATTTATATTTATAACGTTTTTAAATATTCAAGAAAACTAATTCAAACGAGAATTCTCATCTTTTAGTGCAATCATTACTTCCACCCATACTTGTAAATAAATATTTCCCCCCATTAGTTTAATCATTGTATGAATTTTATGTGTATCTACACCATTTTAATTCTTCTCTTATAATCTATTGAATAGTCTATATTTGGATGACTACACGTTTTCTTTAATTTACAAAATTGAACGTGTATATTATTTTATTTTATAAATATTATATTTTTTGTTTAATGTTGTTATTAAAACTATTATTAAGTCACAAAATTCCATTACACCCATACTGGATGTGTAAAGGGACTATATTATTCATTACTTTACCATCTTACACTTTACATTGCAGAAAGTTTCCACACACATATACTTCTTTTTCTCCATTTATATTTAATTTCTCTGTTTGTTTCAGCTACAATCTCAATTACATATTTTAATCGAAGCACACAACTCTCTGCACCTTTATAAATACAACCAACTTGCCCCACCGACAGAGTTCGGTTTGGGGAACCATTTAAAAATATATATATATATATATATATATATATATATATAACTAAACGAATGAAGTATATAAAATACTTTTCTTTAATAATCATTGCAGTCTCGACTAAATGATCAATAAGCAATTTTAATTACAGATAAAAGATGTGATAAGATGGCAACAACAGAGGACTGTAAATAGACTGAAGACGGGATGTGAAAAGAGTAGACACAACCTGGATAATTGGGGGCTAACAGAAGGTGAGCTTCATTTTTTTGCATCTAACGGACAAATTTATTTAGGCCAAACTGCAATAGTTATTTAGCTGATGCCGGATCGCTTGTCTTATGAACGTACGCTGTTGTTTCAACTTGCGGATTTCCAGTATGCCACTGATAGATAAACGAAAAATTCAGGGACCACTTCTGAACAGATCTTTGTGGGATGAAACTTACATCGTATCAGTTTTAAATTGAACCCGATTTTCCTAAAATTTTACACTCTAAAAATACTGCTCGACGAGCAATACTAGGTAACAAGGTAAATAAATGTAGAAAGTATGTATCATCATCTGCGGTAGTGCAACGGTGTTGTGACGTCACTGCGACCCATACGATACATTCGTCTACTAATAGTACTGGCTTTTATTTATCAAGTTGTGTTTGTGTTCCTTGTACTGTGGTTTATTGTTGTTCTTTTTATTATTTTTATATATATACACACACACACATATATATATATTTGTATTTACATTTTATTAATTTTATAACAGCCAATATACTATGAATTTGATCGCCCAATAAACAAAAATTTGTTGTTCGAAGCCATGAAACATCACTGGGTTTACAGTCAGAGCAATTGTTTCAGATATGGGACCTTTTAACAGAAAACTTTTTAGAAAACTTGGTTTAAACCCCCAGCACAGAGGTATCATAAATCCATATTGCCACCATCGTAAAATTTACTCATTTTATGATGTTTTTTCATGTTTTAAAATTATTTCGAAAACGCCTTTTAGACGAAGTATTTAAATTATCAACTGGAGAAGTTATTACGAAAGATATATTTGTAAAATTAGTTAAACAACAACTGGAGATTTAAAATATACCCATAAAATTGATTAGCATAATTTACTAGTTTTTAGCATTGTGAGACAAAGAGTTAAAAAAGCTGCTTAATTATTATCAGGAACTTTAGCCTCTCTATAGATTATCCTTGGAAATTAACATGTTAAATTCATATATACCGTAAATAATGGATTCGTTATTTTAAATCCGAGAATAAAATGAAAAATGCGTATGGAACTAACACCGAAGACCATAATATGGCTGCTAATCTATGTGCGTCTATGCGAATGATTGGAAAATCAACTTTTCCGCCACTTCAAAATGGTTCTATAATATCAATACGAAGTTTACATAGGAATTATGTACTGATTTACGTTCTCAAGGATAATCAGGATATTTTAGAATCCTAGTTTTCAGTTATAAGAGGTTTAGGAAAATTTTACTACCATGGTCTACTAACTACGATAACTCTATTATTATTATTTTACTAAAGATTTTTTTCAATAAATATGTATTTTTCTTAAATTGAATTTTTTTAATATTCTAAGATTTTTATTTTTTAAATTGTGTATTATCGGCAAGATATATTTTCGTATCTTTGTTTCTGAAGTTGTATTTTTTTTCTTCTATATTGTATATTTTTATTATTCATTACTACTATGCACTCCACAGGCTCCTTTCTTCATGCACACAGGTAGTCCATGGGACTATGTTTTTCACCCCATCACTGCCCTTAGATTAAGTACACAAACAGGGGACTATTACATGCTTCTACTTACTTTTCAGCTACACACTACTTTTATGCACTTCTATAATTATTTAGCTGTTAGCACACTAGTCCCCTATCCTTTATAATAACACCTACATTTTAAGACTAGCCCCACTGGGTAAATCCGGATTGTGCAACAAACTAAAAAAAGAAAAAACTACGATAACTCAGCGAATAAAACATTATTTTTCGGCAACTATGCGGTCAGTATAATAAACTGTGCCATCAGTAAAAACGAAGAAGATTATGTAGCATTGAACGTCAATTTTATAAATATTTTTGGAAATGAATACGATGAATCTGAAACGGTTTTAGCTACAGAATGCTCAGGTTCATCCACGGATGTAGAAGACTTCCATCGGTTTTTGAGTAAAAGTTACCAGAAACTGTTAACAAACATATCAAAAATAAAGAAGAGAATAATCACTCATTACATTGACAGGCTTATAGAATTCAAAAATGAGGTCTGTGTACAACGTTTCAGTATGGATATGTGATAATGAAACGGCTATCGAAAGAGACTAGTTGTCCAAAATCTCAAGTGCTTCTATTATAATGGCTTAATGACGTTTGTAAAATTGAGCAGGAATTCAATTGAGAAATTAATAAATTGTATCTCATTTTGTCTCGTTTGCTCTAAAAAGTTAATTACACTGTGACATAATTAAATATAATATTAGAGCGTAACATATGAAATTCTAGTGCTTTTTTGTGAATCAGTTGAATGGACTTTCTTTCACGCACGTAGTAATTCATTTAATTCATTTTCTAATCTTCCTCAAAGATAAATCGTAATAGATTTATACGTGAATTGTGTCTGCTAATTAATATGGACAACATACAAATATATATATTGTTTGGAAGATATATATACGATTGAACCATTTGTCAGGAAACCAGTGGCGGCTCGTGACAAGTTAATTTGGGAGGCTCTAATATAAAACTATAATAATTTATAAAATGTAATGACATAAATATATATTTTTAGCGACTTCTTCATTATGTTTAATAATGTTTAACATATAAGCAGAATCTAATTTAAGCGCAATATTTACAGAACCCATTAAACCTAGTTCCATACAACAATTCATGTGACGAGCTGATAGTTCATGCTTTTTTGCTCTTTGATTTAAATGTTTTAGATCATTAAATCCTAATCGTGCCCATGTCATGTCACTTCCATCTTTAAAAAAAAGTACACAAGGAAAACAGAAAACGCGTTAAATTACCTCACATCCGCATATCCATTTGAATTTTTTGTAAATTTCTTTTGAAAAATGTCTTATAAAAATACGTGTACCTACTTTATCTTGTTGATTCAAATTTAATATGGGTGTGGGTCTCCCTAGTTTCTTAATTCTAACCTTTTCTGATAATGGAAGCATTTTAAAATTTCCTTTTAAAATATTTTATTATCCATCATTATGTTTTAAAAATCAACGTTTAACAATAATTAAATTTAAACATTTAATTAGATAAATAAAAAATATTACACGTTGAAAAATTACTATAAAATAAGTGTTGGCGAAAGCAGTGCTTGCGTTCAGTTAAGTAACAAAATCGATATTGTAAAATCGATTATTTAAAGAAGAGAAAGAAGGATAAAAAAAACACAAAAAAAAACGGCAAATGAAAACACGTGTTTTTCGATAAGTAAACAACGACGTGCAACGCAAATATATTGTTAAAACTGGTTATAATCGCGTGTGAAACAGTCGAGGGCTCACTTATCTAGAGCCCCCAGACGACTTTAAGTTACGCTCGGGAAACTTCGGTTCTCTTCGTTTTTCGCATGTATTCTATATACCGTGTGAGGGTTCAATCCTGAATAGCCCACGTACTGTATTATTGGTTGTTATTATCACGTGACCGTAAAATCAGCTATTGACAACGTTGACGCGAGTCGATTGCATAGTTCCAGGTTCCAGTACAGTTAAAAAAATCCGACGATTGTCAGCTGGTATTTTAGCTGTTCGTTTAAGGAATCCGCGCAAAAAAAGCATATTTTGCATTCTTTTTTAAAATGGATTCTTACAAAAGAATTATTTTAAAATTAAAAGTTTTATTCCATATACTGATTTTTTTTAAGTCATTAAATAATATGCATTTCTTAAAAACTCGCACAGGGAGGCTCGCGCCCTTGAGCCCCCCTGGAGGAGCCGCCCCTGCAGGAAACGTTAATTTTGTCATGAATTCAAATCCGATTCCTACCAAACCGGTAATATTATTTGAATAAATAAATCATTCCTTGTATAACATCAAGGCCCAAAGAAATTATCATAAACTTTTATACACACACATGTATACATGTATATATATATAAATATATATGTGTGTGCATATATGTGTATACATAAAAGCAGTTAAATGCATAAATAATATATTTATACGAACTAGTTGGAACTTTTTACGTTTCTCGATTTCGTACTTTTTCTAATTCAATAGCTGTCAAATATTTTTAGATTTAATATAAAATTTAAGAAATTGTGAAGTAAATTTTTTAGACTAAAATTTTTCACTTGAATCGTGAATACCGATAAAAATAATGAAATGAATCCTACTTTTCAGACGATGCTTTCATTGCGTGGGTTTATGCATCGTGTGAATGTAATTTACAAATTGCTAAGCAATTCCTGGATTCTTACTGCGTACATATTTCCAGATTCTATAAAATGTACTCGCATTGGGATGATATGGAAGATAGTTTACAAAAAACTTTAGATACCGGGTTAGTAAATAGATCATTGTCAAAATCCATGTCATTCAGTTCACTGTGTTATTTAAATCTGTATTATTTGTGTTATAGTAAACATTGTTACTGTTATTTTGACTGTCATAAAAATTATATTTTTACGTTATTAAATGCGTTTTTTACTTGACTAAGTTTAAACATATTATTATTATCGTACCCGGTCGGTTATTATAGTCCTTTTTTCGTCCATTATTTTTAAATAATTAATGTTTCTTCATCAATATGTGCATATAGTTTGTCAAAATCAAACTTCCCAATTATACTACAGTTAAACAGGTGTTCATTATTCATGTAACACATATACAACAGATAGAATAACTGTCACAGATATGAGGTTTGCTGCGAATAAGACGGTTGTCAAGTAAATAGTCGTGAATCAAATGTGGTTATTGGTAGAATGTCCCACACTGGCGATTCCAGTGACAAGGCAATGAGACGAGCGGATGCAGACGTGCAACTTGAGGAACTACCTAATAAAAGTCCGTATCATACGACTGTCTCGCCCTCAGCAGGGTTTAGCCGCTGTCAAAGACTTTCACCGCGGTACCTCCTTTGTGGCAATCTGCTGCTTTACAATCAGGATTTTGGTGCAAAGATTAGGGCATTACGCAAATTGCGTTATTTTTCTCCTGTCTTTCTTTAATCATTTCCCTCTTCTCCATCTGCTTAAAAGGCGTGATGTTTTCAGTTATCTTCCTTCTAGGTTGTCACTTGATAAAAAACATACGTGATCGATGAAATGTGAGTGCACGGTTTCATGCTCATGCTTGTACATCAATAAATTCGTGCACAATTTTCTGTATAACCCCATATCCCTAAATACACATCCTCACTCTTTTTCCTATTCCTTTTTCCTTTTTTTTTAATTCCTTCCTAGTTTGTGTTTTTTTCCTCGTTTTAAAGTCCTGTAGAGTTGAAGCACGGCGGTGTAGATAAAGTATCATAATTTTATATATGGGGGAATTGAGCATTGGTCGTGTCTGTTCTAAGAATAAGATGACAGACCGATCCGAAGACAGTTAGAATCAAACAGCTCTATTTAGCGTTCGCCAATAAGTGTCGGTAGTTTAAAAGAGTCTCCAAATGTGGTGAATAATAGAATGATTACACGTTGATTATAAAATAAAAACTTATTCATTTGGAATTCAGCAATCCGGAAACAAATTTTAATCTCAGTTAAGAGACATGCTAGATAAGTACCCAGTAAGATAGAATAATTTTATTTGGAAATTTCAATGTTCATGTTGGAAATAATCATTTAGGCCTCGGATAATAGACGGACATTGAGTTGGAAACCAAAATATAACAATTATCAGCAATGATGCAATTACGTTGGATAGGAACACAGCAGGCTCGCCAAAAAAATAAATACTATTTTGAGAATCATATCAATGTAAACGCATCACCCTATGTGGGAATCTTTATCAAGTGTAAATCTATTACAAGCTATTTGATCTTTTCCATTTAGATATTACAAAATCATGGACGTGCGTGTAAAGTTGAATTGATTTATAACATATTACTAAAAATGGACTCAACTATTTATTTATGAAGTAATCTTTGCATGCAAATTTAATATAGGGTGAAAGGTCAAGAGAAAACGTGTAAGGAATGAGTATACATATCCGTTAAAGTGATCAAATTATCAGACTATGCATTATCATAAAGCGGTGTCCTGCAACGAAATATTAATGAGAAAACAGAGGAGTGAAAGGAGGAACTCCTTGTAGTAAAAAAAACTTATCAGATATGAATACTCTCCAGAGAACTTAAGCAACCAAGTCGATAGCAGGATAGCAGTAACACAAAGCTAAACAATAGCTTAAGCACTTATTTTGAAATTTATTTGGACTGAGTGGGTTACTGCGCGCAAAATTTGTATAAAAAAGTATTAAAATTAGATAATTACTATCCTAACAAGTGCGACTATCATAAGAAGATATATTCCCCTAAACACTTTAATACAAATTATTAAACAGCCCCCGAGTTAATAAATTAATCCACGCTCAAGAATAACGTTGTAAGGTGATTATTACACATAAGCATGTGACACAGCATTAATAATTCTACATGAGAATAATGTGTTATGTGATGGAGTAAAACCTCCTAATTTAGCCAATACTTGGCTTCGAACGACTGTAATATATTAAGTGTTTGGATACTATTATCCAACATCCGAAAAGAATAAAATATTCAAAAGAGGCATATTGGGAAATATATACATTGAATATAATTTAGTAGAGAACAGATACCTTCAGGAATTCCTAAGTATTCAGTGCACGTTGTGCGGAAATTTTTTATGCTGTGTGCATAAAAATAAATAAATGAGCTTTCGTATAGTTCGTTGGTGAACATCGTGACTAACGTTACACAAGCCAACATCCAAGCTATTACTTATATGCAAAGCACATGCGCGCGTATATGATATTATATGGAGTATGGTGCAACTATCTTCTCCATAATATTCCACAGTTTTATGATGATTTTGTACATAATGATATTAAAGAAATTCAGTTTATAATCTTTGGTCTCTGGTCATATTCTTTATCTAAACGCTTAAACATACGCTTATTAAAAGATAAATAACTAATCGATACATCATCATTATCATAAATTTATAACTTATTACAATTAATATTAGCTGCATAATGAATATTTTTAAATACATATTACACATGTATACATTTATATAGGATTAATAAATTTGTTGTTTAGGGGTTATATTTTTAATGAACATAAATGAACATTTTATTTCAGCATTATAGCTATCTTGCCTGAACAAACGCCTACCAAAGAATATGTATTAGTAACGTCATTTTTCGATCCGGATCCGGAGAAATATATTATGGAAAATATTTTTATGTGCATCCTCATGTTGATACATGGTATGCGGTTGCGTTATAATGACGGAGCGAAATTTACGGTTATTATTGATATGAAGGGTTTTACCGTGCAGCATATTTTACGAACGGGTGTAAATAAAATTATGGAAATTAACATGCTGGGCAAGGTAAATTTTTTACGAAAAGCCAATTAAACGAACCTAATAAACGCATTGTTTTACATATTCGAATTCGTCTTCACTTATATACATGCGGAATATAAATGATGTAATAACTACCATTATAATCATCGAGAATTATGTTATACAGCGAATTCTCTGTATAATGGACACTATTGGGAGCAATGGAAATGTCTGTTATTTTTTAGTAAAAAGAGAAGGTAAAAACCCAGACGTTGATGAAGCTCTTAATTGATGGTTTAGCACAGTAACACGAAGAGGTGTTCATGTCAGCGGGCCAATGTTGAAATTAAAATCTGAAGAGTTTGCGAAAAAAATGGGTTATGAAGACTTTGCAGCTACGAATGGTTGGCTTGCTCGGTGGAAAGGGAGACATGATATCAAATTCAAAAAAAAACTCATGGAGAAAAGGCAAGCGCTGATTTGACAGTAGCTGAACAATAGAGTTCAAACAAAATTTCCAAATTCCTTTAAAGTTACAGCCTTAATGACATTTATTATGCGGATGAAACTGGTTTATTTTATCGAGCCACTCCAGATGGGTCATTAGTATACAAACACGAACAATTTATTGGTTCGAAAAAAGCTATCGATCGTATCACTGTGCTATGTTGTTGCAATGCAACTGGAAGTGACAAAAAAAAACCTTTTAGTTATTGGTAAAACTAAAATACCACGTTGCTTCAAAAATCTCAATGTAAGTAATCTGCCAGTAATATATTACGCAAACAAAAATGCATGGAAGACTGCTACTATTTTTTCAAAATGGTTAGAAAACTGGGATATAGAATTACAGAGAGATTCTAGAAAAATTTTACTCCTTATTGACAATGCAACTTCGCACCACACTGTCGTTAAACTGAAGAATATTCAAATTGAATTCTTACCTCCAAACACTACTTCACTAATTCAGCCACTTGATATGGGTGTCATAAAAAATTTAAGAGTGCAATATAGGAAGATGTTGATACAGCATATCTTAGAAACTATTGAAGACGACCTGGTAACAGTTTCTACAATGGCAAAAGATATCAGTTCCACAATAACAATACTGCAGGCTATACAATTTTTTGTCGATAACTGGAGAAAAGTCACTTTTTTGAAACAATTCAGAACTGCTTTGCTCATTGTGGTTTCAAGAAGCCTGATTATGAAATTGTTGAAATATAAAGTAATGAAACACCGAATGAATTACTACGCGTGAGCCAATCTGCCATGCTGTGACAATAATATTGAAGATTTGGATAACGAAATTATGGAAAATATCACAAAGAAGAAACAAATACAAGAATCAGAAAGTGATGATGACACCGATGACATTTCCTTACCTCCTGTGTCTACTGCAGAGATGAAAAAATGTATTGAAAAGCTCCGGCGTTATTTTATGCAACAGAATAATGAAGGTGCTCCTACGGCATCATTAGATAACTGTGCAGATTTTGTTCAAACGCAGCAGATGAAGAATTTACACCAAACAACTATAGCGCATTTTTACAGTATATGAACAATTTTTACAAATATCAGGTCAAAATGTATGATTAATGTGTAAATGATATGTCCTAAAATATCATGAAATCTTATTTAAATAATAAGTAATTCACTGTATGCATTTCTAGTGAATGCTCCACTATGAAAACCCGCGTGGTTAGTATCCCACAAGGAAGCGTGCTTGATCCATTTCTCTTCGCTTTATTCTTATACGACTTTCCTAAATTATCTTCAGCTAATTCCGCCTTATATTATTCTGTAGTTCATTCAGACGCCGTGCAATTAGTAATAAGATCATATTTTAAGAACTGGCAAATTAATATTAATCTAAACAGAACTGAAGCTATCTATTTTAGTCGTAGGCATCCAACAGCGTCTTAAAGAATTCTCATAGCAAATAAACCTATTAATCGGACTAATGAAATAAGCTATCTTGGTGTCTTTCTCGATTGCCGCCTAAATTTTACTCGGCATATATCTCGTATTCCAAGGTACTTCACTTCGGTTTTAATTGGTACGATGTTTTTATTCATAATAATATCTTTTGTAGTAATTTTTCTGTTTGTAAATGTCACATGAGTCGATTTTGCTTCATTAATTTTAATTTTCCATTTCTCACACCAAGATGTGATGAGATTTACGCTTGTCTGTAATATTTCATTCGCTTCATTAGGACAACTGCTTGAACATAAAACGGCCGTATCATCAGCAAATGTAGCAACTAGCGCGTTTTCAGATTTAGGCAAATCAGCAGTATAAAGGTTAACGTGGCGTAACCATATTGTAACTAAAAGAACAGAACTCAATATGAAAGTAAGGCGAATGTATTGGCTAATAGGAAGAAAATCGAAACTCACCTTAAATAACAAGGTGATACTTTATAAACAGATACTCATGCCAGTATGGTCATATGGATGCCAGTTGTGGGGATGTAGCGCAAAAAGTAATGTAAAAATAATACAAACATTCCAGAATAAAACTCTGAGAACACTTGCAGATGCCCCTTGGTACGTAAGCAACGAGACATTACACCGTGATTTAGCTGTACCATATGTGCAAGATGTCATTAAAAACGCAGCTAAGAAGCATGCTGATAGGTTGGATAAACATACCAACTGGACAGCAATTATCCTACTGGATAATATGGAGGAGATTCGCCGGCTACAACGGACGAAACCACTAGATTTACTCTAGTTAATGACAGGCTATGATGAAAAGCTGCTATGTGAACACTAATTAGCTACAACATCAATGGATGGGGCTATAAGTGACTAAATTGTAATCACCTATGATAACATCTACTGATAGCCTAGACAGGCTAGGCGTAGATTATAGCAGGGATATATAAAAAAAAATATATATATATATATCTCGTATTAATATTAAAGCGAAAAATCAATTTCTGTATATTAAGCAGTTCACTGTGGTAAAGTATTTTCACCGGCACATTATTAGGTTCGCGACGAGAATTATTAATATGTAGTGACTGCTAATAGATTTATGAAAATTTCAACCTTCCTCCGTGTTTGTAAGTCATTATGTAATTTTTTCATATAAGTTCTTTTTATATCGGTCAATGCCATTTAAATCTATCGTAAAACTAATGCGCAGTACAAAGTATACTTAGGTAATCTAGTTGTACCACAAGCGGAGTGCATTTGGATAAGCGTCTTACTTGGGAAATCCACATCAGAATAAAAGTTAAGGCAAACAAACGTGAATAATATTGGCTCATCGATAGAAATTCTGCATTAGATCTATCGAATACTATTATACCAACAAAAGCCAATTTGGACGTATGGTCTTCGATTATGGGGATTTGCTAAGACCGCAAATCGCAACAAGATTCAGGCCAGACAGAATATCATCTTGCGTGAAATTGTCGACGCTTATCGGTTTTCACGTAATGATGACATTCACCGTGATCTTTGGATAATGTTCGTCGACGATGTCATCAGAGATTTTGCCAAGCAGCACGAGAAGCTGCTGTTTCGACATGTCAATATGGAAGCCGTTAATCTTCTAGACACTAAATTAGATATTACACTCTATAAGTGTAATAAAGAGCGAAATTTAGTCTTATAATCAATAATTAGATTTAAGGAATGGTTAACCATTGGGTTAATTTCTTCGCATTCGTTTATATCACCTCACAAGATACGTAATGTGTTATGCGAAAAGCATTTTATGAACAGAGTTATTTCTTTTTAACACTAAGTTAAGATCGTAACGGGTAAAAAAAATTTTTTTGTTTGGTCAATAATGTGTGTGTCATTCGAGTATTCTACCGATCGTATGCGTAAATATGGTACTCTGCTTGAATGATATATTGTCGTAAAATTCATTTCAGGCTTTACTAAAACACACGCTTAAAGAATTGCATTATGTGAATTCACCGTTTCAAAATCAGACAATAATCAATTTATGTCAGCTAATTTCGCGTAAAGGAAAAACTCGGGTAAGTATTATATTTTAACGTGTCTCAATTTCGTCGAATAAAATATTTAACAATATCGTTTGTTTAACTAAAACTAGCACGTGAAATTTCGTTTAAACTTACAGGTACATTTTCATAAGAACGTTGATTGTCTGAAAGAATATTTCCCGGAAAAATTAATTCCCAGAGAGTTCGGCGGATACGGACCGACTCTGCGAGAATTGCAAGGTACGTATAAACTTTTCCATGATATAAGTCAATATTACTGTCTATGCAAAACTGAAAAATAATATTTACAACTTTGATAATACTCTAACGACGGTAATGACTTTAAATTGATTATAATGTAATATCGTTGTTCACATAAAAATTTACTCCACTTATCCACCATTGTATGGTACAACAGAAATGACCTTCATGATCAGACGTCTGTTTCTTAAAATGACAGTTTGGGATCGTTGAGGTGAGACTGTTTTCAGACCGGAAGGAAGTACGTTCCGAGATAAGCTTAAAAATCTAAATGTAAACTTTTACAATGAGCAGGGTCCTCTCTGGCCACGGGGAGTTTGGGTTCTATATACGTAGATTTCATCTTTCTAGAAGCCCGTAGTGTACCTCTGATGCTGTTGATAACATTCCATCTTTTAATGCTTTCTTATATTATCAATTCAAACGTTAAACATTGCACCTATTATGGCCGATGCTATCATACGCTTCCTGTATATTCTTAGTGTCAGTAGATATCTTTCAATTAACTAAAATAATAGATAACTTATAGTTTATTTCTTGATTTTGTGTTCACATCTTTCTTAAACCTGTGTATAGCGTATATAACTCACTCTATACGAGTGCATTTAGATAGTAAAGGTCCTTTTTTCCCCCAATATATCACTATCTGTTTTGCCTCATCCGAGATTCCGTCTATTCTTGTCATATCTTCCATCCCGCATCGCACTGGCAGCAATGAGCAAGTTAATAAGTGCTCCGAATCTTGTAACATGCCACAATCACATCTGTCATTATCTGTAATTTTCCATCGTTTCATGTTCTTCGCTGTTCTACCTGTCAGTGTTCTTATTCTATTTAGAGCTTTCCATGTTGACCACGGCAATTTATTACCGGGAGGTAGATGTTCGTCCGGTTGTTCCCATAATTTTAATAGGTTTTTTCATCCTTCCTTTCTATAATTCCATCCTAGTGATTTCCGGCGTTTATGTCAAAGCGTTTGCTGTTTTAAGAAAACTCTTTCTTGACTTGAGTCGACTTATTGCCGCATCTTTTGCATTCAATGCATGTCTTGTGTCTTGTTCTTGTTTTGTTTTCTCCTTTCCAACCATCACTTCCCGTCTTATATCTGGTGGTGCTATACCGGATAATATTTCTATTTTATCGATCAGTGTCGGCTTCAAACATCCTGGAACTATACCGTCGGTTTCGTGTAGTGCTACATCAATTCTTTTTACATGGGCTGAATTACGTCATACTGCACTAGCATATTCATCTGCGGAATAATACAGAGCTAAAGCCGATGTTCTTAATACATTTGGATCTACACCCCAGGTGGAGCCAATAAATTTTTGGAGTATTTCTTTTGGTATCTTCGCAATGTTCTTTAAATGTTAAGGCTTGGTCTAACTTCACGCCTAAGTACTTTCGGTTGTTACAATGTCCAAGCGATATCCCTTGCCATTTAACATTTAATTTGCGTTTTGCACTCTTATTTCTCAAATGAAACGCCGATACTTGGGTTTTATTAGGGTTCGATTTGAGGTAATTTTTCCATAGTCTCCAATATTTCATTCAGAATATTTTCTACCTCGCAACTCTTGAGTTATAATAGCTAAATCATCAGCGTATATAAAGTGTTTTGTTGAACTTCCACTTGTTTAATCATTAGTATATATGTTAAATAACATTGGTGCAAGTACGCTTCCTTGTGGTAGACCGTTGTTCTGTTTTCTCCATGTGCTCTTTTTGATTTGTAGCGTTACATAGAATCGCCGATTCCTCAATAATGTGCTAATAATTTTGGTTCATTCGTAATCGTCAGTAAGCTTGTATATTTTTTTAATTAGTATTCTACGATTTACTGTGTCATATGCTGCGCTTAAATCTATGAACGTCGCACCTGTTACCATTTTGTTTTCATATCCATTTTCTATTTCATGGACCAAGCTTAAGATTTGCGCTGTGCATGACCTTCCAGCTCTAAATCCGGCCTGCTGTTTAATAAGTTTGGAGTTTATTTTTTCACTAATTCTATTTAATATTATTCGTTCAAATATTTTATAACTATGACACAGTAAAGAGACAGACCTAAAATTTCCAGCATACATAGCGATTTTTCCCGGTTTAAGTAATGCAACCACGTGCGATTTTAACCATTCTTTAGGAATTCGGTCCATGATAATGCAATTCTTAAACATATCTAGAAGCGATTTTTTAGCTTCAGGTCCTATATGTTTAATTTGTTCCGTCATTATGTTATCGACTCCGGGTGCTTTCCTATCTTTCATTGTCTTAATTGCCCTGTCTAGTTCATCCATTCTGAGCGGTTCATTAAGCTGGCTCGTATTATCAGTTGTTTTCACTATCAGTTTTGGTTTATCTATTCTACCTTTGATTTTTCCATTCATTAATAATTTTGTAATATTTATATATTCTTCTGGTTGTAGTTTTTCATTATTCATGTTTTTTATCAGCTTCCAAGCTTTGTAACTATTTTTCGGCATGTCTGGATTTTCTATTGTTGAAATCCACTCTTTTTTTTTCTTTCTCCTACTATTATTCCCATGAGATTTTCACCCAATTCAATGGTAGCTTCGTCAAAAGTATCTGTTTCATACCTTTTATAGTATTCTTCTAGATTGTCAATAGCTTCTTGACATAATCCCTTTACATAAACATCCTCTTGGTATATGCCTTTTAGATACTTTTTTTAAGAGCTCCACAAAATTATGATAATTGACGGGTGTTGGTTCTATCGTTCCTACCTCATTATCCAAGTCATTTGCAAATTCAATCCATTTTGCTTTTTTAAAATTAAATCTTCTTCTAAATGGTACCTTTCGCGGCACTATTGCTGCATTTACTTCACATAGAATTGGCCGGTACTGTGATTTCAGTATGGGATCCAATACTGCTTTAGTGGTCATATTCCTTATGTTATCGCTCACGACAATGTTATCCGGATTATATCCTCTACGCCATCTACCACTATTAAACGATGATATGATCGTGGACTAAGCTCAAACAGTTCATTTCTGCCCAGTTTTCAACAGCTTCTCCCTCATCATTATTCTTTGAGTATCCCCACATCATGCTGTGGCTATTGAAATCTCCAATTATAATCTTTGTACTTGTATTTTCATAATTCACAGGTTTCTCAAACTTGAAGGAAATGTTTGGGGGGTTTATAAACCGATGTTACACTACATTTCCCTATGTCTACTGCGATTATTTCTATGTCATTCTCTTCTGTACGTCCAGTTGATGTAATTTCCAAGTCTGGCCTAGTAAGTATAGCACTACCGTATTTTTTGCGTGACCTTTCCATCGCGAGTTTCATCCCGGACAAATTTGGTGTCCTATATTTTATTTCCAAATATGTTTCTTGTATGCAAAGCATATCGCATTTAGTTTTTTTGCATAGTTCAGACAAAATATCCTCCTTTCCTGATGTCAGTCCTTCGATGTTTATTGACAATACTGTTAAACTTGGTTTTGGTCCTAAAAAGGACCTTTTCTTTTGACCGTGCTTGGTAGGATTAGCCAGCGAATTCTGCATTGTTTTACGCATAATTATCTCGCTGTTTCCAGGGACACCGCGTGGAGGTTCCTACCACGCCGCCAATTCTTTAATAAATGAATTATTTAAATTAAAAATAAGAATATATAATAATAAATATAGAAAACAGAATATTAATAATCTCGTGTTTTCACATCGAAGAATATAAAAACGAATTTGTTGACAGAACACAGAATATCGCGTAAATAATTTTTAAATCCGGGGAACTGATTGTTTTTCCTACAATTTCCAATGATAATTGAATGTTTTTATTACAGTTATTTAGATTAGACGCAAAATTGTTCGAAATATTATTATTATCTTTATTATTCTGTATTATTAAGATGGAGGCACGTGCTGTCAAGCGATAGTTACGGTTGTAAGTACGCGCGTTATCTTTCTGTTTTTCGGTTGTATTACATAGTTCGATTGTAATCGTTATCTCGTCGTGATCGTATTATTAACTTTTGATATTAATTTTATCTTTTCAAGTTGACATGGATAGTGAATTCGTGAAGAAATTTGAACAAATGTTTGCGGACATAAAAGGTATCAAATTAGTATGTAGTATTACTAACTCAAAAATCGATAGTATTATGTCCGAGTTAAATAAACTCAAAAATGAAAATATAATTATTAAAGAGGAAATGGACACGCTCAGAAAAGAAAACGTAATTTTGAGAGAGGAGATAAATAGATTTGAACAATATTCAAGAAAAGACAATGTAATTGTACACGGTGTTCCTTTTGAGGAAGCCGAGAACATTAGGAGTAAGTTCTGCAATGTGGCGGAAAAACTGAATGTGATATTGAACGATTGCGATATTAAAGCTGCTCATCGGCTGCCGTCAAGAAATACCAACAAGCCACCACCGATTATAATTAAATAATCTCGATAAACTAAAACACATAGTGTGGTTAACAGTAAGAAGCGGAAGTTAAGTGGGAGTGACGTTCAACTAGCATCGAACACGCCGATATTCATCAACGAGGATATGCCCACATATACACGGCAATTGCTGTTCACAGCGAAACGTTTATGTAGGGTGTCGCTCCGGAATTGTTTATATTAAGATAAACGATCAAAGCGCAAGTATTCGAGTGCTTAGTATATCTCAGCTCGAACAACTGGTAGGAAAACCAGTTAATACCCAGACCAGTATGAAGCTATGAAGCAGAGGCAGACGGATAGAGTTAGACCGATAGAACAACCAGTTCACTCATCAAGTAGAAAAAATCAAACGCAAGCTCGATTAGATAAGTTCGTTGCAACAGATCCATCATCGGTAATTCGATCATCATCGCCGCTGAGCACGCGATCTAAATTTAAATAGAATAAAAAAAAACTGACTTTTTCTTGGGCCCACCAAGAGCACGGCCCACCAAGAGCACGAGCTCTCCTCACCCAGAAAGTACGATAAACGAGGGTGTGTATACCAAAGTTCCTTTAACCGTTCCCATAATTATAAATAGTAACGTTAATAATAAAAATAGCAATATCGTAATTGTAAATAAAAATAAGAGTAAAAATAAGAAATTTAGTATCGGAAAGGGCGTTAATCTTAAGAGTAAGCGCACACATGTAATTAAATTTGGCACATTAAATGTTAGAACTTTAAAAAAAGACGAAAGTCTATTAGAATTAGAGGAGGCTTTTGGTGCGTTGGACATAAAAGTTTTAGGATTATCGGAAATTCGTAGAGCAGGTGAAAAAATAATAAGTACAAATAGAGGTAATTTGTTCTATTTTATCGGGAATGACAAGGGACAAAGAGGGGTAGGATTCTTAGTAAAACCAGAGTATAAAGATAAAGTTATCGAGGTCAGGGGGATTCCGGATAGGATAGCCATTTTAAGATTAAATTTTAATAGTAATCATATATCTTGTATTCAAGTATATGCCCCAACCTCGGTAGCAGACGATAGAGAAATTTGAGAGGTCTATGAAATTTTGGAAAAAACGGTAACCGAACTGAAAGTCAAAGATAACAATTTAATAGTAATGGGGGACTGGAATAGTCAATTTGGATTGAAAAGGCACAATGGGAAATTATGGGTACGGGATACGTAATGAGAGAGGTTGGAGGTTATTACGGTTCTCTCAACAGTTTGATTGGAAGATAATTAACAGTTTTTTTAAAAAAAGAAATGGCAAGAGGTGGACGTGGATATCACCGAATATGGAGAATAAGTTACTAATAGATTATATTATGTCCCCCAAAAGGGAACAAAAGAATAACCAATTTCGAAGTTTACGATACGAATTCCTTTAAGTTTTACACAGGTTAATTACGGTTACAATGAAAATTACGAAATGTCCATGCAAAAGGGTATTCAGTAATAAAGGTGGTAGAAAATTAAACCTCGCGGAATATAAAAAGAAAGTAGCAGAGTTACTCGAGGACACGAATTACCCAGAAACATACGATAGTAATGAATCCTATAATAAAATAGCAGAGACTATATTAGCAGCAATAACACAATCGATGTACACTCCCGGAGAAAATGACAGGAGCACACTATTAAACGACGAAGTAACTAAATTACATAAGCAGAGGGCTGTTTTACTAAGAATTAAGAATAAATCGCCCAAAGAAAAAATTGAGTTGAACTTAATATCTAAATTAATAACGATTAAAGTTAGAGAGAAAAGTGAGTTTAAGAAAGCCGAAATAATCAGAGCAACTTTGGAAGGAAATAAGAATATTAAAAAAATGAGAAAACAGATAAGTATTGGAACCACCTGGAACACATACTTTAAAAATTCGTTAGGACAAAAGATTTATGATAGACATGAAATAAATAAGTTGATAACCACCTATTATACAGAATTATATAAAGACGATGGTAAGGACAGGGATGGAAAAGATAGACATGCTAAGAGAGTAGTGGATCCGGAACCAGAGTTTTTAGTCGGTGAAATTAGAACGGTGGTAGAAAACTCGAGAACCAATGTTAGTCCAGGTCATGACGGCATTAGGAACGAACATATAAAAGACGGGGGGGAGGTTTTAATTAAAAGATTAGTTATGCTTTTTAATAAAATTTTGAAATCATGTAGTATACCAGAAGAATGGAATTACTCCGATCTGATTTTATTGTTTAAAAAAGGGGACCGTTACAATATTGAGAACTATCGTCCAATCACATTAAGTCTGAGCATCTCTAAAATATTCTCAAAAGTAATGGAAAAAAGAATCAGATATTTTTTAGGAATTCAGCAACAGTCAGAGCAAGCTGGTTTTCGTAAGAATTTTTCCACAGCGAACCACCTGCATACAATAAATCAAATTATAGAAAAATGTAGGGAGTATCAGATAAACCTTCACCTAGGACTGGTTGATTGTAACAAAGCATTCGATTCCTTAAATCATGAATTTATTTTTAGGACATTACAAAATCAGAGGGAGTGCCTGAAAATTATATCCTGATAGTTGAAGAAATGTATGGACGTTTAAAAGGTAGAATAGTTACGGATGTTAAAGGTCAATATTTTGCAGTTAAAAGGGGGGTCAGGCAGGGTGACCCTCTTTCACCGATTCTATTTAACTGCGCATTAGAAGAAGTTTTTAAAGAAATGAATTGGGAGAACAAAGGGATAAATATAAACGGGATGAGAATATCTAACTTAAGATATGCCGACGACATAATTCTCCTTGCTACATCATTGGAAGAGCTAGGACAGATGCTTTCAGAACTGAATGCAAGAGGGGCAACTGCAGGTCTATCCATGAATATTAAAAAAAGTAAAATATTAACAGAAAATACAAATGTCAATAAAGTACAGTTAGATAGCAACTACCTAGACCTTGTAAGCGAAGCAACACTTAGGACAGTTATTATCATTTAGGAATCAGATGGAAAAGGAAATGAACGTAAGAATCACAAGAAGCTGGAAAAAGTATTGGGATTTAAGATGCATATTTAAAGGTCCTTGTAGTAACAACCAAAAAAGCCAGATTTTTAATATGTGTATTATACCGGTATTAACTTACGGTTCTCAAACTTGGGTGTTAAATTCAGTGACAATTAACAAGCTCAAGATTACTCAGAACGCTATTGAAAGATCAATGCTGGGGGTTAAGAGAAAGGATTGTTATAAAATAAAAACACTTAAGCATCTGTTTAAAAATAATATTGATGTAATAAGCTACTCTAGAAGGAGAAAGTGGGAATGGGCCGGCCACGTAACTAGGTTAAAAGATGATCGATGGACCTATAGGACTACTTTCTGGTAATCACAAGAGAAGAATTTGTCATCAAAGGGGTAGATGGAAGGACGATTTTAATAATTTCCTAAATCAAAAACATTTCGAAAAAGTAGCTATAAATAGAAAGGAATGGGAGCGGTTAAAGGAAACCTTTGCTCTTTATGGGCCGAGGAAATTTAGTTTATAAGTTATATAGTTAATAATTCATTTATATTCATAAATCCTCAATAAAGGTATTTTGATTTTGATTTTGATTATTAAGATATCGTCAACATATATTTCCCTTAATTTAACATTATTTTCAAATATATTATTATTTTTCAAAATATTGTTCTATAATTTGTTCATATAAATATTAGACAGAACGGGTAATAATGGAATTCCCATAATTAAATTACTATTTCGTTTATAATATTTTTTTTTTTGTACTGGAAATCATTTTGATTTGTACCTCTGGTCAAAGTAGCAGAGTACGACACGGTCATAAATCGAAGAAAAAAAGGGGATAATTTTGATTTAATAGTGTCCATGTAATAATATATATATATATATATGTATATATCATTATGTGAATCGTTGTTCTTAACATATTCTGTCGAATGTTGTTACGCATATTAACTACGTATAATGATATTAATGTATCATTATTTTATTACGTTTTATTTCTTTCGGGAAAATTTATTAATATATTATTTTTAATACTAAATTTATCTTGAAATTCATAACTTTCGTTTAAAACTATTTTCTATTATAAGCTGGTGTAACGATGCAGTTTACTAACAGTCGAATAGGTTTATTGGTTTTTTATGTAACCTTAAAAAAAATTATTCCCTAACGTTTTGAAAACAATTTTAAATTTTAAAATGAAAACTGCAATTGTTTTTCAAAACGTTACGTAATTAAAAAAAAATCAAAGACATAGCTTACACCGAAAAAAATCGTATATGAATATTTATTTACATTAAACTTTCTCATATTTCCGAAGCATTTTAAACAATAGATTTATATCCTTTTCTCTGTACTCTGTCCTACATATGGACCTGGCGACAAAATGAGATTCTAAAAAATGTGTATTGCAATTTTTCTACGCGTGTTACGTGGTCTGTCCAGCGCACGGCACGTGTTCCTTCGGACGTTTAATCTGCCCAAAATATCAAACTATTTTTCCGTTTATTTTTTTTAAAGTTTCCTATCTATTTTGAACTCATCGTTAATCGATTTATTACTTCGGTGTGTCGTACAAAGAATTTATCTCTAACGCATTAATACGATTTTCGTCAGATTTTTAAATAGTGCGCGTCAGAGTTACGTTAGAGAATGAGTTATGATTCGATTGCAATTTTAATAAATGTAAATCTCTTCGATAACCGATATTTTGTATTATCTTATTCTAAAAATAATTCTTTTAGACGATTCTGTTCTTTTAATATTAAATCGTTTCATTTGTCCGCAGAAACCGCCAGAAAAGATATTTTACCGATGGTTGATTATATACGACGGCAACGCGAACTTATCGAAGTAGGTGAAACGAAAATTCGGCTTGAAAAAGAAATTTTAGATAACGACGTTTTCGGAGTTGACGGTATATTCAGAAAGTTGGAAATCGATTAGCGTTTCAATAGTCATCAAAGTTACTCAAAAAAATTAATTTTAGTAAAATTATAATTAATTTAAAAGAAATTAATTTGAAATTAACGGCATCAAAAAAATGTGGAATTCTAACTCTGTCTATCCTAAGATTAATGAATTCACAAATTTCTTAACTGTAAATAATGCAAAACCGAACTAGATTACAAAATGAAAATCAAATTTTCATATATACACCCATGCCATATAAGCAGGCGTAATAGAGGCGTTGTTCTAATCATACAACAAAGCATAATGCACTACAGAAGTCATTATGGATTTCCGTTTATCTTTAAACAGTCGCATCAATCACATCATAGATAATGCGCATGGAGCTATTCAAATAATTTCAACAATATATAATCGGAGATCCCACCTCACGGTCATAAATAAGTTATTATATACAGCTATCATTCGTCCTAGGGGTTAACTTATACTTGCCCTGCCTGGAGTTCAGTTTCCAACAACAATTATAAGAAAATTCAGCTGTGACAAAACCCGTGTTACAGAATCTTATTAAATGCGACAGATATGCAAAAATTAGTGACACGCATTCCGCATTAAACTTAACTTACTCATTTACATACATTGTAAACCTTTCAAAACAATTCTATAATAACTACAAAATGCTCAATAATAAATTAATTCAAGCCACAGTTGATTACGATATGGCCAGCATTATACTCGTCTGAATCACCGGTTTTTAAATTAATGAATATATTAAAGTAATCACGCACATTGTTAATAGGTAAACTATAATTCGGAAATATTTTATTTATCTTATTTTTTTTTTAATTTTCCCTGTAATGTTTAAATATAACATTATATATATAGTGTAATACACCTTTTCTTATTTTATTTATTGCCAAGGTAAATTTTGTGTACTTGGCATTAATAGTTTTATGATATAAACAATTATATAATAAAGATCTTCTTCTTCATATATACGGTCATATATATATATATATATATATATATATATATATATATATATATATATATATATATATAATATTAAAAAATATCTCACTCTCTTTAAATATAAATTAAAAATAATGATGATAATAATAATACATTGATTCGACGGAATTAAATTTATGTAAATAAAACAATCGATAATACATTGTTAATTCACTAATTGTCACTACGAAATATATCACTTCCGAGTCGGATTTCGATTGGGTGATATACTTATTAAATGAAGCTGAACATCTCTCAATACGTTGTTATTCTCACCATTCACCGTGTCCTCATTGATTACATATACCCTCGGAATTCTCAACCTGTTTTCTTCTCTTCCACTCATCATTGAAGATGTTTTCTTCGCTCTCGAATTTAATTATTTCCCTTCTTAAATTTGGTTTCCACATCGAAATCTCATTTTTCTCCAGTGCTTCTAGTCAATAGTTGCTGTACATGGCCATTTAACAGTAATAATAATGATGATCATCAACTTGTAGCTTCTTCTAGTCAGAAGATGTTCCCTTTTTCCAGCTGATTTCGATAATTTCTGTCATTTTCCTTGTATTGAAGCTGGTTGTCATCATCTCCAGCCGTTTTATTCCTCGCGTCTTCTTTCCTTGTATTTTTCCTTGAGCAGCCATCGTAAATAATCCTTCTTCTCTTATTTCCAACACTTATTTTCCCTTCCCTGCTTGATTTAGCCTGTTGAGCATCATCTGCCTTTCTCTAATCGATCCAGCCAGCAGTATTCTGTCGTCTGCACAGCTTATGGATCCTATTTTGCGTCCATCTATTTCGAATCCGTCGTTGTCCATATTTGCATTTTTTATAATTACTTCTGAATATAATATATTGAATGTAGGTGATAATGGACAGCCTTTTCTTACTCCTTTTATAATTTGGCATCTATTACCATTGTATTCATCCTCTACTTTTTATATTCGCAATCTGATTCAAATATATGTTTTTGATTATTTGCAAGTCTTTATTGTCTGCGTTGTGTTTCTGGAATATATTTACTAGTTCAGTGTGCTGCACCCGATAGAAAGATTTTTCATCTTGCTGGATATTTCTTTCGTCGTATATCCGATTAAACAATGTCAATATACTCGTGGCGTATTGTTCTTCAAGATTTCCGCTGGTATTTGATTATCGCCTGGAGCTTTATTGTTTCTCGTTTTCTTGATTGCATTTTTTAATTCAAACATTTCTATCATTGACGCTTCCTTCTCTATTGTTTAAACTTTGAAAATCACATGCTCTCCTTATCTTTCCTTTTCGACCAATTTTCTTTAATGATATCCGGCACTTAGCTGCTAACAATATGTGATCTGAGTTACAGTCAGCTCCTGGATACGTATAATAATGTTTTACCGGGTTTTTGTATCTTGCATCCACAAGTATGAAATCTATTTGATTTTTACATCGATGTCCAGGGCTGATCCATATATGTGATCTCCTCTTGTTTTGTGTAAATCACGCGTTACATATTTTCAAATCATGTGCTTCTGCAAACTCTAGTAGTTGTTCGCCACGCTCATTCCCCTCTACGAGGCAGTATTTTCCTGCTGCTTCACTTTTATGCCTCGCATCTATTTTTACATCGAAATCGCCTATGACGAAGATGATGTCTCCATGTTTCGCACCTTTTAGTGTGCTTTCTATCTCTTCATAAAATTTCTCTAATTCTTCATCGTTACTGTCAGTGGTGCGCGCATATATTTGTATTATTACGACGGGCTTTGATTTAATATCGAACCTGACTAGAATTACTCTTTCTGAGGTTGGTACAATGTTTTCAATTGCGCCTATTATTCTTCACTACTACCCCTACTCCATGTTCCTGTTTGTCTTTTCCAGTATATATAAATTCGTAATCATCGTCTGCTTTGATTTTTCCGTTTCCTATCCATTTAGTTTCGCTTATTCTTAATACATCCAAGTTTAAGCGTTTAGCATCAATGCATATATTTGCTAGTTTACAACCTGGTAAAGCGTTCTGACATTTCATGTGGCTATGTTAAGACACTTTTAACTCCTCTTTTTTCTTGTGTACACTATATCCTCTTTTATATTATTATTATTACTATTATTTTCCAGACATCCATTTTACGCGCATGACCTGGTACCCATCCCTGCGTGGTCAGTCACATATTTCCCATTACCAAACCTGGAAATTCGGTAATGCCGAGTGCTAACCGGGTCGCATGGCAAATCAGTTCTATATTGGTTTTTCATTTTCATGTTGATATTCTAGGGATATTGTAATGACGGTGGTATCCTGTTGCCTTCCGTCATGATATTCTTTCAGGGTTTACTCCCTTAGCTAAAAAGGACCCGGTTTTAGAGCGCGGGATACTCGCCTACTCGCTCCAGATTGGTATTCGCCAATCCGAGTGTGACATATATGTCACGAGCCTGTTGCTGATAGTCTTATTTAAGCAGTAAAGAGCTAATAATAATAATAATAATAATAATAATATTAAAAATAACTAAATTATTGCGGACAACACTTTGAAACGGCGGGGAGGGAAATGAAAAAGAACTTCCAAGAGGTAGTACTAAAATATAGTTTTGTAACATCGTGTAAAATTCGGCACATGTAATCAGAAATAGCAAGATTAATTGTAAAATTTAAAAATTCACTTTTACAAGTCCTATGAACGAAAATAATTAAAGCGTCTTAAAGATTCGACTAAGGTTAACCATTTAAAAAAAAATGTCTTAGAGTATGAAAGCAACCGGCGATGCGCAATACTGATCTTGTGCCTCTCTTTAACTTACACATCAATCGTACGAACATAATACTGGCGGTTGGTTATACTGCTCACGGATGTCGAATAAAAATTTTAATTTACGACTAGACGTGACCAAATAAGAAATATCAATTTTTCAAGAATTGATCAGCAGCGAAATGATTTTAGAACTCGATGTTCAATACAATTTTCCGCGTCTTTCGTGACCACTAATTTCCAAATACCAAGATTGACTATTTGTTTCCTGTTATGTGAAGTAAGTGTTTATTTGACTTATATTTTGTACAACACAATACGCGCACACCTGAATCACACGCATTTATAGATCTATAAATGTGCATATGTTAATGACTATTTACAGATTACAATCTTGTTACGCAACAATCAGCTGATATCTCTTTCGTATTGCATAATCGATTATTAAACGACGACTTTCAAACGTGGCCACTTTTATATATTTTTTTTTTAAAACAATTACGCACCTAACTCTAGACTATATAACATTCTTTAAAAAAAAAAAAAATAGTATGTTTGATTTATGCAACTCCTTTTTCAGCGACCATCACAATACCTACTGAACAATACACCAGCTCCAAAATACCCAAATACTCCAATAGCAATACACCGCATACTACTGGAATGTGCAAAATATGCAAACCATCGAAACCTTTACAATATATCAACCAGTTCACTAGGAGAAGTACTACATGATGACCTTCAAAAAATAGCTACATTATTAAAATTTCTTGCCGAAACCGGATTAATTAATGCCGTATAACCCTACCTTTAGACGCAAACGATCTTAGTAATCGAGCGTCTGTAAATAAAAGAAATAATAATAAAAAATAAAAAAATATTTACCGCTACGCGCGTTATAATATTTTTAAATATTAAAATCTGTCTCTGATTTCGATCGTGTTATCTACAGTGAAGCAGCGCTTAAAATATTTCTCGTATTAATCGCTAAAACCGCGCGCAATTTAAGATTATACCGCGAGCTGTAGCTGTCCGTTACTTTGGAAACGCAGCATCATCGCTACGTTACTCTGTTTGACACGATATTTACTTGCGTGTATGGAGAAATGAATATAAATATATTTTGCAGGATACATTAAATATATATATATATATATATATATATATATATATATATATATATATATATATATATATATATATACATTTTTTGTCGTTTTTATTATGTTTCTTTTGTTATTTTCTTTCAGCTATAACGTAACGCTTGGTTCTTATTCCTACATGGACAAATTCTTTAATAAATAAAATTATTTAAACTAAAAATAAGAATATATAATAATAAATATAAAACAGCATATTGAAATTATTATTATTGAGCGAGTAAGTTAAATTCGAATCTGATTTAAAAGGCTATAACCTGTGGAAAACAGCTGAAAGAGTAAAAATATCAGTGATGCGCCGTCGACAATATTACAAAGTGGATCCTGGACAAGAAGTGGTAAGCAAAAATAAAAACATTTCCCAACTACTTATGGGATACATTTCAACCTAATACAGCAACTATAACTAACAACTCAACTTACAGGATGGTAACAAGGACTCCAAACCGACCCAATACGGAATAAAACTGAGTTCTCTGCCGGAAGTTCTAAAACATATAAATCTTTTGAATATCAAAAAATCTCCCGGCTTCGACTTGATCATACTAAGAATGTTAAATAAGCTACCTACGAAAGCAGTAATGCTAATTACTCATATATACAATGCAATACTACTAACATCGTATTTCCCAAACAATGGAAAATTTTCAAAATTCTGATGGTCCTAAATCGAAGCAAATGTGCTAGTAAATTAGGTTCCTACAGACCAATCTCCCTATTACCGACACAAGCTAAGCTACTTGAAAAATAATTTACGTACGAATTGATAAAATAATTTATGAACAATCTATCATTCTACAATATCAGTTTGGATTTCTATCTAAGCACTCTCCTGTACAGAAGTTGCATAGAGTAGTAAATCTTATCCCAGATGGAATAGAACATATGAAATATAACGACGCATTTTATAGACATAACTAAGGGTTTGTCGATTCGCCGAAATGAAATTTATCTGAAATAATCTATAATACAGAAATTTTCACTACGAAATATATCGCTTCCAAATCGGACTTCAATTGGAGATACACTTATTAAATGAATCTGAACCCTTCTCAATGTTCCGCACCATTCATCATATCCTCATTGATTACATATACCCTCGGAATTCTCAACCTGTCTTCTTCTCTTCAACTCATCATTGAAGACGAGCTTTCTTCACTGTCCAATTTAATTATTATCCTGTAGTTTTTTTACATCGTATAAAATTCGGCTCACGCGTAATCAGAAATAGCAAGATTAATTGCAAAATTCAAAAATTCACTTTTACGCGTCCTATAGAGGAAAAATAATTAAAGCGTCTTTAATATTCGACTAGGGTTAATAATTATAAAATAATGTCTTTAAAAGTATGAAAGCAACGGGCGATAATACTGATCTTGTCGTGCGACCTTAATTTACTGCTTAGAATTACATCAATCTTGCGAACATAATACTGGCGGTTAGTTATACTGATAGTGGGATGTCGATTTAGTCGTTTAATAAACATTTTAACGACTGGACGCGGTCAAATAAGAAATTATCAGCGGTGAAATAATTTTAGAATGCGACGTTCAATACAATTTTCATTCGTGACTACTACTAATTTCCAAACACCAAAATTGTCTGCTTGAGGTTTTTCATGGAGGGTTCCACTTATGCGAAGTAACTGTTTATTTGACTTACATAACACGTGCACACACGAACTGCACTCGTTTATACGACATTAGTGATCATTTACAGATTACAATCTTGTTACGCAATAATCAGCTGATATCTCTTTTGTACACTTATTGTTCAATCGTGGGCAAGTTTTTTTTTTATATTTATTTTTTAAAAACCATTACGCAACTAGACCATCTAACATTCATGATCAATAATAATACGATTTATGCAACTCCTTATTCAGAAGAAGAAATAAAATAGAAGAATAATTGACGCCATATTTACACGACTTTGAAGGCATAGTAACATTTCGTCAACACAAACACATGTTCCTACACATGTACGCATTGCGACAATTCATAATAAAAGCGTTGAAAATTTCAGAAACAGCAAGAATCATTAGATTCTCTACTTCTTGAATGGTCGTATAGCGAACACGAAAGAATCAATCGCAAATCTATTTGAGTTGGTTGCACATTATGTCACGACTAGAACCGTCAGTAGCGAATATTGCTCTTACATATTCGTGATTAGATTTAAATATTGATTGTTTAACAATCCAATGAAAAACTTTAATTCAATTTTATCTAAATCGCGAAACGTCCGAGTTATTTCTATTCTTATACTTTTCTCTTATTGCTTTCGAACGATCACTATAAACAATTTTGTTTTAAATGTAGTCATTAAATAGCGAATTTCATGTTCAGTATCAGTATTGTGAATATTACCACTCTTAAGCCCTGGCCATTTGATTATAATATTATGTTGCAATGCGCGCGTATTTTTGGACATAGCGGAAACTTTTGATCATTTGAAACGGTTTTTCCCATAAAAATAATTCCCGTTCCTTTCATCATGTTCACAATCTACATCAGATTCACTGTTCGGATCACTCCAAATGTGATTATCGTGTGCATCTGCATCACTAACATCAAAATCACTACGGCTGCTACTTTTTCTTCGGTACATTTCCGTACTATCCAAAATCGTACTTAACTTTTTTACTCGACTCAACCGTTTCGCGGTCTGAATTAACAATTTTAGCCAATTTCGCTTCTTTGTGTAGTAACGAAATTATTTCCTTCGTTCAGCGGAGTTATTTTTTAGACTGTCGATGACGCACGGAATTTTAATGCGAGTGTTCGTGTACCACGTCGATAAAAACCGCAATAAAATTATTATTAAATCAGACAACCGGTATTTTTGACCGGTAGCGATTTTTATATTGAAATAATTCTTCTACAACATAAACGAACTCATTACTTCGAATATAGAAATGATAATGATACAAAACTATGAAAAGGTACTGAGAAGTAACAGAAAAAAAAAAATGAATTCACGTACCGGTCGAATTGACCGGTTAATCAAAGGTTAAACCAAGTACATTAACTACCTTGCAAGATTGTTTCGACGTCTTAGTACAACAATTTGAATTATTCATTTTTCTTAATTATTTTCATTTTTGGTAAAATTATTATTTTGTATTAACGAAGGCTACCTTTCCGGGAATGATACACTCCGCAATAGGCAAAACTGGTTATAAGAACATGACGAAATATCCATTACAAAGTTTCGAAATTATCATAATACCTTACGATAGGTTTATCAGTTTCGACGCAATTTAACCGAATATCAGTTATACTCTATATTATTGCGGGGACAGAGTATTCGTTTTAACGTTATTACAGCTACACGATTTATTTTCGTTCCTATTACACGTAAATATATCGTTTTTATTTCGATTATATATTTTAATAGCTACTTCAGTCGCAGTGTCCTTTATAGCGTACGTAAACTTTTAACGTATATTTTCGTAATAAGATACATTCGGGTTATACGTTTCAATTCTAGAAATATTCATAAAAAAAAACCTTTAAAAATTATCTGGTCATCTAAAAAACGATATTTCGCGTGAAATATTATATTTTCACCTTATCGATTTCACGAATCAAAATATAAAATCTCGCGTTAAAAATTAATAACGCTTAGCTGAAAGGAAGAATTCAATCGGAATATAAAACAATATTTAACGGGTATCGATTTATTTTATCTTTATCGTATTGCCCATTTATTTTATTTGATTTTTTTTAATATTTGAATTTTTTTGCGTTAATTTTAAAGATTATTTAACAGTTTTATTTAACATTTATATTTGAGAGGTAAAAATGAAAAGAAGGTGAAACGGCTGAAGGTTCGTTGGAAATGAACGAAGGTTGCGTAACAATAATTTGAAATAGAGAAGGATAACAAGCGTGATGGATTAATCAGGATGAATTTGAGAGGAGCTAGAGTATATGTACCTTATAAGTGCTGAAATTACGTAATTGTAATAAGTTAGTTACATATTTAATTCGATTCCTTTTATATAATACAACTTTTAAACAAGGAGTGTGGTTCAGAACAAAGAACTGGCGCTATATTCGAAACAGTCAAATCGGAGGTAATAGATCGTTGTAGAAAGCGAGTTGAATGTAATGTTTATAGGAAAACATTAAAATAAATACTGGTTTAAAAGCGTTGTGAAAATGACTATAACAGGAAAATTAGGGAATAGCGTGATCTACACCGGGAAATTTAATTGAGATCCGAGAGAATTTAACTAGAATGTATAATTTCAGACTATATATGTAATAGACTGTAATCGAGAATTGAAGCGAGTGAATGCTGACAAGTTAAAAGGCAACTCTTATAGTCAGAAACGAGTAGAACATTCATAGAGGAGGATAGAGTTTAAGTTGTAACCGTGCGATATGTGAAAATAGTCTCTACGGTAATAATCGTACACATTTTATTGTGGGTGAATTTTTTGAAACGTGCAGGATAGGTTTGAAGGAGTATATTATGAACTAACAGTGATAAAAAACAAATGTTATCTATTCATAGAGGAATTCATAATTAGAGGTTGATAAAACAGCGCATTGGAAACAGTATTAATGATCGATGATGGATACCTCTTGTCAGTACTTGGGACTACGGACGACAGTGATGTACTTATCGTTTACTGGAAATACGTCTGTAAAATACAGATTAAATCAAACTATATTATATCCGTCATTGTACTGTAAAATAAATCGTTTTTTATTTTTTCGTTAAAATCGTTTTTTATTTTTTTATTTCAGTCCGCTAAATTTAAATATGGCGTTAATTGAAAACTCTTTGAAATGTGAATACGACGAGAAATACGGAAACAACGAACAACGTGAAGACGATGTCAAACATTTGAAGGAATGGATGACGAAAAAATATAATCTGCTGGATACGGCCGGTATTTCAAAAATAATTTTATGAAACTTATATACGGTTTAATTTAACGAAATAATATGACCGGACGATGCGAAAGTTCTTAATTGTTATTTCAACGTGCTTCCTTCAGACGTATGCCTTCTTTCTTCTTTAGTATCACGAATGTTCTCTAAGCTTATTCTAGACGTTTACTGCTGTGTGAAATAATTTTTCGTTCTTGATCCCAGAATCATTCGTTTGGAATTATCGATTCTTCGTTCGCATTTCTATACATTGATGAGCGGAGTAATTTTTCAAAATTGTAATCAGTCCATTTTCGCTAAAACAAAATAATGTTTTCCGATAAATTTTCCCCCGTTAGATTCCTAGAATATCTGTACGATTGTTCTTGATTTGCAACGGTTTCATTTGTACGTGAATTTTTTAGTGTCGAACAGGATTATCGTCGAGATACACTCGGTACTTACTGATAGTATATAATGCGAAAATAGTATTATAGTTTCTAATCTTAAAAGTTGATTCGACGTATTGCTTAAAACTAGTAATTAAATTTTTAATCGTTATAAAACTTCATTGTTTGCTAGCACGTATGACGATTTCGATCTCATTACCGCAAACCTGAAAAATGCTAATATCCCGTTTTTCACGCATGTTCCTTTTAACCGCAAGCCTGTCCGGATGATACTTAAGGGTTTACCCTCATCGTTTAGTGCTTCCGAGGTAGAAAACGGGCTCAAACCCTTCATCGATATATTTTTTATAAAAAATGCTCAGATTCAGATTCAGATTCCATTCCTCTTCCTGTTTATTCAGTTCTATTTCCACCCAGTTCACAATTGCGTCATGTTTATCACATAGGTACCATTTTCTCCTGTGTGACATGGGAAAAATACGAAAGGCGTAGCTCCCTACTTCAATGTTTTCGTTGTCAGCGCTTCGGACACGTGTCTCAAGCTTCTTGTCACTAAAAATATTTAAATGCGCCAGCTGTAACGGAGACCATCCTGCTAACTACGACCAGTGTACCGTCATTCAAAAAATCGTAGTAAATGTTCCAAATAATGAACAAAGATCTTCGTTCTCCCCGTATTGTAACCCCTGATCCTAGCACAAACAGTGAATTCTCTCTTGCAAGCATTTTGGGCTTGCTACGCGAATTTAACTTAAGTCATATTTTTAATGTAATTAAAGCTATATTTAATAATCTTAAATCACTTAAAAATAATAATGTTTTAAGTATGCTACAGGTAATAATTCAAACTGTTATTAATACGTATTAGTTGTCGTCCACCCCTGGAATTAAACTAGCTGCTTGGAATTGTAACTCTTTAATCGAGAAGTATGACGAGATCTATCATTTTATCTGCATCAACCGTATTGATGTTGCAGCACTATCTGAAACCAAGCTGGACAGCAAACACAATATCCAATTTCCTGGTTACCATATATTTAGAGCTGATGTAAGTCGTAGAGGGGATGGTGTTGCTCTAGAACTATTTCCACTACCTCACTTAAGCTGTGTCAAAGCTATTGGTGTCAATATCATTACTAACAGCAACTATTACGTTACTAGTGGCCCTCGTGCTACTAGCAGTCATAATAATCATCACAGTCGTAATTCCATTTCTATGTTTTCTATATATAAACCGCCCACATGTATGCGTAACTTTGCCAATGACATTAGGCAGTTAATTAGGGTCAATCACAAGGTAATTTTAGTTGGAGACTTCAATGCCAAAAGCAGACGTTCTTGCTTTAATGATAATTCTGCTGGCACTATCCTTAACCAATTATCATTAAATAGCCTTCTTCGCATAGTGACTCCCTCTGAGCCCACACATTTTCCCAATCTTGCAGGATGCAGAAACAGCATCTTAGACTTAGCACTCGTAAAAAACCTAAACACATCAGACCTAATCTCTATTAACGATCTCTCATCCGATCATAATCCCATACTCATTACTATTTTTACCACTAAATTCCTCTTAAAAAAAAAAGTTTTAGATTACAAAAATGCAAACTGGCTTCAATTTAAAGAATACATTAACAGCATCATTGTTCACACTGACATATGCGGTCATTGACTCTTTTGATCAAAAAACTCTTCGTCACTACCTCAAAAACCACAAAAACGAAAAGTACAACAAATTCCTCACAACGCTGAGCCCCAAGGATAATAGTCTTTGGAAGGTGACTAAAAACCTTACCCACCGGAGTAAGTCTCTTCCGCCCCTCTGCAACCCGTCCTCAAGTGACTATGTTTACACTGACATAGAAAAAGCAGAGGTCCTGCTGCTCACTATTTCAAAATTCACGAACAGAACTTACAATTAGCCTCCAACTTTCAGCGCAAAAAAGTTCAGTCCGAATTTCAGAGCTATCTACGCAGTACTAAGACGTATCTACATATAACTAACACTACCCAAAATTGTGTTAACGTCATTTGTCCTCTAGAAATATCCAATATCATCAAAAAAACGAAATTAAAATACTCGGTAGGCCCTGATAATATATCATTACTTATAATCAATAAACTCTTTCATTCCGCCATTGTTCTATTATCAAACATAATGAACGGTATCTTTAAACTGGAATACTTTCCGCAAAGTTGGAATTTTGCCAAAATCATCGCCTTGCCCAAGCACGGTAAGGATCCTTCGCAGGTTTCCAACATCCGCCCCATTAGTTTACTGAGCAACCTAAGTAAAGTTGCTGAAAAGGTGATTTATGTTAGATTATTATCCCATGTCGACAACAATAACATATTTCCAAACTCATCACTCTACAACCCAACATGCAGAATAACCGACTGCATTACCCATAACTTCAACTTAAATAAGCATACTGGCATGGTACTGTTTGACGTTGCTAAAGCATTCGATACAACTTGGCACGCGGGTATTCTTTATAAAATGATAAAATGTAACTTTCCAACATGCTTAATTCACTTAATCAATAGTTACTTAGGCAATAGATCTTTTTATGTATCTGTAGGTAATGATGTCTCGTCTCATGAATCTTGCTCTGCGAGTGTCCCGCAAGGCAGTATTATCGGACCACTTTTGTTTTCCCTGTATCTTTACGATTTTCCAAACCCACCCAACACGCAAGTGGGACTATTTGTTGACGACGCTGCGATATTCTGCAGCTCCCATAGACCTAGCACAATTCGTAATAGACTTCAGCATGGAATATTGCGGGTACTTAAATACTACAATAAATGGCAAATTGGCATAAACCCGAACAAAACCGAAGCTATTTTCTTCTCCCACAGGAGACCTGCTCTACCTGACAATCTGATGGTACAGGGAAACACTTTAGAGTGGTGTGATAAGGTTCGTTATCTTGGTGTAATACTCGACAATAGACTTACTTTCACTAAACACATAAATAATATTACAATCAAGACAAACAATGCCTTCTGTTCCTTGTACCACATTCTTAATCACAAGTCCTTCCTCAACATTAACAACAAGATAATCCTCTACAAAGCACTAATCCGCCCAATACTTTGGTACGCTTGTCTTTCCTGGAGCTCTATATCAAAAACCTCCTTTAACAAGTTACAAGTAATTCAAGGCAGATGCCTCAGATGTATTCTCAATGCACCTCGCTATGCCAGAATCGACAGTATGCACGAAACTACTGACCTGCCCTATATTAGAGCTTTTGTTCTAAAGGTATCGACTGACTTTTTTATTAAATGCTCATACCGAAACAATGTACTCGTCTCCTCGATTGCCAATTACGATTCTAAGCAACTTCGTTTCATGTATTCCAAATATAAACACAGGCGACTTAAACATAACATTATGTAGTAATTAACTTTAATTTTCTTAAATTATAATTTAATCCCTTTACTTAGTAAGCACCTTCGACACCCGGGTCATCCACATTTTATATGTATGTATGTATATATATATATATATATATATATATATATATATATATATATATATAATATAAAAATAAATCGCTAAATGTGTTGGTAAGCGCATAACTCAACAACGCCTGTACCAATTTGGCCACATCTTTTTTTGAAATGTTCGTTGAAGTTCAAGGATGGTTTTGACGGCGAGAAAAATTCGAATAGTTGCCGGAAAAGCCCTAAAAACAGACCAGAGGGGTTATGGGGTGACTCATTAAAATTTGGATTTTGGAAAAATTTCGATTGAATCGATATGGATATGATAGGTATTAAAATGACGAATTCAAAACAGAAAACCGTTTTTCGTTACGATCGATAGGTGTCGAGCTACGAATTTTCGAAAATCGATGACCAGCCACCTTTGGCAAGGCATAGCGAGCGATGTAAATATTTTTAAACGATTCCGTTTCTCGAAATAGTCGTTACTATATAAGATCTATAGGATAAAGCGAAAAAACCGCGAACAAAAAAAGTTCAAACCGAACTCAAAAATTTCTCAAACCTTTCGATTTTTTCAAAATTTCAAGTAGACGTCGAGATCTATAATTTATGTTATGAGGTAAATGTTTTAAAAATTAACCGGTAACGAGAAATCGCGAGTTGAAAATTTCATTTTCGATTTTTAAAAATTCTGCCGGCGATTTTTGGTCGGCCGATTCTACAATGCATTTAAGTTCAATAAATCTGCAAAAATTAAAAAGTATCGACATATCATTTAAATTTCGTTATAAATTTGTTTTTTAATTTTTTGTATAATTCCTAATTCTCCATCGGTATTTGTGCTTTATTTAATTCAGCTAATAAATTAATACATTTATTGATTGTGGGGCGATACGAAGTTCGCCGGGTCATCTAGTATATATATATATATATATAGTATTTATTTAAGAACTTACAACCTAAACAACATATTTTTGTAGTTTAGACTTAAGTTTCGTTATTATCATGTATTACTTGTAATTAGAAAACGTGTTTATTTTCTAGTCGCAGGTTTTTATTTGCTTTTTTTCCTGCAGCATTTAACGTCTTCTTTTATTCTTTATATTCTTCCTGTGTTATTGTGGTAAGGTGTTCCCGGTTCACAATGTTTGAACCCATGTTATATTTTCTTTTATGTTTATTACTTATGCAAATATGCTTTGTTGTTGTTGTTGTAGTATTATAATTTTTAATATATATATATATATATATATATATATATATATATATATATATATATATATATAAAGCCAGCCAGTATACTAAGTAATACAAAATTAAATATATAGAATAAAGGTTTAAATAATAAGCAGAATAACTATAAATGAAGGCCAAATGTAAGTGTGCACACACATTGTTAACTACGTTTGTAAATTTATTTTACGCTTGTGTACTTCTTGATAATCATCATTAACGATAGGAATATCGGATATTCGACAACTATAACAACTTTAAGGGATCGCTTTTTAATTATTTCCGTTATATATGGAAATTGAGAATAGTGATGCGTCTTGAGTTTATTTAGAATTACTCTAAAGCGGCGATCTTGTATTTTCTAGAGTCCTAATAAATTGTTCGTACTCGCTATCACGGTTGGTGACTTTAATATAAGTTTGCCAATCGTGAAAACAAGAATAACATCTAATGAAAACTTCACTATGTTTACAGAATTATTATTAAATAATGACTTAATTATTAAAAATACTAAAGAACAACCTTTTCTAATTACAATGGTCAGAGTTTGATTGATTACTTGTTCATAGTTTAGTTTCCTTCTCCCTGCATTATTTTATTCTACACATTATCCGTTCAACCTTATCGTTACAGATAGCTAAACGTAAATGCAATATAAATAAAGAATTTAATATTACTAAATTCCGTAATAATATTAATAAGAGTTATATTAGCTGTTTGCAATTTAACATTGAAAACTGTTCCGATGCAGATAATTTGAACAGTAGTATTCTAAAACTTAGGTCGCACCTATCTGAAATAGTTAAAATGTCACTAATAGAGTTTCCCACTCCTCAGGGTGACTGGTGGAATGTGAACCTTCAACAACTTAAAAATTCTATCAACCGTGTTAGAAAAAGAAAATCAAAATGTAAAGATAGGTGTAAGTTTTTTATCTTTGACTCCATACTGAAAGGACTAAATATTGTCTACAAACAGTTAATTAGTAAATCTAAACTATAGTCTTGAGGCAATTTATACAAAATAGCGATGCCTGAAGTCGTTCCTGTAAATATAATTTTAAGAAAAATTCTATCACAGTTATTTCTGACATAAATGAGGGAGATGTCATTTAAAATAATTCCGATAAATGTTATGCATTTTTTGATAACTTCTTTCGGCATGTCAGTGATAAAAAAAGCTTTTTGGTTCCACAGTAACTTCTTTCGACTGCTCAGATTTATCCATTATAATTAATAATATTAGTAATTAAGAAGCATCTTGTTATGATAAAATTAATAATAGCTCTGTTAAATTTCTTCATGATAACTTTTCGGACTTATTTAACACTATCATAAATAAATGCTTGTCATTGCAATTATTTCCAGATTGTTAGAAAGTTGCCAACGTTAAGCTTCTCTGCAAACCTGGAAAAAAAACCTTGACTGTATTTCTAGTTATCGTTCAATATCCTTACTAAATTCGATGGGAAAGGTATTCGAAAAGGTCATAAATGAGAAAGGGAACATGACAGCAAAAGTCTGTTCAATCAAAACCAGTTCGGTTTTCGGACCCTACCGAGACTGTCCTTTACAAATAGGTCACTGAAGTTAAGCAGTCACTAAAATCTGAGTCTGTTGCAGTTGTCATCTCTTTTGACATCGAGAGAGCTTTTGTCAGCTGTAGATCGACATTAGTCATTGAGATTGTCAAAAACTACCAAATTAACCCCTATATTATTAATATTATAATGAATTATTTTTGCAATAAGTGTGCTCCCCTTGCCATTCGTGAGTCTATTGGTAGCCGGTTACTGGAGTGAACAGTCGTGGGACCCACGCTCTGGAATATATTTTATATGGAGGAGTTCTTATATTTTACCAACAAAAAATCAAATTAATTTCCTATGCCGATGATTTATGCCTTTTTTTTCAACATTGATAAACATTATGATCTTTAACTTAATTCAAGTTGTCTGCAATGGAATGGAAAAACTAGGACTATCATTTTCTGCTTCAAATGTCGTACTAGGTGGTTACAGAATTAAAAATACAATAAAAAATCTTAAATTTATCTCCAATAAATCAATCTGTCACACTAATAATTTAAAGTACCTTAATATTTTAAACTAAAAATGCTGTAACCAACAATTTTCGAATGAAGTATAAGGAAATAGTTATCCTTTATAAAGGCTTAGTGCAATACCTTAATAAATATGGATCGCTTGTATATATAAACAATAGAGTTTTGGGTACTGTCAATAAGCATCAAAGAAAGTTCCTGCTGAACATTTCAACAATAGAACCTGACCCACTTCAGCTACCAATGTGATCTCTAACATCATTGCGCTGAACCTTTTTATTATTGGTGCCTCCATCAGCTCTGAGTATAGAGTTGTACGAGATGTTACTCCTGTTAAGAATTTCTGTAACATGAAATATATTTCTTCCTCACTTATATCCTTGTGGCAGTTGAGGTGGGATAGTTGTCAGGCATGAAGGAAGACCTATATGTTCTTCCCAAAAGTTTATGACAGAACTAGGTTTAAGAATATTAATATTAATTTTTACAATACGCAAGTGCCCTCTGGCCGCGGTAAATTTGATGCCTTTTTCCATAGGTTCCCCTCTTTTCATCAGTCCGGGGTGTATCTTTTGCAGCTTTAGTTCGTCTGGTGCTGTTGATGATATTGAAAATTTTATGTTTACCTGCCCTTGTTTTCATATTTACGCCCTAAGAATAATATTACAAATGAACTGTCAGGAAACGTTAATTTTTTCATGAATTCAAATGCGATTCATATCAAACCGGTAATATTATTTGAATAAATAAATTATTCCTTGTATCAAGGCCCAAAGAAATCATCATTAAATTTTATACACACATCTTCTCCTTCTTCTGTGTCCAATTGACTCAGTCGTTGGTAGCAACTATGGCGACAATTTCTTGATATAATTTTCGGTCTCTGGCCTTGTGAAACAATATACCTTCATAGACGACCATTTTCGGATATTATCCAGTTTTCTTTTTCCTGCTACTACTTTTCCCATGATTATGGTCTGCGGCAGTACATATTTCGGACCTCTTTATATGTGTTTACGCTGTTTTCCTTCGTTTGATTTTCAATATGTCCGATACTTCGTTATTCTTCTTCTTTGCTGTCCACGATATGATACGACGGTAACACCGCATTTCGAAAGCTTCTATAGTTTTGATTATTTTAGCCTTCAGCGTCTCCATGTTTCGCAGCCATACAGCAATACTGACCGTACGTAGCATTTTAAAACTCCGAGTCTTACTTCAAGAGATATTCCTTGCGATGTTAATGTTTTTTTCATTTTTATAAATGCTACTCTAGCCTGTCCTATCCTGCATTTAATTTCTTCATTTGAATCCCCGGTTTTGTTTAGCCATGCACCGAGGTATCGGTACTTGTTCACTACTTTTAATTCCACATTACTTAGTATTATCTTTGGTTTACTTTGATCTACTGTCACCATTACTTTAGTTTTCTTAGTATTAATTGTAATACCATATTTATCACCGGTTAATTTCAACAATACTCCCAAATCATTCGCATTTTCTGCTAATATTACCGTATCATCTGTGTAACTTATATTATTAATTATTTCACCTCCAATTTTGACACCTTCAGATCTGTTTGTTAACGCTCCTCTGAATATGATATCCGCGTATACATTAAACATATTATATATATGTGTGTATATGTGTATACATAAAAGCAGTTAATGCGTAAATAATATATTTATACGATTTGCGTGTAAAAATTTTTTCGTATGTATTCCCATATCACTATCGTTCAAAGAAATGAAGAACTTTATACATTAATCAATTTCGTATTTTTTGCAACTTAATAGCTGTCAAGTATTTTTAGATTTAATCTAAAATTTAAGAAATTGCGACGTAAATTTTTTAGGTTAAAATTTTTCACTTGAATGGTGAAGACTGATACAAATAATGAAATGAATCCTACTTTTCAGACGAGGATTTTATTGATTTGGTTTACGCATCATGTGAATGTAATTTACAAATTGCTAAACAATTTCTGGATTCTTACTGCGTACATATTTCCAGATTCTATAAAATGTACTCGCATTGGGATGATATGGAAGATAGTTTACAAAAAACTTTAGATACCGGGTTAGTAAATAGATCATTGTCAAAATCCATGTCATTCAGTTCACTGTGTTATTTAAATCTGTATTATTTGTGTTATAGTAAACATTGTTACTGTTATTTTGACTGTTCATAAAAATTATATTTTTACATTATTAGATGCGTTTTTTACTTTACTAAGTTTAAACATATTATTATTATTATTATTATTATTATTATTATCGTATCCGGTCGGTTATTATAGTCCTTTCTTCGTCAATGAGGAAAAATATTCGTGAAAAGAAACGAAGACTAGACTAATCAACATTACCAGCGAAAGGTGATATTGGCTTAATCATCTAACCTTCACTGTTTAACCTAGACTTATTATAAATTATTTTAACTTAATGTTTAATTTAGATAACCACTTAATTGATACTATATATTTTCAACAATGTTACGGTTATCCTTAGTAATCATTTTAATGTTAACATTAATTTCAGGCCTCAACACATATAACATATTTATTATAATAACTGCGATAAATACCAAAATGAATGCAGATTTATAAGAATTTTTATTACTTTTAAAAAACGACTATATATTAAAAATTTTTACAGCCTTATGTGCAGGTGTATATGTGCGTATACACGAGCAAGATTTGTGTTATATGCATATATGTAATACGTGGACACATATATTTCCCAATATGTTGAGTTGTTGTAGCTTTTTAATGACTCTGCGAGTAGAGCTTCATACATTTGTAGTTAATGTGATAGTGAGCTCAATCTCATCATGAGTGGTATGAACTACGGCAATTTTAATGTGTTAATATTGAATATCTTTAGTTTATGAAAAAAATTTTGATGAGCTCTTAATTTTCTTAAAGGACAGTGTAATAGACTATGATATAATCTTATAAACATGGCTATATGATGATGAAATTACGCGTTACTGTATTCCCGGATATGTATCAGAAGCGTAATGCCGAGAGCATGAAAGATCTGGTGAAGTTATAGCCTACATAAGACGAAGTTTTCAGTATCAACGTAAACAACTGAAAGTACCGAGTGGGAATGTTGTTCACGTGCAGTTACGCTTAGGAACTAACATACATTTATCATGTGCTGTGTAATATATTGTTTTTGCAAACCCAAGTATAACGATTTTTTTGAAGATTTAGATAGTATACTAGATTCTAGTGATAACTTAGCAATTGTTACGAGGGATATGAATATCAACTTATTAAAAGAAGCTAAGAGCAGCGCCTATTATTGAATGCTTGTGGTCACAATCAAAAAAGTTACTGGACTGTTATAAAACGTGTCAGTGGTAAGGCAAATGAAATTTTGAAAGAAGTAGAAGTGAACGACAGACTCGTGAATGTACGAGGGAATGAAAGATTGATTTCTCGCTGTTTTAACGATTATTTTCATGAGTCGTTAGTTGAAAATCATAATCACATGGGTGAGGCGCACACTGCTGATAGAGTGTCAGGAAGCTATAATCCAAATTCCTTTGGGTTTATTGAGTTTTCGAATATATAATACATTCAATTGAATCTTTGCCAAACAAGCCTTCTTGTGGGTTCGATCGAATAGCTATCAACCTAGTAAAGAATAACAAAAATTTATTTTCTCAACCGTTAACATTTTTATTTAATGAATCCGTGTTAAAAGGAAAATTTCCTTAAATATTGAAATTAGCTATTTTTATAAAAAAAAGGTGACAAACATGATATTGTAAATTACAGACCGCGATTTGTGTTCTCTCTACAATTTCTAAAATACTCGAAAAATGCGTTAAAAAGATTCTATTAAATTACTTGCTAAAATTAAATTATTTTAACGTGAATCAATACGGGGTTCTTACCTAAAAAAAGTACTGATAATGCATTATTTGAACATATAAAGTGCATAACCGAGAATACTGAAAATGGTCATTCTGCTGTTGCTGTATATTTTGACCTTTGTAAAGCCTTCGATACATCAGATCATAATATTATATTGGAACAGCTTTACGATTGTGGGATAAGAGGAAATTTACATAATTGGTTCAAAACATACATAGAAAACAGGCGCTATGTTACAGAGATAAATAATGTACGAAGCGAAGATGTAACACAAACGTTTGGCGTTCCACAAAGGAGTGTATTAAATCCCCGATTGTTTTTAATATGCATATAAATGGCATGTGTAATATTACGGTTAACGGTAAGATATTTAGCTACGCAGACGATACTGCATTAGTGATTACTTCCCGTCACTCAAATATTCTTAAACAGATGGCGCAAGCTGATATGTAATTGCTGGATGGCTGAAGCGAAACCGACTAATTGTTAACGAAAAGAAAACAAAATATCTAATTTTATCAATCCCCTCATCTGTGGATATGAAACTTACGCTAAACGATAAATATGAGATAGAACGAACGCATGAAGTGAAATATTTAGGGATTCAATTTGACTGTAAGTTAACGTGGAATAAACATCTTCTTAGCTAAAAAAACTAGGAAATTGAATTACCTTTTCTCGTACCTAAAGCAATATTTTTCTGTTGAGCATCTTAAACGCTTATATCTCGTTTTGTACCAGCCTGCTCTCAGTTATGGAATAATTCATTGGGGAGGGGCGGCTAAACAACATATTAATCCAATTCAAACGTTGCAAAATAGATTAGTAACATTTTTTTTTAGCCCAAAAAAAATCCTTCTCATGGCATAATCCTAAATATTCAAGAGATATATCAATTACAATTACTTGACTATGTCTTCAAAAATAATCCTTACAATATGTTGCCCATCACGGAATACTTTACGAGATTAAATCGAGAGCGGATGGTACAAATACCGAAGTTCAATAAGTATCACTCCAGAATTCAAGCTATCTATAAAGGTTCTGTAATTTATAACAATAACACGTTGCCCATGTATGTAAAAACCGACTTAAAAAATGTTAAGAAACGTCGCAAGCATTTAATGAGGTACATAAAAAATAAAAAGTAAAATAGAACTTCGTTGGTTTTTAGCGTTAGGGGTTTTCTACAAATTTATATGCATAGTGTGTGTGTGTGTATGCATTTGAAAATGCAAGGGTTAGCTTAATATTACATGTATGTACACCTGTATCCTAAATTACATTAGATTACGTTTATGCAACATTTATAACGTATTTATTATTTTTGTATTTTATCAACAATCGCGTAATTATTTTATAAGCTGTTTAATTTATTTTTCGTAATAAACACCGTATACTTAAGAAAATAATTTTATTGTTTATGCTGCTACTCGCGCGTTATATTTGCAGCATGTTATTGTAAACTGTTATATATAAGAAAGTAAAAATAAAGCTTGTTTTGATTTGATTTGAGTATTTCAGAAAAATTAGTATTTCTCCATCAATATGTCCATATAGTTTGTCACAATCAAACTTACCAATTATACTACAGTTAAACAGGTGTTCATTATTCATGTAACACATGTACGACAGATAGAGTAACTGCCCACAGATATGTAGGTTTGCTGCAAATAAGACGGTTGTCAGATTAATAGTCGTGGATCAAATTCGGTTACTGGTGGAATATCCCACACAGTCGATTCGGGTTGTGACAAGGCAATGAGACGAGAGGATGCAGACGGGCAGCTTGAGGAACCACCTAATAAAAGTCCGCAATATCATACGACTATCCTTAGCAGGATTTAGCCGCTGTCAAAGACTTTCACCACGGTACCTCCTCTGTGGCAACCTGCTGCCTTACAGTCAATCTTTCCAACGAGTAGGGTATTACCCAAATTGTGTTATTTTTCTTCTACCTTTCTTTAATCATTTCCCTCTTCTCCTTCAGCTTAAACCGCATGTTGTTTCCAGTTATCTTCCTTCTGGGTTGTCACTTGATAAAAACGTACCTGATCAATACTCATGCTTCTTTTCCTATTCATTTTTTTCTTGTTTTTTTTTTAATTCCTTCCTAGTTTGGTGTTTTCTCGTTTTAAAGTCCTGTAGCGTTGAAGCATGACGGTGAAGATAAAGTGTCATAGTTTTATATATAGGGGGAAGTGAGCATTGGTCGTGTCTGTCGTAAGAATAAGACGACAGATCCCGACAGCAGTTACAATCAAACAGCTCTATTTAGCGATCACCAATAAGTGCCGGTAGTTTAAAAGAGTCTCTAAATGGGGTGAATAATAGAATGATTACACGTTGATTATAAAATAAAAACTTATTCATTTGGAATTCAGCAATCCGAAAACAAATTTTAATCTCAGTTAAGAGACATGCTAGATAAGTACCCAGTAAGATAGAATAATTTTACTTGGAAATGTCCATGTTGGAAATAATTATTTAGGCCTCGGATAATAAGCAGATATTGAGTTGGAAACTGAAATATAACAATTGTCAGCCACGACGCAATTACGTTGGATAGATCATATCGTACGAATGGAACATAGCAGGCTCGCCAAAAAAAGAAATATTTTGCGGAGAATCATATTGAGGTAAACGCATCACCCTATGTGGGCATATTTGTCAAGTGTATTGAAATGGTAACACTTAAATCTATTACAAGCTAATTGATCTTTTCCATTTAGATATTACAAAATCATGGATGAGCGTGTAAGGTTGAATTGATTTGTAACATATTACTAAAAATGGACTCAACTATTTATTTATCAATAAATCGTTGTACACAAATTTAATATAGAGTGAAAGATCAAGAGAAAAAGTAACGCTGTTAAAGTGGCCAATTTATCAGACTATGCATTATTATAAAGCATTGTCCTGCAACTAAATATAAATGAGAAAACAGAGGTGTGAAAGGAGGAACTCCTTGTAGTAAAAAAAACTTATCAGATATGAATACTCTCCAGAGAACTTAAGCAACCACGTCGATAGCAGGATAGAAGTAACACAAAGCTAAACAATAGCTTAAGCACTTATTTTGAAATTAATTTAGACTGGGCGGGTTACTGCGCGCAAAATTTGTATAGAAAAGTATTAAAATTAGAGAATTACTATCCTAACAAGTGCGACTATCATAAGAAGATATATTCCCCTAAACACTTTAATACAAATTATTATACAGCCCCCGAGTTAATAAATTAATCCACGCTCAAGAATAAAGTTGTAAGATGATTTTTACACATAAGCATGTGACATAGCATTAATAATTCTACATGAGAATAATGTGTTATGCGATGGAGTAAAACCTCCTAATTTAGCCAATACTTGGGCTACGAACGACTGTAATATATTGAGTGTTTGGATACTATTATCCAAGTTATTGCGCATCGTATATACCGCAATCACATCCGAAAAGAATAAAATATTCAAAAGAGGCATATTGGAACATATATACATTGAATACAATTCAGTAGAGAACAGACACCTTCAGGAATTCCTAAGTATTCAGTGCACATTGTGCGGAAATTTTTTATGCTGTGTGCACAAAAATAAATAGACGTGCTTTCGTATAGTTCGTTGGTGAACATCGTGACTAACGTTACACAGGCCAACATCCAAGCTATTACTGATATGCAAAGCACATGCGCGCGCATATGATATTATACGGAGTATGGTGCCACTATCTTCTCCATAATATTCAGCAGTTGTATGATGATTTTGTACATAATGGTATTGAATAAATATATACAGTTTGTAATCTTTGGTCTCTGGTCATATTCTTTATCTAAACGCTTAAACATACGCTTATTAAAAGATAAATAACTAATCGATTCATCATCATCATAAATTTATAACTTATTACAATTAATATTAGCTGCATAATGAATATTTTTAAATACATATTATACATGCATACATTTATATAGGGTTAATAAAGTTGTTGTTTAGGGGTTATGTGAATTTTTAATGAATATAAATGAACATTTTATTTCAGCATTATAGCTATCTTGCCTGAACAAACGCCTACCAAAGAATATGTATTATTAATATCATTTTTCGATCTGGATCCGGAGAAATATATTATGGAAAATATTTTTATGTGTATCCTCATGTTGATACATGGTATGCGGTTGCGTTATAATGACGGAGCGAAATTTTTTTTTATTATTGATATGAAGGGTTTTACCGTGCAGCATATTTTACGAACGGGTGTAAATAAAGTTACGAAAATTAACCTGCTGGGCAAGGTAAATGTTTTACGATAAGGCAATTAAAATTGTTTTACATATTCGAATTCGTTTATATATGCGGAATGTTAATGATGTAATAAATACTATTATAATTATCGTGAATAATGTTATACTGTGAAACCTCTTTATAACGGACACTATTGGGACCAATGGAAATGTCCGTTATATAGGCGTGTCCGCTTATTGGCGGTTTTAAAAAAAAAGGTCGCAGGGGATACAGTTAATATTTATAAGGGAAATTTTTACTTGAAAATCCACTAACATTAAATCGTAATATATACGATATATTTAATTTTAAACTTATCTGTATTTATCTACTTATATACATAGTATGTAATTATGTAATAATGCAAGTGGGAGAGCTATTTAATTTTTTAAAGAAGAAGTAATTTTCTTTTTTTTTTCAATTTGGATTTCACCATTTTCAGTTCGTGATTTGTGATCAGCTCATATGTCTGCTGTTCGTACACACACACACGCTTATAATTAATTATGCGGAGCTTTGATAAAATTTATGTTAATTTTTACTCACGAACAAGTGACGTGTTTGTCCGTTGAAGAACTGTTTGAATCGAATTTGAATAATAGGTAATTCACTGTATACATTTCTGGTGAATGCTCCACTATGAAAACCTGCGCGGTTAGTATTCCACAAGGAAGCGTGCCTGATCCATTTGTATTCACTTTATTCTTATACGACTTTCCTAAATTATCTTTAGCTAATTCTGGCAATTTTGTCAAATGTTGCGTTCGCGATGAGAATTATTAGTATGTAGTGACTACCAATATATTTATGAAAATTTTAACCTTCCGCCGTGTTTGTAAGTTATTATTGAATGTAACACGTATTTTTTCATACAAGTTCTTTTTATATCGGTCAGTGCCATCTAAACCTATCGTAAAACCAATCCGCTGCACAAAGTATACTTAGGTAATCTAGTTGTACCTCAAACGGAGTCAGCTAGTTACCTACGAACTATGGGCGGTTCGAGGCTTTTGACGCCGGGGTGCGGAATATACACCGACGCTCTCCCTACCTTCGGCTAGATAGTTACTGGAGCCCAATCGAATAATAATCCAGTCTTAGTAATCAACACCTGATTTTCTTTCAAACGAAAGCATAATTCTATTAAACCAGCTGTATTGAAATGTCGGCTATTAGAATACTTACCTTTCATAAATTCGAAAACAGCTATTTACTATCAAAAAATTTCTAATTATAGTTAATGGAGAAGTTCTAGCTGAAAGTATTTGTAACGATGTACGATTCCTGTGCACTAATCACAAATGAATTTCTGTCTGCGCCTATGTGATTCTGTAACAACATTAAGCACACAGCACACGTACACGGAACACACAATAAACAAAACTAATGGAGATAGCAATATTTTACGACAATCTCAGATAATTGACAACAGCAAGAGTAATAAGAACATAAACGGCGTGACGCTCACGGATTGCGCGGCAAAATCTTATTGTTGTACCGTGGCAACCAGCGGCGCCCTCCAAGACCGACCGCCCGAGTGCTGTCACCTCTTGCACCCTCGGTAGGAGCGACCCTGCCTACGAATGCATTTGGATAAGTGTCTTACTTGGGAAATCCACATGAGAATAAAACAAATCAATACAAACGCACGTGAATAATATTGGCTCATCGGTAGAAATTCTGCATTAGATCTATCGTATAAGCGACTATTATACCAACAGGTTATAAAAGCCAATTTGGACGTATGGTCATCAACTATGGGGATGTGCTAAGACCGCGAATCGCAATAAGATTCATTTTCACGTAATAATGACATTCACCGTGATCTTTGGATAAAGTTCGTCGACGATGTCATCAGAGATTTTGCGAAGCAGCACGAGACAGCCGACATATATGGAAGCCGTTAAATTTCAAGATACTAAATTAGATATTAGACGCCTTATAATTAGATTTAAGCATTGATTAACCATTGGGTTAATTTCTTCACATTTGTTTATATCACATCACGAGATACGTAATGTGTTAGGCGAAAAGCATTTTATCACTAAGTTAAGATCGTAACGGGTAAAGACAATTTTTTGTTTGGTCCATAATGTGTGTGTGTCATTCGACTATTCTACCGATCGTATGCGTTAAGGTACTCTGCTTGAATGATATATTGTCGTAAAATTCATTTCAGGCTTTACTAAAACACATGCTTAAAGAATTGCATTATGTGAATTTACCGTTTCAAAATCAGACAATAATCAATTTATGTCAGCTAATTTCGCGTAAAGCAAAAACTCGGGTAAGTATTATATTTTAACGTGTCTCAATTTCGTCGAATAAAATATTTAACAATATCGTTCGTTTAACTAAAACTAGCACGTGAAATTTCGTTTAAACTTTCAGGCACATTTTCATAAGAACGTTGATTGTCTGAAAGAATATTTCCCGGAAAAATTAATTCCCAGAGAGTTCGGCGGATACGGACCGACTATGCGAGAATTGCAAGGTGCGTATAAACTTTTCCATTATACAGATAAGTCAATATTACTGTCAATGCAAAACTGAAAAATAATATTTACAACTTTGATAATACTCTAACGACGCTAATGACTTTAAACTGATTAGGTAGTAATATCGTTGTTCACTATTTACTCCACTTATCCACCATTGTATGGCACAACAGAAATGACCTTCACGATCAGACGTCTGTTTCTTAAAATGACAGTTTCGGATCGTTGAGGTGACAGTTTTCAGACCGGAAGGAAGTACGTTCCTAGTTAAGCTTAAAAATCTAAATATAAACTTTTACAATGAGCAGGGTCCTCTCTGGCCACGAAAAGTTTGAGTCCATGTTTAAGTAGATTTCATCTTTCTAGAAGTCTGTAGTGTACCTCTGGTGTTGCTGATTACATTTCATCTTTCAACGCTTTCTTAATATTATCAATTCAAACGTTAAACATTGCACCTATAATATGGTCGATGCTATCATACTGTATATTCCTAACATCAGTAGATATCTTTCAATTAACTAAAATAATAGATAACTTATTGTTAATATCATCATTATAAAAGTGAATCGAAGAGTTTTGTTATTATTATTTTCTTTTATTTTTTATATAATTCCTTTTCGGCACTACAAGTTTATTTTCGATTTTGTGTATCTCTCTTAAACCTGTGTATAGCGTATATAACTAACACTGTACGCGTGCATTTAGCTAGTAAAGAGATTATGTTCTTCATGTCTTTAGCGCTCGAATATAAATATATCCTGCAGGATCCATTATATATATATATATATATATATATATATATATATATATATATATATACATTTTTTGTTGTTTTTATTATGTTTATTTTGTTTCTTCTTTCAGTTATAACGTATAACTGATTCCTGTTCCTTTATAAACAAATTCTTTAATAAATGAATTATTTAAACTGAAAATAAGAATATATAATAATAAATATAGAAAACAGAATATTAATAATCTCGTGTTTTCACATCGAAGAATATAAAAACGAATTTGTTGACAGAACACAGAATATCGCGTAAATAATTTTTAAATCCGGGGAAATTGATTGTTTTTCCTACAATTTCCAATGATAATTGAACTACAGTTATTTAGATTAGACGCAAAATTGTTCGAAATATTATCATTATCTTTATTATTCTGTATTATTAAGATATCGTCAACATATATTTCCCTTAATTTAACATTATTTTCAAATATATTATTATTTTTCAAAATATTGTTCTATAATTTGTTTATATAAATATCAGATAGAACGGGTAATAATGGAATTCGCATAATTAAATGTATCATTATTTTATTACGTTTTATTTCTTTCGGGACAATTTATTAATACATTATTTTTAATATTAAATTTTCCTTCAAATTCATATTTTTCGTATAAAAGTTTTTTCTATTATAAGCCGGTGTAGCGATGCAGTTTACTAAAATTGGTTTATTTTCTTTATATAACCTTAAAAAAAAATTTCCTTAGTGTTTTGAAAACAATTTCGAGTTTTAAAATGAAAATTGTAATTGTTTTCGAAACGTTACGTAATTTAAAAAAATCAAAGACATAGTTTACACCGAAAAAAATCGTGTATGAATATTTATTTATATTAAACTTTCTCGTCTTTCCGAAGCATTTTAAACAATAGATTTATATCCTCTTCTTTGTACACTGCCCTACATATGGACGTGGCGACATCGTGAGATTCTAAAAATGTGTATTGCAATTGCTCCGCGCGTGTTACGTGGTCTGTCCAGGGCACGGCACGTGTTCCTTCGGACGTGTATCGTTTACTATTCCTTGTATCATTAGTCTTTCAAATTGAATCTACACACATCTTGACATCTACTGCCCAAAATATCTAACTATTTTTCTGTTTATTTTTTTTAAAGTTTCCTATCTATTTTGAACTCATCGTTAATCGATTTATTACTTCGGTGTGTCGTACAAAGAATTTATCTCTAACGCATTAATACGATTTTCGTCAGATTTTTAAATAGTGCGCCATTAGGTTAGTAAATAACAGTCTATACATCCGTAAATGAAAACATGATCAGAGTTACGTTAGTGAATGAGTTATTAATAAATGTAAATCTCTTCGATAACCGATATTTTGTATTATCTTATTCTAAAGATAATTCTTTTCGACGATTCTGTTCTTTTAATATTAAATCGTTTCATTTGTCCGCAGAAACCGCCAGAAAAGATATTTTACCGATGGTTGATTATATACGACGGCAACGCGATCTTATCGAAGTAGATGAAACGAAAATTCGGCTTGAAGAAGAAATTTTAGATAACGACGTTTTCGGAGTTGACGGTATATTCAGAAAGTTGGAAATCGATTAGCGTTTCAATAGTCATCAAAGTTATTGAAAGAAATTAATTTTAGTAAAATTATAATTATTTTAAAACAAATTAATCTGAAATTAACGCCATCGAGGAATGCTGATCCTCTTACTAAAATTATGATTCTTGAACTTGTGTTGCAATATTTCTACGTATAACTTTATTACAATCCATGACCAATCGTAGTCCCTATAAAAATTACAGGATGGAATTCTAACTCTGTCTATCTTAACATTAATGAATTCACACATTTCTTAACTGTAAATAATATAGATATAGCCGTTATCTGCGAAACAGAACTAGATTACAAATACCCATGCGATATAAGTAGGCGTAATAGAGGTGTTACTCTAATCACAAAAACGAAGCAGAATGCACTACAGGAGTCATTATAGATTTTCCGTCTATATTTTAACGAGTCACATCGATCACGCCATAGATAATGCGCATAAAGTTATTCAAATAATTTCAACAATATTTAATCGGAGACGCCACCTCACGGCCACAAATAAAAGTTATTATATGCAACTATCATCCGTCCTAGGGATTAACTTATGCATGCCCTCCCTGTAGTTCAGTTTCCAACAACAATTATAAGAAAATGCAGCTGTGACAAAACCGCTGTTACGGAATCTTATTAAATGCGACAGATACATCAAAATTAGTGACACGCATTCCTATAAAAGGAAATAACTCAAGGGACTGTGGTTTAGTTCGTTTCTGATGATGAGTGGTGTAAGTCCATTCGAAACGTTAAATTTCTTGAATAATCAGGACGTGGTTTTTACCGAAAATAATTCTAGACGAATGGAAAACAACCACGAAATTTTTAATAAATATATATTCTTAGCTTGCTCATCCACCCTGAAAACTATCAAAGTTATCCATAATTCTGCTTTATGTTTGGTGACTGTAGCGTTTAGCACCACACTGATCGACATCCTACAATCCGAGTCATCAGAATGACCTCCTGATTATCGTCGTTGGTTTGCCCTAGCCAATTTTGTTGTGTAGTCTAAAGCTTCCGGTTTTTCTATTCCTGAACTCTTTTTATTTCCTAATTTAGCTTCTTCTGGAATTAAAACAATCAGATCCTCTTGGAAAATATCTTAAAGGCAATAACTTCGCCAAATCCGAACTCAACCGCTCAAAATACCGCACTATTACCTCCGTGGAAAGACAACCTGGTTCGGCTGGATATCGAAATCTTAGAATATGGAGTTAAAACATGCCCATCCAAGAAATAAGGAAAGAAATTACGTCGCGTTCATATGAATCTAACAATGTTTTACACTGACGCATCTATGTTCAATGGATCTGTCGGCTACTCAGTTGTCAGAGATGGAGCAATCATCATTCAATTTTCGCTATTGCAGACATTATCCGTCATTTCAGCTGAATTATACGCGATTTATCTTGATATGGAATCTTTAATGAGCTCCGATGTTGATAAACCTTCGACTATATATTCTGACCCTCGTCCAGTACTCCACACTCTCTACGACTAATATTAAAAAGTTAAACACATTTATTTTACTTCTCTTGATAATTCTTTAAAATTTAGTGAATTTCTCAGTAAATATTTTCGATGAGTCATATCAATCTTAACTTGGACGGAAATGAAATTTATTACAACGTTTCAGGTAATATTAATTTTAAAGATATTTTGAAACACACACGCAAGTATAATTATTGTTTAAAATATAATAGCACAAAAATGAAAAGGCGAACTCGGATACGTTTATCGAGGGGCACAAATAATCCTTCAAAGAGCCGCGTGTGGCTCGCGAGCCGCATGTTGGCCCCAATGTGTATTCCGATTTTGGTACGATTTTGCTCATGACGTGTGGGACTGTGTACTAACCATTTACAACCCTTTTCTTTCTCTAAGTATTTATAATTCATTTATTATGTAAAAATTGTGAATTTAGATTTAAATTAATATTTTATGTTTTTATATATTTAATTTTATTTATATATAGCTTGATAATGGCGTAGTTGCCGAAGAGCTTTGCTTAATAAATAAAGTTTAGTGATTTTAATTGTTTTTTGTAATCAAATATAGTTAAAGTAGAAGTAACAGATTTTCCAGAAGCCGTCAAATTAAGTTTATGGAAATCTGAACAAACTGCTTTACAATATTATAAGATTAAATTAATTTGTATACCACATACGTTAGTTGCACATTTATTCTGCGATGATTTATATCTGCAATGATGAAAGTATTAAAAATTTTAAACATTTTAATTACTAATCGATCTGCTCTATTATCGCTAAAATCTTTATTACAATGATTACAGTCGGAAACAGGTGTGCTTTAACAGTATCAGTAAAGTTACATGTTACACACACCCTTCGGTTGTCTTGTTTGTTCCCTATATCCTACATTAAATTTTAACGAATAAAATTGTACGTTTTCCGGTTAAAATTTTAAAAATACTTGTGTAAATACATTGAAAGTTATCTAGAGTATACTGAAAAATAGTATTGTATAAAATTAAAATAAAATTTATAATTCTGTGTTCAAATTTGATGATGTATAATTGAAAGTGTAATTATATTAGTATTTCAGCGCCAGAAAGAGTCCATCTTTGATTTTTGATTTTTTTTTTATATATAATATAACCTTCTTGCGTTGCAGTAATTTAAAAGAAAGAAAATCAAAAATAGAGGCATTTCACCTCGAGCATTTCTTCTGCGCTCTTCTTCACTTTGGTATGCGAATAATGCAGTAATATGTTGCAGATCTTAAAAATAAATTTGAAATCGGTTTATATCGTGTTTAACGGCAAATTAAAATAAACGTGTTAAAAATGAAGACCAGCTATTTTACTCGTCGTGGACCAATTTTATTGTCTGTACTTCTATTCGGTGATGCGGTTATAAATTTAGTGAATGTTATTCGGGTACCGAATGCGAGCTTTAATAAATTACGATTAATACAAAATGGATGTTCAAAATGCGTATTAAGTGCCTCGAAGTATACCGAAACTGTGGAAACGTATAAGATATTAAATTTACCTTTTATTCGGGATTATATTTTTACTACAACGCGTAGTAAGTTTTGTGATGTTTATTGCATAAAGGTTACTGTACATCTCAACGATCGAAAATTATTTGATTGCAGGCAACTACAGTTTATGTACACGAAGTATAAGCATAGACGCCTTAAGTGTAATATATTATAAATTAATAATATTCGATGAAATGTTATCTGTTAACATTCTTTCTTGTGTGTATATAAAACCTGGAATGTCAGATCGTTAGAACAATACGGAAAATATTGTAATATAGGTACTTTTTTAAATAAAGGAATCAGTGAAGTATTACACACCAGTCATCCGCCCATTTCATCATTTTCTATATTTTGCAACACAAAATTTATAGTATATCGGTTCCGATTGCACCCATACATTTTATCATTTCAATTGGGATTCCATCAGATTTTGAAGCTTTGCCTATTTTTTTATATTCTCTATTGCCCTTTGTACTTCTATTCGCAATATCAGGGGTTCTAGACTAGACTTCTGAAACCATAATCGGATTATTTATAATGTCGTCGTTATTATTTTGTATCGATTGCTTTCTTAATTTAAATTCTTTAGTGATTATTTTAAGTTTTTTGTATAAATCTTTAGTTTCATTATTTTCTGAATGTTCTTGTAATTCCGCACATACCTTATTGATGTAAGTATTTTTGTCTTTTCAACATGACGCTTTAATTGATTTATTGATTTCCTTTATTTTTTGTTCATGTTGGCCTGAATTATTCCCGTTCATCTCTTTGATGTCCTTTATATGGTGACACACGGTTTGGCGATCATATTCTGTCTATACATAATCATCAGGTTGCATTTGGATTGACCTTAATCCTGCTTCATTGCTGCTTTTCTCAACCCGAGTGAGAAGTTCGGCCATCTCTTCTTCTGATGACGGCAAAATTATATTATCATCTGCATATCTAAGGTTTGAGAAGACCTTGGTGTAATCTAAGAAACATATTACCGCGGGTGTGTTGAATTCGTAACATTTTTCTACAATTTGTGTTATATTCAGTATCTGGTCCCGCCTCAATGATGACCTTTCGAATTTGCACCACGTGAAAGAGCCATGTGAGCCTTCGATCCAAGTAAAATTCGACATAGCGTACGAAATCAACTTACAGAATTATGTCATTATTAATTGTTAGAGGTATACGCTCAACTGATCTATTTGTAAACGTAATATGTTGACAATTACGCGGATTAAACTATATTCGCCAATATTGAGCCCATTGAACAATTCGATTCATGTGATTCTGAACAGGAAAATTTTGCATATCTAACGTTCGAATTCAACGCGAGGATGGCTATGTTATCTGCGAATGTGGCTAGTATTGTTTGAATAGCAGAGGCCCAAGTAGACTACGTTGTAGAACTGATGCTAAGACTACATGTTCCTTCGAATAAGAGTTGTTGATCCTAACAACAAATGTTCTGTTAGTCAAGTATGACTGAAGTAACATGTAGAGATCACAAGGAAGAATTTGTTTCAATTTGAGTAACAGTCCAAAGTGTCAAACTTTATCAAATTCCCGGGTAACGTCCAAAAAAACGGCAGAACATACGTCTTTTCTTTTCTAGAGTTGAAGAGATGACCAGTCGATGGCACTGTTGGATCGTGGAGTGTTTAATACGAAAACCGAACTGGTGATTTGGTACCACTTCATTACTCCTTATAATCGGGCGTATACGACTTAAAATAAGTTGCCGAGCACTTTAGATAGCGGGCTAAGTAAACTGATGGATCTGTGTGAGGTTATATCAGTTTGAAGCTTACTGGGTTTGCAAGTCATAATTATTACCGAATTTTTCCACGATTTCGGAAAAATTCCATTAAAACTGTAACTCAACAGAATTGCTGACTTTCTTAGCAAGTGCGATGTAACTTCCCCATTGATTTTGTCTAAACCGGGAGCTTTCCATAATGGTAATTTCTGAATACGTGTAAATACTTTTTTTTTTAGAGGTAAAGAATTTGACACTTAGATTAGGAGTAAATGACACTTCTGATGAAGATTGTGTGATGGCAAACTGTTTGTTAGACAGGATACGGTGTAAATACTGTAATGATATGTTTTGCAAATGCGTTCACTTTATCTTCATCAGTTTTAGCATAATTATTACTGAATTTTATCTTAAGTGGCTCATCTATTTGCTTCAGTCATTTTTTGTATTTCTCCATAAAGATCTCATGGAATCTAGCTGCTGAGATAGGATTCTATTTTTGTACTGACAAATTTTGTTCTTTAGATCTATCTGTAATTGTACATACGATTTTTTTCAAGAATCGATAACGAGTTGCTGCCATTTTTTTCTACCTGCTCGAGTTATTAATATTCTTATTTGGACTACTGGAACGTAATAATTTTTTTGCGAATTTTTTAGACTGTGATTAGTGGAAATGTTACACGAGTGTTCGATAAAGTTGGTGTAATTTTGAATAGTCTTATCGATGTAGCTGCTACCTTTAAGTTTAATTTTTAGGTATGTATTATTTTTCACTTTTTAAAACTGATGGCTCATTCGCTTCACCATCCTGCTCGAGGTGTTGCAAGTTACTGTCTTCTTTGCTGTACATAAGATTATAACAGTATTCTCTACACTTATTTTCTGTGACTCTGTGAGAAGATTTACTTTATCATCTTCGACTGGAGAGTATCGGAGTTTGAATTTTCTAGCGGGAATTTTTACATTGTGAAATAGATCTTTTGGTCCATTTTGATGTTTATTTTTTCTATCTCTCTACAGATTGAATATAGCTGTTTTTATCCTTCTTCAGTGCCTTTTTTATTTCATTCATTATTACCTTCCGTTTTTCCATTAACTCAGTCTTATTCTATTCTTTTATTTTTACTTGTTACCGTTCTTTTATTAAAGACCATGTTTGTTGTGATATCGATGGTTTTTTAATCTCTTTGTCTTTTGGTTTACAGCTGTGTGCAGCTTCCTTTATTTTTGATTTCATAATATTCCAAAGTTCTACTGCTGATGATTCCTGTATTTTTTTTTTTGTAATTTATTTCAAGGACTTTGTTGCTGTTGTATTGAGGGTTGTCACTAAGTTCCCATCAATTTTTTAAGGTTGATTTTTTTTCAGGTTTTTTCAATTTAAATTTAATGTCACCTATTAGGGCATTGTGGTCGCTTCCTCAGTCTAGTTTTAGCTTGATTTCTGTGTTTTTTTATAAATATCTTCCATCTAGACTTAATGAGAATGTAGTGGATAACCGTCGGGCGAATTTCATGAGTACAAACGTCGGGAGGGGGGCTTTGCTGGAAATGGATATTTGTGATGTACAATTTGTTTTTCATGCAGAATTCTAGTAGCATTTCTCTCTCTCATTTCTGGCCCCCAGACCATACTTGCCCACCTTATACACATAGGCAGGCTTATTCTTATACATATATATATATATATATATATATATATATATATATATATATATATATATATATAATAAGCCTGCCAATGTGTATAAACCTTACACTTGCTCGCTCGTTTTACGGTTAACTCTCCATATATAACAAGTTAATAGAGGTCACCTACATTCAGTCGTAATTCTTATTCTACAAACTAACAAACCGATCATGCTGCCGCTTCTGCTGCCGTCGCCCCTGATGCATCGCAGCTTTACACATCGAAGTCAGGTGATACACAATTATGTTATACTAACATTACTAACAATAATATCAACGTTAAATAATAACACGTGTAACACTTTATCTTGAAATGATACAATAGCGACACCAGGCATATTTGCTTCTCCGATAAAAATCATACATAATATAAATAACTGTTGTTTCTATATATATATATATATATATATATATATATAAGAATTCTCACCCCAGGTCAGTCATCAGAAATTATAACTAATAATAACCTCTTGTTAATAATCTAGATTTAAATACTAAAAACAACAATGATTCCATATAATCTCTACACCGCAACCAATATATATATCGAACCTGTCATCGATTGTAATACCACGTTTGCAGAAATTATAATTACTAAAGAACTGTTCGAAACCAAAACTTTGAATAATAATAAAGTAAAAGTAATGTCTAAAAACATACACTCATATCGAAAACTAAATAAATATCTTAGCGACAAAAATATTTATCGGTACACACATCAGCTAAAAGATAAAAGAGCATATAAAGTTGTTGTCAGAGAACTACACCTTTCAATGAACAGCAGTGATATAAGAAACGAACTGGCCGAAACAGGTCATTGTGTCAGAAATATGGTTAATATAAAACATAGAGTTACAAAAAGTACCCTGCCTCTATTGTGCGTTGATCTAGAACCAGCGGATAACAAAAAGAAATATATTAGTTAAAAAACGTATTTAATATTATAATCCAAATAGAACTACCTCGAAAAGCAAACAATATTCCCAAATGTACACGTTGCTAACAGTATGGCTACACTAAAATCTACTTGTATAGACCATACGTATGTGTAAAATGCGGAGAAGGGCATGATATTAAAAGTTTCTCAAAGAAACAATGCACACTTTGCGATGATAATCATCTTGCCAACCATAAGGGATGTGAGGTGTATAAAAATTTTATAAAAAAATATCAACGCGGAGAAGTAAGAGCAGTCCGAGAAACATACAGTAGAGTATATAAACAACATTGCAGTACTACTTCAAGTAAACCATTAGTCAATCACTTCTTGCCTGCGCTCCGGGGCGCAGATATCTCAATGATAAACGATGTGCCTTACCATAAATACACGCCTCACAGATATTATTATCAAGCTTTACTTTATTCCTTTCCAAGCTTCTGTTTGATATATAGTTTATTCCGGTGTCCTTCTCTTTCATGGCAATACTGCAAGGAATTAATATATTTTACAACATTAACTGTAGACACATTTCTAACACGTAGTGACTGTCAACTTAAATTCACTATCAAGGTTTTTATTATGTGCCGATCGAAAAAGTCCCAAAAAACCTTAAATAACTGATCACTGTGCAATTTAATGCTTCCCAAGATGAGCAATTATTTGTCCATAATTTTCCAGTATACAGTATCAGTAATTGTACAAGTGATCGTGTTCTTAGCGCCAATTATTAGTTTCTCGATACAGATCACATGTAGCTTTATAATGCCTTTCTTGAGGCACTATCTTTTAAGGTATTCGGATTTTTAATTTATTGCCAGTGACATCTAGCGTACCTTCCAAGTAATCCAATGAATCACGTATATTGCTCTTCCAGATAAGCTAATCCACTTCGTTGGTTAATGGCTTCAGGTGTTTTGTTGAATCCATCTTTTAGGCGAATTACTAATTAATAACCAAACACTTAAAGAATAGTTACGAAAAACTCATTTTGACGTTATAGTCTAAGGCATATTTGATAGAAATCTGAGATTCTGCAACGAATTTACGATCGAAACATAATTTTGATAATTTAGTTGCAAAAAATAACAATCAGAAATATTGTTCATTTAATAAACGAAACAAGATTGCGTCAACAAAATGTACCCGTATATTTAAATTTATTTTTATTTTATGCAGAGAAATATCTACACATTATTTAAAGTGAAAGAACTGTAAACCCATTAAGATATATTAAATTACAACTGTAACAAAAATAAGAAATAAAAATAAATTAACAATGAGTAAATAAATAACTGAAATGGTAAAAAAATAAAATTAACGTAACGTAATTGTATTAATTATCAAAATACAAATTAATTCATCAGAGCGCTCAGAAACCAATCTTCGAACTACAAGGAACTAATTTTAGTGTAGCATTCCTATCAATAAATAATAATATAAAACTTCCGTAATATTTTAGTTCCTAATCTTAATTTGTTTGTACATATAATATGAAAACTGGATAATCCGGCTTTTTGATCTTGTATTACGCTATGGTCACCTTTAAGGTGACATTATTTAATAAATGCACAATTTACATTTTTTCGTTAAGTTTGTTTTGATTCCATAATGTGGTGTGGTAAGTATTCATAATATTATGAAAAAACCTTACTTTCCAAGTATTTCATATTATTATCGCTCGAATAACAATACAGATTTATTATATTTATTATTATAAACAATAATGTATGCAATTAATTTAAAATACCTTTTTTTTTTTTATATGTAATTGAAGTCAAACTTAAAATACAAGGTTTATTTCTCTCATTTAAGTACTTATAAAAATATTTCATCTTTCGGTATTATATGCCTTTAGAAAACGTATTTGCACATATTGCTAAGATATTTGTAATAAAATAACTCGTGTGTGCAACTCGATTTCATATATGTATATATTAATAGAGAGGAGATAATTGAATGATCTACCTAAAGTACTTTGCTCTCTCAGTAAATAACGTTATAATTTAAAATATTTAAATTGATTTATACAGTTTTATTATTAGCATTTAATTAAACTATATTATGGAATTGTGAAGTTAAATGTAATGTACGTTTAATCAAAAATTAAGTATTCAATTATATAGCATGTGATATTTATATATATTGCTAAATAATTGTTTTACACGCGTTTATATTATATCTCTAATCATCTGTCTTATTATTATCACAATATTTTATAAAATGCATGGCTGTTATTTTTTTCTGTCTTATAAAACGGATAATTTCATACAGGTTGTTTTTCCCGCTTGAAGCCTCGTTATAAACGATTGGTGGATGAAATATTTCCAGCTGTACCAGAGGTATATATAACTATAACAATGTATTAACGAAGCTTATAATTTGATTACTAATTCTGTTAGTTTCAATTCTAGTTCATTAATGTGTAAATGTAAATGTCTACTTTATTATTTGTGCAGCAAATGTATTTTTGATTATTTACAATGTTTTATTTTTGTCTGATTTATTGTCATTATTGGACCACATTGATAGCTGTTTACATAGTCTATTGATTCAAATTGTATATTTTACTGGATCTCCTTTAAACCTTAGGTACATGTATTCATTATTAATAGTTTATCTCTATAATTCTTAATGTGTTTGGGTCATTATTTTCATATTTCGCTTGTATAATAATGGAGCTGTCTTGTTAGTTGTAAAACTTTTTTTATTGTATGATTATTTAACTAAAATCATGTACCAAACGTGTGAATCCCTACATTCTGAAAGTTGGTCATATTAGTGTTTTTCTATAGCTCTGTTCTTCCGATTTTTTAAGATTAGTGATACTTTTCTATATGATGATCAACCAATGGAATTATGTACCGTAATATTTTTTAAATAATGTTTTTAGCGTGATGCATTTCCTCGTCACTAATTTTTGATATAATTACGCGTTAAATAAAATGTATATAATCACTTTTGATTTTAAAAATTGTATCTGTTGTGCTTCCTTGGTAAAATATATTGAATGAAAATAAATAAAATAAAAACAATATTTATATTGAAAAATAATTGCTGCAAATATAATTTGTTAATAGATTACTATATTATGGCTAATTTTGTTTTAAATTATCAATTATTTCAATTTCACGTTTTTTCTTAAAGTTTTCGAATGAAGTTCCCAAAATACGGTAAATTCGGTTTAATTGTATATTTCTTGTTTCTGACAATAAATGCATTAATCTTCAGAGTCATTAATTAAAATAACCCTATGTGATTTTAAGTGTTATTAGTTTTTTCTTTTCTTTTTTTTTTTTTTAATAAACGTATATTTCTTATAATAATAACATTCTATACATGCACACTTTCACTCCTATCGATACATTAATGATAATTTTTTACAATTTTTCCTGTCAAATTATATGCTTGTTCGGCGGATTTACTTTATTTAAAATTTCAACTTATATTCTACCTAAATATTATCTTTCGTATGTTATTCACACTATTACTCTCACATTTTCCCTCCCTCCCATTTGCCCACCAATTATACACTCATTTGTCTCTCCTACTCACACATACTTGTTTTTAAATATACAAAAAATACGTTTAATAGATAAAAATATAATTTAATTCTGCGTGGTTAAGGTAAAGAACATTTATTTTTTTACATAATGATACTTTTTTTTTATGTACTAAATCTAGGATGGATTAGTTAAAAATAATATGGGGAAACTAATTTTTTACGCCGTATCATCGCCGGAAAAACTGGATAGAATTGGGGAGTATCTCTACGAGAAAGCCTGTAAAGATATTTCTCGGAAACGTTACAAGTACATATAGCTTACTTGTAATATTTAATAACAGATTTTCACATATAGTAACATTTATTATGTTATTATCTTTTTTAGCTTTTGATGTATGTTAACAACCTTTTCCCCAATAATACTTTCTATAGATTTACTTCATATCAAAATATTAAAATTTAGTTTTACACTTTAAATTTTTAAACTCTTGAACTGAACTTTCATTAATCGATTTTGTTAAAGAAATGTTTAAATCATCGTCGTAAAATACGAGCTTGTTGCGACGGTTATGTACTCTAGAAAGAAAATTTTCCGGAATTAGATAAAGCTTAGATAAAACGGAATTAACAATTTAGTTTTTTTTTTTATAAAAAAAAAGCGTATTAACATATTTTTATTATTATTAGGCAAGCGAAAATAGCGATGGAAGCTACCGATCAATTATTGTTATCTTGTCGTTCGCAGTCGATAAGTTTATTTATAGAAAGTTTTTTGCGTATGGTTCAGAAGTTATTGGAATCATCCGATGTATCGTTGCAAATATTTGCTACAGAATCGGTAGTAATCGTATTTTGTACTAATTTAACTTTGGAAAAAGAATAAATCGTTTAAATCGGACGCTATTATTACTAATTATCTTGTCGTTACTTTTTTTTAAACAGTTTGTGCGGTTTGCCAACATTGATGAACAAACGCCTTCCTATCACTTAAGATACGATTTCTTCGTCTGCATTTTTTCTTCCATGTGTCATAATTCAGATAGTAATCTTGAAGTTCAGAAGAAAATTCGCTTGGCCGGAATTAAAGGATTACAGGTACAAAATATTTCAGTGTTTTACGCGACTTAAAACTGTTCGAATAATACGTATTTTTTATACAGTTTTTGAGTATACTACAAAGTAATTTAAGTTTATTACAAAATAATGTAAGTTAGCATATATTTTTTGAAGATAGATTAGTATATAAATATATTAAAAAAACGATAGGTACAAAGTTGATTTTCATTATGTTCAGGGTGTTATTCGAAAGACGACGTCGGATGACCTTGTAGAAAATATTTGGAATCCTATCCATATGAACAAAATTATACCGTCGTTATTATATAATATGCAAACCTCAAGGTAACGGGATCCTAATTTTTAATTTTATAATAATTATACTTTAAAATAATCGTCAGTCTACTCGTATTTGATAATCCATTGTTTTTATCATAAAAATTTGCATTATCCATTATTTTTTTTTTATCGCGCACTAAATGACCCGGCACTCTCTGTCGGTGAAGAAAAGAAAATTTAAGTAAATAATACTGATTATATCACAAATGATATCTTTAGTTGTTATACGTGTTTAAGAAAAATATGCTGTATAAAAAATGTTTTCGTTTTATTTTTATATATATGTTTAACGATTATATAACGATATTCGACACGATTCAAGCTTAAAATATTTGTTTAATCAGGCAATACACGGACTGTACTATTATTTATTCATTTTTTAATGTTATTTTATATACTAATTTGATCTAATTGATCACATGAATAATTCGAAATTACGTCCAGAAAGTGTAAATATTCATTATTTTACGAGGACGTTATTTATTAACAGACGAACATATATAAATTTGTTTATAATTTTAAAAAATTTTAATATTGTTGTTAAAGTAGAATAAATTTTATTTTTGAATTATTGTCGAGAAAAAATGTAGCTGTTTAGTTTGTAACTTGTTCGTAACTCAAAAGTTAAATAATAAATTGAGTTTATAGATTTTTATGTTTGTTCATTAGAATCGTTTTAATCTATAAATTAATAATTTTACTTCATCGCTCGGCTTATATTCATTTAACAAATTTGAATTTACCACGATCCCAAAAATTAGTACAAATTTCCAACCTTAATTTACTCATACTTTTTTTTTTTTTTTTAATGAGATAGTTTAATTCTATCGTATTAGTCGATGTTTGCTTTATCGGAGATTCGTATGATATGTCTGAATTTAGCTTTTATACCAAGTTGCCAGTTAAACATACGGTTTCTTTAATAGACAAGCCTTATCTTCTCCTATCGATAATTGTTTTATTCGTTTTGTATTTTTAATTCCGAATCTAAAACATATGCGAATTCGATGACGCAAAAATTATCAGTAAATAAAAATATGAATAATCCTAATATCGCGTGGAAGATAATGACAAACCACCATGCAAAATACCATATTCGCGCTGTAGTACACTACAGAAAAAAGCGATTACTATCAGTTCTCCCGGGTGTGTGTGTGTCGAGCTATGTTAACGTCATATTATGATTATCTTGTACGCTACTTGCACTGTACAACAAAGTCGATACGGAGACGGGGCATAATGATGATGATTAAATTTTTACGAACTGTGTATTTTTTTATGTCTGTAGTGAAATAGATTCGAAATCGGTAGACAGCACCGAATCGTTCGATTGTAGCGAGCCGATAGAAAATGACCCGCACGCTTTGGCTGAACAATGTTTACGCGAATTAGTTACTCACGCTTCTTTCGGACACGTAAAAAACGTATTACAACCGATACTACTGTGAGTATATTTTTGTACGTGTATCGGTATCGAATAGGGGGGGGGCGTAAATAAACATTTATACATTATATTAAAATTAAAAACATTTAAATAAGTTTATTAAAAAAAAATAAATAAAAAGAAATTGATTTGTAAATATATCTACATCGTATGGATTAACTTCTTATTGAATTTTCTTTTGATATAATGTTTAATTTTAAATTTCCAATTAGTTAATGCATTACGAATCGATTTGTAGAACTTTTTTTTTTGGCAGTATTTAATTTATAACGGAAATTTTGAGATTATACTATTTCTCGCGTAATTGAATTTTTTCGGATTAAAGTAATTTATAACATTTTTTAAAAATTTCGATTAATTAAAACGACAATCGATTCGAAATTGCTTGTTATTTAATACAGATGACCTGTATGTTAAAAAATTATTAAACACGATATGTGTACTGAGAAGAGATTTTATCGGATTTATGTAATATGTTTATTTATTTAAAAACACGAATCATTTAAAATGAATTTTTACATATTTACTCGCTGTTTACTGAACATGATCATCGGTGTGTTACCGGACTATTAATTTATATCCATGTGAAGTGCTTTAACTGAATACACACACACACACATATATATATATATATATATATAAGATTATGATAAATATTTGCAATTATTTTATTTACAGTGTTAGTTAACTTACACATTTTTAATACTTATACATTGTTTTAGACATTTGGATTTACACAATTTATGGTTACTAGATTCGTTTGCTGTTCAATGCTTTAGGACGATTATGTATTCTATACAAGTATGTAATATTCTTCAATAATGTTAATATTTCTTTAATTTTCAATTTTTATATACATATATATATATATATATATGGGCGTACCGTGCATAGGACAAGGGAGGCAAACAGAGAAACAACCTTTTTTTTCCTAATAATTATACTGCCACATTTCATTTTTTTATATGCCATGGTCGGTTGGAATTTTTGAGCTCGTGAGAGATCAGTCATAAATTAATTTAAAAATTAAAAGTGACCCGTAAAAAAAGCTACGAGTGGTATTTGAGTTAGCGGATGATTCATTCTTCATTCAACCTTTAGTTTGTGTTCTTAACTTCTTGAAACAGTAGGTTTTTTGTTCGATCGTTGTTGATTGTTTAAATATTGTATGTTTAGTTGAATTATTTTTATATTGTAAATCTTTTGTTCATAATTTCGCCTAAACGTTTAATTTGCGTGTTATTTACTTGAGAATTGAGATGAAACCACATGACCGTACAATTTCTTCGCTGAATGAAGCGTGGTATTAAAAGGGTGGAGTTTGTATGAAGCACGTATCATTGTTTTCTTGCGCCAAATTAATTTTGTGCAATTTTGGTTTTGTGCACTTCTGTCAAAACTTTTATATATATATATATATTCCTAAATACATATGTAACTTTTATATTTTTTATTATTTGTTGATTATGTATGTATAATATATTACAACAGTTTACTAAAATGAAAAGTTTACGATATTTTATTGTTTAATTTTTTATGTCATTCCAGGTGTTTGAGTTGTTAAATCGTGTTAGAGAAAAAATAAAAACCCAAATATCTTGTTTTTGTTTATGTAATAATTCTAGTAAATGTGGCTGTATTTGTATAAAATCGACAATATATATGGTCTCATTATGAACATAATAAATTAGATTGAGTAAATAAAAATGCCTATTTAATAACAAATAAATTTGTCTGTATATCATCTTTGTTTTAGCCGCAATATTTGTACATTGTTATCGAAAGTTTGATGGTTCATCTGAATCAGAATATTAAATCATCATTAAAAATGAGAACCAGTATGGCTGATGTATTGCGCAGTGTTATTGGTATTATTGCTGGCCAGAGTACAGGTATTTACGTTTATTTTTAAATAAAGCACTCATCCGAATTACGTATATGTAATCGTAGTATCCCTTCAGCTATAATACTGTTCCCGACAGCTTACCGTCACGAGTGAATGTTTTGATTTGAATATTCGAAACACCTAGTGACCATATTTATAGATGACACGGAAGTTCTTTGAGAAAGTCACTGGCAGATGAATATCATACTTTAAAATCAACTTAACCCGGTATGCATATGGTTTGAATGATTTCAAATAAAAATAAAGATGAATCATCTAGCATTGATTAACAGGTTTGTTTCATCAAAACTAATTCTAGTTAATAAAACCGTTGAAACAAAAAATAAATCATAGGTTTCCACTTGAGTAAAAGGCTAACGTGACATCGGCATATCCAAATAAAAAACGATCTTAATATGATGGCAAATTCACTGGGCTTATAGGCCGGAAAATGAATATCCAATAAGGTTGTGTTCGACACGCATGTGTTAGCTGCTATGTGGAAGTATGGGCTGTAGTTCAAAAATTAATCTCAATTTGATTCAACGTTTCCAGAACAAGACATAATGAACATTAGTCAACATGGTAGTAACAGATAAGATCTAAAAATACCATATATATATAACAGAAATAAGAACAAGAAGCCAGTAAACACCCAGTCAATAATGATCGAAATTGGTTCGCAATAATCCCATTTATAATTCTACATAAGTCCGCCATTTAAATAGAAGGAAATTATGATATCTAATGAATTAATTTTTGGTTACCTCTTCCTCGGGAGGTATATACCATTTATTGTACTATACTGTTTTCTTATAGATTTATTAAAAAAAAAAATTGCTGTTAATGTGACATACAAGCATTTTGTATAAAAAATATACATGTATTGATTTTCTGGTGATATATATTGAACGAAAATGGATAAAATCAAAATATTTTTGTTATACGGCATCACAAAAAATATTTCTATTTAAAAAAAAATATGCGGTAATCGACTAGTTTAAAAAAAGTTACAGTATATAAAACTATGATCCGGAGAATTGATGCGTTCATTACATGTGCAGGTGTTAATCAAGGATTTTACATTTTCTTACCTATTCTATGTAGTTTCCATGATCACCCAAGAATTGAGTTAGATAGAAGTTGATTCCTTAATTCGAAATGTGTGATTTATGTTTGGACAGATGAAATATTCTCTCTATTTAGTCAATAAATTAAAGTTTCTACTATTTACATATGTATTTTCTCTATTTTCTGAACTGTTGATTATTTATTATATTTTTTTATGTTTTTTTATCTCATTACTTTTTTCAGTCGAAGATCTACGTGCATGATTCCTGTTCTAACATTAGTAGCGCTATAGGACACTGTTGTATAAGCCGACATAATGATTATCTGTATTTTGTTCTGTTTTTTTTTCGTTCTTAGTTAACATTTTTTTGTTATATTCGAAAAGTATAAAGTATAATATTAGCAACACTCATAAAAAATATTTGTAAACCGTTAGAATCGCCAAACACGAGAAAAAATCTCCAAATCGGAGGGAAGGAATAAATCCGAATGTAAAATCATTATTATTATTATTTAGAGTTACTCATAAATGTGTACACACTGTAGAACATCGAAAAGTTAATACTGGCGTTATATCTCTAAATCTGTTACTATCGATATAAATATAAAATTGAAAAAAAATCTTTATAATTTTTCGAAGCCAATTTTTTTTACGTCTGTGTTTTCTAAGAACTGAATAAATATATATAATAAACATCCTTTATAGTTTTATTATTTATACGTGTGTGGTATGTACGTTTATTTGTTATACAGTATTGTTAATATATGGATGGGAGCCCGTCAGTCGATATTTGACGAAATATAGGTTTTATTTATTTTATAGTTGGATAACAAAATAAGGAAGTTTAATTATCTTTTATATTATTTCAAACAATACTTCCCCGCTGAACATATTAAATGTTCTATATTTCGCACTGTATAAATTTACCGTAAGTTATAAAATAATGTATTAAGTATGATCTGCTAAGCGCCATATTAGACCTCTGCAAGTATTGGAGAACTTATTCTTTAAATTTTACCTTTGAAGTATATACCACTTTTCGATGATTGAAGAATTATACTAATTACTGGAATAAATTTTTAGGAATAATCCTTATGCCTAAATTAAATTTCACAGGTCACTTTGCTGGATCTTTAGTAAAGGGTCTTCTTTACACTTGGGTTAATAAAGGTAATTCGATTTTATATACATCGTTGTTTTGCGAAAGGAAATTCGTTTATTCAATATTAAACTCGAATTGAACTGTCGTAGGACCGACCGCTTTGGAAATAGTAAATTCGTTATTAACCCACGTAAAGGCATCCGCTATAAAACCGGCTAATACAAGCGATTCTAACGAGGAAAGCAATTATCGCGAAATATTGCTCAATACGTTAGCGCAGTTCGCTATTCATCTTCCCGACTATCAAAAAATCGAAATTATGACGTTCATCATGTCGAAAGTATCGTTATGCCGATCTGAACCGAATTGCGAACTAGCGCAGTATATTACGTTGAAATGTCTACTCAGGGTAAGCATATATTATGCACGTAGTTGATTCGACGATATAAAACCAAATTGGACGATTTTGAAATTGTTATATTTTATATATATATATACATATTAGTGATGGACATAACCGACTATTTAGTAACACCCTTTCTAAAAAAGAAACCGACTAATTATTCGGTAGTTTTTATTTAGTCGGATTTACTTTAATTCTTTATTAGTACAATGTAAACACGGCATGTCAAATGAACATATCCCTAAATGATAATAAGTTACATAACTAATAACAGATATAAAATAAAATGAGTCTATTTCAAATAAAGTTGAAAATTATATTTCAGTTGAAGAGTAACTAACAGATAATCTAGAATTGTATGAACTTTGTGAAAACTCGTCAATAATTTATTTTAATAAAAGTATAACTCAGAATCGCCGTCTTCAAAATTCGATTAATTTTCCATCTGTTCTAGTAAAAAGCTACTAATATCGATATACATGCGACTGCTTTTCATTCAGTTCTAAAAAAAAACCTACTAATGTCAATGTTTTCTACGTTCCATATTCTTAAATTACTGAAATCGGATTATAATTACTTACTGTTAAACTCCGAAGTAAACTTTCATAAACACAGTAAATAAAACAAAATCTCAATAGAATATTTCAAGCATATCGCCCTCTTAGCGTATGATGTACAAATTATTAAATTTACATCTTTACAGGATTTATATAAATATATGCAAACAGCGTATATAAAGAAAAAAGAACGTTTAATCAATTGTTCAAATTGATAATTTTAAAAAATATTTCCAGAAAAGTACTGATTTATTCGGTTATTTTGGGAAAACCGAACTAATCACTCGTCATAGGTCGATTATGTTCATCACTACACACACACACATATATATATAAAGAATTCTAACATAAAAGCAAACACGAAATAGAATATTTCCGTCTAAATGTGATTACTTCATTTCAATCGAACTAAAAAATAACCGAATAATAGAACCTACTAACAGATATTAGTCGAAACGCGACTAAATTCAATCTGATTTACGTCATCCGATTTAAAAGTAGTCGGTTTTGTATTTTAAGCACATCACACACGCTTCTTAGCATACGATGTAAAAATGAAATAAAACATTAACGACAAAATAACGTATTTACAGGATAAACATCGTATATAAAGAAAAAAAAATTAATCAATTGCTTAAATTAATAAACAAATTAAAAAAATAAAATATTTAAAAAACGACTGATTTGTTCGGTTATTTTGGAAAAACCAAATTAGTTGGTTATTAAAAAAAAAACAAACGAATTAATCGTTATGCACATCACTAATATATATAAACGTAATACCGTCTATTTTAAATAAAGGTTTCTAGAAAAACTAATTACGAACCGTTGTATGGAAACTCCGCTATAATCATTGATAAGTGTAAACTATTTTCACGTTAAGAACAAATCGGTCGTTTTTAAATATGAACAGATTATTCTCGAATAATTGTATTTATACGCGGGAGTATTTTTAAAGCGTTTTTTCAATTGTCTCATCGATCTGTTTCATTTTCGAGAGTAGGCAAATGTAGTCGAAATGTATTAATTGAGCTTATTTTTAAAGGTAACCACATCCGTAACGTTTGCGATATTGCCATATTCGTTTTTATTGTCGTTAATAGAAACTTCGGATAACAAGGACGCTCGCAATCGTGTGCTTCTGCAGAAAATTATACATTCATTATTAGACAAGCATAACAATGCGCAACAATTCTCAAAGCCGGAGTAAGTGTACGAATCCGACTAAAGTAATCATATAAATAATATAATTATTGATCTATTACGTTTTTCATAGCATTTCCAATAAATAATAACGACGTACACAGATTATAATTGTAACGTAACTATATAAACGTACAATGGTCTAAGAACCGTGAAGCAAGAGGGCATCTGTCCTGTTGATATTTATTGAAGAAATAAAGGTTCTTTAAATATTTTCCATCGCATATTTTTTTAAATTAAATTTTTGCTACTATATGCGCATGACCTTGATAATAGGGATTTTACAAAGATAAAACTTTGTAATATACAATACACGCGCAGGCGTGATAATCGATATTTCGCGTGATTTTCGTTGGAGGAAACAAAAATTTTTCGTATGTCGTACTGTCGAAAATAAATGTGTAAGTGGATAGAATAAAAGTAAGCGTCTATTAAATTAAACGTATCAGTCAGTGGCCTATATTTGAAAACTTTATTTTCGGATATAGAATAATGAAGAGTAAAATACAAAAAAGCTAGTAAAATTTTATATAGATTTTAAAATGTTCTCTAAATTGGCGACAATAATCGACAATAGGGCGATCATACAACGGATTCAGTTCACAGTCAATTAACAACTACTAAACGGGATTTAATAGTAAATTGACATATAATAAGCCTTTTACCGTAACGAATTCCTGTCCCCGGTGAGATCGAACTCAAGTCATTCGGGAATGCGAAAATGTCATTACATTATTCGCGTCCCATCTGTCACGTATACATATTCGCATTCCCGAATGACCTGAGTTAGATCTCATCAAAGATGGGAATTTCTTACGGTAAACGACATTTAGTTACTCAGCTTTTAGTTAATAAATACGGCTTGCAAGGAAATAGAAAAATCGGTCGTAAGGTAATAAAAAACTACACCATACTGGAATGTTCAGAATATATCTTTCGCGATTCATTTATCAATCTACAAGTTCATGTGCATTATCAGATGACGTCCCTAGTGACATTCGAGTTGATGAGATCTTGTATTTTATGATACGTGTAATAATATTTTAAAATTTCAGTTTTTTGTTCCTTATTCTTTACGAATAATTATCGTCCAATATCGCTAAAGTTTACACGTATGACAAAATAGAAAAAAAAGAATGTAAGAAGGCGTTATTTTAATAAATTATCGTTTTATTCGGTAACTGAATTCCCGAAGACCTTTGTGGCAGCATCTATCATATAATTCCTTTCCATCCGCTTTTTTCCCGATATTATCAGGAAGTATTTGCACTCTATTTAGTCCAGTCAGTTACGTCTCTATCCGTCGCTTTCGACGGTCTGCCTCTACTTTTTTCTGAATTGATTCAGTTAATAATATTCGTTTCACCAAGCTATCCACAGATTTCCGTTATGACATTGATATTTTAGAATTTTCCATTAGCATCAGGTGCGTAGATACTTTTTAATTTTCAATTTTCTTATAATCGATACATTTGTTCTGTTCGCTGTTGGCCGTGTTCTCAGCATTCTACCATATCTATAAAGTTTTCTGTATGTTTCGCTGGTGCGAATAACAAAAAAAAAAATTATTTAACGAAAATTAAGCTAGTCGTTAAAATATGTACTATATTTTTCTACTTCTATCGATATGCAATATAATTTGACGGAGTTATTTTAGATAATTTATCGTACGTCTTAAATTACAACTTTCACCTGTGGTGATGTATATATATTAATTTTATATTATAACTATCGCTACTAATGTTTTTAAAATTGTTACAGGTACGATGTGAATGCCTTAAATATAACACGTCCGAAATGTTCCGATTCCGAAGTAAACTTTATACTTAATAACGGTAAACAGATTTATACAGCTCTGTTTCAGAATTTGGAGCACGCTGATAATTCCGCAGAGAATATAGATCGTGTATTCACTACACTAGCTTTGATATGTACCGAATTTATTTCTCAACGAATGTTACCCGATTTCTTTCATTTTCTCATTAGCGTACAGGTTCGTGCATTTTCTACATTTTATTTTTAACACGTTATTTCGGTAATTTAAAATCTAAATTTCTTTCCAATAATAACGTTTCTAAACGACTCCAGCGTAATCGTATTGAAAATTGTTTTTAATTTTTTCGTGTCGGATTATTGTTATCATTTTAAAATAAATGATTCGTTTAAATTACCACTCGAATTCCCTAGATAATGCAATTCGTGATTACGAATTTTCCACCTAGTTTAGTTACCGCAATCGTTTCATAATTTGTTTTTTTTTTTAAACATTCACTTGATATTGACATAACAGCTTTTAAAGCCTTGTGATTTTTCATAAAGAAAACTGTTAGAATTTTTGCACAATTTAACGTATTGGACGACACATTTTATCGTGCCCGAAAAGTTTAGTTGTGTAAACTAACGTACTTATCTTTATTACGAAAGAAGAATCCGCAGTATGCGGTTTGCTTTATGTTATTCTTAACTCTTTTCCTCATTCAGTTATCAGTAATACTTTCTCTGCGACCTTGTTTGAAAGCATTAATAGTTTTTTTTTTAGACTTGTTTTACACTTGCCGTGTACTGCTGCATAGTCGGAATTGAATTATATATATATATATATATATATATATATATATATATATTTATCCATCGCCGTATATAAAATGTTTTCGATTGATCCTACAAATAGTTTTCTATATAATATAACTGCAAGGAATAATATATACAGCTATGTAATAAATAAATTGAATCAATTTGCTCACGTCCGAAATGACTAGTCCAAATAATAGGACCTCCTCGGTCGAATCTATGTCTGTCGTGTATGTAATGACAACTGAGCGTCTATTTATAAATCCGAAATAAATTACTTTAGCCTGAGCGTCGTTTACAACTGAGCATCTATTTATAAATCCGAAATAAATTACTTTAGCCTGAGCGTCGTTTATTTTCAGTTGTACGTATTATATCGTTCGTGTTTGTAGCAGAGGAGAATATTTGTTTTAATTTTCTAATTTTTCATTTAATATTTTTAATCGAAATATATTAATCGATTTCGTTTTTCAATTTTTTTTTTTTTTTTATCGTAACGGGTTAGTTTAAAATTATTTACGTATATACTATAAATATATTTAATGTATTAAAAAATGTTTATTATCTTTTATACTAAATATAAGTTGACGTTTCCAATTGACGGATGCTTTAATTCGTTATATTTTTAATTTTACAGAACATGTCGGTAGAAAGTGTTAATCTTTCATTCGATATTAAATACGAAATTAATTTAGCCGTTGCCTGTTTGTTCGCGTTGGCTGCTCACGTTCATTCGTTGCATTTACTTCAAGAATACGTCGATGAGGTATTATCATTATTATTACCTCTAGAATTAAAAACAATTGTTTAAATTAATATTAACGAGCTACATGAGCTACAACTACTGTACTTCGTGTTTGAAAATAAATATGTTTTACTTTTCTTTTTTTTTTCCTTTTTTAATTAAAATAAACGAGTATATAACAAGAAATTCTTCTTGTAAATCCATCTCCTACCGGAGGTTGGTGACAATATATTTTTTTACCTCGTGCCGTGTGAATCAGTGTAGCCGTGTCAGGCAAGAAATAGGACTAAATAATTAGTGGAGATTCTACGCTTTAATTTAATAAATTACGTACAAAAATGCAAGCTTCTAATTTAATCCTGCCCGAACTGAAAACGTATTTAAAAAATTATAAATGCAAACCGTCAATGCGGTATGCAACATACAGCCATATAATGTTAGAATTTAATTCAATAAACATACGAAAGGTAATGTTGTTTTTTCTTTTTTTGAATAGTATCCTCGTATTAAAAATTATATTTTTTTCAATTAATGACAAAAGTGCCGAGTAGTAGTAATCGGTTTTTTGTTTTTAAGCTGGACATGTATTTATTTATTTGCGCGTGTAATAAATCTTTTCTGATGAATTTTTTTGCCTTCTGCTAATCAATCATCTATCTGAAATTTAATTTTTTTTATGTTCGTCATACCCTTCAATGGCGTAGGCGATCACAATTGCAATTATACCTTCCATTGTCTTGCATACTGCATGGTCTTCCGGACTCGGGTGATATTGATGCACTTCTTTATATTCTTGATCCAATTTGTTCAGTCTAATTTTCCTTCGAACTATAAGTTGTATTAGCTTTATGTCGCTCTAAATTCTATTTTCTTCACTTTTTCAACATTCTCTTTAAAAGTCCGTGAGATCCTCAGCATTCTTCTATTTAACCACATTTCTGTTGCTTCATATCGTTCAACTTGTATGGAGTGTGGCTGCTTCTATACCGTACAGCAGTGTCGGGGGTAGATGTATCACTGCGCCAGTCGTTTTTTCGTATAATTAAATTTGAGGATCTATCGCATAGTAGATTCTTCATGTTGTTAAATACTGACGGGGCTTGGATATGCTTTTAACTTCGTTATCCACGTCTAGGTGTTCTGTTATAGATATTTAAATTTATTTACTGTCTTCATCATTTCATTGTTAATTTTAATTCAAGTCCGATGAATATTCTGCTTGTTCACTATCGCTCGTTTCGTCTTTTTCACATTAACACGTAGGTTGTATGACTTTTCGACTGAGTTATATTTATATAAAATTCTTTAATCGCGGAATTAATGCGTACTTGGCAATTTTGTTTGAAGTATTTTATTAATGTTAATATTAATAATTACGAATACGTGTTAGCGTTATCTTATTTGGTCTGTTATTGTTATTATTTTACAAACTTATATTGAAATTTACTTCTGTATTTATTGTATATTTTCGCACGAAATAAACATGATTTTAGTTTCTCGAATTTTTATTTCTGTGTTGTTTTTTTCAACAGACTCGGACTATGATTAATTGTGTATAACTCTACGCGTGTGTGTAATTAAACTTAGGAGATTACGGAGTTAAAAAAATCTTAAACGATATATTTAACGGCTCAGCTCGAAGAAATTCCGTTCAATTATTTCGATAAACGCGTCTTACTTTTTCAAAAATAAAAACTCATTCGTATTTATCAATTTCTTCTTCGTTTGTAGTATAAACCGCGTTCAGATTATTATTTGAAATGTTAAAATACCGACCGAAATATTAATTCCTGTTCTAATAACTATACCTGAAATATGTATACCGGAAACAGCATAAGTTTAACGGAAGAAGAATTTTTCGAAGTATACCAAAACTAGAGGAAAAAGTTATAATATCGATTTGATTTCAGATTATCGCCAATCGTCGAGCCGACAAAGCGTTTTTGTTTACGGAGAGCCGTAAAAATCATCATCAGCAGCAACCACAACAACAACAACAGCAAAAATCCGAATCCGCCGATAATTCTCCTACATCTGTCGTTGCAGCTCCGAGAGTATTGTTCGAAACGACGGTACTTACTGAAGTAATCGAAAAGGAAGGAATCAGCATTGTTCCATTCTCTTCGTCTAGATTCCTATACGGTAAAGTTCGATTATATTGTTTCGGTTTAGTCGCTGTACGTAATGTTTCATTCGCTTCTTAGGCGTGTGATATATTCCTACGTTTATAAAGTTATTGCGTGAGTATATGTGTGTCGCGTGTGCACGAACCTGTACCTCTATAAGTTAAATAACTATTCAGCTCTTCATTATTATACGCAGTATCGTGTAGATTCATATCCGAACCGCCATCGTATATTTCGGTACTCGTGAGCCACGCTAGTTGGCGCCGTAAGCCATCGGTCAGCTGATTTTTTTCTCTCTCTTTTACGAGATACTTTATCCCAAAGTAATATTTTCACAGATTTTATATTCTAAAAAAAAAAAAATATTGACAATTTTTCTAACTGGTGATCTCTTTTTAAGATCGTATTGAAAAATTTGTTCTTCTTCAGTCTATACGCTACAGACATCATTCATTCCGAATACATTGTTTATCCGTTTCTGTTGTGTGTAAAAAAGATATCTTAACTACAAATTCTATATAGAAAACTCGATAATAATTAACATTTACCGAATTCAGTTTTCGATGTGTAATTATTATTACCGCAAAATAACTTTCGTAATTCGTACGAGTTTTCTAACGTTTTCTGTTAGTATTCTTCATATACCTCCATTTTTATCGTTTCACCCACGATACATTGTATATTTTATATATATATATATATATATATATATATATATATATATATATATATATATAAAAGATAAATTTTCGTTTTTCATAATTACTACATATTTCAAATAAAATCATTTTTATTTACTAAAAACATACATAAATAATAATATACGCTGCAAATGCGCGAAATCGCGCGAGTAGCAACAAAGAAAAACAAACGATATCTTAACGCTAATTACATTTGTTTAAAAAAACGTAAATAAATAGAAAACTAAAATCGGGTTCCACTACAAATAATCAACGGCATATAAACACGTATATATACAGTATCGATTACAAACACGCATATTAAATATAAGTCTACAATTAATTACTAAATAAAGTTTCGATAAATAACACATTTACATTAAAAATACCTTAAATGAAATAAAATACATGCATACACATAATGAGATTTACATATGAGTTCAAAAGCATTATAAGAGTATATAACACATATATTCCATGCAGTGTATCTCTACAAAAATCATAGGATAAATGTATAATGCCCTTGAAAATTAACATGAGGTTTTCCTTAAATTTCTAAATTGCAAGCACTCGCTACAAGATATTGTGTGCTCTCCTAGAGCGGTGTATTATTTGCTTGCTTGTTTCTAATTTTAATAGTGGTAATGAGTTATAAATTTTAACACACTTATAAATGGCTTGCATTCTAGAATGATATTTATTGAGTTTTGGTTCTTGCAGCAAACCTTATGCTTCAGATCTAGTAAAATGGTCTGTGGGGTTTAATTCGGCATGTAGTTTATTCTTAAATATATATTCGAGTAACTGAAAGTGATACAGTTCTCAAACAGACAAAAAGTGTTCATACGATACCGATGTTCTTACTTTAAAGACAAATTTAAACAATAAGTTTTGCAGTACTTGAAGAGGTCTAATATCTTTCGTGAAAAAATTTCACGCGAAAAATACGCTCTAGTTTCTCAATATGTGCTAGTACGAAATTCGAATTTAAAATTATAACACGATTATTTATATTTCTTATATTTCATAATAAACATTAAACAAAAAAAATAATGTAAAATAAATCGACATAATTGTTTACATTACAATTATGATAATCTAAGAATTAAAACTATATTTTTATATGTACGTATAAATTTTTATATATATAAATATCTTTCATAATAGAAAAACTTAATTCGGCCATGATCGTAAGGACTCATACGAAAGATTCTTTACCCGTGGTAGAAGACACATTTAACAAATCCGAACCGGAGAGCAGATCATCGTCTCCGAGTATTCAAAGGGTACGTATAATAAAAATCAGAAAAGCCGAAGTTTAGTCGATTACGATAAAATTCGAAACTTATTAAAAATTTTTAACGAATAGTAAATTTATAACTAAACACTGATTACCGAAAAATTTTTAATTAATAAAGTATACATCTTTAATGCTTCATTTGTGATACAGGTTGAAGGAGGGAAAAAATAGTAAAAGTAATTTTTTTAGTACAGTATCAGAAAATTATTTGTATAAAGAAATGCAGCCCAGTTTACTATGATACATAACATCTCATATATATACTTCTATTTATTGTACATACGTTTATATGCTTATTTATATAAATATATATGTATGTATGTGTGTAAAATAAAGTATATTTAATACAGCAATGCTTGTATTTTAATCTCGCGTTTGTTTTCGTATAAAACTGTGAAAAGAAAATAACGAAAGAAATACAAATCATTTATTCATCAAATATTTACACTTACGCTAGTTAAAATATTCGTTCCAAAAAACAGTTTAAAATATATAATGTGTAATACAAATAAATGATTTGGATATAAGTACTTTTTATAATTTTTGATATAAAATTGACAACACGTTATATAAATAAATAACAAAAAAGAAGTTAAAATCACTAGAATTGAAAAATCACAAAGCTTTTCGACTGTTCCATTATCACGTGAATATTTAAAAAGATAGAAAAATATAAAATGAAAAAATAATAATTTAAGATTACAATTTACAAAAACTGAGCAAAATGAAGAAACTTCTTTTTTGTTGTTTATTTTAATAAAGATCACAGCATTCCACCTTCTCAAAAAAAAAAAAATGAAGTTATATGATTTATTTATCGCGCAGTTGTTACTGATAATGTAATCTTGTCCGTGTATCTCAGGTCCATGTTCGTTAAAGAAATAATATGAGACTCAAAATAACAATGGTAATAGACTGCTAGTTGCATTTAAATGATCTAATTAATATATGTATATATATCTCTAATGTTTTTATGTATGTATGTTGTACTAATTCGTTTATACAATGTAATTTGTTATACAAAGAAAAAAACGTAACCGACGTATAACAAATTGTTAAATAAATTTGTGGTTGAGCCAGGTGACATATCTATTTAATATATAATATTTGTATTATTTTGTCAGTCCTAGGGCTGATTTTATTCCATAAACGAGAAGGTTATATTTTGAAAAATAAATAAATAAAACTGAAAATAAACGATTAGTACTCGTTCGATATTCTGACTAAAGTAATTTCGTACATAATTGATCCATGATATCTTCAACAGCTTACGGTAACACTAAAATTCAATTGCTGATATCTTACTTTCACCTTCAGCGCTCATGGTCCATGCTTCGCACGAGTATTTAAAACCGTCCATACGTAAGCACCGCATTATCCTTTTCCTGAGTTTTAAACTCATTTATTTTTTTTTTTATTTACAAATACTTTTGTGCTGAAGTTAGTAAACGCTTTCTTTGCCATGTCAATTCTTGTTTTAAATTCTTTTATGTCCTTGTCATCATTACTTATGAGGGCTTATGAGCATCTATATTCATTTACTTCTTCCATTTTCTGTGTTTCTATATTTATATTTACTTTTTTTTTGTCGGCACTTCACCTGAACTTCTTCACTTTTGTTTTCTTAGCATTCATTTTCATCTTGTATTTTAAACCGGCGCTATTTATTTAGTTCAAAGTTGTTTGCATCTGTATTTTATTTCTCCATTTATCTTGAGGCAAATTTTTATTAATTGGCGCATCTTTCGTAATCTCTTGTGCATATATTATATAATATTGAAGACACAGAACTTCCTCGTCTTACTGTTCTTTCAATGCTACAATATGTTTATGTGTGTGTGTGTTTGTGTGTGTAAATAAAATGCAAATCTGTTTAATTAACATGTTTAATTAACATATTTGCTCGACTTCGTATCACAGAAATTTTTGCAAGAAGATTTGACGTTTGAAGGAATTAAACGAATTCTCACAGATAATCGCGATAAATTAAGGGAGGAGGAATTAAATCAGTGCGCCGAAATTTTCAAAAACTGTAAATTTCTTCCATTCGAAGAATTATGTTCGATTTTGACAAGAGAGGTAAATATATTTTATATAGATGTTTATATAATGTGTGTGTGTGTGCACATATGTGTATATATATATATATATATATGCGTACTGTACGTGATTCGTTAGTGTAAAGCTTTCAAGGCGACTTGTTTTTATTGGTTTAGTGCAACATTTTCGTTGTTTATCGAAATAAATGTATACGAAATGTAGCAATTTTACTTAGATACCTTTCATTTCTATGTTCTATCGTTTGTTCTAAAATGTTTTTAATTGCACACAATTAGGTCGAGTAAATATTTTTCGATATATATATATATATATATATATATCTTCTTATTCTGATGCCCTATTCTACGAAGATCGTTGGCAATCATGTATGTTAGCAATCAAAACTTCTTTTCTCTGGCTTCTTGCATTAGTTTTTGTATTGACCATGTGTTCGTCCATTCCTCGATGTTATCCGACCAGCATGTTTTCCGTCTTCCTCGACTTCTTTTCCCATCTACTTGTCCTTGGATAATTAATTGTAGTAGTTTATATTTATCTCCTCTAATTACATGGCCAAAATGTATGTATATATACACGCTAAGCCTTTTTTTTTAATTAAATGATCCGTCTTTTATAAATATAAATGATTATGCGATCTACAATGGTGGCACAAATAGTAGATAATAATAATAATTGTTATTATTATCATCATTTTACGTAAGGTTACATTTTGTTATCGATGATAAATTGCGTTGCTTGTTTACGCAGGACGAAGATACGCTATTATGCAAAGTGACGGAAATTTCTGACAAAATCAAGGCGGACTCTGTGACAACTCCATTAGATAATCGAATGTCTACAACTGCGACTATCGACAATAATTTTCCCGCTTGCGGAATGTATCCGGAAGTATTCGTTTATTAAACTTTTTCGTACTTTTCTTCAAATTCCTGTCTTACTTCAGACTTATACCTTAACGCTTAGCACGTGTTTAAATACTCACACACATACACACGCAAAACATATATATATATATATATATATATTGTATCTCTTACCACTGAATTAGTCGTCAAAGTGAATTGTTTCTTTGTATAAATGAAATAAAATTTATCAGTCGTACAGTATAATATCAAAATTTCTTTCATCGAAAACCAAATAAAATTGCTTCGAATTTTTCAATTTCATTTTCCTTACGAGTGAAACGACTGAAAGGCGGAAATGTAAAAGTTTCATATATTCATTATGTTTGTTGCATATTAACATAAAGTTAACAAAAAAAAAAAATGGAAATGTAACATATTAGAAACGTGACCGTCTGGGAAAGCTTGATGTTATGTCGTCGGAATAGCCGAGTGGCTAAGAACACCGAGTACAATCGACGACGCAAAACTTATCATCAGAAAATAAATAATCCTAATATTATCGCGTAAAAGGCAATAGCAAACCACCACGTACAACACCATATGCGCACTGGTAAACAATATAGTACACTACAATAACACGCTGGGCTGCATTGTATCGTGGCAACAAAACGATTACAATCTGTCCTCTCGGGTGTGTGTGTGTTTCTATCTACGCCAGCGTCATGTAATTGCCTTGTACGCTACTTACACTGTACAACAAAATATGTATAGTAAGTAGTCGCCTACTTCCGATACAGAGACGGCACTTAATGATGATGATGATATATATATCATCACCATCATCATTAGACAGGTAATATCTTCCATTCGGGAGATCGCACATCACCGACATACATCGATATTCGGCTGGATTTCAATTATTTCTAAGTCTACTCAATTGTTTCTTTTACCTTTTTTCCAATTTTTCGAACGTCTGTCTGATGGTTGTCATTCTCAAATTATTTCTTTTCTAGCCTATCTCCTGTAATCGGTTCTTCTCCATATTTACGTTTCATATTTTCTAATTGTTATTTTCTCTTTCGTTTTGTTTACGTTTACTTTTGTGTTAAATTTATTTATATTATCTAACTAACATTTTTCGCACTTGTTTCTTCGTTTCAGCTATGAATACTTTGTCATCTATGTAAGTAATATTTACTTTAATTCGATTTATTCATAAATTGAAAGCGTTTATTTTAGCACCAGATTTAATAATTTCTTCTGCATATAATATAGATATTCCAGTTAAGAAATCAGTAAAATATCTAGGAGCCCATTTGAATAGACAACTAACCTGTAAAAACCACATAATAGCAAAGCGTAATGAATTAAATATAAGGTTTAGGAACATGCTTTGGCTTATTGGAAGTAAATCCGAGTTATCACTGGTAAACAATATATTACTGTACAATCAAATTCTAAAGCCTATATGGGCTTATGGAAGTCAACTTTGAGACTGTGCTAAGCAGAGTAATATAGCGATAATACCACGCTTCAAAAATAAATCATTAAGAACTATCACAGATGCACCGTGGTATGTAAGCAATCTTACATTGCACACGGACCTAGGTGTTAGACCCCCGTGAAAGATAATGAACTGTATTATCACACAAATACTTTAGCTGTTGCTCTGCTGGATAACTCGACAGAAATCAGACGATTAAAACGAACAAAACCGAATAATCAGCAACAAACACAAAGTATTAAAATACGTTTAGCGAAAATCCTTATCGCTGCATAAGGAATTTCACAAGTCAATCGCTGGTTTTTAAAAAGTTTGCTAGATAGCCTAGTGGCATAATTGTGGAAATTAAATAAATATATATATATATAATATATATATATATGCTTCAAATTGCTTAGATTTTTTTTTTCGTATTTCATCTATAATCTCCGTATTCCGTAAGCTCTGACACCACCAACTATCATCATCCCTTAAATAATTGTTATTAAGAAGCTTAAAAAAAATGTCAATTACTTATGTTTCTAGAATGAAATTAGAAATATTTTATCAAAGTGTGATATATGAAATAAAACTAACACGTATTGAAAACCAGTCGTATCCTGTGTTACATTGTACATTTATGGATGTGCATGAAAAATCTAAATTATAATAAGAGATATGACAATTTCATTAGAATGAGTTTTAAAACGTATCGTTAGTTCTTGTTTTATTTGGCTACCTACTCAATACACGATAAAATTCTAGTCATTTCTTAAAATTGATCGAACAATATGTACATTAGTATATATTATTGTTAGTTATCATTTATATTATGTACATACATTTCGTCTACTCAAAAGGTCGTGTATATATATAAATCTGTCTGTGTGTGTGTAAAAAACGTAAATATTATATATGAATATTTCATCTATTCAGAGGGTCGTATATATATATGTGTGAAAGAGAGAGAGTATGTTGTTAACGTAGCGTACTGATAACATTTTGTGTTTAACACATATTGAAATCTCCCCAAATATCTTTTTACACATGCCTCACTCGGTAAAGAATTAAAATGAATGTACACAATATATATATATATATATATATATATATATATATATATATATAATAAATAAAAGGAAACAGACTATTTTATATATTTTAAATGAATCAGTCACAATTTTCCTTACTAAGATTTAATGCTAACAGAATTTTCCATTTTCATAATAATGTGAATTTAGTTATAGCAAGCTAAAAATTATCTAGCGTCGTCTAAAAAGCGACATTGTACCCAAAATATGACTTTACGTTTTCACCTTTACGTAGTTGTTTATATTGTATATGGAATACCCTACGTCTTAAATACGAAAAGTGCCTATTAAAATGGCATTAATCCTGAGGGTGTTTTTAACTACTACAAGAAATATATAATTTTAAAAATTGGTAAAAGCGAAAAAATTATCGAACATTTTAGTAAAAAATGTTAAATATTCAACTGTAACGAAAATTTTGTACGAAATATCTGTTCGAAATCAAAACCTAAATATTTATAGAAAATATTCGGAATTGTGTAGAATTGTATTAACGTATATCGTTTATTAATATCGGTGCTAATTAATATCTACTTAGGACACAATGCAGAGTATAAAGAGTAAATATTAAACAATCTGAATGAATTATTAAAAACATTAATTTTATTATTTTATAAAAATACTCTTAAAACAACATCTACAGCCAAGTAATTCACGTCGCTGGATAATTATGCTAATTTATAATGAATTCAATTTTAATATTTAATATTAATCATATAAAAAAAAAAACACATTAAAAAAGTTGCCGATAAAAACAAAAAATAAAGATAAGATAAAATTGGAATCCAAAAGCGGGTAATAATAGTTTACATCTTATTTATATGGTACATAATGATAATAGTATCTTCTATTCTCTATTCTTCAATGCTTGTACTTAGTATATCATGCACTGAGATGTGCCGTATCATAATTACCGATAACTTATATTAATTTATTTTAATGTTTAATCATCCGAGGAATTTTTTATAATTTTATTAATAAATTGATCGATAAACGAAATAATTATTTGATTATGTCGGTATGAAATTATATCAAGTAGAATTTAGGATAATTCAATAAAACAACTCATTTTACAGTTTTTTAGAGTTACTATTGGAAAAAGCGGACCAAACGGAACACGCATAGATCGTTCTAGAACGAATGATTATAGTATGTAGAAATGCTTATTTACACTATAAAGATCTGATTTTCTGTTAAATATCAGAAGTAACGTATGTACGGTTAACATTATCGTATGAAGACTTAATATCAATACAAATAAATTTCTGGTTAGGTTTATCTGTACATATAAAGCGAATAGGCTTAATGCATCTGCTGTACTAGAACCCCTTATAAAACCATACTGGGAAAGTGATAGTTCATTAAATTTATTAGCCCACTATTCTAACCTGAATTTTAATATATTCTCTAAGGTTTTATCCATGCACGACAACAGAGAAAGACTGACCTGGTTTCAGCACAGGACAAACAATATGTAATGTATTTGAAATTTAATGAATTATTAAAAAAAAGCTAGTAGAAGAATCTTAGCTTCCTCCGGTAACTGTTGTAGCATTTTATGGGAAATACTTAGAGTCTTTTTTATGATCCAAACTACGAAATAATTCCCTCGTTTGATATGACCTGTTCTAGCTTTGGTATAGAATTAGTACGATCAGCAAAATCCGGAATGTGAGGATCAACTAGACTTTCAAACTATTTTATAAAAATCATTAATCCATTCAGTGTTCGCAGGACCTATACAAAAAAAAAATCTATATTTAAACCATTTAATTCTTTGCCATATCTCCCTCGTGTTTAAATTCGTGCTAATACTATTACAAAAATTGTGAAACGTATTTTTTTTTTATATAATGTTAAACATCTTTTCGTTTCAGTTTGTTGTTTTTTATATTTAATGAAATTCTTCATTGAAGGAGAAACATTGAAAGTCGCTAATGCTTTTCTCCTTAGCGCAACATATCGATTACACTGGGCACACCACCACCGATATCGACGATCTAACGGTATAGTGTTGATGAATCTTTTATCTGTAACGGTTGATTGAATAATGGGCTAATAGGAAAAGCCCACGAGTAGCGATCGTTTCCCAGTTTTTATACAAATTAAGTTACCCGATATAATTTCAGCAAGTACTTCTTTTTGTCGCAGTAATTTTTTTTTTAGTTAAAGATTACAATCGGATTGACTGGACTAAATACCAACATTTAATAGAGGAAGAAATTCAAAAATTTAATATAGCCAATTTCTATATCGGAACAATACTCATTTAGCAACTTAGCAATAATTTCACGGAAATGAATAATATTTTTCAACTTTCATTAATTTTTTAAAAGAGAGATAAAGTTACATCTTATACTTTGTCAAAATATAACTGTCAGAAGTTAAAATTCACATAAAATTAATTAATTGAAGAAAATTTTAATAGAATTATTAGTGCATTTCTGTTATTTCAAATTCAGGACTATTTGAAGAACCAATACAACTGAAGCGGTATGGAGTATCCGACCTTTTCCTTCGGATCGAAGATTACGATGTCATAAAGTCGGTTTAAATTACATAATTTCAATTAGTTGAAAGTTTCGAAATATTGGTCTTTCAACATAATTCGTTTATGTTTCATTTAATTTATTTGTCGAATTTTCTACATATACCAGTTCTTAATAATTTTCAACGATTAACATTACCAGCGCGTTTTTAATTCGTCAGACGATGTAACTAATGACGTAATAAAAGTGCAAAACACTTCGATAAAATAACGTGCATGTGTCTTTATAACAAAGTTAATTTCACATTCGTTGTTCATCGTTTTTAAATTATGTAAGCAATATTAAGTAGCCTATTGTTATTTTGCCTTATGTATATACATATATATATATATATGTTTGTGTGTGTGAACGCGAAACATAAATGATTATTAAATCACGTACACATATGTATGTGTGTATGCGATCGGAAATGATAGTTCTTGCTGGTAATGCGTTTTATGTTTAAATCGAGTAACGGTATTCTAACTACAAAGCTATACAGTTAACGTTTCGCCAATAGAATACATTACAATTCATAACGTTACTATTACCGTCTTGAAAATTTACAGTTAAAGTTTTACAATAATTGTTATTCACTTGCAAAAAATATGATGATAAGAAATAGTAGATTAAATCACACACCAAATTTAAACGCATGATATTAATTATATAAATACCGATTCTTTGATAACTTCCAGATAATTTTCAGTGAGTTTATATAAATATTTTTAAAATTGAGATATTTCGTGTCAACCAAATAATATACAATTTTGTTAGCATTAAAATGTCGTATACCACATATGAGGAACATCGTAAATACACACACGCATACTTCATAAAGGTATTGATATTAAAATTTAAAAAAACTTTCGATAGAAAAAAAATTTGGGCCACGTCATCAAATTCAACGATTTCTTCATTTTAGTTAGAGTGGGTAAATGTCACGCAAGTTTGCCACGAGAAGTTGTTGAAATTAGTAAATATCAAGATAATTTTAATAGAGAGAATTGCTTTCGTTATCGCGATATTTGGAATCCTATCCTGAGGTCAGATTTTGGCAAGAAAATATAAAAACAATGCGAAAAATACAGACCAACCAGCAACTGCAGGTGGTCCTGTAACAACTGATCAAATCCATTATATTGGTAGTGGTAGTAATAGTTCGACAAAGCATATATACTTATATAAGGTATGGAGTTACAAGATGATTCTTTATGTATAACGTATAATATATATATATATATTTGACTATTGCCCTTAAATATAAGTATAAAAGAACGTCTAACACAAATATGGGATACTTTGTTGTAAAATATTCATACAAATATTGCAGTCTGATTTTTGATCCTTTATGCACACGCGTATATATATATATTTTCAAGTATACGATACGAGCCAGTAGGAGATATTTCATTACTTGGATTTTTTTTTTTATTTCCAAATAATCTCATATCACCTCCTGATCAGTTGCAGCTGAGTTATCTAGAAGCCTTATTAATGTAAACCAGTTATCTCTATTAACGTGTTAAGCCCCATGTGCATTATTCTGTATATATGCTTATTTACTTTTATATTCCACATGTTCATACATAAAAACAGTCGTTAAATGGTAGATTCAAATGTCTGCACTGCTGTCGGATTCACGAATATATGAATTTCTGCCGCTCTCTCATATTCTCTGGGTTATGAAATACTAATAAATACCATTGTTATTAATTGAAATGTTTAAATTATTTTATATGTCAAATATTTTTTCTTAGTGATAGCAAAATGTTTATTATAAATGGTTTGCTGATTTATATAAACTTGCTTGTAATATTAATATTTAACATTTTTACTTGATTTATGTAATATTAACCTTTAATATTATACAACTTAAAAAAAAAAAATTAATTTAAGGAAGTTAGCCCAAACGTTACATTATTCATTTATTATACTACAAGATTAGTTTTTCATTACTTGTGTTTATTCTCATTGGTAGCTATGGGTGAAAGATTTAATCGCCTTATATGCGTGTAAATTTATATTTTCATTAGAAGAATTTAATATTTGCTACAAAGCGAAAAATTAATGTTTATAAGTAGAATGCAATGAAAATAAGGAATTTTTTGCTAAATTCCAAACTACATTTGACGTAGCTCATAACGAGCACCATTGTAAACAATTTTAATTTTCTCTTGTTTTTATATAAAAAAATAAAACGTTTACTATGAAATTAAAACATCGAACAGATACTTCACCAATTTAAAAACACGTGGGTAGTGACTGAATACCAGTGTACAAATTACACCCATAAAAAAAAAGCATGTTTTCAATTAACTAGTTAATTTTTAACAGAAATACGAAAAAATTATAACCTGGGTTTTAGGAAGGTGGTAGGTCATTTTATAGCCAGAGACACGGTAGTCGACACAGAACTTGGATTACCAAGACGTATGGGATTTCGTTTTTGGAAAATTTATTTACGGCGGGCTATATTCGTCGGGTTTTGAAATATGGCGACCGATTATTAACCGTTCATATTCGGAACCTATCGATATTTACTAACTGATTTTATTTTTTTTTTGTTTGGTTTTAGGGAGTAGACGATATAAAACTGACGTGTTAATATCGTATCGGATTGATAATGTCAATAAAAATTGTGTGCAATTATAATAGTACAGCCAAGGTATTAAACGATCGGAAACAAATTAAGGTAATAATGATATCAAAACATTATTATCATTAGATTTCTTTAAATCTCATTAATCATCGATTAATTAGTCGATTTAACGAGGCTATTTAAGGCTGCGAATTAATTTATTTGCAAAATCATTCGAAATAATACGACCAACAAATATAAACTCAAGGCTATGTATCCACACACACACACATATATATATACACGTATGTGTGTGTATATATCGTTTTACCTTTTGTGTTTCATTATCGAAAAAATATATACATATACCCACATATACATTATCTTTATTTAATATAAATATTTATCTACATTTATTATTATATATATGACTATTAATATTATTGGTACTATTATTATTGTTATTGATGCTAAAATATATTTTTTTATTAATCGTTATATATATATATATCATCATCATCAGCTACCCTCATTCGAATCCAAGTATGAGTTCTCCACTAAGATTTATGTTTATAACGCACGTGTTAGGCTAGTCTTATGCGGTGTGTTAATCACGAGAATCGCAGGTTATAATGTATTTTATCGTATCATCATTATTAACAGGTTTCTTCTTTTTCTTTGGCGGCTTAACGCTTGTTAGTCTGGTCACCATTTTAGACCACACTTTACGATCTTGAGCACGTTGTTCCCATTTGTCCTTCCTTGGATTTTTGTCGATTCTTTTCAGATCGTTCGCGATGACATCTTTGAATCGCAGTAGGAGGTCTACCAATAGGACGTTTGCCTTTGATCAAAGTCTCATACATAAATCTTTTTGATATTCTATCATTTTCCATTTGGATAACTGTGCCAACTACTTAAAGCGCTTTACTGCCAGCAACTGAAACACCGAGTGACAATTTGCTTTTGTTAGTATCTCTTCATTCGAAATGTGATCAAACCATCGTACGCGAAGTATTCTTCGCAGAAACCGCTGATGGCACATATCAAGTTTCTTAATCTGTTTCTTGATTGTTGGCCAAGTCTCGCCCCCATACAAGAGCGCAGGTATAATCATTGCTTTATACACTTTTGTTTCTGTCGACAAACCTTTTTGGTGAACACACGATGGTGTAGCTTACTGAACGCTGTGTTTTTGCTTTTCTTAAGCGCGATGAAATTTCGTCTTCAAGCGTTGCACTTTTATTTACTGTGCTTCCTAAATATTGAAATTTCTATACCAAATTTACTCTATTCTCATTTATTTCTACGCTATCCATGTCGTTATTAATTTGGAGAATTTCTGTTTTATCAAAATTTATTCTTCTTTGTCCAATTGACTGTTCTCAGTCGTTGGTAGCAACTATGGCGACAATTTCTTGATATAATTTTCGGTCTCTGGCCTTGTGAAACAATTCTACTAAGCCCAAAAGTTTTGTATGTACAAATATATGTATATGTATATATATATATATGTGTGTGATGAATGAATCTGGAGGTAACTACTGCTATCTCTAAAGAAGAATTTGAAACAAAATCTCTGACGAATAAGAAATTTTAAAATAATGACTAAAACTATCGAGGCTTACAGAGTACTATGAAAACATCTTGAGACAAACATATTTTCCCCCAATACAACCAACCTTTCAAAAAACGAAAGAGCGTTAAAAATCGTTATCAGAGAACTACATCACTCAATAAGCAGAACGGAAATAACTCAATAATTGGCTGCAATCGGCCATAAGTTTAGACATGTAGTAAACATCAGACATAGAATCACAGAACAAATGCAAGTAGCGATATGAAAGTCAACCCTACTACAAATGTCTGTACCTTATATGTACTACCCAAAGTACATACGTGAACTAATTAATTTCTGAGAAAAGGCAGTTGTATAGACAGTGGCAAACTCTTAGATCTCCTATCATTAAACGACAGTTAAATACAGCAACTAAAAAAGTAAACAAACTGCTAAATGAACTAAAAACAATATCTTTACAAAGTATGTTGAAAACTTATCTCCCACACAAAGTACGAAAGCTGCCAAAAGAATAAAAAGACTAGTGATGCGCATCTGCCAATATTACAAAATGATGGATCCTGGACAAAAAGTGGTAAGGAAAAATTAAATGCATTTGGTAACTACTTACGGGACACATTTCAACCCAATACAGCAACCATAACTAAAAACCTACAGGATGATAAAGAAGGCTCCAAACTGACCCAAAACGGAATAAAAGTGATTTCTCCGGTGGATGTTGTAAAACATATTGAATAACAAAAAATCTCCCGGTTTTAACTTGATCACACCAAGGATGTTAAGCTACCTAGGAAGGCAATAAGGCTAATTACTCACATATTCAATGCAACATTACGAACATCGTATTTCCCCAAAACAATGGAAATTTTCCCAAATTTGTATGGTTCTTAAACTAGAAAAAAATGGTAGTAAATTAGGATCCTACAGACAAATCTCCCTATTACCGACACTAGCTAAGGTACTTGAAAAATTAATTTATGTACGGATTGATAAAATAATTTATGAACAATCTATCATTCCCTAACGTCAGTTTGTATTTCGATCTAGCCACTCCACTGTCCAGCAACTACATAGAGTAGTAAATCTTAAAGTTGGAATAGATCATAAGAACTATAATGAAGCTGTTTTTATCGACATAACTAAGGTCTTTGATAAAATCTGGCACGAAGGCCCGCTATACATGTTTAATTCCTTTCTCTCAGAGAGACTCTATCAGTTATGCAATCATACCTAAACAACAGCCAGTTCCAGGTCAAACACGAGGACAATCTTTCAGATGTACATCCAATTCTAGCTGGAGTCCCACAGAGCATTGGCTTGGGACCCCTGCTATACAATATTTATACAATAGATTTTCCGACGATTGAATTTGGTCAGGTAGCAACGTTCGCAGCTGATACTGCGATAATTATATCAGATAAAAATGCTGACATTGCCATCAGAATAGTATAGATCAGGTTCATCAGTGCACAACAGTGGAAACTTAACATTAATTCAGATAAGTCATCACACATCACGTTCTCTAAGAGAAAACCGCACAGCAAACAGGTGTTAATCGACAATAAAGCGATTCCAAGGACCAATCAAGTGCAAACATGTAGGAGTTTACCTAGATCAACGGCTAATATGGAGGTCGCATTTACAAAAGAAAAGAAACTAACTCAACATTCGGATGAAACAACTTTACTGGCTATTAGGTTATCACTCTAAGCTATCGCTGCAGAATCGTCTGTTAATATATAAAATAATATTACGTCCAGTGTGGTCCTACGCAACGCAACTCTGGGGTTGCGCAAAGACGTCAAACGTACTGATTTTCCAGCGCTTTCAGAACAAGGTTCTGCGACTAATATACCGTATGCCATAGTACGTGTCTAACGACGTTATACGTCGGGATCTGAAAATCAATTCAGTGGATGAGAGTATCTGGAGGCTCGCATAAAAACATCTGAAGTAGTTACAAAACCACCCAAACTGGTAGCCGAACTTTCACATTCTGAACCGTCATCAAGATTCAAGCAAACCAATATGAGAAACTTAATCCTATAATCGTTTTGAGGGCATGCATCATTGGATACTCCCCCTACACGTGATTATATATATATATATATATATATATATATATATATATATATATATATATAATGATATCATTTATTAGATAGCTTTACTCTTGGCTAGTTATAAAACAGCAAATATATGAAAATTTATTAAAACTTTCGTGGTTGTTTTCCATTCGTCTAGAATTATTTTCGGTGAAAACCACGTCCTGATTATTCAAAACTACAGAAGAATTGACCAATCACCATGCAGTAATATCAGGTGATGTATCGGCTGATGGTAGGACCAATCACAGCCCCGGAAATATAAAGTTCCGATTGAGAAGTGCCTATAAAAGGAAATAACTCAAGGGACAGGGTTTAGTTCGTTTCTGATGATGAGTGGTGTAAGTCCATTCGAAACGTTAAACTTTTTGAATAATCAGGACGTGGTTTTCACCGAAAATAATTCTAGACGAATAAATAAAAATCTTTACCAATTATAACTACTTATCTACATTTTAATATTATTATATATATGACTATTAATTTGATTTATATTATTGTTATTGAAGTTGAAATATATATATATATATATATATATATATATTTAATCGTTATACGAAGATCATCTCTCGCAATTGTTTTCAATTTAATGAGTCATTCTATGCAGGATAACTTTGTTCACCAAAAATTTCTTGAAATCTTTGTCAAATATATATATATATATATATATATATATATATATATATATATATATATATATATATATATACGCTAATTAAAAATCTATGAAGGTCATCCGTTATTTAAGGATTAACCTAAATAAAGTTTAAATTCGAAAATAATAGATACGGTGAAACAAAGATTTTTTATGGAAGCTAAATCTCGTACAGAAAATGAATAATCCATTGTGAACAAGTTGCTTATAAATGAAAATTTGAATGAACGAAAATGTGAGAAAAAAACAATCACACATTTTAGAATAGTTTTAAACGTTGAATTTGAATAGTAATTATATAACTACGTCGGCAATATGCGTCTTCATGGAACTGAATAGTTTGAAAAATATTTCGTAAGAAGCGTTTACTCGTCAACATCTTATTGTAGGCAGAAAATTTATAATAGTTATTAAATTATTAATTAAACACGTCCATTTTTCTCTGTAACCGAAAAAAAATGATAACAATGAATGAATGAATGACGATGGAGATAATAGTAACCATGGGATATTTTGATTGTCTATGTTATCCGTCAGAAATATTTTCGAATAATTATCTTTTTGATCGCTTATAAGAAAATTCTAACTATTTCGTCGTGGCTAGAGTACATGTAGGAGACCTTGCAGGCAAGTTTTACATAAATTTTCACATGTACGTTTTCGTCAGGAAACTTACTCTCCTTGAGTGACGACACAGAACATTGTAGTATAAACTACTGCGCAGAACGTTACTATAAAAGGTGGTGTAAGGAGGTTAAGAATCAACAAATATTAAGAAATCCCGTGAAATTCGAGCAAAAATAGAATTATGATATTTTTACGTTTATAAACACGCGCGTAAAAATGTAAATAATTCGTAAAATATATAAAAAGTAATTCGTACAAATCGGATATGGAAGCCATATATATATATATATATATATATATATATATATATATATATATATATATATATATATATATATATATATATATATATATATAATAAACATATGTTTCATTATTAGAAGTAGTAGCTTGTCCTGAATTTAGCTTTAACATTCAACTAAGGTTTTTTCCGTATTTTATCATTAAACATAGGATTCTCTTTAACGTGCCTTAATTAAATCTAATAACTTATATATTTATTTTTGGATACTAAGTTTAGTTAGAATTAATTCTATTTTTGGCGCGTATGTAGAATTATTTATAAACTCCGACATATTTAATTTCGAAATTCTCAATATAGAAATAGCTACTTTGATGATGAAAACGCGAAAGTACAATGTTTCAAATGTATATGTATTACATAAAATTAAGAGCGAATCCCAGTATAACCAAACCAATAACACTTACTAATCAAGAAAATATAGGGTGATTCGGTGAAGACGGACGGGTTTGTTTTTTGAATAACTACCAAACTTTTTGAATGAAATTTTATTTAAAAATAGCAAAACGAGAGATTAGCTCACAATCGCATGTGGAACACAATATCGTTCACGTGGCCGCAATTTGCAACAATACATTCATTCGATATTTTTACAACACTTTCGAGCATAAGTCGCTAAATTTTTGAACTTTCTTCAGAAATTCAAGTTTTCAAGTCTTCCAGATCTCGTGTACGTGTTTACAGCTCCTAAGGTATCTCCACAAAAAAAAAGTGTGCAGCGGTTAAATCTAGCGAGCGCGGCGGCCAAGCGAAATCCGTGTGACGAGACAATATGCAGTTACTAAGCCCTTCTTTCAGTACTGCGAGCGTTTCTGCCAAACAGTGACACGCCGCACTATCTTGTTGAAACTATGTACGGTGTGAAGCGAGGGAAGCAAAAACGAGCTTATAATCCCGATATAGCCGCGTTCCGTTAACAGTACCAATGAAAAAATAAGGCCCCAACTATTACCGACTTCGACGTTCCAGCGCAGACGGTTACTCGCTCGCTGTGTGACGGCTTCTGTTCGATTGAATTCGGATTATATTCGGACCCGGCAATTCTGTTTGTTTACGAATCTGTATGGGTGAAAATGAGCTTCATCGCTTATCAAAAGATGTTTTAAACCGATATCTTCGATTTTTCTCATCATCGTTTCAGCAAAAAGTTTTCGTTCGTTGTCGGTATTTTTTAATTCCTGCGTTATTACCAGTTCATAAGTATGACATTTCAAGTCTTCCAGCAATATACGGCGAACAGATTCTCTCGAAAGGTTTAAAGAAGCAGTATGACGACGAGCAAATCGTACGGAGAATGATCGCTAAACAAACTTGATCGATGTTTGTTGTGGTACGAACCGGGTTTTTTGTCCAGGACATTTTTTTTCCGCGTTGTAGAAGATATCTATCGAAAGTTTTCAACCCACCTTAAAATTGAATTGTGAGATGGTACAGGTTTACACCGCGTAACTTTGAATACTTTTCGAAACTCTCTTTACACTATTGTGATCGATTCATACCGAAAATAACGTTCCACGCAAAACACGCGCTCCTCGTTATAGGATGCCGTGATAACTGAAACTGGAAAGAAAGGAATCTTTCGTGTGTACATTAAACGTGGAGCACGCGGTTTGCATTGTAGCAGTGTTACCAACTGCGTTATTTAAAAACAAAACCGTCCGTCTTTAATGGGCCAACCTATATTAATAATGTTCTTACTTATCATATCGTAATAAGGATGCCTTTAGAACTTACTCAGCAGGGGGTAACTTCAAATTCCAATAAAGGTTGGCACATCTTCTTTAAAAATGTACAGCGGAAATAATTATAAATTATTAACATGTAGGAGGAATTGTACGTAATGTGGAAAGCAATTGCATGGTGAATAAAGTAACTAGTGGTAAAGGTCAAAAAGAGAAACAGTCGATGAAGATATTATCCGAGTTGCAGATTCCACATTCGGTACGGAGTGGAAAGTGTAGAGTTATTTTAAATTTGTGTATGGCAAATGCGATCAGATTAGACATGATACCCAAATCCCAATCTATTGATAATCATTTTCGCTTAGGACTAAAATAAGGTTGAAACAATCGGAGTTTAGCTATATAATCTGCAATTTCTTTATCTAGGATCCCTCTGGTATCCACAAGTAAGACACAAATGTACTAAGTGCCCCGGCTTATTCAGATGTAGTATATCAATGTATCTGTTAAAAAAAAACCATTTAGCAAATCTTCTTACAGCGTTAACAATTAAATAAATCGGTGAATTAATTTCTTCGTTTTCGATAGCTTTGCGAAACGCGAATGAAACCTTAAATCACGGGCTAGGAAATGAAGATGTTTTTGAAATGTGAAAACATGTATTGTTGGACTTCACTGGTAATAATTCTTTGCATACATCAAAGTCTAATGGAAAAGATAATCAGCGTAGTAATATTATTAAACATTATGAACTACGCCAAATCACAGAAAAGGAAATGCAAGAAACTAATATAATAATTTATCCTGTGATACGTTGTTTATCTTCGTGATAAATTCAGCGAACAAAAGTTAATAATTATTTAATCATCTGGGTAATGCCAGTCAATAATTTACAAATTCTACCACTCGCGGATAATATATATTGGTCTTGAGGTGTAAACGCAATACAACGCCTTCTTTAATATAACAAACAGGAGTGTTTCTTTATGAGACGTCAACGTAATGTTTCTTGTATGAATCTATAATTCGAGAAAGTAACTTTTATGTAAGCGATTATAATAATTGTAACGATTGTACAGAATCTAAAGAGGGGCATAGACGGCACGCATCGACTATTGCTCTTAGTATTACATTTTTCTGGCCTGAGTCTTTGCTCTGTTAGACCTACTGGCACAGCCCCATAAGTGCAGACCGTAGATCTATATTGGCTTTATAATATGCCGATACAGTAGATATTTGTGTCCTACGTCTAGCTGAGAGTTTCTTCCGATAAGCCAATAAAGTTATGGTGTTCTTTTCTTCATCGGCTTGCTTTTCATTCTGGCATGTATCTCTCTTGACAGACGCTTGTATAAATGCATATCAAGGTACTTGACTGAGCCAGCCGGCGGAATAGGTTCGCCCCCAAGTTTGTAATGCGCCTCTGTTCGCAGGTATGTGAAAATTACTTATATATCGATTTAGCTGCTACCGAACATGTTTTCGACAATTATAAATTGGATGACTTCATTAAATAAAAAAATCTAAATAATTGTATACTCTACTGTGCGAAATTAAAAATTAAAGTTGCCGACATTATCTGCAACAACTACCATTCTTGTCGAATCAGCAATTTATCTATTGAAAACAATCAACGTACGAAGTCGGATCATAAATTAAAAATGAGCTAGGGAAGAGACAACGTTCAGTAGTTTATACTAAGTACTTACTAAAGGTATTTGAACCGAAAAAAACAACTATATAATACTGTCGTATTATTATCCGTAAGTGATTCACACCGGCAGAAGCCAATATATTCACCAAGATGGAACAAAGAAATAAAGAATAAAACAAAGTAAACCATTTCACACGTCACTTTAAAAAAAAAAAAAGTTAATCCGTAGTGTGGTGAGTAGATTAATAACCAGCAAATTCCATTCGGCTAAATATCTCGGTTTAGATGCCTGTCTAACACGCCAGAAACATAGCAAATCCGACTTAAAGTCTGTACAATGTGATGACGAGATAGAAATTTACAACTGGATCTCTAAAATAGACGACTACTTTGATCATTAAACCTATCTGAACCCGTGGGAATCAATTTTAAGGATACGCAAATTACGCCGGCAAAATGATTAAATAAAAACAAAATTGTAATGTAGGTCGGTATTTGAGAAACCGGTATCTGCATACAGATTTCAGTCTGAAGTGGATAGTCGAGGTTATTTTTAACTTCGCTGCTAATCACTAAAAGCGACTAAATCAAAATTCGAATTTCGACGCTGTCCGTTCTAGCGGATGTTTTAAGTAATTAGAACCGACCGTTCTAGTTATGTAAATAATATTTATATACGCGAATGGTGGAAGTTAATTCATGAGGAAATATTAAAAATTTATTTGTTTTGATCGATTTTAATTTTAAATCGCGATTCGCCATTGTGTTGGTTACTAAAAAACTGAAAATCTAAAATTATACTTTCTCTTTCGTTAGCGAAAGTGAAATTATAATTACTTTCCAACCATTAAGCAATACGACACAATTACATCCCGCGTAATATGATTTAGAACATCATTATCGCCCTCTAGCCCTGGGCCGTTATGATTACAAACGGAAGAAATATACGCTTAAACTGGTCTACAGCATCGGCCAATATTAGTCATTTCGAAGTTCTAAACTGGTTTATAATTAAAAACATTAGCCATCCTACATATTATTTAAACATCCACGTGCTGTCATCATTATCACCGGCATACATTGATAGTAAGTAGAAGTCCTTAATAATAAAATCACACCATCTCGGTCGACCGCGAAAAATCATCGCAAAGATTTAGAATTTATTCTATCGAATTTTAAAAGAAAATAAGACGGACTATTCGGAATCAGCGCTGTTTTTGAAACATACAATACCCGTACATACATTGTATACGCATTATGCAAATAAGTAGGCATACATTACGAGGAATTCTTATTACAACTAACAGATGTAAGTTTTCTATGTACTCAAATTTTGAATTGACTCTTCAAACCCGATTCACAGGGTAAACGCCCTGTGCCCGTGAGTGTTGAGCTTATAAGAGTAGACTTTTTAACGTTTTTAAACGGGAATGCTTTTTCATGCAATGTAAAATTGTATGTAAATATAAATATTGCTTCGCATAAAAAAAGTATAAATGGTTGTACATTTTTAGATTTTCATATTTTCTGAAGTTAAATAAATATTAATTAAATAATAAAATAATTATAAGAAGTTAGTAAAATCAAATATTATACACATTTACGTCTTACTTTTTGCGTTCCAAATTCGTCTATTATATCGTCGAAGTTAATCGACTGCGATAAACCATTTTCAATACAAAGAAGGCTGTATTCGTATAATTTTTTTGAGTCATAGTCCATGCTCATTTTTTATTAAAGCTAGTCGAGAAACGTTCACCTGTACAATTTGTTGGTAAGATAGTCAAAAATATTTTTATAGCCATTTCTACATATACTGAAACTATATCGTCATCATGCAACAATTCACACATCTTTATCGATTTTCCTGATTCATTTAGTTTATCCTAATTTAATTTATTCATTTTAACGGGGCTCCATTACCCGTGGGGACCTGGGACAGGGCTCAATCGAGCCCATGCGTTAATCTGGCCAATCCGACTGATATAAATTAAATCATGTTTGGATTTTAATTATCTAAATTACGCTATTCTAAATTTTATAAACTAAATCACTAGTTTCTTCGAATATATTTTAATCACTCCGTTCCTGAAAATATTTTATGTAATGCATACTGGTAAATCTATATATATGTGGAAGGTACTTTTGGTGTTCCAACCCCTTCAGAAATATTTCATTCAACCAAAACCGTTTACTTACTAAAATATTTCTGACTCCTCCAAAGTATTGTTAAACAAATTAAATTACATGCGTCGCTAAAATGTTTTCTCGATTTTGCTATGCATCTCGACAGTTAAAATGAAACAAGACGTTGCCGCCCTTAATGATTACGTTATGTTCGAATTTGTCTACCTAACGTTCGGCGTGACCTCGTCCGGTAATCGATCAATAATACGCATTGATAACTAAGTGCAAACAAAACAGAGAGAGTGTTGTCACGGCTCACCATGTTTCATCCAAATCATATATACTGTCTTGGTGTCGATCGTAAACACAACAACGTTAAATAAGTTTCGTCGTAAATTTAGCATTTCTATGCAAAATGAAATCATAAACATTTGCAAAGACATCATCAAGCACTCCATTATGGGAAAGTGAGTCGCTTCGCTATTTTTTTGTGTTTTTTTTTTCCTGTATTTTAATTAATTAAACAACATACAACTCAAAAACTGAACGAGTGTACGTCTCGGATACATATACCCTGAGTAGCCAAGGCTACGATGTTGTGCCCACTTGCGGTAAGTGGTAGTTTCAGTAGTTCTCGAACTGTAGTAAGAATTAAATTTTTATTAGCGCTATACATGCACCATAGTGTCTATCCACTCAATCTAGCAATTGTGTGCACTTGCATCATCTTGAGTCTAACCGCTTAAATACAATAAATTATGTCGTAAACTTTATTTTATTTGACGACTGACCGAACAAATCACAATTTTCGTGCCGAGTATAAAGACACGATGGCGTGATGTGTATTGATGAAAAACTCCTATCAAGTAAATTCCTACATGTGGCCTTAATACCACCGAAGTTATTCATAGCATCCGTGGAAAGTATGTTTAAAGTTTAAACTGGGAATCACACGGTATTAATATAGATGGGAAAAACTCAATCATTTGCATTTTGCCAATGATATTGTGTTAAAATAGCATACATGCTTTACAGGATATGATAAACGATCTACATAGTTGCTCTAAAGCAGTAGGACTAGTGATAAATATAGACAAAACAAAGGTCATGCCCACCTCGCACTCGCTATTGGAAATAACAATATATGGATAAATATTACAACAGGTTAATGGTGTACCCAAGTAATCACAGTCGACAAAAAAGCAATGTGTAAAGAAGTTAAAATACGGGAGCACCTATCATGGATAGCCTTTGGAAAGATGAATAATGTGTTGAAAAACAGAGATATACTGAATTGTATAAAAAACAAAGCATACGAACAATATATCCTACCAGTGTTTTACATACGTAGCGGAAATATGGTGCCTTATAAAATATATTGTTAAGAAATTGGTCCTAACACAGAGAACCCACGAGAAGATAAGTGCTAGGTATCAAAAGGCTGGATCGAAAACGCAATACATGGATAAGACAGTAAATCAAACTGGTAGATGTAATATAATGCGCAGCAAAATTATGATGGAACTGGGCTGGTCATGTCGCCAGGACAGATGATAGGTGGACCAAAAGAATAACACAATGGAGACCGAGAGGAGCATACAGAATTTCTAGTCGACTATGCACGTAATGACAAGGCGACATTTAAAAGTAAGCCGGAAGGATGAACAATGCTTAGAACCGAGTACAATGGGAAAGGGAAGGGGGACGCTTACATTCAGCAATGGATAGAAATAAGCGAATTATGATATATATATTAAAATATAAATATATTCTTGGTACAGTTTCAGTAGATCTTCAAAAATCACACTACAAACATGAAGGTGCTAGGTATATTCACATACACAAATATACATGAAGATGAACTAAAATTATTACATCTTTTTGTATATATACAAAAAGATGTAATAATTTTAGTTCGCGCTTGAAAATGACGTAACTGTCAAAAAGCTTCGCGATTAAAAAACTTTTAGTGATTGTGTTTTATTTTGTTTGTTTATAATTATATATATATATATATATATTCATATTTGTGTGTATATATATGAACGCGTGTGTTGTGTAAATTAGTGTGTTATCAAATAGCAAAATAATTTGAAATACTTAACATGCTCTCTAGTAAATTAATTTTTGGAAGGTTCTCCCTACAATATTTCTGTGTGTATGTGTATATGTACATGTATATATATATGATATAATCTCCATATAAGTGCAAGTAATGCAGAATTAAAAGAAAAGAATATATCCATGTGTGAGTATGTGAGTGTATGTATGTACATATGTAAATATGTATATATATATATTCTTTATAAGAGCGAATAATGTAGAATTAAATGAAGAGAGAAAACGTATTAAAAAAATAAGTACGTTTATTTTGACATTCGAAAATTAACACTCACGTTAATAATAGTGATAAGAAGAATAGCAATAACAATAATAAATACCGTCAATAATAACGTACAAAGTAACGCGAGTTACTGATTATTAGTGGCGGTTGGATCTTTGATTTTTTTCGGTATTTTCATTATCCACGTCGGCTTGGTGCTGGATCCGTTAACGACGACGTCAACGCCGCCAGACGGCGTTACTACCGGCAAAGCGGACAAATCTAAATTTATACCGTCGCCGATGGCAAAATTATTATCGGCAAACGACTGCATCGTCGATTGCCGATCGTCGTCTTTATCTTTAGACGGCGACAGCGGTTGTCGTTCACTATCGTCCGAAGAAGCGGCAATTTCGGCGAAACCCTTAAAATCGTCCGATTCTTCTTCTAATCTGTATAACATCGACGACAATCCTTCAACGCCGCCGCCGGCAGCTGCTGCATCGGATGATTTAGTCGCCGACGAAAACAGCGATAATATTATTAGAAATAAAAAATTCGATAATATTTTCATATTCGACGCCGATAATGTGGTTGCGGTAGATATAGCGCGAACTAAACAGATCGTCGAACAACGGGTCGACTGTATAAACGACTACCGAACAGCAGGTTTGCCAGAATTTCCGACGAATAAAACTGGTTGCCAAGCGAGAACAAATGAATAGATGTGATAGAACGAGCTCGATTGTTATTTGGTAAACACTGGCTGCTAATAACAGCGACGGGTCAATCGTAGTTCGCCTGTTTCTTAGACATACATCTTTTCACGCTGACGTAGTAATTAACCGAATATATATACGCACGAATACTTGATGTATGAATATATATATATATATATATATATATATATATATATATATATATATATATATATATATATATATATATATATACTACGAGACGGAATAAATATTTATCGGAACTTCATTATACTTCCCATTCCAGGGCATAACATAAAAATAATGATATACATAAACAAATGTATATATATATATATGTATGTGTGTGTATGTGTAATATTCTGTCAATAACGTGGTATATGTGTACATATATACATGAAATCTAGACATTTACATACGCTCAAGTAAGGTTAAAATGCGGTTGTTAATTATAACTACACAATCCAGAGGTCAATAAATATGTTTTCCTCCTTCGAGTTGATTAAAAAAATCTAACTTATCACAAATACGTGGACTAGTAGGCCTTATTAACCGGCTACTGTTAATGCACATGTTGCACATACACACTACATATATATATATATATATAGCATATATATATAAGGTATATATATTTATCTGATATAAATATATATATATGTATGTGTGAGCATCTATAGTATATACTTGTTGATTTTATAAACTTGCTTCGGTGAACAGGTGTGCAAAAGGTGATATTTGCCAAGGTCGTAAAGTGTACTCTTGAGAGATAGACAAATCTAGTTTTGGGAATTTTGTAACCCCGTTACCTAACGTGAGACCTAGTTTATCTAATGTGGAACTAGTTTAGAACGGGCTAATTATTAATTAACGATGTCGACTGGACATCTTGACGCAAAAATATGTTTCAACGCGAATGTAATAAAACATTTTTCGAAGGAATTTAACGTACCGTTCCTTCGTAAAAAATAATAAGTAATAAATTTATTATTATTATTATATATACATATATAAAATGAGATAGACATAAATTATGGGCTGTTTTTAATTTCAAATTATGCTCAGAACAAGAATCGCGCGACAAGATTTATTTCTTAGAGACGAAGTTCAAGTGCGATAATTTTTGGAGATACAGGTTTACTACACGTTTTTCGAATGTGGTATCTTTTAATATTACTGAGAAGTAAAGGAAAGCCGGGCAAGAAAATCCCGTAATAAAATAATTTTTATAGCGTTTATCTTTGTTTTTATTTTGTTTTGTTAATTAGAAAATTAATGTGCAAACATACTAAATAAAACAATTACTATCTATAAAGTACAGTAAATAACGTTTCGTTCGGCAGTAGAACTATAGGAAATTGAAGTGTAGTTAGTGAACCGTTTAAGATCATTAAAAAAAAAAAAAAAAACGGGTTTAAATATATTTATCTAAGTCGATAGGACTCATTAATTAGCCTTATTAATTATTGTTAAACTTTAGACAGACCAAGTAGAACGAACTCAAATATTTAGAATATTTAGAAAGGTTCATAAGATGAAGTGACGCGAAAGTAAAAAGAACAATTGCAATAAATAGACGTCGTTATTTTTTGTATATGCTTGAAAATGACGTTAATGTCGAAAAGTTTCGCGTTAATAAAATAATTTTTATAATGATTAACTTTGTTTTGTTAATTCGTAAAATCACTACTCTCCAGTATATCAACATTAATTTTCTACATATATTTATTTCATATTATACTGTTTATTCGTGAATAAAATCTTAACCCTTCTAATCACGATGTCCACTATATGGTACATCAAATTTTAATGTTAACAATTTTTTTTTAATTCTCTGTTTTACGTGAAAGGGTTCAATTTTTAAAATATTTATATAAATACATCGAAAATTATCTACAGTTCACGTAAGAAACAGTACTGTGTAATAAATACCAGTATAAAATTTATAATTTTGTGTTAAAATGATTGAAACAGTTAATTTCAAACATTTTCTAACAATATTGAATTATCTGCGTCGTCCACAATCTTCTAAGAAGTTTGAAAACGCTCAGTTTTTAATTTATCCGGCAGTTCTAGCGTCGCAAGTATGATTTAGTTGCATGTATTTGTCAAACGATTCACCTCGAAAATTTCTTAATATTTTTTCATCTATAAATCCTTAAAAAAAAAATTCTCACCCGTATTTTTTTATATTTAGTTTCTCATCAAAATCTGTACGTACATTAAAAATTATAAAAAAATACTTACTTAACGACATTTGATTCGAAATATGGATAAGAATGTGTATATTTTTAAAGTCTATTCAGGCTACCTCAATTTTGATAAAGGTTTTGTTTTAGTCGATGAAATCTTTTAATTTTATAAGGTAATTCAGATTTGATAAGATTATGACCGGTGAATTACGATTCTTTTGTCAAGTACATTGTTTTTATTCGTTAAATTTATTTTATCTTTTTATAAATATATATTTATTTATTTTTATTAATTATTTCGTTATTATTTTGTCACGTCGAATTAGATTTTTAAATTCTGCGCGTTTGTTTGTTATTACAATATGTCACTTTATCTTAAAAAGGATTTATTACAATTTTAACAGCTATAATTTCAAAACCTACACAAGAGAATAAATTTGCAATTTTACATTGCGATAATGTTGGTGATATCTGCGTTGATATGCGACTTCTTCTGTTTGCATTACGCTCGGGAAAGTTCTAGATTCATTCAAAAATTCGTTTTTTTGTTCGAAATCCACATTTCGATAAAAATGACTAAATTTTTCGGCGTAAAGAAATATTTTTCTAGAAAATCAAAATTTTTAAAAACCAGATCTTACTGTAAAATTTCGATTTATCACTCATCCGGATATTGTGCCATTCTGGTTTTTTCTTTTAATTCTACTTCTAACTGGAGCTGAAATAAACCTGACCGATTCTATCCGAATCTAACCTAACCTATAGCTTTTCAAAAGGGTGCAATTAATTTTAAAATCGGTTTTTAAGAAAAGTGAGAATTGCCTAGCATATCGGCGAGTAAATTTAATCTACTTATATAAGTTTACCCTAAATAATTCTATAAAAATAACATACGATTTTTCTTTCTCGCATAAACTAGGATTGTCATTACGGATCTTTCTTCAAAAGATTCATTTCTTCGATCACGCTGCTGAAATTTTCTTTCCACTTTGTTCGGAAGAAATTCTTTCTATATTATTAGTCGACGAATTATTTATGCCTCACCGTCACGGCGATCATTTAATAATGCGGTTGACAAAAACCACATGAAATAACTTATTACGGCTATACACGGATAACCATCCTTTACTTAATAAATACACTATCGCAGGCTATCAATCTCTTTTTAAAATATCAAATAATTGTAAAACGACAATTATTCTAAAAACCGAAGTGAAAAACGATCATTTATAAATATACTTAGTACGAAATATACAACAATTCGATCGACGAGGTTGATTGTCATCAGCCAGCTCCCCAGAGAGCAAGCCTGCTTTAAGTCGGGGTTTAGCGCAGCTGACCATTTACTTACAGTTAGAACAGTAATTCAGAAATGTGAAGAATATAATATCAATACGTGGCTTTTGTCGATTACGAAAAGTCGTTCGATACAGTAAAGATATAATGAACACCTTAGAGAACATCAGCGTTATGGATGAATACGTATTATTAGAAATATGTAAGTCCTCAACGATACGAGTAATTCTGCGGGAAGACACGAAAAATATACAACTTTAGGTGTAAGACAAGGCGACACAATCTCATTAGCATTGTCTATTACAGCACTAAAAATCGCATTTAAGTAGTTCAAATGGAACACAGTGGGCATTCGGATAGATTCGCAGATGATGTAGTACTGATAGCGCTGTAGAACTACACCAGATTGTAGAGCTAAATAGATACACCGATAAAATAGGACTCAAAATAAACCTAAATTAAATAAGAATAATGACAAACACCGATGAAAACATACATATAGCGATAAACAACGTGTTTATAAAAAATTTATATAACTACATATATTTAGAAATAAAATAAAAGCAGTTAATCACTATATATATATATATATATATATATATATATATATATATATATATATATATATCGTTTTTATTAACGCAAAGCTTTTCGACAATCACGTCATTATCAAGCACATAATAAACGTTACATATAAATTACCTGTAAATATAACGAAAACTTATTACATTGGCCAGATGTAATTTAATTTATTAAAAAAAAAAAATATTTTTACAATAACATTTACTTATAAAACTGATTTTAAATTTAATTCTTCATAAATATTAATCATATTATTTAATAAATTATTACTACTTATGTTTTATAATTTTCCTAATAATTTTCTTTTTTCACATTTATATTCTATGTGTAAAATTTTAAAATGAAAATGATGACAAGTCACTTTATGGAAAACACTGAAGAGAAGAAAAACATAATATAGAAAACATGACAAATAATATACAAATTTTACACAGAATATACTTTTTTTTTTAAAAATAAAGGAAATTATTAGAAAATTACAAATTATAAAACATCGAAGCAGTATTTATTAAATAATATAATTAACTTTGATGAAGAATTAATTTTAAAATCGGTTTTACAAGTAAATGTTATTGCAAGAATATATTTTTTTAGTACATTAAATCACATCTGGCTAGTTAATATAAATCGATATATATATATGTTTTATTATATTTACAGTTAATTTATATGTAACGTTTATTATATGCTCGATAATTACGCGATTGTCGAAAAACTTTGCGTTAATAAAAAAAAAACATTTTATAGTGATTAACTTTGTTTTTATTTTGTTTTATTCATCCATAAAATCACTACTCTCCGATACATCAACACATTAAATACTTTTTATATATTTATTTTTAAATTATATATAGTTTACCAGATATGTATACATAATAAATTAAACCCAACGTGCAACAGATTGAAATAATACGGATAAATATACAGTTGGTGTACCGGTAACTATTTTGAAGATGGACAATCTTAATAAATAAAAATCTTTATCATTAGTTGTAATACACATTAAATCAAGATTAAAATATTATTTTTAACGTTACATCTGAGTAACATTGCGTGGTGTATTAATAACAGTGATAGATAACATCTGTCACCGGTTTTAATCTGAAATCTGTTTAGATAATCCATAAAAAAGAAGTCGCCTATAAAATATATTGAAATTTCTAAGAAGACACGGTACTAAAATGAGTTGAACTGGGAATTTCAACATTGCTGAAAATCATTAATTATTTTTTTAAATAAATAATTATTATATTCTCTTCCGCGATACACTCTTAATGTTAAGTTTAAACTAACGAGTATTTTTGGTTTGAAAATATTATTTTTTCAACTAGAAGTACAATTAAAATACACCTCTTAAATAGATCGGAATTACCTTATTAATATGAGATTTTACCTGTATAATAATCTATTAATAATGTAATTGTTAGATTTGACTAAATTTTGTAAATATCTTATGATCTGGAGATATCAGTTAAATATATATATATAAACATCAGTCCACTGCAAACGACCAGAGTAGATATTTCCGCTATTTTTAAAAAATTAAACAAAAAATCGATTTTGTTAACGGTGGCGAAATATCATTCGGTCTTTCTACGAGATGAAATAAAAAACAAATAATTTTGTCAAAAGTAAATATATTTTTTATTTTATAATTTCGATACGAAAATATAAATGAAAAATAATGTACGAATATAAAAATAAAAAATGTGAGCATATATTTAAGTGAAATGTAACACACGTGACAATGTAAAATACTTTTAGCGCTAGACGATGTAAATTTTGTTTATTTTTAAACAAACCCGAAAAAGCGAAATACTATCACGTAAGCCCCAATAATAATAATAATAATGATAATAATAGTAGTAGTAAAAAATATACTTTTAATTATGTTAATATAGTAGGTAACAGTTGAATAGGAACAAATGCTTCTACTATCAGTATTTAATATTTCGACACGTCGTCGTTCGAATTCTCCTCTAGAACTAACGTATTTTCCAATACTTTAAAAACGGCGCTATTACCGACACCAATATTACTTTCGCTACTCGACGCGACATTCGTGACAACTTTAGACGACGTAACGTCGTCTTTTTTATCTGTAACTAATAAATCGCTTCTATCTAATATCTGTTCTAAATCTTCGTCCGTCAATACGCAAGAAGAACCATCAGCGACGCTATTACCGCCGCAGCCGCGGAAAACGCGATTATAATCGGTCGACTGTAATAAATCTTTCAATTCGTTAATAGATAACGGGTCGTATTTATTAACGAATTGTTTAAACGTTCCGTTTTTCACTACTACCCGTTCTAACGTTCGTTTACGAGACGCTCGGGCGAAAATTGTTTCGTCTACCGTACCGACGGTAATTAATCGATACACTACTACCGGTCTAATTTGACCTAAACGATGACATCTATCTTGAGCTTGTAAATCGACTTGCGGATTCCAATCGCTGTCGAAAATGATAACCGTATCGGCCGCCGTTAGATTAATACCTAAACCGCCGGCTCGGGTAGAAATTAAAAATACGAACAAATTCGGATCGTCGTTAAAGTTTTTAATCGATTCCGTACGACTATCGATCGAACTATAACCGTCTAGTCGTACGTAAGTATGACCGCGCATCGACATAAATTCTTCCAGTAAATCTAATACGGTAACGAACGTGGTGAATAATAAAATTTTATGTCCGTCTTTTTTCAAACGCGGCAACACAGCGTCTAATATTAAAAATTTACCGCTGCTACGTACTAATTCTTCGTCTACGACTAAACGACCGTCATCATCGATAGGCATCTGCACTAAATACGGATGACTGACGATTTTTCTCAGCTGCATCGTAATATTGGTCAATTTCGAATTACAACGATATTTAATTCCGGCGCTATCGTTATCCGATGTTGACAATACCTCGTTATCGCATTCGTTTTCGTTATTGGATTCGTCTTCGTTATCGGATTCGTTTTCGTTATCGGATTCGTTTTTGTCCGGCGAATCGAAAAAATATTTATAATTCGTCCGCCGGGTACATTTCCGTTTTTTTCTACCACTATTATTATTATTATTATTATTACTATTATCGTCATCGTCGGTATTTCGTTGTTTTCGACCTAATAATTCATCGATGGAATAATCTAAAGAAGCTTTATATAACGTTTGCTGTTTGGTAGTTAGCGGAGTGTAAACGATAATTTCTTTCTTATTCGGCAAATTAATATTCACGTCCGATTTCATACGTCTTAAAAGAAACGGTTTTAATATCCGATGCATTTTAGATACGATTTGACCGGATCGTTCTTTTTCCAATAATTTATTACGATTTTCTTCGTTCTCGAAATCAGTCGTTTCTAATAATCGATCGAATACGTCGATGTCGTTAAATATTTTCGGCAAGACGAAATTTAACAGCGACCACAATTCCGTCATGTTATTTTGTAACGGCGTACCGGTTAATAAAAGTCGATTTTCAGTAGGAACGGTTTTTAATTTTTTCGATAATAGACTACGATGATTTTTCAAACGATGACCTTCGTCAACTATAACGTAAAGCCAACATATAGATTTGAAAAACGGCGTATCTTTTAACGCATTTTCGAAAGAAGTTAAAACTACCGACGGAAGAAGCGGCGATATATTATTATTATTATTATTATGCTTGCGTTTTTTCTTTAATAATAATTCGTTCAAACGTTTTTTTAACGATTTCCGTTCCGTATAGTTACCGTGATAAAAGATCACGTCGATTTTCGGAGCGAATTTAGCGAATTCTAATCGCCAATTCGGTAACGTAGATAACGGAGCGATTATTAAAAACGGTCCGGATAGATTTCTCTCATAAAGATAACCGATCAAAGCGATAATTTGTATCGTCTTGCCTAAACCCATTTCGTCGGCTAGAATACCGTTCGCGGCGTTCTCATATAAAGCGGCCAACCATTCTAATCCGTTCAGTTGATAATCTCGCAAAACGGCTCCCGTTAATAATTTCGGCTGACGAACGGATACGCGTAAACCGGCTTCGTTGACGTAAGTCTGTTGTTCGTCGTCCGTATCGTTGTTATTGTTCGATTTGATTTTTTTCTTCTTGGACGATTTATTCTCTTTAGAAGACGACTTTCTTTTGACGACTGATTGTTTATCGTTGGTCGATTTATTAACATTCATAGCGGATAAACGTGTAACCATAAAGTCGGAATAATGGACGCTTTTACCTAAAAGGTTGCTTAACTTCTTATAATAAAATTCTTGTTCAATTTCTGATTTCGATTGTTCTAACGTCACTAGGACGGTTCCGTCATTTTTAGAGTCCGTCTCGTTCTCAAGTTTATCGCCTTTTTCGTTCGGATTAATTTTGTCTAAACTTGTCGCGTCATTCGAGCATTCGCTTTGATAACCGCTACTTACGACGGATTCGTTCATAATTCTCCTCTTTTACCTAACACGATTAAACGAGGTACCTGAAATTTAAAAATATAATCACGATACGTTCTATATAATAATGTCGCTATATAATAACGTGTAAAAATCGATTATAAAAAATTAAATAGCGAATGAACGAGCACCGGAATTATTGTTCTTATCAAAAATATTATCGTGTAACGAGAAAAAATATAGACCTTGCAACAAGTTCGGCTTATCAAGTGTAATTCTTTTACAGAGACGGTCCGAAACAGTTTGATAGAATGCTGCATTAAATGTATTGGAAGAAAAGTAGGTGCGCAATTTCAATCCGAGTAATTTTCATTGAAAATTGCAGTCAACGACACCAAATTATGCGATTTATTTTGAACGATTAATGTTGAATATATTGGAGAGTAGTTATTTTATTAATTATAAACCAAACAAAATATAACACCGATAATCGATAAAAGTTTTTTATTGCGAAGCTTTTCGATAATTACGTCATTTTCAAGCAGGCGCAAATAAATATTATACATGAATTATTTTTCCGGTAATTCATATGTAATATTTATTTGTTCGTGCTTGAAAATGACGTAATTGTAGAAAAGCTTCGCAATAAAAAACTTTTAGCGATTATTGGTGTTATATTTTGTTCGGTTTATATTTCGAACGAAGTTAATATTTCATTCGTCTTAACGAATAGCCAAATAATATCACCGGGATATTTTTATAACAAACCAAAGACTCGTATGAAAAGACTATATAGTTTTAAAAATTTTAATCAAAATTACGATCCAAGCAATAGGAAATAATTCAATCTCTTGTTGCGGAATAAAGTCTTACTCTGCAATGACGGTGTGAACGTATGAAGTTTAAATAAATTGAAATACACATGAATCCAAAATGTTATATTACAAAAAAGAAGGTACACATTTTACCGCAACATCGTGAAATTTATTTTGGACGTTATCGAGTTTCAGAAAATATACGTCCAATCTATAATTAAAAATCGCCGAAAATAACTATAATTTAATATACCTACCTAATTTTCTAACATCATTTTGTAACTTCTTAAAAATGTTTATTCATCCAATTGTTAAAATATAAATACGGAAAATAAACAGAATGAAAAGTATATATATATGCATAAACATGGTTACAATAGAGACGTCTAGAAAATAAGAAACAACTTAATTTGATGCAATTTTATACAAACAGTCTTAATAATAATCAACCCGATGAAATCCGGTAATTTATAACAATATTACCATTAATTCGAAAGAAATTATCAATTGAAAATCTGACTTATAAATGAAATGTTATATTTATATCATTAAAACAGCATGTTTATCTTTACTTTTCAGCTCAGAACTAAAAACGTGTTTAACATACAACATGCGTAATAGTTACAAACTCATACTAAAGTGTCTTTACATTAAAATACATCGCTGCATACAAGCTGATGTGAATATCTTTTTTCGTGTATCAACTTTAATTTAATAATACATTGTTTTTAAGAATGTAAAATAATCTATAATACGTAGCTGGATATTATATAAAAAACCTTAATTTTAATTAAAAAATGTAATGTTACCTGCTTTATAAAAGTAGATTATAACCACAATATTAACTATTTATAATTTTCACTTAATAATGTATTTATAACACGGAGCCGCAAAAAAAAACCAACATGGTCATGATTCACGAACAACAACAACGAAGTATTCAGCTTTAGCGTCGTTTAGCGGCAATATTCTTAAAGATCTATAGTATTTGTGCAATTAGTTTGTAATTCGAAAATTTCAATAAGTTAATGATATTTTCACATATTAAAATCATTATAAAAAAAAATTACATCCAAATTTACGACGAAAATATTTTTTAAGATTAAACTAAGTTTAATTTTTTCAACGATTTCTAACGTATACTATTTTGTGCTATCCAATGCGTGACAACAAAATGTCAAATGTACACTTGTAAAATTTAAGAATGGCGGTAATATGAGATTTGGCGAAAGTACGATTACTTGTAATGTAGTTATTGGTAAAGTCGGCGTTGTTCAATGTTTATTGTTTCTTTGCAAGTCTGGATTTATCAATAGTGTCTGTGTCACGTTCTTCTGGTTTATAATGGTGTTGACACAAGTGTACTATCTGTGCTGACAATCGCTGCAAATGGTATTAATTACGATAGTCGTATTTTACTAATTATTTATTTTTAGAAAGTTAGTTTAAGTTCAAATTCTGGAGTAATGATTTATGAACGTAATTTGAAATGATTTATTTAATTACTGTTACATTTAAAGAACAAAACACACTTTAAAGTAAATATCGCGTATTTGAGTAGTATAATTTTAAAACGATAATTTATTTCATATTGTTCTTGTGTTTATTTTTGTTTTATCCGTAAAAATAATGAAACAACTCTACAAAAGTATAATTGTACAGTATAATATTTTAAATTAGGATAATTTAAATTTACTACTACTCAGTTTACGCGATGATTACCAACATAGTATTTTTATTTGTATGAAATGTTTTGTTCAATTTGATTAACCGACGTATTACGTGAAAACAAAAATTCTTTTTTCTCTTTTTTAGTATTTCCGCTTATTTTTATCTTAAAGATTGAAATGTTACCTAAAAGCGATTATTTACTGGTGCTTCATACCTGCATAATTGGTTTATGTTTTGCTGATCAATTTGCACCCGGTGTTAATCCAAACGTATATCAGGTACCTATTAATAATAAATATACTTAAATTATTATTTTCAAAGCAAAATGAAGTACGTATACCGAATTTGTTAAAAATCTTTACTTATAACTATTAGATAGAATAGATTGTACAGGGAAAAATACAAGTAGAACCCTGTTTAACGGGGGGGAAAATGTGTTAAAAATTGAGCATGATTTATAACGTTTAATAGGTTATTTGGTAATCTTGGGCGTAAGAAGCGTACTTTTAATTATTTTAAGTTTATATTTGTATCGTAATTACAGACAAGTATAGCTACTAACTTGTTGAGAAAGTTGATATTGACTAGTGGGGAATTTATTATAATATTTAGCAATTTGATAATTGAGGGAGTGGGAGGTCACTTAACTAAATACATTATATATTTATCCTGATGATTATCTAAATATACGGTATCGATTAAATAACACGCCCGAATACAGTCATGTTGGATCTATTACGTGTTAACGTTGATTATTGTATTTTGGTTTTGTGGCGGATGTGTGATCATTTTTACTTATGTTAGGAATAGTTGAAAATCAAGTTATTCTATTTGTTGACGTTTTTAATTTATTATCACAATTCATTGTTTGTCATCGAAGGTTGATATAACAAATTATTGCATATTTTCAATTTGGGGAAAGCATATTTGCTCCAATAAGGGTTATCTCTCGAGTTCTATATTCCTTAATCGTTTTTAGTATTGTTGTCTTATTGCTAGGATAATATTTTATTTATTATATCTCGCTATAAACATTTTGGTGGCACTATTTTTCTTGGACGCGAAAGGCGTTCTTATGAAAAGTAACAAAAAATAGGAAATTATTTAACAAAAAATTTTCAGCGCATTGAGATATTTTAATGTGTCACTGGTTCACTTTTGGAACTCATTCATTAATATCGGATAACATACTTAAATGACGAATTTAGTTGAATGTATTTAGAAGTAAATTGTAATTAACATTTGTCTGATTTTTATTGACATGGTAATACCAACATTTATCGGATTATTTTTTTGTTTATTTCAAATGTTTAACAGCTTGTATAACGCACTATCAAGTTAACATTCTGTATATAGTGAATTGTAAACATCAATTTTAATTCTATTCTTCTATTATAGCAACACAATCATCAACCTGTTCATAATCAGTATGTACCACCGCATCAGCATGCTCCTGTTCATCAACAGGGCCATGTACCTCTATCTCAACAACAAATGCACGTACCTGGGAATGTAGAAATACCTCATCATTCTGGACCGGTTCCACTCACTTCACAGCAGCAACAGCAAAATAAAATTCCTGCGCAAGTAAATGTTCCCCATCAAGGTCAAGTACCCATTCAAGGTCAGCCAGTTGGCGGTTCGTCACAATATGCTGCGCAACCTCCTCAGCAGTCGCAACAGGTAAGGTAATTTTATGCTTTGCTTATTTATCGAAGTTCGCTAATATAGTGCTAACAAACATTAACATAAAATAGGTTCTCTTTCGCGAATTCATAATGATAATTAATTAATTGATTATATGAGGTTATGCTTATATAGGGTTTTGCAACAGAGATTGGTTAATGTTGGAAACCTGTGGTGGTCATGTTTTGGTGGCGTGTGCCTAATTTATTGTTTATTATTATATTACAAATTCCTCGCTACATGTCACACAGTGGTCGCCACGATGGATGTTCTGCGTGAACGATTTAAAGGCAGGGTTAACTCTCGCAGAAATTACGTGAATTGGCCAACAATATCCTGGCTAGACTTTTTGATATAGGGTTTTCTGAAGTTGCAGATGTATGCCAATAAGTTGCAATTGACCAATGTCCATAAAGTTGATATTACCAATGCTGTCGCTCAAAACAGAGTTGAAAATTGAATCATTTGGATTCGTGCCGCTGTAAAATGTCGCGGTAATACGTTTGAACGATGTTATATTTCGTACATAGTGGCGCATATGGTTCTTTTAAATAAATAAAAAAATATATTTTCGTTAATACCTCATACATAGCTGTTTGATTTATTATTATTAATTGCGTTAATGTTTCCTTTTGAAAATATATAATTTAAAATATTTGTAGGCCGGTGGTCATCACCATCATCATTCCGAACCGCAAGTTTTACGACAAGACATAAAGGAAGAAAAAGAGTAAGAAATATAGTTTTTAATTTTTTTTTTTTTGAAACTCGCTTATAATATATTTATATGTAAAACTTACATTACTTGCAATTTAGCTGATATTATTTTTCTCATGAGGGAAATTTTTTAAATACGGTTCGTGTCCGAAAAACTCACGCATCAACCCAGCATGTAGCCGCGTAAATGGCTTTGTCATGTGCCGACCACAAATCAATGTTTGTCTATTAGCAGACAGCATAGAATATGCACGAAGGTTTGAAAATCGCCGCTGTCACATGTATTATCGTCAATAATACCTGCTTGTTCCATCGGTACAGAGGTTATATTCAAGGAATTTCTTGGAACAGAGTATAACCATAAAGCGGATATCTGTCGTCCAGCATTTGCGAGGCTCGTTTCTTATTTGCTGCTAATTCTATTCTTATTTCAGGAGGTACTATTTTCACGAATGGATATAGCTTTTCTATTTTTTTCGCCTTCAAGCAGCATCTGCTACTATTCTTACTCTGCACGGTGTCCACCTGTTTCGTATGACATGAGTTTTTTCGATACTAGCGCTGATGGCCATTGGTGATACCTTAACGTGTGCGGCTTGAGTGTCCCAATTAGATTCGGTTGGCTTTCTGGTTATATTATCCCTCGCGGTGACTTTGCCTCTCGTAGCAACACGGTGTTGTTTGAATGTTAATGAACGATCCAAGAAGATCCGTAGGTATTTTGGTGAGTGCTCAAGCCGGATTCCTTCCAGTTTCCTTTTTGCATTTCTGTTGCGAAGATGGAACGCGCAAACTATCGTTTTATCTGGATTAGGCTTAGATTACGTTCCTTTAACCTTCAACGCAGTTTCCAATCGCGCTTCTACTTCTTCAAAGATATTTCCTTGGATTGCGATAGCAGTATCATCAGCATTAATAAATTCTCTTTTGTGTAGGCTGATCGTTCGTATATATGAATATATATATATATATATATATATATATATATATATATATATATATTGCAAAGGATAGGTCCCATTGCACTTTCTGGGAGCAGATCATTCTTCTGAATCCTCTATCGACTCTTTTTTCCTTGTAATGTTACAGAAAATCGTCGGTTGTGTAGCATAATTGCCACTATTCTTGACAGCTGATAATCTGATTAGTTTTATATAACTTCTTTACTATTAATCAGTGGTTCACTGTATCATATGCTGCCGCTGAATCGACGAAAGCAACACCGTTTTTTTCCTAACTCGAAACCATCTTCGATATATTTCAAATTATTTGGTGGCAGAAAGATTTTCCCCTTCTAAAACCTGCCTGCTCTTTAATGAGTTTATCGTTGATATAGGTCTCTATTCGGTTTAGGACCAGCCTCAAATATTGACGCAGCAATGATATGGGTGAATTTTTGGAATCTGCATGGTCTTTGTCCGGTTTCAATAACGCGATTACATTGGACCTCCTCCATATTTTCAGCATCTTCAATTTTCTTACACATACATTTAACACAATTGCTAGTCATGGTTTTACACGAGGTCCGCAATTTTTAATTTAATCGCTTGGCAAATCATCAAGTCCAGCAGCTTTATTCAGTTTCATTCTTTGTATGACATCATTTAATTCATCTACTCCGAATGGTTCATCCAGGAAATTATTTTCAGTTTCTTTTGTAGTTACTGGTTCCCAATACCATCTTTTAACACATGTCTATCTTTGGTTTACCATTTAATTAATAAATTAGTTCGTTCCGTTTCTTTTGGATCATTGTTAATTTTTTTTTTAACATTCCACGTATTTGACTATTTTGTTTTACATCAAAGTCCTCGAGCATTTTACATCACTTTTCTCTTCTGGTTTCAGCTATTACTTCAAATAACTGTGTCCTCGGCGAATAGATCCGTAGAAAACAATTTTTAATATGTTCATAGCAGCTTTTTCGAATAGGGAGATAGTAGGCTAACGTATTTTGTTTTAGTTCTAGGAATATATTTTTTTGATACAGCTTTAACTAGATTTACAATTTCATCATAGTGTTCTGGTGTTGCTTCTATTTTAAGTATATGTGGAAAACCTATTTAAGTCAGGTTTCCTGAAGTTATAGCGCTTTTTGAAGATAGTCCTTTCAAGGACAACTACGGATTTTATCGCGATAGGTCGATATTGAGATCGCGGAACAGGTTTGTCTGTTGTCTTTATATACATGAAATCTGTCACAAAGATGTCAGGATTAGTGCCTTTCTTTCATCTGCTACTGTTAAATGTACATGACAACTTTGGGCTATGTTTTTCTCCCAATTTAGTAGAGATCCTATGTCTTTATCTGTGTCATAATATCCCCAAGCTATATTTCTGCAGTTGAAATCTCCCATTACAATCTGAATTTGATGGCGATAATTAAGTGGTTCTAAAAAATTAAATTTAATTCCAGGTGGCTTATAGACCGAAGTAATTGTACAATATGTTACAGCTCGATAGTGAGAATTTGAATATAATTTTCTTGAATCAGCGACGTTGCCTTTGCGATTAAATCTGGCTTTATAAATACTGCGCTACCATATCGATTATATAATCGTTCAATTACCAGCTTTATTCCATCTACATTTAGTCTATTTCTAGTTATTTTACGACGTGTCCCTTGTACTAGCAGTATGTCGCACCCATTTTCTTTATATATTTTCGATAAAATTGCTTCTTCATCCTTAGATAATCATTCGATATTAATAGAAGTTGTCCTAATAATCTGTCCTGAAAACAACCTTTTTTCCATACTGTTTTATAATTTGCGTGTTTCCGGGAGTGAGATTAGCCGGACTTATTTTTCCGTTTCCAGAGGGTTTGCTTATTGTCTGCATCATTGTTCGTGTCCCTCCATTATTGAAGTGAACTAATTTTATTCGCAAAACTGTATACTCCGTAATATTATCAAAATATTCCTTTCTCCGTCTTTAAAGTGTTTATTATTCTGTTTTAGTTTATTTTCTGTAATTTTATTTGTCGTAACCGTAATCAATCTAAATTTATTTGACATCTACGGAATTTGTGAAATATAAAGAAAATAGGTGTATTGTAAGTACTTTAAAAAAAATATATGTATTCTAATTCGAGCGACTGTTTTTGATATCTTTAAGAGTATAACAGTTTTATGTAATTGAACGTGATTAATTAAACCAAATTTTGCTCATTTTAGAGATAAATTTTGTCTGAGTTTAAATTTAATAAGATTTTTTCGTTAGGTTTTGCACCGTGCGAGTGCAAAGTTGCAAGTGTAATCCTTTTTAAACAAATAGAACGTCTATTCGAAATCGAAATATAATTTACTTAAAAATAATTTTAACGTTCGTATTAATAAACGGAATTTATTATTTATTCGTTTATCGTAATTATCTAATTAACGTTTAATGTCTTAATATTTTAGCTTTATCGACAATAATAGACTATAGAATGCTTAAATAAGAAAGAAAAAAAATTGTAACCACATTAAATGAAATAATGTGATACTTCTATTTTTAAATTTTTATCGTTTACCCGTATTATAAAACACTGTTACTTTGACATCGTTTTCAATACTCGCATTCGTTTCTTATCGAGATTATCTAAAATTAATTTTAGGTTAACAAATATTTTCTCACAAATTAATTTCTACCAGCCAGTTACTTTTCTCGTGTTATTAATTACCTTTTGTAATACGCAGCTCGTTTCTCAATATAGAATTATAGACTTGCACAATTATTTTGGTTTTTCAATTATCAAATTTATTGGTATGAATAAAGTTTACGTAATCATAGGAAAGATTTTCTTATTAACGTATATCATAAAACCAGTATTAATCAATAATCATGTTGCAGGCATATTGGAGAACATTTCGATATTCCCGTAGATACTAGTAAAATGAGCGAACAAGAACTTCAATTTCATTATTTTAAAATGCACGATTCGGATGGAAATAATAAATTAGACGGTTGCGAACTTATAAAGTCGTTAATACATTGGCACGGTAATTTTATTTTCTTTTTCCTTGCGTTTATGTAATTTTGTTTTTTTAATAATTGCCGATTGATTCGGAACGACTATTTTAATATTTTATGACATACGAAATGTTCACTTTTATTATTTATTTATTTTTATACTTCTTCTTTTTTACACCCTATGAACACCAATGCTTGGTGTAGGCCTCACCTAAATTCTTCCATCGCTATCTGTTCTGAGTCTCGCGCATCCATGTATGACCTGTCCTTTTTATTATGTCATACAACCATGGAGTCTCCCTTGTTTTCATCTTCAATAATTCCTTCGTCCATCTTCCATCCGTCCGTCGTGCTATATATTGTTCTTTACCTTATTTGATGACGACTATGAGATCAATATCTATTATCGAGTGGCAGCCTGCTAGTGCCGATACAGGTTATGAGAAATAAGCCGTATGAAATTTCACAGGGAATAGGTGAATATTTCTTCTTGAACGATTTCATCCTCTCATTCCATTGACGTCGGTAATTAGTTATCGTCATGTTATTTCCTATTACATCTTTAAAGCAGAGTTTCGGGTGCCCGCACGGTCTTTTTCCATCTTGTAATAGAGCAAACTTTTAGGTATTCGGCCTACATGTCCCATCAATTTCATATGTTTCTAAACCGGCAGAAAAATATCTGGATATGTTGAACATTTTAATATTTATCACGTGACCTTTTCATGTTATTATATGACAATTCTACGTAGCAATCTCTGGTGGCAAAATTCAAGTTTTCTAACTTTTTTCTTTAAATATGGGTCATGATTTTCCTTCCACGTAGCATAAATTTTTGCTATCGCAGTACGGTGTACTGTTAGATTAGTTATCAAATTTCGAGTACAGAGAATATTTTTTATCAGTTCGCTTGCTGTAAATCTCGCTTCTAATCTTCGAAGACTTAATATTTTGTATTTGCATTTTTAGATATGATGTTTTCTAGATAATCAAGATTACGTAGACGATTAAGTACAGAGCACGCTGAATAGGATATATATATATATTAATCATTTACATTTATATTTGAAACGAAATTAAACTTGATAAAAATATGAGCTTGAAAATTAAACAGATTTTATAGGTGATCGTTGTAAAAATGATTTCCTTTCACAATTTTTTATTTTAAATTCGCAATATACAGCCAGAATTGGACGAAAATATCGCAAGGTTTTTATTTATATATTTCTGTGTTTTTAATTAAAATATTTTTTCTTATGTTTCGGAATGCTCTTATCTTATCGCTCGTATTTTTAATTATTATTATCGCATATTTATATTAATTATGAGAAAATGTTACATATTTTTTGTAAATAATTTGAGTAAATACTTTATAAAGTTAGCAAATATTATATATATATAAATTTTTATACTGTATTCAAATTTTCAAATTATAAACTATTAAAACTCATAGCTTGTTTTTTCCCTAATATATTCATTATACATTCGCTTTCAGAACAAGGACGTAATCAACCCGACGCTGGTCCTAACGTTCCGCAACCGAAGATATTTACAGATGAAGAATTGAGTAATTTAATCGATCCTATACTAGATATGGATGATTTGGACAGAGACGGTTATATCGATTACGCTGAATTTATTCATGCTCAGACCAAAGGAAGTGTTAAGGAGGAATTGTAAAAGTAATTAAATGTTTTGTATTTATTTTATCTTTTCGTAAAATAAGAAAATTAAATATATATTTATGAATGTTTTCTATTCGACATGTTTGAAAATTCGATTATTCGAAAATATTTAAAGAAAAAAGTATTCGCGATCTGATTTTATCAATATCAGAATTTTCTATTGTCATTATTTGGTAATTCCTTTTACTTATTAATATTATTACTCGTTTGTGGAAAATGGTTGAAAATGTTAACCAAAAAGAACATCTGCTAGTTAACATACGAACTATTATTTCGCCGATCAACGGATTATTATTATCGTGTGTCGACCATAAAATAAAAATTATAAATTAAAGGACGTTCAGTATTCAAAAAAACTTAACTACTCTGAATGTTTCTTAATTTCTCTAGGGGATTGTAGTTTTCACTTTTCATACTTATAACGTCTCTTTTGTTCCACATCTGATGCTTTGCTACTTCCATAGTACTCTTCTGTCGTTTACAGTTTTTAATTTTTTTTCCTTGCAACCGTTTTTCGTCTTATATCCAGTCGTAATTGTTTTAAGGCTTTTGATCCTAAGCAATCGGGTAATGTGCAGGTTTGATTTAAAGCTACCTTAATCTTTTCTGAAAGTGTTTATGACGATGTTCTCAGCACGTGTAGATTAGCAAGTCGCTTATCGACAACCAATTTGCGTATAAAATTTGTCCTAGCGGCAATTTACATCTAAAATAATCTGTATGCAGTGGTTCTGTACTTTACGTTATCTTCAGCTGACGTTTGACTAGACGGTTTCGAAGATGGAAGATACGTGTTTTCGTAAGTTTAAAATAATTTTCGTCATAGTACGTGTTAAATTTGTTAGTCATGTAGTTTAATGATTTTATACGTTTTGAAAAGTTTTATTTTGTGCTGTTAGTGCAAGGTCGTCGGCATACATAGTGTCCGGTTGTGCTGCTTATTGGCTGATAACTGGCATAACGATTTTTCTGTAATTTTCTATATGCAATATTTTCCATTTAGTGGAACGCGGAAACGTCTATCTTTTAATAGCATTTCCGTCAATTTGTAGTTTTAACTCCTCGTAAATTTCATATTCAATTATGCGATAATAGACTGTATCGAAAAGCCGTAGTGAGATTAACAGAAATCGTTCAATTCACATTTGTCATTTCGAATCCATCTTCTCTACCTATTGGCCTAACTACGATATTTAACCAGCGCACCGTCGCTTTCCAGGCTTGAAACCAGCTTGTTGTTTTATAATACTCGCATCTATTTTTTCTTCTTCTTTGGTAACGGTGTGCTGTTGCTAAGGCTACATGCACTGGAGGAATTTATATTAACGAGTAGATTTTGGATAAACGAAAGAAGGTAAGCAGTCTAGATTCGGATGTAGGAGAATGTTGTGTACAATATTTGAGAGAGTATTTAGAAGATTGCGATTGTACGTTCGGAGGAATAGAACGAATGAGCAGCAAGTGAGGAATAGTTAAATGAGTATTATATTCAGTACATTTGTATTCGTCTTTATTATGGTAAATAAGTATTTGTGGGCGAGCAATGTGTGACCTGAGCGTACACGATACAGGCCACTTTGTTTCTTCTATTTCAATTATGACAAGCGGTTGACTTTATCCAGTTGATGTATTGCTGCAAATTCAGAATCTTTTATTTGATCTGTCGGACAATTCAGATCGTATGTTGTGAAGGAAGTCTTTTATTGGAATTGGTATAGCTGGAATAGACGGTTGAAAGAAGACGAATTTCTTTAACCGTTTCGGTCACATATGAAATTTTGACATAAATTAGAAATTTTATACAGTTTGCTTATTAATACAATGTAGCTTCTTAGATGACTCTACCTGTGATAAATATGGTATTACAATTAATACTAAGAAAACTAAAGTGATGGTGACAGTAGATCAAAGTAAACCAAAGATAATGGGGAATTAGAAGTAGTGAATAAGTACAGATACCTCGGCGCGTGGCTAAATAAAGCCGGGGATTCAAATGAAGAAATTAAGTGCAGAATAGGACAGATAAGAGTACCATTTATAAAAATGAAGAAAACACTAACATCGCATGGAATATTTCTTGGAGTTAGACTCAGAATTTTAAAATGCTACGTATGGTCAGTGTTGCTGTATGGCTGCGAAACATGGGCGCTGAAGGCTAAAATAATCATACAATTTTGTTAGAATTAAAATTTCTTGTACCATATAGTGGACGTAGTGACTGAAAGGGTTAATAATGTTTCGCCCAGTCGACTTCGTTATTTCTGATTACTCGATTAAAATATTCTACAACCGCGAAATAATTTTTCGAATATCTCTTATGTGATACTTTTTTTTTTTTTTTTTTAAACTAAAGTGTGACCGATATTTCAAAAATATTGATAGTTTTTTTTGTACGTGTGTTTCAGATCAAATATTTGTACAAAGATAATCCGAAAGTTTATTTATATATATATATATATATATATATATATATATGTTAATAGTTCGTATTACGTAACGTTTATTTCTGTACGTTGTTTGTGTATAAGAAATTACAAATTTGCCTGATTAGGGCAATTAAATGTTTAAATAGCGAATCTTAATAAATTTCATAAATATTTCGAAGTTACCGATTTAAAAAATAATAATTTAAAAATAAAATCAATTTAATATATTTTACGTGGATTTTAATTATTTTAATAAACTAAGGGTGGACGGACTGAATTTAAATTTAGAAATTATATCGCTCGATATTAAGTAGAGCTATCGATTCCGTAGAAGTCAGGTTTTTGACAGTGTGAGGTTCTTTCATCGGTACTGTATCCAAAGTTACATTTTACACGTGCCAATTAGTATCAATCGTATGGACAGTTATCCTTAAAAATTCAGTTATTTCGCTTCACTTCTTTGACGACATTTTTTTAAAAGTCATATAACAATTCAACTCTATTCGCTATCACATTTCTCGAAGGAATTTGATAGTATGGATCCGCTATTTTTATACAATTTTTAAATCCGGAGCCTTCGACAAAGTTAAATGGTAAAGGATCAGTGGCAATCATGTTGGCCAAAGTGCGGGGACTGTCTCGATGCTTTTGTTCGTAATTTTTGATTGACGAAATTTGACGCACTCTACTAACTTTTCATTTTGACTGCCACTTCGAGATATGCTAGTGACATCTGCAATAACTTCAGGATCATATAAATCATCTTCGTTGTCAGAAAAATTTAATTCATTCGACTTCCTGCGTCGAAAATAATTGAAATTCAAAAAATTAAAACTTATTCACATTTCAATTTTAACTAGTTGGTCCCAACATCTATAATTCGTATTATGCAAGATTACACAAAAATTTGAGAAATATAACTCGTAATGATTACGTTCTCCTACTTTCTCGCGTGGCAGAGAGAAAAAAAACCTTTTTTTAAAATTCAAATATGTGCTTTGTATTTATTATTGTTATCAACATCAACTAACTCATTCACTTTGACGAATCGATTTTCACAATGATGAATCGATCAACTCTGGTCTCGATTTGAATCGACAGCAGTAATATTAAGTAATAAATGTTTGTAATCATTCCTTTTGTTTCTATAACTGTCGCTTTTTATGTATATATATATATATTAATTTTTTTAAAAGAGTATGTTTAAATTAAATCATCACAAATCGTAAACATGAATTATCAAGCTATTTTAAATAGAAAATTTTAATTAAAACAGTATAGTATAAACCGTTTTGTTCGCGTTCGTAGTTAACGGCGATGAAGTAATTTATATAGATGTTTAATTTTAAATAATTCAAAGATAAAATAAGAACATTGTAAACGCGCTAACTGATCTATTAACTGTAGTGAACATGTGCAACTATTGTATTTAATTCGAAGATCAGTATTCAATCAATGATTATAACATCTTTAATCGCGCGATACGTACACACGTTTAGTTGCTTGCGTGCGCCTGTTTATGTGTATATTTATATGGTGTGTGTGTATTGTTGATTTATATGAAGGAAAAATTGTTTTACATTTTCTATCGTGTGTAATTCGAAGCATCGTTGTCGGATAGCGTCTAGATGATTTCCAACAAATCGTTTGTTAGCGTGTGAACTGCTAATTCCTTGTACACATCAGTATTCATATGCCAGTTTTTTTTACTCGTTTTAAATACTCATGTAATATTAAGTTATTCTCGAGGAAGTTATTTAAATTTGACAAAATATAAATATACATGCATATATATTATATAGGATGATCTAGAGAAGACGGACGGTTTTGTTATTTGAATAGCGTCTGAGTGAGTGTATTGTGCAAATGGTGGTCAACTGAAGGATTATCCTGTTCCACACATGATTTTCTCGTTTTCCCTAATTTTAAATAAAATTTCATTCAAAAATTTTGGTCGGGCTGTTTTTGAGTTATTCAAAAAACAAGTAAATCGTCCGTTCTTCTGTAGGTCATCCTCTACATATTATACATATATACACACACATATATATATATATATATGTGTATATATATATATATATATATATACATATATATATATATATATATATAATAATATATATTGCACATTGAAAGGAAATAGATTTTTAAGTCATATTTATAAATTTGCTACGAGGTAACCGTCATGTCTTACATACATATATATGTGTGTGTGTTTATGTTATCATAATCGTTGGTATTTTAAATACGAAATTTTTCATAATCGTTGAAGACTTAATTTTTATTGTGATACATTTTAAATGTTGATTTTGTTTCGATCTTTTGTATGAATAAGACTAAGTATATATATATATATATGTATTTTTTTTATATATATTTGTTACACGGGCGATATGTTTAATTAAAATGTTTATTTTTTGTACGTTTTGTTATTTTTATTTAGATCTTTGGATTTGTAATACTGTTCGGTATTATTGTATGTACACTATTTATTGACGCTAATTATAATTTGAGTACAGTAAGTTATCGAAGATAGAAATAAATGGAAGCGATGGTTAATAATTCACGCAACCTTGACAAGTCAACGAACGAAATTAAATAATTGTCGATAGTTTAAGATTCATGTTGTGGTAAACGCAGATAGTAATCCCTAAACTGAATTTAAAAGGAAAAAATGTATAGTGAACGAAGTAATGTGTCCGTAACTTTATATAGTTCCATAAATTGAAAAGTGTGTAATGTAGTGATTTTTAAAAAATAAATAATAAATCACTAAACTGTTTAAATGAATAATCACAAAGTTTTTCGGCTGTTAAGCTATAGAAATAAATTATGGGAAAATATATATATATATATATATATATATATATATATATATATAAAAATCTGATTTAGATACGCTGTTTACAGAAATTAGTGAAGTTGACAAACTGTGTTTATAAATTAATCTGATAGAGCCAAAAAACGTTTGTTTGTTTTGTTTTTTTTTCGTTAAAAATAAAATTTTAGTGGTTTTACAATACTTTCTTCTTATTATTATTTTTTTTTAAATATTATGTAAATCTCCATACGCCGTTTGTAACTACCAGGGTTATTACAGCGTAAGGAGACGTGTGTCTAGTTTATATGTATGCTAGGAGTCCGCTTTCTTTTGCAAAAGCCAGAATACTACCTATTGATTGAGGGTTGTTTGAGACTATTTTGTGTTTTAGCCTGTGTGGTCTGAGTGTTTGGCAGTTGTAGATTAAGTGTGTGACGGTTGGTTCTGTTAAATGTCCGCAAAGGGGTCAGTTTGTTGGTGGAGGGCTTTTGGTATAAAGATAATTATGTGATACGGCTGTATGACCCACCCGTAGACGGTTTAGGGCACCATATTCTTTTCTGCTTGTGCCATCTGGAGGCCACCATGGTTCTATGGTTGATTTTATGCTCCTAAGGAAGGTTGTTTGTGAGGTCCAGTCGGTGGTCCATTCCTCTTTGCTGTTATTCATTAGTACATGTACTAATGTTGATGGAGGTGGCGAATGTTCTGGTACTGGTGAAAGTACCATAGACCGAGCTTCAAGGTCTACTTTGTCACCACCGTGCATCCCAATGTGACTTGGAATCCACAGAAAGCGGATTTCCCTTCCTTCCTTATGTAGTGTGTGTAGATTGTGTTGGATTTCAAATATTATGGTATTTTTATTGTCTTGAAGGCATATTTTAGTTGTAGAGAGAAGAGAGCGTCTGTTATAATCAATGCTTTTCGACATGGAAGTTAGGCTGATCTGATGTACTGAATACAGTACATAATTCCATACAACTCTGCATCCAGAGAAGTGCAGCCATCGCTTAGTCGGATCGAGTGTAGTATATTATCAATTTGGTAAGAGCAAGCTGCTGGTGAATTCTCGCCGCCTGCTGTAGATTTTGCTGCGTCTGTGTATGCGTGTGTGTAGTCATTGTATTTTTGAAGAGTGCTTAATACCATTTCTTTTATATTTGTAGGGTGTGTAATTCCTTGTATTATTATTTTTTCTAATCCATCGCGTCGTATCACATGGCCAAAGAACTTTAGATTTTTATTACTGGAACCAATCTATCTTTTTGCTCTATTCCGAGTTGTTTCAGTATCATCCATGAAATCCTGAGCATGCGCCTATAGCAACACATTTCAAAGGCTTCTAGCTTTTGGCACAATGTTTTGTTTAATGTCCACGACTCCGAACCATAACACGCTATCGAGAATACCAATGATTCCATTAATCGTTTTTTCGTTGTTATTTTTATAGAATGATCTTTCCATATTCTTGTTAGTTTTGCTAGAGCGCTTTTGGCCATTCCGATTCGCCGTTTAATTTCACTTTCGTCATTTCCGTTATTGGTGATATACGCTTCCAGATATGTCGTTTACATTTTTTTCTCTATGTCGGGTACCAACGTAAATGCGGTCAATTCCCTCGCCTTGCCGATAGTAATTATGGTACATTTAGCCCTATTTAGTATTAAATTAGCTTTCTTGCTGAAATATTCTATACGCTTCAGTAATGTTGCCAGTTCTAATTCATTTGCCGCTAAAATCACTGTATCATCCGCATATCGTAAATTGCATATTTTCTTTCCTCCGATGGTTATTCCGCCGTTCCATCCTTCAGTTGCCTGTCGCATAATCCATTCGCTGTATATATTATATAGTATAGATCGTATACACCCTTGACGTACTCCCTTTCTTGTTTGAAAACTTTCGGAGAGTTGTCCTTCTATTTTTATATAAACATTATTTCTTTCATATAATTTCCTTATTAAAGCTATTAGATGCTTAGGTATTTTTAACTCTCTTAAGATATACCATAGTGTATTCCAGTCCACCATGTCAAATGCCTTTGTATAATCTAAAAAACATAATATTACAGGTATTGAACTCGTAGCATTTTTCAATTATTTGTCTTATTATCATAAGCTGCTCTCGAGTTCCTTTTCCAGGCATAAAGCCTGTTTGTTCCATCGCAATTTGTGGCAGTATATAATATTTTAATCGTTCTTGAATTACATATAATAGTATTTTGCTAGTATGACTAATAAGCGCAATAAGCCTATAATTTTTGCAGATTTGTCTATCGCCTTATAAATCGGTATAAATATTGACTTAGTCCAGTCGCTTGGCCATTCCTCACTTATCCATATTTTATTGCACAGTCGGTGTATTAAACTTATCGCTCTTTCTTCGGTTGGTTTGATCATTTCGGCTACCACATCATCATAGTCTGCTGATTTATTCTCTTTTAGTTTGTTTATCGCATGTTCGATTTCGTCTTGGAGTGGTTCTTGTTCTATTGTATTTATAGATCTTTTATATATTCGTGTTGTGTTGCACCCAGACATTAGTTCTTTACAGTATTCTCGCCATCTATTAATGATCTTTTGCTTATCTGTGATTACTCTTCCGTTACTATCTTTCACTGATATATATGTCTTTGTTGAAAAGTTCCAGTTATATATTTCAGTTTCTTGAATAGGTCTTTTGTTTCATTCTTTTTAGAATGACTTTCAATTTCTTTGCATACTTTATTTATGAATTCATTTTTGTCTTTACGAAGCCTGTAATTTAGCTTTTTCGTAAGTTCATTATATATTATTTGTTTATCATTCTCCTTTAAACCGCGTATCTTTAATTGTTGTCTTTGTTTAATCATTGCCCATGTCTCTTGAGTTATCCATGTTTTTTTTTGGTTTATCTCTGGATTGCGTTACTTCGGCCTGCTTTTCTAGTATAGTTTTATATTTGTTCCATAATTCGTCTGCATTATATTTATTCATTTCATCTTCCGTTATATTGTTAATTCCAGTAGTAACTCCCGTTATAAATTCCTTATTCTGACCTAGGCACCATCTATTTGGTTTCCTTTTCGGTATTGATGGCCGTTTCAGTTTTAGGCACACTTTCGCAACTAGTGCGTTGTGATCAGACCCACAGTCTAGTCCAGGGTAACTTTTTACGTCTTTAACGAATGATCTCCATCTTTCTCTTATGAGCATGTAATCAATTTGGTTCCTAGTTTGACCATTAGGTGACTGCCATGTGCATAATTTACGTATATGATGCTTAAATATTGTGTTACTAATTACCAGTTTATTTTCCGCGCAGAAATCTAGGAGCATATTTCCTCGATTGTTTCTTTTACCTATACCGTATCTACCAACTATATGCTTTATATGGTTATCATTTTTTGTTTCACCCACTATTGCGTTTAAATCTCCTATAACTATCAGTACCTCCCTATTTCGGATTAATTTAATCGTGTCGTTAAGTTCTTCATAAAATTTATTTATTTCTTCATCTGTGGAGGTTGCTGTCGGTGCGTATACTTGAATTATATTCATGTTGACAGGAGTTGTACTTTACCATTACAATTCGATCATTGATAGTTGAGTAACCAACTAAACTGTTTTTAATTACTTTATTAATAATGAAACCAACTCCATTTCGTGATTTTTTTTCATTGCCAGAGTTGATGACTAAGTTCCCGTTTTTGTAGTGGGTCTCCGACATTTCTAAAATTGGAATTCTATCTATTTGTGCTTCAATAATTGCTAGTTTCCCAATCTGGTTCATGCCACGAACGTTCCAAGTAGCTATTTTCAATACTAATCCATTTTTTTTTATTTTTATTCTTACCAGTCGCATATTTTCTACAGAGAACCTGGTTGTCCGTACCCCTGTAGCCGGTCATGACGCAATATTTATTGCTATAAATGTGCGGTGACAGTTGCAGCCACTACATGAAAGCTCGGATGCTGTTCTACAGTAGATTCAATCCTGGAAACTAGAATCGAATCCTGATAAATACAACCATGTCTCATTTACCAATAGAACTGATCATCAAATTATCTATCACTAGGTGAAAATATACCAAGAAGAAATAGCAGCAAATATGTAGGAATACACTTAGATCGCATAAGCTGGAAAATACATATACAATATGCAAAAGGTTTTTTAATATCAAGAAAATCGGTACCAGTGTATTTTATGATAATTGTTTGATATAAATGTTAAAATGCAAAGGTTTTCAAAATTATTTTGGAATCTATAAATTTTCCGGGAAACTAAACGATGGTTCTCTAGCAAACAACTTATTCTATTGTTTAAAATTATTTCGTAGGTAATACACACAAACAGGGTATTATAAGGAATTCGTTTTTTTTTTTTTTTTAAACAGAAATTATAACTTCAGAATAAGTAGAGATGTTGAGAAACTTGTTAAAATTTAGATGAATATATGTAAATTATAAGTATGCGTTGTTTAAAATTTTTATGAGAAATATTGTTCAACGAAGCTACTTTAAATTACTAAATTATATATATACACACACACACACACACACATATATATATGTTTAAGTTACACATTGAGTAAATATATACACGTGTCAAAATATGCGTGTTCATATATAAAAGTACATGACGAACTTTTAAAATATTTATTTAAATTAGTAGGCGATGATTGCGAACTTTGAATCGGTATGATAACAGAAAATAACCAATATTATATTACTTTTAGAATAAAGTTTCACAGTTTCAGCAATAATAACGATCCCACAAGATAGGAATCGTTGGAAAATTTTAAAAATGCTTACACACACAGTGGGTCGATATAGGCATATCGTGGCATCGCGAATAAAAGTTTGCATACTTAACGAAAGGAAGAGAGTGCAGGCATAAATAAGACATAGATTTAAATATGAATATCTTGTAGTTTAATTAATTTATAATATTTATGGCGAATGTAGCAATATAATTAAGAACGTTTATTTAATATCAACGTTTCAATTGAAACATATATCGAGAAAAATTTGCAAAAGGGTGCATAAAAAATTTTCACACGTGGGAAAGTATATCAATTAGTACTAATTTATATTTTATATATATATATATATATATATATATATATATATATATATATAAAATTCGCAAAAATGAAACAAAATTATATCTAGTCACGTATAAAAAGTTATTTTACACATTTCAAGCGAATAAACCCAACATTTCGACCTTTAAAAAGCATCTTCAATATGACGTAACTGTCGCCACATCTTAGACATTTACTGTAAGTTATCACACGCGAGTGAAAGTTTCAACTGTAACGACTGAAGCATGGACAACCTGCGAACAGAAAAAATTGGAAAATAAATTTGACATATTTCTTACTAATAGTTTCTGTCCCGACATTTGTCCAAATATACTTTTCTTTGCACACAATACTTACATATATAATAATTTTGTATAATCTATAATAGTAGAATTTACTACGAAACATTAAAAATCATATTTATAACATGAATAAGATTTTTCGAATAATAATAGTAATTAAAATGATTAAATAATATAAAAGCTATTTGTATTTTTTTACACAATTTACTCGTCAACGGCCATGTTTGAGCGCGATAAGTAATGGTAGGGAGGACACATGTGTTAAAGATTTGTGCTTTTTTAGTACGATCTAACTTAAGTCCAAATATTTCTTTTAATGACCAAAATTTTTTCCAACCTAACGCTATTCTTCGGTTTACCTCTTTTTCCGTTCTATCTGTGAAGGAAACTAATTGTCCTAGATATATAACATCGTCTGCCCATTGTAACGCCAATTTTAATTAATTTTAATTTCTATTTTATCTCCGTTTGTAATTAAACTCGTTTTTCCAAAGTTTATTTCGAGACCTTTTATTTTTGAATTAGCTTCTAGTTCCGTTAACATGCTTTTTAATTGGTTTGCATTAGATTAAAGTTACATCATCTGCAAATCGTAGATTCGATATAAAGGTTCCGTTAATTTTTATACCCTTTTTTTCCCCCAACTCAAATTTCTGAATATCTCCTCTAGCACAGCATTAAATAGAATTGGTGCCAGTGGATCTCCTTGACGTACACCTCTTCTTAAGGGAAAATTTTCACCTTCTTGTACGATATATATATATATATATATATATATCGTACAGTGTTTAGAGTGTAATAGTACACGTTAATTAATCCGGTGTTATAGATTAATTGTTATTACTATCTGTTTACAAGCGTCTCAGTTAAAAATTGTATTAGACTAATTTATTAGTTGAGAATTACTATATTTCTTATTGGAATTATCAAGTTCGGTTGATCAATAATTTTCTAAAGTAATTTATTTCAGCTCATGACTAAACAACAGCACAGAACAGCTCTCTCCAGCATCATCAGTATGACTATTCGTCGTTCTTATTTCATTTAGTATAGCTAGTCCTCTAACATGTAATAATAAACTTCTCGAAAATAGTACTTGTTTACAAAAATCCAACACGGAAGAACATCGATCTAAATTAGCCCGGAAAACTGATTATTTATTCGCGTACTTCGTGTTTATATCCTAAATTACTGTGTTATATTACTTTAGCATCATCAATAAAATTATCCGGAATCAACATCTAAAAATGATCTAGAATCATCTAAAAAAAAATACAGTACATAAAGTAAAAGAAAATCAAATAGATGCAATCCGCATACATGTTTTCAACGTTGAGTTGAAAAATGTTGTCTTGTGTATTCGAGGCGAATTTGGAGGTTGACTGTTCCGACGACGCTGAAAAATCTTGAACAACTGAACTACTTCCAGCAGTTAATTTACTATCGACCGAAGAATTTACTTCTGGCTTTTGTTCATTCTGAAAAGTTTGAAACACATTATTATTATTACATATATTTTTATCTTCGAATCGGCTACACCTAATCATCACGATGCCTGTTTCTTATTCCAGTTTTTTTTTTTTTTTCAGTTGTTCCAACCTGTTTTATTCAAAACTATAGGATAGATTAATTTTATATTTAAATAATTTTATTTTCAGTGATGTTTCTTAACTTGTCTCGTAAAGAAAAGCGATTTATAATTTGGGCTTTTCATCAAAACACTCGAAAATTCTTTTTATTACGTATTTTATCTCGCGTTCTTTTTAAATGACTTGTAATAATTTAATCTCTCGTTTTTTTTTTTTATCACATTTATAATGTATTTTTTTCTATTTTTTTTTACATATTTTATAGTTTCAAAATTTTGCTTACTATTTTCTTCTCTTTCACTTTGAGTTGTTCCAGATTTTTATAGGGTGACCCAGAGAACATGGACAGTTTTGTTTTGTGAATATCTCAAAAACTACGCGACCAAAATTTTTGAATGAAATATTATTTAAAAATAGGAAAACGAGAGATTAGTTTACAATCGTTTGTAGAACACAATATCGAAACAATGCATTTATTCAGTTTTTACACAATTTTTGAAGACTTTTTCCAACATAGGTCGCTGAATTTATGTAATTTCGTCAGAAATCCGAGTTTTTAGGTGTTCCAGATCTGACGGATGTGTTTTGTAAACGCGAATCTTAAGGTATCGCCGCAAAAAAATCGCGTAATTTTGAATTATTTTCGAAACTCTCTTTGTGCACTGTCGTGATCGATTCACGCTGAAAATAAGGTTTCACGCAAAACGCGCGCTTCTTCTCGATATTAGATGCCGTGATAACTGAAACTGGACAAGAACTAATCTCTCTACACTAAATGTGGACCACGGGGTTTGCGTTGTAGCAGTGTTACCAACTGTTCTACTTAAAAAACAAAACCGTTCGTCTAGGGTCACCTCATACATTTATCGGTTGGAATTCTAACGAACGAGCATTCCTGTTTAATGACAGCGTTATAATGTTTTAATTTATATATGAGCTAGATGCTGCGCTTGCAGACGTCACGACAACCAGACGATTGAAAATACAATTCGTGACCTGGTTTAAGAGAACGGCTGAATACATCAATAGATATTCCCCACACAAGAGAAGACGATGACACCCTTCAAGGAATGAATTGGCAGAAGTAGAAAAAAAAAATGTTTGGGCGTCGATTTTTAATTATATATATTTTTCGGTCGAGTGTTAATTCCATTTTTATTGATTAGCTATTTTATCTAAATCGTTTGTATAAATTCTCCTAGATATTTAAACATGCTGACCCTATCCATATTTCGTGATCCTTACACTTGCTTTCGATTTGCTATCACGAAATGTCTGTTTTATTAATACAAGTAAACGATCGCCTCTATTCCAAGTTCTTCCTAAGTATTAAAGAATGTTTCTTTTTAATATTATTATTACATATTATTATCATTATTAAATAGTCGATATCCCTAATTAATAACTATTATCGCGTTACTATTACTACTACCGCTATAAAGAGAGACATTTAAATGTGAAGATACAAAACAAAAATGTACATATTAGGGATACGTACGAAGGGTATGGTTAAAAAGATGATCATCAGTTATGTATTTCATGTTTTTAAGAAGATATGATGGTCTCGAAAAGATACGCGAGCCAAATAACAAATTCTCGATTAAATGATAAAATAATAAAATAACCGATAGAGATGTCGATATATCGGTCGATAAGATCGGAACCGATGGGTTAGTAAGATTCATAATGATTTTAAAGTTGAAACGTCAACGAAATTAGAACAAAATTATTAAACATACACCTATATATATATATATATATAAATACATATATATATATATATATATATATATGTATTTATATATATATATAAATACATATATATATATATATATATCTATATATAAATACATATATATATATATATATATATATATATATATATATATATATATTTATATATATATATATATATCTTCTCCATCTGACTGAGATCTCGAATATGAAATTATCTTGTAATTCAGGTGGCAGCTTGCTGATACAGATGCCGAGTATGAAAAATGAACCCTAGTTTCCGTGATGTTGCGAACTTACAACAGAGCGCAGTTGAGTATTTATCCTTGAGTGATTCCGATGATTATATTCGAAAGGATAGTTTCATTTTTTTCTTTTTCTATTTTTTCAGTTCGTTTTTTTACTAGCACCTTTTTTCCAATTAAGGACATTTATTTGTCGCGATTTATTCAATTGACATCGGTATTAGTTGTCTTTAATAAATTATTTGCCAAACTTATAATTATTTTTTACAAAACAATGTATATATAAAATTCGATATAAAGGACCGCTTTGTCTTTTACATATTGCGTCTAACATCACTAAAATCAACTGGAATATTAACTGCCCGTGTAATGCAAAATTAAATTTAGAAATAACGTCCATGATCACTATAATCGGTCTGCTAGTATCCCAACATCGTCGTGATCATTTATCGAACCGTCATTTTAAGACATCGTGCCTTGTCCATCGAGTGTTTGTCAACTCCTCAATTGTTAGATCCGTTCTAATTTTTATCCGGTTTTCTTTCATTCATTTTTCCTCGAACAATTAACTTTTTAATAAAAAATTAAAATATAAGACTATCTTTAGAGAGGAAGGTTTTTTTTTCGAAAATATCTAAAAAAAAGGGGTATCAGTTTAGAAGTATATTTGTCTCAGTTGGAAAAATCTGATTTCTTTATCAGATAAACTTCATATATACATTAACGTACGGTAAGGAAATAATTATAATTACTAACAAAAACAAACCTTTAAGCTCATTTAAGTTATAATAAACTTAACGTAAGAATATGTAAAAAAAGAAAGTATAATGAAATATTTTCAAAGGATTTATCGATGGACTTTATCAATTCGGAATGAAAAAAACAATTGCTGAATATGGAATACTTAAATAGTGTACGTTTAATTTGTCCGTGTTTATACTTCACGTATCTATGTTTTAAGCACTGATAATCGTACCTACCTACATTATTTATAATCATAATGACGTCTAGCGCAACAATCAAAAAATTTAGTTGCACGTTCTTTTACGGTATCACACTGATGAATAGAAAATGAAGGTAATTATACGTATTCAAGCGGCTTAAGATGACTGTAATGCGATTGTTTTGAAGTTCGTCGTTTCTTTAAATTAGTACGGCTGGTCGACACCAAACTGGAGCAGCGTTATTACCGTTTAATAAATCGTAAATTTATTTGACACTGTTAGTGCTGTTTTTTTTATTTATTTATTAAAAATTGGAAATAATATACACATCTCACGCTAAGCTTGATAAATATATCGATTTACTATTATTTATAATTATTAACACTTTCAGTCACGATGTCCACTATATGGGAAGTGAAATTTTAATGTTAACAAAAATTTTTGTACACGAAATGTCTCAATTTAAAAAATCTTTATATAAATACATCGAAGATTATCTAAGGTTCGTCCGAGAAGCGGTATTGTGTACAATAAACCTAACCTATAAAATTGATAATTTAATGTTAAAATTTTATAATGTACCATTGAAAGGGTTAAATGAAATTAACGCGACCTGTACAGCACCCAAGGCTAGGATGCGCGATAGGAAAAGCGGATTAGATCGAGGAATACAGACTGGACCGCTATATCGATTTGTATGCTCCGTAAAACAATTTAAAACATTTAATTAACGCGTAATTCATCCGAAGTATTATACCGTTTGACATTTTCATCGAAATTTTATTGAATTTTATCAACCGCAAAAACAGTAAATCTATTACCTGAAGGATTTCGAACTGCGAACGTTTTCGACGAATTTCTCGTATTGTGTCTTGCAATTTCGATACTCTCTTATTTAATTCGGTCATCTCGTTGTTCATCTCATTGCTGTTAGGTTTTTTTTCACCGCCCAGTATCATTTTAAATAAACCGTTAAACCTGTTAATCGCATATATATATATATATATATACATACATATATATATATTATATAAATCGTTCGTATATTAATAAGCATATTCATATATAAATAGTAAAAATAGCAATTTAAACAGCGTGAAATCTAGTAATTTAAGAAAAAAATAACGAGAAAGTGGTTAAAATCGCTAAATTTAAACACTACAAAAGATCTTTGGTTATTAAGCCATTATCAAGCGGACGTAAAAAATTTATAAAAATATATACAATTTAAAAAAATGTAAAAAAACAAATTAAATATAAGAAAACAATTTAAATGTAGAATATTACAAAAAACAAGAAAGAGCGAAAATCAGATTCAATTATAAAATAATCTGAAAACAAATGTAGTAAACGACACAACCAACAAATCAGCGATATAAAATTTATACATAAACAATTACACTAAATAGCCAGCAGATAAAATACCTTCCTGTCTAATATAAAAATCGATTAAATTTATCATCGAATTTAATAAATTATTTTTATTACTTTTATTATTTTAATTTTTTTCTAATGTATTTTTGTATGTAAAATTTTATAATTTTGTTTAATGTTATTTTATTAAGATTAAAACAACATAGTTTTTAATCTGAATTATATTTACGATCTTAATACATATAAATCAAAACTATATTTAGCATTAGATTAAAACTACATTATATTACATATGACGAATTACATAACATTAATACCAAGAATAATATATAACATTCCGACAACAAGTGTATATACACATGATAACATTTTTATCCAAAGAACTAATTGGCTTTGTACTCAGGAAACTATTCCAACATTTAATATTATCGATTTTGTGTTTTAAATCTTTACAGCGTCTCCAAATATTGATTTTTCATCACTGTTTACATATGATTTTTTTTTTTGCCTGTACCAACCTATATGAAGATTATAAAGATAACTGCGAGAAAAAAAAAATTGAAAAATATCGGATAAACAACATATCCAATGGATAATGTTGTTTTGTTTTAAAGATTTATATTTATTCTTTCTCGATTTTATTATGACGTAAGTGCATCCCGACATTCGTGATATTAGCGGATTTGGATTTTCACTGAGTGCCATGTGCATTTTCCTGTATCGCCGTCTGTGATTTGTTGCAACGGTTGATATTCCGAGGTCATGATGAATGATGTTACGAATATAAAATGGTGCATTTGTCATTAAAACCTTCGACTGAAACGATTGTATCTTATTTAGGTTGTGGACGTCGAACCGTACACCTCGAGACCATATTTCCAGATAGGAGCAATTACTGTGTTAAGAGGACTTTGTTTGCAAGACGAAGTTGCGATTTGCGCCCTATTAACGGTTACAACTGGCGCAGTAGAAGCGTCAGCTTCTTCCGCGTATTTATGACGTGCGGTCCCCACGTTAATCCGAAATATTTAACTTGTGGCGCTGTTGGTATCATTCGACCGCAATATGTAACTGGCGGGAAATTCTGTCATCTAGTTGTGAAAGTGACATGCGATGACTTAAGGTTATTTATTTCGACTTTCCACTTTCGGGAGTCCATTGTTCCGTTAATAATAATTGTCTCTGTATATATCTTGACGCTTAGCGGGGTTCTTCATGACTAGCCAAAATAGCAATATCATCCGCGAAAGTAGCCTGAATAGATAACATATGAATTTAAATGTTCTTTAAATCTTATTGCGAATAGTGTGCTTGTTTCTCCTACGTATTCTTTCTCACATTGATTACAATTAAATGTCAATAATACTGAATTTTTGAATATATTTTTATCTTTTGTTACTAATTGATTTTAATAATGCGTTATTACTTCTTATTGCTAAATCTATATTATATTTGTTAAATATCTTTATTATTGTATGACTTCCTACATAATTTATCGAACCTAAATAATTCGTTTTATATTTTATCAACTATAGCAGGATTATATTCATTATTGATTTCGAGCAGCCGATGTATTTTACAATGTTCCCTCCCTCTACTATTCGCAACCTTCTTTGTATCAACGATCAGCTGTTACGCTTCCTACTGCAATATGGAATTAAAATTTAACCGTAATTTCTTCAAATATTCTATTATTTTTTTATCAATTCTAATCGATCATTATTTTAATCATTAATCTCCTTATAGTTCCGTCTAGGTTATATTTTATATTTCTCATACCACGTTAGGAACAAAGTAGGTGTGTATATATTATAGTTATAATTACTTGTTGGAAATTTCCTCTCTCTTTTCGGCCAGTTCTTCATAACGTTCAGCTAAGTATTCCGCTTTGTGATGCATTGAAACCTGGTTCCGTTCTAGTTTATCCAATTCTTCCAAATGTTCTTTTTGAGTCTCCAACAATCTGGCAGTCCTATCGAAACGCGTAGAATGAAAAGTTAATAGATTTATGACAATAAGATATTTTCAGTGAATAATGGTAATTGAAATAATCAAAACATATAAAACTACTAGCCGCCAGAGGACACCTATAGTAATAGTAGGAATTTTCCTTATAGATTTACAAATATATAAACATATCAATATTTTACCAAAAAAAACAATATTAATATAATCGATGAATTTAATCAATCAGAATATATAAATAGCAAATTCATATATATATATGAAAAAAAAAGTTAGCAGAAAACAGTTCAAAGTTATATTAAACGAATATTATTCAAAGCAATAAATACGCAATTTTTCTAATTAAATATAATCGTTTCGTTCCTAATTTTTATAATACACAATTTATTACTGATCACGGCAATTAAAAAAAAAATATCTAACTCGTTTTGGCATAGCGGAAACAAAAAAACTGTACAGAATTATCAATAAACTTAATTGGATCGGCATCTTCAATTTTCATAACATAAACTTGTAATTATTAAATAAATATGTTATTACGAAATGAGGAGCGGGTATAAAGAAGTTGCTTAGTGTGAAAATGAAGGAACATTAGAGAAAAAGAACCGTTGATTTCATTTTATGCTGTTCACCGTTAGTCGAAATATCTATAAAATACGTCTAGAATTATTTTCGGTGAAAACCACGTCCTGATTATTCAAAAAACTTAACGTTTCGAATGGGCTTACACCACTCATCATCAGAAACGAACTAAGTTCGTTTCTGATGATGAGTGGTGTAAGCCCATTCGAAACGTTAAGTTTTTTGAATAATCAGGACGTGGTTTTCACCGAAAATAATTCTAGACGTATGGAAAACAACCACGAAAGTTTTAATAAATCTATAAAATAGTTAAACAGTTTCGCTATATGAGAATAAAGTTTACAATGATAAAAAATAAATAAAAAGTTTCAGTTCTAAAAGACGAACAAGATGGTCTGGAGATCAAATGTACGATTAAATTGAATCGAAAACAATTGTAAACATATAGAAAAATAATATCTTACCTAGTTTTAATAAGTTCGCACGCTTTCATTAACGTCGGTAAATGAACATTTTTTAAATCTCGCAGTCCAACGTTTAAAAACTGTAAAATAAATAAGTAAATAACTGTATACGGATAAAAAAAAAATATTGTTTGCCCTTAATGCGATACATATTTTGAAGCCCCCTAATTATGTTCTTAAACATTTGTATTATTTATGCCTAAATCAGAAAAATTATAAACTTGCATTTCAGATAGAATTATAGTAACCGAGCTAACCCCATCAAAAGATGTTTAATATAAGTATTTAAGTAACTTGTGAGTTACCGTATCTATTCATTCTTTCTTTTAATTTAAGTTTCGAGATGTTATTGTTGTAAAGCGAATAATTGCATTATCGTAAAAGTATGGATTACATTTACAGACTTTCTTTTCTATTGATAACAGAGCGACCGTAGTTAATGTAAATTACGTGTAAATTCTTTTTATTGCGAAAAATGAAGGTTTTACGGATGATGTCGTTGTGAATGGAATTGTAAGGATTAATTTAATTCGATTAATCTTGAAATCTTTTGACAAGTACAATATTATCAATTATTATAAGGCTATTGCTCGGATTATCGATTACTTAAAGATAATTACAAAGTTTAGCATTTATTATAAAATTGGTGAGAAGGTGGAGATAAAAAAATCATCACGATTAAATATAGCGGATGGTATAAAATAAGAAACAGTGTTGGAAATATTTGGTTAACCGAAAAAGGAGTAGACCAATATAGAGAAAAATGGAAGATTATCATAGCAGCAGCGAACAAGCCCATGGATTGGTACGCGAAAGAAGATTACTTGTACAGGTAGTGGAAGGACGATAACTATAAATATAATATAACGATGATAATCGTCTATTTATTAATTAACTTACTTCTAAAGTTTGGGTATCTGAGACATTATCCTGTATGTTCAATTTGAATAATGGCAGATCGCTTATCGCTTTACCGCCCAGTTTTTGGAAAAAATTTTGTACATGCATGTCTAAGCATTCTGGATCCTGCTAAATGAAAAATAAATCAATAACTTTAAACGAAAAAAAAAATGAAATTAAATTCGATTACATACAACAGCATGGAACAAAATATTCTTAATTGAAAACTTTTTTTTTTTTTTTTTAATTACATCCAATTACATGCAGCATGAAACATATTATTTATAGAAAAGCATTTTTTTCTAATTATATTTGATTACACGCGACGTGGAACGTAATATTTTTGATTGAAACGCGTTTTTTTTTTCATTTGTAATTTTACCTGATAATGTAATATTTTTGATGTTAAACTATTACTGGCGCCGAATATATTTCATGTAAAAATTTTCTAAAGGACCCAATTATTTTATTAGTTTTTTAAATTTTTATAAATTTCATTTCGACTGATAGGATTTGTACACTCTATATTTTTTTTTCATACATCTCGAATTTTAAATTGTTTAAGCGAATCTCCCCGAGTTATTAGATCAGGACAAAACATGTAATAATATCATGAATTCGTAAGGAACGCGGTGAAAATGTATTCGCTAAATATAAACTGCCGCTATATAAACGAATAGTACAATCGATGTGCTTACACAACTATATAGTTGCGTTAGATCGACAAGTATTGATATAATAGAAAAATTCCGAAACAAAATACTTCGTTATAAATGGAATACACATAAACAGATCTTCGTGTAGGTAGCTGTGTTTCACATTATAGGGTATATGTCGCGAGTAAGTGTGTGTGTAAATCAGAATATGCAAAATTATTACTTATTTTTAAAAAAATTCTCGTAGCGATAAAGCTTTGACGCCCTGCTTGCACGACTTATATTCGAACCTCATCGTGAACGAGAATTTTTTGACAAAAATGTAACCCAGCTATCCATCCAACTGATCGGTAAATTAGTACTATCTCACTGGCGAAAATAAAGAAACCGAACACGCTAATGGGGTAAACGATCTCCGTTTTGACTTGTTCAGAATGCGTCATCATTTGGCCAGTACTCCATCCATCATTTGGTTGATGAGTATATCGCTTAGGCGACGTCCAATACTAATTTTTAGACTGACGGATTTTTACTTATTTTGTTTATTCGATAAAGGTTTTTTAAATTTTTGCTAATCATTTATTTTTTTAATTCATTACGATAGGACATTAATAACAATACCTATACTTATCGATATTGAATGCAGAAATGCGTATATTTTTATAAGAGTTACATTTTAGTATTGATTTATTTTTAAATTTATTATCGAACTTTTGGTTTAGATGTAAGGTAGTAATATAACACACGTACACACACACAATATATATATGTACATATCAAGTTTATGAAATAATAACTCCGACTTACTTCTTTATCGTCTTCTTTCTTATCATTTCTTAAAAACACATCTTGCAAGTTTTTAGGGTTCCATATCGAAGAGTCTATTACAACCATACCGACATCCCCGTGTGATAATAGTCCAATGGCAATGGTCGACGAACTGTCTACTACGGTAAAACCCACTAACGGTCCGGAATTTAAGGTTAAACTATTCAATTGTAGTCGCGTACATATTAGATATTTCATGAAACTTTCGGTAGCTCCCGATATGAGGATGTGGGCGTCGCTATCTGGATAACGAGCATAGAAATAGAAAACATATTTTTTAACGCAGACATTATAACATAAAAACATTTTTCGTTCACCGATATTCCTGTTCCATTAATTGAGAAGCAGAAATAGGTACTTTTGTAGATAACATTGCAATTTTATGTACAGGCTCCTGGGTAGAAAGTGATAATAGTAATTTTTAGTTAGTTTTTAACAATTTGTCGACCTGTTTCAAACGACTGCGTCGAAATGAGGATAAATCTGCGCTATAACGTTTGCAAATAAGACTAATAACAATAAGGTCCCATACATAACAATGAAACGATAAAATATCTCAAGTTCATTTTGACAAAAAATTAACACAGAAAATACACATAAATAAAAAGAAACGAAACGTAAAATATAGAAATTTATTCCTGCTTTCGAGGTGAAAATCAAAGGTGTCACTGGAAAACAAATATATAACAAATACTCAAAAACTAATTTGAACATACGGTGCCGTTTTGGATGCTACTCAGTAATATTGCACAGATATTAATAAAATCCCGAGAGAAATTACAAATGTCCCATGGTACGTCAGTAATCGTAAAACACAGATCTGGTTAGACGACACAAAATTGGCCGTCGCATTGTCGGATAACAGAAACTTTGAAGCGGAAAAAGCCAACCGACCTCTGCTACTATTACGTCCATCTGAATACCAAACGGATTTCGCTGGATTAGAATTTCTACAAGTGCGAGATAGTTCACGGAACGTCTTCAGGAAAAAGAACAAGAAGCGATATTTCTAATAATACAATTTTTAAGAAACTGCTTTCAAAACTTTGTTTTCTCACTCTAGATATAGTTAACGAACGAGAAAATTAACGGAGAAATATAAATTTTCGGACACATATAATTTTTTTTTTTACATTATTTTACAAATCGTTTATAATTTCGTAAAACATTATTAAAAATAAAATAAATCAACCTTTAAATTTTGTATTGATAGGCGAATAAATTTTTATATTGCACGATCAACAAAGATAATTAGAACGTGAAAACGATTTAAGCGCGGTTGTGGAATGCTTACTGAAAATTAACAGTTTCGAACCCTAGGATAAGGTAAACAAAAAATCGAAGAAAAAAAAAAAGAAGGAACTTAATTCAAATAGTACGATAGACATATCACACACGATGTAACAGATTCATCATATAAATATTAAGTACCTGATACTTTCTAACAGTTAAACTAGCGTTGTAAATAATAGGCAACAAATTTCTACAAATATTAGGTTATACAGAAAAAGTAAAATTAAACCTGTAAGAAAAATAATATCAGATTATTTTATAATCGAATCGGGTTTTTCGAACTGATATTTCGGTAACATTTTGTACATCTAAATTAAGTCGCCTCTTACTGCGTACTATCAGCTACAGCCGTCTCTCCCTAGGTTCCCATGGTTCTACTATTTTAAAAACATTAAGTGGAAAGGAATTGTACTTATCAGCAGATTGCGATTATTGCTTGTTGCCGGACCGCCTGTTCCTTATGCAGTTTCGAGGAAATCCGTATTGCCCTCTACATGCTGGTCGTGCAGTCTGCTCGAATGACGCTCTGAACTGTATCTTAAATTACTGCACGCGTCTCGTAATGGTCCTCCTATTGTTCCTTCTGCATATTGAGAATCTACATCTGTTCCCGGACATAGCGATTTTTCTAGAGTTGTCCGAGTTTATAAAAATATGAGTTAGTAAATATTACGGTATCACGTTGGGTAAGCTATAAAGGCATCCCCATTTAAAAAAAAAAAAAAAAGTATTCTACGATTTTTTCCTAAATTCTGAAGAAACAAAAATTCCGTCATCACTTTGTTATTAATTTGAAATGTTCTTGCAAATTTGTGTGTTGATTCCACAGAACAATGAACCCGGCAAGATGGAAAAAGATTATTAATCTAAATGCAACTTATTTATTACTTTAAGATTTTCTGGGGGGGATGTGATAATATTTTATTTATAATTTTTAGTTCAATTACAATAGTTTCTAAAAATCTATTTTCGCCATCCGTTGTGAAATTTTCATAGTGCCCAGAATCTTCAGAATGTAACTGAGTAAATAAACACGATGCTTTAGAGGTGAATAACTGCCTTATTTCATAATCGAGCAAATGCATCGTGTCTACTTAACTGAATTCTGAAGATTCTGGGCATAATTTCACACGAATGGCGAAAATAGATTTCGAGAAGTTACTGCAATTGTTTGGAATAAGAATCATAAATAAAATATTACATTTTTGCGAGAGAAAGACTGAGAGTCGCTTTGAAATTTTTAACAACTGAGAATTATCTTCGGAGTCTGAGTTATACGTTCAAATTTTCCGAACAAGTAATTTTAACAAAAATTCCCGAAGTGTATCAAGCGCTGATTAAAGCATTTAAAGAAAAAATAAATGCACACTAATAATTTACATCGTTTGGATTCCACAACGGGCAAATTCTGCGTGTTACCGATGAATTTTAACCATATATCATCGGCCCACACCTTTTATTAAAAAAAAAATAACGCTGAAACGAAAAATACTATCCGTTGAATAGCGATCGTAAGTTTGTCGAGCACGAACATGTTGGTAGCTTCATAATAAATTGATATAGGTTTATTTTTACAGAATGGATAGGTAAAATTTGTAAGTTTATTTTGCAGGTGAAGATGTTGGAAAGTTATGACATATATTCTTGAAAATGTTCATGACACGAGCGATGTTTTTGTGAGATTATATAGTGACCATGCAACGTATTTTGAATTCTGATATTTTTTATATTTGAGAACAATAATTGTTTGTAATTTAATTAGTTTAAAAAAAAAAAAGTTAAAATTCTAGCGTAAATTTTTAAATTAAAAATTAATTTAAATTTAGAGAAAAATAATTATTCGTTATAAAAAATATTAAATTCAGCATTGCTACCAAAGACACATCGGAAATACCGTGAAATTTAAGATACAAACTGGATACTCGATCTTTAGATAACAATCGTGGATTTTGTAAAAATAGCGATTGATTTAAGTTAAGAGTATTATTCGCATACAGGTAAAACTGAAATAACAAAATTTTAAAGTTGACGAGCAAAAAGACAGTAATAATCGAATAGGAAAATGGAAAGAAAATTTAAGAAATAGAAAGAACTGTACTGATAAAAAAAATTGAACAGCCTGATTTGAAAATTCTTAAAAATCGATATAATTATATACAAATTTCATATCCACGTTATACTTGAAACAAGCTAATTAGATTTTCTAAAAATTATAATTAGGATTTCTTAAAACGTAATCGGTACAATTTGACAAATGCGGAATGTAGCGACTTTTTTTTTTTTTGAAAACAACAAAAATGAGTTAAACACTAAATGTTTATAAAAATCACAAAGTTATTCGGCTATAAAGCCATTGCCGAGTGAACATAAAATATAAAAAACATATAAATATATACAATATATAAGAAATTCAAAATATTTTTCATTTTGGTAGTTTTTACAAATTTGTATATCAAAATTACTATTTTTATAGTTTTATCTCTTATATATTGTACGTGTTTTTATATTTTATATTCAAAGATTCGTGATTTCTATAAATATTTAGCGATTTTAACTAGTTCCCGTTGTTTATTTAGTAAAATTGATAGACACCGTCCGTTTTCGAACATTTAATAATTATTTCAAAATATAAAACAAAAAAAAAAGTAATTAACATTTAAGAATTACCTTTGGAATTGGCAAAATTCTCAAGCGGTGATATAACCGACTCTAAATTGATCAAATGTACACCTCCTTGATGAGTACAAAAATATCTAAAAAAAAATATACAATATAAACCGTAAATTTAAACTACATTCATACAACTTAATTTACTATAATATCAAGAATACATAACGTAGAAATTTTATCGATGGAAAACAAATAAAAATATAGGTTTCGTCAAACAAGTAAGCGACAAAATTTTAATGTAAATTTAAAAAATTCGCAAATACTTATTGCATTTGGAATACATTTCTAAGAACGGCAGTATACAGCGAACGGATAATAGCAAAAAGATGGGAAAGCGAAATTAATGTTGAAGGAAAGACGGTTAATCGATTAGGATACGTTGAGAAATTGTAGGTAGAATCGTCTCGCGAGAAAATAATCTCTTCCAAAAATTGGATATTGTAAATTGGGAAGTAGGTAAACACAAATAAAACTATATTATTATTAATTCTCGCTGGCGAAAACGAGATATAAAATCGAAAATTTAGATTGTCTGTGAGTTGTTATCGTCGTGTTTTCGGGATTACTTATTACCAGGTTCAACACGGGAAATTAAACAACAAATTAGCGAAGATTTTACTAAGACAACTTACAAGAATATTGGAATCCGCGTTATAACATCGAAGAAAACAATTTTATATAATAAATATCTATTTTTTGAGCGTTTACAATGTATATTGTAATTATATAACTAAAACAGCAGTTAAAAAATTTATTTCCGCTGACGATAATATCGAATTTCCAGATTACAACAAAATTAGTTTTCATTAATTTGATAATGAAAGAAAAAAAATTAAATTTCAACGAGGAAATTCGAGCGGGTCATATATAGGACGGCAGTAAATAGAAGATACACAACACGTTAAATTATTTTTATAATTGGACACATTTAAAACCCTATCATTGTTCGCTGCACGATTCGTTAATTTTCGTCCCAATAAAATTGCTTATTTTCGCAGTAAGCGTTATTTTGTTTTCGCATTTACAAATTTTTCGTATAAGAAAATTATTCATGGTTGTCTAAAAAGTAATATTGCATTGAAGATTTCACGTTTCACCTACTGAATTTAGTTTGTGCCGTATAAGGGAAGCGTTTTAAACCATTACCATTATATGGTCGCCAAGATTTCTAACAACGATTATCTGGTTATTTTTTTTTTTACGAATTAATTTGATTAATAAACAAAAACAAAAAAAATACATGAAATACAAAGATACACTTTATGAAAATATCGACATTTTTCGTATAGACCTGTGTAGTCAGGGAAGGTAATGGCAAACCAACTTAAAAAAAAAGAAACTTATTATAGTGTAGTTCACGATTTATATGTATTGTATATGCCTGAATATGTAGAACAACGATTAAAATTAAACTCTGTAAAGGATCTGTTGAAAAACACGGTATTTTGTGGACAGAAAACGAAAAAAAAAAAGACGGTGAAAGGATGAGTAAGAAAAAAAAAGGAAGAAAAATGACAGGACCAGTTGATAACGTAGTCCATCAGTAACTAATTCAAAATAATATATATATACTAGTGATGGACATAACCGACTTATGACTAACGACTAATCTTTTTTTTTTTTTTTTTTTTTTTTAAATAACCTACTAATTCGGTTTTTCCAAATTAACCGAATAAATCAGTCGTTTTCTAAAAATATTTTTTTTTTACTTGTTAATTAATTTAAGCAATTTATTAAATATCCCTTTGGCTTTTGTATACACATTCATGTAAATACGTCATTTTGTCCGTATAAGTAAACTTTTATTTAACTCGATTAAATATCCCTTTGGCTTTTGTATACACATTCATGTAAATACGTCATTTTGTCCGTATAAGTAAACTTTTATTTAACTCGTACATCAAAAGCAATGTGATGTGTTTTAAGATAAAAAAAATTACCGGATACTTTTAAATTTTATTACGTAAATCCGATTTAATTTAGTCGCATTTCGACTAATATCTATTAGTAGGTTCTATTACTCGGTTATTTCGGTTCGATTGAAATGAAGCAATCACATTTCGACTGAAATATTCTATTGCGTGTTTTTTTACTGAGTTTATCAAAGTTTATTTCGGATTTAATAATAACGGTTTAACAGTAAGTAATTATAATACGATATAAGTAATTTAAAGATATGGAACGCATAAAATATCGACATTAGTAAGTTTTGTTAGAATCGATTGAAAATTATTCGGATTTCGAAAACGGCGATTATTAGTTATATTTTTATTGGAATAAATTATCGATTTTGTAAAACACCGATTACATATATTCACGTTGTAAGGATATATTTAATTTATTAATGGGGGTTCTAAAATTTGTATGATTACGCGATTCGTTTGATAAAATTTCGAACAATTCTAGATCATCTTATATATTAGCAGATTTTGTTAAACTAATTGTAAAGTCTAGATGTATATTGATGTTACCGGGTTTTACACTAGAACCGATTGAAAATTAGTCGGATTTCGAATAAGACGATTTTTAGTTATATTTGTACTGGAATAAATTACTGATTTTGATCGATTATATTTACTCGTGTTATATTAAAATATGTTCAATTTATTGATGGAGTTTTAAAATCTGTACGATTATACGATTTACTTCACAAAGAGTTCATACAATTACAGACTCTTCAACTAAAATATATTTTTAACTTTATTTTAAATACATTCTACTTATGTTATATTTGTTATTTATTATATAACTTATTATCATTTACATTTGCCATACGATGTTTATATTGTACTAATAAAGAATTAAAGTAAATCTGACTAAATAAAAAACCGAATAATTAGTCGGTTTTTTAGAAACGGTGTTACTAATTAGTCGGTTATTTCCATCACTAATACATACAAAGTATCCAGTATGAATAAATTGAAAAATATATAAACCTTTTTCATTTCCATAAACTACACGTACTCCATTTTGAGCGAATTACTGTCTTGTACATTGTAATACGTGATCTCGTGTCTGCTCCATGTCGTGTATGAACCGGTTTTCGTAATAAGTTTAAGTTTAGCATACTTTCATCTTTTAACATACGTATGTAAAGCTTCCATGATAACTTCTGATCCAATATTAGGCCCAGGTACTGTAGTAGAAGATGGAATTAATTTGCTAAGTAAAGAGCTATATCATGAGGACAGTTTTCGACAGAAGTGTATGGCTGAGGATTTTACAGCCGAGAACTGAAATTCTGATACACTTTGGAAGTTTATTTAAGATGAAGTGTAGCGTTTCCGATTCAAGTGGTACATCACTACATGATAAGAAAATAACCAAATCATCCGAAAATAATTATGCTCTTATAGGCGGTACTATCTCAGTTAAGGTATCATTTATGATAATATTACATAGGACTAAGGATAATTGCGAAACACCATTCTGTAGTGTTCGCGGAATGGATAAAGTGTTACTAAGACGAACTTGGAATGTTCGGTCTTTAAGAAAACTGCTAATCATCGTTGCGAGTCTCTACTTCAAAAATGTCAGTTGTACAGCGATGTCAGAATCTTGTGTGTTTCTAGGTTATCTGTGCGTTCACGATTTTTTTCGGTGTAAACCACGTCAATTATTTTACTAACATAATAAAAAAATTTCCACGGTTTACAACGAAAAAAAAAAAAAAATTGCGGAAGTGTAAAACAATTAATAATAACAACGAAGCGAAGTCGGTGAAAACGTTTCTAGAAGACCTTATGAATCCCACCTGTAGATGAGAAAGAAAATTACCATCAACGGAAAACAAAAATCATTTTCTTCGAATTCAGATGACTAAAGTACTTTACAGGAAATGAAATAACAGGAAACGAATGTTTCTCTGTTTTTTCTTTCAAATTTTAGATTTGGATCTAATCACTGAATCGGAATAAAAGTTTGAAAGATTTTATTTACAGAAAAGTTTAGTGATACGTTTTCATATATAGTTACGTTTTTCGAAGATACACTTATCGATGCTTTACAATAACTTGAATTTTCGTACATGATATATTGCCTGTTTGGAAATGCAGCTACCGGTCGTCGGGTAACCTTAACAGGCAGAAACTTACGTAGAAAATTCGATTTCCGTTTAGTTGTTAATCGGACCAATTATGGTAAAATTTTTAATTTTTCTATTTTTGAAAAACTTTATATACATCATATCTGGATTGACTTTAGTCAATGAAACGGATTGTGTCCGTGTGACGTTTAACAACAACCGGCCGATTTTTCTTCTAGATCGTTACAACAATTAAACGCTTTTTAATTCTTACATTAATCGACCTTCTTGTTTGACTGCGGTAGAAATGTTATCTTTATTATTAAACGTATTATATTCGTTATAAGGAAAATATTCTTTGAACGATTAATCGGCAACGATACTGAATAATTAATAAAGAATTAATAAGAGCAATTTAATCAAGAATTACGTATTATACCTGGATCGTACAATAGCATCTTTATACAATGTTACCGGTTGAGATGTTAATTCGTTTTTTTCCGCATTGATGGTTATTCCCATTTCAGGTTCTAACGCACCGATAGTTATCAAATATAAAGATGACGATTCGTGAATAGTACTATCATCTTTCTGTAATAATAATCATAATAAAAATAATTATTTTTCTAGCGCCTGACCGTCCTGTTACTAACGTAACGTAAAGAATAAAGAAAAATATCATTATATACAATATATAAAAGAGATTAAAGATGTACGGACAGTTACAACTATCTGTAAAACTGTAAAATATATATATATACACATATATACACGCTACGAAGTACAAATATTTCCATAATTATACTCAACGTTGTGGTGTCACGGTCGACGTGGCGAGAATTTCAGATCACCTTAGGATTAAGGGGATATCTATCGACATACTTTCTTGCCAGGCATATATTTCACGTTAAAGCTCGCTTGTACAGTATAGGGCTGACCTAGATTTACTACGAATTATCTAAATAATATGCAATGAATATCGAGATGTATTACGGTCGAATATTTGTAATTTTTTCCATTACAAATCACTTCAACCGACTATTTCAAACATCCCCTGGTTCCTGAATTAGATGTACTAACGTTCCGTTACGTTTAGTGTAGACTGTGCTTCGGAAAAACCCGTTACCTTCGAAATACTTTTTATTTCACGTCCATTCTACTCTCATCCGTCTAAACGCCATTTTGTCTATAATTACGTATCTATATTCTCAATATCTTTTTTTACACATGAACAATTAATTTCATTACGCATTTATTTTTCTATAAACACAATAATCGCTGTGCTGTTAACTTTCCCATTTTCTTGTTTGATGGTTTTTAAGTTATTTTTAAAACGTTCATAATGAGCAAATCGACATGTAAGTTCAATAAAAAAAAAAAACAAAAAAAAAACCACTATAAAACAATTTTTGAAACTTTAAATTACTTTTGTACACGCATAGCACAACTATTATATAAATTTATGAATAACATCTACGATTAAATCAAACATAAAATCTAACATATTTCAAAAATATCAATCCAGTAACTATACAAGAAAATGTATCTATCGTATTAACTGAATTTCAACACTAACCACGTACCACCCTTGTAATACATGTCCTCTTTCGTTTATTGTGTACTCATTATACCTTCTACACATCCACACACAAACAAAAAAAAAACGTGACTATTAATCAGGATGAAACGGCTAATAACGATTACATTCCGTCAATAATCATTGATAAAACTACAATTGAAAATTTCAAAGCTAAACCCAGGCTAAACTTTTAAACTTTAATGAAGTAACCAGTTATGATTAACGGAAATTTAGATCACGGATAAAATACAGGCACATTTGCTTCACCAAACAAATTATCGAATGCGTTGAGAAAATAATATCAGCTACAGTGGATAAATTCCTAAAAACTAGATAATTTGACGAGACAGAAGAAAATATTATAAATAATTAAAACACAATCGTAATTTTAAAAACTATAAAAACCAATTCAAGTAATTATAAAATTCCTTTTTAACGTGCAAATTTATCTATCTATCTATTCACTCGTATTTTTTTTTTAAATTCGAACTGGCGCGGAATTTAGTGATTTAAAACAAATTAAAAACAACAAAATAGTTCAAATCACAAAATTTATATATTGAAAGATCACAAAGCTTTTCAGCTATTAAGCTATTTGCAAGTGACCATAAATAAATAAATAAATAAATATATAGAATAAAAAATAAAATGCAAAAAATACTAAATCTATTCATAGAAAACTGCAACAGATATTTCATAAATTTAAAATGAAAAGAACTAAATTATGTGACATGCGTGAAAGACATATTATTTTTGAGTGTAAAGTATACAACAGAAATTATCCCGAACATAATTCTGCCCAGCTAATGGAACGATGGCACGTATTAGACGATATTGTTAACACAGCACTTAACCAGAAAGAATAGAGGATAATTTACACTAGTAAACGAGGGTAATTTTCAAGAACCCGATAGCTGAAGGCTACAAATAAATTCGATAAAGCTGAGCTGAAAAAAATATTATTACAAGGTATAAAAAAACATAATGAGCACGTGTAATACTGTTTATAATAATACCACGCTTGGTCATTAAAGCCGAAATTTATAGCTGATGTGATTCGTACTAATAAATTATATATATATATATATATATATATATATATACATACACATATAAATATATATATAAACATAATGTATATACATATGAATATATATACATACACATATGAATATATATAATGGTTATTTACCTCAGAAGCACTATCCGATTTTACACTGCAATTTGCATCTGTTTCATCCTCTTCCACGATAATTGTATGATATAAAACGCCTGTGCTGGTGGCTAAGACCAAAATCGGCGGCATACTCCAAACAACAATTATCGAACTGGCTTCGTCGATGTCGTAGTTATCGGAAGACGGTGGATACATTATCAATGGGCCTTCTATAGTTGGGGATTCACCGCTGAAATGAAATAGCAACAACGTAATTGTAGTTACCTTGTCGGTGTATTTTTTTATATTAACAAATTTTTAATCCTCCAGAATACATGGGGTAATATTCTACATCATGATCTCGTATCTGCACGGTCCTTCAAATGGGAATGTTGTCGATTCTACTATTTTCAATTTCTGCATAATATACGCATATATACCTCGGCCCGTGCTACAGCGATCGAAAATTTCCAAGGTTTGCCACTTCCTGAGTGTGATTCTTTGCATCAACTGCACGTTTTGATGTTATTACTATTTTATTAACAGGAGTGACCTCACTCATTTATCCTATACTTGGGTTAAGTAAATTTTGAATCTACGGTGGTTTTCGTGATCTTAACAGTAACAGGTTTTATGTAAAAGTGTTATTTATGCTACGAGCACTACTTTTCGACGTACTTTGACAGGAGATATGTAAGTATGTTCCAGTGACTATTTGCAGCGACTCATTTATTACAGTATTAACCTTGTTTATATAAGAGTTTTTAATCAACACCGATGAACAATGCTCTTCTGCAGAAAATATTAATGACAGAACAGAAGTATGTAATACCTTGGCCGCTAATCCCCAGCTTGAGTTGGCCAGTCTTCTTATTAGGTTAACTCTAGTTCATTATATGTAAACGAACGGTTTAATTTCACTACAAGATATTTTGAGTACTTGAACTTTCCAATGTTTTCCTTCAAAATTCAACGTAACTTGTACCTCTATTATTTAAGTGGAATCCTGCAACCTTTGGCTTATCAGCGTTAGAATGTAATTTACATTTTCTGAAGTATTTCTCTCCGTTTTAAAATTTTATTTTAAAATTTATTTGCATTTTTTCAGACTTCTATCTTGTATTCTCAGTGAAATATAATCGTAATATTTAATATTTTTAAGCCCGTTAACTACATCATCTATTGATGTGCAAACATATCAGTCCACCTATATACGCTATTGGTCAGTTCATTTTTTTGTGTATGGAATTATTCTAAATAGTTTTAATACCAGCTATTCCCCCATACCACATCATATATCGATGTTAGAACAATTAAGGTTGCAATAATTTGAAAACCTTTCTGAAAACCGTTCTCTAGTGTTAGACTAGCTATCTGATCTATACATGACGAACCAAGCTTAAAACCTTCATGTTCCTTTAGAAGTATTATATCAATCTGCTGGGCGTTACGGTTATACGCGATATGTTCAAACACTTTATTTATCACTCAAGGAAGAGTAATAGGAAATTGGATGCGCTGGATATTTATCATTTTTAATGGTTTTTTAGTTCTTTTAAATTCACTTCGGTATTTCAACAGTATATAGTACGTTTCAATAAATGATTAAGCGGCGGCATATATTTCCAGAGAGTGCGGTCTTGTATCCTGTTTTTTGCAAATGGTTCATGACGGACGTGACTTAGATTTTGTAATATTTTCAACATTCAGTGTTCTGACACTTGCACTTTTCAACATTTACACCGATGACCAACCAATTGATGAGAAAACTCGTCGCTTTATTTACGTCTATGATCTTGCAATTGCGTGCCAAGCTAAATAGTTTGAACTGGTAGAAAGCACAATGATAGACATGCTGAATACCTTAAGCGCATATTATGCTCAGAACTCATTAATTCTAAATCTTACAAAAACAGTAGTAAGCGCCTTTCATCTAAAAAACAATGAAGCAAGTCGAAAGCTAAAAATACATTGGAACGAAACAGTGCTACATCATCATGAAAACCCGATGTATCTGGGAGTGTCACTGGATAGAATAACATTTCGTATACACTGTGAAAAAATTTAAAACAAAGTCCAAACAAGAAATTGAATAATACGAAAGCTGACTGAATCTTCATGGGGCGCCAGCCCAGAAGTTATACGTACTTTGGCAATGGCCTTGTGTTTTTCGACGGTAGAATATGCATGCATCGTATGGGCACAGTAAACAGTACGAATTATAAAAAGCTGCTTCAGGCCTACAAAAGTAGACAATCTATATCTACTAAATGTTATTGCACCTCCAGATATAAGAAGGAAAGTTGCTACAGATACAGAGAGAAGGTTCAGGACCCTCGACACCTTATGCACGGACAAGGTGCGGCAACTCCACAGTTGAAATCCAGGTAAAGCTTTCTCACTTCGATCAATAGTATACCATTAAACACTACAGCAGGGCAAGAGCGAGATGTAGCGGTAAAAAAAAACAACAGCGAAAGGTTTCAATGAAACCTGGTGGAAATGGAGAACCTTGAGCCGAAATCGTTCGGGTGCGCACGGACAAAGCAGACTTTAGTAAAGTGATCCCTGGCCGAAGATGAACGATGCGAGTGCGGCGAGATACAGACCATGGTACATCTACTTGAATGCGGTTTCGCTGGCGTCAGATGTAAAATGGAGAACGTCATTCACGTGAACGAGGGTGCCTTAAAACTGGCGGAGTACTGGTACGAGAGGTAGTCTTAATTTAATCTAACTTGCGTTATAATTGGGTCGGACACGAATAATAATAATAATCTCGACTTCCGGCGATACAACGATTCGGCTGAGCATATTAGACATCTTCTCCATTACAAAAATTATACAAAAATTCAAATTTTACTGTCGACGCGATGAATGAAAGCTGTTACACAACGAATACAACGAAATTGTTCGATCAAATCGAAGCGTAATAAAATATCGAAACATATAAAAAACATACGAGACATATGCTACTAATCAGTTTTGATATATCCAGTGCATTTGATCAAATACAAATTGATAAAATCTTAAAAATTTGAAAAAGAAAAATATATTTGGTTCTATTTATTCAACACTACTCAACAGAGCACAATATCATATGTCTCAGTCAACATTATAGCAGGAATAATACCTATAGATTTGAATTGGAAATAATAAACTAAATCAAAATATTAAAGCAGGAAGAAAATATATTGTTAACCACGTAACGAAAAATAAAACAAAACACAATAATTAACAATAAGTAGCTGCAGCAATTAGAAACTCAGCGGACTTGAAAAAAAAAATTGCTGTCGAAATTGTTGCCGGTTTTAAAATTAGTAAAATGCAAATAATTATCTGAAAATGAAATTTTTAATTTTACACACACGCGTAATTAGTAAATACGTTTAAACGATAGCTACTATTTGATATTTCGTAATTAATTACAAAATTACTAGATAAAAGTAGAAAAAAACTATCATCTGTCATACTTACTTCGATCCATTTTCGAGCAAATTTTTTACGCAACATACATCACCATTTCCTTTTAAAATAAACGTCGGATAGATGAAATCTGTTTTAACGCTGTAGCCCTGAAAATGTTATTTATTTATTTATTTTTAAAAGTCAGCATATACCAGCTTTACGCCGTGAAAAAAAAATAAAATAAATCAGAACAATTAGAATGGAGATATATGCAACTTACACATTATATGTCGATAAAAGTAATGGTTACCTATTATTTTTATCGACATATAATGTGTAAATTTTCTATTAAAAAAAATTAATAAATCAGAATAATTAGAATGGAAATAAATAACAAAAAAAAAATGTGTACACTACTATACAACTTACGCGTTATATGACGATAAAATGGTTATTTATCGATATCGGATTACAGTATCGTAGTAGAAAAATGGGAACCTTAGTGCCCTACGATAAAATAGCAGATTACCCGGAATTTTTTTTAACGTAATTCATACCGATGTGAACACTATTATGTTGTAAATCATGACGATAACTAATTAACTTTCTGGCTATTAATTACTGAATGTTATCGCAGAGTGCCGAAACAAAACATAATAACGGATATTTTGCGTGAATTAGAAAATTCAATAGTAAATCATCGAGTTTTTAGATCAAGATAAACCCTGAAACAAATTAAATCAACAACCCGAATATTTTGAAAACGAAATATTTCTACATGTATATTATATATATATATATATATATATATATATATATATATATATATGACAATACACAGGACAGAACGCAAGTATATGAATTCCTTGAATTGTGGTGTTGGAGACGTATGTTACGTGTTCCATGGATGGCCATGAGGACCAATGAATCAATATTGCAGGAGGTGGCCGAACCTAAACGCCTATTAACAGAAGTGCTGATCATAATTGAATATTTTTTCGCCCACATGGGCTGAACAAATGTTCTGGAAGCACTCTTCATCAAGGGGAAATCGAAAGGGAAACGACATCGTGGCCGTTTTGCCTTTAAGATTGTCAGACGGGATCCAAAAATTTACCGAGAAGAATTTCAGTAATTGTGTGCATGGAGTGTACAATAGAAATTCTGAATTATGATAGCATTTCGATCTTACAATAATGAACAGTGACGATGAATATTATGCACTTAATCTGCTCAAATGTAACGCGAGTAAGAAGCAAGCAACAGTTTTCCCACATACAGGGTGCGGCATAAAAACCGACCATATTTTAAAAAATTCTAGCGCGCTCTATAGTCAACGTAGAGAAACAAGCTGTGCGCCATTAGAGAGAGGAAGGACAGGAGATTTCTGTAGTACTAAACAAACCATCATGGGTGACTAGTCTCCGGAACAGCGCGCATATGCCGTTGAGCAGTTTTTTCGCTATAACGATTCCTACACGCTTACAGTTCGCGACTTTCGGAAAAAGTTTAAAATTAAAAGTTCGCAACCGATTTTTGCAGTTAAAACGTTACAGACGTGGGTTACAAACTTTAGAATAACTGGTTCGGTGTGTAAAAAAAACCTACCAGTCGTCCGAAGTCGGTTAGAGTGTCTCCAGTGGTGGCAAGAGTGCGCACAGCAATTCAGAGTAGTCCGAGTCGTTCCGCCCGTATGCATGCAAAAAATCTCAACTTGTCGGATCGTATGGTAAGAAGAATACTTCATGAAGATTTAAATTTTCATCCCTACAAGATTTTGTATACACAACAACTCTTATCAGCCGATTATGCCGCCAGAATCGCATTTGCCGAAGTGATGTTAGCGAAAATTGAATCAAACGAAATTCCTCTAAACGGAATTTTAATTACAGACGAGGCTCATTTTTACTTAAATGGAGACGTAAATAAACAAAATCTACGGTATTGGTGTGGTGTGATGAAAATCCTCGCATTATTCATGAAAAGCCTTTACAGTCACCGAAGGTAACGGCGTGGATGGGAGTAGCGGCTTGGGGCGTGGTCGGACCTTATTTCTTTGATGGAACCGTCAATGGAGAACGCTATCAGCAGCTTTAAACGAGTTTGTGCGGCCCGAACTGGCACGGAGAAGGCGACTATCACGTACGTGGTTCCAACAAGACGGAGCAACAGAGAAACTATGCGATGTTTGCATTCAATATTTGGTAGCCAATTAATTTCCAGAAATGCTGAAATTGTCTGGCCGTCGCGCTCGCCTGATTTCTCTGTCTGTGATTTTTTTCTATGGGGTTATTTGAAGTCAACATTTTATGAAAACAAACCTCGAGACTTGGAGGAGTTAAAGGCTGAAATTCAACGACATTCTGCTGCAATTCCAGTTACAATGTTACGAAAAGTGTATGACAATTTTGTATTGTGTCTCCGCGAATGTATCGAAAATCGCGGTCGTCATTTAAACGATGTTATTTTTAAGAGTAAAAAGTTATCGAAATAAATAAATATATGAAAAAATCTCCTGTTCTTCCTCTTTTAAATGCCACCTAGCTGGTTTGTCTAAGTTGTATAGGGAGCGCGCTAGAATTTTTTAAAATATGGTCGGTTTTTATGCCGCACCCTATATAAAACAAAGGTGCAAGAAGATCGTTAAATGTGAAAGCCTTCCTCCATGCGTCGACTTGGACTAAAGTCTTTTATGGTTAAATGCACTGGGAATAAAGTGAACGAAGAGCAGACTGCAGAGCTCGCTCATGGCGCTATAAAATCATTAAGATTATTTTTAAGTGGACGGCAGAATTTTGGACTTTATCGACTCTTGGGACGATTTTTTTTATAACTCTGGTATGATGGAAGAAGAAGAAGTTGTATATATACAAACGCACGTACATACATACAAATAAATGTTATAAAAATTACCTAGCTAATAAAAAATGCAACCTATACTTAATTATTACGACGTTTACACATAGACACACGGTGCAGTCTTATAATGTTAAATATTTTGATGGATTTCCAAAGTATGAAATTTTATTTTAAATAATTAAATTAAATATAAAATACGTAACTTCGAACGTAAGTAATTTGGGGACATTATTATTAGAATCATGTATCCATCATATTGAATCAAAGTCCTCCACAGTTGTCGGTTTGGCTATACATTGTTAACCCTACACGCCGACATATTTTCTGCGTCTAATGAATCAATAACCACCCATTCTCCTGCGTCCTTTATTCTTCCTAGTATAATTGGCCTGTCTAAATCCCGCGTGCACGCATTATATGACCAAAAATGTACATATTTTTTCACGTATGTCTTGAGAAAGTCGTTGATTGTTCCATGCACGTTGTTTTTTTTTATCATATCATTTTCTTCCCAATATTAACATTTCAAAAGCATTCATACGTTGTTAATCCGTGGACTTTAGTACCCCGTGTCTTGGAGCCATAAACGAAAATTAAGAACATTAGGGAACAAGTCAGTTGAATTTTTGTATACTTTGCGATTTCCGCATCACGCCAAATGCGTTGCAATAATTTTTATATATCCCTGCCAATTTCATATAACTGTACAACATTGATTTCGTATCAGCTGTAATGTTTTTTTTTTTTTAATGTAATGATTTTTTTTATTTTATATCGTCTCCTTCATATCTATAAGTGACTAGTGTTATCATTTACTAGATTTTAATGTTGACAGGATAATGATTTTCAATATCTGCCCATCAGCGCAATCTTAATTTTAGTTATTGAACCGTCACGCTAAATTAACGTTTCTCGTTTTCAACCTTTTACGACCTGCTGGTTGTTGCAGAAGGTTCGCGTCGAATAATATAATAATTTCTTACAAACTATTGACCGATATGAGCGACGATTAAAAAAACTTTATATTGTAAACAATAAACGAGAATTAAGGATGAATCTGAAATATCGAACTTGGATACTGTCGTCATCAGTGGCGTGCATTCCAGGTAAGCGAGGTAAACGCCGTTTACTCTGAAAAATCCCGAAAAAAATTTTTTTTATCCTAACTTATAAAGGTATAGAATATGAAAACAGAAAGCGATTATATTGGCGCTTATTACTTCAACAACTGCATGTGATACTTGGCTACGCACGTAAGTGTTATACTTAGTGTATGAATTGTGTTATACAGGCGCGTCGTATAAGCTGGTTATATAGAAAAGAATTCATTCTATTAGGATACATGCACAGAGATGACGGACTATAGGTTGTGACCTTCGACAAGAACACGCTAGACGGGTAAAGCGCCTGTAAGATCGCTTTCAGCCGGCTATACGGATAATTCACTAACACAAAGACACACTACACCTATAAACACGAAGGCGACACTGGCAATGGTAAGCGCCCGTAATATCGCTTTCGGCTGGAGTTTAACGTGGTATAATCCATGATTTCTGCAGGCCGTATGGTCGATTTTTTTTGTAAACAAAATGCGTGTTCGGGAATTCATTGAAAACCCGTTCTTACGATTTAATTTTAATGAACAGCTAGAAATTATAAATTGCGGTAAGCCAAAATCAGAATTACCATCTTTAAAAGCTGAATAAAAGAAAGCACAACCAGACATTTTAAAGCATCTCAATATGAAAACATTTTGTGGTTAACTGGTTGTGAAGATAGTGGAAAACATTGGCCGTGTTTATTATTTGGCAATGAAAAAATAAATGTGTGTGGAATGATCTTACTCAGGGATATGATAACTTGAATAATTTGATCAATGCGATTAAAAATCATGTATGTTCTGAGTCATATTTTTCCCTCTCGAAACTGAAGAAATTTGGTAAGTCGTGCATAGATTTACAATTAAATGATCAAGTATAAATTGAAGTCATGGAACATAATGAGATTGTACTACAAAATAGAAACATTTTAAAAAGATTAATCGATGCAGTATGCAATCTCGGTGTTCATGAGCTTACCTTATGTGGCCACTCTGGAAAGGCTAATTCCGATAATCGTGGGAATTATGTAGACCTTCTACAATTACTTTCAAAATATGATATGATCCTGAAAACGTACATAGAGACTTCTATAATGTTCTGCGGTACTTCAAATCGTATTTAGAATGATTTAATTTCTTTGGTACACGCTGTTGTTCAAACTAAGATAAAAGAAGAAATAAAAAATGCGAAATCGTTGCTATATTACTGGACGAAACGTCGAAAATTTTAAATACTGTTTGTAGTTTTACGTTACATATGCAGTCACACTGCAAAAACTCAAGATAGATTTAATAAATTTATTGATGTGGATCGATCTGTTGATGGTATACTTGAGTATGTCAAAAGTATTATCGAATAATATGATTTAGCTCAAAATAATATCAGAGGTCGACACAGGTACAGGACCGATTAGTAGATCGTCCAAAAGATGTTGTATTTAAATAAATATTAAATAGATGTATCATCACGTGTTTTTTTAAAATAAATTTTCGTTTGGTATATTAATACACTTTACATGGTTATCGCTTACCCTGTAGAAAAATTCACTGCACGCCACTGGTCGTCATTAATGGCGAAACTTTCGCTAACAGTATTTTGCCTTCTGAATAACTTTCGTTTTTATTTTTACGTTTATATTTTTAGACCTTCGGCGTACGTATTTCTTTTTATGACCATCCACGGCTTACGTACGCTGTGCGGTTTCGTATTGCTGTACGAACTGTTTTCTAACTTAATTAGCTTTCGATCTCATTTAATCTGATCTTGCGCAGCGATATCTATGATATTTAAATTTTTCCTCATTCGTAATCGAATAAAGTGTTGAAATGAGACGATGGTGCAAAACCTCAATTCCATTTCCCGCATCTGTGAGTAATCATCGTTTTCCATTTAGCCGCTATTTCGAACACAGCGTAATTGCCGCGGATGCGTCTATTTTATTTCCCGACCAACCATCCGGAACGCATTAATCCTTTTCCAATTTAATATTTCGACGAAGGCGACGATGGTGTTACTATTACTATACAAGGTTTTTCCTTAAATTGTCCGAAAGTTATTCTTCCGGTTAGTAAAAAGAAAACGCGAAATCGTTCTATCTGTTTCTGTCGCTATGTTCTTCTTCGTTGATTTCGAAGAAAGGGATAATTTCGATAATAAAATTAGGTAGGGAGAATCCCTTTTACCGTGTGTATTGTAATTGGGAAGCAACTAAAAGAAGGAGCAGCACTATTCGTTGCGTTCTTTACGAGTAAGGGCAAACAATCTTGAGTAAGGCATTATTAGCATATTCAAGTGTTTCATGCTATACGGTTCCTTATAGAAGATATATATATACATAGTAAAGCATTGAGTAAAAATAACCGGAAGAAGCTGTTACGGATTTTCAAAACAATTTATTCGCGGTAAAAAGTTTCGTTCAATTCGCATCCGTATTTGTAAAATAATAAAAAAAAAAACCTTCGCAAAAACAGGAAAATATCTACCAAAGAAATACAGCGATGGTTATTGCGCGGTATTTCCAATTTTGATTTTTTCTTCAACATATATACACATACCGAACATATATATATATATATATATATATATATATATATATATATATATATATATATATATATATATATATATATATATATATATATATAAATAAATGTATCGCGCTTAGTAATAATATGGAGCTTTTGCAGGTTAACCTTGTATGTAGGTGCATACGTACACCTATAGCTGACGTAAATACTAGGAACTGTTTACAATAATGTAGACATCCTGATACATATCTTTCGGACTCATCGACTATATAATATGGACTGATTTTGATACTTTTAGTTGGATTTTCTTATCGCTTATCTAGAAAGCCATTTTGTCGAGCGAACTCGTAATATGTAATTAGTTTCAATTTGCGTGTTAGCTACAGCGAGAATTACCGTATCGTCTGCGAACATGACGAATCTAGTGATTTCAATTTTTTAGAGCATCGCCCGCCAACAGATAGTAAAACGAAGGATCAAGTGCGCTACCCTCAGTTATGAAGCGGGTTTTCCCCGCGAATTATATCCGTTAGGCTAGTAAATATATTTGTTATAAGAAAGATTATAAACATTTAGTTTATTAGTGGTAAGAAAATTATAATTCCGGATTTTGACTCTACTGTTTAAATAAATCAATAAATATATTTCTCTCCTTGTTTGACATACATGTTTTATATATATATATATATATATATATATATATATATATATATATATATATATATATATATATAATCGCTATTATGTTATTTTCGCGTAGTGTAAAAATCTTGTAACCTTTTCCAAGGGAGGTCCGAAATCAAAATCCACCGCTGTTTCGCCGAAAGAAGCCAATAAAATTCGATTTTTCGAATGGATTACACCGGCCGGATCCGGTTTGAAAAACGAACAAATTTTCAACAGTTGCTTAGTGTTTGCCGAATATAACCGTAAAGCGTTTTCGCTTGTCAGCACGACTAAAACATTCTCCTCAAAGCGGTTCGGATGCCAACGAACTTGAAGAATTGTCAACGAAGGATACTGCTGAAAGTAGTCTTCATCGAGAAAATGACAGCTGTAACAAGATGATATAACGAATATACATAGATATTTACGTACGCACATGTATTATCAATATCAACGCAGTAACTTTTAATTGTATCGTGTTAATTGTCACTTAATTATATCACTGAGACGAGCTGTTTTTCTACTGCGCTTAAATTCTTTCGAATTTCCGAATTTTCTTTCTTTTCGGTGTATGAAATAAATGAAACTCTTTTGGAATGACAAACGTTATGTACTGAACAAAAATAAAATAAAAACCCCTTGCGTATATCATGCTTACTTATATTTATAAATACAGTCGCCTAGTCTCGTTGACTAGAACATCATCGAAACTAAATTATAAAGTTATCAAACGTTTAAGTATATAACTGCTGTACAAGACGCATTGTCTCTCTCTGTCTCTCTCTTTACACACACACACACACACACATATATATATATATATATAATTAACAATAGTTATTAACATTATTTTTATTTTGTTTTGTTAATTCATAAAATCACTACTCTCCAATATATATATATATATATATATATATATATATATATGAATTTTTTTATGTAGCTGTTTTTGAATTTTATTTAGTAAAATTCGGAAAACTTAGTGGTCCGGAATTTTGTTTGATAATTTTAATTTGTATTTTAGTTTTTAATTTATGTTTTCGTTAATGTATTTGCTGATCTTTATATGTTTAGGTAAATCTTTATTATTATCTTTTTTAAAGGATTTTTTTTTCTTAATGTATCTCGATATTTCGGAGAACTTCACTTTAATTTATTCGGTGGAGATATAGACATCGGACACAATGTCGAACTATGTGATACACATCATATTGGGAGAACCCTAATACTCGCCTAACGAACTTCTACCTACTTCATTCTTCCACACTCAGGATCTTCGTATAAATATGTATAGATTTTTACTATACTACACTATATTTTTTCTCTCTTTATTTGAGTACTTTTTTTTCTATAAAAAAAAAAGGAACTATGACGCGGTGTTTATGAAGAAATAGTTTATTGTATGAAAGATAATTGAAAACATTATAAATTACATGCGCGTCAGATGAGCGAACATTTACGTTAACGAATATTAATTTTATCATGCAATAAAAAATTATATACTTTTACTTTTTATCGGCGGATTGGATAAATAAAATAAAATAACATTTTTTATTAGAATAATATTTATATATATCAATCAAACTAACCAGTTTCGTGATGTAACTCGCCGATCATCTTTCCTTTCGGTCGGCTCGCAATACCGACATAACTAAAAGCTAAATTGACTTTTTCTTGAGTCTTGACCAACTGACTCTTCTCGACTTTTTCTATTCACTACTTCTCCATTAACTGACTACTTTGACTCTTTTTGAAAACCTTTATCAACTTCTCCAACATCTTCTGTTCCCTCTCTCTCTCGCCTGGTCGTCCACCACTCGACCGGTTGATACGCGCCCGAGTAGCTTGAGCATGCGCAATTTTCTTTTTCATTTACCTTGTGATCGTGGCAGCGTTTTAGCTTAATTACTAAGTAAGGAATGCGTTATTATTATAATGCTATATGTAGGTAAATTTATTCATTTTAATTTAATTTTAATAATGTTATAAGTTAGCTTAATATCTGAAAAATGCTTTGACTTAAATAATTATTAGCGATTTGCGTATTTTACGTATCCTTATAATTCGTAGAAACAAGAAAAGGAGTAGGTCTCGCAAGGTTGTTATTATTTACGTAAGACACGTTATTTTTAATGAATAATTTTTTTATAAAATTACCGATATATTACGATTGAATAATTATAATTCGATCTAACTAACTTTAGAAGCGGCGGAATGTAATATACCTAATTTAAATTTTGTGTCGTACGAAACAACTTTTTATCTTTCCTATTTGTTACCTTTTTGTTCACACTATCACTATCCAGAACTTTTTAAGAACTATATAAACAGGCGTACGTTTGTACGTTTGCATATATATATATATATATATATATATATATATATATATATATATATATATATATATATATAGATATATGGGTGTAGTAAGAGATACGCATTTATCGCATAATCGTCTTTGAACGGTGTTTTTCCTAAACGGCCGAAGTTGTACTGAAAAGTTGTTCTATAACAAACGTCATCAATCGAGAGCAATAAATGAAAAGATGGCGGAAGAAGATTATCGGTGGAGAGGAGGAACAGGAGGAGGAGAAGAAGAAAATTTATTGCGTCGACGAGAATATACGGACGTAGAGATGAACGAAATGAAAGAATTTGAAAATTTCTGAAAAGGATGTGATATATAAAAGACCAGTTATATGTAAAAGAGGGTTGAAGGTAAAAGGTTATAGAGAGCATCCTAGTGGAAATATTAATAACGAATGCGAACGGAAAAGGTGTATATATATATATATATATATATATATGCAAACAGTAGCTAGAAGAAAGCGAGCGTAAAACAATTCGTTACAGATTAACAACATGTATCTATCGTGCAGTCACCGGTTCGAAGAAGAAGAAGAAATGAGATGCTATGCTAAGAGAAGAAGAACTACAAACAGATAGATAGGTGTAGATATATAAACGGATAAGGGGGAGAAAAATTACGAGGCATAGCAGCACGACAGAAGAAAAAGGTGTAGTATAATACTCGTCGGTGGGTAACGATGTAAATTTCGAAAGTTGTGGCAACTCTTTACTTTTTTTTTTTTTTTTTTGATGTTACGTATATTTACCGTAAAAAGGACGCGAGCTAGCAAAAGATAATAGCTAGTTAAGAATAGTTGACTAGTAATCTCGTAATGATAATGACGATAACAATAATAAATAATAATAATAATAATAATAATAATAATAATAATAATGGTAATAAAAACAACTATAGAATGAAAGAGAGTATTGTAGTAATTGTACTTTTTGCAGTTTTATTAATTTTATTTTCGACACACTATACCGGTCTTTTTGTTGTAACTTAATGTGATGATACTGATGATGAAAAGCGAACACGACCGTGACCGCAGCTTTATACAGTAGCCAGCGCAGACCTTTGCAATAGACAATCTAAGAAAAGTTTTCTGTTCGTTTCACTTACAAAGGAACGATGAAATGTCGTGTAATAGTATCTGTTATATTAAAAATTTATGGCCATTTATACATACAATAACTACGTGTACCATATATATATATATATATATATATATATAAATTTACGCAAAAATTTAATAATTAAAATCGGTCGCCTGTAAAAAGATGATTCGTAGAAGAGATAGATTAAAAGTATAAATACATTAACGCATTTTACTGTACGAAAAAATAAATAATTTGAGCTGAAAGATAGATTTATAGATTATTTATAGACACAATTATGATAAAGCTGAGGCTATATTTTTCACACGCCAGCTACTCACATTACTCGCTGTTAATTCCACCGTAATGAGCTAGTAAAAACGTGTTCGTAACCTGGGGGTGATCTTGGATAGTAGATAAAATTTTTCTGAATATGTCAATCGTGCCTCCGTGAAAGTCAACAAAAGCATATCTGCCATATTGATTAACAGAAAGAAACTATCCTAACTCTCTCCTAATTTTCACAGATCACTCGAAATGCGCTTTTTTATTCGGAACTACATTGGTAATCCCGTCCTCAATATTTCAAAAAAATTTACACTCAACATAATATGTGCCATTTATTCTGCAGAAGCTATACTGCTGTTCTACAATCTCTTCGATACGTTTCCATACATCATCCTTTTACGAATATTCTGATCCTTTCCGATTTTAAAAGTTTCTTGCTGACATTAAAGCACTCCCAGTTCAATTCTCGTTTACCGTCAATTATTTATAGGAAAAGTTGAGCCCGGGTATCGTTTGTATAGTAATTAAAAAAAATTATGTTTCTATTACGCAAGAACGTGTTACTCTCCATTCCGAACATTAATTCACGGATAACTGAAACCGCATATATCGTAGATGCGGTAATGCAACTGTATTAGTAGGTATGTATAATTAAAATAATATTCGATATACACGGAGTTAGATAAGAAAGTTATTAAAGTAATTTTTGTGTTATACAAATTTCTCTCGACCACCAATAGTAAAGTTGGTTTAGCACGTTTCAAAATTATTACAATCATACAGCCAGATATAATCAGATCATTTATCGGTGGTAACCGTATTATTGGAAGTAATATATAAACGTATACGTACATAGACACACATATATATACAATAATAATAACAACAATAAGGTTAAAACAAAGATAATTGCCGTTATTGCGTTTAGAATTTTAATCAGAACCGTTAGAAAGTTACTAGCCGTAAACTGTACAAACGGTCAGTACAAAAGATAGAGCGCAGTTAAGTTTAGATATTTGTATATATGAAAAAGATGATACAGAACTTTCTAGCTTCCACGTGAATATGTGGAATGTGTGTGCGTGTTTGTGTGTATGCGAAAGTACGTGTTTTTGTACGGAACTTGTTCGTCCTCATATAAAATACAACTATAAATAACGAAATGATTATTTTACCGACGACCAAAGATAACTTTGAATCTCCGCTTTACATTATACAAATATATAAGTCAGATAACTTTGAATTCCATCTTTATATTACACAAATATAAATTTAATTTATACAAAATTATGAACATAAAATACAACAGAAAATTATCCTTAGTAGCTAATTTACTAAGAATAAAGTGCATCGTATAAAAGATACGATGAAATAATATAGAAAAATTTGAAAAAACTTGCCACAACAGACAAGCAATGAAACAAAAACAAATGCCATGTAATTAAGCTTAAAAATTATTATTATCATTATTATTATTTAAATTAATGTGCCATATACAGCAACTAATGGCTAGAAGCACAGAGGAAAATAAGTATTAAATTAAATGATACAATCCAGTATCATGAAGGAAGAGGATGGATAGCGTAGAAATCTTGTCATCGAGCAGTAGCTGTAATGAATATAGAAGACCGTAGTATGATCTCTGTAGGCTATATTGAGGACACTCTGTCAGTATATGTTTGAAAGACAGTGCAATGTTGCAGGTCGTACACAATAGTCTATTAAGAAGATAAGCATGTGTCAATTTAGTGTGGCCCAATCGGAGTCTGCTGACAACTACACTGTCTCTCCGATGTTTGTCTTCCAAGGTGTTATTTTTGGTCTGACAAATCGTAGCATCTGATGTTAATACGGATTGCTATTCTTCTTGCCACAACTGAAATAATGATGATTTCATGAACCTCTTTCTGTGAATTGAACTGGTAAATTAGGCACAGGCAATGCAGTTGCTGCTTCCTTTGCTGCCCTATCATCTAGCTCATTTTCAGCAATTCCAGTATGTGTTGGGATCCAAAGGATTGTAATGGATCGTTCAGTATTTTTAGTAATTAATTCTACATTTGTTTCCATTAAGCTTGGTTACAATTAATTTACTTAATGCATGAATAAATAGATATACGAATATTCTATAACTGATCGAAATAGGGCATGTGACATAACGGGTTATTACGGTTTAAGGATGTTTTATCGAATAAGATTAAACCGAAGACGAAGAACAAGTACCAGGGGAAAAATGAATAGAATTGAAGGGAAAAAAGTCATAACTGGTAAACGCTTAGATCGCCTGACTGAAATCGTATAGCAGGAGTAAGAAAGCACGTAACAAACCGATATCGATGTTGCACACCGTTCTTACGGATATAATGTCCAATTATGAAGTAAGATTAAATGTCATCACATATAAAATTCAAACATCGTATAATTACGACAGGCGATGATGTCACGAGAATTGCGTGCATCGTACCAATTTCGGATTTGCTAATCTTATAAAACCGAAATTTTTGTTTACGATATTATTTTATCAAAATTCAATTTCGTTCAGCTTTTATACGATAGAGTAGACTTTAACGCATTAAACACCACCGTTAAACGAAGATTTTTATATTTTATTTGTTAATGAAGAAGAAACAAAACTAAAAACAAAAACGATTAAAAGAAGATAGAAATAACATCAGTTCCTGTTGGAGATAAAGCTTTATCGGCTAAAAGGGGAAAAGTATTAAAGGACTTCTAGCGATAACGCCATTTAAAGTTAAAACAGGGCGTGACTAATACTACTCAAAATGTAACGTGCCACCTGTATTTTACGACAAAGTACCGATTAAATTTACACTAATAGCTGTACCGAAGTCAGTGTTGAAAATGGGATATATATATATATGTATGTATAGTTATTGATATAGGTTTTATTCCAACAAAATGCCATTTTTTTTATCTTTCTACGTACATAAGTATGTTGCTATATTACTTAAGCATACACATGTATAATATGTCAAATGATCACACAATATATATATATATATGTGTGTGTGTGTTTCTAAGTGTTGAAGCAAAATATAAAAAGGGTAACGCACAGTCTTTCGTTATTACATATACGACCATCTCGATTTAATGAACATAACGGTCTTTTATGTTATCCTTTTTCGAATTTTTTCATTAAAAAATAAAACGTTCAGCCGACGTTCGAGTAATTTTGAGTTTTGTCCTCGTATTATGAACGAATATTAAAATTTTCAACAAAAAAAAAATAAAAATAATAATAATAATAATTTGATCTTTTTATTTCATAATTCGTCTAAGGATAAAATCGAAACACTGCGATCGATAGTGCTGTTAAACTAGAGACGATTGTTTAGAAAGAAAGAAAAAAAGATACAATAGAGAACAAATTGAGAAAAGATGAATGACACCAGCTGAAGAAAGCATTGTACTAATATCGGATGGTCCATCAACACACATGCATACACACAATACATTATATAAATTAAAATTATCAAAGTAAGTTTATTTACTCTACATCGAAACATTTGAAGAATATTAAAAAAAAAATTATATATAATTTGGTTTGAAAATTGAAATATCAATGCAATAATTATTTCAAATATCGTCGATATTTACTTATTTACACGCTATTACGTAAAACACACATGCATAATTATATATATATATATTAGTGTAACGTATTGAGAATTATAACAAAATGTACATACTTGGCTAAAGATGATACTTCGGATTCATGTTCGTCTGTAGACGCGGCGCTAAGCAAAGTGACTTCCAAAATGCAAACACCTCGAGGTCCGGAAAGTGCGCACTTGTTTAATTTATTATTAACAGCTATGCGATTGATTTCGAAAATCGGCGTTTCGGTCGGAATTAGTTTCTGCGAACAAAAAATTTCAAAAAAATAAAAAATAACTCATTTATTTATATATCGATCTAATAACATTCGACTCTGTTAATAAAGGTTTTATTATCTTTTGAGAACTTTCGAACGCACACCGGTATTTTTATACAGACGGATCAAAGAAGTCGGCTCAGGGTCATCTCGTCTCTTAACATTAACGACGTCTTCGAATAATCTGCACTTACCGCTGAGTGTGCAGCAATGCTTCAAGCCTTATCATTCTCAAATTGGCATGAAGCTTACGAATCATTACGTCATTATCACCGACTCACAAAGGAATTTAAAGGCTATGGAAAACACATGGAATGCTTCACATACATTGATTTCATCGATCGTGTTAAAACTTAACCATCCGGTACACTCGATTACATTTATGTCCTTCTTACGGGTACCCGAATATTTAAGAATGCCCGACAATGAAATTGTAGATTTATCAGCTAACCCGAGGTCTCCTAATGATGTAGTATTCTCTTTAGTTACTGATCACGTCATATGTCTCATACAGTTGGAACCTAGGAAATTTTGGTAACAGACATAATTATGTGGAGAATATACATCACTCTTCAATCGATGCTATCAATTGCAACCGTCCCTCTAAAATTTCCACGATTCTACTTTTTAAAACTATTAAATGCAAAGCAAATACTTATCGGCAGATTGTGATCTAGACATTGTTACAAGACCGCCTATTCTGAATGCAACAAAGAGGAATTCCTTTCATCAATCTTGATCACGTGTTCCTCGAATATATACTTCCTTAATAATATTACGTTCTGAACTGTACGTAAAATTATTACATTCATCGTGTAACGATATTCGGTATAATGTATTGTTATCCCTCGTTAAATAAAAATATAAAACGATATTGAATTTCAAATATTATTTAAATATAAACGCGTTTTATTATTATTAAGATTGATACAAAAAGACAAAAATTTCTTTTTTGTTTTTATATTTTCGTCTTAGAAAGTATCGCGGGATTTCCAAATAGCAAGATATTTATTTGTTAATTTTTTTTTAGTTATTTATAATTATTTTTTGAATATATATACCCTTACGTTTAAAGTTTGTTAAAATTGCTAATTTCAATCTCTTTTGCATGTTCGTTATAATATATATATATATACATACCCCGTTATTAAAGGATGATGTTTCAGCATTCTACTCGTATGACCTGATTTTAAAACCGACCAGGGACGAAAATTTTTGTAAAAAGACCCCTAGTCAACTAAGTTATCCACGCAATTGATCGGTAAATGTCTACCAGCTTGCTAGGAAAGTAAAGAAGTCGGGAAGAGAAAATTGCAAACAACCTTGTATGCGTCGTTTTATTAATTTCCGAGTTGACGGACATCGCTTAGTAGACGTCCCATACAAACTTAAAAGTGGGTGGTACTATATATATATATTCTTCTTTATCCGCCGTCTCCATTTCGAAGCTTAGCGATATAGAATCGAAAGCAATAAAGCAATTCCTATCAGCTACCGATCGGAAAAGTTCTAATGATGAACATCGGAACCATTTCTTGAGGTTGTCTATCCATATTGTTCGAGGTCTTCCTCTCGAGTTTTCCCCAACTATGTATCTCACGTTTGAGAGTACCTTCTTTCTCTTCGAGTATGTTTCCTAAATACACTTTATACGTGAGGCTTGTTCAATGTTTTCAGCTCTTATTTTGATTACACATGTAATTGGCTTCTTCGACAATACAATTACCTTCGTTATTCGGAAGTTTTTTTTTACAATTAATATATATATTTTCATTCATTTAGTCGTAACTCCACGTAGAGGTATCGTGATCAAGGTAACAGTTTCATTATTTTCTGCCTCCATCCTGGATGATCTTCGGCTTCATGAACGCATTTTGAAAATGACATTCGAGCTGCAGCAGTCACTGCATCTGTTCATTTAATTGGTACTCTACCTTTTGGCCGCACACCATTCATTCTTCCGATAACTATTGTTCTTTCGATTCCGTCATGTTTTCGTATGATGTGACCAAAAAATCTCATAATACGTGCGAGAACTTCCGTTGATAATCTGCGGGTTGGACGAATTTCTTCCAAAATAGACGTATTAGTATGCTTTTCCATCCACGAAACTGGAAGGAGCCCCGCCTCCAGCACCATATTTCGAAACTATTTATACGAATCATCCACGTTTCTGAACTATATAGAAATATTGAAAAAACCAGAGTGCGTACAAGTTGAATTTTTGTATTTTTCGTAACAGAGGAATCTTTCCATATCCGTGTTAGTTTAACCATCGCACTCCGTGCTTGTTGAATTCTTCTCTTGATCTTACCTTCAGATCCGCCTTTACTTTCCAACAAGGATCCCAAATAAACGAAATTTTCTAGCGTTTCATAACCAGGAATGGTTTTATGTTTTTCCTTTATTGTATTCTTCCGATCAATTACCATTAACTTAGTTTTTCCATTATTTATTTGTAGACCATAGCATTTACTTATATCTTCTAATTTCTTCAACAATCGTTGTATTTTTTCCATATTAGGTGCTAACAATGCTATATCGTCAGCAAACCGTAAATTTGTAACTTTGAGTTCTCCGATAGAGACGCCTTCATTCCAATCCTCTAAAACTTTCCTCATTATATGTTCTCCGTATAAATTAAACAATATGGGTGAAAGTACACATCCTTGTTTTACACCTTTCTTTACAGTAAATTCTTCGGACTGTGTACCGAGTTCTAGCTTATATATATATATATATATATAAATACTTAAATGTTCTTTATCCGATGTTAGACACGCTGGATACTTTGTCGGTAGGTATTTATTCGCGTTGTATTTGTAAGAATTTTAATTTTTTGTTTCCTACTGATTTTTCTAGATTTGAATTTACATGTAGATTTATTATTTCCAGTTCAACCCGCTTTCGTTTCGTATCGTTTAAAAATAAACACCCTCTCCAACGACGATTACAATATCTTTATTACGCGTCGTAAATATAATTCAATTTTTAAATAAATTAATAAACGTCGTCGCCAGTATTACCGCTAAACAGGAGTTGTTGATAAACAACGAAACATGTCTTATTATATACATATATATATATATATACACACACACACACATATATATATATATATAGTTAAGGTTTTTTTAGTTTTATGGCTGTCGTCAACTTTTTTATATGATTATTATTATTATTTACATTTTCTATCTCGTGCTTTGGTAAAATATAGACGCGATCGTTATTTTCGGATATTGCGGAATATAGAAAAAACAACAGGAAGAAGAAATTAAGCAAAGCTCTTTTTCCGCTTTAGACTGGTTGGTCGGGACCGTTAAAGTTAGATCGACACAACGGTTGCTGCTGCTGCTGCTTCTATTCTAATATTTCATCGTCGGTCCCATTATCGTAACGAGATATTTAAGCAAAATATTTCCCGACTCGCAACAAAGACTCTTAGCTATAACAATAACAAACAACAACAACAACGATCATAATAATAGTAATAATAATAGCAGAAGAACAAAAAAAAGAAACAAAGAAGTCAGACAAAGTTTGGTTTTCCCTTTTTCTTATTATTCTATATTAATATTTAGGCTTTCTTTATATATATATATATACACAAGATATCCGCTCGATGTGTTGGTTCATTCGAGCGGGTAAAAGGAAGATGGTCCTTAAGAAATTAGCATTTTCTTATTCGCGCGTTGGCTGGAAAATAACGTTCACACGAGTATCGTCTTGTAAGAATTTTCCGGAAGGTTTACACATACGTATAAAACTGTGGAAAACCCTCCGACCGAATGAAGATAAAAGCGTTTGAGTGTGGTGGGGACGAAAGATACACCGTACTTAAAGCCGGTAAAAGCGGGGGCCGTAAGAGAATATAACCGAACGAAACGAAAAATACCTAAAAGAGTATGATTTAAAGTGTCTATTCGTTGTACATTTAAAATTCTATTTTACTCGGCAATATTCTCGTCCTTATAATAATAAGATATCCTTATATTTCCTTCAACCATCGGTAATTTAATTTCGGGTTTTTAGACGCGTTTCCATCGGTGTTAAAAAATAAAACTATAATAATGTTAATAATAATTAAAATAATAATATTATCTATTCCTTCTTCGTCTCGTCTCCTAATTTCGATCCATTACGATCTGTTCAACTTCTCGAACCATCGTCTTGAAAACGATATAATAGTAGTAATAACAATAACAATAATTTTACTCTTATTGTACGTTGTTAATCGCACTCGTCTCTGTAAGCGTTTGTGTGTGTGTGTGTGTGGGAATAAATTATTTCGCCGGATTTCGAGGATAGTCCTTTTCTATTTCCAAGATGTCTTTCGAAGTAAAATGACGATTATTCTTTTTCTCCACCCTCGTTCTACCTAAAAATGTGATTAATCTAACGTGTCTAGTGAGTAGATTCTCAGTGACAGTATCGTTAGGAGCATTGAATTATCGGCTTATTTCATTACTATAACCGTACGTAAGTTTATTATTCAACTTATTATTTGAAATCGTTTACTGTTGAAATTTGAACTATTTCCTTTTCAAGTTATTCCAAGAGAAACTTCTTAATTGTTGATTGTGTGATATTTACGAAATCGATAAAACGAACCATTTCAAGCCAGAAAGAGAGATAGTTAAAATATTAACCGTTATAACGCGAGTATGTAAGTAAAAAAATTCGATCAAAACGAAAGTAATCCTCGTCAAACTGAAGATTCGATAGATTCAGTCAAACGACGCATCCCGAATAAGTCAATACCGAGTGGTTTGCCTTTGCCTCGATCCGTTTATATTAGTTTTCGAGAGGGGAAAACAACTGTCTTCCTTTTTTTTCTTTTAATTGTCGTCCTGTCCGTCAGAATTTTAAACGATCGTCCGGTTTTCCTAAATCGAAAAAGACACCCCTTTTTCATTTTTCTTTAATAGTTAGGTTCTTCTTTAATAGTTCTTTTATTTCGATAGTCATCCTTTTTTTTTCCTTCTGTTTCAAAGAACAACGGCCGTTTTAAAAGATAAAACGAAGCTTCGAAGAGATCGATTTGTAGTCATTTCGAAACGTCTTCTTTTCCTTATTTCCCTCGTTATAGACTTTACATTCGTATTACCCCCGGGGAAACGACATTAGCTAGCGTTACAATTTGACGACGAAACGCATAGAAATTAAACTAATTTGCTTAAATATCTCGTTTCTTTCGTCCAATTATCATTTTTTATTATCTACTTTTGTAGTTAATTTAATTCGGTCGATATTGAAAGAATTATCGTTATCGTTAAATATATTTCCTGTATATATAGTGTCATCTTGTTTTTAACGACGCTCTTTTGGGATATATTATTAAACATGGTCCTTTCGTTTCAGTGATGCTTATTTGCTTCGGCGTAGATACTTCTGATCTCATATTTCTAACTTGTTCGCGTAAAGAAACCTGCACAGATTTCGTATGTCCATCGAAACAAACGTCTCTTCTTCGCAATGTATCTAAAATAAACCGTATAGATATTTTTTGCTTTTGTTCGGTACTTTTTTATACTTAGATAAGAATCGCATACTATTAAAACCACTTCAATCGTGTATAATTTCGTTTTAAAAATTTCCGGAGTTATAACAAAAAATTTCAGTTTTGATAGTTTTTTTTTTTTTGGAAATAAATTTTGGAATTTTCCCATAGGATTTTTCCCCTAAAATAATTTTTTCATAGATAAAAAAAATATTTCCGGAGTTATCTTAAATCTAAACTGTACCCGAAATATAAAATTTTACTTATATATTCATCAACACATATGCAGTCTAAAGCTTATAATATTCGAACTGTTAATGCGATCGAGTTGAATATTTTTTTTATAAGTATCGAAAAAAAAAAAAAATACGGGGAAAAATCGAAGTTTCCAAAATATATCGGACTTGTACATATTATATGTAATTGTATTAGATTTAATGTTTGAGGTAACAAAATATATAATTACAGATGATAAATTATTACACGATAAAGCTAAGTGTAATAGATTGAGTTTATGTTTTTTGTGTGTTGCTACTACTTAAATACTGCACGTACACACACACATATATACCCTTAAGAACATAATTAGAAAAAAAAAGTTATATTATTATTAAATATGTACTTTCATTATGTAGGTATATATGCATACTATTACCATCTCATCAACATAATTATCATAGTACATGATTTCAGTTCACCCTACACTCTTCTTCTTCTTCTTCTTCTGTCTCTTCCCAAATGGAGTTAAGAGATCATCGCGGCTTGATTTCTAGTAATATCCCTGTAACTCGTTTGTATATGCTTGAAAGTGACGTTAATGTCGAAAAGTTTTCTATTAATAAAATAACTTTTATAGTGATTGCCTGTGTAAGGGCCAGTGGTTTCACAGTAAAAATGGATAAATTTTGAATTATAACAAAACTGTCCGATATTTAAAAATGATGTACGTTAATAAATATTATAATGTAATCGATTATTTTGAAAAAATATTAAAAATTAATACACTCGCCCTCAAAAATTAATTGGAGATTTTTCACATCCCTGGAAAGACCGGTGATTTCATAGAGAAACTACCACATAAAAAATAGATAAATTTTTAATTATAACAAAATTTTTACGATATTTAAAAATTAAGCGCGTTAATAAATATAATAATGTAAATCAATCATAAAAAAATATTAAAAATTAATATATTCCGGCCAAGAAGAGTCGATAATCGAAAATATTCGCAATACGATAATCGCAAAATTTGTAAAGAAAATTAAACGGATATACTATTTAGCAAAGATTTTAATCGGAAGTTGAAACTCATTCTTATTACGATATATACGCGTTAGTCGCAAGCAAAATAAAGGATTAATAAAAGGAAATCAAAGTCAAAGTAGTAAGAAAAATACGCCTTACAATTAGAAAGGGGGTACATTTTTGGAAACCTTTTATCGTCCGATAGAAAGAAAATATTCGAATAACGATGATACGATGATAACGACAATGACGATGATGATGATAATAGTAATGACGATAATATTAATAATAAATAAACAATGGCGTTATTATAATTGTGTTTCATTCGTAGTCGTAGAGTAGCGATAATCGCATCAGCCATCTTCTTCTTCTTCTATGCTGCTGCTGTTGTTTACAACCGTTTTGTTTGAAACCGCTGTCATTTCCAAAATTTACCCGCAGCAGCGGCAACAGCAGTTAGCTGGGCTGCAGAAAGAGTCTGCTATTCATTCCAGTCATTACCCGAAATCGGTCCGATAATTCCGGCTCGTTTCCTATCGCCTGACTTTTGCTTCAAACCAATTTCTCTCTCCCTCTCACAATATATATATATATATATATATATATATATATATATATATATATATATATATATATATATATATATGTATGTATATATAACTATTTCGTTTTCTTTCACAGTTATACGTACGTATTTCTCGATCTTTACTCGCGGTTTCCATTCCTTCATCATTCCATCTTCATTCAAAAAACCAAACAAAAGTATAACAATAGTAATAATAATAATAATGATAATAGTTATAACGTCAACAACTAGGCGACTCTGAAGTTTTGAATAAATGGGAATCTGTCTTTTAACAGGCATCTCTTATTATTAATCGAGCTAGAAATACGAAAATAACTTAACAAGGGGTAACGTGTGCACCAGGACAGCTTTTTCTCCGATATAATAATATATATATATGAATGTGTGTGTGTGTATGAAACAAAACGCAACAAATACAAATAAACGCACCAACAACAACTACAGATGAAATATAATCTGGACCGATTTGGTCGCTATAATATGCCCCTAGAGGGGACCTTAATTCAATGTAATTCGTTTACCTCTTTCGCTTTGCTGGTAATATTGTTTAGCGTCTACTATGAAGTACGGATTCAATTTCCTTCCGAAAATTTCGCGGGCAAAATCGTTAATTTTAGTAGTAGCGCAGTCGAGTTGTAACAGGAAAAACAAGAAATAGCTAAACTTTTAACTTTATTTACGACCGAATATGTAAGAGTTTTCCATCGCCTGTAGAAACAATTTATTCTGCACTTTATGGCGTTTACGTACGTTAAATATCGAAATTGCAATGTCCACACGCGACTGGTCAAATGAACGTACAAAACAGATTTGATACCGGTCGAAATTAAATTTATAAGACCGAATTCGCCTTAATGAAATAAATAAACCTGAAAGAAGGCTCATCGACTTTAGCAACATATGTACATGTGACATAATTTCGTTGACAGTACATTATTTTTGCGTACAAACAATAAAGTAGGCTAGCACTCAAGTTATTAATTATGTGCCACCCAAGTGCGAACCTATGCGATTAAATTTGTATACTTGAACTTAATAGTTACCAGTTCAACTTATATTGAAAGTAGACGGAAACAATGTCTGCAGGATACACGGAGAAATGAACGTTATATCATTTTAAGAAAATATTCGATGAAGACAAGAATGTATGGCAAAATAGAATATATAGAATCAAAGTTCCATAATGCCACGGTGAAATTTGGCAGGTCGTGCGACAGGAACTGATGAACAAGACGATCAAACGATTAATACAACGCATACCGAGAGAAAGGAGTCGTGGTCGGCCGTACAATAGATGGTTGGTATAGAAAAGTCAGCCGAAATGAAATGGACGAGCAAGGTACGCAATCGATTTTGAAGAAAATATAACCGCTTCCAATTAACAATAGATACGATATGAATGTATTATTCTCATTATGTTGAACACTGTTAGTTTTCACTTTCTCCCGCTAAGCCAGTACATCTGTTTAATTTTGATGCGTATTTCGGCGCAACTTGTTATGATATGTTTCATCCACGTTAACCGTTTATCCAAGTATATTCTCAAACACCTGGATTTTTTTTTTAACGGGATAATATTGACGTTCAACATTACATTACTGTCATTTAATATCCGATTAGTAAAAACTGTGTGTATCGATTTGTTTTCATTTACTTTTATACGCCATGTCATAAACCAGTCCGATAATTTGTCAACCGCCAGTTGTAGACACGTATTTGTCTTTATTGGGCACTCATCTGAATAGCCGTGTCATCTGAAAAAGTAGCAAGGCTGAGTGAGAATATCAGCAGTGTATACGAAGTATAATAGCGGCCCCAGTTCGCTACCCTGAGGCGCCCCTGCTTCTATTGGATATATTTGTGATTCTTCATTATCATTTTTTACGGAAAAGAATCTTTCGCTGAGATATGATTCAAAGATCCTGAATACTTGAAGAGGAAATTGACGTTTTATTTTATATAAAAAGCCCTCTTGCCAAACTTTCCGAATGCTTGACTAACGTTGAAGAATAAAGCGTCTAATACTTTTTTGTGTTCAAAAGATGTTTCCACCATAGTAATGCGATGTACTTGTTCGATGATACCATGTTTAGTTCTAAAACCGAATCGATGTTCAGGTATGATTTTTTTTGTCTTCAACTATAGGCATTAGTCGCTTTATCATGATTTTTTCAAACAACTTTGAAAGTATTGGTAACAAATAGATTGGCCTGTATGATGTCAGTTCAGTTGGTCGCTTTGATGGTATACAATTATAATTTGAAAAAATTTTACTCGAATGGAAACATACTCAAGCCGTATTAAAGCATTAATAATGTATGTTGGTAAAATTAATCATTTCTTTGGCAATTCTTTCAGTATTTTAGCTGAAATTTGATCATAGCCAGATTTACGAGGATTCATTAGATTAATTACTGTTTTAAATTCTGTCGGACATGTTGGTCTTTTTGATTTTGATGTATCAGAATTGTTTGACATAGAAAGAGTATTCAAATTGCATTGGGTTTGAAGGTGTCGGCCAAATGTTTACTAAATTCCTCAGCTTTATCAAGGTCTGCTCGAGCAAAGTTTCCGTTAAATTTCCTAATTGGATGCGATGTTTCTTTAAGTTTTCTTAAGTTACGTATTGCTTTTCAAAGAGAGAAGTCACTTTGCTTCTACAATGGTGAACGAGCAACAAAAGAAGAAAGTAGGGTAGACCGGCGATATATAAAAGGTAGCTAGGAAACAATGACTGAGAAAGAGGCAAGACATAATTGTGTGGAAGAGGAAAGCTTTCATCCAGTAGTGGATAGATAAAGGCATATCGAATTCCAGATGAAAATTAACTATTTAGCGAGTTTTCAAAACATTTTTTTTTTAATAATATCTCCAACGTATTTTCGACATTAGTCAGGAGTTTAAAATATCTTTTTCACGATACATTAGTTTGTACTTTCAGGTTGTATTTAACTTTTTAATGAATAACCCGCCAGTTAAGCGTCTGCACTTGGGTTTTCCCGTAATTTAGTATTATCGCTTCAAATTTAACCTCCGCAAATCGCGTCTGTTTTAAACTTCTCCGTGCGATGAGGTAAAAAAAAAGTAATGATATTTCGACTTATCGATATAATTATAAGCGGAATTTCGTCTACGGTTAAACATATATAGGTGATAGACAGAGAAGAAACGTGAATTTAAATAATTGAAATTCTTTCGTTGTACGAGCGCGGTAAACAGTTTTTCAAATCTTTCGAATGGGGGAGGTCAGCGTGGCTATTCGACATTCCAAAATGTTGGAAACGCGCGAATTAAAGTCGAGTCTGTAATACTATAACAGAAACGAAATGGCGACGCCGATAATTCAATCCGAATGTGTATATATAAATATATATATATATATATATATATATATATATATATATATATATATACATATATAGTTGCTCTTGTAATATAACTTAACGCAATCTTTAAATGGAAATAGCGCGACACAAAAAATATAGTAAAAGCTCATAAGCGGGGAACTTTGGGGATACAGGCGCCGAAAATTTACGATTAGGTCGACATCCCCGAATAGAGGGAGCAAGATACTTTTATATATATATATGCACATATAGTCGCATGGTTTTCTGATCCGAACGATTTATGCGACCGACGCCTTATCCTCATTACCGCATTCCAATAGTCAGTTTAAAGCAGGTTGTTCGAGATAGAGTAAAGAAAGGGAGAAAGTGGAGAGGTTAGCCTCCTTAATATTCGAAAGCTTTCGCGGTATATTCTACACTCGTTTGGGTACGCATAAGTGTAAACATCATAGATTTGAATAGTATACAAACATCAATAGTGGTCGATAAGTTTGAAAATTCTTCGTGTGTATCTAGAAATTCGCACGTATACACACACACATACACGAATTATATATATATATATATATATATATATATAAAACAATGATTTCCGGAGTGTACGAAAAGATCAAAAATATATAAACTGGAGAATTACTTTCGATGATTTCGTATTTTATTATTATTATCATTCATCGACAACTAATAGCTCGAATTTCGCAACAGTTCAAGGCACATATACATATATATATATATACATAAAGAATCGTATGGTAAGTGAATATAAGGGATAGGAATGTATGATGAAGTAAACACCCGAACAACAATGGTGTTGATGGCAACGCGACTTTAGTATAATAGTAGACGTTGCAATAATGGAACTTTATTAAATGACCGTAAATAACGTCAAATAAGCGAGCAAATGCTATGCGAACTAAACTGCATCAGTTAGTAGCGGACTTTTGTAATTTATAGAACTTTGAACTTACCCCTAAATTTTATGAAGGGGCACTCTTCGAACATATGCAAAACTAATCTACGTGCAATAGTATATGCATAAATTTACACACATGCATATACATATATATATACATGTATATCTTATTTTCTTCTTATTCGTCCAACATCATGTCCGATGTGTGATATGAAGTGACTTGGACAATCTGTTAGATTTTCCACGCATTTGTGAACCACTGCATGCCACACCGTCCGATTATATACCAACCTGATTACCTGTTCTAAATTCAGTCCAGTGATTTTGACAACTGCGTCTATCCACTTTGTTTCTTTCTTCCGTTTGCCAGCGGTTTCTCTTTGACATCTATTTTTGCCATATTATCTGCACGCATAGTGTAACCAAAAAACTTCAGTATTCGTTCATATATTACTATTAGTAATCGATGTTTCCGATTTCACGTAAAATAGAATTATTTGTTGTTTCATCTGCCCAAGGTAATCATATAGGAATACCGGGATTACTAAAGTTTCCATTAGGGCTCTCTTAATATTTTCAGTAATATCCGTGTTTGATAGTTGGTTCATTGCAGAACGATCTAACCGGATCCGTCTGCGTATTTCTGGTTCAGTACTTCCCCAATTTCGAGCCTAGATATATAAATTGCTGTACCACCTCACAGTTCACAGTTAATTTGGGTTCTTCCGTATTTATGCATCCATAGCCAATTATCATTATTTTCGTTTTATTGTAATTAATATTCGGTCCATATTCGTTACTTGTCTTATCGAGTATATTCAGCATATGTAATAGTTCGCTTTCTGTGCTTGCTATTAAAAGAGTATCGTCAGAAAACCGTAGATTGTAAAGTTTTGTATCACCAATGCTAACTCCGCCGTCCCAATTTTCCAGAATGCCACGCATTATATATTCACTGTACACTTTGTATAGTAGCGGTGAAAGTATGCACCCTTGGCGAATTTTCTTTTTAATTTGACATTTTCCTGATAGCATTCTTTCAGTTTTGATTACGCCTCCATTTTGTTCGTACAATTTTTTAATTAGAGTAGTCAAATAATTCGGTAGTCCCATTTCATTCAGTGTCTTCCACAATTTAGACCAACAGACATTATCGAAGGCTTTTTCGTAGTTGACAAAACAAAGAAACATAGGAACGTTCACGAGATTTTTTCTATGAGTTGCCTTATTATTAGGACCTGTTCCCTAGTTCCACGGTCGTTTACAAATTCGGCTTGCTATTTTGGAATTTATGACGACAGATATCACATCTATTTTTTATTATACACAGCAGTATTTTACTAGTGTGGTAAATCAAGGAGATCAACCAGTAATTTTTGCAGGAGGTTGTTATTCCTTTCTTATGTATAATTGATATGGACCATTCATCAGACCATGTGCACGTTCTACATATTTTTTGGCATAGATGGTATATTATATTTTTACAATTTTGGTCTAATGACTTAATTGTCCTGCTGGTATCAGTCAATGCCTATACCGCTTTCCCAGTTTTTAATGGCATCATCTATTTCCTCTCGCAGAATATCTGGCTGATATTGGAAGTTCCCCCATTATCTCACCGTTATAATATTGATCTTTATATAGATTCGGACAATATTTTCTCCATACCTCAGCTGTGTCTTTGTACGTAGTTGTTATTTTGTTATTATTATCTTTAACTGTTATGTTTATTAACGTAAATTTTCCAGTAATACAACAAATTTCCTATGTAGGTCCCTTATGGCATTCCACTCGGCTTTTTATTTTTTGTAATTCTTCGACTATTCGCATGAAATATGCATTTTTATTTATTCTCATAGCTCTGTGTCTCTGTACTCAATCTCCTGTATTATTTGCCATTATCTAATCGTATAGCTTTTATATTCCTCCTACATAATATTTTATTTTGTATATCGTCAGATATTTACTGTCCTTTCTTCCGGTTTGGCGCAGCTGTTTCCAATTTCTCTAGTGAACAGTCTTCTTAAACATTACCCACGTTTCCTCCGGGGATGTGTTGTAAATTTGCAAATTTTTTCTCGATATAATTTCCATTACTTTTTTATCGAATGGTTCCAGGTGTTCGGGTTTTAATTTGGCAAGATATTTCGGTATATTTTTTCTCACGATTGAAATTTAATACAGAATTCGGGTAGTTGCACAATCTGCTGATAACATCGTTTTAGTGCATGTAATTGACGATCTCCACCGTTGTCTAATTAAAATATAATCAATTTGGTTTTTGTTTTTCTCATCGGGCTATTGTCGTCGCTTACATTTCGAAAACAGAAACACGGTGTTCGTAATTGAGAGGTTGTTATCTACATAAAACTAAATTAATCTATTGTCCGGTGAATTTATATTACCAAGTCTATACTTCCTATGACTGATGTGCTATTTGGATCGATGTTTTCTTCGCCAACCCTTGCGTTGAAGTCTGCAATCGGGATTTTATTTTTTGTGTTTTCCCGTATATTATAAAATTTTTCTACCATTCATCAGCGGTACACGTTTGAACATATATTTGTGTAATGTTGATTATACATGTTTCAGCCTTTATCACAATTACTCTTTCATTAACTGTTTCATATCCTAAAAATAACGTACCAATATTATTTGATATCATAAATCCGACTCCGTGGAAGATATTTTGTAGTTATAGACTGTATAGTTTGAGTATTTATATTATTCACAACACCAGTAGCATATTTCACACCATCTATCCTGGACGCAGTATGGGGCTGGGTGCTGACCGTATTACATGGAAAATACAATTAACAGATATTTCCTTTATCATACGTACATAGTGGTTTAATATGTGGTAATTCATCAGTACTTTCCACTTCGTAGTTTTATATCCGATTTACACATCGCCTATTAATCTCCTTATATTAAACCTTTAAGAAATTCAATAGTTTCAATTCAGTACTCATACGATCTGCTGCCATGTATCAGACTGCCATTGGAGTTGGCATTATCAGGTTGCTTTTACGGCGGTCTGAACTCACTGAGGACGAGACAATCATAGGGTTTTTGTAGAGTTTTAACCGGCAACTACCCAAGCTGCCCTCTATAGCATCCTGCCTGAATATAACTGTCGCTACTAAAATCGCCTGCCTGCGCCGCTCTTGGTTCACGAATGCCTTATTGGTTATTCGCAGCTGGCCAGTATATCTACTGGATATTTCATTATCCACCAGCTGTGGACGTGCCCCATTCCGGTTCGAGCTCCGAATGCCAGAAGTTACATAATAACTTCGTGACACACACACACACACACACACACACACACATATATATATATATATATATATATATATAAAGAGAGAGAGAGAGAGAAAGAGAGAGAAAATATGTAGATTTTCACACATTAAGAAAGTATATAACGAGTTACCGATAATAAATAATTAATTATAATAATTGAAATCAAAATATATTAGGAAATAACGTCCCGATTTGTAGCGGTTCAAATTTATAAAACTTATATATCCGGATTAGGATGACAGACATACGATGGAATATTTAATAAATAAATAAATATATATATATATATATGTATATATAGCATTTCTGCTTTGTCGATTACGTCAAGAAATAGCTAGATGTTAACTACGGCGATTCTATACTATTCTCGATCTAACTAATGCCACTGAATATGCAGACATACACTTTTACATTTTCTTTCTTTTTATTATTTTTATTTTCTATCACACTGTTGTCGTCATTACTACTGGTAATTACATAATGTCGTCGGTACAATGCGAAACATACACGTCGCAAACAAAAAATTAATTAAATACAACTGTGAACCATAGTTTTTTTTTTTTTTAAATTTACCTGTTACAATCTTAACTTAACGTTAAATAAGTAATTATATTATAAAGCTTATCACATAACACAGAACATATCTTATTACGTGATACAAACGAGTGTGAAGAGCTTCCATAAAAAAGTTTATCGCCTACAAGACTAGGTCTTGCGGTTTATTGTGCTTAAGGCGTCAAATGTCTAATCGTGTGTCGAGAAGTTTCACTGCTTCCACGTTGACATGATGGGAAAGTCGTTTCTCGTGCTGCTTTGCGCATTCCTTGATTACATCGTTAACGAACATGATCTGAAGATCGCGGTGTATATCATCGTTACGCGAAAATCGATATCGACTATCGTACGCAGGATGACATTTTGTCTCGTCTGAATCTTGTCACGATCCGTAGCTGAAGGCCATACATCCAAATCAGTTTTATTATTTGTTGGTACAGTAAACGCTTACACGATACGTCCAACGTAGAATTCCGACCGATAAGCCAGTACAGTTGACGCGTTCTAGCCTTAATCTGTTTGATTTTGGATCGGATGTGGATTTCCCACGTAAGGCGCTTATCCAAGTGCATACAAAGGTATCGAGTTTACTCTGCTTGTGGGACAACTCGATCACCCAGATAAACCTTATGCTGCGCATCGACTTTACGATAAGAGTAAACGACACGGACAGATTTAGCTTCATTCAGCTTGATCTTCCATGTAACTGTCCAGTTTCTAACTCGGTTGAGCGCGCGTTGAAGTTTTGCTGCGGCTTCAGCTTGACTGTCGCTAACCGAAAGTATGGTGGTGTCATCAGCAAAAGTCACACTTGTTGTTTCGTCATCTGTATGCAAATCTAGCGTATACAAGAGGTACAAGATAGGTCCAAGAACGCTACCTTGCGGAACTCCAGCTTGTATACGGTAGAATTTTGACTCAGCATCTTCGTGTGCCACCCGAAACTGGCGATTAGCCAAATACGATTCCAGAAGTCTACAAAAGTTCCCTGGAAGAATGTTACTCATTTTGAATATTAGGCCTTCGTGCCAAACACGATCGAACGCTTGCGATATATCTAGAAAGACTGTGGAACAATACTTTCTTTCTTCGAACGCTTTTTCGATTATAGATGTAACCCTGTGAACTTGGTCTATAGTCGAATGTTGGTTTCTAAAGCCAAATTGATGATCAGGGAGATCAACAAATGTCTTTAGTCTCTTTAATAATAATTTTTCGAACAGTTTCGATAACACCGGGAGAAGTGAAATTGGGCGGTATGAAGTAACTTCTTCCGCTGGTTTTTCTTTTTTATGCAACATAATAATGTTAGCTATTTTGAAACAGTTCGGAAAATATTCAAGACGTAAACACGCGTTGAATATGTACGTCAACAGTACCACTGCTTTACGTGATAATTCTTTTAACAATGCCGGAGAAATTTCGTCGATACCTGCAGCTTTTTTTGCGTTAATCTTCAGAATTTCTTTTGCAATTTCCAAAGGGGTAATATAAACAAAGTCCACATTATTTTTATACGACACTGTAGGACTCATATCCGATGTAATGTCATGCAGTTGAAACGTATTTGACAAATGTTGAGCAAACAACTCTGCTTTGTCACAATTGCGCCTGACCCAGCTCCCTCTTTGATCTAAGAGAGGGGGAACTCTGACGCATGGCCGCTTCATTCTTCGTGTGGCTTTCCACAGCGAATAGTCCCTATCCGCGAATGGACTAAGCTCCTCTAGATAAGATTTAAATGTTTTCCTTTTAATCTCCTTTATTAACTTATTAAGTTTATTTCTTATCCTATTGAAAGTGTTTTTATCTGGCGGATGGTGTGACTGATGCCAAATGCATCTAGCACGTCTTCGTTCAATAATTAATTTACGTACTTCGAGGGGATATGTTGTCTCCTGATTGTTGCTATTTTTAATCTCGGCGTTGCAATTTTGGCAGATTCTCGAATCGCTTCGATCATATTATTGCATTGTTTTTCTATTTCGTCTGGTGTTTTCAGACGTACTTTCACGTTTACGCGCTGGTCAAGTTCCAAACAGGAAATTTTCCCAGTCTGTGAATCTATTCGTGAGCATACACCTTTCTTTTGTTCTCTGTATCACTGTAGAACTAATAGTGAGCAATACTGGAGAGTGATCTGATGTGAGATCTTCGATGTTTTCTTACAGCACATAATTAGTAGCTATTTGTAGGAGTTCTTTACCTTTGACATGTGCCATAATCTCATTTCTAATATGAACTGACCTTGAACCCCAGGCTTCATTCTTAGCATTATAGTCGCCACCTATCACGTATCGCGGACCAAAATGATTAAGGAAGTATTCGTAACTATCTATTTTTATTTTTTGTTTAGGTGGAAAATATACAGCAGCAATGTTGACTATTGTACCGTTCCATTGAACAGCAACGGATGTTGCCTGCGCATATTCTTCACAAAACTCTTTTTTGGGAAAGTGCTGTATTTGTTGCTGAATAATTACAGCTGATCCTCCGCGAGCACCCCCGTCAGGATGGGGCGTGTGATAGATAATGTAATTTTTAATCTTTGGACAATTCCTCGTTGTGAAGTGTGTTTCCGACACTAGAGCAATGTCGATCTTATGAAAATGAAGAAATGTTTCCAATTCAAGAAGACGATTTCTTAAACCATTTGCATTCCACGTGATTATTCTAAGTGAATTCTCAGTCATTTCTTATATTTTTATTACGTTTATTAGTAACTGTCTGAGATTGCTTCCCTTCCAGTTTACTCAGCCGATTATAAATGGAGGCCATTTCCCTTGGTTAAATTATTCAGAGCAGACATGATGTCCTTGTATGACTGCTCCGTCAGTTTCATATTCTTCTTTTGTGGATTTTCCTTGTATTGTGTTGTTGACTGTTCACTCGTTATTGGAACATCAATATCCCGTCTTGCTGCCGAAGCGTATGTTACAGTATTTTGTATTTTACCGGCTATGTCTGTTTTTTTCTGCTGCACCCGTTACACAATGGACGGTTTTTTTCTTTTTAGCAATTTCTCGACATCTCGGTAAACTTGACAATTTTGATAGTTGGCTGTGTGATTAAGCCCACAGTTAACGCATTTGAATTTTGTTGGATCTTTTAACTTACAAGACGTAGACTCATGGTTCTGAGCGCATTTAAAACATTTAACTGGGCGGAAGCACCCTTGCTTAGTATGGTTCCATCTTTGATACCTTTTGCATTGTGGAACTGCAAAATTTTTGTGAGGTTCCTCGATTTTAACTGAAGTGTAAACGAGATGTGTAATTACGTATACGTTTTTATTATTATCTTTTGGCTCAAGATCTACGTAAAATAAAGGATAAGTTTTCTTACGTCTACTGGTAATTTTATTATCATTATCACGTAATTTTATCATTTTAGAAATGTTTACAATATTTACAACATTGTGTCCCATGTTATGTAATTCATTTTTCAGCTCATCTAAGTCAGTAGTGGGGTGAAGCCCCCGAATTACTACCCGAAATGTTCTGTCTGTTTTAAGTTTGTAGGTATGATAAGAAATCCCATGAAGAGGATGATTTTTACTCTGTTCAAGTTCGCGATTCATTAGTTTAATAAGATCGGTGATATTACGAAACGCATCAGCAGTTTTTTCAGAGACAATAACGTCACCATTGCTTATAGTTTTATAAATATAGTTATCACTACCGAGCTTTTCATATAAAACATCGTAAAATTTTTCACACCGCTCACTGTTACTTTCGGTGGTAAAATCTTTTTAGCAGATAATGGGGTTTCCTTATTTTTCACACTTTGGTTATTAACAGTTATACTATTGTGTTCTAAGATTTTAGCTTCGGATGTTGTTGCTCTATTAACTGTCTGTATTGTAGGAAGACTTTGTGTGCGTGGTCTAGCAACATCTTTTCCTTCATACAGCTTAAGCCTAGCTATTAGATTCTGGTTCATTTCTTTTAAAGATTTTACTTGTGCCTGCAACTGGGCATTAGATGCTCTCGCATCCTCCTGCCGCTGTTGATATTGTTGTAGGGTAATATACTTCGCGGGGTTACCCGACGACGTATCCATTTGTTGAGATATAATATGACTCGGCGTTTACTAATTTTACGAACGACAATACGTGTATAACGACACGACCGTCGTACTCGAAACAATAGAAATCCGATCAACGATATTAGATGATAGTACAGACATACGCGATAATTCTGTTTTATATAAATGACTACGCTGATAGGGAAACGTGGACGCACGAGCGGACAATAATCGCTACTCAGCTATACCGATACGGAATAACAACGATAGAGATAAAATGTAACGATCTTACCAAACCCCGGTATTCCGCACAACTATAAACAACTGATAAAGTTCTTTATTCAAGGAATGCTTGAGATAAAAGTAAACACGTATTCAAATATCACTAAAGAATTTTAATAACAATGAACACACGAGAACATAACGATCGACCAACCTACGCGATAACGCATTTCATGTGAACTATAGTTAACACGTAAATAACAATGCACTTAATTTTCGTATTGGGCGATTTATAAGTGTTTTTTTTTTTTTTAAAAAAAAAATATATATATATATGTGTGTGATATACGTCCAAGTGGTCTAGTCAATAGTCGATATTCGACTCCAGTTTGTGGGGCAATATTTTTGATCATCGTTAATTCTTAATTATCTCGAAGAAGATAGTGACACTCTACTCCATAAAATATGCGCACTTGCATTCAATTTTCTATCCCGTGCGGTCTGATTCAACTTTCTCCCTCGCTATTCTGACCATGTCATCGTAACAATGGTTTAACGGTTCACCTCTTTACCGCTTCTGATCCAGCGTCAATATGCGTATATATAAACAGATAGAGAAAGGGACAGTCATCAACAGATAGAAAGACAAAGAAGCTGATCTGTAAACAGACAAACCGATTAATAAATGAATAGATATAGAAAGATAGATATATAGATAAATGAAGATGTGATACCTTAGTAGGTAAACAGAAATGGAGGGTTAGGCATTTTCCAGAGCGATTCTCGCATTCTTCAACACATTAATCGAGTAGTTACAGAACTGATTAACCTATATCGAAAAGTTTCCTCGGTTTTAATTGAAGCGGTGAAGGAGTTAATATAGGAAAACAAAAACGGTCGTCGAATGCGATGTGTCCAAATTTCCATAAGCTCTTAAATAATGGACAGATAATAATAATGCACAGATAATAATAATGCACACTCCGGAAAAGGGAGTAGTGGTTAAGATTTATTAGAACGGTCAGAGATTATCATCCTTTTAAACTAAACACAATAGACCAGAGAAGATTGCGGATGAGTACGAAGTGTTTCGTGCGCTCGCGTTCAACGATTATAAGAAGCGACAAATAATATAATATATCGGGAGAGTGTGCTTTTCTCACGCATCTTACAATCTTTATTATTATTATTATCATGTATGGGTGTTAAATAAGTTTCTTAGAAGACTCGTCCTTATTATTACATAGGACGATCCGAACGAAGCCCACGAAAATAACTACATACACAAACGTGGAACTTAAAATTTTCCCGGGATGACGATAAAAAGAGACACGGTCGAGTATGTCCACACTCGCTGGAAAATTCTCGCTATTGTACAACGAATCTAAGTAACATACGGTACTACTTTCTTTAGCGGATGCGAAGACTGTTCATCAACTCCTGAACGGATATTAAGAAGAAAATTCCTCGGTAAGATTAAGTAAGAGGAAATAACACGAAAGCCGAAGGAAATATTTCTTTGTCACCTGTATCATGACCAACGATTTAATCGTATATTTTGTATTTTATTGACTTAGTGTGTCTATGTAGGTGTCGACGATGTTATATATTATCACCTTTTCCCTATTAACGTAATCTAACGTCGGTCGGTAAAAGATTGTCTCCTTAATAACAAATTAGAAAACAGTACGCTGTTCTCGTTTCGAGACAAAGGACAGACGCGTGGGTACTTTCGTTGAATATTATTTAATAATTTTCGGTAATTTATGGACATTTCCACGGGCATATCTAATAATAATAATAATAATAATAATAATATGAACTAGAAAGGTTCACGTATAACTAAGGCTGTTCAACGTATGACAAAAGGCCACGAACAAAGCAGGACGACTATGTTTGCGTGTTCTCAAATTATATATATATATATATAAATAAATATATATATATATTCTTGTAAAAATATTGTACATAGGTGACCTCTTGTATTCTTATAACCGCCCTCTTGGAACCACCTTATAAGTAAAAAGTACACGCGATATTGGAATTAAGCGTATTATTTATCTAGAAAATCGTGCGAAATTATTGAGCCTTTGCAATGAGTATAGTTCAAATAACACGCATTTTTTTTTTATTAATTTCACAAATGCAGCGGAACAATGCTACAGCAACGATAATAATAATAATAATGCATAATAATGCATAATTCTTAACAACAAGAAGAAAATAATAATTTCAATTTTAGTTTATTTCAATATTACACTTGCATATTGCAAAATGTACACAATAAACAAAACAGTTAGTGTAATAATAATTTCAAGTTCACACTAATGGTTACTTGATTTAATTTTTTTTTAAAACAGTTCCATTATGAGGTTAGCAAAAAATAAAATAAAATAATTCTTCTTGAGTCGTGTTCGTTATCGAAGGCGTCCGCATAAATAAATCGAAAAATAAGCCAACCCAGGCTTCAGAATGTTATAAATACAAAGCCAATCAATTCTATTAATGAATCAACACCCAATCTATTGAATGTATGAAATCTTTTGCAGAAAATGGATATCAGAATTTCGAAGTTAGAAAATCAAAAACTAACCAATCGAAAAAGTCACAAGAGAAAAAAATGACGGATTTTGCAATTCGATTATTCCTTTGGAATGCAGACGGTCTTACAAGACGAAGAATAGCGTTTGAACCTTTTTTAAGTCTTAAAAAAATTGATATCACTCTGATATCAGAAACTCATTTCAAACATTGAACTAACTTAAAATTTAAAGGTTATACAATATACTCCGCGGTGGAGGAGAATGGCGCGGGTGTGCAGTAATAATAAGAAACAATATCAAACATTATCGAAATACAGATGTATGCAAGAATAATATGCAAGTGTAACTGTTGTCACCATTTATAATAATAATGTAGAAATATAGCTGCAGCCTATTTTCCACCAAGCAAAAAAGGTTTGAAAATAACGAGAGAAGAATGTATCGCATTATTTAATCAGTTACGAAATCGCTTCATTATGACAACAACTCCAATGTTTACTGATGACACAGGATAATGGAGTATTGTATAAAATTATAATTTCCGATTCTACATATATAAAAATTTTTTTGTTATAAACAACTATAAACGGTCTTCGAGATCTTTAGAAACTTTTATAATTTCTCCATAATTCGTAAATTTCATTCGAATTGTCGATATTAATCCCTTTTTTTTTTTCTAATTTAAATCGATATAACCTTAATAGTGGCGATAACTCGTCCGCCGTAATATTTACCGGCGGTCTATTTAAAAAGTAATTTCCAAGGTTCGCTTAATAGTGTATTATTATAATAAGGACGGAGGAGGAATAAATGGCGTCCATTAAAAAATTACGGTTTATTCTCTCTGCTTCGGGGTTGAAAAAAAAAAACAAATAAAACAAATAAAAGCCCAGCAGTTCCGGCCAAAAATTATGTATATAAACAGATATACATAGGCGCGGTTCGTTGTATCGGTTATGGTCAAAGGGATTCTCCATCGAGCTGTTTGAGAAGAAAGGGTTGCGCTATATAATATCTCCGCAAGATGACGAAAAACCGGGCTCTACTACTACTAGTTAGAAAATAAGTAAAAACAAAAAGTATATCAGTTGGGTTGTTTTTTTGTCGAGGAAATTTTTTATCATTTACCGCATCGGTTTTTATCTTTCTTCTAAAACAGTTTTTTTCTTCTTTTTTGCCTTCGTTCTGGTCTCAATTTTCATTTTGCCATACTTTTTGGTAACTTTTCTTTTCTTTATTAATCGTATCCGTCGGCATTCCCTTTTCGTGTTTGCCACATTTCGGCCGTCATTATCCTCGTTATTTATGATAACAATACCCGATGCCGGTAACCGAGCCGCTGCTGATACTACTACTGTTACGAGAAATTAACGAAATAATAATAATAGTAATAAAGAAATATACGCTGGGAGATAACGTACGGATGAGAAAAACCGGAAGAAGTATATAGATTAGAACCAGATTCCCTGTTTGTACGCTGGTAATAGTATAACTAGGATATAGGTGTCGTCATCTCGCTTCGGATTAAATATGGACTTCGAAGGAAAAAAATTATACGTAAAACGGGTGTAATGGAGGGTAGCCGAATAATGTCAAATTAACAGGGAGTCAACGATACTGAAAGTTGTTGCTAAAAATAATAATAATAATAATAATAAGTATTCGAAGACGCTTTGAAAGGGTTAGCCGTCATTATTATCATCATCATCGTGAATGAAAAGGGAAAATAGCCGTGGAAAACAGATAACCTTTCGACGATATTCTTGGTAAGAAATAACGAACGAAAAGACGAATTTAAAAGTAAATATAATTAAAAACTTAACTAGATTACGAGAGACTATCGTATAGCCCAATTTCGTTTTATCAGTTCTTTATAGCGAGAATTACTACAAGATGGGGAAAACAAAAAGTAGATCCTGGAAATTTTCTTAATGTTATTCTATTATGGTTGCTTAATACTGTACATCTCCCCTCTTCTGCAAAAAAATTTAAATATATACATATATATATATATATATATATATATATATATATATATATATATATATATATATATATATATATATGAACATTATGAGCAGTTCATTCATTCGGCATTTTAACGGTAAATAAAAATTCGGAAAAATATTTCCATTATTGTAATTTTATATATATATATATATATGCTAGCTGATTTTGTACGTAAAAATAAACGTACAATACACGACGTTCGGCAAAGAACAATACGACGATGATGATATATATATATATTATATATATATATATATATATATATATATATATATATATATATAATTTTGAACAGGCGTTGAATGCAGTGATATTTAAAAAATAGTTTAAAAAGTAGTTAAAATAACTAAATTTTATATTGAAAGACCAAACGTTTTTCGATTATTAAGCCATTTTCAAGTGGACATAAATAAACATAAATGAAAAAATTGTAATAAACCAACAAACAATAAAAATGAAATATAAGAAAATCCTTAATCTAGAAATAAAATATTACACTGTGAAATAACATATTTGATTACAAACTAACCTGATGATGATGAATGTGAAAAAACAAAACGCAATCGACTGCTCTCACTGAAAATAACAAAAAACCTTCTAATATGTCCGATTCTCTTATCATGTGCTTCAAAACTGTAAGTCTACCAAATTACACCCTGTTGCCATAGAAATCACGAATCTATTATACCGTAAAGTTATTCTTAATATAATCTTATTATGGATCCGAAGTCATACAGAAATCAACTAATAAACAAAACAGCTACAGTAGCAGCCACTATTCAACTATATCCATTAACACCTATGAATCTGATATAATTGCTTCCATCAAACGCAAAGACAAATCAAGCATTTTATGATCTATGGAATGTTATTCTTACAACTAATCACCTCCGAGCTATCCGTTCTCATTTTTTTTCCTCGGAGATCTTTTTTACACAGTAGGAAGCATTCTACCCATGGCTACATTATAAATAAAACCGAACCATTGCGCACCCGCTGAGTCCAGACACCCTTAACACTGCGATATTTATTTCTTGTGTGTCCACAATACTCCACGTAGCGACCTCAAAAGTTCAGCTGCAATTCATTGCAAGAAGTTTTAACCCAGATTATTACCCAATTGCAGTACAAGCAGTTCTTCAATTTCTCCGAAATATACAGATATGATCAATGCAATAATTACTTTCGGGTGCGCCTGGCAGTAAGAGCAATAAATGGTACCAGACAAAAGAAAGAAAGAAACAAAAAAACTATTCAGCAATATACATAACCATCATACACTAACTGAAAAAACTCAAACCCTTTGTCTAATTATAAAAATTGATTATAAATTTATAATATATTTCTTAATATTAATTCATCAAAATTTATCATCGAATTTAATAAATTACTTTTACGTTTTTCTTTTATTATTTCCATACGTTTTTCTACTAGTTCACTTGTTTATAATGTTTTTCTGTATGTAAAATTTTATAATTTTGTTTAATAACTGTTGATTTCGTGTTTTAATTCTTTATAATGTTTTCTAAATGATGATTTTTCATCATTGTTTTTATACGAATTTAAATGTTTTTTAAATCTTATCGCGAATTGTCTGTCCGTTTCTCCTATACATTATCATCTACAGGCAAATCTTGTATATATACAGGTGATACAAGAGAGGTAAAAATACACTTCCTTGGGGGAAATCCAGCTATTATAATGTAAAAATCAGATTTAGCATCCACATGACTAACTCTGAACGTACATATGTAATATGCATCCAAACACACGTACGAGGATGATCGTACATAGGGACACCGATAAAAAAGTCGCGCACAAAGTATCAATCAATTATGGAAAAAGCAGTGCGAAGATTATAATGTATATATAATTGCCAATCGCGCAGACACCGAGTAATACGTTCTCCCCCGTAGACCTATAGAAAGGAATTATATGAAATACAAAATCATCATTCATCGCAGATATTTAATTAGTTCTTCGAATAATATCTTCCGTCTTAAATTCGTCGTAATAAAGACCAATAAATGGCTTATTCCATCGGCGGAACGTAACCAAAAATAATGTTTCGCAAAAAGAAACAAAACAAAATAAAAAAAAACAATATGCACAAGACGAAGCAAGAATCGATTAAGTTGTTAAAGATACCATCGACAAATAAGATGGATAGATACGTAACAATGTATATCTTAAAAAGGCTGCCTTGTGTCGAGAATAAATGGGAAAATGGAATTATCCAATTACGACCGCAACAACCAGGATGAAGGGAGTTGTTCGTTTAAAGCCGTGTTTTTCCGAAAAACAGAATAATAAAGATGATATCGATTTATATATATATATATATATAAAGTACAGAGAGAAAGAGAGAGAGATTACGAATTCATTTTAACAGTTTCTTTAGGGAAAATTTAAATTGGCACCGATTTGTGATCGCGATAATTTATACACACAGAAATACACATATATTTGAATAAATATATATATATATATATATATATATATATATATATATATATAATAAGGAAGTGGGGTGTGACGATGACAAGTGTAATAGAGAAAAATAAAAAAAATATAGAATGGAATAAAATAAACGATCGCATAAAAAACGCAAATAACAAACGGAATTGAGAATAGTGCAAACATTATCGATGATGATAATACGACAAAGATGAGAAGTTGTTTTAGTGGAGTTAAAATAAAAGAGATGAATATTATATACGTATACATATATATCTATACATATACGTACACATCCAGATATATATATATATATATATATATATATATATATATATATATATGTATATATATAAGAATAGAATGTACGATAAAGGGGAAAAACGTAGACCAGAAATAAGTTTAATAGCGTGTAAACCGTAAGGCGAGCTTTAGTTTTCACAAAAGGGTGTTCTTTCGAAAAAAAGTACACCACTATAGACATAATAAGTTGTGTTGGTATTCCAGAAAGAACAAAAACTAGAAGATAAATCAAACACATTCATTGGAAAAGGACCCAAAATCCAAAGTAAAAAAAAATATATATATATAATAAATAAGGATTATATAATAATAATCTTCATAATAATCATAATAGTAATCATAACAGCAATCGTTGTCGTGATAATCGTAATCGTATAAGAATAATCAGAAAAGGGAAATCGTTGAAAACCGAAAACAGAAATCGTCGATTCCCGTTAGCGGATAAAGAAAAAGTATATATAAAATAAAAAAGTTGTTTTTCAGAAAATAAGAAGGCGACATGGACACAGCAACGACAAACAAGTGAAAATTCATCCACGCGAAAGAAAATGGTTCGACTTTGAACGTCGAACGTGAAGAAAGGAACAAGCGAAGAACTAGGAAATATTAGAGTAACAGTCGTAGAAGAACACGGGGTGTAAAAAGATCGAGAAATCATCCAAATCGCTACACACAAACAGAACATATAATATATATATATAAATAAATAAAAGTATAATAGGCGTGTACATGTATGCAAAATCTTTCATCATTATCGTTATTATTAAAGGGCCTTATGATTTATTTGAGGAGTTCCATACTTTTGTTTGAAAGTTTTATGTATTACCCGGTATAAAAATAATGACGCTAATAGAAGCATATCGTGTATATATATATATATATATATATATATCATATAGATCATTCATTTTTTTATGGAGTAAACAATTTCCTACGTTCCTCATACGTTGAATGTTGTTTAATGTCGTCGCGTTTATTACAGAATACCGAAAAGGGGGCTGGTGGTGTACATTTGATAAAGTTCTCGGTAAGAAGCGAATTACATCGTCATTTCTTTTTCGTTCGCTGATTTTTCAAATATTTTCCTCTAACGAGAAAAAGCTTTGACGGAAAATTTCTTTCCAGATGATATTTTACTCTTCGCAGAAAAAAAGAGGAACATAAAAAGAGGAAAACAAAACAGCTAAAAGAAAAATTCAAAAGCTAAATTTAGCGTCTTCGTTTCGAGAAATTTTCCAATTTTCTTATAGGTTGTGTTGATCGTAGTGTGGTAGTGGTAATGATAATGAAATCGAGGGTAAAAGCCGAGCATCGTTTTATATTCTTTAACTCGCCGTTTTAACATGTATACACATATATAGACATCTTTATTTCGTTTCGAACGTCCATATAAAAAGCACAAAAAGTTTTACTTTCCGTTTAAATATTTTTAATTTTTACTATCCCGAGTGAAGTACTCAATTTTTCTTTTTTAAATTAAATTCATTTTTCTTGTATGTTTTTAAAATATTTTCAACGCTAGTTTAATCCGTAACCTCTTTCACTATCTCCGTCAAGTGTATATGTCTATTTCATCTATCTATATAGGCGTATGCGATAGAAAAAATACGAGTGTGTTAGAAATGTACACTATCCTAAACGAATGTAAAGAACCTCCTCGATACTACAAGAAGTAAATACAACGAACGGAAGAAGAACATTATCATAATTAGAAAAATACTATCAAATATTTCGGTCGTACAATAAGAGCGAGTAATTTTGGGAAGGAGCCTCGAAGAATGCTTGTGACGTTCGAGACAAATGGCGTTTTCGAGCAATACGATAGAAGAAAAACAGATTACAGGATTACAGACGAAAGTTGTCGAATGTAGAAGGGAAAAAGGTGTAACCGAGTTCCCTTTACTACGAATAGTATCGGGGAAAAATTACAAAGAACGTGTTTGATCAGTTCATAACGGGAATCATCATTGGGATAAGTCAGATGAATAGCTCAAAATCACTATATATGTCTTTACGAAAGATATTCAAGGTAAATTTGAAGGATTCTAGATAATTTTTAATATGTTATATAAAAGATATCAAGTGATCCTTATTACAATTTTGTCAATGCTAAAAGTTCACGGTATTATATTCAAAGCAAAAAAAAAGTCCTTAAAAAGAAGATTAATCTGAAAATACATAAGTGTTATTTTTCTTAATAAGGGTTTTCCGATGAAATGTTGAAATTGAAACGATAGTTAAAATTGAAACTACAAATTTTTATTCGACCGATTAATAACCATAACATAACTGACGCTCAGTATTTTCGAAGATGAAAAGATACGCGGACTTTCGGGTATAATTTATAAACCGTCAACAAAGCAATGATAGTCGTTTGGGTTGTACCTATTCGCCAAATAGTCTTATGCATATATATATATATATATATATATATATATATATCAATATATATCACAGCTTCCGCGGCTCATAAAATATTGGTATCCTCGGTCATCTGGTGGTTTTTGAATAGTATATGTATATGTATCCCAGATGGATGTTTCGGTATTTACGTGGGTCAAAACGATTCTTACAGATAAAATGATGACGTGATGTGGTGCGTATCAAGTCCGAGGTAAAACGTTGATTACATTATTCTCGGCGAATATTAATAATAGCTACCCGCGCTATCTATAGGCGTATGCGTGTATACACGTTTATTAACGTCATCTTAATGTAAAGTTCCAAAAGGAATTTCGTTGGCTAGAAAGGTCCGTCTTTTTCTTCTCGTTTCCCATCTTTTTCGAATGTAACCCGAAAGGTCGTGTCCTATTTTAAAATTAAAATAGAAACGACCACATATTATAATAGCCGCAGTATGTATAACGCGAGGGAATAAAATTTTGCGGTCGAATTAGTCTTTAAACGTAAAAGAGGGGGTTTGCAGGATTGAACTTTAGTAGCTGGAAGATTCGAAGAAGAACGCGAATAACACGTGTATACGGAGGTCGTTGAAATCATCCTAGTCTTCCGTTGATAAACTGTTGGTCATCAAGAACGTTATAACCAACGCATTCCGATGCGAATTGGTAAAATTACTAGAACCATAGTTCTCTCTCACTTCTGACGTCCATTGTTATTGTTATGTTATATATATATATATATATATATATATATATATATATATATATATATATTTATATAAAAATTTCGAAAGGGGGTGTAAATAAAAGGGATTATTTATTTTAAAATATTAGAAGATAGGTTGAACGAAAGAGTTAAAATAATTAACAACCACGGCATAATAATAAATAATTGGATGAAACGAAATTGTGCCACATTTACGAAAAGTGTAATAAAAACTGAATTTAGAAGTGATATACTCTCTAGATCGAATGACAAGATTAATCATATTTAAAACGTAATAAATAAATAAATTCGAATGTTATTTTTAAAAATTGTACAAACTCAAAAATCGATCCGAGTCACTTGACGAAATGTAAAATAGAAAAAAGAAAACAAATAAATAGAATAAAGAACGAATTAATTAAACGATTAAATCTCGCTAATAATAAGAAAATAACGCAGCCCGAATAAATAAATATATTTATATCCTGACATTCTCTTTTATTTCTCTTGTTCGTGACGACGTCACTAAACATACACAGATATATAGATATTAATAGTTGAAGGCATATTATGCGGTTTGAAAACGGACGAAAAAGTGATAATATTTACACCATATGAGGTAGCGACTGAAATAGATAATATGAATCCTCGAAAAGCTCCAGGTATTGATGGCATATCCCCAAAAAGAACTAACAAAAAAAGGTATAATTATGTTGACATATTTGTTTAATGCTTGTCTACGTTTAGAATACATGCCACGCTGTTTCAAAATAGCGCAAATCATTATGGTAAAAAAACATAACAAACCAGACGCTGATGTAGGGTCATACAGACCAATTTCGTTATTGCCAACTATATCAAAGTTATTCGAGAAATTATTACTCAAACGACTGTTGCCTATGGTTGAAGACTATATACCAGTACATCAGTTTGGGTTTCGACGGAATCACTCCACGATTTATCAAGTGCACAGGATCACAACGGTAATCAATAGAGCATTTGAGGGGAAAAACCGGCCGTCTTCTTAGACGTAGCGCAAGCTTTCGATAAGGTATGGCACGATGGGCTGACCTATAAATTAAGCCGAATTCTGCCAGGTAACATCTGCCGTTTGCTCATGTCTTATTTATCAGAAAGACAATTTAAAGTACAGCAAGAAAATGCTACTTCCGCATCCTACAACATAGAAGCTGGAGTTCCGCAGGGAAGCGTTCTCGGTCCCATCTTGTATCTTCTATACACAGAAGACTTACCAACGGATGCGCAAACGACGACAGCTACGTTCGCCGACGATACAGCTATATTAGCCGTTAGTAGTAGTCATTCTCAAGCTATAAATAAATTGCAAAACTCTTTGAACAGGGTGCACGAATGGGCATCAAACTGGAAAGTTAAAATCAATGAAGAAAAATCAACGCATATAACTTTCACATACCGACGAACAGATGTGCATCACCAAGTGTATTTAGGAGGTAAACCTGTTCCACAGGTTGACTCAGTCAAGTACCTTGGTATGCACCTAGATAGGCGGTTGAGCTGGGAAATACATGCCAGAATGAAATGTAAACAAATAAAGAAAAAAACTCAGCAGTTATATTGGCTTATTGGACGCAAATCGCCTCTAGACGTAAGGTATAAATGCCTACTGTATCGGCAGATCATAAAGCCAATATGGACTTATGGTCTACAGTTATGGGGCTGTATCAGCAGGTCTTCTAGAGCAAAGATCCAAGCTAGACAAAGCATAATACTAAGAGCAATTGTCGATGCATGCCGTTATTCGAGAAATGATGATATTCATCGAGACTTGCACATCTCGCTTCTAAACGAAGAGATTAGAAAATTCGCTACAGCACACAAGAAGAGGCTACACCAACATGTCAATGTGGAAGCTACCAATTTATTATATATTAGTCAAGACATCAGGCGTCTTAAAAGGCGCCACCCGTCAGACTTATTATGAAGTCATTAAATTCTATTACATAAATAGATTAATACAAGCTAATTTTCGTAGTCATGGTCAATGGACAGTACGCTCATGTACACTTGACTTGATCAACATCGTGTCATCATTATATTAGGTAACTCAATTTCTAAGGATCGCGACTTTATTGTAGCACTCTTGATATTAACCTTTCGATTTATTCCTTTAGGTATTACCGTTAATAAAGTTAGCGGACCATTTGCATTCTGCAGTACTATCACGAATGAATGTTGTGTGACTATATTGATGTTGGGTATCATGTTGGAAGTAATTTCTCGATAACTTTCGTCAGGAGCAGCGATATTAATGGATTGATTATGAATTTAAATTCGCTGTGGAACATTTTCAATATCAGTGAATATTAGAACTGCAGTTTCTATCGGTAACGTTAGTGATATCTAATCTGGTTGAGTTCGATGTCTGTTGGAAGCTGTATTTCCTGTTCGAGCGGCATTAGCATTTGATCGTCGATTTAGTCTACTAGGGATCTCTATTAAAATAAGTATTTCTAGCATCATTGAGAACATTAATATTTACGTTGACACACAGCATTTTATTGTGGAATTTCGATTGCTGCTTATATACTGAGCATCCTCTAGAGCTCAATGGATGATTACCGTCACACAAGGCACATTTTTCGGGTTCAGATGGGCTTCTTTACAAAGTTTAGTATCGTATATTCCAGCACACTTGACACAACGTAACAGTAAACTGTCGCAATTGATCGTGTGATCGAATAATTGGCGTCGTTTGCATTGTACAAAGCTGCGAGTTGTTTTTCGGGTTTTCAACTACTACCATTGCATTTAAGATACGAGTGATTTCAAATATTTCAGTAGTTTTTTTCGACAGTTTCAAGTCTATAAAAAACATGAGGAAAGGTTCTTTGGTTTTGTAGCGTAGAGTATTATTGATCTTGAAATCCTTTGGTCTCGATTTATTTTGTAATATCAACTATATCTGTAAAAGGGTATAAATTCTTACTCACCAACCTGATTATGAGACTTACGCGCTACCTACTGCGCTACCGAGGCCATTATGGATATGGTGCCTGTATTTGTATAAATGAATTCATACTTAAAACAATAAACAAACAACAAAGAAAATTCTTATTAAATATCTGCTCTTTCTACGGGACTGCACCTTCCTCGTCTGCAAATGTCATTAGTAAAATATTGCTTTTATACATTATTGGTCAGGCGATTGCTTCAGAATATAAAATAACTCTGGCAGCATTAGCCTCCTGAACGGTGCGTATTATTTAAAAAATAAAGCCCTTAAATCTAATCGATAGGCCCTCCTATAAAATCATGAAAAAATATATTAATCAAGTACTAATCAATATGTGACAGCAAAGATGGGACACTTGCGAAACAGGAAGAATAACTTATAATTTTTTCCCTTATATTGAAGCCAAAGGAAGAATGAAAAAAATAAATATTAATTTCTTCACATCTCAGCTTCTATCCGGGCATGGAAAATTTGGAGAATATCTCCACAGATTCCCACAATGTACAGTATGTTATAGTGACGAAGTCGACAATATTGAACACCTCATATACAAGTGTCCCGTCTTTAATGACTTTATCAAATTAAACCCAATCAATCTGTAATCCTAAACAAAAATAATATTCGCGATTAAGGACAATTGAATTTCAATAAAAACAAATTCAAACGTCATACCGATAATTCTGAATCATGTCATAAAACTGTATCTTGCATATGGTTTAGATCTGTCCAATATACTTCTAAAAATTTTTATGTAATAATCATTAGTACCCTAAGTTATTCTAAGCGTGCATTTGTAACAAACTTGTAATATTATTTTTTTCTAAGCTTGTATATATAAATTTAAGGAACACATAACCACTTGCACACACACACACACACACTATTCATCCCCCTTCAACTCTATTTTTAAGTACCTTGGCAAATTACACACAGCTGATGTTTAACCATGTATTATAACATAAGAGCATATGTTCATGTATACACTCTTTTCATTTTCAACTCAATGCATACTAGTTCCTTGTTCTCTTATAAACACATTTTATAAATATATTTGCATATCCACTTGTTGGAAAGATAAGATAACTTTTAATTCAAAATGTACATCCGACAATTGTAGGAGAAACTTTAAGATTTGTCATAATCTTACCCATAATTGGTGGATCTTCCATCGATGTTTTTTTTTTTTTGTTTACCGATGACATGACTACGGACACTGGAATTTTATACTGATTTCGTTAGATGATATTTCAACGTTGTTGTTGTTGTCATCCTCATCATTATTATCATTTGCGGTGGCTAAAAATTTAAAGATGTTTCTTTCAGTGCGACGTTAATGGGATTATCGTCCATAACATATACTACTGCGTTGTATTTAGGAGTACACCAATCATCACTGTCACTAATCGCTGTGGAGGAATGTTGACATTTAACCACATATCCTGTTTTTGATTTTTGAAGTCGGATTGGGTTTCCTGGCGAATTTATTCTCACTCGGGTTTGTTCGCCTTCATAACATTATTTGCGAAACGAGTAACCATATAACACAAAAACTAAATTGATTCTTCTATTGTAAATCCTCCACACTGATTCCCAATGTGCATAAATTTGTATATATAAACATGTATGATTATCGGAGATGTCTAGGACATGCCTGGGCCTAACATTATTTTGATGTGACAGAGCGTGATATATGTATAAATGGTTTACATATAGTAATTTGAGAATGTAGTGATTTAAAAAAAAAAAAAAATAAACATCCAAAAAGGAGTTAAAATTACTAACCTTTTTTTTTTCTTTATGAAAAATCACAAATCTTTTCGACTGTTAAGCCATTATCGAGTGAATATAAAAATGTTTATTATAAAAATATATAAAAATTTATAAAAATATAAAATACACAATGTACAAAAATTATTTATGCGACAAAACAGTATTTTCAAATAGTCTAATAATGAATGTGGTAAACAACACAATCAGCAATTATAAAATTTATACATGAACTAGGGGTTTTATCCGCCTCTGCTACCCAACGGGGTTGCTACCCAACGGGAGTAGTGCCTATTTTTGGGAAGCTGTTGGGGATTAATTGTGATTAAATACCGTTCAAATAGTGCAGGGGCTCTGACGAGTAAAACAAAAAAAGTTTCACCCAAATTCGACTAAAATTCGCCAAACCCGCCCTTTGAATGGGCTCCGCAAGTGGGAAGTCTACATAAAACAAAAATATCGTTAATTTATATATATTTTTCCTGAAATTTGCCATCGGATAAAACCAAATTCGTCGAAATGACGTCATACTGCAGTTGCTGTTGAACTTAAGACACGCCCGCCGCTATAAAACGTTATTTATGTACGCGCGTGTTATATATATAAATTAAATTCGTCGAATACCCCATTCTTAAGCGATTTATCGCGCAAAAAACCTAATATATATTGATGATTTATATATAACCCCTATCTATCATAGGGGCCGTAAAAAGGGCGCAAAACCCCGAAACCCTTTAACCTCAATTTGCTCGACGGCTCGACGAGTATTCGCTATAAAAATACGCGAATACCGTCGTTAGACGCGTATTTTTGATCGCCCGTAACTTTCGTTGGAATTATTTTCTCAAATTGCTAATAGTTCACGAATTATTGCGAAAAATCGAAATTTGCAAGAAATCGAAAGGGGGTCCCCTTTTGAAATTTTCGAGTTCGGTTTGAAATTTCTTTTCAGGGCGTTTTCGCTTTTTACCGTAGATCTTATACAGTAATGACTATTTCCGAAGTCGGAATCGTTTAAAAATTTTTACCTCGCTCGCTATGCCTAATAAAAAGTTATGTATGTACGTGCTTTCAAATAGTCTAATAATGAATGTGGTAAACAACACAATCAGCAATTATAAAATTTATACATGAACAATAAACACCATAGCGAATAAAATAAAAATAAATAAAAACATCCAACAATATGAAATTTATAAATAAACATAGAAGTGCAATTGCATAATTGTTTACGTATAAATTTTATACTGTTGGATGTTTTTATTTATTTATTTTTTATTTTGTGGTGTTATTGTTTATGTGTTAAAATTTTATATTGCTGATTATTGTGATGTTTACCGCATTCATTATCAGATTATTTAAATACACCGTTTCATCGATTTGATAATTTTTGTAAATTGTGAATTTTATATTTTTATAAATTTGTATATATTTTTATAATTTATATTTTTTATATTCATTGATAGCGACTTAACAGCTGAAAAGTTTTGTGATTTTTCATTAAGAAAAGTTTTTAGTGATTTTAACTGATTTTTTGTTATTTATTTTTTATACGTAATACTCTGTAAGAAATACAAAAAAATCCCGTCCTTATAATTGTATATAATAATTCTTGTAAATCCAGTCTGTATGTTTTATTTATGTTTATTATTTATGCCAAATCATATCCTTCAAAGAGCCAATAGAAAAAGAATTAAATCGTCGAATAGCGATAGGGTGGAAAAATTTCTGGGCATTACAAGAAATATTTAAACGAAATATTAATCGCACAAGAAAAGCACATATTTACAATACATGCGTCCTTCCTGCCATTACATACGGTGCGCAAACATGGTTACTGACATTTAGACAAAGTAGAAAAATTAATTAATAGCTGAAAGAGCTATGGAAAGGAAAACGATCTGGATAACAAGGATAGACAAAATCAGTAATAAAGTATTACGAGATAAGTCAAAAACAGAAGATGCTTTCCGTAAAATACTGGAAATTTACCAATCAATAGGAAAAGATTGAGGCGAAGACCAAAAATAAGGTGGAGGGACGATATCGTCAAATACGCAAATGCAGTCTGGATGCGTAAATCTCTTAATTGGATGGACTGGAAACAGCTAAGAGAAAAATATATAAACGTTCAATAAATTGGAAGAGGCCAATGCTCGATTACGGGCTTAATTTCCCTAATACAGTTAAACATATTAATATTAGTTTTTAGCATTAAGGAAAGCTATAATAATATTAGTTTAGCATTAAGAAAAGTGATACATATTAGTATTAGTTTAGCAAGAAGAAACTAGTTTAGCATTAAGAAAATAATATTTGTAAATTTTAACTTAAAATTGAAAATATAGGCTATTGTAATTGTAACACACATATATATATATGTGTGTGTGTGTATATGCACACGTAAAGGATGTGAAAATTTGTTATAAATTGTTTTTTTTTAATGAACTACTAATTTGCTGATATTTTTCCATTTCTTGGGGATCTAATGAGATGAACAAAAAATAAATTAATAATAATGCAACGAACCAACCAGTAAGTATTTTCTCATTTATTTTATTATGAATATTATTATACAAAAAAACAATTCCACGTTCCATTTACTTTGGTTAAAATGGCGTAAGACCTACAGAACAAAGTTGAATTTGTCGCGCGCGAATTTCACTCGTTATCTGAAATAGTCGAATTTTTCGGACGAACTTGCGGGAGCATTCCCAACGGTGACTTTAAACGATAGAAAACTTATTTCAGAAAACTCAATTTTATCCGGCTATACTCCCCGCGTATATTATGGTGCGACCGGCGCGTATAATACGCAAATACCAGATAAGGAATATAAAGCAAGAGGAAAAAAATATTTAAATATACATATTTTATATATATATATATATATATATATATATAAGGAGATAAGAAAGCAGGATAGGAAGTCGTTCGATTTCGTCCTTTATCCTTATTACTACATAGGCGCCTATTTATTCCATCAAATTGCGTTTATCATCAACATTCATCTAGACGAAAAAGGAAAAACCCCTTTCGCCATATTTTCTACTTGGTATATAAAAGAAAAGAAAAACAACACGTGACACGTTATTGCGTCATTTCCATTTAAAATGTAATTTCATTCGATTTGTCGAATTTTTTATCGATATTCTCGTCACCTAACCTACGACCGTTATGTGACGCCACACATTTAGGCAAACAGTACACGATAATCTTTCACTTAGGGCTAGGTCGTAGGAGGGAGGTACTAGTTTTTAATAAATACGTGAAATAAAGAAACAATGGAGCCAAGTTCAAAATATATACAGATATATACGTAAATATATGTTGCAGTTCGTACGTAAATTTTATAAATTTTTAGATTTACGATATATCTATGTAATAATATTGTAAATGTATATATTGTAGAATAGTATGGACTCGTCCACAAGCAAAATATTCCTCTAATCAATATTTCATTTTATCGGGTTTATTAAACTTTCTCATGTCATTAAAATCCTCCTCATTTATAATTCCGGATACATATTCCGCGACAACTGACTTACTTGCTATAATGCCGTGGTATTAGTTAGCTAATACGACTAGAATAAGTCCGGTATTCAAAGTAACTTTATTGCCGATACTCTCGCCAGAGAAGCCGTTCATACAGAGCACTTATTCCTGCACTTATTTCCTTAGATCTGGTATCTATCACAGACTCCCCGGTAACCTGGGATTGGTCTATCTCCCTTGGTATTTCAGACTATGCACATCAACTACTATCGTAAATGCATTTCCACCATTACCAGTTTAAGTTCCGGAAACAATCAATTTCCGACGTATTCGTTTAGGCATTTGTAATTCCCCTTACTGCTTCCATCTCATAGGCATATTATCTGTGATGAAAATCAAAATTTTCTTTATCTCTCCCCCTATACCAACGCGAGCAAACCTCTCTATTAAATTTATTGATATCAATACTTCGTCCGCATTTCAAATTAGGTGTTTCATTTGTTGTCTTCCTGTTTTAATCAGATTGTGGAATACAGCATGTGTTAATTGAATTGAATAAAAATCACTGTTAATTCACGGTACGTCAGATTCCGTTTCGGGAACGATACGTCACGTTACTGATGTCGACTTTTATTCTTCTAATTTTACAGTTATTATTAATAAGCGGCTCCAGTGTATACAATCTTACTTGTACGCGTTGTTAAATCGTCACCTAAAATTATTATTAGTAGATTTTTGCATTTTTAAAATATTTTCTTTTTTCTTTTTTTTTCATTAAGGGTTCTGCTTCAACTAGCACAAGCGTTTCAATATATATATATATATATATATATATATATATATATATATATATATATATATATATATATAAAGTTCCAGAATTCTACGCGTTTATCACAACTTCTTTAAAAGCATTAAACGATTGTTACGTATTAACCGATGATAATTTTTAAATCGAATTTCCGCTTTGTCTAGAGAGTTCTCGGCCTATTTCTTTGTTTCGTTTTAAATAATAAATTATACATTTATTTGATCGGGCCTATTTTATTTTTATTTTCACTTTTTTTTTTTGGCCTAAGGAAAAATGTTCATTCGTCAGAGTACGAAAAGAAAATATCAGAAAATTCAGATAGGGTAGGTGGTTTTTCCATCAAATTTACGAAGCTTTACGCCTCTCCAGGGTAACATTATAAGATTTATGTCAGCGATCAGCTTTTAAAGCTATTCCTTTACCTGATACTTTTATATCGCATGACATATTACGCGCGCACACGTATAATATAAATACGTACACACAGGCATATATATATATATATATATATATATATATATATATATATATAAAGTATATAAGTATATTTCAGTATCGGGCCATTATTTTATGCACCGCTTCGTTCTTTCAATAGCATCTATAGTCGTGCATCTCTGTCAGATATTTCATTTTGTGAAGACAGTATACATTGACCTTTGTCTTCGTCCTAGTCTTAGACCCGTAATACTCGAGAGGCAAAGAGTTTTTATTTGATAAGAAAAGTTTTATTATTACATTATAATAACGGTCATTTATTATTTATAACCCCTTCAATCGTACGGTTGATTCAGTTCGTCTTCTTCACTTCTTGGCCATTTATTTTTTGATACCTTTTATACGAGTTTTAATTTTTATTTACCATTATTATTTTTTAAATTAAATAATTATAATAAACCACGGGTAATTTATAAATTAACTATTTGAACCCCAATTTTAATGATATTTAACGTTTTATGACGATACATAAATATATAAAAGCAAATATATATATATATATATATATATATATATATATATATATATATATATATATAGAGCGGTGGCATGGTTGCAATACCACTCTACTGTCTATACGAAGCTTTACGTTTAAAGCTAGCACCAGTATAAAGTTTTTCATCATCATATAATCAACTCATCACATAACGTACATTATATATATATATATATATATATATATATATATATATATATATTCTCAAAGGAAAATAAAATATTTTCAGTCATGTAATTCGAGGAGATGAATATAAACTACTGCAACACTGTGTGGCTACAAGGAAGAAAATCACTGCGAGGAATAATATAATTAGGAAGCTAACCAGATCTGGCTGAGATGGCCAGCCGCACACGTTGAGGATATCAGAATGAACTATTTATTAATTAATTTGCGTTTATTAATAATTTACTTATTACTTATGCTTTCTGGTTCACTTAATGTTTTAAAGTCATTCCACAACTTTTATACAGAAAATGCACTTTTACAACGGATACCGCTTCACCATGGCCTCTTTACTAGATCTCAAGTTTCCATAGTTTTCATTTGAATCCCCACCACATCGGTTTTCCTGGAAATGAAGCTATTGACCGATCTTCCAGGGAGGCGTCCTTGCTTCCACACATTTCCGCTCGCCTCTCTCTCTCTCTCTCTAGCGGTGTTAAATTGTCTGAAATCTCTCATATCTAAATCCTGGACATGTGTGTGGACGTCTAATCAACAAACTACCTCCTTTCTATCAAACCTAATCCACTATCTCAGTTCCCATTTCCCTTCCGAACAAGAAAGATAAATGTTATCCTTACCAGACCCCACTCAAATTTTACCCATTCCTATGTTCTTCAAGGAATAGACCCCCTTTTCTGTCCGTTTTTTCAAATGTCACAACTGGTTATATCCCACATACTGCCACGTTCTCACAACATTTAAAATCCAGCACAGCCTTCCTCCTTCCTTACTTCAACTCTTATCTGAATCTACAGATCATATCCATGTTTTCTAGTTCCTGGATTCACTTGACCCCTTGAATCAGATCTAGGACTACAGTAAGTCCATGGGTGCAAATGGCCCGTTATTGCAGCCGGCACCCGTACGATCAAATAATAATCATTAAAGTTTTAATTTTACTATAAAACGTTTGAGAAGGCATATGAAAGATGACCTAGTATTGATTCTACCATGTCCGGATATCTCAACGCGAACTAGATTCTACAACAGACCCTCAACAACTTACATCAATGGACACTTGTGTCCGGCGTCCAGTTCTCAGCTTCAAAGTCTACTGCTGTTCATTTCTGTCGTAAACGAGTTCATCTTAATAACAATCATATTCCTTCGGCCGAACTATTAATTATTTAGGACTCCTGTTTGATAATAAGCTGTTGTGGAAACCACATATTCAATATGCAGATGCCAAACAATCATCATTTACAATCGATAGAACCTATAAATAATACAGCTTTAAGAATCTGTTCTGAAGCATTTCGAACTACTCCGACCACTAGTTTACTAAATAACTTAGGAATAAAGAGCTTGAAATTTCGTCGATATTTTCTTTGCGCTTCCTTCTATTCTCATCTAAGAATAGTTCCTAATCTTACTGTAGTCAACCATTCAACAGCGTCCCAAAATTGACAGATCTTGCTATTCAACTACCGTCGATTCAATATGATTATTTAACTGCATTACCGCTTTGGATCTCTTTAGATCGTGAGTTAAACCTGGCCCTTCTTCAGCCCGAATGTAGGCAAGATATCAGAAATATAAAAACATTCGGATGCTACATATAGATGGCTTTTTAAACACTGTAGGATGTGCAGTGTCTACAGACAACGAGATCGTTGTGCGCTATTCCTTACCACCTAATTATTCTATTCTCTCTGCTTCCTCGCTATGTTATATATAATCGAAAACCCAAACAGAGATTGCCCTCAATCTGCGGTATTAACACATTCATTCTCGGCAATTTCTAATTATAATCTCTTCATCAACATCCAATAGTTAAGACGATCATTGTCGTCAATAGAATCAATACATCGACCGATAATGGTTTCGGTTCTTGGCCACTCTCATATTGCAAGTAATGATATAGCAGAATGGGCTGCCAAACAGCTACTACTATGCTTCCTCATCCGAATCTTGCCATTCCTCGTGTAGATGCTTTAAAATTAATATCCCATCAATTAAATCATAAGTGGCAGTCACTATGGGCGTATATGCTAATTACTAATAAATTGAGATCAATAAAATTAGACACTGCGCATTTCATTATTTTCTCTGAATTATCACGGAAAGCTGAGTTTTACGTCGTCTTCGACTCGCTCATACAGCTATCACTCACAGTTACCTACTTCAGCGTTAACTTCCTCCGGGTTGTTCCTGCGGCAATAATATCATCTCCAGATAACATACATCGTGTTCTTCGATTCATCAAATCATCTGACCTTTCACTTCTAATCCGAATCTTCTCATCCGTGTCTCCGGCTTTGCAGCAGTATATATGACACACATTAGTGAGAAGATACATGAACGGTGTGTATTATATAGGGGGTGTGTGTGTGAACATGTAGAAAATCAGCGCGAGAATCCTTGTTAAAATAATGGAAAAATGGCGAGAATAAGTTTTAATCATTTAAAGTTTATTTAAATAGTTGAGTACAACGTATATTATATAAGTATAATACAAATCATTCAATTTATACGAATTGCTTCTAAAAGCACAATACGAAGTCTGAAAATACATTTGATAGTGTCATATGTAATTATATATGGGGAGCCCTTTTCATGCTCGAGATGATAGTGCTGTCTAAAAAGTTGATAATAAAGAGTACAGTATTCGTGTTCAAATTGCGCGGATTTAAGGGGTGTAACATTTTTGGACGAAAAATGCACTAAATTTTTTGTCGACAGAAAATTTTTGTAAAACGTTAAAATGCAATACCGAATAAACACTCAAAGTAAACGGAATAAATATACATACATATACATATATATATATATATATATATATATATATATATATATATATATATATATATATACACATACACATAGACGTTGGTTGAATTGATAGAACAATTTCGAAAAAAAGGATCGTTATCTCTTCGGTCTTCGTACTTACCGTAATAATTTCGTCTCTTTTCTTCTGTTACTATTTCGCGGAGAAGCGACAGTTTTCCACCGCTTTTAATTTATCACTTCCTAAAGTCTATACCGCTGTGTACTTTCCGTTTTTCGACGAAATCCCAAAAACAACAATAGGGTTTACTAAATTGTCTCTCATTCTTTACCATTTTACTCTATCGAACACGCACACACCGATACACATAATAGAACTTTAACTTACGCGCACAACTGACTCATCGACAATGCAGCGAAAGGAATTCGGAATTCCTGTTTCATTTAGTTTACTTTGGCTTCTATTCGGGACGCTATTAGCTTTCGCTATTATTATTACTACTATTACTAATATAGTAACTGTTATACGACGACCTCCACGATGATACAACTGATACACACGCCTTGCTCCATTTTCCGAATGGAGCACCGGAGATCGTTTAGAGGTGCTTCATTTTAACCTATTGTAATAACGCCGGCGAATTAAGTGTATAAACTGCGTATACGCTAACACACGTACGAGACGATTAAGTGTACTTCCCGAGAAGAGATATAAATAAGAATAAAGAAAAAGACGATGTGGAAGGAAATAGTACTCGATTAGAAAGAGAAATAAAAATACAGTGAAAGAAATTTAATAATAATAATAGTAATTCAGAAATCGAAGTAATAACCCCTGATAAACGAGCGGACATAATGAAATAAGCGATAAACTTTCGCGTGATTATTAATTTTAAGTCGGGATGATAAAACGCAGTATAAGTTTAATTTTGCGTCCAGTTACATAATAGGAACTAGTACCACGTCGGGTATCATTTTTATAAATTAAATGGAGATTTTCGTTGTAGAAAAGCTACCGGAAAGCTGAAAGTTAAAAACATGGTAATTTTTCAGTTTCGCAATATTGAGCCGGTACAAAACTCACCGATAGCAACTCTAATAGCTTTATTGTGCATACGGTATGAAGTTTTTTCGATGTAATTACACTAGTAATTAAATTCGACGTCATTTTTACAATATACCGAAATTTTGTCCACTCTCTAAGATGTACGGACCAATTTTCTCAGAATATTCGTGTTCGTATAAAGTGTAAAATAAGTTGCTTATAGGTGTTCTCTCCATTTTGAAACATTTAAATAGTAATATTCGGAATATAACTGACAATACAAAGTTATTATCGGTATATTCTAAACCAATTGTTAATCAGCGATCATATTTATCGGCGGTTAATAAGAAAATTCCATAGACATCTGTTATTCGACCTTCACCATTATAATGCCTGCCCGGTTTGGTGATCAGTTTTCAACAGTACACTTAAAACATTACAACTGATTCAAAATCCATATTGCCGAGTTATATTAAATCGTCACTAGTATGCAAAACTTATTTTTTTTTTTTTTTTTTTTTTTTTTTTTAAATTTACCTGTTACAATCTTAACTTAACGTTAAATAAGTAACTATATTATAAAGCTTATCACATAACACAGAACATATCTTATTACGTGATACAAACGAGTGTGAAGCCGTTAGCCCACTGGCTAAAGCTTCCATAAAAAAGTTTATCGCCTACAAGACTAGGTCTTGTGGTTTATTGCGCTTAAGGCGTCAAATGTCTAATCGTGTGTCGAGAAGTTTCACTGCTTCCATGTTGACATGATGGGAAAGTCGTTTCTCGAGCTGCTTTGCGCATTCCTTGATTACATCGTTAACGAACATGATCTGAAGATCGCGGTGTATATCATCGTTACGCGAAAATCGATATCGACTATCGTACGCAGGATGACATTTTGTCTCGTCTGAATCTTGTCACGATCCGTAGCTGAAGGCCATACATCCAAATCAGTTTTATTATTTGTTGGTACAGTAAACGCTTACACGATACGTCCAACGTAGAATTCCGACCGATAAGCCAGTACAGTTGACGCGTTCTAGCCTTAATCTGTTTGATTTTGGATCGGATGTGGATTTTCCACGTAAGGCGCTTATCCAAGTGCATACCAAGGTATCGAGCTGACTTTGCTTGTGGGACAACTCGATCACCCAGATAAACCTTATGTTGCGCATCGACTTTGCGATAAGAGTAAACGACATGGACAGATTTAGCTTCATTCGGCTTGATCTTCAATGTAACTGTCCAGTTTCTAACTCGGTTGAGCGCGCGTTGAAGTTTTGCTGCGGCTCCAGCTTGACTGTCGCTAACCGAAAGTATTGCGGTGTCATTAGCAAAAGTCGCAGTTGCTGTTTCGTCATCTGTAGGCAAATCTAGCGTATACAAGAGGTACAAGATAGGTCCAAGAACGCTACCTTGTGGAATTCCAGCTTGTATACGGTAGAATTTTGACTCAGCATCTTCGTGTGCCACCCGAACTTATTTATACGCGTTCAGAATTGTGTATTTCACATTTACTCTCCTGCGTAAATAAATTATCTAACAAAACGCGTCAGAATAAATCGATTAATGTTATAGTAGACTATTATATGCAAATCCCACCATGCATAATTCTATAGAATTAGGTTATTTTTAACATATTCAGCTTCTATTTCAATTATTATTATTTATAGAGTTACTTGTGTATACGTATAAGTGATATGCATATATATATATATATATATCAAACATTATACGAAGCGGACTTTACAAATGAGTCATGTCAAAGTGAATTAGCACCAAAAAAAATATATATACGTTAACACATTCTTACATAAAGATGAATTGGCGAAAATACGTGTGGTATCCAGAAAATTGATGTAATACTGTACATAAATTATGTATCGTTCGTGTTTATTTACACATATATATATGCATGCATGCACACAAGCGTTATGTATTGTAACTTGAATATGACGGTATATTGCCTGGCAAGTTATCAGCCTACAGTGAGTTATCAACTTCGACAACAATGCGCTGCTGATACCCATAACTCAGTTCAAAGAACCAGCGTAACGCTGCGTTATCTATCTGTAATGAGCGTACAGAAGACGAAAGTAATCGTTATTTTAGTCGGATGACTTACACTGCACTGTCGTTCTTCTTGTGTTGTAATTTGATTTAACGGAATGTAAAGCGATCTAGTAGATCTAGGTCGTTTTTTTTTGTATCATACTTCGTGATATTCATTTTCTCGAGGTCTGCCTTAACTTCTCGGAAGCACGTTTTTGGGTTCTACAGTTTCTATCGAAGTGCTGTAAAATTAATTTTGTTCGGTATTTTCTTTATTTTTCCATATTTTACGATCAAATATCGGCCTCAGAATGTTACCCACTATCGTTATTGTGATTATTTAAGTACTATTATTAATCCGGCGAGTATTATTTAAAAATGCGTTGTTTCACACCGTCCAAATATAAATTAGGTCGTTCGTTACGTAGAGTTGATAGGTAATTTGTTCCGACGGTTGATAGTAAGTTTCATTTCCAGTTCGTACGATTAAATAGAATTTCCCGATAGGAGGTCTCCCGGTTTTGTAATTGGTATATAGCATGAGAGAAAATTTTGAAATGTAATTTCGTGTTCTAGTATCAATGTCAACCAATCCTAGGAGTAGCGGATACGATAATCATCAACTGTCGCGGCCGTCGACCGATATGAAACAACAGCCCTTCTTATAAGGCCACACATTCGTAAGTTACGTATATCGATCATTACGTACCGAGGTTCAGACGCGGCGTATTATTTCCACGATCAAGTATTTAACACACTCTTTGGGCGTGTATATATATATATATATGCGTGTGTGTGTATATTGTGTGAGAGAGAGAGAGATAAAGACACAGCCAGACATTTAATTAATTATTCCGGCACTCCGTCCCCAACTTTGTTTCGATGGCAGGATCTTGTTAATAGGCTTGTTCGAAATTATTTATTTTCCAATTTATTTTATTTTGCTTTTTTTTAGTATTCCTCATAATTAAACATTACTTTCAGTTTATATATATATATATATATATATATATATATATATATATATATATATATATATATATATATAAGGTTAACGCTATTAGTCCCTACTTATTTCGTGCCGTTATTATAAATTTCATTAATATTACCGGTCAACAACACACAATAATTACGATAATAGTCAACACATAAGTTACGAAAACAATAACAATAATTAAAGCTTATAATTATTATACACACACGCACATATATACATATATATATAAGTATAGATGCATATATGTGTCAGTGTGTGCGTGTTGATCGATTAAGTAACTTTACGATTTAAACGAGAAATGGACCTTTAATTAAACCCTCTACCGATATATGAAAAAGGTTATTAGCATAATAAGTAGCGCAATTGGATCGGCGTGCAGGTAACCTATACGGTATATCAGTATATTAGGTAATTTCTCCACTCGCCACGTTTAAGGGGTTAATAATAAATACCCCAACAATTTTTTTTTCACCCTTGAGTAACGGAATGGGTTAATCGGGGGGGTCGAAATTTATTAGCTTCAAGGAGACTTCACTTTACTTATTTATTTATTCGTATAACGATATTCTCGCCCAGGACTATATAGCGCACAAAACCGACGAATTTTAAGTAACTCCATCTCCTAATTATTAATAGCCGTAATTACTTTTTATTACTTCTTCCAGCCATCACTCATTTGTCCTTTCTTTTTTTTTTTTTTTTTAAGTTCAAAGAACATAAACCGAAAAAATTGGTTAAATTTTCGTCATATACGCGCGCGCGCGCGCACACACACACACACACACGCACACACGAAATCGGTACTGAGATTACGTATTGAAAAAAAAAATAATTAAATAGATGAACAATTATATATTTCCTTTATTGATATAGAGAAGGCATTTTGACCACGTGACGTGGTGAGCACTATTCTCAAAATTATAAAAACTAGGATTAGACTATAGGGACAGAAAAATAATATGAGAATAATATAAAGAACAAACCGCAACAATAAGAATTGGCGATTCAAGGGGAAAGGTAAAAATACAAAGTGGAGTAAGGCAGGGCTGCCCATTATTTCTCATGCTCTTTAATTTGATAATAAAAGAGTCAATTAATAAGATGAAAGAGAACACTAAAGGAGTAAAAATAAATGGAGTAGAAGTACATTGCATAAGATTTGCGGATGATATTGCTTTAACAGTGGGGAATTGACAACAGCTACAACAACTACAAATATTTTTGGAAGAAATTAAATTAAAAATAAATACAAGAAAAACAAAAATATTAGTAACTGCAAACAGGGAAAATAAAATACGGATAAAAATAGACAACGAAACTCTAGAACAAGTAACACACTTCAAATATGTAGGAAGTACAGTAACATAAAGGTAGAAGTGATATCGAAGTAAAATCAAGAATAGGCCAAACAAGCTTTTATGAAAAAAAAAAAGTGCTATTCGACAAATATATCAAATTAACCGTAAGGAGAAGACTAATGAAAACGTACATATGCAATATTTTTGTTATACAGTTCGGAAACATGCGTGATAATAAAAAATCTTGACCATTTGGAAGCCTCCGAAATGTGGGGTTGGCGCCGTTTAACGCACATCTCATGGACACAGAAGAAAACAAATGTGAAAATACTACAAATGGTAGAACAAGAAAGGGAGCTGTTAAAAACAATAGAATGAAGAAGAAATCGATTTTTGTGACACATGGTAAGCCACAAGACCTTCATGACTACAATGATTGAAGGGAAATTAAACGGGAAGAGGAAGAGAGGAAGACCTCGAGCCACATAGAGAAAAAAAGAAACGAAAATGAATTATCAAGATATTAAGAACGCAGTTTAAGATAGAAAAACATGGAAATGAATAGTGGGTTAAGGTACAAAATCAAGGCAAGGATCTTAATAGCAATGATGATGATGATAAATGAAATCATTATGTCATATTAAAAACCATGCTCTTTTCTTGTATGTTCTTCCATTTCTTCTTGTTGCCTGCTATGTTCATAATCTCTTTATATGTAATTTGTGTTCTCCCTTTTATCTGATCTATCCACGTTGTCCTAGTTCTTCCCCTTTTCTATTCCTTCCAATTTTCCATCTATTATGTTAGCCATAAAGACGTTATGGGCAGCATGTGCCCTAGAAGTCATTCTCGCCTTTAGTGTATTGTTTCCAGCAATTTCCTTTTTTCATTTACCATTTCCAAAATTTTGCAATTCCACTTCTTCTATGTCAGTGAGATCTTCATTATGTGACGACATCCATACATTTCCAAGGCTTCCAAACTTTTTTTTTTGTTTTTTTTTTTTTTTAGATTTTCCGTTAACATCAATGCTCCAGATGTATGATTTAAATAATTTTTCATTAATTTTATTTTAAACCCATACTTCTTCCTATATTCATCATTATGATTCTTAAATATTTCAAACGTTCTACTTGATCTAAAATTTTTGTAGATTCACTTTCACATTAACCGTTTCGAGGATTACTATACAAACGGAAAAGTCAAGCGCTAATTGTTAAGCTTAACAATACAAAACTACCTGTAGACACAATGGTTAAGTATTTGGGATTACGTCCGAACCATCGCTTAACTTGGAAACAGCATATGCAGAGTATATATATATATATATATATATATATATATATATATATATAAAGAATTTTAAAAATGTATTAAAATAATAAACGTTTAATATATAAAAGTATCCAAAATCCTGTTTGGACATACGTTGTGCAACTTTGGGAATCACGAGCTTAAACATAATACAAACTCAGCAGACTAGTATCCTTAGACTTATAACAATGGCACCATAATACGTGACAAATCCAACTCTTCATGAGTACTTAAGAATGGAATATGTGGCAGATTTTATTAAAGGTTATGCTCGGAAGTGCGCAGAAATTATCCGAATCGTCTTGCTGTAGGATTACTAGGAACGGGTAATGATGTAAAACGCTTGAAGCGTATAAAACCGCAATCCCTTGTTTTAAGATCGAGGTAACCGGGTATTATTTTACTAAATGGCTTCGTTGGCAAACTTGAAAAAAATATTATGGGACGGTAGAAACTTTCACAAAAAGTTCAAATCGTTCAAATATAAGTCTTCACGAAAAGATTTCCTTAATCGGACACCATAGATGAACATCTCGTGTTAGGGTAAATCTAAGAGATGAATACATAAAAACGAAAAAAGAAAACGCTACCGTACAAGTATTTGGCCAAAAAAATCTAATAATTAATAAATAATAATCTAATAATCGCAATATTTAACCGTTTGGTTTTTTTTTTTAAGAAATTTACTGATCAACCTTTTATAGCATTTTATATCTGTCTTTTTCGTTAGTTCTGGTCATAAATTTCAACATGTTATAATATTCCCGGTCGATGCTAATAATATTATAATTAACCTAATGAGAAAGATATCGTGTTATCTTTTTTTCGCGTGTACGCGTTATTTCGTTTTTATCCTTCATTAGGAACTTCCTATTCGTTTTTCGACTTCATTAATTTCGCGCTAGATTGACCGGTCAGACATTATCATTATCAGCGATATGTGACAGGCGCTTTCCATTTTTATGCTTATTAATATAAGCGACTTGTCCGTATTAAAGATATATATATCGAATTTTTATTCATCCCTGCGTGTACGTTAGAGCGGGTTTTTTCGATTTTCTGATTAAACCAAACCCCCCAAAACCAACCAAAACGCTATTGTATTAGTAAAACGTATTCAACTGATATCGCTCTTATCTTGACATTAACGAGCTCCGAACCATAACCATGTCCGTTTCATTGATACATACAGCTCTACAAGTCTAACAGAAGCCATTAACCTTAATTACAATATTTAAAAATATGGGACGTATATTAGTAAAATAAGCGTATACGGTAAGCTTAATTTCGATCGAAAGTTTTTCGCTATTTAGGGTTAACATTTAATTATCGAAATGAAAGCTTATACGGACGACCTTAAATGGAAGTGTAATAAGGTTTTATTCATTATTATTATTATTACGGATTCATCGTATTTCGAGGAAAATTCGAGCGAGGACAATATTTTCAGTCGATTTTTGTCATTTTCGAATATCGTATAACAGTTTTACATTTCCCTCATCAGAATCATTATTACAGATATGTAATATTGAAATAAATTAAAATTAAATTGAATTGAATTTAAATATTATCATTAATTAACGCTGATTATAATTCGAGATTATCATCATTTAATTTCGACAAATAATTGCAATTCGGAATCGTTGTATTTCATCTTTTTTACCTTGTTGCTAGCGTAGTTTATATGTATTTGCTGACAATTTATTAACAGGTAATTTATTTGTTTACTTGTAGTAGCAAAAATTACTAAATTAAATTTGATTTAATATTTTTAAGTTCATTATAATTACGACCGGTATAGCATATTTATGCATATACATGGTAGGAGCGCAAGTTATTTTATTCTATTATTTACAGGTTCGGGTAATGTAGATAAAATTTATAGTCGTACGTTATCGCGTCTCAGATAAAATCTGATAAATCACCGTAGCAAGAATTTAACGCAGAGGTATAATTTGATTTAGTAGTATAATTTACTGTGCAACAGATCTCTATGCCTAGGCATCAGGCAACACATTGTACAATCATACGTATTTCCAATTTTGTTGTACGGTATAGAAGCAGTAACGCTAAATAAAAATCAAATTAAACGGTTAGAAGCAACGGAGATGTGGCTCCATAGGAGAATGCTAAAGGTCTCATGGGTCACCAAAACATCTAATAAAAGAGTCCTGAAAATGGGAAAGACCGAAAGAAAACTAGTTAAATGCATAATAGATAAGAAAATTAAGTATTTTGGCCATATCATCAGAGGAGAAAAATTCGAGATCCTAAAGCTCATTATACAGGGGAAGATTGATGGAAAAAGAAGCGCAGGAAGACGAAGAACAGACTGGATACAAAACATCAAGGACTGGACCAGTACGAGTTCTATCCAAGATCTTATCCAAGGAGCAAATGAACGCAAGTTCTAGCTGCCATCTGATCGCCAACGCTCTGGAAAGAGTATGGCACACCAAGAAGAGAAGAAGTATAATTTAATAATAGTATAAATTTAATTTAGTGGTATTTATAAATACGGGAAAACCGATAATTAGGTAATAGACAAGCTGGATCAAATTTGTATAGAAATCAAGAAAATTAAATCGGTATGTAATGAAACTAATAATAAAATTGATAATATCAATATAGAGTTAGCATTGTTAAAAGACGAAAACGAGGTTTTTAGGAAAGAGATAGACCAGATAAAAAAGGAAAACGAAGCACTACGGTGGGAAATATCGAAAATAAATCAGTATTCGAGAAGAGATAACGTGATTATATTCAAGGTGTAGCTTAGGAAGAGAAAATATAGAAACAAAGATAACTAAAATAGCTCAGAAAACAACAGCAGCAGCAGAAACAACAAAAGATAAGACAAGTTGGGATTAATAAAAATACACGATTTCAATTCGAATACGATTAATACAAATAATGCGTTGTCGGTTACGACGCGTTCAAATAAAAATAAGTGATATGTACGGCCGAACTCAAACGTTTGCTCAGTCAAGCTTGGTCAGCGAGGGCAAAATAGACCACAGTCTCCTGGTTACAAAAATTATGGTAAGAGTAAAAAAGATCGTATTAATAATGTTAAGGGTAATCAAAATATAAGTAAATCGATAAATGGTCTTAATGATAATCACTTAAATAAATTAAAAAATGTTAGCTTTAATGTAAGAACGTTAATGAATAAAGAACACTTGTAGAATTTGAGGATTCTTTTGACAATAGTAAATTAGATATAATAGGCCTTGCAGGGACAAGAAAACAAGTATCATTAAAGTCTCGAAATGCTCTATGTTGGACAGGAAATAACGAAGATTAGAGCGGAATTGGTTTTATGATAAACAAGGGTTGGAGTAAAAATTCGATGGAATGTAGAGGATATACGGATAGAATTGCTTTAGCAACGTTCAAGACAAATAAGGGTAATGCATTAAGAATAATACAAGTATATGCTCCGACGTCAACAGCAGATGAACAGGAAATAAAGAAATTTTATGACGAGTTAAATGAAATTTTGTCGAACTTGAAAATAAATAAAAATCACCAGCTTATTATTATGGGAGATTTCAACAGCCAGATAGGTAAAAGAAGGTTAGGAGAAGAAAGGATTATAGAGGTTCATATAACTACGGTAATAGGAATAGAAGTGGAGGAAAACTGATAGAATTCTGTCTATAGAAAATCCTGGGAATTATAAATAGCTTTTAAAAAAAACGTAAGGGCCGACGGTGGACATCACCAAACGGAAAATATAATACCCAAACAGATTATATGTTAACAAACTATAGAGTAAATATAAGGAATTTTAATGTACTAACTAAATTTACTATTCAGACCACAGGCCGATATATTGTGAAATAACATTTAAAATGAAGAGACAAATGCCAGTACAAAGGATGAAAAATTTCTATGTAACAAGCAATAATAAAGCTGATTATAATAAGGCTTTTAAATAAACTTGGACTGAAAGACAGACGAAGGACCATGCATATGACATAGATGAACTGGAGAGATTTATTAGAGAATTGATTAAGATCACCAATGAGAAATTAAATTATGTAAAAAGAGGAGGGAGAGAGAACATAAAACTTCCAAGCGATATTATGGAAAACATTAAAGACAGAGACAAAGGTTGATGAATAAGAAGAATAAGTCACCGAGAGAAAAAACAGAATTAAATACAATATGTAAATTGGTAAAATATAAAATAAGAAAGTTCACAAAATTAAAGGATGAGAAGATGATAAAGGGAATTTTAGTATGAAAACTATTACAACGCATTTGGGTCCAGGAAAGAAATGGCACACATGTTTAAAGGATAGGAACAATGTTAATAAATATGAGAGATCGGATAAAAATGCGACAGCTACAAATTATTTTGGTAAGCTCTATAGAAATACGAACATGAAGTGCGCTTTGAAGAGGGAACACTAGTTGACGAACCAATATTCACAAAATCAGAAATAGAAAAGGTGGTAAATAATTTTAAAAAGGATAAAGCAACAGGTGAAGTCACAAATGAGCAAATAAAATACGCTGATTCGGAAATGACTGACTTGTTAATAAATCTGTTTAACTTTATACTACATCAAAGCAAAATTCCTAGAGCTTGGAAAGATTCGAATATTATTCTAATTTATAAAAAAGGAGAGATCGATAAAATTGAAAATTATAAACCAATTTGTATAGGTTCTACCTTATCCAAAATTTTTTCTAAAGTACTAACAAATAGAATTAAACATATTATAAATGCAGAACAACCTCCTTGACAAGCAAGGTTCCGAAATGGCTATTCAACAATAGACCATCTACAGGTTATAAATTAATTGATCGAGAACGAATTTCAAATAGATTTACATTTGGTTTTTATAGATTATGCAAAAGCCTTCGATTCGCTTGACCATAATTTTCTGCTAACAGCATTAAGAAAGCAAGAAGTCCCAGAAAACTATAGAACAATAATGAGAGATATGTACACGGGAATGAAAGTAAGAACGGATAAATCTGGTAGATATTTTGGGATAGAGAGAGCTCAAACAGGTAGCTCCATTTTCACCGATTTTGTCTAACGCAGCGTTAGAGGAAGTGTTCAGAAGATTAGAATGGGAAAATAAAGGCATGGAAATAAATGGTACGTTCTTAAACAATCTAAGATTTGCAGACGACATTACATTGATATCAGAAAACATAGATGATTTATAGATTATGTTAAATGGGCTGAACGAGGTGGGGAAAGAAGCAGGACTAAGAATAAATCTAGATAAAAACGAAAATATAACTAAAGTATTGGAACTAAATGATAAGAAAATACAAAAACTAGAAAATATTATATACTTAGGTTAGCAAAACCGTCAAACAACAGTACAACGAAAGAGGTAGAGCGTAGAATTACTCTTACGTGGAAGAAATACTGGTCTTTGAAGCACATCTTTAAGGGGCAGTACAGTAACAGAGTTAAAAGTGAGATAATGAACACCTGTGTCTTGCTCGCTCCCATATATGGTTGTTAGACTTGGGCTATATCAGCTAACACAAAAAATAAAACAGAGAAAACTCAGAACGAGTAAATTTAAAAACTATTAGAAATAGACTGAAATTTAGTTATAATTTTAACAGAGTAGTAAATATATTAAAATGGGATTGAGCGGGATATATAGCGAGAGCAAAAAGTGGAAAATGGACAAAAACAGTAACGGAATGGCGTAGTTACAGTAAGAGGAAACCAGGTAGGCAGAAATTAAGATGGGAGGACGATATTATTAAAATGCTGGGAAATAAACAGTATCATAGAATAGCTTGGGACCGGCTTGAATGGGCACGTTCGAGGGAGGCCTTTGCCCGTTATCAGGGCTAGATAATAAGTGTATGTGTATTTATGCAATTATGTGTTTACGTGTATATATGTGTATATATATATGCACGCATTACATACATATATAGAATAAGTTGTTTTAATTGCTGATATCATTATAAATTAACATGACTAATACATAAATAAATTTAATTACATTTTTATTTTTTATTTTTTAATATATTATGTAAATCTCCATATGCCATTTGTAACCACCAAGGCTATTACAACATAAAGAGGCATGTGTCTAATTTATAAGAGTCCGCTTTCTCTGACAAAAGCCAGGATTCTAATTATTGACTGAGGGTTGTTTGAGAAGATTTTGTGTATCGGGTCCTGTATTTTGTGTTTTAACCTGTGAGGTGTAAGTGTTTGGCAATTGTAGATTAAGTGTGTATCACTGGTGGTTCTGTTAAGTGTCCGCATAGGGGACAGTTTGCTGGTGGAGGGCTTCGTCTTTTTTACATTTATCTTCAAATTATATGAATTACCGACTGCGTTCAGTTTATTAAGAGGGTGTTGAAGGTCTTTTTCATTATTTGTAAGAATCAACATATCATCTGCAATTTATTTTCTAAAACTACACTTTAAGATAATCACGATAATAAGGACTTAAATAAAAAAACAAATAATAAAATGAAACATATTTATCACTGTCCCACTTTTACCCCATATAATGTCGATGTTACCAAATACATTCGTGGTACAAAGAATATAGAAAAAATATATACACATATATACGTACATACATATATGCATTCCTAATATTTACCTTGTTGTTATTATTAGAGAAAAATAGAAATAACATTAACATGTTGGGGTTTGTTTTAATCGATGTTTCGTTTCGAGTCCCTATGAAAGTTCAAAGTTTAAAAAAGTTATAAATTCGATTAAGCAGAAGAAGAGATTATAAATTAAGCCAGGCCTACTCACTAAGTACATTACTAGCTATTTAAAATATTACTCCCGATTTTTAAATCACAAAGCTACAAATATATTTCCCATTATAGACAAGGCGAATGATTTTTTTTTGTTGTTGTACCGGTATAAAATACCACAACCACCGATGCTAAAAATTAAGACGATGAAAGGAAGTAAAAGGAGGATAGGAAACAAAGGCAGAATTAAGTATTAGACCAAAGACTACAATGAGTCGACTAGCCTAGGAGGATTCAGGATAAGATTAAATCACGTTGAATCAGATTTGTTATATTTAGGTAATAGGAAGGGCGTCGCGGCACCATTTTCTTCTTTTCAATCGTCTCTAGGGATTGTCCGGCAATGTGATCGTATACTTTTTGCTTATGTTTCGATTAGCACTATTTTGTAATTTATCGAAAAATCTCTTGTACTGTTCAGCGTAAGTTTCTTGAATGGATAGTATGAGAAGGTCATTATGAAGCGTTAAATTTGAAACATATCTCGGCGCGGACGAGATTGTGCGTAGTATTTTCGACTGTTGTTGCTGCATCCGTAATAGATTGCTTTTACATGTGGTACCATATAGCTCGATTCCATATTTCCAGATCGGCGCAACGATTGTTAAGTATATGCATCTCTTGACATTCAAGTCAAGACTTGATTTTTTCCCAGCAACGGGTGCAACATTCTGGCACGAGTAATTACAGATTTCCTTGTCTGCGCCACATGGTAACGCCATGTCAGCCTCCTATCCATGAACAAACCCAAGTAACGTACTGAGTCTGTTTGCGGAATTTCAGTGTCATCGATTTTTAACTTTGGACACGTTACTTGCCGATTGGTAAATGTGATGTGTTGGCATTTTACTGGGTTAAACGGTATGCACCAACGCTGTGCCCACTTAGTTAGTCGGTTTATGTGGTTTTGAACCGCCACGTTTGCAGACGCGAATATGGCAATATCGTCGGCAAAAGTGGCCACAATTGTTAAGTTTGAAGTGGGTAAGTCGCTGGTGTAGATGGAGTACAATAGCGGTCCAAGTAAGCTATCCTGCGGTACCGAAGATAAAATTTTTCGCTCTTCCGAGAAGGAATCATTAATTCTAACGACAAATGTCCTTTCGACTAAGTATGATTCAAAGAATGTGTATAAATCTGGAAGCACGCATTTTCGAAGTTTATAGATCAATCCTGGATGCCAAACTTTGTCGAACGCCTGCGCGGCGTCAAGGAAGACAGCCGAGTACACCTTTCCTTTCTCTAAAGTTGACGAAATTGCGTCGACCAATCGGTGACACTGTTGTATAGTGGAATGATCAGCGCGGAAGCCAAACTGATGGTCTGGTATTATTTTGCAACCGGTATTGATCGTTATTGCAGCGTATATTTAAAATTAATTTTTCGAGTACTTTAGAAAGCGAAGAAAGTAAACTGATCGGACGATAGGACGAAACGGATGTTTTCGATTTTAGCATGATTATAACTGATTTTTTTCCATACTTTAGGGAAGTAACCGATACGTAATATTGCGTTGAAAATATAACAGAGTAGAATAGCCGCTTTCTGGGGTAAATGTGAAATGATTTCACCAGTAAGCTTGTCAAGTCCAGGAACCTTTCGTAGTGGTATTTTTTGAGGCACTGAGATACTTCTTTTGGTGAAAAGAATTTTATAGCATGTTGCGACTGGTATGGCTCCTTCAACGTATTCTGTATATAGATGGAATGTTCTTCATCATGAGCAGGATGTGGATTAAAGACTGTACTAAGATGTTCTGCAAAGGCATTTTCTTTCTGTTTGTCCGATTTAGCCCACGTATTATTCAATTTTATATTGAAAGGTTCATTCAACTGTCTCAGTAATTTTTTTGTTATATACCACAGTGATCTGTTATTTACGTTCAACGACTGTAAACGAAATTTGAAATAATTGTTTTATTCGTTTACTTTATTTTTTAATTCGGTTTGCAGCTTCGTATAAATTGTTTTTAAGGACGGATATCGCAGACGCTGCCAGTTTTTTCTGGTTGCCCGAGATTTTTAAATTAATCTTAGATATTGCGTTTTTCTGCGAATTGTTCGAATCATAGTTTGTTGCGTTAGCACAAGGATTACTTAAATCTTCTTCATTTTTTAATTTTATTTTAAGATTTACTTTATTTTCGATCATAGTATAGAACGTATTCGTTCTATTTACAAGTCCTTGTGGAATGTCTGTTCATTTACTATGCACATGTAAGACTGCAATGACTGGAACATGGTCTGATGATAAGTCAATAGCCGTTTTACATTTAATATTAGATGTTTGTAGTCCTCGTATTATATAAAAGTCTAGTACATCCGGGAGTCTATTTCCTTAGTTTGGTCAGTATGTAGCAGTCCTCGGCTAGAGAATAACGAGTGAGTCTCGAATAACTTTATCAAGTTTTCTTCCAGATTGGTTCGTTATTCTCGATCCCCATGAGCTACTTTTGGCATTATAATCGCCGCCGCATACAAATTTATTTTCCAACGCTCTAAAAATGGAGTTGTATTCAGTCTCTGGTACCTGAAATTCCGTGTGTCGATAAATTGCAGCGATTGTAAGGTCGTTTACAAAGGTTCCGATATTAAGCGCTAGCATCTGGTATGCAAGAGTACTCTGTGCATAACCATTGTACCACCATGACTAGTGTCATCTGGATGGTGGGCTGTGTATACATTTTGAAGCTTTTTTCATATATAAGGTGCGTTTCAGTTATTAGCGCTACATCAATGGTATTTTGTTTAAGAAAAATTTCTAACTCATTTTTTTTGTGCAATGCCATTAGCAGAGAATGTTAAATAATTTTTGAATGTTTTTAAGATATCGATATTTATATATAATTAAATTACGAATAAATTTTACAATAAAAAGTTTCAATATTATTATTAATAAACATTAATAAAAAATATGATATTATGAATCAGTAGAAAATAAATAACAAACATTATACTTTATTATTTATCGACAATGTTTACCGAAGTTTTCAGCACAGACGCACGGGTATCTTCTATCGTAATAACTTTTCATTGGATATTTCCTCCGAACATTTTTCATTTTAAGAATATATATACAATAGATACCGATTCATATTAATACATATATATATATATATAATATATCGACGATATACGAAATGAAAATAGTAGTCATCCCCCAAAGGATTAAAGTGGCAGTCGATTGATGACAGGACAATGTTCTGTTACTTCCCTCGTTCGCCTATTATATTAACCTAATAACGTAGGAAGCAGGTTACGTTTACGAAGACCATCTTCCTAATGGTCGATGTCACGGATCTGCGGTATCCGGAATGGAAGCGGGTTTAGTTAGGGTTTTATATTGCGGTTCCGGAAAACTATACATACCAGCAGCTTTTCGAGCAGACCTTATAGAGCGATCGCAATCGAGCAAGATGTGTACGTGAGCGAGTATTAGTTACGTACGCCGTTAGGGTATGGAATGATTGAATGCGACGTTTGGCCATATTGTCTTGCAGAGAATTTAATCTTGAAAAATGCGAATGAACGAATGAATGAATGAACGAACAACTGACCGCTACTACCATTACGAGGAATCTTTTTCCGCGAAACAAGACGACGTTTTCGCTATTTCTTAGCTTTTTACTCGGATTTCTACGAATTATTTCGCCATTCCGACGGTCATTTCTCACGGCTGTCACTCAATACGGCTCCCTATTCAAACTATTTGCCTTCCGTTCTGTTGTATAAAAACCTATCGAGATTTTTATAATTCGTTTCGAGAGAAAACGTAATAATAATCTATTCGGAACGCAAAACGTTCTTCACGGAATTAATATATCAATTTTAAAACGAGAAATGTCGAAAGTTATTGAAGGAAGGTTTAAAACAAAATTGCCTTTCCGCTTATAGTCTATAATAATAATAATAATAATAATAATAACACCCCCCCGGGGTACCTTTATACCTTCCGGGATCCGGAACTGTAACCGGAATGGGGCGCGTCCACAGTTGGCGGATAGTGGAATGGCCTAGACATATGTAGGTTAGCTGTGAATAAGATATCAGTCGAATAAACAGTCGCGAACCAACAGACGATTCCAGTAGCGACAGGGCAAGGAGAGACGAGGATGTAGATGGTCAGCTTGAGGAACTTACCAATAAAAGTCTGCATACATCTTATGATTGTCTCTCCCTCGGCTGGTTTCTAACACTGTTATCTCCTCAGTAACAAATTGCTGCTTTTGCGGTTAGGGTTTTTACACAAAGGCTAAGGGAGACAACCCTGAAAATAAACAAATCCGCTGCCTTGCGGTTAGGATTTTTATCCAAAGGCTAAGGGAATAAATAACGACAGAAAATGGAAAACCGCCACTGTATGTCCATAGCCAAGAAATATATCCATTTAAAGCAATAACTACATAATAAGTAAAATACTTGTAAACATAAATAAAACAGACAGGATTAATATGGAAATCCACACAAAATACCAATCAAAAACTAACCTGGCAGTAGGGATAAAATGCACCCCCATTATATGGAGAAATGTCTACTCGAAATAAATGTAAACTGCCGCTGCCGGATATTGTCAGGGCACACCTGGAGTTGGTGCTGCATATGACAGCATATGATCCACCAACAGTAGGGATCTGATTAGGCGGGACCCTACTGGGAGCCACGTACAACGACAGGAGGAAATGCCTGAAGAAGTTTTTGAGCATCCCGAAAGAGCGACAATATATGTAAAGAAATCTAATCCCACGCGGAGAATATGGAACCAAAGGATTTGAACAAAAAGTAAAACTACTATCACGGGACTTTCAAACTAAGAATTTGATGGTTGAAGATGAAAAAGGTATTATTAGAACAGAAAATAAAGAAGTAGCGGAAGTAGGGAGAAATTATTGCCGATTTTTATATTATCATGATAATAATGAGCGAATACCGACAACCTCACAATCGCTAACAGAATTAGAAAATTAAAAAGTGAAGCTATAGAAGTTATTAATTATTTAAAAAACTAATAAAACTGTGGGCGTTGACGGAATGGCAGCAGAAGCTCTAAAAAAAAACTGGAGAAGTAGGTGTGGTAATGCTTCATTCTATATGTAACACCATATGGAAAACTACAGAATGACACATGAATGCTGTAAATCTATATATATTCTTCTATATAAGAAAGGAAAGAAAACTAAATGTGATAATTATCGAACCATTTCTCTATTGCCGCACGCTAGCAAAGTAATGTTACGAATCCTTAACAATCGTATCCGCGGAAAAATGAGCGAACAAATTGCTAAAGAACAAGCTGGATTCGTTAGTAACTATTAATTCTGACTGTTCCAAAGAAAAAAGAAATAATACGTCAATAAACAATATTCTAATTTAAAATAACACATGAAAAGAAATTGAAGTGGGTTACAACCGAAAAATTTAAATAAAATATTACTTTTAAATAATTGAGAATAAGTTTATAATTATTTCATTAATATTATAAGTAGTTCTATAGAATCATAGAATATATTAATTTATATGATTTACATTTATTCGTAAAAATTAAAAAATACAAATTAATTTTTTCCTGTTCTTTTCCAACGCAAAGAATTTAATTTTCAAAATTAAATTTATTTCAAAATGTCCCGTATTCAAAAGTACTTGTTTAAAACTATTATTTTAAACTATATTTCATTAGGTTATTTATATCATTAATTCGGAAGTTTCTACTCGTATTACTTACAGTATAATATATTACACACATGTCAAATCAATAATTTAATTATATTCACATATATGTATGTGAAATAGAAGCCGAAAATGTTAAAACATTCAAACATATGTATTCTACAAATACATTCTAATTTTTAAAAATATACGTTTAAAAATAATGAATTTACACCATTAAAGTTGTAATTACTTAAATTATAATAAACACCTGCAAATTTGATTAGTAGTCGGTAAAAACAGAAAAACACGTTATATTACACACTCAATAAATGTTACTAAAGAATCGAATAATTCATAACTTATAAACCAACTAAAATTAGTCGTTAGTAGTCTACTAACGCTATATTACGCGTTCAATAATCGAATAACGAGTAGGAACTATCTAAAGCTACTAAAAAAAAGTAACTAAATATAAGTAGCTTATTTATAATAAGCGACTAAATTGTTTTCGTAGTATAAATCTGACTAAATCATTTCAGCGAAACCGACTTAACACCTGACTATTTTGAATCGACTAATAAATCAATAAACAACTATTTCATTTTCAAAAATCATTCGAATTTATTATTTTTATTTTTTTTATTAAAATAATTTGTAATTTACAATATTTATTATCACTTTTAAACGTTTTACACTTCTTACTACATTTGAAAGATCGCGCGTTTTATATTATTCATTTTTATGTTTTAAAAAACCTGTCGAGAGTTAGGATAATTAAATTTAAAACAAATGATATTTAAAGTATAAACAGCTATTTAGACTAATATTTTATTATAATTAATTGAAAATAATGAACGATTTATAATTAGTACATTACTTCGCTACATTGCATATGAAGAAAACATCAAATATGTCTGTTTTATATTACGTGAAACAAATGTGATTTGAAAAAAAAAACGTATAATTAATCGCTTTTTAAAAACCGATATTACTAATTAGTCGATTTGCCCATGGCTTATATACATATATAAAAGCCATTGACCAATTAAAATAAATATAATTTCCTTGCTTTTTCTTTGGAAAAAATTTATCTTTCTATATATTAATAAATTCGTAGGACCGTTTTATTAATTAAGTTAAATGAAAACAGCACTTTAACGTAATAAATAATTGTCGTTTTTTTTTTTAACTTTAGAGGGAGAAAGACATATTTATTTATTACCGACTCTAAATAAACAGACCGGACCGAATTGAAGTTTTATTTTTACGAAGGGAGTCAGAGGGAGTGGGACAAAGGCGGTAACGTCGTTATTAACGGGAATAATGACGATAAAAATATTTTCGTCTAAAAACCGATTAAAGTCTGCTATGAAATTTATTACCACCGACATTTGGGAGTTTTAAAAAAATGTATAATTACAATCGTAACGAAAATAATAATCATAATAAATTCAGCGTTTTAATAAATTTTAAATTATTTTCGAAGAAAAAAAAAGTTTCATAATTTATACATATATATGTCAATGAAGTGATAGATTTGATGCGCCCAAAAATAAATACGTGACACTTACAGCAGGTTGGCAATGAACGGGTATGAGCGGAGAAAAACTATTCATGAAGTAGTTTTGCTAATCGTGATCAGTGCATCCTGAGGGATTCAACAATATCATCATCATATATATATATATATATATATATATATATTCATTCGTAGTAGGCAAGTAATTATTTCGATACAACTAAGTTAGAAAAAGAAAGAAAATACTGATTTAAGCTGTTTTCTTAAAAAAAAAAAAGACAGAATGCCCATTGTTAGCGTAACTGGATTTAGATCGAGCGATTGCCATTTATAAGTGTCTAGTTCGATGTTATTTTTTTAGTTCTCCATTACCGCCAGCAACTCTAGTAACTAAACTGAGAAAGGAAAATTTTTGTAAGGAAATAAAGTAAATTTTAACGTAACTGGAAAATCCAATAATAAACGGGACGAGTTCAACTAACCGTTCGGCCGACAGACAATGTGAACTCGTTAAAATAGAGGAACGATTTTGAAAAAAGAAAAATCGGGCAATCGTTTTTTTCTTTTTTTATTTGTTTCTTCCTTTTTTGGTTTCATTCGCTAAATCGGCAATTTCTCATCCCGTTATTCGGAATAGGTCGGAGGGTAACTCCGGCTGGAATGCTTTTAAATTGCGGGGGGAGGGGGCATCGCCAATTTTTGGCGCATTCCTCCTTATTACTTTGGGCTAAGTAAGAAAAATTACGACGGATAAAATATAAAAACGGACGTAGAATATATACGTATAAATAAATAAAATCGGAAGATATAAATATATAAGAAAAAAGGTTAACAAAGAAGAGACGGAAGGGAAAAATAGACAAAAAAGAAAAAAGTATATTTTTTTCCTCCGATCAAAATAATACTAAAATCACGGCACGTACACACACATACGTACATTATATAAAAGAGCCGTTGAAAAAGAATAGAATAAATAAAAGTATACGCAGACGGGAATTACTTGATAACGACGATAGAGAAATAGCTAACAAACGAACGAACAAATAGAAAGAAAAGAAAAAAAACAAAAGTGTAAACTAGAGATAAATAAGATAAAATTAAGACGACTATTTCGGGATGAAGATATCTCGTCGACGATTTATCTGGATTCAGAAAGACGTCTCACTAGGTAAAGCCAAAAAATAAAAGTAAAAATAAAACCGAAGAAAAATAAGCCGACGTGACTAACAATTGACAAGTTGATAAGTGACTCGTGAAAAAACCTTTTAGGTCGATTTTCGTAATATGCAGTTTGAGCGGTTCGCGATTTTTAAACTAGTTAATGGATTTTTTTTATTTTCGGGAAAAATTAATTAAATTCGTCGTCGTTTAACAAAAAATAATCAAGACCAAAAGAAAATATCACCATTTACGAAAATTTAATAATTCATTTTTTATTTAAACGATCGAAAGAAAAATTGCTTTTCACGAAAGAAATTTCGTTTTTTTTTTCTTACTTTAATCTCGAGAACAACCAACCCCTTAATTCGGGAGATAATGATATTCGTTATCGATGTGGCAGCGCTGACACTTCTAAGCGTATATTAATTAATCGTTTATAACGTGCAATGAATGTCACGATCGATATTAATAATTATAAAAATATTACTAATATTAACGATTATAATAAGATTAAAAAAAAAATATATTATTAATATTAACGATTTCCGTAATTTTTTAAAAATTATTTTAACAACATTAATTTATAACTATATAATAGTTCATGATTAATTAGCTTTCAACTAATTGACTACTTAATAGATTATTACGTTTAATGATTTATATCTTAATTCTGTTTTATTGCAATTAAGATGCGGTTCTTGTGAAGGATACATACAATGAGAGATAATTAATAAATCGAGACGTCAGATAAAATATTTCCTGCGTATAAATACGATTTTCTACGGCAAAAACTGAGATTTTTTGGTCGTGGATAGAATTTAGAAGATGAGTTTATAATGTAAAACTAAAAACGAAATTAACGAATTTAATTTTTTTAAAATACAAAATTAACAAATTTTATTTAATACTAATAATTACCGCAACACACGGTTTATTTGAACGACGCCATATCTCGGAGTTTTAAGAAATGTGAATCAACAGCGGAGGAATTTTTTTGAACATCTTATTAGTCAAACAGAATTATTCCCACATTTGTGGGATATTCAAAATAGAATTATTTTATAAGTTATTACTAGGGCAATTACAAGCGCATATCGTCAATGAAACTAACTTGTTATTAACATTCTTAAAGTTAACTGACACTATCGCGAAATTATTCGAGAGAAACGAAAATTGCTGATAATTGGCAGATTAAATAGGATACGGAAACCACATTGAAAAATATTTCATCAATTTTCCTCTACCATCTCCGACAGAATAAGGAATCTGAATATTCATTTTTACGCTTGGCAGGTATTTACTAGACATGAGAAATTGTCAACATATATATTTATATTGGTTTCGACTAGTCAATATGAAGCGTCTATTGCTCGACAGATCGTACAAGTTAAACGCTTTATTTTGAAGTGTCCTGCATTCAATACATCGCGCATTAAATACGATGTAAATAAATAAATAACAATAAAAATCATTTCAACTTGTATCGACTATAGAGCTGGCGTTGAAGAATAAGTTCAATTTTTTTTTTTTTTTTTATAAATATATTTGATAACTCGTCCGCAAATATACTTATTTCACAAGATGTAGATTCAACATCGTCATTCTATTCGGCCAACTGAAACCTTACAAATATACATTTTTTAATGTTTTATTACCGTTACAAAATTAACTAAAAAAAAAAACCTGAATATTTTTGGAAAGAAATTGTTGCATCCTACTCGAGTGAGTTCGCTCTCTATACAGTATTTAAACAAGTCGAGAAATAGTATTAAAAAAATCTCGAACTTTTCTAATGTTTCGATTCAATTGTCGATTTCCGCGAAAAAAACCCCCAAACAACTGGAATTCATTTTTGGGGAAAGCTGATTATAAAATACAAAAAATAAGAGACTATCTGCGCCAGATTATAGTATTATCTTAACAGGGCTATCTAGCGGTCGTCATCGGAATTAAAATAACAAAGCAAAGACCAGAATTTATACGCACAAAAGCTAGTAAAAGTTCGTTTAACCTTCGAGTAGTCGCGCTGGTGCACAATGTGCACCACTCTGATTTTTTTCTTTATAAATCTTGTTAGCGTTGACTATTTTTCTTATACCTAGTATCTATTCCTCCGCTGAAGTCTTCTGCATAATATAAACCGTTTACAGACGTTTTATAAAAAATACCTGCTAATCTGTAAAGGTTAATTCACACGGCGGCATGGTTGGTGTACTTTGTGCACCGCGCGACCAGTCGTGTAATAATTTTTGTGCAGTCAGTCTTTCATGTGTTTTGTTCAATTTACTTTTTTATTTTTGAAACCAGCATTGAAATATTTTCGGGAACCTTATTCTGAATGCTATGCAAGTTCATAAATTTTATTTTCTTACACTCGGATGACTAAATGTGTAATAAACTTTGTTTTGAAGAAAATTTCTGTTGTTAGCATGTTTGTTCTATATTTTGCGTTTACACTACTTTCTTCAAATAAAATAAATTGACTTTCGTATTTTCGAGCGTAGTGAAAACCTTTGTTGTAGTAAGTCTTTTATATACTGCAGAATTGTTTTTGATAATTTGGTCTAAAAAAAATGCAATGTTTATTTAGGTCGGTCATAATTAGACTTGAAGATATATAAAATTTACTTCTAGAATTAGATCAGGAAGAAGATCAGCACTCAGTTCATGACCGAATAGAGAGCGATCATGATCTGGGTAAAGAAAAAGTGAACCACTGTTATCACGAAATGGAATCAGAGCAGGAGTGTGAAGAAGAGGAAGAAATATCCGATGATAATAGAAAGGAATCATACATCGGAAAGGATAAAATTCTGTTTGAAAAAAAAAGTGCAGTTTCTAAATAATCCAAAACAAAAAATAAAAATATTATAAAAATAATACCGGGCCCTACACGCTAAAAGTGTAAACAGAGTACAATGGAGTCATTCTCGGAAATTATTGATGTAAGAATTTTAGTCCTGATAGTTTTGTATACAAATAAACATATTCAGAGTAAAAAAGCAGATTTTAGCCGAGATAGGGATTGTAAGTTTACCTTAAGAATTGAACTACTGGCACTATTTGGCACTTTAAATCTGATTGGTTTGAAAAAGGAACACTTTACCTTACCAGTGTTTCAGAATTGTGGACAACTGACGATACAGGCATGCATTTTCTAAGAGCTGCTATGACCTGCAAAATACGGGATAAAAAATGTTTACATTGCGCGATGCACAGACATTTTACTGTGTAAATTCGGAGATTTACGTTGGAAATCAGCCATCAGGTCCATATGAGGTTTCTAATTCACTTGCAGATATTGTAAAAAGACTAGTGATACCAATTGAGAAAATAAATAGAAACTTGACTACAGATAACTGGTATACAAGCGTACCTCTAGCGGATTATTTACTTACCAAAAAATAACACTTTTAGGAACTCTTAGAAAAAATAAAATAGAAATTCCATAGAATTTTAACCAAACAAAAGCAAAGAAATTGGTTCATCGATAGCTGGATTCCAAAAGGATAAGACATTAATTTCTTATATAACGAAAAAAATAAGTGTGTAATTTTATTGTCCACTATGCATGATGGGGAAACTAAAAAGCCACAAATTATAGTCGATATAACCGAACAAAAGGTGGCGTTGATACCGTTGACAAGTTGTGCGCAGGTTACAATGTATCCAGAATAACTAAGCGGTGGCCCTTAGCAATATTTTTCAACCTACTGAATTTAGCAGGAATAAATGCTGCAATAATTTATATGTTAGCCAAACCTCGTCGAAAACCATTTTCTAGAAGAGTGTTCTTGAAAACATTATCGTTTGAACTAATGAAAGAAAGATCATCTCATAGAAAGATCTAAAATTACATCTCTTCATTCTGGCATTAAGCTTTTTTTTTATCCAACAATTATTCATCAGTACAAGAAGAAAGCATGGAAGAACCGTCCAAAAAAATTCGAGAGCGATGTTTTCTCTGTGGCCGAAAAAAGAATTCGAGCGCTACGAGAAAATGTGATTCAAAAACATATTTGTAAAAGTAATTCAGAAATTGTATTAAAGTGTACAAATTGTTTTACCTCGAATTAAGAATAATTGATTAATTTTTTCTCTTTAATGTTATATTTCTTTTTAATGGTTTACTTTTTTCTTGTAATATTAACATAAAATTTTGATGTTTTCATGCCAAATTTTATAAAAATGATTCAGTCTTTTGTTTACAGATATTTCTATACTTGTTAAATAATATATTTTTATACTAAACACATTTAAAGTTACAAATAACTAAAAAATACTAAAAATCTGAAGTGGTGTACAAAGTGCACCGCGCGACCAGTCGTGTTACAAAATTAGGCGCGACTAGAGGAAGGTTAATGACCATGACTAGTTTTTTTTTTCTAAATATAATAAATCATTCGCGAGTGATGTCCCGAATTAAAATGCGAATTTCGGGCATAATTTTTAAAAAACGATCTAATTATATTTTTTATAGTTCAATATTTAAATAATAATATCGATTATTACAAACGAAACGCGTTACCTACGTCGTAAAATCCCAATGCTTACACATATCCTCGAAGAAGTAGAACCACTATCAAAATGGCCGATTGATTTAACTTAAGAAACTCCTTTTTCTCATTTTTTTTTTTTATTTTTTACACTTCAGAGGGTGATCCCGAACTTATTTACATTTGATTTAATTACATTTACGAAATTCAAAACATATAGATAATTAGTATTTATTTATAGTGATAGGCAGAAAACCCCGATACTAAAGAACATACACAATCACGATTAAAAGTTGTAAAATATCATAAGGCATAATTTAATAGTATCGCACGAAATACACATTATAATCTATTTATACGAACTATACAGTCTCCCAATATATATATATATTTTAATTTATCTCGCGTAATTTCGTAATATGAAAACTTTCGAGTATTTTATAAAATTAATACAGACAATAAATTACGTTACTATAAGGTGAACTCACGAACATTGTACAAATAGAGGTGACAACAATTATTTTAAGCAGCCGATTTAAAGGCTATATACGAGTTTAAAAAAAAAAAAATAAATGATTATTAAATTATTTCAGAAAATTTAAACGACGCAATTGCATTATTCAACCTTTAGTGGATGAAAACTGCCACCCCTCTAAACGACCGCGTGGCCTAACGGATAAGGCGTCGGACTTCGAATCCGAAGATTGCGGGTTCGAATCCCGTCGTGGTCGGTAATTTTTTTTTATCTATTATTTTTTGTTAGTTGCCTTTTAAAATTATTATCGTCCGCAATTTAAAAATTTTATAAATCAAATTTAAATTTATTTAATATTGATGTAAAATGTAAAAATTAAAGTATATGTAAAAAATAACGACAATATTTTTAATTAACGTAATTAAACGTAAAGAATAAAACAAAGCAATTAACGTACCGCATTACTTAATATTACACTATTAATTAAATAAGCTACAAACATCGTTGACAAGAATTAAGGATTTAAAAAAAAATGATGACTTTTAAATAATTTTTTTTTTGAGTATTTTATTCTACGCGTAATTATAACACGTTGATTGCATTTATATAAAAATTTTTTGTTTACAAAAAATTCTGTGACCGATAAAAAAAATTAACGTTTTATATACACGAGCTGAATAAATTTGATTACAAGAAGAAATTATATAATATTGATAGATTGCAAAATGATTAAAAATTTTTTTACTAGAAATCATTTTTTTTTTACATAGTAACTTTTAAAAAATTAGTACATTAAGAAGTAATTTATTATTTGATACCAGCATTAAATTACACTTGTTCAAAATTACAAAGTTTTTTTATCTTTTAATATCGCTTAAAAATTATCTATAAATAACAGTTTAATCGTGTGAAAAGTGTAAATAATTTATAATGCTGCTGTGTCATAATTATTATTACTTATTAAATCAAGTTAACTGTCGCAGTAAATTATTTATTTACGACCGAAACACCGATTTTATTTGGATTGAGCCAATGAAGGCAGATGAAAGATAAAATAAAATTATATTATATTTGCTAGAGCTTTTTTACAGTGTGTAAAATTAAATATAAAAAATTTGCAGAAAAAAAATTAAAACATAAGTTAATTTTTTGTATTGTATAGAGTCCGTGTTTAATATAATGAAGCGGACGTGAAAAAGGGTGATCCACTAAGATAGAAAATTGTAGATTAGTTTACAATATTATATTTAATGCGTTTTGTTTATATCGTGTTAATTAGTAGTAGTAATATTGATTATTTGGAGGATATAATAAATAACTGTCATAACTGTAAAAAGAAAAAAAAACACGGGATTAACGATAGATATTAACAAGAAGACGGTTCATAACAAATATACCGCAGAAATTACAAATGATGTAAACAGAATATGTATTTAGGTTAAACAATTACCATAAAAAAAGGTGCAATGTGCCAGCATATTAAAAACATTAAGCTATGTACAAGACATGCCTAACACACTCAACACAAAAATAAAGTGCATGAACAATGCGCATCCTTCCTATGTTTACATATGAAGCGAAAACGTGTAAGTCTTACAAAATACGTACTAAAGAAACTTGCTATGATGCAAAGTGCCCACAAAAAGACTAATAATAGACACTAAATTGTCAGACGCAAAAAAGATGTACCAAGCAGCAGACTAAACTACAAAATAAATGGGTAGGACGTGTGCCGAGAAGGAACAGTGACACATGGGAATGAAACAAACAATGGTATGGCTTCCAAGAGAAAGACACAGAAGTCATAGTAGACCGACAACAAGGTGGCAGGAACAGAGATCAGCGGGTGTGAGTAAAATGAAAAACGCCAGCAGTCGTCACAGGTTAAAGAAAAGGATCCAACACTAGATTAATATAATCGTATTGTGATTGCGTATTGTGTGTGTATGAGACAGAAATGTCCCATTGTAAAATTAGGCTGAATATAACTGCCGGTAAATTATGTGCAGAATTAAAATATATAAAATTTAAATTCCCAATTCTGGTTAAATATAAATACCTACAGGTATTACAAAATAATCTGAAATACTTTAACTATTTAAAAAGTATTTCCAAATAAGTGATATCTAAATACATTGATTAAACCATGCGCATAAAATTTAGATTTATAATCGCGATTCAATACAAATAATTACACGTAATATAAGATAATCTGAAATAGTTTATATATTTAAAAATAAATAACTTCAAAATACATTAATAATCGCTCAAATAACATTAACTACGCCGACTTTTCTTTTTCGATTATTATCGTCTACAGATAAAAACAAAAAAAAAATATTAAAAAAAAATATTTGACAAATATAACATAAATTTAGCAATAAGAACACACTATTGGTATCGATTAGTAACAACAAAATAGAAGATAGAAATATATTAAAAAATTCAGGAGTATACAAATTGAATTGTAATCAATGTGAAAAAAAAATACATAGGAGAAAAAGGCAGGCAATTCGCAATAAGATTTAAAGCACATTTGAATTCATATGTAAACAATGATGAAAAATCATTATTTGGAAAACATTGTCAAGAATTAAAACAAACACTTAATAATATTAAACAAAATTATAAAATTTTACAAACACTTTAAAAAAGAAACATAAAAAATGTACATAACTAAAAGAAAGATATAAAAATAAATTATTTTAAATTCGATGACATGATGATTATAAATTACATTTTTATTTCGGACAGCTACTTTAAAATTATTTTTATAATCTTTATTGTACTTGCTATTGTGTTTTTGTTTATGTAAAAAAGTTTATATTGTTGGATGTTTTTATTTATTTTTATTTTACTTGCTATCTTGAAAAATACGATAATCATCGAATATACGTCATTACACGGCGCGCATTCATTATCGGTATAAATATATTTTATCTTAAATTAAGAAAAAAAAATTTAATATATAAAAAATCTATTTTAAATATGATTGAAATCATAAAGCTTTTTGGCTGTTAAGCAACTATCAAGTGGATATGAAAAATATAAATTATAAAAAATATATAAAAACTTATAAAAATATTAGTAGATACACAGTTACAAAAATTATCAAAGTGTGAAACGTTATTTTTAAATAACCTGATAGTGAATGTGATAAACAACACAACCAACAATCAGAAATACAAAATTTATACATAAACAATAACACAATAGCGAATAAAATAAAAATAAATACATTCAACAATATAAAATGTATACATAAACAATTACAGTAGCAACATTCTGTACGAGATTATTTAAAAATACTGTTTTATCATTGATGATTTTTGTAAATTGTCTATCTATGTAATATTTTTTATATTTTACATTTTTATAAATTTGTACATATTTTTATAATTTCTATTTTTTATATTCACGCGATAATTACTGAAGAATCGAAAAACTTTGTGATTTTTCATAAAGGAAAAAAAATTATTTTAATTCCTTTTCGTTGTTTAAACTATATTCCATAACATTAAAAAAAAAAAAAACAAAAAACGAATTAATCGAGATAATAAGTATTCAATTCTCTGTTTTATGTTGTCTCAAAACGTTTTAATTTATAAAACACACACACACATATGTATATACATTATTTGACAAATTAAGATCCACTTTTTTCGTTTGTGCATTAACATTTTCCAACGAACCTTTTCTTATCATTTAAAATATTATCTTGTCCTTCTCGGTTGAACGTTTAATCCTTAGGAGAAAGAATTAACTTCAAGCACAGTGTATCTATATAAATATATATATAAGTAGAAAAAACAAACGTAAATTGAATTTAATTTCCAAGAAAAGGATTTGAAAGCATCGCCTAAAACGGATAACGTTGTATCATCGTGACCGGACTTAATTGCCTAAAAAGATGACATGCAGGCGGTGTGCCTTATTTGGTTTTTTAATTCGCTTGGGGAAATCAGGATTTGTAACGCATACGAAAAAAGAATACATTAATCCCATTTTTCGCAAAACACTTTCCGACACAACTTCGAATTTTCAGACATTACGAGAAATTTATTTCCAAAGGAAAAACCAGATGGCAACATCGACAGAGATTAAATTATAAGACGACAAAGAAAAAGAAAAAACGAAAGAAGACTACACACACACACACACACACACCACTATATATATATACTTATTTATTGTACTAATAGTGATAGAAAACCGGCGATTGATTCAATGAGCGAATTAATATATATGTATGACTTGCACAAGACATACGTCAAAAAAAGAATATGCAAATTTTTTTATCATGTAACCTGTGCGTAGAATTTGGACAAGAAAGCTGTGCTGGGAAAGAATAACGGAAGTTGAAAAAGACTCGTTAAACGCAGCAAATATGTCGACGCGTAGGACTGCCAAGTTCAACTTGGTACAGTACACTTAGCAGAAGATCGACGACTACAGAAGGGACTATAATTGCAACATTAAGGACACGATAGTCAAGCTTATCATTCCCATATATAATAAAAAAAAAAAGAATTGGATTTCAAAGAATGGTCCGAGCAATAAAACTTTTATTAAAAAAACAAACGAGTCTTAAAAATTAATTTATATATATATATATATATATATATATATATATATATATATATATATAAAAACATGGCAAGTAAAATAACTAATCACGAACTTTTACAAATAATAAATGAACGACGCGAAATATACGATAAAAAATAGAAGAATTGAAATGGTCGGACATTCCGTTAGACACTCGAAATGGACGACAACACTAATTGAAGGATTGATGAACGGAAGACGAAGTAAAGGCAGACCATGAACTGGATATATGGACTAAATAAAAAATGGAGAAAGTTACGTCGTTATAAAAAGCACGAGGATGCTCCCGTAGACGAACTCACCCACAAACCGCGAGGTTGAGGAGAGAAAGAAGAAGGTTCGATTTATTCGTATCCTAAAAAATGACTATGCAATAATTTTTTTCATTAAAAATCAATACAAAAAATTAAGTCACACATAAAACTTTTCGTAAAATTGGTGGTGATACTCGTTATTGTACACCGAGATGAATGAGATTTCTCACAAAATATTTACAATATATGCAAGTTTCGTTCTGAAATCTGATTAATTTATTTGGGATTATAATTGAAAACTAAAATTAATTCTGGTTTCGATCCGTAACGATTCGAATTATTAATTAATTGTTATCAGATTACGAATTATGCAGAACTTACACAGTGAGCTCCGATTTTTAAAAACGTTTCACGAGACGTAAAGAAGCCATGGAACCTGGCGAATGGTACGAAACAACGAATAGATTTAAATACTGAGTATACGATCGGCCTCTAGTTCACATCTCGGTAATGAAATGCTACGATTGTTTCAAAATTTCACAACGCCGAACAAACTCAACTGCAAATCTTTACCAGATATCGATATAATAAGACGATATAAAATTGCAGCTTATATAGAATAGACGCGCACGGGCTATATGATCTTGTTGCAGAGGCAAGCATCGTGGTATTTCCTAAAACTAATCTAACGAATATCTGCCATCGGGGCTGTTCAATACATAAATAGAAACCTGTCGAAGGAATGATTTGAATCATGGCGCTAATAATCCAATACCGAATAAACCTCATTTCGTCAGAGAGAATACTAAATTACGACAATTATTGTTCCAGTCAAGCAAACAAAGAGAAAACAATAGTCGCACTGTTCGTACACGAAGAGGTATTCAAATTCTTCCCTGAACGCATCCTACAAGACTGCCGTGAACATAATAGTATCCGCAATGCATTTCTTGTTCCTCGGAAGAAATTGACAATGAAGTTAACATAGGAAACTATTCCAGTGTCTTAGATTCGTCGATCTTCTATCTCTCCTCGATAATTAATTAATATGGAAAACGTAATAAGATAATGCAAAGCTCAGAACGTAACGGTGTCAGAGTAGAGCATTCAAAAAAAAAAAAAAGAACACGATCGGGATTGTAGATTTCCTGTTCAATATGGAGGGAACAGAAGTGACTTTCTCCAAGTTGCATATGGAAAAGACGATCAGGTAACGAATGATGCCCAAATTGTAAGAAATGAGATCACGGAAGTTAATGGAAAGACGTTTGAAGTTGATAGTAATTGGCGAGGGGTGATAAGTATATAAGACGACACTTCTCCATGATGTTCCGGGCAGTATGGTATTTATTTCCATATTAACATTCGGAGGACGCAGCAATTCCTCAGTTTTTCAAGCAATATCCATCCCTATCATGTCCAGTTCTAATTCTATTTAAATTTCGCCAATCTCGTCTTTGTAACGTTCATTCCAGGTGGTTCGTCCGATAGATTGTTCATCACATCGAGCTTACGAATTTTGTTTTTAATTGCGTTCCGGTGATTCTGTCATCTGGTGTTAAGACTAGTTTACGTACGTTAACTATTTCCGCGTGCATTGGCAAAATCTTTATTCGCGAAGAAGTTCGCATAATCACGAATCAGTCAAGAAATTAATACTTCATAATGCGCATTATTGCGATAAATTATTATTCTGTTCTCGTATATCGTATCCGATAACACCATCGTCCGCGTATCCACGGCATGTGGGTTGCTGTAAATTTAACTACGTTCGTCGAAAGATAATTCGGTAGGCGCGTAAAATTCCGGATGATCACGATTCGCGCGGATTATTCCGACCAATTTCATTTTCCTATTTCATTTTTTTTATTATTATTACGGATATTCTTATCATTAATTCGCCGAACGAAGAATTAATTTTTCGGCAATGTAAAAATCGACTAGGGCGTCGTTGTCGCGTATCACTTCTTTAACCTCGGAATGATAACAACCGACCGACCCAACCGACGGTAATCCTCCGAGGAGATATAGAATTATCGTGTCCCTTGTTTCGAGCAGAAGGGTGTTATATATATATGTGTATACATTCCGACTCATTTGGTGAAATCTCTTAATAAAAACTTTAACCATTGCGCGTACAACTTCCGCATTATCGAGAAATCCTTTCAGTTGTTTCTTTCTCCTATCGAGTAACGCATTCCGGTAATTTATACGGACTTACCCATACTAACATACACGCACAAAAACGTAAATATATACCTCACAGAAGAATATATCGGTTTACTATTCTGTGAACATTTCCTAAATATGATTTATCGACGGAGACTAACCGGGATGATGGGCGGTGAAAAAACAAAAAAAGGAAACGAAAATAATATAGGGAAAAAAATTGAAAGGTCGAAACGCGAATATACAAACATACAGATCACTCACACGCACACGATATTCATATTGCCACGTAAATGAGAGAGAATTTTTTATATAGGATTATAGGAAGAAAGCGACGAGGGGGGTTATCGCGCGACTAAATGTCGAAAGAAGTAAAAAGTGAAATATTAATAATAATCGGGAATGGGTGATCACGAGTAGAGCAGAGTGAGGGGGTAAAAAAATTTTTTGATCTCCGATAACAATAGAGAGAAGATCCGTTTCCAAGCCATAGGGCACATTAAGCTTTAACGGCGACACGATATAATCTATCGAAGCTTAGCTTAATAACCCCTAACTAAGCTCCATATATATGTATATATATATATATATGCACGGATCGAGTATTACACTCTAATAGCGTATTTAAAAAAGAAAAAAATTAATTTTTTTTTTTATTAAAATTAAAGGTGGCTTCGTCATTATCCTTTCTATAATATATATGTACGCGTGTATTCTCACAAAACTGATACTTTTCTCGTTATACACAAAACTGCCTATAGATAAAACAAAGCGAAAGCTCATAAAACGAAAAAGAGAGAAGGATACTCGTAATCCGTACGTAGTATTTCATATTAAAAAGAAAAAGAATATAAAATAAATAGCCGGAAAGCTTCCGTGTCATTTTTATACACATCATTTATAATAGTTTATCATCGACCCTTATATATGTTCACCTATCGACACGTGCTTTTTACATACTAATTATATATATATATATATATATATATATATATATATATATGTATGTATATTATTGTAAATTTAAGTATATCGTAAATTTATTTGGCGTTCTTTAATTAAATTTATATTACATTTATTGATATTTCATTTTATTACATCGTGGTTGCCAAGTTGCTGAAAAATTATTGCTATTTATTTATGGATTATTTTCGACCGTTTTAACTATATTGATAATTACTATCCACCGTTGATTGAACATTAATTTGTAGAAGAATTCTCTTACATTTTACAATGGGTTTCACTTTTTTTTAATCATCATCAATTTCCATCTCCTATTCAGGAGTTTTTAGTTTGTTACAGTTACCTCTGCCTTATCATTTGTATTATTTCGGGCACTGATCTTCTTCCATTGACCTCGTGTATATACTCCATTCTACTTCTTTCTCCTGATCTTTTCCCACGAGTTTTCCATGTATCGCAATTGTAAAAAGATCGTTTTCTCATGTCCGAAATATTTCTTTTTTGCTTCATTAATTTTGCTTAGTAGTGCTAATGCCTTTTTGTTTTTTCAATATTACCGTATTGGTTATCTTTTCCGTCCACGATATTCTGCGCATTCTTCTATAGTATCACACCTCCAAAATTGTCCATATTTCCGATGCATATCCAACGGAAGCGTTAAAGAATTCACATTTTTAATTGTACGGACGGTTTTCTATCTTAAAATATTCGTTCTAGATTATTAAACACAGTTATTCTGTTGTAGCCGTCTTATTTCATCGTCTTTCCCGTTTTCTGCGATTACCACAACTATTTGTATACCCGTGTTCAATCCTTCCTCCATTTATATACAGGTCGTGTTTTTGCCATTCTCGTAACTTTAGTTTTATTGATGTTTATTTTCACGTCTAGCTAATTAGTTGCTGCTGATATTATAAGCATTATTTTTTGTAGAAGCGTACCTTATATGAACCACTTTTGTTCCCTTAATATCGACTCGTAGGCTAATGAACATTTTCCATTCGTGTCATTTCTTCAGCATAGCACTTGTTTGAAAAACTTTCGCGTTATTCTATATCACACGACGACTCCCTCGATTGAATTTGAAGAAACAAAAAAATGACAATATTTAGTACATTAATGACGACTGAAAACCGGGGAGATACGTTAAAATGATTAACGTATTAATTAAAAAAAAAAATAGTTTGTAAAGTTAAAGTAAAATGTACGGCGCATGTAAATACATACACACCACACGTGCACTTATTTTTATTTCACTCTTGAAAATTATTATACGAGGAGTATTATAATGTGTTCTTCATTAGATCGATGAAGTAACGATTAATTTGAATTACTCGAGTTAACAATTTTTTTAAATCTATAAATTCGTTGAAAAAGAACTATATCCAGAGCTTATTTAACTAACGTGAGGTTTCTTTTTAAAGATTTCGTATAAATTAAAAGTTAATGGAAAATTCTATAACTTTTCGTTATAATTAAACATATAATAGGCTCGTTAAATCATTTCTTCCGGAGACATCCATTAACTTTCATTAGTTAGCTAACCGGTTAATTATTTATTACAGGTTTCAATGGTCTAAAGGTACACACGATCTAAGAAGAAGAAGTCTACGGAGTTTTTGTCGGTGCTACAAAGAAAAAGTTACGAAATCTTGAAAACTGTATCGGCGTCAGGAGAAATGGCAATGTAGGCAATAAAATACGGACAAAAATAATTCCGAGCCAAATCCTCTACTATTAGATTAATAAATAATTATAATTCTTAATATTTCGTCGAGATTTCGACCTTTATTTAAAACACGCATACACATATACATGATACGTACGTAGGTGTGCTATATCTGTGGCCATCGTCTTAACCGACACCTGCAGTATTAAAATATTTCTAGTTTTTCATCGCGGACGTATATTTTCTTTCAGCGCGACTTTCGACGGTGGTAAAGAAAAGGCGACAGATATGACTTAGAACTATACGGCTGAAGAAAAAACGTCCTAAACGGAGAGAAAAATCGGATAAAAAGAGATAGAAACATTATGAACGGAAAAAGGGAAACAACACGTGCGTATAATGTTAATTCCGCGTTATTATTTATCCTTAAGGGATATATTATTATTATTATTATTATTATTACTATGACGAGTATTTTGATTATGATTATCGTTGTTATCGTTACGTAAAAACTTATAAAGTAACGGTATTAAATCCGTCGTGTAATACAGGACGAGCTTCCGAACAAGGCGAATTTCCTTTTCCTTTCTTTTATAAGATATCAAAGTGCGACATTACAGAGTGTTGTTACAATCGACGATAAAATAACGACTACCTCTAGTCGCGTTAGGAGTAAAAGAGATAGACAGAAAAATCGAGAAGCTTTGAAAGTGAACAGAAATTAAAAAATAATACCAACTTCGTCGTTTTCTTCGGCAACTAACGAACGGGTAAGAAAAAGACGAACAACAACAATAAAGCAAGATGACAATGACAACTTCAGGATATAGAGCGGGGAGTAGTACAACGGGTTGAAGTTGCTTATTCTTCGAAGGAGTCATTACGTAGCGTCTTTTAGTTTCGAAAATGAACTCCCGCTCCCCGCTCACACTATCGGTCGATCCTATTTAATGAAAATAAGAGGACGTTAGAAGACGATAAAAACAGGACGTGGAAAGATTAAACGACTATATATGGCTTTTGATATTATTTAACGCTTCCGATACCGGAATAATAGGGATTTTCAGATTATCCGAAATACGCGCAAAAGCACGCTACCAAGAATATATATATATATATATATATATATATATGTGTATATATATATGTGTATATATATAAAAATGAGAAAAGATAAACTATCCCGGTATAAAGAACATCAGCTTTTCCTCGAACACAGAGTTTCAGAGCATCCTTTTAAGTTTTAACGGAAATTTTAAGCGACCAAAATTATAAACATTTTAAAATGATTTCCTTGTTAATTATTTCATTATATAACGACGTAACGCGAATGTATTTGTAAAATCTGCTCTATTAGTTTCGTAGTAAGAACATTAAGACGAATTTACATTTACCACAGACCATGACGTATTACATTTACCTTGTACTTATTTTGTCTTCCATTAAAGAAACTTTGTTTATTTTTTTTTTTAATTTTATGGTTGCTTTTTTTTGTTTAAATTATACAACAAACAGAATAACGTATTTTTAAGGGCAAAAGGAAAACAGTGGAAAAAGTATTACAATTTTTTACGACTGGGTTAAAACAAAAAACTAGTGCTACATCTTAAGAGTACAGCAAATATATATATATATATATATATATATATATATATATATATATATATATATATATATATATATAATATATACACGTATAATCAAAGAACGTACTAATTTTTACGAAAGAAAAAAAACCAAATATTTGCGTTCTAGTAATTAAAAGAACTAACGGTTGAATTAGTTTCTCAAATACTTTCCCAAATGTGTCTAATAAACTTATCGGTCTATAGGATATTTCCGATTGAAATGTATCATCTGTTGAGATCCTATTTGAGCGATAGATTTTTTCAGGTCAAAATAAACGACGTCCTATCTAGTCAGCGTCAAATACTGTCGTCAGTGCCTTAAGGTAGTGTCCTTGGACCACTCCTTTACAATATATATATATATATATATATACATACAGCAAATACTCACCACGACCTTGCAGCTCACATTTGCTGATGACATTGCTATATTAGCCAAATATAGAAATCCTCACGAAGCGTCAATATTCAATATAATTTATCTCTACTGTATAAATGGGTTCTCAAATGGACAATCGTAATTAATGAACAAAAGTCATCGCATATTACATTTACAAACAAACGTGAAACATGTCCGCCTATTAATTACTATAATCGTAAAATACCTCAAGAACAAGCAGTAAAATATCTTAGATTAACCCTTGACAGGCGCCTTACACGAAATCTTTTAGGAAAAAATTCAGATCCTTACTGAAGCAGTTGTACCCACTGATTAGAAGGAAGTCGAAACTAAGTCTTGGAAATAAAGTTTCACTTTACAACACTATCATAGCTCCTGTCTGGAAATAGGGTTTAGAAATGTAAGGAACACCTGCTGAAATGCTCCTAAATAAAATACAGTCATATCAATCGAAAATATTGAGGATAATGGGTCAATGCGCGCCATATTAAATTCGTGACAATGTAATTCAGGACGATCTAAATGTTCCTTCGGTTATAGCAGTACAACAGAATGAATAGCACATTTGCTCAAAATTGAAATCCGTTAATATCACGCATGAAAACCATCGAACTCTCGAATTACAGTTAAAATATTAAATAAAAAACAATGTAGAGATGCTCTAACGAATAATAAGTAGTAATAATTAAATAACATAAAAAAATATTTGCACATGCAAAAAAACGGTTTTATCTAATGCACCCTTATTTTAATTATCAATTGATGACCTCAGAGTAGGCATGAAAAAAAAAGTAATTAAAATTTAATATAGATCACGAAGAAAACATTTGATCGATTGAAATTTGCATAAAATTATGTGATTATCGACATTCAATTTAGTCAGGTTTGTGGACCAGCTTTACGCGTTTGTTCTTTTAATAATTCTATCTGCTAAACATACACATTTTGGAACCTCTTCATAGGCGAGCTTCTGTATTTTTTCTAGATATACATTTTATATATATATATATACACCGAGTACGTGTACCTCGGACAAAAAATTACAACTGACAAGAAGGTAGCTTTCAGGAAACTAAGTTACGTATTCAAAAACAACGAAATACCAATGTGTTTAAAGCGTAAATTATATAATCAGTGTGTGCTGCCGGTGTTTACATATGCCGGACAATCATGGACCTTCACAAAAACAAACATTAGAAGGATATTAAGAGCACAAGCAGTGCACGAGAGAATAATATTAAATATAAGACGGTCCGACCGAAAGCGAAATACCTAGATACGTAAGAAGACCGGACTTCATAATGTGGTGGAGCAGATGGCCAAGCTGAAGTGGAAGGGCACATAGCCAAAGGAGAGGATAACAGATGGACGAAACGAATGCTGGAATGGTGGCCAATTCATAAAAGAAGAAACATTGGCAGACCGCTAACTCGTTGGTACGACGACATAATTCAAGTATCGGGAAAGAACTGGAACCAGAAAGCTCAGAACCGAAATGAGTGAAAAGATTGGGGAGAGTGGACAAATATAGGATAAATATATATATATAACATACTTGCATACGAAGAAGAGACGTGCATATACAATCGATGTATCAAGTCTTAGAGTAATATTTTCAGTAAATCATCGTGAAACCTATTTCCGATATAATCATTAATAAAAATTAAAACGTTAATTACATTTATAATTTAAATTTAAACAAAAAATCATTTATTACGCAATTCGTATGTCGATGTGTAATACTTTACTTTATTGCGTATCATCTAAATTATGTATGACACGTTTATATATATATAAGTATATATATATATATCTACTAAGGGCGATATTATTATATTATGAGGGGAACTATATGAATACGACGTACATCAGTTCAATTCAAAGGATGATAATATGCAAATTCGATACGTAGAAATTCGTTTATTTTCTAGCTTGCGTCTATTCGCCGTAAAGACACGTAGTAGAGCTGGTTGAACGTAGATATCGTAGTAGATAGTAAACATAATATATATATACATATATATATATATATATAGGTTATACATACATTTATATATTATATATATATGTGTGTATATGTATGTATGTTTGCGTGAGCACGAGCATTATAGGGAGACAGACGTAAAAAACTGAAAATGGCTTATTTTGAATACAAAAATAAATAGTAACATTTTTTAAACCGGCTGTCAGATTATATTGCTCATACTGTCATACATTTGTCATATTTTTTCCTCTTTTCGAAAGTCTTTATTCGAGTTAGCACCAATATTCCGTTATCATCATTATCATCGACGATGTCATTATCGTATCGTCGTTTAGTTCGATCGTATTTTGGTATAAAGCCAAAAAAGTTCAGCCTAGAAATAGAAGGGAGGGAAACAGGCGAAAAACCAACGTAATATAATATAATATAGTGTAATATAACGTATAGAATGCGATAATAAAATCTGCAAAGGAAACACATATATGAAACAATAGAGAATTCGCACATGTCGAGAAATATTCGATAGCGTAGGTTGTTATAACTACGAATAAGTTTTCAAATAATTTCAAAATAAGATGATAATCGAAAGAACGAGCGGTATTTTTCATCGTACGTCAAAACCATGAGGCTCATTGGCCTCATGACGTAGCGGTAACGTTTCAGTATTCCGCTTGCACGATTTGTATTGAGAATTTCTCACGGTAAAAACGCTTCCGAGTGCTTTCCATGGAATCGGTTCCTTAAATTATTAACAATATTCTGGGAAAGCAAAGAAGCCGGAAAAGATAAATGGAAAACCATTTTATACTGGCTTGCTCAAGATGCATCGTATTCAATATTCAGGTTTATTAGAATCGTTAAACAACGTCAAACGTTTTTTAACTAGATGAGTCGGAGTATCGTTAAACGCGTTCGGTTTTAACTTTTAATAATATTCAGTATTATTAATAAATCACGATCAATTTTGTTTATATCGATCAGAAATTATTTTGCATTTTACAGGAAATCCGAAATTCTGCCACACTTCCGTTTTTCCTGGGTTGGGGTTTAAAGTATTCTCTTCATCGTACTAGATGCTCTTGGACTTCTGCATGTGTTCTCCGTCTGCGAATAGGAACCTTCTTGTTCCCAATGTATTTGGCTGGTCGTTGATGTATACATTGAAAAGTCTTGTGGCCAATACGCTGTCCAGTGCTGGGCCGTTTCTTCAAAGTGTCCAATTTCTTTCTTTGTTCCCAAATGTCACTTTGAATCTCAATTTGTAATTTTCTGTCATATCATATATCTTTTTAAACAGTAAGCTACGGTTCATTGTACCATAAGCGGCAGTTAGATCAATAAACATTACTCTTGTGATATGTTTATCTTGAAATCCTTTCTCAATATATTGTGTCCAGTTGAGTACTCGGTCGCTTATACTCTTTCCCAGTTTGAAACCGGTTTGTTCTCTTATTAATTTACTTCTAATTATGGGTTGTATCATGTTAAGAATGATTCAAATATTTTCATCACGCGACTTAGTAGAGAAATAACAGCTGACAGGAGATTCTGGATCTTTACCAGATTTTAATATCGCTATGATATTAGCTTTTTCCCATATTGTTGGTATTTTTCCTTTTTTAATTATGTCGCGAAAACATTTTGCAGTCCAGACTACGGTCTCATCACTTAACTGTTTCACAGTTGCTCTGCCATGATTCCATCGGGTCCAGGGGCTTTTCGGGTTTTCAATAATTTTCATAGCTCCTTGTATCTCGTGTGCTGTAATTTACCCCCTAAAATGGTTTTTATTTTTGATTTCATCTCTCTGATAATTTTCACATTTTTTCTTTTTTTTTTCTTTCGTTAACCATTTGCAATGAGCTGGCTGGCTATATTATTAGCCGTGATATTTGCTAGCCCAGTTTTATTTGTGTATTCATTATTTAAATTTTTTAGGAGCTTCCAGACTTTAGCACTATTTTTCTTCATATTTAGTGAGTTTATCAATTCAATTCAACTTTCTTTTTTTCGGTTTGCTGTCAGCTCATTAACCTATTCTCATAGTTCCATTGTGATATCACTAAAATGAGATATTTCAGAGTTTGGACGTATTCTTCAGTTTTCGTTCAGTTTCATTGCTTAAACGTCGAATGAACTATTTCCTATGCCTTCTGGGGATTGCTTTGATTGCGCATTTGTAGATCGCTTCTGTAAGCTTATTATAATTTTCTGCTACCGCGTATATTTTGTTTAGTGTTTCATTCAGCAGCTGTTTGAATTTATTCTAATTTACCTTTTTAAAATTAAAGCGATTCTTTAGCAAATAATTTATTCTCTGTATAATTGGAAATATTGTCAGCTGGATCGGTCTACGTTGGCTTTTAGGTATTGGATTCATAACATCTTTAGAGCACATGGCAGCAGTTTTTTCCAAAACAAATATTAAATTCGGATTGTAGCCTCTCTTCCACCGACAGGTGTTAAAGGAATGAAGTATATTAAATTCGGATTGTAGCCTCTCTTCCCCCGACAGGTGTTAAAGGAATGAAGTAACTTTGGATCTTGCATCGTGCATTCTATGGCTCCATCATATATGCCTCTGCAAACCCAGACGGAAACAACTTGCAATAAGTACGCAGCAACTGTTTTGCTAGTCATCAACTTCACACAAATCAAGCTTATATCAGTGAACTCATAAACCAGTTGGACTTCAGCTTTCATTAAAGCTTCAGCGTAATATTCTAAAGAGAATGCCAACAGTTCTTCCACCATGGAGCCAATTCAAGCTAGAGATTTGCTGGGATCTAGCTACAGCGGATAATAAATGCAAACTCAACAATGTAATACACGCAACCTTACAATGGATGTTGCTCCGGGTATCAAGCCATTACATGCTACACAGGTGTATTAAAAACATATTTTCATGCAGGTGTGGCGTATTCCATCCAAAACAAAATTCAGTCCTTCAATCTTCCGATAATGCTACCAGTCCTTTCGGCTGAGCTAGTGGCGATTCTTCAATGTATACTCCAAATCGCAGAACAATTATGTAATTTGCTCATATTCCATGTCTGCATTGAGGTCATAAACATCGAAGTAGCAGCTGTTAATCATATCCTTTTCTCGATACTGAAGCTGTATAAACGGAACACAAAGATCATCTTTGCTTGGATTCCAAGCCATCGTAATATTTCACTACACGATGCCGCACACTGGGCGGCCCTTGGCCGTTGCAAACTCGCCTTCCAATACATATAGGTACGGAGTATGTTCTAGATTCAGTCCAGAGCATACTACGATCATGGAGTCGATCCTTCCATTTTGGCTTGCATCAAAAAAGACCTGATAGTATGGCCAAAACTCATTGGCAAAATCTGTCTACCTACATTGAAAACAGAGGTAAATAGAGTGTATCTTGGACATACACTAATCACCCACTCGTACCTGCTTAGTAACCAGCCACCACCTGTATGCGATAAATGCAAAGCACCATTAATCGTCAATCATATACTCAAGACCTGCCAAAAATACGCTCAATATCGTATTAAGGAGATAAGCTCAGCTATTCCGGACGTCTACAACCTGAAAATTCTTACAGACTTCCTTATCGAGATTAATATTATTAATAGTTTCTAATTATAGGCTATTGAAGTCCCCAACAACTATTCGTATCTCCTTGTTGTTAGTGTTTTCAGTTGATGGGACTTCAAACTTATTTCCCGAGATGGTTATATATAAAAGTTGTCGTACACTTTTCTAGTTCAAGTGTTACTACTGCCATGATGTCTTCACAAGATTCAAAAATGGAGGAAATCTTTATTCCCGCACGTGAATAAATTGCGCTCCCATGTTTTCCATGCGGTTGGAACAACATTCATACTATGAATTTGAAGCGCACTTAATCTATGGGCTTCTTGCAGGCCAAAGATATAATTTTGTTCTTGACATAACTTCGATACTCAATTTTACATGCATTTGTCTTTCAACATTCGCAAAGATGATCGTTAAAGCAGACCTTGAAAAAAACCTTTGCAGGAGTATATATTCTGCTATTGCACGCGTTATGGTAGTGGTAGCATTTTTCAGTGCTTGAAATTATGGCCGAATTTTTTCAGATTTATGTTTCCGTCGCTGCCAGGGGCACCACGTGAAGGTTCTGCTCCATTTGCACATGTGAGGAATAAAAGGAAACCGTGAAATAACAATGAGAAATTAAACAAAGGAAAAAATTAAGAAATGAACCCATCAAAATATTCTATATATATATATATACGCATGCGTGTGTGTGCGGAAACGTTAGTCTAATAAATAAAATGCAGTGTGCAAAACGGAAATTTCAAACACTTCGTAAATTATGTAAGTAAGATATACCGACACTTATTTTGGTATATTACAAATTAAAATGAATTCGCCATGCAAAAGGAAACAAACGATAGAATCTCTATATAATTAAAAACAGAAGATAAAATCAAATGTACCGATAAATTTAAGAAAAAATAAAAATCTATTTAAATGTACTAATAAATTTGAGAAAAAATTGAATACTTCGTAAAAGTGTAGATAGAATAATGAACAATTAGGCACGTAGGTAAGCAAATATGTTTTCTACATTTTAAGAAATTTACCAAATTAGACTTTCAACGGAAATAAGTGGCGAAATTAACGGGAAAACCTTTTTATCGTGTTAGCGAGCGTAATGAGATATTGTACTTAATTCGAATATTTGAATAAAATTAAATTTACTTTGATAAAATCAGTTTAAAGCGCTCACGACATACAGGAAATGATTAGAGATTTTTCGCAATTTGCAGTTGTTCGAAAAAATTTGACAATAAATTTTACGATTACCAGTCTAGTGCTAAATTTGTTTTAAAAAAAAAAATATATATATAACGAATAAAATATTTCACAGCTGTAAACATTTTTTCCAACACAAAATAATAAACATTATTGCAATTAACACAAACAAACATATTACATTTAATTTTTTCATACATGAACAGTTAATTTATACATAGGATAAGAGTATGATATACAAAAAGGTCGTCAAAATACATGCTGGATTAACATTTTTTTTATATAGATTTCAAATTTGTTTACAAAATCACCGCATATTACATTTATTTTATTAAACATTCTCTAAACAACATTAAATCATTCCAATTATTTGCTTAACCATAACTCAAACCAAAATTCACAAAACCAATGTTGTCTAAAAGAAATCATCCGACACAAATCGTTCTGTGATGTTTAGTTAGGTCTATAAAAATTAGTCACAGTGAATGTAGCGCATATTGAGATAAGTTTTATATTATTCAAAAGTGTAGTTTATGTAAAAATCACAAACATCATGGTCTACACATATTAATAACTAAAAAATTGTACGAAATTCTTTATTTTTGGACCATGTTTTATTTAGAAAAATTACTTATCCGGAAAAAACATCAAATTTCCTTATATGTATACGAAACTGTAGGATTGAAAAACAGACTTTACTGATGCAATATATTAAACAATTTAATAAATTAAAAATAGATTAATACGATATAAAATTTACGATTTAAATATGATAGTAGAACATTATAAAGCGAACTAAAAAAAAATAAAACGGTATAATAATACTTGTTTTCTCAGTTTATAGTTGAAAAATCAAGACTCGGTACTACGAATAAACAATTGGCGAGGTTATTAAATTTTTGTCCAAACGAAATGTAAATTCTAGTAATATTTTCAAAAGAAACGCGAACAAATATTTATCAAACATTTTAAATAATATTATCGGTTTATTAAATGGACAAGTAAACATTTTCTAGTTTATATGAATTAAAAATAAACAGCGAACATTTCGATCAAAATCAATCAGTCACTAAAAATAATACAGTTTTTGTTTAATATAAAAATAAATATCAGCAACTAGGCATTAATTAATTGTAAGTATGGAAATTAGTGTTATCATTATTCTAAAAGGATTTCAAAGTAATGAAAACATGATTTTCATATAATATAGGGTATCAAAAATTATCGCATCAGGCAAGGTAATTCAGAAGAATAACTACCTACTTATTACGTTGTACGAACAGAAATGTAATAATTTACATGACATTTATATTACAATTGATAATATAATTGTCGAACAACTTTACTGATCCATTAATAGGGCACTACAATCGCTACAATAGTCTTAGAATTTTAAATCATTGCATAAGTTAACTATAATAATTAAAAATAATTCGCGTCTCGCTAAATGAAATATCAAAAAATATCGTTATATGCGAACATAATAAAGACAAGGAGAATACGTACAATAAAGAAAACGACAAATGAATAACACAAACAATATTAAAACGTGAATATTTAATATTTTATTGATTGAATATTAATAGGAAGTAGAACATACATAAGGATTGCAAAAATTCCACGAAATAATTTTTGGATTATTACATATCATTAACATTGCAACGAACTTTATACATAATACATAAAATTCAAATTGGACAACTTGTACGATTGCTAGACTTTTATTAATAATAAATCCAGAGCAACAAAGATCTGTTATATACAATGATCCACTGCTTCATATTAACTGTTGTTGAAAACTGTTTTAATATAACTGAAGTTATTATATATATATATATATATTTTTTTATTATGTTTAAGTAGCGGTTGAAAAATAGGAGCTAGTATTAGATATTTTTTAAATAAAAATTTGACAGTTCAAGGTAGAAATTACGAAATTAACTCTGAGAATAACAAAATAAACATATTCATTTATAAAATATTATCATATAAACTTTATCTAAGCATCATCCGAAATATTATGTCAAAAACAACAAATATAACGTAGTATTGAAAATATTGCGATATATAATGTAATAATAATATTGTACACAATCAATAAATATATTATAACACAGATTTATTTGCATTTTAATAATAATTATAAAAATAAGTAAAATTAATACGAACCTGTAAAAAACTGTCATTTTTACAAGTATAAAGCAGATACATTCTTATCAGTATGATAGTACTTCGTTGTCATTTTCAAATTTTACAAATGTAATTTTATTTCGTGAATAATGATCAATAATAAATTATTTTAGATGATATATGTAACTGAATAAAAATGAAACGCATGTGAATGTTAAAAAAAATCTTTGTATATTCGTATTCGCATGTATATAAAGAGTTATATTAAACTTACCTGTAAAACGGCATTCTGAAAATCGGATTTACGCACATACAGTATTAATAGTGTATAATTTTTTCCATCCCAACCAAAAAGTAGACCATTTTTACACTGCAATATATTTCTGGGTGTTGCGCGTGTAACACCTGAATAGTCGTGTAAGTATTTAAAAAATTTGTGTTCGGAAAACTCAAGAATATCCGAATAATTAACAGACATGTTTACTTTTAATTGAAATATAAACAGAAAACGATCAAATTACTTCATTATTATCACAATTGTTATTAAGGATTTAAGTTAAAAACTGCAGTGTAGCCTGAGATAAGAGATCGAAAACAATCTGTTGTAATTATAATTATTATTGCGGATAATAAGATGTGTTATAATTTAAAAAATTAAATGGTATGTATTAAAATTTACATTTTATAAAAGTAATTAGATTTTCAAGGCAAAAGAATTTTTCAATATTATAGTGTCCTGTAGACATTTATTCTTATTTGGATATTAAAACGAATAATATAATAATAACAATAATCATAATAGATTATGAGACTTGTAAAATTTATAGATAATCATAAAAAGTGAAATAATTATTCGAAAACATATTTTTAAAATAATTTGAAGAGGTGTGAATGTAATGATTTTTTAAAGAATAAACAACAAAAAAGCTATACTTATAATATAATTTTTCAAAATTAAACGCCGTGGTCCTAAGGACTCCGTGACACTCTAAGCTTGCAATTTAATGAAAATAATATTATTTGAATTGGAATAGGTTCTGTTTAATCCCAATTTCCCACCGACATCTTGACCACATTACAAAGCTTTTCTTTTTTAGCTGTTTTAAAAGTTAAATAAAATAAAATTAATTTGAATATTATGACAGTAGTCCAGTAACTACTATGTTTTCATAATATAGTCTTATTCAAATGTTTCAAAAATCACATTTAAAAAATATTAGTTAATTATTCCTGATAGCTAAGTTTGTGGTTTTAATTTATTTGAATGAATCATTTTAGTTTGATGTGAATCTATGCAATTTTTAATATTAACTTTTGTAAAATTTGTTCTTAATAAGTAAATATATTTTTTCAGTTTTCTTTCGTTATAATTATTTATAATTAGACATAATGGTATTATTTTTTCCAAACATCATATGGAAATAATTACAGATTATGTAAAAATGTTGCATTTGGGAATATTGATTAGTTTCATTTATAAATCAAGTCCTTGTATTTTTTTCCCTTTGTGTTGTCTTTGTTCGTATGAGCTTCTGTAATTGTAGTTATCAAGTGAGTATAACAATGTTTAAAAATTGCACGCATAAAGAATTTAGAGCATGAGTAATAAATATAATTTTTTAATACGAAAGTAACATTTTTTTGACACGCTAATTGTTTACAGAATTTGAATAAAAACATGAATAGTAATACTAATTTGTTAGAAATTAAATCATGTTTTCATGTTTTCAAGTTTAACAATTATAATTATCAACATTTAAATGTGTTTAATATATTTTCAAAAAAGATAGGTTACATATTTTGATCCATGTATTTTTTAATACTATTAATTTTATGTGTAGCCACAAAGTGTTTAAATTCATTTTTTTTTTAAACTTTGAATAAGTTAATATAAAAATATATATTACTTCAGTAGTTAGTTTAAAAGTTTTTATTAATATAATTAGTTGAGTGTATTAATCACCTGGAGTAACTTTTTTCTTTTATGTTCATGTTTCCTAACTATGTTTACACATACCGGAAATTTTGACGAACTTCATAAGTAGATTATTTTATTCCTACCTAGTTTTTTAATAGACTAAACGTTATATGGATTTGTTAAAAGTGATGATTAGTTATGTCAAAATTCTTATGAAAATCAACATATATGATAATATTTAGGAGCTTTTTTTAATTAATGGTTTCTAATTTTTTTTTAAATTGATACATAAATAAAGCAAATATATGAAAATAGACTTTCCATCAACGCGTTTACGCTTGCTCTCAATATTAAATTTATTTATCTATTTTGATAAGAACAGATACTACACTTTGATCTTAGCCATATGACAAGTACACGATTAAAAAGGATAAAGATAAATTATTTACTATCATAGCTTCTTGGTTTGTAAGGTTAAGGATCGCTGGATGCATCTTCCACTCTCGATTATTAGTGGATATTATTTATTGGATAGCCTCTCAAATGGCTAGCTGTAAATTAGCATTTAACACGAAAAAAAAAAAATATTTTGATATATTCCAGTCAACCAGTAATTTTTTTTCCTGGCCTGTTTTTCAAATTTTGAGATAATCTTTCTTGAAATCAGATGAAATGATCCGGAGTACTTGTCACTTCGTTTTGAATGATTAACATTTTTAGGTTAAATGCAAAATAAAATATGTAAAGTAAAAAATACTATGATAAATACTTGCCTACAAAAGAAAAACTTGATATGATGAGCTATTTAAATAATTTCTTGATGTTTGCATTCAGATAATGTATATAAATATATATGTATGTAAAAATGTGTGTTTCACAAGTACATCTTTCACTAGAAGACCAAATATCATTTAGTAGCTGAAGAAGTGTGTTGAGAGTTTTCCTGTCAGTATATATGTTAATATGAAAATAATCGGAATCAGTTGCAGTTGGTTTTGTAATATTAATATCAGAATGCAGTTTCTTGAAAGTAATATTTTTATTATATGGTTCGTCATTTATTGTTGTACAGAGAGATTGTTGACCAGCAGAATTCGAAGGGAGTTCATCTTTTGAAAGAATAGGAAGTGAGGAGAGAAGATTGAGAGAAATCTGAGTGAAAACAATGTAATCTCTAAGGAATGGAAGTGCATTTTTTCGGGGTAAAATAGAATTCGTGATTTGGCGAAGCTTATTTAATGAGGAGGTTGACTGCCATAGAACAAAAAGTCTTGATTTGTCATAATTCTGTAGATCAATCGCTGAAATGTGTCCTTCTTGTGGGTGCCTAGTTATAGAGGTATTCCAGACAACGAATTTGTTGACTCATTGGCTAAAGGCGCGTCGTCTAGTTGTCTAGAGCTCTCATTAATAACTCACAAATATATCATTCACTTTATTCAGCTAGAGCATAGGGGACAATGGGAGCCTGAGAGCATTAGTCAATCGCCTCTCATTTATTACTATCACCTCCAGCCGTCTCTCCCCAGATTCCCGTGGTTCTATCTCTTTAAGAAGATTAGTCGTAAGAGAATTGTACTCATCAGCAGATTGCGATTTGGACATTATTTGTTCCCTGGCTGTCGTACTTCCTTGCTGCACTCTAAATTGACGTTCTATTAAATATGATATGAGCAGTCGGCAGATGTTGCCCGGCAGTTGTCGGCTTAATTTATACGCCAGACCTTGATGCAACACCTTGTCGAAGACTTGTGCTACGTCCAGAAAAACTGCTGGGCAATATTTATTTTTCTCTAAAGCTCTATTGATTATGGGTACAATCCTATGCACTTGGTCGATTGTAGAGTGCATTCGTCTGAATCCCTTCGACCATCGGCAGAAGTGTTTGAGTAATAATTTCTCAAATAGCTTTGATACAAATGGTAGTATCGAAATCGGTCTGTATGACCTTACTTCATATTCTTGTTTATTATGTTTCTTGACCATTATAATTTGTGCTATTTTAAAGCAAAGTGGCATGTATTCTAATAGATATGTCAGCATGACTATACCTTTTTTAGATAATTGTTTTAACACTCTGGGAGGCACGCCATATATGCTCGGAGCTTTCCGCGGATTCATATTTTTATCTAGTTCTGTCGTAACCTCGTAAGATGTAAATACGGTAACTTTTTCATTTGGTTTAAAATTTATACTGATATTGGTAATCGAGGCTATATCGTATGGTTTAAAAACTCATGTTAAATGACGTACAAAGCACTCGGCTTCCTCATCGTCTGTTCTCACCCATTTTCCACCCTCACCTTTAAGCGGAGGTTGCTGGGTAATTATACGTTTGATTCTTCTAGTCGATTTTCAGAGTTATCTTCGGAGGGGCTAAGCTCTTTGGCATATGCAGCAAACGTTTCGTTTTGAATCTTTTTTACTAACGCGTTGAGTTGACGGCTGACTCGATTAAAGAAGTTTTTATCATGTGGACAGCGCGTGCCATATACGACGGGCTCGTCTCCGTTCAGCAATTTTGAGACACACTTGCAACGGATACGTAACTTGCTGTGCTTTATGATTTGCTTGGCTGCTTTACAAATTGTTTCATTGAAGCTTTTTGAATGTTCTTCCAAGTCTCGTTTTGTCTTCAAGCGTATTTTGAGGTTTAATTTCTGGTCCAGTTCTTGTCGAAATTTATCCCAATTTGTGTGTTTATTGGTAAGGTATCTTTTTTTATCTTTTCGAACAACTGTTGTGTTCTGCGTTAAGAGTGCGAGGTTGTGGTCTGATGAAAGGTCAATAAAACTCTCAACGTCTATGTAACTATTCGTGATACCTCTCGTGATAAAGAAATCTACGAGATCTGGCTTTTCTGCATATCAGTAGGCCAATATGTCGGCTTCCCTGAACTGGCAAAACTACACTGTAGTGCTTGAATGGCTTTTAATAATTCCTTGCCTTTTATGTGAGCTGTATTTTCTTTATATGTTGTAACACGGCGCGAGCCCAATACTTCATTCTTAGCATTGATATCTCCAACAATAATATATTTATAACCGAAGAATTTTAAGAATCGTATGTAATGATCGTATTTCAGATGAGTGAGCAAATAAAGCAACCAATAAATCAATTAATAAATATACAAATCAAAAAATTAAAATTCAAAATTTATCAATTCAATGCGGTGTTTTCAATGGATTTTATTTGAATCTTGTGATACTCTCACTATGAATAAAGTTGCCAATTTTTCTCCAGATAGGTTGAAAAGCTTAAAATTTATTTTGATAATAAGTGAATACTAAATAGCATTATAGAATTAATATTAAAACTAATTTTTTTCTCAATGAACAAAAAAATTAAATAAAAATAAGTGGTACATATTTAGAAGTTTCTCCCTACACATGCTCATAATGATGACATTGTTCATGACAACTGAGCAGTCAACAAACCCATTGAATAATGATGTACCTATATACAATAATGATGAATCAGTGGTAAGAAGCACAACGTTTTTACTGATATTCTTGGTTGCTAGGCCCCCTTTCCTCAAACTGATGATTGAGAGATCCAGCTTCATTGGACTTTCCATCCACTGTGGCAGCACAGCGATTCAATGTTTTAATATCTAATGTTTATTTTTGATAAGACATTTTTAGGAATGGTTGTAACAAATTGAGGTGGTCTCAAAACGAATACGATAGGAGATAGAAGTAATTTATGAAGGAATAATCTAAAAGCTTCTGACTGGATTACAAACATAGCTAGGAGGAGCTTTCTATGAATATTGAGAGGCCATTCTCATGATTCTGCGTACAGACTGTCGATTGGGGAAGTCTAAAATGCTCCAGTAGCTAGACAACGATAGATGTGTAAGAGTGAAATTAAATTGATACCATAAATGCTGTGGGATAATTTTCTCAGAATGTTTGTTTTCTTTAACCCTTAACTAGCGAACTACATCACCATCAGCGCTGTATACGCGTAAGAGAAATGATTTATTTATTTATTTAATGAAGCCAATAACAGCTAAAAGCCAATTATAGTGTAAGCTTATAAATAAAATAATACAATGAATAATTTTTCTGAATTATAAAATTAAAACTAAAAAAAATAAAATACAAAAAAAAAATACATTGGACACATTCACCAGCCTCACACCCATTAAACACACCAGAAAAACTACACGCATTCACAAGTCTCACACTCATTAAAACATACATCATTCACACCCCATTCACACAATCTTACTCGAAATAAACGGACGAATAATCTTCAACGAATTAATAAATTCAATATAAACCTTAACGTATATACTACATGTACATTAGTAAAGGAACACACACACGCCAAACACCCACCACATAATAACAATCTAGAACCATTGGAATAGACAACAGCGAATCTCCCGTTCTTATCGCAAAATATGTTCGGGAAGTAACTTATTAAAAAAATATCTGTTATCAAAGTATATATCTATACGGGGAAATATATTCAAAAGATAATTATATAAGCGGAAAGCTGGCGGTAACGGAGAGCTTAAACCGAGGTTTGTTCGTACACGCGGATCACTAAAAAACAATTTGATCGCCTATTTGTTCTTGGTACAATGTAGGAGACGGTTGATGTTAAATACTCACTATTAACTCTACTGTTACATACATCATGAAGTAACCTTAATTTTGCTATTTTACTTCTGTAATGTAAAGACCTCACATCCATTAAATTTCTTAATATATCGTAACTCATATATTTAGGGTAAATACCTGATATACGGTAATATAGATGTTTTAAAAATTTACGCTGAAATGTATTTATTATAATACGGATCACAAAACAATTGAACAGTATTCTAAAGGATTACTAATCCATTATAAAGCGACAGTAGCGTCCATGGATCTCTATATGAATTTCTTATAATAAAACCTAGCACTTTATAAGAGCGATTTACAACATCGCTTACATGTATTGAAAATTTTAAGTTGTCATCAATATTAACTGCCGGATTCCGCACCAAAGATTTTTTAATTATCTGCTTACCATTCATCCTGAAAGTGAACGAGTACCTACTTCTATTTCTACAGAAACTCATGTGGACGCATTTATCATAATTGAAAGGTAAATGATTTTCTTTGCTCTACAGAACCAGCTTATCTAGATATTTTGTTAAAGATTCACAGCCAGCTAGAGAAGATATAGGAGCATAAATTTAATTTTGAGATCATCAGCAAATAAAAGAAATTTTGAGCAAAGGTTCTTTCCAATATCATTGAAAACAATTAGGAATAGAAGAGCAACCAAATTCGAACCTTGTGGAACCCCTGAAGTAGGTGAATATGTATTAGAATGGTAGCATTTTTACACAACATAGCTCTTATGGTTATATAAATAGGATTCTAATAATATTATAGAATCTTTTGACAGTCCAAGTAACTTTAGTTTATTCAGTAAATGTGAATGACTGTGTCAAATGCTTTACTAAAATCATTGTAAACACTATCAATTTGTAAACCACAATGCGTAAATCTAGAAATCTGATCAGTGTATGTAACTAGATTTGTCACAGTGGACTTGTGATACATAAATACGTATTGCTCAGGCATAATTTTAGTCAGTAAATAACTGTTCAACCTAACGTATATTATAGATTCTAATAATTTAGCAGGTGTACAGCGTATAGAGATAGGTCGATAATTGGCGATTAGCTGACGATCACCCGATTTTACATACCGGTATTATGTTAGATGTTTTAAGAAAATCAGGCCAAATGCCCTGTTTTAATATTAGATTAAACAGATACACTAAAGGCTTTTGTAATAGATCAGAATACAATTTAATCTTGCATGTAACCTATCAGCATGGTATACGCTTTTATAATATTCAGTTGTATGTTTAAATAGTGATTTATTTGTTTTAAAAAAATTAAGTAGTAAAACATGTTGCACAAAGAGCAACGCGTGACCAGTTATGTAAGTATATTCTATTGTTAGGGTAAATATATTTTGATTACTAAATGGTGAACTTCTTTTATTAGATTTGTGTTTAAATATAGTTTCTTTGACAATAATAATTAGATTTATTAAAAAAATGTGCAACTAAGTTTTCATTATTAAATTCATAAGGTGCTTTTCGTTTATATTTTCATGCAATAAATAGAACAAATTTAGAAAGGAAAACAAAGTACCGGAATGTTTGAATATTGTCTTTTTCCGACTTATCTGACTGAAGACAAAAGCTTTCAACGCAGATTCTGTAGAACCACCGCAAACAACATAAGAGAAATGTGTCATTTTTGATTGTGGGAAAAATAATGATGACGATCACCTGCTCCAATTGTAAAATGTTTAGAACCACATTGTGGAAAGAATTGATAAATGCGAACGTTGTGTTAATTTTGTTAGTAGTGATTCCAAATAATAATTATTTCTTTTTTCACACAATACTTATATTCCTATATTCGATATTACGTTATTTGATTGTTTTTACTTTTTTATATATTATTAATCTTTATATAACAAACACATTTTACATGTAATAAAATTCTTTAAATTAACCTCTATTAAATTTAGATAAATAATTAAAAATTAGTGTGCGACTAGTTAAGGGTTAAGCAACGTTTTTAATGTAGATTATATGCTGATTCCACAATAATTTATAATCTGTAACCAAACCTAAGTAGTTGCCTGTTAACTCATTTGGAATTAATTCACTATGAAGAGAGATGTTGTGGCTTTCCTGGCAGTTGTGTATATGGCAGAAGTGCATAACAACAGTTTGTTTGAGCATATTGATGTGGAAGCCATCATTTTCTGAAGAACATTTTTCTGTATGTTTAACCGCAAGAATTAATATTGTAGGGTCCTAGGTCAGAACATTCAGCATGAGTCTTTGTAGTGGTTGTTGATTAGCCTAGTGTAGCAATTGGAAAATTTGTGGTAATGACCTGCAAAAGTGGAAAAAATTTCTTCTGACTTAAACATAGACCCTCGACTAGTATTAAGCATTGAGGGAGAGAAGGGGTCTCAATTGATCAAGAGACTGAATTTTTAACCATGGTTCATGGTATTGAAGAAATCATTGTAGAAGTGAATTCAAGCTACTTGCTTAATTGTTTACCCAGATTCAGCTTGAGTTTTTTAAAATTCTAAGGCATAAAAATTAAATCAATGGTAGACCAGCTTCTGTGAACAAAGCTATAGTGAGTTGGTTCATTAGTGTTTGACATACATAGATTGGTGTTACCTAGTAGTTTTCTAATGACCTATATGGTTACTATAATTGCTTCCAAGTAACGGAGTGTGGGAATCGAAGCCTCCAGGTAAAATTATGGTGGTGTTAAGAAGTGAAATAATATTGAAGAAATGGGATTCTTCTTTAACTTTATTGGGAGGAAAATAGAGGTAGTAAACAGTAAAAAGGAAGTTCCATACGATGACAGATGCATAGTAGTTGAAGGTTTTGTAAGAAGACCCTAGGCTTACTCATTGACATAGTTTTTATAATTTATTTGAAACTGAAATACTAAATAACAAGGAACAGATACTCTCAACAGTGATTGGATTGCGTAGTGTAGATTATTATCTTTATATATCGCACACATGCTCTAGATTTCTTAAAATATTATTATATTGACTAATTAGAATTTGAAAATTTAATTATTTTTGAACAGTAAACAATAAAATACAAAAACTCAACGTTTAATAAAGATGATTTTCGTAAATTTCGTCAAAACAAATAGAAATGAAATATTATAAAAAACAATACATTTATTTATCTATTTTGATGTATTACAGTTTATCAGTAATTTTTTTTTACGCCTGTTTTCCAAATTTTGGGAATAATCATTTCTGAAAATCGTATGAAATAAACCTGGGTACCATTCATGTTCACTTGACTATAATTAAATAAATTGCTTAATGTTTTATATGGTTATCTAGTATTTTTTAAACCGTTTCTAAAAGAGGAAGTTTTAAAAAACAAAAGTTAAAATTTTATATGTTTTGAATAATTCAGAAATTAAATTTCATTTTTAGTGTAGTTATAAAATAAAATTATGTAAACTAAAAAATACTGTGAAAAATATTTTCCGTTAAGGAAAAAAACTTATTTGGATGAGCTATTTTAATAATTTCTTCATATATCCATGTTCTTAGATTGTATATATATATATATATATATATATAGAGTACACAAAAATATATTTTTCAACAAATACAATGTTTATGAGCACATATAGCGAGTAATTTCTGCTGTATTACTCTGTACTGCCACAAAAATATATGTTTGTTATTTTCTAAACTTGTACCAGTTATTTTTATTTATATTTTCTTGCCTAGTGAGAAGAAATTTAGTTTTAATTTTAACTCTACAATGGTTTATTATTCATTTATTATCAAAATGAATTTTAAGCCTACCTGCAGTTAAATTGGCATCTTTATCCGGGGATGTGAGGATCAAAACGTTCAAATAAAAAATATTGAGAATGCTACATTCAATCGAATGATTTTGTTTATCATTTGCTTAATTTTTGTTCATCAATTTATTTATTTATTCTGCGCTTGATTAATTCGATCGATTCATTTATTTACTTCTTGTCGATTTACTTGTTCATCAATTTATTTATGTATTCTGTGCTTGATTAATCGATTTATTTATTTGTTCATTTATCGATCGTTTGTTCTACATATTGATTCATATGTTTATTTTAGAATAAATTATATGAATTCCTTCGATCGCTACGTTATTAAATTTTCTAATTTAACCTAGTATTTCAACGAATACAATCGATTCGTCAAATTTGGAATATTTTCTTCTTCGAAGTTCCGTTTTTCTCGCTTGTTTAAAATACTTTCTCCCCCTCGAACAACAAACCGTGAACGATATTTACTAGTTTTATAGAAGTTAGCTTTTGTCAAAAATAATTTTCGTACTATGAACTTAAAAGAGAAGACGACAATCCGCAGCATCGTTACCGAGGTCTATTCTGCTAAAAATAGGAAGGAAGCGAATGAAACAGACAAGCAAAAAGAGTTGTTGTGACACATTCGTATCTATCGCTCTATATGTTATTAAATATACACATATATATATATATATAATATATATATATATAATATATATATTATATATATATATATATATATATATGCGTGTGTTTGTTAGTATATGCAAGCGATATTGCTAGACGACCTTTAATATTAAAGCATTACTCCTGATGAAACACTAACACATCGACAACGAAACTCGTAAACATTAACATAAAATGAACAATCGTGGTTGACGGATTTCGTTTTACATGAAAATAGTTCAAATCAAACGAAAGAGTCGCATGCAAATCAAACTTGACGCGTCGACACGACAACACAGCTAAAATAAATTTCCTACAATGAACCTTTATTGTGCCTACCGCCCGTTATTATTTTACACTGTAACAGTGAAAATATCAATGAATCCATCAATTCTCCAAGTACAATACGCCGCACCCTTTATATATATATATATATATATATATATATATGTATTCAACGTTTCCTCTACATCCGTCGAAGATATAATGGTTACGATTATTCTTCCAGTTCCATTCAATCTTTAGACGATATAACTTCTCGTCAGAAAATTCGGTTTCCGCAAAATTCGTAAATGTGGAACGATAAGAACTTTTCTTCGTCGATCGTAAATAGACCTAATAATGTTTGAATGAAAACGTTCTACTATTCGTATCGTAAATAGTGTAAGAAGAGGAACAAATGTGTCGAAACGATTTCGTAACAATCTGATGACGCCTAAATGTATAAAAAGTTTTTTTTACGCGAAACCGACGACGTTTCTTTAAATGTTAGAACGAAATAAAAAATCCGTTATTAATTAACGAATTTCGAAATACCGAAAATTATCGTTCTTTTTCTAATCGTTTGAATCGTAAAACGTCGACACGGAATTTAAAAAAAAAAAAATTATTTATTATACAATAGTGATCTTTTTTTTCGTTTTTTCACGCGAGATTTAAATAATTTTCGACGTATTTATATAAATATTTTTAAAATTGGAAAATAATTATCGTTAAAATTTCACGTATCATATAGCAGACATCGCGATTGAAAGTCTTATATATTAAACGAGAGCCATTCGCCTGGTTGTTTACGTATACGCGTACATTAGGATAAATACACGCAATCTATAAATCGTAATATAAACGAAGCGAGTGTAAAAATGTTATTTGCTCTATTCGATAAAAGAAAAATATATATATGAATACTTAAGTCGCCCAATACTTATATATGCGTGACCTGTTTGGAATCATATATATAAAAAATTTCGTACAAAAAGCTTCAAATAGTACCTGTTACTGCGTGTATATATATATATATATATATATATATATATATATATATATATATATATATATATATATATATATATATATATACCAAAAATGCCTATAGCAGATGCATTCCATATATCAACAATAGTAATCTATAACTACGAATCGTTATCATTTAGGTATATACATAGAAGACTGAATGTTTTATTAAGGTATTTACTATACTTTACATTAACTTCATTAAAGGTTTTTCTCCCCGAGATGCGCTATCTACAATTTTATTTGTAACAATTTACTTTACTACTCATCTATATGTTTACTAACAAACGGAGAAAAAATAAAAATTGAAACGAACGGAAAAACGATACACTTGGGCGGAAGATGTTACATATTTAGGCCAAATAATATCCTTCAAAGATTAAATAGAAAAAGAAGCAAATCACAGAATAGCGATAGGGTGGAAAAAATTCTGGGCATTACAAGAAATATTTCAAACGAAATATTAATCGAACGAGAAAAGCACATATTTATGATACATGCGTCCTTCCTGCCATGACATATGGTGCGCAAACATGGTCACTGACATTTAGATAAAGTAGAAAAATTAATTAATAGCTGAAAGAGATATCGAAAGGAAAATGATCGGGATAAGAAGGATGGACCAAATCAGTAATAAAGTATTACGGGATAAGTCAAAAACAGAAGATGCTTTCCGCAAAATACTGGAAATGAAGTGAAATTATTGGACTGGACATGTTGTTCGAACGGACACAAGCAGATGGGCCAGGAAATGTACTGAATGGTTACCAATCAATAGGAAAAGATTGAGGCGAAGATCAAAAATGAGATTGAGGGACGATATCGTCAAATACGCAAGTGCAATCTGGATGCGTAAAGCATTTAATCGGATGGAAACAGCTAAGAGAAAAATATATAAACGTTCAATAAATTGGAAGAGGCCAATGCTCGATTACGAGCATAATTTCCCTAATATAGTCAAACATGTTAATATTAGTTCAGCATTAAGGAAAGCTATACATAATAATATTAGTTTAGTATTAAAGTTATACATATTAGTATTAGTTTAGCATTAAGAAAGTTATACATATTAATACCAGTTTAGCATTAAAAAAATAATATTTGTAAATTTTAATTTAAAATGAGAAATACAGGCTATTGTAATATATATATATATATATATATATATATATATATATATATATATATATATATATATATATACCGTTTTTTTATTACTATTTTACTGCAATTTAATATACTTTAATTAATTTTTTACTTTTATTTTTTGCTAATCATCTTTTTAAGAATATAGTTCTAGTATCAGATTTTTTTATACAGTGCTTAATAGTCTATTATTAAAATACAATCTTAGTTTGGTTAAATAATTACCACCATTAACTTACATGATTAGGTTAACTTAACCGCTAAATACAAAAACAAGTGTGGAGTATGTATCCCGTTCGTTAATTATACATAAAATTACTTATTTACGTGACTAAATTTACGGGGTGGGGACGAACGAGTCACCTAATTCCATGTTTGATGTCAAGCAGTTGTTTTGCTTCTGCGTTGACATGACTGTCCAGCCGCTGCTTGTGCAATTCAGCGGATTTCTTGATGACATCATTAATGAACATCGTATTAAGGTCAGAATGAATGTCGTCATTACGCGATTAACGATGAGCATCAACTATCGCATGTAAAATGATGTTTTTACGGCGTTATGATATCCCGATTCGACTTGGCAATACAGCCTCACAGAGCACATAAGTCCAAATAGTTTTAATAATTTGCTCGTATAGCAGAACTTTTGCAAAAAACCTTCAACTCCGATTGCCTGCCTATTAACCAATAAAATCGACGAGTTTTATTCTTGATCTGCTGGGCCTTCATTGTAACATGAATTTTCCAGGTCAATCGTAATTCTAAACACTCGCCTGTAGGTACTTTTCCTTGTTTACATAAGAACTAAGCTCCTGGTGATATGTAGTAAATGTTTTATTTCTTTAATAAGCCGTCTGAGCTGATTGTTAATCTTATTGAAAACTTATCATATGACGTACGTGTTGTGTGCCACTGGCGTCTCGCTTTTCGTCGTTGTTAAAATATTATCACGGATTTCTAATGGACATGTGATTTTTTTATAACTATTATTTTTTAGTACAAGGCTAGCAGTCCTAGCAGCTTCACATTGTTTTGCAAAACTGCAACTGTTGTTGCCTGTACATATTCTTCATTAATTTCAGCTTATTGAAAATGCTGAATATTCTGTTTAATGATTACAGCTGATTCACTATGCGCACCACCATCTGAATATGGCGTACTCTTGTATTTTTGGATAATTTTTGGTTTTAAAATGTGTCTCGGATATAAGTGCTATGTCTATCCGATAATCTTCTAGAAAACTCGGTTCTTAAGGCAATTTGCATTTCACGTAACAATTGGTAAAGTGTAATTTTTGTTTTTTATTACGATGACTGTGTATGGCGTTGTTACATTGTTGCCAGTTTTAATTTTCTTACTTTTTTTTTTTTTGTATTATGAAATAGTCCGTGCAGCTTCAATTTTACTAAGTCGTTCAGCTATATTGCCAACTTGCTGAGTCAGAGTACCACTCGATCTAATCATATCAGCAAGAGTAAGCTTCAGTGTAGTTTACGATTGAACGTGATTATTTTTTCTTCTGTTCACACTAGATTGTACGTACTGTTTCGGTTTAGTAAATAGTGGCTTGTATACTCCATTGTACAGATGCCTGTATTTTATACCATAACGTATGCAAATAACACACTTTGTTCAATTTTTGTTTTTTGTTTTTGTATACGCAGTACTGTCGTCTTTTTAGGCGTTTTAATAGCACGCTTAATTGTTCTGTAAGTTTCGTTCCACGATAATTCTCAGTATGACTGCAATTGCAATTCGCGCGTACAAATTTATTCAGGGGGTGTTAATTTCAGCGGGAATTACTAGGATGTGGATCATGGCTATCATTTTCATATCTACGTCTAATTATTAATATTAGTCGTATCTTTAAAATTTTGATTTATATATCCTTTTAAAATTACCCAAATTATTATATTTTACGATTAAAATTTCAATATCATTTGATTTTGTTATTTCACACAATCTCTTCAGGTGGTCCGAATGCAGTCCGTAATATTATTCGTTATAAATAGTTAATTGGGGAAAAAAATAAAAAAAAACTTAAGATGTTTGTTAGGAGACTAGCGTACATATTTACACTTGTGTTGATGATATTGATAATAACGATGGAATGGCTGAAAATAAATTTCGATCCGATACACGTGTACATAGATAATCGGAAAATAATCGAAATAATTTAATTTAAACATTAACAATTCCGATTTATACGCGATTTAATTATTTATTCCGATGATTTATGGCGCAATTTACACGAAATAGAAGTAAAAAATTATTTCTTCGTGAATTGTAACTTTTCATTTTTTTCTTTGTTGCGTTCTTAATTTTTACGTTATCTTCTAGTGTCTTAAAAATTTCCGTTTTGATTGCGGAAAAAATGTTCCTCCAGTTTACAGTTGATCTATTTTAAACATGAGCCGAGTCAAAACGGATTACGGTACAAATTTATGCAATTTTAATGTACATTTTTCCGTAACTGTAAATACCGAATTTGGCAATGCTGGGACGTTGATTAGTTAGTATCGTTAAAATTGCAGTATCGCCAGCGAATAAGGCGGTTGAAGTATTATCATTTCCCAGGAAGGTTACTGGTGTAAATTTGATATAATGTAAAAGCCAGGACAATGCCTTCCGGAACTTCTGCCTTGATCGGACATATGGATGACAGGGAACCGTTAAAATTTACTTGAAAATATCTCTCTACGAGGTAAGATCTTATTATTAGGTAGTTACTGGTAAGGATAAGTTTTAATTTGTATGGAATACCTTTGTGCCGGACTCTTCAGTTTAGACGGGAATCGATGTGCATCCCTACATATTTGACTGGCTCTTTTTGTGTGGCTGATTCAGCGTTATTGGAATATTTTTTGTTTTCCGCAAAAGTGAAAATCTAAATTATTTATAAACGGACGGATTAAAGCCAATTAATTAAATTTTAATTAATTAACATCGAACGAGGAAATTTTATTACTACGCATTTGTCGGCGATGATCAAAAGAATTACCGGTTAACGTAAAAGATATTTGACAAACGTACGATGATGACGAAGAATATATCGGTAATGTGACAAATTAGTTTTGTGCCAGAAAGAACTCTGATGATTCTTCGAGCTTATAATTATATATATATATATATATATATATATATATATATATATATACATATATATATATACACATATATATATATATACACACATATATATATATATATATAATTATATATATAAAGATAAGTCGTATATCTGTTGGCACGATAAATAATTGTTAGTAAAGGTTCTTTGATCAGAAAGTTCGCGTGCAAGTTAATTAGACATATTGATAAAATGTGAAACATCGGACTACGTAGAAAGAGATAGACAAGAAAGATAGCGTTACTTATTTCGCTCGGCTATATTTTTATATACACACGTGCGTGTGTTTAGACTTATATATATGTGTTATATACACACACTTATACATCTGTGTATATACATATAACGTGTGCGAGTAGATATATAAACACGTAAGTTTGACTTCCGGAAGAAGACATATCGCCTTAGCTTGATTCCCTTTTGCGATTAAGATGTTATATTCGACATGCGCAATAAATTTTGAACGTCCTTTAGTATCTTAAGCTTTAGCCAATAGAAGCAACGTGTTCCCAACGTAAAATTCGCTTCACGTTTACTTAATGATCGATAAGTCATTTGGGACAGAAAAAAATAACGCTTTTTCACACACACATGCATCGCACATACACATACGTAACATCAATAAAGGCAGATGTTTACTATGTGGACGATACGTTTCAAAAATTACACAGCGAAAGTATATTAATTCGTTTTCCTTTTAAGTATCGTCGATCGATTAATTTTCCAGTTAGCGTGTTCGTTTTAAATTAATAATAAATTCGTTATAGAAAAGTAGTCGAAATGTTTCGCTTATTACTAATATCGTCACGAAGAAAACGCCTATATTTAATTAGGACGAATTGAAAATAACAACGATATAGAATTATATATGATAGACCTGGTAATTATCAATAAGCGACTAAAACAACAACTATTGGACGAACGTGGATTGATAAATCCGACGCAAATTGAATTTCGATCGAGTAGAAGTATTGAGGATCAATTGACGATGAAATAAACAAGAAACCGCGTCTCTGACGATACAAAATCCTACAGAATTTAGCAAAATGAAAAATATGACCGGCGAATTTAAGCGCAATTGATTAAGCTTTAATCGGGCGTGGGTATGAAACGAAAATATTACAGTACGATACACGTCGAGGGTCTGTACTCGGTCCAATACGGTTCCATTGACGAAGTCTCGAACATTATTTGAAAGCATACCGTTCGTCGCGTATGATCTGATCGTTTACCGTTCCGGCGTAAATAATAAAAATATCGAAACAACACTTCAGACTAGTGCTGTCGATTCCAATCGATTCCGGAGGTAATCGATTTATTTTTGTGAAAAATCGATTCGTCAAAGTGAATGAGTTGATAGACAATAATAAATACCAAGAAATGAGCGAAGTATATTTCCTTATCAGTTGACAGGTACCAAACCATTGTCGTTCGTTTTACACTTGAGAAACCGATGAATATTGGTTGAAAAATATTTGTACATTTCAGGCACATCTGTGCCATCGAAGAGAGTGTTCACATCAGTAGGAAACATTCTCACCAGCAACTTCTCCTGCCTTTCGACCAATAAGGCAAAAAGTTGCTTTATCGAAATTTAAAATAATTATTAATAAAATGTTGTTTTTTTAATTTTTTCCGTACTTCAAATTTTAACATGTTGAATTGTTAAATAAACTCACAATTTTTTTAAGCATAGAATTTTGTTTATTTAAGTAAAAAATTGTTTATAACATTAAAAAAGCTGCATGAATTTAAATTTTTGAGTCGATTCAAGCCGATTCCAACAATTAATCGATTCTAAGTGGAATCGACTTGACTCGATCAACTGTCGAGTGGATTCGATTTCTCGGAATCGGGTAATTGATTACATTTTTAGGAATCGACAGCACTACTTCAGACTGGACATGGCGTATTTAAAGATTACTTATATAAATATAAAATTGCATACTCTGAAAATTGCGTGACGTGTAACAGTACTGACACTGTTAAGCATATACTTAGCTGCTATAATCAAAGTAACACTGTTAAGCATATATATTAGCACCGATCAACTGGTAACCAAACTATTTATAATTTTTAACACTTTCGCGATTGCTGAACTAAATCGCCGTAAAAAATATGTACATTTAGCTTAAACTTATTTATGCAATTAAATCCTAAATATATTTAAATATAATTGTACCTTGTTTTAACTTATAAACTAATTATATAATCTCAACTAGTTTAAATTTATGTATACACATTGTTATTATAATATTGTAAAACATCAGAATTCCATAAACTTAATTGAACGGGTTCTGAACAATCTGTTGTTTTTACTGTATATGTATTTCACTTACACAATATATTTACCCCATCGTTTTTACGAATTGGGGCCAAAATTATTGCAAATTAGACTGGAAAGCGGAAACTTTCTCATACCGAAAACGATATGTGTCGCACAACTAGTGTTAAAAGGAAAGTAAATAGGAGAAACGGAATTATCAGAAAATTAACGGGAATATCGTAGGGAGCAAAACTAGAAGTAGTTCGAACATCAACAATGGTATCATGCATTTCGACAGCGGAATTTGCTTGCCCTATATGGGCACATTCAACGTATTCAGGGAAAACGTGACTATTAATACAGTGCGTATAGCTATTGGTTGTGTTCGACCTATAAAATTTGATAACTTATATCATCTAAGTGGAATACCTGATATAAGAAGGAAAGTCGCAGCTTACGTGGAAAGAACGAAACAAATTCACGATTGCCGTCATTCAATATGTGGGGTAGTTGCAGCGAAGGCGCGTTTAAAGTCGAGAGCTATCTTAAGGTCGCAAAAGAAATACCCAAAGGCATATCGATAAAGCGTGAACGCGTAATCCCATGGAGAAAGAAGGATGTTCAAACACATAATGGACAAGAAATCCCTGCATCAGGCTTCAATCAAGAATAGATGATATGGAGGACACCAAACAGAATACAATCTTGTACTCAAACAAGAGAGAATATGTCGAAGTGGTCATTAACACAGAATCCAAGCTGCGATATGCAGACTTGCCGAACTTCGGTAAAGTTAATTTTATGAACGCGGAACATCATGCTCTGCAGCTGGCAAAGTATTGGTCCGAGAAAATATAATAGTAATAGAATGACTTCTACATGACATGAACGAATGATCGTCATCATGTAGCATCTTCTTGTCAAAAGGTGCGGCATACCTAAACAAATTGTTTTATATTTTACTTTTTCTAGCTGATCCGATTATTTCTGTTACCTTAGCTGATTATTTCTAGTCTTGTTCACCAATATTGTCCATTGAACAGAAAAATGGCTCACTTAGGTATTTTTTCGTTTCCTCGATATCTTGGACGACGTTCATCCTTTTGTTTCTGGATGTCGTTCATATATCCGTACAGCTTCGTTCTAGTAGATTTTTATTCTCATATTAGCTTCGTCGTCCACGGCTACATTTTGCTCAGCATCAATGCTTCCACAGTATGCCTTCGTTCGCATTTTAGTCGCACGTTGTAGCAGTTTGTATATTGTCGAGCGTTTGCTTGGACACTTCGATACGATTTTTAATTTACATCGCGCTCGTCGTTCGTTAACAATGCGTCCAAATATCGATCACTATTTTAACTCGTCTTTTTGTTTTCGACCTTTAATTTGAGATCCACGTTGTTAATTTATTTTCCCAATATTTATTTTCCTGACAGGGAGCACACAGTCCGTATTTCTCTAGTCGACAGTGTTCTGTCGTCTAATTAGCTTATGCATTCTACTGGACATTTGTTTAACCTCAGCATTATATCGGATATTAAGAACGAACTACAAGTGATAAAATATTTTCCAGTACGCCGGAAGATGGCTAATATCATCATCATCAATCATAATCGATAACTCAATGACTGAGTAACGTGACCTCATTTTTCTCCACTTGACCCTATTTCGACTTTCCAACATAGCTTGAACTCTTTGTTAATCCACTAAGCGTCGTGACAGTATCTATCCATCGAGTCGGAGGTCTTCCTTTACTTCTTTTTCCGTCTATCTGTCCAATTACTATGCTTTTTACTAGTCAGTTCTCGCTTTTTCGCATGATATGTACATATTATTTCAAGATTTTCTGTTGGCACGAAGTATAAAGGCGCTGTTCACGTTTAGATCTTCTAGAGTTGAGGTATTTGTCTTCTTTTCTGTCCATGGAATTTTAAGTATATTCTGCGCCATATCCACATCTCAAAGGCGTTTCTTCCTTATGTAATGACAAAGTTTCTGCTCCATATGTAAATAAGGCAAATACTAAATTATTTACTAGCTTTATTTTTGTTGAGCGAGTAATGGAATGATCTTTCCAAATTTTATTTAGTCTCATCATTGCAGCTTTTGCTAACACCACTCTGCGTTTAATATCTTCTCCACTTCCGACATGACTGTTTATTAATGATCCAAGATATGTATATGAATTTATAATTTCTACATCCTGTATAGTGTTCAGCTTCTGGGGATTCTTATTTCTATCTATTAACATAATTTTTGTATTATTTTTATTAATTAAAAGTACCAGTTTTCTACTTTCCATTTTCTACTCTTTTCAGTAAATCTATCAATTATTTTCTAGCTGCAGCAATGAGTGTAGTATCATCAGCGTATCGCAGATTAGATATTCGATATCCGTCTATTTTCACTCCTCCTGTATAGCCTTCTAAGGCGTTCCTCATTATATATTCAGTATATATATATTGAAAAGTATGGGAGACAACATACAACTTTGCCTTACGTCTTTTTGTGGATGAAATTTTTCAGATACGATGCCATCAAGTCTTATTGTGGCTTCTGTTTGTACATAAAGATTGTATATTAAATAGGATAAGTGGCTTGGTACACTCATGAAGGATAATATTTCTAATAGTTTATCCCATTTGACACAATCAAATGTTTTATGATAATCAATGAGGCATAAATAAATCGGTTTGTCATATTCGATATTTTTTTCAATTAATTGTCGGATACACAGAATTTGCTCTCTGGATCCTATGCCACTAACAAATCCAGCCTGCTCTACTGTTATTTGCCAGTTTAGATATTGTTTCAACCTGTTATTAATAATATGGAGCAGGATTTTACTTGCGTGTGATACCAGTGAAATTCTTCTGTAGTTTTCACATTCTCTACTTGAATCTTTTTTATATATACGGGTATGACAATAGATTCTGCCCAATCGTTTGGCATATTACCGTTTTCCATATTTCATTGCACAGTGTGCATATTATCTGTACTCCATTGGTTGGAAGTACCTTGAGTAATTCTGCATAGATACCATCATTTCCAGGAGATTTCCTATAGCCGTAGCGAGTATTTAATTATTTTTTAAAATAAAGCTCCTAAAAAGGATAGCCGCTTTATTTCGACGTATCTTAGATCTAAACTAAATAAGCAGTACTCATAAATAGCATAACGTGCGCAGAAGCATAGCTCAATGGCTGAACTGTGCTAATTATACTAATCGGTAATGAACAATTGTTGAAGTTTAATGCGTTTCAACCTTCTGAGATCAAGATGAGTAGACAAAAGTGTCGATGCTTCCAGACTTGGATGGTGAGAGAAAGCTGCTCTGATGCTGTCGAGCGTAATCATATGTTAATTCGTTTTGACTCATTTGATCTGTAGATCTGCGTGGAGTGCATCATTTCGTTGAAATTAACGAGCATTAGTGATCAGCCGAAAAAATTTATTTTGAGCTGTTTCAAATACTCTTCGATTCGATGCCTTAGCACATCTTCATATTTGCATTACGTTATTCTACATATCGGACGTGTAACAGTTTTATAGTTCTCTAGTTTCATTTTAGAGGAATATCCAATAATCAAGTACATTTAACATATTTTACTTCGTATTTGGGCAGCTTCATGATCTATATCTGTTCTCCGTGTCAATTTTCAGTCAATATGCATACCTAAGTATTTCTCAGAATTTGCAACTAGAACTTGGTGGTTATTAATGTGGATAACGTAACATTGATCCCGTTTGCCTAAAGCAAAAGTGACATGAACAGATTTCTGTTTAATTAACTGAATTATCCAATCTTTCGCCCATTCTGCTATATGATAATCCAGAGCACGCTGCAGATTATCATTTGCTACAACTTGCGAATAATTCACTACTACTTCATGTGTATACAATAAATAGAAGATAGGTCCTAAGACACTACCTTATTCGTAACTAACTAACCAACTAATACAAGATGACCGTAAATTAAGTTCGCGTACGTAGTATATATATAAAATGACAAAAAAAAATATATAGAATTAAAGATATGAGGAAAAATGATTTCATAAATCCGATATCGAGCTTAAAACATGTTGTTTCATTTTTCATTTTCGATGTCCGGAGTATTTGCGGTTAATGATTAATTCATCGGAAAATCTTCGTTTTACATTCGGAAGTCGTCCGAGCTAATGGAAGATACCATCAAAGGGAGGTCAGAAGACGAACATTAGAATTGAAACGAACACGGGCTAATACGATAATGCCAGCAAAGAGAAACTGTCATCAAAGTAAAAAAAAAAATTAAACACGTTATACTAAACGGAAGTAGTGGCAAAAGTTGAAAAGTTGTCGTGGGTTTGGGTTCGAAGTGTTGGATATATATATATTGTGTGCATGATGTCAGATATGAAAGGGCACGTGTATTTATAAAGGATAGATGTTTATGTCGCTAGAGCATTTTGGTATTGGAATCGTCCTCATTGTTTTTCAACACTTTTATACTATTAGAACAGAGCTCGGTAGAAAAACTTTTCGCAGAAATACAGCCGTTATTATCCATCTTTGTACCATCATCATTATTTTTGTCGCGTCTACCGGCGTACGAAGAAGAAAAAGTGACGGAAAAAGCTGGAGGTGGTGAAGAACAGGATAAATTTCTAATTCCGTTGATTGCGTCTCGCAAATACTAAGAGAAATTGGCCGCACACGGTTTTCCCCCGTCTAGCACGTTTAGTATGTGTTGGTTCGGTATTGAGAAGAATATAGGTAAGCGTATATATATATATATATATATATATATATATATATATATATATATATATATATACTATTTACCGAGAGTGAAAATTCGGGTAAGGGAATCAGTCGAAATACGGTACAATTCTGAAAACGTACTGGGAAAATTCACTCGTCGTGTATTCAATTCTACGTACCGTTGAAAGAGACACTGGCGCGTATCTATACATCCGGGACACGGGAATCGTGTTTTTGTCTCAACGGTGGTCAGTCCTGTCCACGCGTGATATCGTGTTCAACTACTTGGCAATTCAATAATCCGCGCTATTACCTTCATTTCATTCTCTCATCCTTCGTTGATCCATTTATTGCGGGTTTTCTTTTGACGCCTTTGTCGACGACCGATAGATGACGTCTATATGATGATAATACGTGGCGAACCCCGACTTAAAGATGCTCGAAAGGCTATGTAGTGCTTCAGCTATATTATAAAGAAAAGGACAGATATCCGCCACTTTCGTTTCAAAGGCTTCCGCTAATATTATGTTGTATACGTATATCAAAGAAAGTTTTTCTTTTGATCGAATAATCCTCTTTGGAGTTTACAAACTCGATTTAATTATCTCAATCATCGTATATATATATATATATATATATATATATATATATATATAAAATTCTTCAAAATTATCGCAGATTTTTTCTAGCTGGGTTTTTATAACGACTATCGTTGCGCGTAGAAAGGAAAAATTTGTTCGAATAGGGGTTTGTAAAAAAAATCGTTGGATTTTAAAGCTTTTAATATAGAAGTTGTAACTCTAAGCGGATTAAACGTCATCCGTTTGAAGAATATATTACCCGTTTAAAATTGCATCGCGGTGTAGAACTTACGATTTTTTGAAACGTCGATCATACGAATTAATAACGAATTTCGATAATAAACTCCAACTAAAATGAGAATTATTAAAACTATTGGAATTTGTTCGATGGCGAAATTTTCAGATCGATCAATCATAGTGAGTATATATGTTCGCCCAGAATATTACTATGTATCGAAAAATAAAATATTCCGTTGCACGACTTTGATATTCGGGTTTTTTCTATCGGCGTTGTTAGATGTATCCAGTTAATTATAAATTTTAAGAAAACGGATGGACTTTGCGATATTTAAAGAGAAATAAGGATCATGCGGAGAGTAGAGGATTAGGAAGCGAAAAGGAGGACGTACGGTACAACAGGATGAAAAGTAATGGAACGGTAATTGTACACACACACACACACATTACGAAAACCATGATAGTACACATAAGAAAAGGTCGCATAACATACCTACATTGTCATAACATCCATAACAACGTACTTAAATAACACAAAAAGGAATGGAATAGCGGAGTCTTAAAGGCACTAATAAATTTAATAACAAACAGATTTCATACACACACACACACCATGGCAACATACACGCGAAGAGGGAAAATGGAATAATAATTTATAAAAAGGTACGTCCATAATCGGATATGGATGGTTTTAAATTAAAAAATCGTATTCAATAAGCTTTTTGATTGTTGTCGATTTAGCTATAGTGAGAAATTTTAGCCATACCGATCGGTGTGAGAACGAAAGATTGGAAATGATGAATATGTGTTTGTGTATGTGAATACGTTCGAAACGGGAAAATCCGAACATTCGAATGTTAGTTTCGGCCAGGATTTATATCGCTCTTCTTAATTACCCTGTCGGATTAAATCTAACACAGGAAACAGATTTCCTCCGCAATTTGAAACCCATCCGGCGGTAAATCGACATGCTATTGTTGTTGTTGTTGTTGTTGCACTTTTACAGGTTTAAGAGCGTCTTGTCCGGACGCGGAAAATTCCGACTAATTTATATCTAGTCCTTTCATTTGCGCTTAATTTAAAAGATCGTCGACACTCTATGGTATCGTTAACATTAACCCCCGAATGTGCCCTTTAAAGGGTTAGTTATAGACATTAAGACGTTAAGCATGTAAGAGACGAAGAATTGTATATATATATATATATATGTGTGTGTATACGCAGGTTATTTTCCAAAAGGAATAAGTCTAAGTTCACTACCCGGTATGGCTACCTTCATACCTTTAACGATGGCTAACTAGTTCGCCAAAACTAGCTCTAGTACTCAAGGGTGCCTTTTCCTTACTCGACGCAGCTTAACTCGTTTTTCTTTTATCTTTTTCAATTTTTTTTTGTGTGTGTCCCAATTCCGCTGTATGTCCTCTCTGTTCTCTACTTCCTGTTGTACGATGTTTCGAAGGAAGATATCGCACGCGCGTGCGTATTGTAGTGTACGTTTATTTATAGTTCTCGGTTTTATTCGAATCGAGCAGCGATGTGTTAAATAGTTCAATTCATCTTGCACCCGAACAAAAACAACAACGTGAAACAACAAGCAGAAGCACTTTGGACTTTGGCAATAACCCCTGACATTATCTAATGTACATATATATATATATATATATATATATATATATATATATATATATATATATATATATATAAGAAAACCATTTTCGTTCAGCATATTACGTCACTTCCGAATTCCTCGGTCAAACCATTATTCTAAAAACCGTTTTCAAACTGTCGTCCGTGATTTGTATAGTTTTCTTTTACTTTTCACCGACACTTTTTTTTTTTTGGTCGAGGTGTGATTTTATTTTTCTAAGACGAAATATTTACTTTAAGTTTTAAGCTACCAACCCTGCGTGCATGTATACTGCTCGGAAGCAGCGTTGACGGTGTTACCGTTGGCGTAAATTCTAATTTTATCGTTTCGTTTAACGAAAGAGTAAATCCGGATATTGGTTAATAACGCGAGGGAAGCATTATTGATGATAATTTTCGCTCTATCTGTTTTACTTGTTTGGAATTACGAGGAGTGAGGGAAGTTCTTAGGGAATTGAAAAAAATAAAGAACCGATCACGAGGATATAGCGAAAAGGCGTGAATAATATTTATGAAGTATGATTGTAAACGTATTATCAAATTACAAAAATTATAATCGTCCGCAGCAATTACACTTATAAACGTTCTGAATAAGTAAGAGCTGAAATCTAGACTCTCGTGTACTTTAATAATAATAAAGTTAGAAAATGTTATTTGCGTTCAAGTAATAAACAATTCCAATTCGCAACATCAGGAGAACAAGTTTTTAGATAATAGTAGGAAGCAGCTTGTGATATTTCACAATTCTGATTCTCGTTTTACCGTTTACGTATGTATACAGATGCATACCTACAAACATATACGTATATATATATATATAATATAATAATAATAATGTCTTTATTTCATTTAAATACATCAAAAAATATACGCATAAAATAATTAAAATTAATGATATTAATGAAAGTTCAAATTGAGCAAATGACTCTTCCATTGTTTTTTTTTTTTTTATTTTTTACTTTGATGAAACATATCCAACACCCATTTTCTTCCAAATCGTTCTACTTCTTGCTTTCCTCATCCAATTGATCCCAACCTATTTAACAATGTCGTCTTTCCATCGTCTTTTTGGTCTTTGAATTTTCCTTTTCCTATACAGCGGAATTCATTCTATACATTTTCTGGTCCAGCCATCTGCTTGTTTTCGAATGACATGACCACACCATATCCATTTGAGTTATATATCTGTAAACGAAATAATTGTACACTATATATATATATAATTAAAAAATTAAATTTCTGCACCGAAAACGAGTGAAAGCCTCCTCCCAATCAAAACCACTCTAGTCTGTCGGAATTTATTCTACGATACTGTTTACGTTTCCGTAACGATATTATCTTCTCATCCGACGTCAGGTCTTCTCTTCTTTTCCTTTTCGTATTAATATTCCAACCTGTTATTATTTTCGTTCGTAGAGTCCATTCTTGAAATATGACTTGTCAAATTTTATTTTTGAATTGTAACTTCTATTGGCGCGTTGTATATGGGGAGTTAACCCTGAGCGAGGCGAGCGAAAGAGCCAAAGTTTTATACACATAGGCACATAGGCATATTCTCACCGTTTAGTCGGATTCCTCTTCTATTTCTCGCATGTTGTACTCATATATACGTGTATATTCAGTTTACATACATACATAGAAATGTGTACAGAAATTATGACATACATGAGTCTATATATATAGGTAAAAATTGTTTTTGTGTTCGTATTCTTTCTCTTACGCATGCGCGCACGGCTAACGTTTGAGTCATCGCCACAGTTAAGCATAGCGGACAGTACGTTCCTTTTCTTAGTGAGTTTATTAAATAAGTGTCCGTCCTTTTGTGGAAACATCTTTATGTTTCTCTTCTTCCCTAAGTCCCCAGGCGCCGATGTTTTTTTTTTCTATTAAAAAGGTGAATTAATAACTAAATTTTAATTTATTTGTATTCATTTTCGCATTAATTTTTAACTTCCGGCGGAAGTATACAGATATGGAAGCAACAATGAAAACGAAAATAAAATGTTAGTACTTTGTTATAGAAAAAATGTGTAGGTTGATGGTTAGATAAAAAGTTTATTTACAAAAGTAATATATATTAGAAAAAATAACGAAATAAGTAAAGATATGTCCAGTTGCTCATTTAGTTAACACAAAAAAATGCATTTCCTCTATTATTTAAAACTGCTGTAGAGAAATTATTTCGAGAGTTAAACTGCAGCGAGGAATGATAAACGTAATATGCTCGAATAACATTAAATTTTTGCACGATGCAGTGAGTATCTCTAATAACATGAACAAATTACAACATACGTGTCAAGTGAACTAAACAAGATCGGAGAGAAGGTAAACTTCAATAAGACAAAAATACTATCTACGGGAAATAATAAATCGACAATTAAAACGAATAATAAAAAAAAACTTAAAAAAGTAGAATATAACATATCGAGAACAATTTCTATCAGCAGTAGATATCAACAATCAGGGAGTTAAATGGTAAAAGTATTCATGTCTAAAACATACAGCGTTCTTACTGCAATAAACCGAAATGAGCAAATTTATATTCGTACACACACACACACACATATATATATACATATATACGTGTGCAGATTAATACAAATATTCAAATACATGTACATGTACATAATCGTATATACATATATAATAGGCTAGTACTGGTTAAAAAAATTTACAAGGTGTATCTTAACCCTGTTCAGTTGGTAACATAGTTCTAGATTGTTACATTTCTTCTTTCAAATTGGCCGACTAGTTTTAGAATCGAGCTCTCTATCAACTATGCCGCTAAGGCATCATAAGAAGACTGAAATAAACATGAAATTAACAAAAACCAATTACATACTCAACAGAAAATCTGCTCTATTGATAGATAACAAGTTGATCATTTATAAGCAGATATTAAAGCCAATCTGGCGTTACGGATGTCCATTATGGGACTGTGAAAAAAAAATACGAATACAGCAAATCCAAAATAAAATTTTACGAATTAGATTATTAAAGCACCGTGGTGCTACATCACAAACGTGACGCTACAGGATGATCTTGATGTAAAATTAGACAAGTAATATCAGACGCCGCTAAAACTGATTACCCCAAACTTGAAATACACTCGAATAACAGCGCCATTGAGTTAATAGATAATTTTCTTGAGGTTCGACGACTTAAAGATATAATGGACGTAGCTTTATTATAAAGCTAGTAGACAAATACATCGTGTTATTTGGTTGAGAACGATTGTCGTTGGATAATCTGTTCTGCTTGTTATTTCGCGTAATGACATAAAACATGTTGAATAGCCACAAGCTAGCTGCATACATATAGGTGTATTATGAATTTTATCGTATATGTGTGTGTCTGTACTGAATTATTTTACTACATATTTCGTTTTAATTTATTATTTCTTTCGTGATAACGAATGAAAATTTTTACATTTATATATTATGAATCACTAGTTCGCCTCTGTCATTAAAATCTTCAAATTTTTCAATCCATCGCTAATCTGTTCCGATTTGTACAATAATTTGCTTCGCGCCTGTCTTTGGTTTTCCTTTCGGTCTACGTCACTCGATCACACCCATCAGATTTTGAACGTACTTTACTAGTATCATAAATATTTCTATTTTTCACCTTTCCTTTTTCAAATAATTCATTAGTATCACAAAAATGACAAACAACCAATATTAAAGACGATAGGCTTTGGAAAGTATGTAGATTTTTTTTTTTCAAAACCTAACCAAGGTTATTAGGCTATTGTGCTAAAGAATTCGGATGGTGTGCAAAGTTCATTTTTGCTCATGCTTTAATGTAAATCATGTGCGATACTTATTTCTTTCGTCTCTCGTTGTCTGTTTTCAGACGTCGTGACCATCATAAGCATTTTTTAACTATTATGATTCTGGGCCGTTTCCGTCAGTTGATGTGTCGATGATATCCTCGCTGAAATGTAGTCATCCGAGTCGGTGGTCGTCCTGTATTTCCTTTTCCTTCTACTAATCCCTGTATGACCGTCTTTTCCAATCCATTTCGGCGTATAACATGGCCGAAAAATCTGAGAGCTATTCTATTTATATTCTGTACCAGTATATGCTTTTAGTCTATTCTCAGATCTGTCGAAATTTATGCGTTAGATCGATGTGCAGTCCACGGTATTCTGAACATTCTTCTATAACAGGTCATTTCGAACGCTTCTAACTTACGACATAAAGTTTTGTTTGATTCAGCTCACTATCGAAAATATCAGCGTTTCAATTAGCCTCTTCTTAGTTATTATCCGTATAGAATGGTCTTTTCATAGTTTATTTTATTTTTCTAGGTCACTTTTAGCTATTCCGATTTCTCTATTGATTTTACTTTCATAATTTCCATTACTCGTGATATATGCTCCAAGATATGTGTTTGAAGTCTGTTTTTTAATTTCAGGTATTTCAGTTTCCCACTCCTATCAATGGCGATTATGGTGCATTTCGAATGATTTAATATTAGATTTGCTTTTCAACTGAAATGTTATACTCGTCTTAAAAGTGTTGCTATTTCCAGTCCATTCGCTTCTAATAGTACTGTATCATCTGCATATCTTAAATTACAAATTTTTATTCCAACCAATCGTTATTCCTCCATTGCAATTTTCAGTTGCTCGGCGCATAGTCCATTCACTATATATATATTATAAAGTATGGGTGACAACCCTGTCTCACCCCTTTTTTTTTTTGAAAACTTTCAGATAGCCGTCTATCTACTTTTATATACGCAGTATATCTTCATAAAATTTTTTTATTATCATTATGAGGTGTTCAAATACTCGGAATTTCTTTAAAAGTTTCCACAACGTGTTCCACTCAACCATATCAAATGCTTTTGTATCAGAAAGCATAATATTGCCGGCGTATAGAATTCGTAGCATTTTTCCATTATTTGCCTAAGCCTGACTGTTCTATTGAGATTTGTGACAGTATAAAAGGTTTTAATCGTTCTTGTATTATGTACAGCATTATTTTACTGATATGACTGATAAGAGCAATAAGTCTATAATTTTGACAATTGCGTCTATCTGCCTTCTTGTAAATTGGTACATGTACTGATTTAGTCCAGTCATTTGGACATTCACTCCGTTGATCCACATCTTGTTGCAAATCAACAGACTTTCCTTCGATTGTTCTGATCATTTCTGCCACTATACCGTCTCGTTCTGCCGATTTATTATTTCTTAATTTGTTTACAGCCTGTTCGATTTCCTCTCTAAGGAAATCCGGTTCTTACTGCGATATATTTGAAGATGTTTTATACCATTTCGATGTATTATTTGTATCTGTTAATTCTTTGCAGTATTCATGTCATTTTTTGATAATTTCTTGTTTATCTGTAAAAAGTTTTCCATTTCGGTCTTTTATTGATATGGATCGTGGCTGGAAAGTGTTGGTTACGTATTTTACTTTTTAAAATAAATCATTCATCTCGTTCTTCTGGAAACGGTTTTCTATTATATAATATAATCGCCTTCATAATTGTGTTGCTTCACTCAGTCATGAAGTTGCATAACGCTGTAATACCCGTTTATTGATAATATGTTTCTCGTTTCACATCATACGGACTTGTTCGAGTGACTAACTTATAAAATTTGTTATCGAAACTGAGGAGTCGGAAATTTTCCTTCAAATTCTGCCGTTTTCTAGTGCACCACATTTAACTATCGGATCGATTTGGTTGACGAGGAAATACTACAGGTTAACGTCATTCCGGTTCATTTCAATCATCTAATTTAACGAGGACGACTGGTTTTAATAGCAAACAATTAAAACATAAAACCAGAGAGAATTTAAAGAGTCATTTCGATAATTGTTTATTTATATGTTCATACATGTACACATAATGCATAACCGCATCCGTCCATAAATGTGCACGTGAGTTCCGAACATCTTAACCGCGCTATTGTATAATTGAATACGAAATATAGACAGATGAGCACGCTTGCGATGTTATACTGAGAGGGGTGTCATCGTCATTTCCGCGATAATTAAAAGTTATGACAAACTTTAGGCCGCGAGCCGGGATTGCACGATCGATCATCCGATTGATGATAGTCAAACGCTCTAACAAATTTGCTATCGCGGCAATATAAAAATATACACATACACGTGTGTGTACATAATATCTATATATACGTCTTTATACACACACACAATATAGATACATGAATATAAATATATATATATATTTATTTACGTATATATATTATATATCTTTATCCAATTAAATTCTTACAAAAGTCAATATCGTTTTTGGTTTCTTCGAATTTATTCTTTACGTAAAAATTCCCTTTTACAATTTCACGCTGGTGTAGATAAAAAATGAAAATGGTGAAACAGAAAATCCGAACGGAAAATTAATAAACGAACACAAAAAGAATTCCGCTGGAATAGTTTTAAAATAAGCCGCTTAAAAAGAAAATTAAAAGAAAAAAAATCAAACGATTGACAAAAAAATCTGATACTAACAAACATTAAAAAAAAATCAAATGTACATACGTATATGTGTATATTTATATATGGTAGAATGGAATTTCACTATCATCACTATTGCAGACAGGCATTACTACCGCTGATATTTCACTACTACTGCTACTACTACTACTACTATTATTATTATTATTATTACTAATACCTCCACTACAATAATATTTTCCATTAATTCGGTTAATTAATGGAAAAAGTTGAGCTTTTTACAGGCGATAGAAGTAAAAGGAATAATTGGACCGAGATGTAAGACGAGGTATAATAACCACCTATGGTAGCGGTAGTTAAGGGGTAGACAGGTAGTCGGGAATTATGAAAAATTTTGTTGGTAGTACAGTAAAGACTGATGATGAGACCTTTGAGTTATATATGTATATGTATATAAATACGTATATATCTACGAGATATATATATATATATGTATTCCTTTATCAAAAGGATTCCTCGTTTGACATACAACGAACGACTGGACGGACTGGCAAGCGAGTACATTTGGAAGGGGGGATTCGCATTTATCAAAAGAAGAAAAATATACGCGCGACTTTACAGTTCCGAAATCGAGATAAAAACCGGAATAAAAATTATTACCACGGCGAGTTTGTATTTTCATTTTTTATTTTTTTATTTTTTTTTTTATTTTTTCGATCGGCATACACTGATGAGAGAAATACGAAATATATCTCAGGACGACGACCGAGAAGGATATTTTGATGGGAGGAATTTGTATTCGTAAGTTCGTCTGTTAATAACGAGTCGCGATTTCTACCGTCTATCACGTGGTCGTACACTATTGCCAGGACACTACTATATCGCCTCTGCATCGCCCGTTTTCTCTTAATTCGTCGCCTTTGAAATATAAATTTTTTGCATAAACGATAGTAGCAGAAAAGGAGAGCATGGAAGGAATTTCGTACGACGAGCACTGTGGTGGTCCGTTAGTAGTATTAGTTAGTAGTAGCAATAATAATAATAATAATCATAATAGGGTATCTAACGGTCGCTTATTAAAATGTGTTTGAATTCGCGTACGGATATGCTGGTTTTTCGAGAAATTGTTCTTTGTAGTAGGTTCGACAGTATGTATGTTCAGAGTTCGCGGGAAAGGGACTATATTACTGAGAAATATGTAGCTTCGGGATAAGGTTTTGGACCTTGTTTGACGACATTAGACGAAGAAAGTATGTATATACGGTGCAACATCCCTTTGGGAGCTTCCGAAAAATGTATTATATACGCGTGTGTATAGTGTATAGTGTATAGAGAGAAGTTTGCCAAACAGAAAAGATAACCCTTTCATTTTCCGTTTCCTGACAATGTGTTATTAGGCGACGTTCGCCTATATCTATTCTTTCTATACGCTACGTTTCTATATGTATATGCAAATCTTATAGGTTGAATACTCATTTGCAAGAGAAAAGTCTCATATATACATATTTATCCCTTTCATTCGACATTACGTATTTATGTACAGACACACTTACAACAATTTCTACGTACGCAACTATATCTATTAAAGCTATGTATACGTGTGTGTGTGTGTGTACTTTCAGAATGAAAATATTATCCTTTCTTGCTTTTCTGATTATTTCGCGAGGACTATTATTATAAAAAGGGATTCCTCTGGCAATAGTCATCGGTTGTACGAGACAAAGATAACGGATATGACGTATGGATTAGTCGGAACGGACCTTATCATATTCAAGCACGCGGGAGGTATATATGGAGTCGTATACTTTTAGAAATGAGCCATGTAAAATAGAGAAATCGTCAGTAATGTCCCAGGGAGTTCTTTGGGTTTTTCTCTGAATCTGCATATGTATATGTATATATATATATATATATATATATATATATATGTCTGTGTATATTACCCGAAAATATATCCTTGGTCAGTAGTGTAGTTATTTCCTCTTACTATTATTATTATTATTTTTTTTTTTTTTAGGAATTACTGATTACTAGGATAGGCCCTTAAACAAAAGAAATTATAGGGAATATAATATACCTTTCGTGCCAAGAAAAAAATGATACGCCTAAGGTCGACTGCCTAGGGTATCGTTATTATTATTATAATTATGATAAACATTAGTACGATTATCATTATTATAGTTAACGGATGTTGGAATATTTTTTATTTTTTTCCGTATTTTCTTTCCAATCCCTCGATTACTGGTCGAAACTTTGCGGACGTCGCAATTTTCTAACGGCTAATAGTCGTAATAGTAACAACGGTGTTTACAATAGTAGTAGTAGTAATAACTTGGTAAATGTGGTAGTAGATGCGGGGTAACAAATTCTACTCTATGCGAAAGGAGGTGGAGAATTAAACAGAGGTCATCAATTTCATTATAATGGCGGTTTGGTCCATTTTCCTATTCTACTTTCCAATTTTTCTTTCATATTTTTGCGTTCTACCTCCGCGCAGTCGGTTTTTATCTGGGCTTTTTTTTTTTCGGTCGGTCATTTTGATTCGAAGGAACTTCGTCATTAAAACAACGGGATGTCTCCGGATGCTGCTGTTGCCCGCCGAATACTTCGTAAAGTTCTAAAGGCTATAACGGTTAGTTAGGAAAAGAGGCAAATGAACTTCTTTTCTACCTAATACGCATAAGCCACAGTATTTTATTGGCCTTCCAAAGAGAACAAATAAAGCGAACGTGTATCTTTAACAAAAGAAATTTTCTTGACCGTTTTCCGAGTTTACCATTTTTTTTATAACCCTTTCGTTTCCTGTTAGTATATATATATATATATATATATATATATATATATGTATATTATATATGTGTATATATATATATATTATATATATGCGCTGTGAATGTGTTAGTGTATCAATCGATTTTTTTTTTCATCTAGAGAATGTTATATCTAATAAAACCGCAAACGGATTTCTTTCAGACGTAATTACCGAACCTTCTATGGATTTATTACCTGATGAAAGAAGAGGATTATGGCAGAATACTTTGTTTTAGAAAAAAAAAAGCTGGAAAAGATACATAATCTATCATTTATTTATCTCGTTTATTACTTAATATTGTTCTAGGAGAATTATTTTAATAATTAAACTAGCGGGTGGAAGACGTTGAGGAAAGTCTTCGTACAGGAGTAGATGGATAAAGAATTATCGTAGTCGATCGTGCGATCGAATTTTAGATTTGCAGATGATTTAGTGATTATTTTTCGGAAAATATTACGAATTGAAGGGCGGGAAAGAAAATTAAGTCTGTGGATCTGCTAAGACAACGGAAAATTAAAATTCGATCTACGCGAAAAAATAAAACAAGAATTATAACGAATAATGAGGAAATTGAAAAAGAAAAGTATGTAATTTACTCAGGATAAATCGGTGTAATGGACCAAAAAAAAAGACAGGTATAAATCGTAAAATTGAGCTTATCCGGAAAAAATACCGCTCGCTTGAGCATATTTTTAAGGAACGTTTTATCGATAGACTGAAATAGGCGAAAAATTTTAATCTTAACGTACGGTTGTCGGACGTAGAAAATCACCGAATTAAAACTTGACAGAATACAACTGAAAAGTCTTATGGCGGGAGTTAAATTAAGTAATTTTTTTCTACAATTATAAAGGCAATGGCCAATAAGCAATTGAGACGGACGTATTCTCATGCAAAAGTCACCATCCATTGATGCTGAACTATCCTTAGTTGTTGGTTAAAACCTGAAGATCAAGAGGTTAGTCGACCTAATTACCTAACATCCTCGTGCTAATAAATTAGATGCCAATGGTTGTTCTTAAAGTCTCTTCGAGTAATATGTTCTGGAATTATAGTATTTATAACGTTCAAATCGTGAGGAATATCATCATTACGAATGTACCAGGATGTGTAGCGATGTTAAAACTTTCGATTGGAAACGTTGTACTATTTTTATACGGAAAGTAGAAGAAGTGTATGATTAAGCCGTATGTCCAGACAGGCTTGATCGCGGTGTTATATAATAAGAATTTACAACGTAAAGAGAGTTTTGAGTTTCTACCCGGTAGTCGTTACATATTATTAAATCCGAGTTTTAATTATTCATTTTTCTTAGTAATGCGCTCTTTCTAACATAACTATCGATCCAGCTACATCCCATGATAACCGGCTTTAGTGTATTGTGGTCAAATCTAACTGGTGGACAGGTGAATGTTTAACCCTCCATCTGTGCGTCCAGTCTTGGAAAACGTCCGAGCCAGACTGCAACTTATCTGACCCGCTACGACGGGATGTATATTAGAAAAAAGTGCTATATCATCTACATATGCAGCTACTTCTTGTATATTTTTATACTGGGATATCATAAGAGTAAATTGGTTACTAGAACAGGCATTAGGATTGATCCTCGAGACACTTCAAAGTTAAAAGTATGAAATTCAGAATTTTCATCGCCATACGTTGTCTGGAAATATCTGCCGCTTAAATATGAACAGAATGACAGATAGAACGGGCATGGAAGTAAACGTTTTAATTTAAAGAGCAGTTCCTCAGGCTAGACACTGTCAAATGCCTGAGTAACGTTTAAAAAGCGGCTAAACAGTATTTTTTTTTCATTAACCTTTTTTACCTGGTGAACTTGGATGTTTGAAGTATTTCCTTTCTCACCAGAAGTTATTCGGAATACTGCATTCCACCGATCCGGTTGAGAGGCCAATAACTTGCCAATGAGTTTTTCCAAAAATTTTCATCCTTTTCTAATAGTTCCGCAAAATTTTTCATAAGTAGAGATTTACACCTAAATCTTGTCCTTTGCTAAACGAAACGGTCACATTTAACGTCCGTACTAGATTCGGAAATCGAACGGTATTATAAGTGAGTGAACTTGGCGAACGATGTTCGATCGTATTAGCTCCTGTAGTGTCGCATGAAGAAATAAACATAGAGAAATTTTATCGTCTTGAAAAGTTTTCTATTTTAGCTTTTGACGTGTTGTAAGACCGTGTTGCGGTAGCGGCGAACAAGTTCAGCGTATTTAAAACGTTTATTTAATTGACTTTGTACGCTACTTACAGTATACAACAAAATATGAATAGGTCAGTAGCCGCATAAATTGCCGCCAACCTAGCGGTTAAGGATAAAAGATGATGTATACATATTTTATCTATACTAATATATAAAACTGGGTAGATTCGTAGAATACTTGTACACGCCCGATTTTCGTTTTTTTTTTTTTTTTTAAATATCACAAATTATTATTTATAACGAGTTACGAAGTTAAAAATCCGCGGAAACCATTTTTGAAAGTTTCGTTTTTTCTTTTAATTCTACTGCTAACTAGCCGAAATAAACCTGACCGATTCTAACCTAACTGAATCTAACCTAACCTAGGTATGTTTATAAACATACTTATAAGTAAAATTTAAAAGGTTGTAATTTACAATTAAAAATTTTTTCCGCGTTTTTTATTTTTTATCCCGCTTAGGGAAGCAAAACACCAATTTATCCAAGCCCCAATCGATTCTGTGTTGTAAAAGTATGCCTCGAATGAGCCTAAAACGGTCTGTGATTTGCGAATATTTCTGTCTATCTGTTACCATTTAACTTAAAAACCATTAAAGCGATAATGATGAAATTCGCACAACTTATAGCATATATTATTGGATCTGTTCTAAGCTTTACTTTACATTGATATCGTAAATAGAGTAGAAATTGCAATAATTTAAAGTTTTAAAAAGCAAGAGACGCGATATCTCTGTCACATCGTTTCAAAATTTAACGGTCACCTAAAAACGGAAACAATAAGGGCCGCGACTACTAAACCGCGCAAAACATTTTATATATATATATATATATATATGTGTATACGTCCGTTTTGGATTTTTCGCTTTCGCGCAGTAACAGAAAGAGATATCGATATTGTATTAGAAAAAATGGTTACGCAGGCGAAACCGTGGGTAACTTCTAGTATATATATATATATATATATATATATATATATATATATATATATATATATATATATATATATATTAAATAATTTTTTGGGGTTAATGTGAAATATTTTATTTAATTAATCAGAAAAAAAAATGTACACTATTAATGAATTTTATATGTACACACACATTGATTATACAATTCAATGAAATACTGAAAGTGATAATTTTTTTAATCGGCGTACGATCAATTCTCGGCGCATGCGAGCATCTTCGCGTTTTTTGTTGTGCAAAGCAATCCTTCTTCGAGCTGCCGCTTCCAATTTTTCGCTTAATTCTTCTTTCGTCAATATACGTGATTTACCGCGATCGGGGAGAGTCGGTTTCTTCGTCGTAGCAGGTTTCACGATGAAATCGAAATTTATGCTACGCGGCTTAACTTCAACGTTGGTTATTTCCATGACGATAATAATAACAAAGATAAAAACAAATCGAAAACTTAAAACTTAAGAATAACAATTACAACAAACGAAAGTAAATTAGAAATTTTTAAACGTTTATATAGTTCGTATAGTTTAAAACGACCAGGTTCCGAATTTATAGAAAAATACGTTTATTCCAAAACAGCCAGTAATAAGTTAAAATTACGATATTTCTCTCGGTTAATAATTTAGTTTAAAATATTGTAAAATAATTAAAATTAAAAATTTTGTTTAATCAAAAAAACAAAAATACAAATTGAAAACTGTAAATAAAAATTGTATCACTTATTTACAGGCGGTAAATTCATATTTATATATATATGTGTATATATATATACATCAACAATAACAAAAATGATTTATTAGCGTGAATGAAATAATAATTAATATCATCATCACGATCGCTTTCCCTCATAGAAGGTTGCATATACCCATTTACATTCATGTATGTCGTTATTCAGCGTCCGTAATGAGCTCTTCGCGGTTCTTACAACGTGAATTACTCCATGGATTCGTTGCTATCAATTCCAGTCGCCTTTTTCCTCTTAATGATTTCGTTCCTCATTTTGCGAGCATGAAAATGTCACCTTCGCGGATTTAATGCGCTTTTTATATTCGTTTTCTCGCTTTTAATATCGTCTAACGTATTCAGCTGATTTTCCCCCGTTAACGAACGCTCATTGGTTATGTAATCATTCCGTGATATTCGTAACAATCTTCGATAGCACCGCATCTCGTAATACGATAGTATATATTATAATCTAGCGTATCGGTTTATTACCGGAGTAACGAAACTGTTAATGCAATAACTAAATGCGAAATAAAACAAATTCGATATGCAGTTCAAAAAAAATCTGCAAAGGGGTAATTATAAAATCATTAAATCAAGTAATAACTATTTAATTAAATGTTATATTTAAACGATATAAAACTCTTTCGAATAGATCGGCTGAAAATAACGATAAGTTTTATAGGCTTCCACATTTATGGTATACGTTATTTTTAACTACCTGGGATCATAATTACCGATTGGCGCCTAATAATGTGTGAATTATCTAGCGACGAACAATTATTAATAAATTTAATCGAAATTTTTAATACGTAGTCTTTAAAAAATAGTGTAAGCCTGTTAATGTTAACATATCGCGGTGCATTTAATATATATACAACGGAGACATGTGTAAAGTTCTAAATTACATTTATTGTTCTGGTAAAGAAGTCTACACTTAGATTCTCTCTCTCTCTGCCTTCATGAAATAACTAGACGGTTTAATTTGTAAAAAATTAATTACGCGTATATATATATATATATATATATATATATATAACGAATATGTAGTGCATCTAGTAAAATTTGGTCATCCGTTAAAATGTTCTTTCTCATTTTTTCAATATGATCCTGGAAGGCAAATTAACACAGTATTCCCTACGTTTAGAGAGTTTCGTCGGCAGCAGTTTCAGGAGTGAAATTATAAGATCGTCATCATTTGTTGACGTCGTTGTTTTTATTGTTATTACGAAAAAGACAAGGAACACAATCTAACGACCTATAACACAATTTTACGACTAGTTCATCACTGGCTGCGCGGCTAGTGCTGATACGTACGTGTACTGATAGAAAATAGATATCTATGTATAATGTATAAGTTATAAAGTTGTTTCTATCGTCCTATCTCGACGTAGTAATGTTCTAAAAGGTCGTCTGAATGAGTCTCTGACGACGATGCGAAATGAATTCGTTAGAAAAACAAAGGCGACAAGCTTTACTGTTCGATGTAGTCCGATACGATATTCCTATATATAAGCGCAACGGTTATCTGCCCCGCTTCGACTAAGATGGATACGCGTGGAAGAACGCTGTGGTCGACTATATCAATTTCGTCTGATCAAAAATTCAAAGCACGCTCGAAGGCGGGCAATTGGATGTTACATCGCGTTGTGCCATCGTGTCTCCATTAGTAGCGAGCTCAAAAACCTCTTCCCGAATAAATCCCAATATAGAAAAACGTATATATATATATGTATACATATATATATATATATATATATATATATATATATATATATATATATTAATTTTTCTATTTCTCATTTCTCATTGGTAGTTGTGTACATATTTTTAAAACGAGATTACCATCGAAATACTACCGTTTTCTGTTCGTATCGATTACAACGGGTTTTCTTTAATTTTCCATTTGCCAACATTTCTTCGACAACCTCGAGATATTTCTTGTTTTACTAGCGCATTTCCTGCCTGTCCCAATTATAAAAGCTTCGACATTACTATCACTCTTCTTAATCATTGTCTGCCTGTAGTCTTCCCTTAAATTACTTATTTATATTCTGCGAAAATCTTTATCGTTCTCATTCATCGGAAAGAGAGCCGCATTTAAATGTGTTCGAAACATCGCGGATGGGTAAGTTACTTTCGCTTTTAATGAAAAACTGCGGGCGGAACACCCCTCCCAAATTATAAATGATTTTCAAACATTTCACTACGGCTGCTGTTTTGTGTGTTCAGAATGCTTTAATATAACTTTCTCCGGCGTCTAAGTAACGCCTACAAACGTCCTTAATTCAAGAATATGCTAGTGCGAATGTTCATATTCATGTGGATCGAATCGTAAAGCGGGCACGTAAATGACGTATAAATGCAAACTAGACCTTTACTAACAGCCACGTAACAAAGTAACATGTCCTCCGATATGTGTCCAAGGAAATGAAGTTCAGCAAATAAACTGTATATCTCGGAATGCATATTGACACGGCGGTTTCATATGGCTCAAACAAGGAAAACTACGATTTCGCGAATCAGATTACTATATCAGCTTTAAGAAGAAAAACTGCAAGTTAAATATATCGAGAATACAGAGACAATAATCGAAAATACTTCGTATCGTCACATCTGCGTCAAAATATGTATCTTAACCCTCGATAATGATCTAAATTTACCCTAAGTCAATGAAGTTTATGTAAATCGGTATAACAGGTTATTTGATAAATTGCAATTCAATATTAACTCGCGTTTCTCCGCAGAATGCATTTATTTACTGTCCCTGACAATCCTACAAGACGATTCAAAAAGAGGAGATGGTGCACAGTCTTCTAATAACTGGAAAAAGAAATAGTTCAAATCACAAGAGTAAACGATTTCAAGTAAATCATCGATTAAAAGTTGAATAATAAAGTAACGTATGGCTATAGTAATAAAATAAACCAGTAATTCAGTGCTCCAACTTTAATGATACTATCGCTGAGAATTTAATTGTCTCACTGGAGACGTTCAATTATACACTAGAGAACGAAGGATAAAGTGGAAATGTGGGAGACCACTGCGTGTAAAAAAAAAATCAAAATCGAACCATCGTCGCCGAGGTATAGATGAAACACTATTTCTAATGTATTGCATGGAATATTCGATTGTTTGCAGACGTTAGAAGGGGTACTATGTAAAATGGACTACCGAAGTGGGAAGTCTTATAAAAAAAGTCGTTGAAAAATTAATCGACTTCAGCGTTGCCCACTATGGGATATAATTAAATATTACGGAATGTTCAAATACTTTCCCACACGAAGAATGATTTTTGTTGTAAATAAATGTACGCAGGTTGATTTTACGGTGCGAAATTTTACAAATCAACCGTTGAAAATAAATGGGATAAATAGATGTAAAATATCTAGGCATCCATTTAGATAGGAATTTAACGTGAAGCATGTTATTAAAAAAAAACAAAAAAAAAAAACAGTTAGACATAAAACTGCAATAACTAAAATTGGCTTCTTGACGGGTACTTTAGTTTTTAGAAGCTCCTAGTACAAATAAAACAGTTATAAAGCCCGTTTGGATATTTAATGTTGCGGGATTGTATAAACGATAGACACATAAATAGCATCCGACGATTTCAGAATAAGGCCATAAGACTGATCGGTTTGTCACCCTAGTACGTGAATCTAATCGTACTCGAGACTCGAATATCCTATATGTAAGAGACAGATCAGAAGCTCTGTTAAGCGGTATATAAGACGTTTGGATTCGTGAAAACTTATTGGCAATTAATCTACTTGACACCAGTCTCGATGTTCGTAGACTAAAATGTACTCGATCGTTTGATCTAGCCTAGATTTACTTTAATACAGTAGGTCCGTCGTTGGATGTTTTTCTAGATGGCCACCAGTCCAGTTGCAATTTTAGTATTTGTATTTATAAGTGCATATACCTCGGATCATTAATAAATAGCCGTGGCGGAAGTGGAGAGGAGATTAATCGCAGAGTGATATTAGAAAAATCTGCGATGGTGAGACTAAATAAAATTTGAAGAGATCATTCCATTACTCGTTCGACAAAAATAAGGCTTGTCAACACACTTTAGTATTTGTCATATTTGCATATGGAGCCGAAACCTGGACATTACATAAGCAAGACAAACAAAGAATTGCCATCGAGATTTAGATAGGACGTAGAATGCTGAAAATACCACGGACGGCAAAGAAGACAAATGCCTCAATTCCGGAAGAGCTAAAGGTGGAACAGCGCCTTCACACTTTATACCAACAGAAAATCCTGAAATATTATGGACATATCATGCGAAGAAATGAGAACAGCTTAGTAAAGGCCGTAGTAATTGGACAGATAGAAGGGAAAAAGAAGAAAGGAAGACTTCCGACTCGGTGGATAGATACTGTCACGAATGATACTGGATTAAATTGTGGAAAGCCTAAAAAGAATCAGATGGAAAAAATTTATATCAAATGCGTTAAAGTAGAGGTCACGATACTCAATCATTGAGTTACCGATTATGGATGATGATGATAATTTAAAAAGAAATCCATATTAACCGAATTCTTCAAAAGGAGGCATCAATAATACGTAATAGGATGCCCAAATGAAGATAACGTTTAGTTTAGTTTAATTTGTATGTACATTGAGTAGTAATGATTTTATAACCTAAATTCAAATTGTGCGACAATAAAGAATATATAAATATATATTTGCCCTTAAATTGCATGTATAATGCAGGTAAGAGAGATATTTTGAAGATTGTTCATTCAATACCGGTAATCAAATTCAACATCCTCCCAATCTAAATGAAGCAAACAATTCGATTCCGGCTGTCTGTACGAAAATACGATTTTATTTGTCTCTCTGTTCCACTCTCTCTTACATATTACGCTCACCTTCATCACACTCGAACGACGATGTAGGAGAAGTTGATTTATAAGAACTTCTAAGATAGCTGGAGTAGTAATGTGCCACGAATTGAAAGATGGGTCGTCTCGAATCTATTATTGTGTCGCTTAGTGTGTTGGTTTTGTTTTTCCATTTACCGGTATGTACATTTTTGAAAAACCCTGTATACCGCTAAAGTTCTTTCTTCGAAGCTGCAGCCGGTCCATTCGAAATTTAGCGATAAAAGGCTGAAAGTTTTAGTAATGGCGGAGGGGTTACTTACGGTGCATATACATATATATATGTATGTATACCGCACTAACATACGCTAATACCGTAATGTTTCAGAAATATCCTTTATCCTGTTTTTCTGTCGCTGCTGTTCCAGCTAATCCAGTGTGTGGCATAATATCATATCCAGACACGGTAGGCCTTTGATAAATGATTTCGCGTCTTATTGGTATGGACAGTCGGACTCTGCGCCACGCCATGAGAAATGAATTTCTTTTTCACTATCTTTCTCTTTCACGACATTCACCGTGTTGGAATTACCTTAACATTTATATCGTATAGATATCGAGACTATACGACGGCAAAAATAACAGACGATCGGGGTGTGTGTCTGTGTGTAGCGAATCGCTAAGACCGGATAGATACGTCGCGTATATACGGGCGTTGTAACGTATTAATAAAAGGAATATAAGCTTTTGCAAACAATTCTATATAACGTTATATACGTATAATACACATGTTAGATATATACACATATGTACACATATATTATTAGCTGTGACCAGACGTCAAAACTCTTGAAGACTATCTTTTCTTTCATACGTATATCATAATATCTATGAAGCTTTATCTTTTTCATTTCTTTACACACGCGCACATATACATTTTCATACGTTCGCTTACGTACACTAATTCGCACTCTATACGGTAATTCATAAGGTCTCTGTTTTTCTTTCAAAACCATCATCCCCCTTCTACTATACTACCAGCACGGCTAAAATTACTGTTACCATTACTAGTACTATTGATGCTGTCACTACTACTACTACTACTGCTGCTGCTGCTAATAGTATTATCATTATTACTACCGCTAGCATTAACGCCATACACGTATTCTGTTTTGACAGTAAAGAAAGAAACGATCAAAGGACAATGATAAAAAATTGAAATAAAAACTAATAGCTGCGCCTAGTTAGCTTCACGTTATATATATAATATATATATATGTATAGAAAGAGAGAGTGAAATCAGCAGCATAGCGTCCATTTTTAATTAGTGAACAGTTCATCCTCATTTTTCCCAGTAACATTTTATTCGGTTTAGATTCTACTTCTGTCTTTCCCAACATCCTTTTTGGTATATTTTTTTTTAAATTTATCTGCCCATAACATACCAATTTTTACCCTCGACTCTCTCGGCCGTCTTTATCCTATCACTCTGTAGCATGCCCTTCCCATATTTTTCGTATTATCCGCTTTCTGAAAGCAGAGCATTTGAAAATATTTATCGCGTTCAAGATAAGTAATTTTTAAATTCGCCTAGTACATATATATGTGTGTGTGTGCGTGCATGTCGGTGTGTAGTACACGAAATTATAGAAATTAATTAAAAGTCCATGCACGTTTGACACACATTAACGCACACATATTCGCACTTTGTTTTGGCTACTTATTACTAAAATAAAGAAACTATATTTATTTTAATTTATGAAATATACAGGTTTTAAAAATTCTTCTTTGTACGTAATAACTGAAATATTTTATAAAATTTTTCTAAGTAAATGCATATATGATGCGTATATATCTGTGTGTGTGTGCGTGCATTAGCGTGAGTGATTGATGATGGCAAGAAGCATATTATTATTATGGGACAAACTTTTTTAATTTTCATAAAATTTCAAAGAACGATATTTGATCTCGGACACATTTTGCTGTAGACTCGTTCATATATGTGTTACTTCTTCTCCGTAAAAACTATTTTAAACAATCTTAAAAATGTCGAATAATTTTATATATTTAACGTATGATACACATATAATTCGAACGTAAATATATATATATATATATACATATATATATATTGTAACAACCATGTCGTTACATGTTAGTGATTAAATAAATAAATAAAATAAATAAATAAGATGAGTTTGAGAATAAAAAAATAAGTAAAAAGAATAATGATAATGACGAGGTTGAAGAGAGAAAATAGTTATGTTAAAGGGTCAATGGTAAGTTAAGATGACACACAAGTTTTATTAACCTTTCTATTGCTTTCTCGTCGTACTAGTTACACAATAAGTATATGTGTATGTGTATATATATATGTGTGTGTAGGTATATGCCTAATTTTTCCACAAGAAAATGAGGAGACATATAGCACATTTTGATTGGTTATTGAAAATCGTCTGATCGACGTATTAATAATGGACACACACAAATATTACAATATATTAAATGACAAGATAATTACTACACGTGAGATGCTCCACGTGTAGCCGGCAAAATCACGTTTATGATTGGATATTAAAAATTATGTTAAACCAATCAAAAAATACACTCACACATATTATACAAAGATTTTTCTAGAAGTTCCATAAGTATATACAATAATAATAAACGAATCTTTCTAGAAAAATCTAGAAAGTTCTAATTAGGCGTGTATATATGTATATGTGTATATATAAGGAGATGTCCGATTATTAATTTAGTTCAGTCTAGTTCAGTTTAGTTTTAATTAAGTTATAAATCTAGTTCAGTTTAGTCTAGTTTTAAGTCAGTTTCAGTTAATTAGATCGTTCAGTTTCGATCGTCATATTTTAATATTAATAATTGTAGTCTAAACTCCCGCCGCGCAGATGATGTACATCTTCAACCGTAATCGCATTTTCCGAGTATACTTCGCATTCTTCGACGATGTGTTTTATTGTTTGCATGGGATGTCCGCAACAGCAACTGGCCGAGTCAGAAATACTCCACTTCTGCAGAAGGTGACCGCATCTACCATGACCAGTTCGGATTCTGTTCAAGAGTCGCCACTCCTTTCGTCGAAGTTCCATTCCTATAGGTTGCTCCGTAGGGTTTTTGACGACGGATTCATTTATGAACGAATTACGCACTGAATTCCATTCCTTCATCCATTGTTCTTTCCAATCGAATTCAAATTGTGCTTGATCCAAAGTTGTCCATGGGGATTTTCTAGATGTTAATCTAACATTATGAGCTTCTCTTATAAATTTTGTAATTAGTAAATTTTCATTTTTTTTTTAAATTTTGCTAAGTTCTTTTTCAACGAGTCGGTTCTTCGAATATGAGACGGTTGAATGTTCGTAAGAACTGGAAGCCGTGCAGTCGGTGTGCTGCGTATCGTTGCTGAGATAATACGCGTTACTTCATTAAGCTGAATTTCCGTGCATCTGTTCATCCACACCGGCGCGAGCAAAATTCCGCGGCTGCATAAACTAACGATAAAGCGGATATGCGCAAAGTCTTAGCTGTTGATCCCCACGACGTACCAGCTAATCTTCTTATGATATTTACGCGTGTTCTAATTTTCTAGCTTAGGTTAGTGAGGTGTGTTTTGTACGTGAGCGAACGATCTAACGTTATTCCTAGATATTTTGGATTTTTCGTGTTATTAAGTTGCGTTCCATCCATTGTCAGATTTAGTTGTGTATTCACTAGCCTATTATTAAGGTGGAATAGGGCAACTTCAGTTTTGTTCGGATTTAGTCGTAAATTACATTTTCCCATATACGCACTTATTATGTTTAATTCCGTCTGTAACTTCCTTTGACATTCGGCAATATTGTTATCTTGCACTGCAATTGCAATATCATCAGCATATTGAAATACGGTACTATTCAGTATGTTTGGAAAATCTTAAAGATATACATTAAAAATCAGTGGTGCGAAAATGGAACCTTGAGGTAAACCATTGTTTATTCTTCGCCATCTACTACTTTTATCTCCGAGGAATACGCGAAAGAAACGACCAACCAACATTCTGTTTAGTAAATTTATAATTTTGGAACAAGGTATTAATTTTGACAACTTAATCAACAAAATATGCCTCAAAACTGTATCGTATGCGGCTGTAAGGTCTAGGGAAAACAACCGCTGTTTTTAGTTTTTTCTGGAAACTATTTTCGATAAATTATGTTAATGCAGCTACTTCATCAACACAAGATCTATTAGTACGAAAACCAGCTTGCTCGACAGGTAGGTATTTTTCGATTTCTGTGGATATTCTGTTGTATATAATTCGTTCAAAAATTTTATACGAGAAATAAATCGAGCGGTAGGACCTCGAAGATGATACAAGCTGCAGAGATTGGCGTATTCTGATATAAGGAAGCCATTCGAAGCAAAAAAAATTTCCTCTCCTGTTTGTTGGCCCGACCAAGAATTCTTTGATTAATATAAATAACCACACCATACCCGAAATGGAATTGAATGAGGTTTTCATATAAAATCAAACGTTCCTTAAATGAAAGTCCCCAAGCATTTTTCTGCAAACGCACCAATTTTTTATGTATATCCATACATTTTTAAGAAATGTACTGGAAATAAGGAACGAACGATAGTTTATTATCAATAATTATTCCTAAATATTTTAAAAATGCGGAATATCGAATGCCCGAATTATATAATAATACAATCTCATTGATCAGGCCAACAAACAAGGCATCTCGAAACACAGAAAATCTGCATTTTGTGGAGGAAGAATTTAAACCTGTATCCATCAGCACACTCTACAAGTATTAAGAAATATTTGTGAGAAGTGGTACTGACGTGGGATTCTTAGCTTTAAACATTAAACATAGCTTATGGGCATAGAAAAAGGCATTAATCTAAGAAAAAAAAATAAATAAGCTTATGCACTGTGGAGTACAATATGTTTCATAAAGTAGGTCCGAGGACAGGACCCTGTGGAGCCTGTGCAAGAAGGTGCTCTAATCCAGCCGACGATCGAAGTTTAAGTGTGACGGGACGATTATTACAATAATCTATAATAATATTAACTATAAAAGGATTAACTAAATTATCATTAAGGACATGAATAGCTGTAGACCAACAGCAATTGTCAAATGCCCCTTTAATATCGTATGAAATTACAACAGCAAAGCAACCATCAATAATGTACTGCTCAACCGTTGAAACTAAAGTATGAACAGCATGCTCAGCTGATAGACCTAATCGAAAACCGAAATGAAAGTGGTTCAACGTGCCCCTAATAGTGATCTCCTCTACTATAATCTCATTGATGAGTTTTTCATAAGCCTTCCCCATACAATTAAGCAAGGAGATAGGCTTATAAGCTGACAACACGGATGGATCTTTGCCCGGCTTGAAAAGAAGCCTCAAAGAAGCTACCCTTCAACAACCCGGGAAGAAATCAAATTTTAGACAACAGTATTTAGCAAAACCCGGATACGAAGAGAAAATCTTGTTAACAATTAAATTGCTGACCAATCACCAGCTGGTGCCTTTTTAATGCGTAAATTATTAACTATAGTTGTAACGTTGTCCTGTTTTATTCAAAACCATCAGCAGGAAGCACTACCAAGGAAATATAGACTTTTGGGCGAAAAAAAGCGATCTAATAAAGCACCCAATTTTTCACTCTCGAAAACCACAATCTGACCCCGACCTCCAAATCGGATCAGGACAAATCAGATCTTTGTTTAAATAGCATTTTATATGGTCTACCCCAAGCAAAACTCGAACCGACAAAGGCTTTTAATGTTGGAATTTGGTTCTTACTACTTCGACGTAATCTAACCTATTTAACTATTTCAGCACGTGCTTATAAATAAATATACCAAAGGAGTTCTTACATTTACATTGTTTTTCCCTAATAAAATTTAATTTACTTTTAAAAAATTGAAGACTATCGTTCCACCAATCTAATTGTGGAAAGTTCAAATACTTATTGAACTGACTGATCATGGAATGCAGGCGCCCCTTAAACAATCAATTATTTACGTTAAAGATAAAGTTATTAATATAGGCAGAGATAAGACGATTTACAAATTGTTCAAGATCAATTTTATAAAACCGCCTAGGAGGGGACGACTGATATCATTAAAATTAAATATAAAGTCGCGATGCAACACCAGGTCTGTCCCAACTAGGAAGTCAATAATGCTTGAACTATTATAATTAACAAATGTGAGATCCTTAGAAGCAATCACCTCACTGAAATCAACAGAGTCTGTAGTTTCCCTAACATGAGGTTCCATTACTGATAACCTGATATTGAAGTCCCAAACAACAATGTGATACAATTTGGAAGCTACCTCAAGGTCTGGCCAAGTACAGACAGAACTTTAATTTTTGATTTATTTTGAATTTTCGTAAAACGCTGCACTGTGATAAACGCACTTGAATTATCTTGGAGAGCTTAGTAGATTTAGATTTAGAACTTGTATTGATAATGCAAGTAGAGTCATTAATTAAAAAAACATAATAATAATAAAGTAACATTGGGTTCCAATCTCACTGTAGACAAATACGTGTATGGAAAATATTTACGCTTGTTCTATGTCTATTAATGTACGTATGTACAAACTTTTTCATCAGTCTCTGACACCAGTTCGGGTTCGAGTGATCGTGTGCAAGTTGCGCGATTTTAATATTTTTTTTTTTTTGTATTTATTAATTTATATTATAACATAATGTAGAAATACAACGCATAGTATATAGTTCCCTTTTTATATTTTAGTATCAATTTAAAAATGTACCTATTAGAACAAAATTGACAAAGAATTAATCGCTACGACTGATTTTTTATTCCTCTAGTACACAATACGAAAGATGCGTGACTAACAGTTATCGGAAAATTTACAAAAATAAAATCTATGCGGTTATATTTGTTTTCCTTTAGATCATAATTAATCACTTCGTACACACACATATATATATATAATATATATATATAATATATATATTATAGTTTAATTATGCGTAATGGACGTTTCGATAGAAGAATTACGTAATTTCAACTAAAGATAATGCGCATATTTAAATTGTCTTCGAGAAAAAAAAAAACTGTCTACTCATAAAACTCGAAAAAGTTGCAAAATAATTATTGAGAAGTCGAGAAGTCATCTTTGAATTGTTATCATAAACTCGTTTAAAAAATAAAGCTTCACTACCGAATGTCAGAAAGTAGATTTATAGAATACAATTATGACGATATTTCAAAATAGCCGTATCGACTTTGCTAAGAGATGAAATAATTATTCGAGAATCTTAAGTTTAAATCATTTATTATCGATTATTCGACTTCTTGTTCGATGGTTGTATACATGCTTCTGGAGTCCGTATATTATTATTATTATTATTATTATTATTATTATTATTGAAGTGAAACGTCTATTGGCGCGTTATATATGGGGAGTTAACCCGCAAAACCAGCAAACGAGTGAGCGAGCGGAAATAACAGACGGCATGTATATACATACAAACAACCGCCTATCAAAAAAAGTTTTGTTGTGCTAGGTGTGTCAACGAAGTAACGGGCGGATATATATATACCGTTCGTATGTACCGCACTACCGACATCCGTCTTCAAAACCAAAACATCAAATTTACTTAAAAATATCTTTATGTTTCACAGATGTTTTATCATTATTATTATTAATATTCATTTGTTTCGCAGTATAACTCTATATTTTCTAATAATCGTATGAAAGATATCGGTTTCATTTTTTAATTTTGCATACTTGCCGACTTGTCGCGGTTAACCTGCACCGGTGTGCAGTTATTAAACAAATTTCTCGATTCCACCGAAGTATTTTCTTTAGAATACTAACCGAACAAAAGACCGCCAGTTGTAAAACTGCTCCATCGCGTGTACTTACAACGGAGAGTAATGTAAAAAAAAAAGTTCGAACTTCGGCTTGGGCGTATTTACTATAAGACGAATAAACTACTAACGGCTAAACCTAGGCGAGCGAATAGTTCGTAAGAGAGAATAACATTTTGCGGTATTTTCAATTTTCTTGCACTAGCGTCAAAAGGTTCTTTTAACGACTCCCTTAATCATTCGACCGTCGACCAGCGGCGAAGGGAGGGTACGTGTATAAGAAATTGGAGTTGCCAAACCTCCCGCAATGAGCGCGCAGTCAGGGCGAAATTTATAAACGAGAAACCGCTCATTCGGGCCGTTTAATTTTCTTCGCTAACTCGTTCCTCTTAAGATAGCATTCATCGGAAGTTTCTCATCTTATTTTTCGCGAACGTTTACGCGTGTGGTAACGTACGTTACGACTTACATATTTATCAACGGATCCGTATGGGTGTGTTTATTTTATATAAGGAATCACCTTTCCCGGACCAAACGGTATCCTATTCTCAAATATTATACCTTAAATTATTTCCTTTTTCATTTACGAGATTTCTCCTAGTAGCGATTGTTGTTTACGTTTACGCTTAATCGCGCCCTGGAGAGCGGCTAAAACGAGAAGGGGATAGAAATGACGTAGAGTGAAAAAGAGCGAGCGGGAATGAAAAGAAAGAGTTAGGAAATGTGGGGGGGATAGGAAAAGATACCAGCAATTATGAAAAACGTGAAAGGGTGATTAATAGGTGGAAAATTATTTTAATAAATTTATTAACCACCCACTGTTTGTCTATCTGTATGTTCCTCGATGTACTTGTTCGTTCAACTGTAACATCTTAAACGATATTAACCAAACTTCGTTAAGAATAATGTTGGACGGTCGAGTTCAGCCGTAAACAACTTTGGTAGTTTTAGGAATTGAATCATTGTCTTCAGGACAACCGCCGTGTGATGAATAAGTTCTCTTAAGAAGACGATTAAATTGGTTGGAAATTTTCTTATAATTTTATTTCACAAAAAAATTGGAAGTAAATTTTGCCAGCTATAATAAATTCTTGGAATACGAGTAAAGAATTACGTATTCACATACACACACGCGTATATATATATATTATATATATTCCATTAATCCTTTTTCTTCCCAGAATAATTACTTGTTGGCATCACGAATCACTGCAATTTTATTTACCTCGCGTTTCAGTATCAGTTTCCAGCATGAAATATTTTTGGTTTTCCAGCTAATGGCGTTATCTTTTTATCGTGTTAGACATTTTACCTGTGGACTTCGTCCCTCCGATTTATCATTCACGATAATTTGCTGTTTATTGTATTGTACTATCGAAATATCGCGACTAAATTTTTACTTACTTTATATTTGAAGTGTTCGCCTAACTATAAGCGATATACATATTTTTGACTTTTTTACAGGCACATTTTATTTCTCTTCTACAATTCGCATCATTTTTCATACGGGTTACTTTTTGAATGCGCATCTATATAATGTTTCTTTTGTCGCTATTTTTGTCTGCCTACATCTTGTCGTTTCCACGGCTGCAGTTATACGAGTTCACAGACACGCGTGAAAGTTACCATTTGTTTTATTAACGATAATAAATTGGAATTACAATGACGAGTGCGCTTATAATTTCATCTCGTGCAGTGGCCGACTTAAGGTCTCCGCCAAATTACCAAATGTACCGCAGATATTCGAGAACAATTTGCGGACAAAAACTCGAAAAGGTACAAAAAGTAAATATTTTTAAAATCGACGATCAAACACGATGGCGGAAGCCGTTACTCGTAATACTGAAAAAAAGAAAGTGCATTCGGAATGTGATAAGTTCTATAAAGTTGCAATCTTATTTGTATAGGTGTCGCTAATGTTCTGAGATGTAGTTCAACAAGGGTTAGTTGACGATATAAAACTCCGATGAAAGTAAAGTAAATATTTTTTAATAGCATTTACTAATTATATCATCATCATCTATCCTCACTCGTGACCAGATTGAACTTTTTCCACCATATGAATATATTTAGTGTAGAAAGGATCCCAAACCACAGATGCGTATTCTAATTGCGATCTTACAAGAGTGTTGAATAGTAACAGCGGAGTCCTAGGATCGCGAAATACGCATGAATTTCTAATGATGAAACCCATAGTTCTGTAAGCATTTTTGGTAACATTACCAATATGAGTTGCAAATTTAAGCTCGTTGTCAATATAAATCCCCAAATCCCGAACACAGGTTACATTACAAACTGGAACATTACCCATAGAGTAATCAAAGAGACATTTATTTTTTGTACGACAAAATCGAATATAAACACACTTCTTATAATTAAAAGGTAAATAATTATTGTCGCTCCATGTCACCATTCTACATAAATCATCTTGCAACAATTCACAATCACTGACAGTTTTAATTGATCTAAAAATTTTTAAGTCATCAGCAAATAATAGAAATTTTGAATGTAAGTTAATTTCTATATCATTTATGAAAATATTAAATAATAGTGGACCCAAATTAGACCCCTGTGGTACTCCGGAAGTAGGAGTGTATTGTTTGGACTGGTATCCGTTAAATAATACGTAGTACACACGCGAAGTTAAATATGATCTAAATAACTGTATGTAATCGTCAGAAAATCCGTAATTATGTAACTTAACCAGAAGTAAACTATGGCTGACTTTGTCAAAAGCCTTACTAAAATCCGTATAAATACAATCAACTTGAAGACGCTGCTCCAAACAGTCAGCAATTAATTTTGTATATGTAACAAGATTAGTTGTAGTAGATCTAAGAAACCATGCTGTTCAGGAACAACTCTAGGCAAAAAAAATCTATATAATCTTTCATATAAAATTGACTCTAATATTTTGCTGGGTACACATAGTAGGGAGATAGGACGATAGTTTTCAGCTGCATATGAGAAAGTAATCCAATGCGGTGCGTTGTTTTAAAGTTACATAATTGACACGTTACATTTTGTTGTGTGATATTCTTCTTAACTGAGGGCTTTCTTCTTTTACGTTTGATATTGATTGATTTTAGTACGAGATCGGACCATGCTGTACGGTTATGGGCGATGTTTTCCCACTTTTCTTTTAATGGTTGAATGCCTAAACTTTTTAGGTCTCCGGAGATTACGTCTTTGAATCTTAGCCGTGGTCTACCGTGCGGACGTTTACCATTTGCCAGAACGCCATACATCATTCGTCTAGGTATTCGGTAATCTTCCATCCTAAGTACATGTCCCGTCCAATTTAGGCGTTTACCGACTAGCATTCGATCAACTGTGCGGCAATCTGCTCAGGCCAATACTTCTTCGTTTGTTATTCGATCAGTCCAGTGTATTTTAAGAATTCTACGTAAGAATCTCTGATGACATGTACCTAATTTTTTAATCTGATTTTTCATTATTGGCCATGTTTCACTCGCGTATAGAAGTACTGGAATGACAACTGCTTTATATACAGCTAGTTTAGTATCGGATAATATATTTTTGTTATCGAAAACCCTTCGCTGTAACTATAAGCAACGTTTGCCTGTTTTAACCTTGATGAGATTTCATCATCCAGCGATGCGGTTTTGTTAACCACGCTACCTAGGTATTTAAACGCTTCAACCGAACGGACTTTGTTTCCATTTATTTCTATATTGGACACCACGTCGTCGCAAATTTGTATGATTTCAGTTTTATCGAAATTTATACTTAATCCAAAGTCCTTATACACCTTTTCTAAAATTTGTATAGCTTCTTTCAGCTCGTCAGCTTCATCTGCAATCATTACACAATCGTCTGCATATTGTAAGCTTGTCAATTTGAAGGTCTGTGTCCGTTTATGTGAATTAAATCTGGTGAGATTATATAAACCACCATCAAAACGGAACCGTATCTTAATACCGATATTAGCTGCGTGCTGTATGAAGGCCTTTTGCACCATACCAATATAAAAGTTAAAAAGCGTAGGCGCTAAAATGCAGCCTTGTTTAACTCCGGTGTTTATGTCTATAAATGTAGTTAAGCCTGCATCACATATTATGGCTGCTTTAGTTTGATCATGTAGCTGTTTAAGAAGACATAGTATTTTCGGCGGACAGCCTACTGCCTTAAGACACATCCATAAAGCTTCTCTATTTACGGAATCGAAAGCTTTTTTAACATCTACGAATGCCATATATAGCGTAGATGCTTGTTCTCTATTTTTTTCAATTATCTGCCGTAGTGAAAATATCATATCGACCACACTCCGATTTTAAACCACATTGGTTTTCTAGTATCAGTGGGTCAACTAGAGTCTTAAGTTTTCCTAATAAAATTTTACTAAATACTTTGCTTGCCGTACATAAAAGAGCTATACCTCTATAGTTAGTGCAATCTGCTTTGTCACCTTTGTTTTTAAAGATTGGTATTATTGCCACTTCTTTAAAATCCTGCGGTATTTTTTCTTCGACCCATATTTTACTATAAAGAGCATGCAAACAGTCTACAATATCTTTTCCCAGATTTATATATCTCTGCTGGTATGTCATCTAACCTAGGAGATTTGTTATTTTTCATGCTCTTTACAGCTTCATTCACTTCATCTATAGTTGGTGGTTCATCTAAAAATTTATTTTCATCTGTTGTAGATATAGTTTACAACAAATTCATGTTAACATCGGTAGTATTGTTTAAAAGATCATGAAAATATTCTTCCCACCTTTTCATTACACTTTGCCGATTTAGAATTAAATTTCCCAAGTTATCTTTGACTGCTGTTTTCCGTTGATATTTTGGCCCATAGACGGCTTTGATTGCACCATAGAATCCCCGAGAATCGTTTCGATCAGCTAAAACTTGGATTTCATGTGATTTTTCTATCCACCATCCGTTTTGTAGTCTCCTCGTTTCCCTTTGTGCTCGAGCTTTTGATTTTAATTTTATTCGTTTTGTCCGCTTGCCATTTGATGAATGCCTGCTTTTTTTCTTCTAATAGGTTCTTAATTTCCCCGTTCTTATGAGCAAACCAGTCTTGTTGCCTTTTCTTCCTATACCCTAGTACGGTCTTACATGTAATGTTTATTTTTTCTTTAATTGCATTCCAGTATTCGGCTGCTGGCATATCTTCATGGCATTTCATTTCCTCGACTGTATTTTTAAGTTCCGTGTTAAGATGTCGTAGAACCGATTTATTTTTCAGTGTTGTTAAGTTATAATTTTTATATTTATTTACATTTGGTTGCTTCGTATGATAATAGTAGCACTTTCTAAACCGAAATTGTGAGCGCAGCATAAGGTGGTCTGTATCACCGTCTGCACCTCTCATAGCCCGTGTAATTTGACGATCATTTTTCTTAGTTATTCAATCATGTGGGCCATTTTCGATCTGGGATGCACCCATGTGCCTTTATGAATATCCTTCAAATTATAATTCGTATTTGTAATGAATAGACCATTTCTAGCGCAAAACTGCAAAAGACGTTCTCCGTTTTCATTTTCCTTGCCTATTCCATGCTGGCCGATCACACCTTTCCAAAGGTGTACATTTTGACCTGCTCTTGCATTAAAATCACCTAGGATTATAATATTACTTTTTGTATAAGTTTTCTTTAATACTGTTTGGAGTTCTACATAGAACTGCTCTTTTTCTTCGTCTGTACTTTTTAATGTTGGTGCATATACACTAACGACCGTAATCTCCTGGCAATTTGGAAAACGTAGTTTCATATACATGATACGATCGTTTATGCCAGTAGGCTCTTCTGTTATGTAAGTATTTAGTTTCGTATGGCTATTCCTATTCCTCGTTCGTGTTTTCTGCCAATATCAACTCCTTTCCAGTATAATGTATATCCCGATACATCTTCAGTTACCTTTCCTTCGCCAGCCAGTCTGGTTTCACTCAAAGCTGCGACATCTATTTTGTATCTTTTTAACTCTTGTAGTATAATTGCTGATCTTCTGATTGGTATCTCCTTGTTGTCTTGAAGAGTTCTAACATTCCATGCTGCAAAGTTCCATTTTCGTCCGTGGTGTTTTGCGGAAACTTTTTTATTAATAAATCGCAAATGTGTCCTCTCCTGAAGAGCGACGTGCCCAGTAGGCGCGTGAGGACTCGAGTCATCCTGTGTTGCCACAGAAGACCGTCCACTGCCTGACAGACCGGTTAAAGACTGTCCCGTGGATTCAGCATTTTTTTCCATCTGCTGTACTTCCATATTTGTATGTTAATAAAACTAAGATAATTGTGAAGGGGTAGCGGCGCATATAGGAACATGGTAGTTGGAGCGCAAAACAACAGCCATGCCGCCATGTCCATTCTGATCATAGTTTTTCAGTGGCAAGGTAATCCAAGAGGACCGGTATGTCCAGAACAGCACGATTTCTCATAGGCACTTTAAAAGTAGAAAGGGATTTAAGGATAAAGGAAGAAAATAGATTAAAGGAAACAAAAGGCAGGAAAGAAGAAAGGGAGGAAGGAGGAAAAAGGAAGAAAAGATGTCACTATTTCGGGGTGACACCATAGCCTTTGGGTCAATACTGTAACCACAAGGCAGTGGTTTGTTACTGAGGAGGTAACAAATTTAAGATTTTTACGGCGACCTTAACTCGCCGAGGGAGAGTCAGTCACAGGATTTTGCAGACTTTTAATGAGCAGGTCCTCAAGCTGTCCATCTGCATCCCCGTGTCTCCGTGCCCTGTCGCTACTGGAATCACCTACTTGAGGCTTTCCACCAGTAGTCGCTGTTGGTCTGCGACTGCTTATTCGACTGACGTCTGTAGGCCGTTCCATTATCCGCCACCTGTGGACGCACCCCGTTCCAGTTGCAGAGATCCTTGAGAGCACCTGTACAAGTACACGTGCCCCCAAGGGGGTATTAATTATATACATATATATATATATAACATTATTATTCTAACTCACTGGTTGACGAGTATGTGTACTTTTTCTCATGATATCCCTTTCTGTTAAATAGTGCAATGTCTGAATCTTATATGCCATTTTTATAATTAGATTTATAACTGCAATGTACACATTTATACTGATCTGCTATGTTCTTTCTTTCTTTTTATGCGACATCTGGCGGTGTAAACACTTGCCAATCTTGAATTTTCTTTATTCAGTTCTATTCAGCACACCCTCCCGAATCTTATTTTTCCTCGGATTGATATCGTTCTTTTTCATAGGATTTGATAATACTGCGTTAAATCTTAATTTTGGCTTTCCACAAGATCTTTCACCGGTATATAATAAGCGGCGTAATAATCTCTTCGGTATCATCCATATTCTGATGTAACATGACCAACCCATCTTAGCCGAGCTCGGTTAAATATTATACTTATTACAGTTTGTCATTCTTCCATTCGAGATGTTATCTTTCAATGTTATTCTTCAGAGTGGTCTGAACAATCTCGTCTTTTCAAGGTTTTTTTTTTTTTTTAATTCGACCGCTTCTGACTGGTCGTGTCTCACAACGATACGATAAAGTTGGTAATACTACTGCTCCGTAATTTTTCATTCTATATTCCATCTCCTCATCTAGTTCATTGTCATCGCTAATTACGCTTCCAAGAAATTTTATTATTACCATTATATATATTGGAGAGTAGTAATTTATTAATTATAAACCGAAGAAAATAAAACACCCTTTAATCACTGAAAGTTTTTTATTGCGAAGCTTTTCGGTCATATAACGACAACTTCAAATTTGCTATACATATTTCACTAGCCAGACGTAATTTCAAATTTAGATTTATGATTATTGGTGTTATATTTCGTTTGGTTTATAACTAATATAATTTCTCGAAGAATGGAAAAAAGTACTGTAATTAACGTGTTTATTTGTAAATTTAATAAATGAAAATTAGGTATCGCAATAATTAAAATGCGGAATGGAGAAAGCACGGCATTTAATAAGATGAAAGTATTATTTACGTGTAAGGATCTAAATTTACAAAACAAAAATTATACGGAGTGCAATCGTGGACTTTTACGGAAAGCGTGTGAAAAAATCCGAGTGATTTTGAGATGTGGTTATATCGTCCTATTCTGACAATTCGCCGGACGCACAAACGTACCGACAAATATGTTTTATCGAAGATGAACGAAAAGCTGAAAATCCTGAACGCGGTAAAATTCAGGAAATTAGAATATTCGGGCCACATAATGAGAAATGACCGAAGATTTGAATTACTGCAGAGAATTCTTCAAAGCAAGATAATGGGACGAAGAAGAAATATCTTGGCTCGGGAATTGAAGAACGCGGTTCGGACCAACATCCACTGAACTGTTGAGAACAGCAGTGGACAAAACCGTAATATCGCGAACATCTATGTTAACGGATTAATATGTGCAGAAGAAGATTTGTAAAGTAATAAACGAGCAAATAAATCTCGGATTTTTATGAAAGATGTAGAACAAAGCGAAACGCGATTTCCAAAAGTTATTCAACTTTAAAAATAGGCTCGATTTTTCGGTTAAAAATTTCGTTATAATAAAAAATAGTCGAAAATGAGAAAAAGAAAAAAAGTATAATGAATAATAAAGTTTTATGTACGCCGGCCTCGCCGGAATTCCCACATGCACATGCGCATATGCGAATATCGTTGATGACGGTTACCGGTCGTTCGCTCGTAATTTAAAATAATGACAGGTAATAAACGCGTCGAATAAATCGGGTATGTAAATTTTGATTATACCATATATATATATATTAACAAGAACCGAATACATATACGTGCATATATGTATATAAAAATAAATACGTATATATATATATATATATATATATATAATATATATGAATAATGTATGTATATATCGATATTATCATCTGTATTGCATTATCTTCTATCGTTACCACGTACGCTTATTACGCGATATATACATATGTTGCGCAAAATATGAAGGAAGTAATAAGTAAAGGGAACGTACATTCGTAATAATAGCACCCTCGAGTAAGTTTGCTTTCTTCTTCGTTCACTCCTGCTCCATCTCTTTCTTCTCCTATCTATTTCTCTTATTATAATAATAATGATGAAATAAAACAGCGATAATCATAATGATAATAATATAACGCATTCACCATCGTGTGCTGGAAGAACTTTCGTTACAGATTCTCAAATTCGTTTATTTCGTCCTTATCCCTTTCTACGTTATAGCGAATTGTCGGATGTTATTAGTCATTAGTCATTTGTAGTCTTTTATTCGTAAAATTACGTCCCATCGCATACCGGAATAAATCCTCCGACAAGAACTTTCGCAGAACGCACTTATCTCCTATCTGCCTCTTATCGAATAGAGAAATTAATAAGTTATAACATGGTCCTGTTAGATACTCTTCTTAAATTGTCAACATCTTCGTTATTTCCATCCCTTCGTCGAATGTCACCCGGCCAATCGGATTATTTTTCTACTTTCATTATTAACACACATACCTACACGCAAAGCACATAACCTGTACACGTTATCTACGTACGTGACATAATTGGACTAGTAGAGACGAAACATGTGTAAGAACGTGATTAGCTTAATTAGAGAGGAATATTTATCTTTAAACAGAAGAGGAAGTATTATGGTAGGTTGAAAGACAATCTAAGTGAGGAGTACAGGGGGACAGTCAATGAGGTATGGGAGACCGAAAACGGCGACGCTGCACACGGTGTGCACTGAGGAGTCGGAGTTCTGATGATCTCGCAGTCTGCCGAAGACAACGTCATCTCTGCGATTTGGAAGCGAAGACGCCCAAGTTAAAACGGAATTCTTGACTTAATAAGAAGGTCGACTGCCACTTTTGTAGAAACGAAGCAAGAAAATCTTGATTTGACATAATTACGCGCATCAATAGCTGGAACTTGGACGTTTGCTGTAACAATGTTGTAGCAGCCTCCTTTGCTGCTCGATCAACAAGCTCATTCTCAGCGTGAGATGGAATCTATAGAAATAAGGTTAACCAACGTGTTTAACTACAAATAGAAGAAGTTACGCTCATATCTTTATGCACTTTCAAAATAAACGAGAAGATGAAATGTATTTGTTCACGTTGAAGGAATAACGAACTTGGAACATTATACATCGGTCGATCGGTGTTTAGCATATAACGTAAAATTTACAAGATGGAAGGATGAAGGCGATTTTATCTATGAAGGATTTCGAATAATAAGTACAATAAAATGAACATAACGTTGTAACGCGCATAAATAAATGTAGAAATTATAGGAAGCGATTGTAGCACGATATTGCATCGAACCAGTAAATACTGCAACAATTCAATGTTGTATCCTCGCTTCAATAAAAGGTGAAGACGTATTACGGCTGCAGAAAATTAAAGCTGAAGAAAATATGATAATACTGGGAAAAAAAGACAATAGATTACGACTATTTCGATTGAGTGTAAGAAATAAAAAACGGCAAATATTGTTACATTTCTGCAGGGAAAAGATCTAATAACAGCGAGCACATGGTTTATGGCACCGTTGAATAGATTATATAATGGTAGAAAGAAAATATCGCAATCGATTGATATTCTAGAGCAGGTGGGGGACACCGATCACAGCTTAGTAAAAATAACCGGAATTACGATTTAAAAACAACGTATAAGCAATCTTCGTAGAAAATGGAATACCAAAAAAAATAAAAAAATAAACTGCTAGAAATAATAGTAAAACAAAAATCTCGGAAGAATTTGAATTAAAAGGAATCATCGAATGTAATCAAAGATTGTTGGCAACAAATGAAAGAAACAGTCGCGATAACATAACAATAGATGCTAAGGTTGATGAGGAATATGCCACTGATGCGATGAGCAAACAATAAACAGAGCACAAATAAATGTGCGAAAGAAAAAGAAAAACGGCGGAAAAACCAATGAATTAGACGATCTTTGCAAACAGCATAAAACAAACAAAAAGATGAAATATAAGCCGGTTAATACAAATACAATTAAGGCAAATAAGAAAATCCGAGGAGAGAAATATGACGGAAATATATAAAAGAACTATATACCATTCAAATGATGCAATGAGAATTAAAAAGGAATAAAAGTAATAAATATGATCAAGAAGATATGCGAGAAGAATAAAGACAATGCATCAGTATCGGGAACCGATAACGTACCAGCAGAACTAATTATTAACAGTGAAAAAGATCTTCATAATACGACTTGATGAACTTGACACCAAAGAATATGTTCGCATCAATGTTAGTACCGATTCCTAAAAATATGCACCTAAACCGTTGTGAAGAATACAGGACAGTTAGTTTACTTGTCCATGCATCGAAAATATTACTACAAATTAAGAAAAAAAAACAGAATGAAAAAATATTTCGAACCATAATATGATGACGCTCTGTATGGATTTAGAAAGAGATCATAAAATGAAATTGCAGCATTACGAATACTTGCAGAAAGAATAATAGATTTAAACGACATAATATATGTATTGATTATGTTAAAGCATTCGATAGAGTTGAATAGAACTAATTGTTCAAAATATCGAAAATGGTAAACATGCCGGATAAACAGCTCGCGTTAATACAAAGTTTAAACGAGAAAATGGAGAATTGAATTATTTAAGACAACAGAAATTTCCGAAGGATTGCACCGAGGGTGTCTGTTATCACTGACGCTATTCGATATTTATTCGGAATTTTTAGTAAACGGTTAGAAGAAATTTAATAAGGTTGTAAAAGTAGGAGGTGGATTTGTAAAATTATAAAATTCGCAGATAACCAAATATTAAATTTTTTTATTAAAAATGCTAGAAAAATTAAACGGCAAAACAGGAAAATAGATGGAAATAAATGTTGAAAAAACAAAGGTAATGCGCATCGGCGAGATGCAAGAAAAAATGAATGTATCGATCGAAGGAAAAAATCCGGAACGAGTTGATTCCTTCAACTATTTAGGATATATAATAACAGAAAATGTATATTGTGGTATCCGTCGAAGATTCGAAACGCGTTTAAAAGAAAAATATATATACTAATGCAGAATACGCTGTCTACGGAATTAAAAAAACTGTCAAGTCGTATATAGGGGCAGTAACGCTTTACGCGGCGGAAACGTGGAATTTAAACAAAAAGGATTGACCGAAAATTGAGCTAAAGATTAAAATTGCAAATAAAAAAGTTTTTAAACGAGTACAAGAGGAAAAGTCACCCTTACGATTAGAAAAACTAGAATGAAATGAACCGGACTCGTGTTTAGCCTAAAGATATCGTAGAAGGAAAAATACACATGTGCAGGCCAAAAGGAAGACTAAGATAGGACACTGATGGACACACATCGAGAGCTACATTGAACTGAAAAGGCTAACAACAGAACGGAAAACGTGTAGGACTTCGATAATAAAGGCGAAATAGTCCAAAGATACATCGATTGACTGATATATAAGAACCTCTGTATAACATAGAATATGGGCCAATCTTATTATATTTACTAAATGAATTAACCTTAATTAAATAAAACATTATATTCAGAACAGAATTCTTGCGTAGAAAATAAAAGTTATTTGTTTTTACGAAGGTTAACATTTACACACACACAAACACCCCGCGAGTTGTATAATTTAAATAATTTATAATCAGCTTTGGGCGTTCATAATCGCTCAGAATTATAAAATATGACATTAATATAGAGAAGACTATGTGATATTTCAAAAATTCCGTCACATTTTTCTTGTCACCTAAAAAGGACTTATCGGTAGTTTCTAAATTAAACATTGTTTTTCACATGCAGAATCTAAATATTGCAACAATTGACACTGTTTTTTTGTTTTTGATTCTTTTGGCCGACCCATTTGGATGTTATGTGCAAATGACCGTAAGCAAAAAAAGTTCTGCAAAATCTGTAATTATTTAAAAAGGTAATTATCGTATTAATAGAAAAGAGATAATTTAGTTAATTCGGTATTTTACCAGCATTCCAGAACAAATGACTGTCTAAAACAATAACCAGATATTTTATTAAGCAATTTGCCTATTTTATGTATATACATATATGGACGGATTTTGCACAACGATTTCGAACTGGATTATTTTTAAATCAGTTTAAAGAATTTTTTTCATAGTCTTTTACATAAATGTCAGGACAGTCTCCATATTTTTCTTATGAATGATTAGGTGATTGTGAGGCTTTATTAATCTTAAGTCGAAAACGGAACATTTGTGCATGACCAGTTATTCTAAACTCTGAAGTAATCGCCTGATCAATTATCTGTAGATGTAATAGCAACATAGTTACTAGTGATAGCAGAGGAGAGCGTGAATAGAGCAAATGTTTCATAAAAATTTTCTTTATTTCCGTTTATTATATTTTATGATATTATGATGTTCATTGTGTTACAGACCATGGATATCGAATGAAGCTGAAATGTTAGTTTGCGATCAATGTATATTCCAAGGTATTTCAATATTTTTGGGTCGGCAACATTTGATCCAGAAATAATTTTCTATATTGTTGGACTTTCAGATTTTCCTCAGCTATTCCACGATTGTCAGTGGGAACTGAGAACAATAATGTAATTGCATCGTTTTTTTTTTTTTTTTTAATTTCATACGATATTCAATACAATAATACAAATTATCATCCTCTACGTTACTAATTTTAAGTATTATCATGCAAACTCTTTACAATTATGCAAGCTATTCTCATAGCTTCGCATGAAACCAGTGTAAAGTAGTTGTACATTTAAGGATAGGATAAAGACAATTTAATCACTATGATGATAATAAAAATAAATTCAATTCAACTCAACTAATTTCAAGTTGCACGTTTTATATTTATTAAATTAACCAAAAAAAGACAATATAAATAATTATTGCTAATAATCGACCGCGTGCATAACTGAACGAGCGTCGGCTCAATTATATGAAATATTAAAAATAATATTATCACATCGTCCGAACAATTAAATTAGATATGATTGCTTAATATAAGATAAAGTATAATTTCTTAATACAATATAAAACACGATTTATTAATATAAAATAAAATTTAAACAAATAACTATTCGAACAATAAAAATTTAATAAGCAAATACCCTTATAGTATAGGCTTGCTGACCATCAAGAAGACGGTGATATTTATGTAGTCTGTATATACAATACACACTAATATAAACATATCTAAATGCGTCTGTACAAACATACTCGTGCAACAAAAATATACATGTATAGTATATATCCCAGCCCACGTGCATTTATACGCATACATATCCGTGCAAAGAAATATATTCATATACTCTCATACAACGTATTCATACAGAGATAATTACATCTTCCATACACTTTTGATGTTACTTTATTACCATTTACAAATTTTATTTCATACAGATAATTACATCATCCGTATACTGTTGATGTTACTTTAATAAATTACAAATTTTGAAAGTTATTTAACATGTTTAATGCGACACTTTACTGTATCCTTTCCACTGTATTGTCCCGTATGAAATAATCGACTGGTACAATATGCTAAATACAAATGTGTCAAACCACTACGAAAGTTTAAACTTGTATCGAATTAAGTTGCAGCGGCATAGTTTATAATTTACCAAATCCATTTTTAAATTCACACGTAAAGAATCATATCCGATCGGGTCAGCGTATAACGGCATTGTCAAATGTCAAAACTCATTAGGTACAACAGTCGGCGTGCGCGCAGTTCTTCTATCATATTACAATTTTCGAGATTATCAAAGAAGAAATTATATTTATTCAATTTTTATTTTATTCTTATTTTTATAGTGCCGTTTGTAACTACCGAGACTGTTACGCCACTAGTGATTTAACAGTTGGGTGTACTAAATGGGGTTAGAAGAGGAAAGAAATTGTATAATTAAGGGAACAGCTGAAGAACAATAAATTTGGGCACGCGAATGAATATGTGGTCGGTGGGGTTGAGTGTAAGGCAGTATAGTAAAATATGGCAAACAAGAGAGGGGTTTGGTGTTGATACGTTGGAGTAGATGGTCATGAGAGAGTGATATGCGAAAAATGCGGAGCTTGCTGAGTTGGAACGGGATAAATTGGCAGGTGGTTTTCAGAAGGCAACATTGAGTTTAATAGTAAGAAGAAAGTTACGGTGGTATGAGTTCAACTTCTGTTGCCAGCTGTGGCTGTTTAGTACTGAAGATGGCGGGAGTTTATAGGTTTTAGGTTTTAGGGGAACATAGTATTGAATGGGCTTCCATATCCACCGAATAATTTTCCACAATTTCCTTATAATCTGGAATCCATAAGAGGGATATTACGTTTGTATCTTGTGATTAAACAAGGAATTGTATGCGATTAATATAAGGATTTTTTAATTTTGTGTTTTTAAGGCTTAATACAGAATAGCGTCCCAAATAAGCGTAATGCATCGTTGTCGAAGTTGTTTTTATTGACCTAACCTTAAAAATAATCGATCCCAATTCGCGGCCTAAAGTTTTTTAATTATCGCGCGGAGCCCGCGTTGTTTATAATTAGGTACCTCGAATACTAGCCCATTTTATAACGTTCAATGGTCTAATCGTGATGGATGATGATAGGGAAACAGTAACTCGTAGCGTTAAATTATTTACACGTATCGTAAGAATTTTTCTTCTTAAGTATTCTAAAATAACAAATGGAAAAACAAGGGCCTCTCCGCGGGCGCTAGTTGAATCGTAATTTAATAATTGAAATTTCTGACGAAGGTTAGGCCGAAATAGACTGCGATTAAAATTTATCGGTAGGGTATCATAATCCGAAGAGCAGGGCGGTCTATCTGTAGAGTCGGTGTTTTAATTTAGCCTTACACGGAACAGCGGAAAGTAATTTTCGTTTTAACCTGAATTTTGGCCTAAAGGAAAATTATTTAGGCGCTTGTAACACACGTGGAAATTTGGAAGTAAATATCGGCAATATAATACGTATATATTTTTATATATGTATATATACATATAAATATATATATACATATAAATATGTGTGTGTGTAATGTATGTTTTTCGTAGGTACTCGTATTTTGTATAAAATTGTTGTTTACGTAAAAGCGTGTTGATAATTAAAAAGCTACCGTCCATAGGCGAACGTAAACGAGTTTCGTGAAAATTAAATTGCCTGCAAATTATTAATTAAATGCCGACAAACAAAGCCGTTTATTCTCGAGGAAACTTCGGATGGCAATTTTTGTTTATCGATTGTGTATACGTGTGTATAGCGAGCTGATACCTCATACCTTTACCATTGACGTCTGTTTTTTTTTTTTATCTTCATATTATAAGACTGCAAAACGCTTTAGAGGATTCAAGATGGACCGAGAAATGAAGAATAAAACTCGACTAGTATATAAATCCGTTCGCGTTAGTTACCTATAAAAAAAATTCCGCAGAAGAATTCAGCTAAATATTTCGAACTGCGTCTTGACGCCAATTTAACATGGAAGCATCACGTGAGGCAGACAGCGTAACAGGAGATGAAATTCACAACTATATCCCGACAGTAAGTGACAATTTTACCTGTCGATCATCAAGTCTATACTTAAAGAACCCAACTTTTGGGGTTCGCAAATCTTCCTAATCGATGGTTATTCGGCGTAGTAGAAATCAAGTTACGAACGAAGGTTGATATCGGAGAAACGAGGGATCTAAACGCTTATCTGAATCTGAAGTGGGTAGACGATGTCATTTGTGATTTCGTCATCGCGGGCGAAAAGCGACTCTATAAAAATTCCAATATCCAGGCAACTCATTTGGTCGACACGCTAGCAGATGTTAGAGGTCGAACGATTTAGTTATGTAAACGATACTTATGTATGTAAATAACAGAAATTAGTTAATGAACTAATATTCTATACACGTTCAATTATTAATTAGTCGTATATATAAACTGATTACTTAAACATTAGTTCTCTATTGAGATACTAATTTTGCTACGTGTTTAATCTTCAGTGGATTGTACCTCTTCCATATTTCATTCCCCGTTTTGGGGGGTAATTAGCATTCGAGCGGTATCTGATTTGCGTAGCTGCATCGTTTATCCTCGGTTGAAGGGAAAGTTATAAAATTTCGTTTTCGTCGCATTACAAGTGTAAATAATGATTAAGTAATCGTTCGTCTGAGAGACGATTATATATATATATATAATTAACAAAACAAAATAAAATCAAAGTTAATCACTAAAAAATTTTTTATTACACAAATAGATAATGACTTAATAGTCGAAAAGCTTCGTGTACGTATTTGTGTAATAAAAAATTTTTTAGTGATTAACTTTGAATATATATATATATATATATATATATATATATATATATATATATATATATATATATATATAAAAATGATTGAAGTCATAAGTTAAACTGAAATACCACAAGCAATAAGTTCGACGTAATGAAAGCCAAAGGTATAGTTTTATAAATAAATAAATTCCGTCATAATTTTATTCCGAATACTTAAGAAAAATCAATTCTCTATTAATATTTTATAAACGTAACTGACAATCAACTTTCAACTCACAAAATATTATTTTAAACAAACGATTGTTATTAATGTGTATTTAAATCAATTTAATTAAAAAGCTTGTCAACCTGTATAGGATTACTGTGAAATAAATTTGTTTAAAATTTATTGGCGCCTGCCTTTTCGTTGTTTCGGCAATACTTATTAAATGGTCCAAAATGTTTCACCTTTCATCTATCTATCTATCTATATATATTTATATATATAAAATGTACGTGTATAATATTCGAAATAGCTGAAACGATTTCGTAAATGAAACAGATTACACAGAGTGCTAGTCAGAGAAACGAGTATCGAAAACGTATACGTTGCGTGACAGAAAATTATCTCGTCAGTGCCGGCGTGAAGAGTACTTCTCCTCCTAGCGATGTGGACGGGGTTATAAAAGCTAAAAACCACTCGAAATATCATCGGCGGCAGATACTTGAAATTGAATCGTGTAGATACAAAACTACGTTCGCTTTGGCCGTTCTGTGACATCGTTTTGACGTACGGCAGTTAGTCTATATAGAGAGTAACAGCTTAGCGAAGTCTCTGATTATGGCACCGAACGAATTTATGGCATTTCACCCCCTACGCCGTGTAGACTGTTAATTGCATTACGAAGTTACGAGAAACACGTTCGAATACCTGCAACTGACGCTTCGAATAATATCGTTATTTACGACGGACTTGGGTCGTTCCGAAGACGGAAGAGACGTCATGTAGTGTTTTTTGTTTTATTATAATTATTATTACTATTGTTATAATAACGTAGAAATTTTTCGAAAAGCAATTTGTTCTACGTATCCAGTTACTACTATGGGAACGAAATGATTCTACAGGTCAAAATTCAGCTGTTTTCTCTTGTATTCTAGGTAACTCATTTAAGCTCGTTCCACTATTTTGTTGCGCTCTCTTTGGACATTATTCTGTTGATGTATATGGTCAAAATGGTCTGAGATCTGCAGTTGAATTTCCGGATGTTGGAAAGGTCTCACAACTTCGGCACTTGGCTTGTCCTTGAATGACAAGTTTTTATACGATTCAGTCGAGTCCAAATTTTTCTTAGTAGGTTGAAACCGGGTGGTTTGATATTAAGATGACCAATTACTTTATTGCCATTTTGCTTTTATCACGCTCCTGCGTCTGTTGACTTCCTCGATTTCATTCCACGATGAGCATAATTGAAAAAGTTTCGCTATCATATTTAACCCATTCCTTCTTTACTTCCGATATGTAGTGACGTCACGTTCGTTACGACTCGTTCGTTCGATCTTATGGAGCCGAGTAGAGTAAATTATTATTTTATATGTTTAATTTTAATCCCAACACCCATTGTAACGCGTTATTCGTGATGTTATGCACATCGTGTCTATTAATCTTATCATGATTTGAGAAAATCTTACAATTATATAGATGATCCAAGGTTTGGATCTCTACACATTCGCACCTGGCACTCGGGATCATTTTCCACTTGTTTAAAGAGTAAGCACACCCACCCTGTCCCGTGCGAAATCTGTTTACTCTGCACCATGCCTCTCTTGGTAGGTCCACTCCCGGAGGTTCCATAGTAGGGTCATGTACCAAGTCCGCATTAGTAGCTTTGCAGTTTATCTACTCATTCTTCCATCTTACTTTCCAGTTTGGAGGTATACTCTTTATATGTTCTGCTGTTCTCCGGGGTGGCCATCTTGATTTTAATGCTCTTACTGGTGTGTATTCTTTATCTTTATGCATTAGACAGTTATGTGAGACTGAGAAATTTTCCCAAAGTTTGCTAAACGCATCTTACCGCCTTATTTTAGGAGGGCGATATGTGCAAGAACGGGTAGCCAATCTTTGTTTGTCGACTTTAATGCGCCGCTAATTATTCGCATCGCGGCTCTCAGCTGAACGTCTATTTTTTCTGTATGTGCACTGTTCAACCAAACAAGTACGCAATACTCTACCACTCAGTAAGTAAGCGCTAGAAGTTGTTATTCTTAACACCTATGCTGTTGCTCCCCTTCCCGTGCCAGCAAGTTTTCTTACTAAACCCACTCTGGTTTTTATCTTCCGTACCAACTTTTCAATAGTCTGTATGTTAATGATCTATCCAGCGTAACACCAAGATATCTAGGAATGGCGTTAAAGTTTATCTTATCACTCCCACATGTGACATTTAGCTCCGATTTTGCCATGTGCGTTGTTAAATGAAATAATGATGATTCAGTTTTATGCAGATTTATACGTAGTCCTCAAGACTGGAAATAACTATTCAAAAGTTCCAAGTCTTTAGTTAAAACCTCACTGCATTGAGACACAGACTTGCTTTGATATGCAAGTGCGATATCATCGGCATACTGAAATTTCCTAGATTCCGTTACAGGTATATCACTGACTTATAAATTGAACAGAAGGGGGGCTAGGTTGGAGCCCTGCGGAAGTCCATTGTTGGTTCTTCTTAACATTTCATTCAACAGGTTTATAAACTTTTTGCACGGAATTACTTTTGCCGCTTTTAAAAGTAAACCTTTTCTCCATACTGCATCATAAGCCGACGTAAGATTAATACAAAGTGCACCAGTTTTAAATTTTTGGTCATATCCGGTTTCAATATAGTTTGTTATCGCCATTACTTGATGGGCGCGACTTAGGTTTTTTCTGAAACCAGCTTGTTCTATTGGCAATATTTCGTCAACAATTGTAACTATTCTACTGTGTATTATGCATTCCAGCAACTTATATGGTACACATAATAGCGATATTAGCCTGTAATGCGACGCATCCTCACCATTTTTACCAGGCTTGATTATCGCAACAACTTTCGATTCCTTAAATTGTTTTGGCAACTTTCCAGTAGAACAAATATGATTGAAGAATTCTGTTAAAAATTTAATTGCTTTAGGTCCCATATGCTTGACAAATTCGGGATAGATTCCGTCTATCCCAGCTGCTTTGACATTTTTGTCCAATTTAATGGAATTTGTAACTTCTTCTACAGTTAAAGGAGTGCTTAATATGCCATCCTGTAATTTGGCTAATGCCGTTCTTAGCTCCGATTTAATGCTCCGAGCTCGAGATTTGACGCTTTTAATAGTCTTTCTGCAATTTTGTTTGGGGAAACTTTTGGCGGTCTGATATTACGTACTTTGCCTTCGCTAAGATTTCTTAGTAATGCCCACGCTTTCCGCGCTGAGTGTGTGAAGTCCATAGACTCCACAGCGGATCGCAACCTTGCTTGTCTGTCTTGATTTAGTGAATCAAATAATTGATTTAAGAATGTTTCATCATGGGTGTTTTCATAGTTTATCCAAAGATCCTCATGTTCCCTTGTCCAGCACGGTGTATACTGTTTCCGGAAACCTCTTGGCACTGAACTCTTTGCAGCACTGATTACAAGGTTAACAAATTTACTGTAACATTGAACAGTGGTAGGAATGTCTACAATAGTGTCTTCGATATATTCTGTAAACCTTGTCCAGTTTGCCTTACGGAAGTTCCACCTTGGCTTTGGTGTTGAATAGCAGACTGCGACTTTTTTATATATTTCGATTAGGACTGGCCTATGCTGGCTTGTAGGAAAATCTGGTAGTACCGATCGAGCAACACGATTTGGGTTGCTTACGAGTTGACTAGAGACGATGCAGAGGTCAGGGGTATAATCCTTGTTCTTCGAAGTTCGGGGGCGGGCCACTTTACGGTGGGCGGTTTGTACACATTTATTATATGAATGTTGCCGATAACAATAACTGCCGTAAATATATATTATTATGACCACACTCCTTAATCACGTTGAAATTTTTTATACCATTTTTGACATATGTTGCAATACCATATTGTTCATGGTGAACAGCCGCTACGATCTTATAACCTTTAATTGTACCTCTTTTCTTCAGGTCTACATAATTATCTGTGTGTGTTTCTTCCACAACGATCACGTCCGGATTGGTGGGTTTAGAGACTCTACTAATACACTCCGATTTGTTGCGGGAGATAGATTCTATATTTATTTGTAAGATCTTCAGATTTCCGAATTTACTATTCATCCTCATGTAGCCCTGAGAAAGGCTTTTTCGGGATACTCTGGCTCCTTCTGGCAGCATTCGTTACAGTCAATTTTCTGCGAATTACGCTAAGTAAAATCCAACTGCATCCAGGAGGACTCACAAGTCAAGTGTAACTCGTGATTTAAATCTTTCCTCGATATTAAATTTTTCATGTTCGGAAACATTTTTATTTTTATGTTTTTTAGCATCGAGTGCAAAGGTACTTAATTTTTGGAACACGTTCAAAAATCTGCTTTTTAATATTCTTCTTAATAAGAGTGTTTTTATTAGAAATTCTATACACTATTACCCAATTTTGTTTTGTCTACGTTTATTTCAACACAATATGAACTGCTCTTTTGCTACTCGGTGTAACATATATTGAAGATTCTCCATGTCATTCGAAAGAATATGGAACATTAAAAACAGGTTGGTTTTGTTCTAACTTCAATATATATATATATATACAAATAATCATGATCATATTCGTGCACTCGGTCCGAGCATCGTGATATTATGATTCATTTGATCGCCATACATCCCTGTCATGGACGCATCTAAAAGAGAACTGATACAGATACTGCAAAAGTTCCATATCGGTAATAGAAGACCTGCAGATCTAGAATAATGAGGTTCACGCGAACCCTTAATGGGGTAAATATTAAAGGAGAAACGGTGAAGATAGTTAAAGAGCTCTGATAATTGGGAGCTCTGTTTACCAATGATGGAAGAGATATTGAAGAAATTAGATCGCGAGTTGGAATGGAGAAATAGGCATTTATTAATCTGTAGGCAATACTAAAAGATCGGTTATTAAAAATGGATACGAAAATGAGAATTAATCGATGCTACGTAATGTTGCTAGCGAAATAAGCCTCACAGGCATGGACTTTAAAGGCGGAATGTACAAAACGATTTGAAATGTGGACGCTCAGACGCATGTGGTGAAACTCGTGGAAAGAGAAAAGAATAAATAATATTTTTGCAGTAATATTGTCGATTTGTTACAGTTAGTTCTCCCGGGTGTGTGCTAGTGTATTTAACTCCGCTTGTGCCATACTATTATTGCTTTATACGCTACTTACACTATACAACAAAATATGTATAGTTAAGTAGTCGCATAAATTTCCCACGAACGTACTGATTGAGGATAAATGATGATTATCGATTTGGTATGTTTGTTTATATACATATAGTGCGAAATTGCAAACGTTGTACCGATACCCAAGTGATCCATAAAAATACAAACGCATCGCAGACATTAGTGTGCATGACTTATAACGCTCATCTACAGCAAACAAAATGTTTTTATACAATAAAATTAGAACTCATTGTTGAACATATATATATATATATATATATATCATCATCATGGGTGTTTCAGTCATTTGACTGGTTCGCCCCTATCGTCCAAATCCTCTAATAATGATAATAAAATAAGAATTATGATAATGCCGTTAAAAAAACAATAATTAAAAACGCGTGTCTTAAATGTGACTGCAGTAAGTATATGTAGTTCACTCGCTCCTAAATTGCAATCTGATTCTTTGTTTTCGTTATATTTTCAAATGTACTTTACACAGCCATTATCATATTCTTCTTTACATTCGTTATAACGAACGTATAGTACTATCGATAACATGTAAGATACATATTCTATTCATGTACGCACACATCTATATTATATATATGTGTGTGTGAGTGAGTGTGTAAATACGTTTTATTCAATACCTTAACGTATCGAAGAACTTTTTCTTACTTTCCCTTTTATTATAATTCTGATAGAAAAATATCGTTAAAGAATGAACGACTTCTTTTAAACTGTATATATATATATATATATATATATATATATATATATATATATATATATATATATATATATATGTATGTATGTATGTATGCTCATATCATATATACAAAACATGCTCATGCTATATTCATAATGGTACAGCTTCTTCGTCTGAATATTCAACTAGTCGAAGAGAGAACATGAAAATAAAAGAAAGTATCGAATATAAACTATAAAATTCTATCCGCGAAAAATATAACAAAAAGAAAATAAATAGACTAGGGAATAGAAAAATAAAAAATAGGTAATAATTTTTTTTCACCCTTCACCAGAAAGGATTTGCAGTAGAGGCCGCCTTTCCTCGTCCGATTTCTTTATATAAAGGAGTTACGGTACAAAAGGAACACGCGACTTTTGTCAAATGGAATTATTAATATTTTAGTAGAGTAACTACTTTTCAATCGGCCGCCGTCGTTTGAGCAATAATTTTCCCCGGGTCTAGTCTGCGTCGCAAAGGTGTGTATAGAACTAGAGTGCGACTTCTCTCCTCGTCCTGCGGCTATTGAAGCGTAGATTCTATTGGTAAAACTTTCGCGACTCCCGGACGAGGATGCTTAATAATATTTCAATAAGTAAACTGGAATAACGTATATATATATATACACGCCTAATCTGTACCCACGCACACACGTACACAGAGATATATATTTATTTTTTCTGGTAGTAGATAAAAAGTGATAAGTTGCGAACTCTGCTTGAGTTCTGATTACATCTCGTTTTCTTTAATTTTTTTTTTTTTCGAAACCCTCGTATTTCCTTACTTTTCCATATAAACTGGCGTTTATTTTTCATTTTCCTATACGTACACTATTTTAAATAGAAAAGTAATCGACTGGACAGAAATCTACCCTCACTGACAACCAGAAAGAGTGTGAGAGAGATACGATGACGACCTCGGTTATTACTGAACATTCTTTGATTCGTACAAATAAGTAAGGGAAAAGTTAGTTAATTTTTAACAATTTTCTTTCAAATATTTTCCCTATTGTCTGGTCGATGAGCGTTGACCGAGGTTATAGAAGTATCGACACAAGTCGTTAATATTAGACATAATAATAATGATAATAATATAAATAATAATAATAATTTATATCAAAACACTATTCGTAGAATAGCACATAATAAATACGAAAAAAAAAAAAAAGTAAAACATCCTACATGTATTATAAACAAATATACGCCATTCAATAAACCTCTGGCTGTGCCAAAAATTGCACGTCCATCAGACTAGCATAAATAATTTTAATTTCAATTTCAATTTATTTCAATATTACACTTTTACAATTTCAATATTACACTTCTACATTGCAAAATGAATAAACAAAATAGTTAGTGTATTGAATATATTGGAGAGTAGTGATTTTATTAATTATAATCTGTAGCAAAATTAAGGTATGTAAATTTGATGTGGATATATGTTTATTTTCTACATTTCAATTTTCATTCGCGATTATTCTGTTTAATACGTGTTTAGGTAAACATTTCAATCGGTTTAATGTGATATCTCGACATCATACCCAATATACAATATTTTCTGTACGTTATGACCGGTTAATATGATGCGAGATAAATAGGTCTTGAAGAAAGTATGATTTTATGAAAAAAAAAGATCCTTCTTATTCCTGCAACGATCTGACATGTTAACAGAAGAAATAAGTGTACACGAAATATGAACGGCCGTATGTAGCGAAGCAGACATGTATTCTAGTTTGGATTAGTTTGCCATTAAACAGTGTCCTAATTTCGCTCTTCCTATACTATGTGATATATATATATAACTTCTTATGGTCTAATAATATTGTCCCTGAAGATTGGTGTTAATTTCTTAAACTACAAAAAAAAAAAAAAAAAAAAACATATTAGCGGACGTATGACTTTAGACCAATTTTGTGCCATGATCTTTTGGCTAAGAAAGATGATTAAAACGATACTAAATAATTATCTGGGATAGTGGATGAGTCTAATTACAAATTCCCAAAACATATATATGGTTTTCGCCTAACTCTACAATAGGTCACCTTGATGTATATGATTCCTTTATCAACACAGCTTACCTTATTGCCTGTTTCCTAGATATTCAGTCAGCTTATGATAATCGTTCATATTCCGACTCTTTTTAATCGAATTACTCAGATCGGTATTCTTAAATCTCTTGCCGTTTTTCTTTACAATCCGTTAATTAATAGCATTCTTGTTTTTCACCCTTTAAATTACTCTAGTTTTTTTACTCGGAACAGCTTATTACACTGGTCTCCCTCAAGGGTCTGTACTAAGCTCTTTACTGTTTAACTTGTACATTTCTCCCCTCTTGACCAGATACTTGATAAAGTATATTGTATTTCCTATGCGGATGACATTGTTGTATATAACAAAGTAAAACATTTACAGGAATGTCCGTGTGCTTTACAGCCAGACCTCAGATTTCATTAATCCTTTCATGCATAACTCTCACTTATCTTTATCAACGAGTAAGTCAACCTGCATGATTCCCCTCAAACATTTAAATCTAGCTTACCTCTCGGTTACATTAAATTGCGAACCACTCACTTTTACCTCGTAGAAACGTTTCATCGGGATTATATTTGACCAAAAATTAACTTCGGGGTTCACATATCAAAGACATAAATCTCTCGAAGTATTCAACATTTTGAAGTGTTTAACTTCTTTTTGGTGGGGGCTGATCCAAGTGTACTTCGTATCATTTATATTGTTGCCATTCGCTCCCGTTTAGAATATGGCTATTTGCACTCTTCTATGAAGACTGTAAATCCTATTTCGAGAGGTTGACAGTAGTTCAAAATACTTGTTTGAGAATAATAACATGAGCTTTCGTATCAACTAACACTTCTGTACTAGAGGCAGGTACTTTTCTTCCTCCATTGCAATTAAGATATACCTTGCTGATAGATCGATTCCTACTTAGAGTTGATAATTCCAGAACATCTATTTTTAGTATTTTCAGTCGCATTAACCTGCATTGGAGATTTGTCCCGTATAAAATCTCCCGCTTAGCTGATAGAAGACCTGTCTCTCCTATACCTTGTTATTCCTAATTTTCCCCTAAAATATTCATCCATTCCCTACAAGTGTGTTTTTTTAAATATCCATATTAACACTACGTGTTTTATCTTCCCTACCTTAAACTGAAAGTCATTGTCAAATGAATAGTATATGTTTATCGATCGCCGCTGGTTTATGTTAGTTTTTACATATGGTTCAAAAATTCGATATTTCAACTTACTAGAGCAGTATTTTATATTCCTCATCTAAATTACTCCAAACTGTTTAGGTTACCGACATTTTTTAACGTGTTTACATCAGAGGCTTTCGTCATTCCTAAAGTTATTCAATATATCCGTTCTAATGGGGGTCAATGTAAAAATATTAATCGCAAGTGACTCGGTTTTCTTAAAGCCCTGAGGAATTGTGGAAAATGTATTTTATTTATACGATAACTATGTCTCTGTATCTTTCGTGTGAGTTCCAGCCCATGAAGGTATCCAGGGAAATGAAGTAGAGGAGCGGACTGAAAATTTGGGACATCGCAAGGCGTTTTTATTCCGAGGATTCCTTCACCCTGTTTAGTTGCATCCGCTCGTGCAGATCTCCTTCATCAATGGAAGTCTCTAAACTTAACTGTATCTATTATGTACGTAACATATTAGATTTTCTATCACAACATATTCCGTTACTTTATATGGTACTAATCCCAAAACTGTACAACCCGATCAATGTCGATGTAGTAAAACCAAAAACATACGCTTTATAAAAAGAAAATCCATCAGCGTTTATGGAAACTGCGTACGTTATACTTTAAGGCGTCAGTGGGTAATAATATTTAGCGAATGACTATTCCTTGCATGCTACAAGTTTGCTTATAAATTTGACACATATAAACATCTATAGTTGGTCACACTTGTGCACTCGATTTTGCACTATAGATTATAAACATGTAGTGTCTGTCTGTGATTTGAGAATAATTTTATTATAATCATTGCATTGGGATATTTTTATCGCATATAAACGGAAAATGTGTTTTTAAAAAATGTTTTCTGTCTGCCCTTCTGTCTATCCGATTTAGCTCAAAAACTATTAAAGCAATAATGATGAAATTTGCGCCGCTTAAATTCTATATTATCGGATTCGTTCTATTCACATTGATATCGCAAATAGGGCAGAAATTACAATAATTTAAATATTTAATAAATAGTAAACAGCCATATGTCTGCAAAATCGTTTAAAATTTAACACGTTTTCCGGTTTGAATGTACTTTCACTACACACACGCAAGAAATAACGAACAGGTATATATATATAAACCGGTGAAAATATAGTGATACAGATATTGTGTAAAAAAATATAATTACACAGCCGAAGCCTTGGGAACTTCTAGTGCATATACATATATATATATATATGTATATTTTTTTAAACTATATCGGTCCACTGCTGGACGTAGGTCTCCCAAATCAATAAATTGTGAAGAAAATAGCCTAATCTCCCGTGCGGGGCAGGCAAATTGGGAGATACCAAACAACACACAACACACTGAGCCGGCGGTCACCCATCCAAGTACCGTTACTTAACTTCGGCGATTAGACGGAAAGCCGCCTTACTCAACGCTCTGTGATATATTATATATATAATATATATATATATATAGTGTGAATCATTAACTATTCGCAAATATTAAAATTCAAGTACCCCTGTATACAAACGTTAAATGACTATAACAGTTCTAATTGTTCCAGTTAGATGTTCATCTGAAGAAATTTATATTCAGTTCTCATGTAAATGTATATTCAAAGCTTTTCTAATCAGATTTAACTTATTCATTTAATTAAATTTCATTGTTGACATGAATTACATAGTCAATTCAAAACACATACACACATACATATATATATTTATGTGCGGAGTTCAAATAATCTTTTTTTTTTCGAATAAACAAAAGACAAATTTCCATCACGAGATATATCTTCTCTTCATCTTTCGAGTAACCAAAATACCGGAAAATGAGATGAACCTACGCACACACACACACACACACACGCAATAATATAATAAAAATCACGTGTATTTCTTATATAGAAGCACGCACACTCATACATGTGTATACATACATATATGTAATACAAGTAGATAATAATCGCTGCGTAATAAATATGAATTTTAAATTCTTCTCGGCAATTCGGGCGAAAGCGAAATTATCCCGATACGTGGTTTGCACCAAACTAAAATAGAACAATCTCGACAGCGTTTATTGGTCCCGTCGTTAAGTTTCTACTACCACTATTACTAATAATAATAATAAATTACCATTGTTTATTACTAACACATAGAGCGATCATCGAACAGTACGATAAATCGTCGGCTTTTAAGTCGAAGGCGGGGTCTTTTCAGATAAATATCCATCTGGATAAAATTTTCCGCTTGACGAAGTCCACCGTGGAACAGAATCGGCTCGAGTCAAACGTGGGATCAGTAAAAGCTTGTAAAAGTGCAGAAAGAAGAACTCGCTATCGCTTTCGTAAAGTGCTGAAACCTCTGAGCCGATATATATATATATATATATATATATATATATATATATATATATATATATATGTATATTTATAGAAACAAACACAACATCCAGAAAGAACTTTACATCGGGAAGATGAAGAGATGTTGCTGTTTTTGTCGATGCTGATCGGACGAGTGGAAATGTTCGAATTTTAGCGGATAACTTTTTAAGGCGGGCAGCAAGCGGTATATTATATTCCGTCTTGACTAAGATTATAGGGGCACAGTTACTTCGTAAGTCGTCGACGGGACAGAGCGCCTACGTCGGATAGGGCAAAGACTAGCGAATGTAATCAATTTTTGGTTCCTTTTTAATAATAATTTTCCACCCTTTTTCGCAAATGATTGAATATGAAAAGTAATTCTCTTTATCCATTTTCTGTCTTTTTACAAAGCGCGCGAACGAGCGCGAACGCACAAATGCGCGTACGTACTTACGCACCGTCGATCGGTTCCTTATAGCTGCATTCGTCTGTCTTGAGCTGTAGCGAACGTTCTCATCTTTTAGTATTAATATTACCAATTTTCTGCTTCCTCGCGCCTTTTTCTCATTATACAACATACAACTTTTCCTTTATCGTCCGGGGATCTGCGTGTCTGGTGTTACCGGTGTATTCTTTGCATATTTAAAAAGAATATGGTCTTTTCACGTGTTTCGATATATGTATATAATATGCGTATAAATTAACGGCACACACACAAGCACACACATGTTTTCTATAATAACGTGTATAACTGTTACTCGTACAATTCCGGTAGAGATGAATGCAAATATTACATCCGTACACACGCAGTTATATTATAATACATATACGGAGCGTGAATTACTGGTAAGACCTTTTTCTCTTTGATAGCCGGAGTGTAGAGAAGTCAATTTTCTTTGATGTACGACTTTCAATTTGTTTTCATTAATTCCCCTTATCATTTTATTATTATTTTTTTCTTTAGTTCCTATTTTTCGCACGACTTACTTTTTTTTTGTTTTTGTATTTTGGTACAATGAGAAATTCATATTCATTATTGTTATTACTTTTTTGTTTTTTTCTAATTATTTATTTATTTATTTATTTATTTATTTATTTAATGAAGCCACACAACAGCTAACAGCCAATTATAGTGTAGGCTTATAAATAAAATAATACAATTAATAATTTTTCTGAATTATAAAATTAAAAGTAAAAAAAAAATAAAATAAAAAAAAATACATTGAACACATTCACTAGCCTCACACCCATTAAACACAACAAAAAAACTACACGCATTCACAAGTCTCACACTCATTAAAACATACATCATTCACACCCCATTCACACAATCTTACTCGAAATAAACGGACGAATAATCTTCAACGAACTAATAAATACAATATAAACCTTAACGTATATACTACATGTACATTAGTAAAGGAACACATGTACCAAACACATAATAACAATCTAGAGCCATTGGAATAGACAACAGCGAAAGTCCTGATCTCATCGCAAAATATGTTCGGGAAGCAACTTATTAAAGAAATATCTGTTATCAAAGTATATATCCATACAGGGAAATATGTTCAAAAGAGAATTATATAAGCGGAAAGCTGACGGCAACGGAGAACTTAAACCGAGGTTTGTTCGTGCACGCGGCTCACTAAAAAAACGATTCGATCGCCTATTTGATCATGGTACAACGTAGAAGATGGTTGATGTTAAATACTCACTATTAATTCTACCGTTGCATACATCATGAAGAAACCTTAATTTGGCTATTTTCCTTCTGTAGTGTAAAGACCTCACATCCATTATATTTCTTAATATATCGTAATTCATATATTTAGGGTAAATACCTGATATACGGTAATATAGATATTTTAAAAATTTACACTGAACTTTGTCAATTAACCTAATGTATTTATTATAATACGGATCCCAAATAATTGAACAATATTCTAAAGGACTACGCACTAATGCATTATAAAGCGACAATAGCGTCCATGGATCTCTAAATAAACACATATGAATTTCTTATAATAAAACCTAGCATTTTATAAGAGCGATTAACAACATCGCTTACATGTATTGAAAATTTTAAATTGTCATCAATATTAACTCCGAGATCCCGCATCAAAGATTTTTTAATTATCTGCTTACCATTACCATTCATCGTGTAAGTGAACGAGTACCTATTTCTATTTCTACTACAGTCGTATCAACCGTTTAGTGAGTAGAGAATTTCATAATTATATTAATCAATTTAGATTATATTAAAAATCAGATTATTGTATTTGGATTGATTTTTTCATATCAGCTACGTCCGGTAATTCGTAGCCTTCGGCATATCGAATCATTGCGATTTGTTCATGTCTCTTCAAATTGATTTGTAGCGGCGTTGATCGTTGTTGCACAAAAATTTGCGATATATTTTTTGAACTCCAAAAATGGTATTTTAACATTCTCGATAATTATCTTTGGTTCATGTGTCATTGTTGAATGACATCTTCCATCCTGTCTAAACTCACATACCAGTTGCTTATTGGCTACATCAGCCAGATAGCAATTTATATATATATATATATAAAATAAAATAAAAAAATGGATGTTTGGCTAATAAGTCTTTAACTTCGTACCTCGGGATACCAACATGTTGTGGAATCCGGACTATGAAAATTTGTTTTCCTGATGGGTACAGATTTTTGTACATTAAACGATCTTATAAAATGTACAAAGAATTTTATTTTCTGCTTCACAATTATTTCCGTTAATGAAATATCTGTTTTCATTATATGTAACACCTCCCGCAACCTTGGTTTGTTTTTCTAGTCCATGGTATGTTCCAGATACGCAAAATCGTTAATATTGACCGAGATTGTAAAATTGTACATACGGTAAAACGTTATTTAAAAAAAAAAATATTCGAAAAAAATTGAAAAAAATAAAAAATTTGAAAATAAATTATAAAATTTAATAATAAATTTTGACGAAGAATTAGTTTTAAGAAGTATACTATCGATGTAATCAATTTTTATTGTGTATATATATATATATATATATGCTGGTCGTGTAGTCTGCAACCCTGATCACGTGTTCTTCGAATGTCCTTCATTAACAGCATTACGTTCTGAACTGTATCTCAAATTACTGTACGCATCTCGTGGTGGTCCTCCTTATAACGTAATGTCACTTCTGCATGTTGAGAATCTAGATTTGTTCCCAGACATAGCGACTTTTCTCGAGAAGCTGTCCGAGTTCATAAGAATATGAGTTAGTGATTATTACGGCTCCACGTTGGGTAAGCTGTAAAGGCATCCTGTAACAAAAAAAAAATATATATATATATATATATATACATATATGTATATATATGCATATATGTGTATATATGTTTATATATATTTATATATATATATATATATATATATATATTTATATATATATATATTTATATATATATATATAAATATATATTTATATATATATTTATATATATATATATATATATATATTTTTATATATATATATATATATATATATATATATATATATATATATATCCGTCCGTTACTTTGTTGACACATCTAACGCAACAAAACGTATGTACGCATATGTATACGTATATATGTATATTCGTCTGTTATTTCAGGTCGCTCAGTCGCTCACTCGTTTTACGGGTTAACTCCCCATATACACGGCTCCAATAGAAGCTTCAAAAATATGCCACTATATTTCTAATCATCACCGTCGATAGCTTCTTCCGAGCGTCGTGACAATATGGTTTATCGCAGAAGTTACGTGTTCATTATCCGTCGTGTAGTTCTGTCTGCTACCAGATCTATCAGCTTACGTAGTGATGAGTCATCAACGGTTATTTTTACTATATCCGAATATTTTTTTCTAATCCATCGCGTCCGAACGATTTTCGTACAATGTTTCGAAGTCTGTTTCCCTCTCGCAATATCCACGGATTGATTCTTTTCGCTGCCCGTGGCACCATAAGTATTCGTCTCAAACAAAAACAATATATTTCAAACGCGCGTTAATAGTCTTCTTCAGGGTTCAGCATTGCGCCGCATAGAAGAAACCCGACAACTGTAGTATACTCCGAGTACGTTTTTGCATGTAATTGTAAATTCGGAAATTCAATAGTATAATTTAAAGAAACCAACTTTAACGAACATCGCAACATCTCTAACTGAAGTATTTAATCAAGCTGAAACCACGGATTAAGGAGGGGGGTTGGTAATAAAACTTAACGGTCGACCGCGTATTCGTATTATAGCGTAGATATCGGACTTTACCGCGAAGTTAAATTACGGTTTTCCCTATAACCCATCCAATCCCGCAGATAGCCTAAAAACATCTTTTCTATTCGAGAGTTCGTTTTTCAAACGGATCATTTCTAGATAAGGTCAACTGCGAGAGGTTCTTTCGTATCATTTATTAATTCTTGGTCGGTCAGAATATTGCGTAGTAGTGACGTTATATATATATATATATTTTCTTTGTTTTTGAAAATGGAGAGCGTACGTACGTTTGGTATTTTATAAAAGATCTTCTTTATGTCCCTCATCAAATATTAAGGGTCCCGTTTAGCCGAATTTTGTATATTTCGTAATATTTGCATATATTATTGATTTATCTCCGTCAGTAGTTTTCCATAATGCGAATAATAGTAAGAACACGTTTTGATAATAAAACCTGAAAGCAACTCGGCGATATATCGTTCGTTTGTGGGTTTTATTATTTTTATTATCATTCATTAATTCATTATTACTATTATTTTTATTATTTCGATTTTCCTCCTTATTATTATCATTATTATTAGTATTAAAATTATCATTATTATTGTTATTATTATTATTATTATTATTATTTTTAATATATTTGGGAAAGGTTAGAGGTGAAATTGAAAAGTGATGTACAATATAGAAAGGGTAAACGAAATTATATATCATGAAATTAAATTGGATTCTAGGTTGGCTTAGAGCGGACATTCATTGCATATTGCAAAAAAAAAATATAATTAAATTAAAGCGTGTATTATTTAAAGCATTATTTTTCTTCCGAACATTTAGTTCAATATCTCAACCAGTCCTATCGTGTGGAATAAATTGGGGTGAAATGACCAGCTATTATATAAAACCTGTTTACGTTTTGCAGAATTCAATTTGTCGTCATCTATATCTAGGCAACCGATAGTCAAAAACTTATATTGGCGCGAGAGCTGTATAAATGGCATTTGCTTAATTTTGTTTTAAAAAAATGGGGCACTGAATTTAATATATTACTTAATGAAGGTATCCACTAGGTCTCGGGGGGCGGTGTCAGGCCCATGTTCCGCTTTTTAAGAAAACACGGCTTTGTAAAGAAACTGTTTACACCGGTGCTGTAGCTTTTAATATGCTGCCTAGGCAAATTTTGATGTTATAAATTGTAAACGGCAAAGGAAAAAACTGTTGATCGAATTCCTGTTAATAGAATTTCAGGTAAACATCAGAACGTTAATACTTTTAATTGTTTTTTTTTCACACCCTTACCAAATTTTCCTAAATAAAAATTAATGGTCGCAGTATGAATATATTATATTAAGTATTAATGTTGCGTGTGTATATGTATAAGGTATGTATATGTATGTGGTATATATGAACTTGTATGTAATGTTTCGTGGGTTATATACGAGTATGTATATGGATTTTATATGTGTTGCAAACGTGTATATATATATATATATATATATATATATATATATATATATATATATATATATATATATGTATTTATTTATTTATTTATTTTTATTTTTTATTTTTATCTTTCTTCTTTTCTTTACATTTATTTTTTGATATATTTTATTTATTTATTTATTTATAAAAACAATACGGCGTACAGCAAAACGCCAATTACAGTGTACGCTCTTACAGAATAATTATAAAGTAAAAGTATGAACAAAAATAAAACTGAACCACACTCACACAACACGCTAATTAATATAAATAATATTTAGATTGAAAACAAAAAATTACTAATACAAACCGAAAAATAATTCTAATGAAATACAATACCCACATACAAGCACACATCCGAAAAGCACAAAAAAAAACAGAAATATACCAGTCATACACCCATACTCTCATGTAAACAAACCAGCGGATAAATATTTCGCTATACAATCCGTTACTCAAGTTGCTTGTGAAAGGAGCTTTTCAATGTGTCAAGAACCGATTACGTAGCACAATGTCGCAGGAGTTTCTTTCTAGCTTTATGCTTATGTCTATCGAGAAATGTATTATTGAAAAAATCAGTAACGATCAAATTATTGATTTAACCGCAGCAAAATCTAAACTTTTGACGGAAAATCTAGTATTTTTATTCTTCGTTTGCTCTTTAATATTAAACGAAACAGTTGACGTTCTTTTTTCAAGTACCGTTTGTATTTTTTCAGTAATTTTTTGGTGTTTCTAATTTATTCAGGTACAAGCTAAGGTTTTTTATTGTTTTGTTTTTATTTTTTAATTTTGACCTAAAATCCGAACTTATTCGTCATTTTTTTAAATTGTAAACTAAAATCCAAAGTATTTTTTCATTATTATTATTTTTTTTTTAAACTTTTTTTTTCCAAATTATGATATTCATTTGCATTTCATGTGTTTTTTATTGATTGTTAAATTGTAATTGATTGTTGTATTTTCAAATAAGTAAAAAAAAAATTTGGAAGAAAAAATCACGAACCCCTAAGGTAAATTTTTAAAATAAGTCCCGAAAACTGGCGCCGGTATGCGCTTTGCCCGGTTGACTGATTATGAGCCCATCCGCCCCTATCTACAACTACGTATATTATGTTATATATGTATATATATATATATATATATATATATATATATATATATATATATATATATATATATCGATGATGGGTATAACCGATAACCGACAAAATTCGATTTTTTCAAAATAACCGAATAACTGAATAAATCAGTCGTTTTCGGAATATATATATTTTTTAATTTGTTTTTATTAATGTAAGCAATCGATTAAATATTTTGTCCTTATATATACAATAATTACATATTGTTAAAAATATTATCTTGTCCGTATAAGTAAATTTAATGTTTTATTTAAATTTGTACAACACATGCTAAGAAATGTGTAATGTGCATTGAATATTGAATTTAATTACATTTCGACTAATATCTGTTAGTATGATTATTCGGTTATTTTCGTTCGATTGAATGTAATCACATTTCGACTGAAATATTGTATTGCGTTATCAAAGTTTACTTCGGATTTAATTAAATAATAGTTCGACAGTAAATAATTATAATTTGATTTAAATAATTTAAGGATGTGAAACGCGGAAAATATCGACATTAGTATGTTTCGTTAGAACCGATTCGCTGTCGATAAGTTTTGCTAATTAAAAATTACTCGCATTTTTAACACGGTGATTCATATTTTTATACTGGAATAAAAACATCGATTGTACTAATTCACCTTGTATTAATAATATATACTTAATTTATTAATGACGGTTCTAAAATTTGTACGATTACACGATTTATTTTATAAAATTTCAAAAAATTCTATATTATCATATATTAATAGATTTTGTTCGGCCGACTGGAAAGTCTGGATGTATATTAGTAGATTTCGAATAAAAAAAAAACAATTAAATATTAGTCGGATTTACCGAGATTCTTAGTTATATTTTTACTAGAATAAATGATTGATTTTGCCGATTTACTAGTGTTAGATTAAAATATATTTAATCGTATGATTACGTGATTTACTTCATAAAGTTCATACACAATTCTAGATTACTTCTTCTTCATTGTTGTCATGCCGCTTAGGCCAGAGGCATGGGAATATAGGAATTAAATGTATTGAAGTAAGTTGGTAATTTTGAGGAAATGAAGAGGACGTTCAACTTTAATACGATGATCAGACAAGATTTCAGACAGGATGGACGATTGAAGAATTTGTGCTCGGTAGGGATTATAAATTGGACAGCTAACGAGCAAATGTTGAATTGTAACATGGGAATTGCAAACATAGTATGTTGATTTGATCTAGATTATTTATTTGTTCGACTGAAACATATTTTGAAACTTTATTTTAAATACGTTTAGTTTATTTTATATCTGTTATTCGTTATCTAACTTAATCATTTAGAGATATTTTCATTCCTATTGATCGATCGATCGATTAACGATCAATATTAGATCGATCGATTATTATACTGTCGTTCGTTACACCGTAACTATCCACCAGATCTGGTCCTGTGTCCGAAATACAAAAATAGAGATAGCTTTCTGTATAAACTTATATCGACAAGGAATACGCTGCCAATGTGAAGAGCTTATTTGTGGATCCTTTGCACGCGTATAAATTATATAATTTTATTAAGGTATAGTCTGAACAATCCGCTTAAACTGGTCAAAGAGTGAAAACTGGACCAAAAAAAAAAAAATAAAAAAAAATAAAAAAAATTTCCGTTATTCGTTTGCCACTTTTTTGATTTGTTTTAATATTATAATTTTTGTTTTGGAATTTTTAATCCTTCCGAAAAACTTATAATGTAACAGCACTTCGGTCTCATTTCCTATTGTCACGATACGTTAAAAGTTAAAACGAACTGCATAAACACGTTTGTTATCCTAAAGAAATAGGTAGCGAGGACTTTTTCGAATTGAAAATAGCGCGATTAATATCTAGAAGGTAACATTCCGAAGGCATCCTAGTATTACAAAGTAATAGCCTCTGTAGTTTTACCTGACGGATGTCCTATTAGATATGTCGGCAATTCGCCATTTTATCCTCCCTTGTCTTGTAGTCGGTTTAGTCGGTAGGGTGTAATGACGATGTTTAAATTAATCGTTCGTCGTCTTATTTCGATGTCGTCGGTCCCTCTTTGAGAGTTTGTCGATTTCGACATACCGTAAATATTCTGCTCTGTCAACGTAAAACATCTCAACATCAACAGCCGGCGACCGTTTTCGTTCCGTTATTAAAGGCGACCTTTGACGCGAACGATTTACGTCAATCTCGCATAGCTGGAATATTCTAATAACAATATTAGGGGGGAAGATGATTCGTTTTCATTACGAACGTAAATCGGAATTCGAGATGACGTAGATAAATATTAATAACAAACGTCATTTTCAGATTGAAAATGCGACTGTTCGGAATGTTCGTTTCGTGATGTTGTTCGTAAACGTTTGTAGTCGGCGATAATCTTGTCGTAGTAAAAAAAAAAAAAAGGTTAAATATCTATATCGAATACGTCTAGTTCGTACCCATTGAGACAATTGGTCTAATAAACCCTTTTCATAACATCGTTCGTTTTAAAGTTACCCGAGTTAAAATGACGAATTCTCCGAATTATATTAATCGCTATTTTAAATTCCTAAAAAAGTTAAATATCTATATCGAATAGTTACGTCTAACCCGCTCGTACCCATTGAGACAATTGGTCTAATAAACCCTTTTCATAACATCGTTCGTTTTAAAGTTACCCGAGTTAAAATGACGAATTCTCCGAATTATATTAATCGCTATTTTAAATTCCTCACTTAGTAGTCGTTATTTTCCATCAATCTACGATATTCTAAGAAATATTTATAATCTATCTAACGCGTCGTTGTCAAATTTGTCTACATACCCAGCCACTCGGATATCTACTGGAATGATAAACAATCTTGCTAGAAGCGCCCACGAGAATGATTCATTCTACTTCAATAAACCTGTTAGGGACATTTTATCTGAGATTACGTTTTCCAGCACAAAAAGAATTTTGGAACCGCGGTTCGGTAATATATTTCGATTCCAGTAATTGTTCTTCAATCTTCCTACGACGTACAAGATTTCGTTTATTCGTATGGTGCGTCGCCTAATTAATGTCAACAACATTCCGTGCGTTCTATTCACACACTAAATAGCCTCTTCGCTGTACCCATCATGCTCGCGATGGAAATCAAATTGTCGATGAAAACCACCTATTTTTCAATTGCAATTATTATAGAATGTATCAATCAACATTCCGTCACGTATTATATAAGTAAAGGAATTCTTCAACTAAGCTCAAATGTTTTGCTTAGCTCATAGATAGCGTTGTAGTATAAATATTTAATAAGAAATATACGTTTCTTACAGCCTCGGGTGGAATCACCGAAACCCATATGTTTACCAAAAAAAAAAAAAAATTAAAAAATTATCCGTTATTCGCTGTTTTTAAACTTATAAATAGCGAAAATCAATTAGGTTCCGTAAATTCGATTTAGTATAAAATTAAGGGAAAAACAAGGTATCGGGTCAATTAACGTTTTAATCGGGATCTCCGAAGAACTCGCAATACTAGCAACAAATTTTCTAATTTGATAAAAATCGATTCGAAGTAATTGTTTATTTGATTAAATACTTTATTTGTAGAACTTGGTGATGTAAATTACATTTTTTTTTTTTAGATATTGAAGTTGTCTCTTCTGCACCGCCGTTTAAGTTTAATCAGGCTTTAATAATCATAAAATTCTCACATACAATCGCATTTCCCCGGGTTGAGAATTATATTTAAGTTAAAAGGTGACGTAATCATGGTCTTATATTTATAAAATACACGCGGTTGACAGAATCATATACAGAATATGTACACTTGAAAAACTACAATAATTATTTATTTACATAACTAGGTTTCTTAATGTTACGTGCACATCGCACAAACACACACGCACATACGCACAGAGGCACATGGTGATATGTGAACAGAGCATTATGTGACGACGCTATTTGAAATCTAGGACGAAGTAAGTGGAAAATTTTTGGAAGTTTTGAGTGGTTTGTTGTTCATTAAGTTTTAGATTACTGAAATTTCTTATGGTTTTATAGTTATTCGAAAATAATATGTTCTACAGTCAACCCGCACGAGCATTTATCATCTTTGTTTAAGCGAAAATGACATAAGTGCAATTTTCCCACATGCTCTGTTAATAGTTGGGTCGTATAAAAATCCGGTGAAAATTTAAAGTTACGTCTAGCCTAAAAAGTTAAGGATCATTTCAAAAGTGTGGCGCCCAACTGTATCTTTTTCCCATTTCGATTGTCAAATAGTACTGTAGTAATTTTTTAAACATTTTTTAATTCGTTTGTTATGTGACGCTGCAAGGGCTAAGGAAACGGTTTGTATTATCAGTAATAAAGAGATAAGTTCTTGATCTAGATTTTCATTAATAAACTGAAATTCATTATTCTTAATTGCAAATATGATTCCGTTTTTCATTAGTGGTAGAGTACACCACAAGTAAGCGATTAAAGCACTGTGTGTGAGTTAGTTTTATATCCTCTGCGTGCGTTCATTAAAAATTTTCTTTGTAACGCAATTAATTTTTTGATTTTTATTGTTAACCGTTGAATATACACGCTAGTAACATACAGCGCTTTCAACTAACGATTTTGTGTATTATCATTCCGTAATTAAAATCGAATCCCCAAGTATTCTGACATGCTTTTAGCGATTGGTGGTATTTCCCATTCATTTTTGATATCATATTATCTAAGTGATTGTTAAAAGTGAGTTTGTTGTCAATTATAACTCCTCAGTATTTAAAATATTGAACTACTTTAAGAGCCTTGGTATACGACTTTTATAGGATTTCTATGAAGTTTTAATGACTTCGTAGTGAAGCGAAACATTCGTCCACGGATACCTGTAGATTAAGGCCATTTAACCATCTTTCTAACTTATGTAATGTTTCATTTGCAACATATTCCGGTTCTGAATCTCCCTTTACTATGTGAATAATAAATCGTTCAGCGTAAGCACACAAATCGACTTTATTATTATATCGTAGTTTTAGGGCCCCGTTAAATAAAATGTTTCAAAGTAGCGGACCTAACATATTACCTCGCGAACAGCCCATATTCGTTGTTTCTTTTTGTACATTTATCACCAACCACTTTTAATGTAAATTTGTCTGTCATTAAGATAGTGGTACAGCGTATGCAGTAGAATTTTCTTTTCGTCTAGTAATATTTTTAAGTTGCCGAATAAAACAAGGATACCAACAATTATCAAAAGGGCCGTTTATATCGATTCCGACAGTTGGGATATGTTTACTTTGTATGAGTCCTTCCATAACTTTGAAAATTACATAGTTTACTGAATGTTCTGTTGATAGACCGTTCATGAAATCAAATTGTTACGTTAGTTGCGAAGATAGAGCAGCATGTTCCTGGGGTGGTTAGGAGTTTATCGATCCGAAGATTCGGATTAACAAAATGTGCGCAATTTACCATATAGCTTAACCCTTTCAGTCATAACGTCTTTTATAAGGTATACGTAAAAAAAAGTTTTACCAAAAATCGTCTAACTTAGTAATAAGGTACATTTAGTCGACGTAGAATATTTAAATTCTGAAAATATTTGTAGAATGTATTAGAAATTATCTAGAGTATTTTCGTTTTCTCGAATAACTTTTTCTTTCAATTATTTCACGTAGCAAATTGTGTATAATTTTGAATAAAAAAAAAATTGTTAATGCACGAGACTAAACAAGTTAATTAGGGTCATTTAAAATATATATATATATATATATATATATATATATATATATATATATATATATATATATATATATATATATCGGTATTTTTGCACTTAATATTTCGTTTATATTTTTACAAAAACAAATGTAGTTAAAATCACTAAATTTTTATATATATATAAAAAAAGACTACAAACCGTTTCAACTATTAAACCACTATCGAGCGGACATTTAAAAAAAAAATAAAGTAAAATATAAAAATATATAAAATTTATGAAAAATATAGAAGGAAAAAAGTGAAAAATGAAACAACTTCTTCATAGTATATGGGAATATTTCATTTTCCAATTTCGAATATGATGATTGTAGAGAATTTTATTAAAATAAACAATAATAAAGAAGTTAAAAATCACTGAAAAAAATTTCTTTTTGAAAAATCGCGAAACTTTTCGGCTATTAGGCCGTTATCAAATAAATATTTACAAAGATAAAAATCGTAAAATGAATTAATTTAAGATTACAATTCACAAAAAAAATCAGCAAAACGTATTAATATACGTTTTTCATTCTTCTTTTTAATAATGGCTTAACAGACGAAACGCTTTGTGATTTTTCATAAAGAAAATTTTTTTCCGTGATTTTAACTCCTATTTTTTTATGTTTTTTTTATGTTTATTTTATGTTTCTGACTACTTAGTGTAATTATTTACGAAAACAAAATTCTATATCTCTCCGATATGTTGATTGTTTATCACATTCACTATCAGACTATTTTAAATGATTTTTCTCTTTTTTAATTGTAATATTGTACACCAATTATTTTTTTCCTTTTCTTTTTTTTTATATATTACATATATAGTTTTATATATATATTTATGTCCAATTGAAAGTGGTTTAATAGTCGAAAATCTTTGTGTGATCTTTTATTATATATGAAAAATGTAGTGATTTTAAATATTTTTTTTTTTTGTAGTTTTGTTATTAAATTAAGTATTATTTTTCTTTTTTTTATATATATAAGTTGTCAATATTTTAATATATTTTTTAATGGCCACTTGATTTACTCAGTAGCCGAAAAGCTTTGCGTGGTCTTTTTTTATATAAAAATGTAGTCATTTTAACTTTATTTACTAAATTAATTTCTTTTATGTTTTTTGTAAATTGTATATATTTTTAAATATATATATATTTATATCCACCACATAATGGCGTAATAGTTGAAAAGCTTTGTATCGTCGTTTCGTATATAAAAATATATTGATTTTAATACTTTATTTTTATCTATTGATTTTTTTAAGAACCGCTACATTTCGCACTGTTCGAATTATACGAAAGAATAATTTTAATTCATATTTATACCGAAACTTCTTTTATCATTGCGATTTTTTTAAAGTTATCGGGAAATAATGATAATAATTTAGTCGAATTTAGTTACTATTTCGTCTATATTTCCCCGATTTAGCTCCGTGTATACATCATTTTCTGGTTTTTTACGTGTTTTTACTACGTAAATTTCTATTCGCGCCAGCGCAAAATGTAGATATTTAACGTATGCATAATACAGCGACACAGCCGCACACAAGACACGCATCTATGCAGCTGTTACTGCTGTCGCCTACTGTTTCCAACCGGAAGAAACTGTGTTTCTCTCTTTGTAACTCGCCGTACGGGTACGATAAGTTCCAATTTATAATGAAACGAAAAATAATATGGAAATTCAAACCGACACAACGAGTATAGCGGAAAAATCGCGCCAGTATCCTCTATTGACGAGAATTTTCTACGGCCGCGATCTTTCGGAATGAATTGCCCGGAAAATCGTGAATCTCCTTTTACTCGGGCAAAAAAACTTTACCTATCTCTTTCTCCGTCTAGGGGTAGCGTTTTTCTCTCTTATCTGCCGATAACGAACGTGTTATATGATATACGAAATATGTAGATCCGTTCTAGTGTTCTCTTTTTTTTTTCCATTTTTCTAGTTTTAGTTTTCCAATCCCCTTGTAGCTGTTCCAAAATATGAACTACGCCTATAATGCGCATCGATGATTTCCAACGACTAGTACACGACCACGTGAGAACTAGTTAAAACCTCTTCTAGACGGCTAAAGACTAGTGGAAAGAAATGTAAAAAATAAAAAAAAAATACCGCATTTCTATCTTTAAATCTTTATCAAATCCTCAAAAAAAAAAATATATATATAATATATATATATATAAAAAACAACTAAACCTTATATTTTTACATCGACTTCGAGATGATTGTTAACTTTTCCGCGTCTGAAGAAAAACAGGGCTAAAAGTTTTTTCAATACATACACATATATGATACGTGCGTATTATATACGTATAGGTAATTTTTAGGAGAAGAACGAGTAGAATCTGTGATACGGTAAATTTCTCCCGGTTTTCAAATATTCTAACGACCTCCGGTGCTGGAGTACTAAGAGACAAACAGGAAAATTCTAGTATATTACACGGGTTGTAAATTTCGCCCGAGTTATAACATTCCCTTCCTACGTTTACTATTCAACCGTGGAAAATATTCGCAATTTATTATCTTTTATTTATTTATTTTTATTGTTATCATTTCTATTTTTTATCGAACGATATTTCCGGTGGCTTGTTTACAACGGCTATCGACCTTTTTTTTTAAACTTATATATATATATGTGTGTGTGTCAGTGTAACCACCGATCGTAATTTAACCAAATTTGAAACGCTTTCCGATTTTTATCCTACGATTGTTACGCTATAGCCTTCTGCTATTAAAGAAAACGTCTTGTTTTTAAAGTTTATTTTATTTTTATTTTTCAATTTTCTCCGTATTCCCACGATATTTCGTTGTTCTCTGTCTGCTTTTTCTTTATTTAAGCTCGTACACTATACAGAGACCGTATGCAATAATTTTGGCCTCCCTCCTTGTCTCCAAGAGTCCACCATTAATATTTGTCGGGTTTTTTTTTTTTGTTATCTGCGAATTTCTACCGACTGGGGACTTTTATCGTAAATTTTTCCTCTCAATATTAAAAGTCGTACACTTTTCCCCTCTTAGAATATGACCTAGACAGGACATTTTACTTCTATATCTATATTTAACGAGCCTAATTCGTACACCATCTATTTTCGATACGTTATTATTTTTGATACTTTTTTCTTCGGTTCGTCAAATTCTTAATAGTGTTCCGACATTTCTGCAGCCTCTAAAAGTCGAACAGTTTAGGTGTTTCATTAAATTTTCTAAGTACGAACCACGTGAAAAATAATTAATATTAACCGATCAAATATATTAATACAGACGTCCGCGAGAAATTATAAGAACGTTTTCGAAGAGTGGTCGATTATAATTGTAACGACGTTTAAACGACCCTATATCAAATTTAAGATGGATTTGCGAATGATCCGGCACAAACTGACCAGTATGTCACGCATCGAAAAGTATACAAAACTGATAGCGAAGTTATAGGAAAAAAGAAGTTTGATAGCATTTTTTTTTCGGGACATGCAATAAGAGGTAATAACTACTTTTAAGATCTAGATAATATTTAATGTATCGTATAAATATTTTTAGAATTAAAACGTTCTAAGTCAAACGACAAATATATTTAATAGACGATTTTTTTTAGCGCTAAAAGTTAGCGTCCCGCATAGCGGACGTTATGACTGAACGAGTGAAACGTAATAATTAGAAGCTGGGACGACAATGTAGAAAAAAATATGACCGCAACCGCGAGGCTTTATTTTAAATTAATTCATTTCGAGATATTCCGAATTGTCTCTAAAATCGAAATTACTGCTGTATAACGCAGTTATTAAACCGGTGTGGACCTACGGTATATCCCTTTGGACTACAGTATCGGCGTCTAATATTAACATGGTGCAACGATGCCAGTCAAAATATTAAGAATTATAACAAACTCGCCATGGTACATGCGCAAGGACAACCTGCATCGCGACCTAAATGTACCGTATTGTTCGTGGGGTAATCCAAACAAATAGTGAACGTTACCTGCACAGATTTGAGTATCATCCGAACCGACTGGCAGTTGACTTGCTAGATAGTGGTAACAAGATGTCCATAGACTGAACCGTTGCACCACTTTGATTGATTGACGAGGTAACTCCGAGTATCATATCTCCAATTCTGTCACGACCCATATAGACAAATTGCTTATTGGCTATGTAAGCCAGATTACAATTTTATATACACAAAAAAAAAAAAATTAGATATTGGCGCGTATATAAAGGGACAAGGAATTAATGGAATATATGTTATATACATAAATAAATAGATGGCGATAAAATAATTGAGTGCGATAGTTCATGGACGAGTGTACTTAAATTTATAGGTAAAGGACGGGACGAGTAAGTCACGATATATGTATATATAAATAAATTTTTAAATTAGTAACCAATAATATGATGGATTAAACAATACGATCCTATAAATTTAAGAAACAATCTCCGGACCAGAGATATACAGAAACTGTTGATAATAATAAAACACTGAAATTTTAAATGTATCTGCTAGCGTCGAATTACGCCAGCACTCAATCAACACGAATAAAGCGCATCCAAATTACTATAAAACGTTTTGTTCAAACTTGCAAAGGTAGTACACAAAAACCAATGAAGCATTTGGTCTACGGTGCAAGAATTATTTATTCGCCAGCTCAACATAGTACCGTTAACACCGGAACTACCTAATCCACTGAGTCCGCCATGGCAAAAAGCCAAACCTGCAAGTAATAAACACTTAAAAGCTATCAATAAACAGATAAAATTCTCATTAGAGCGTGCCAAACAAGAGCACTGGTCGAGGTTAAGCAGCAACAAGTTACGACAGATAAAAATTGGCATCTGGACAACATCGTACCGCACAAATAGAGGAGAGGAAGTAGCTCTAGTGAGGATAGTAATCGGTCACACTAAGGCTGACGCTCGGCCCACTTATTAATGGAGAAAAACAGGTGTCGCTTACTGCCAGCTCTCTGCACTGACGGTGGGACACATAATCACTGAATGCAGAAAATTCGAAAATCAAAGAAGAGAAGCGTAAATTGTCGGACTCGATATAAACGAAGTGTTAGAAGATAAAGAAGACATATCACAGAAGATATTAAATGTTTTATATCGAACCGACTCATGCTGATATAATTAAGTACATTACTGTGTAATAATATATACTTTTTCACTGTTTTTATAAATTTAAGACTTTTATACTGTATTAACGACGCAAATTACCAGAGTAGTCGAGCGTCGTTTAAATAAAATATAATAAATAAATAAAACGTCATTTTAATCTTTACTTAGTTCCCAATAATAATTTTACAAAAGCACCTGCTTCAGCATACGAACAAGCTGGGTCGTCTTCTGCCGACCATACAATGCATGAAGCAGAAAGCGCGTATTCTGAAAATGAAAGCGAATTAGATTCGAATGATTGGCAAATACCAAAAAATAAGGCTAAAAATGCATTGTCCCCCAACTATCTGAGTATGCAAAAAAGGGAAATCAATTTAGTCCTTTATATAGTGAATAAAGTGTGGGTAACGACGATAGTAATCCTTCTCCTACTTCATTTTCAACTCCTCCTCCGTTGTTTATTCATGACGTTACAAATTTCCCTTCAATGATAAAGAAAATAGCCGCGATTTTGGGTACTCACGAGTTCAGACCTAAAATTCTCAAGCTAATGGGGATGCATCTTGAAGTAAATTAACACAGAGCAGACATGTCGAACAGAAAAGAAAACATCTTGGCATAAAATTGAAGCATCTGTACTGGCTTCTTGGCAGACACTCCAGTCTTTTTCTTGAAAATAAGCTTTTAATTTATAAAATAATGTTAAAGCCTGTGTGTACATACGACCTGATGCTGTCGGCCTGCGCAAAAAATAGTCATATAAATAAGATACAACGGTTCCAAAATAAAGTCATTAAGCTACTCATTGCTTCTCCTTGATATGTTTCGAATTATACATTGCATCGTTACCTCCTCGTTCCTTATGTTAAAGACGAAGTCAAACGCGCCTTTGAGCAGTATAACTCTTTCAAGCACCAGAATAGACATTAAAATATTAGCCGGTCAAGCACGAGATTTTATTTTCTTTTTATTGAGTTTCCAATTATCTTACTTGCATTAAGGATGATGTGAAACAAATATTTATGTGAAATTTTAAATTAATTTTTGCTTATATAAGCTGAAATCCGATGGTACACATTTTGTACCACCGTGCAACAAACTACTGATTACAAGTATTAGTTGATATACAAAATTTTGTAAAAAATAAAAGTATATTACTTCAAAACAAATTTTATTATTACCAATTCAACGCGATTAAATTATAGTTCAAAAAAAGTAAATAATGAAAGTAATATTATAATACACACACAAATGTCAAGAGTACATGAAATAAAATAAAAATATTATTTATGATAATTTTGGAAACAGTTTTTATTTTTACTTAAACATAAAGGAACGTTCAGGTCCATTCCGTTCTGATATGCTTCTTCGACGTACTGCAAACTGCGCATCTTCGTCTTGTCGATCTCACTGGTTGATGCGCTGAAGCTTATTGCCGTATTGCAACTGGAATCCACGGTTTCGATTTTTTTTTATTTGGACTGTACGGGAGATACCACTAAGATTGTTCACCAATTCTTTACTTACTAATTTCATGACAATTTCACGACGAAAATCTTTTAGACTAAATGTGGACACTGGGAGACATTTATGTAAAATATAAGAATTAATTACAGCAGCGTCAATAAAATAAAAAAATATTCTATGCCACCATTTTTTACTTTTCCTATCTATTTCATACGTGGATTTCAGTTGATCGAAGTGATCAACACCATTCATGTGTGCATTGTAATCAATAACCGCCTGTGGACATGACACCTTTTTAACGTTACCATCATGCTGTTTTCTGTTTACTTGTTTGGATGTAAAAGTAGAGTGCAAATTGGAAAGAACGTGAACAGACCTCTTATCTTTCCATTTTATCGCCATAACTTCGTCAGCAGTAAACCACTCGGACTCTCCTTGAATCATAGATTTGTCATTTTTAAATGTAGGAAGATGTTTTCGAGATTTATTCACAGTTCCACACGCATAAATTTTGTCCTGTTTTAATTCATTCATCAAATTGTACGGTGTAAAATAATTGTCGAAAAATACTGTATGATTTTTTCCTTTTAGATCTTCAGTAAATGATTTTACAACCGATTCGCCAAGATTTTTTTGGACTGTATTGCTGATTTTACCGGAATCTCCAGATGGTACACTTTCGAAAAGTACATCATATATATCGTTATCGTCAAGAATGCGCGGCATTTTAACAACTAAATTGGAAATAAAAATAAAATGAAACATGTATAAATAATAGTACTGAACAGCATGGTGGTACTGAAATTAAACCACAGCAAATATTGATATAAAATTTGTCAACTTACCGTAAAAAATTTTCCCAGACGTGTATTCTTTTCTTATGGACTAACAAAACACGTGTAATTCACATTAACAGCGAGACACAAAAATAACGAAACAAATAATGATAAAAAGTTGGAACAACCACATTTTCACTCAAACCAGTTCTGTAATATCCGTCAAGGAAGTCCAATGTTATTCTGTGAGATATTTTTAGTTTCGTAACATCCTACTGGCTGGAAGGAAACATGTGACACAGTTGGGCATATTTTGAACCAACGTGCTGCTCTGTACGAAAAAATATATAGATGATCCACAAATCGTACCACTATGCAGCCATTGTAATGAAAAATGTGGTACAACGTTTGTACCAGTGTGCTTGAAAGAGATAAAAGGCGCTTGGAGTCTCATACAAATAGACTGGCCATCAATTTATTAGATGAGAGACTTCAGGTACGCCGATTGAAACGAAGTAGGACGTTTGATTTATCCTAATTTCTACTAGAATTCTTTGTGGCTGTTAACCCTCTCACGCTACTTCGCATTTCATAACAATTGCTAGATGGCCTCTCGGTCAGTTATAATTGTTATTAAAAAATAATAATGATAATTTGAAAATTTAAATAGAATATATAATATTTAAAAAAAAACAATTAAAAATTTATATTAAATTGTAACAATTAAACAATTAAATAAAGAAATAACTGAATTAATAAAATAAAACCACTTCGGACCGTTCGTTATGAATTTTATTTTAATATATTTCTTTTTCTTTTTTATGTTTTAAATTTTTATTCAATTTTTATATATTTTTATACATATATATATGCATCTAGTTATTTCTATAATCTTATTGAGATCCTTGATATTCGTTATATGAAATCTGTTAAAATCAATTAATGCATTTATTACATACCAGTATAAAACATGCTTAGTTGCGTCAACACTACCACGGCGATAGTATATTTGAATTATTTATTTTAAATCTTTACAAATAATCCATAAATTTACCATGCGACATTAGTATTTGCATTAAACAAAAATTAATGAAAAAACGCTGTTACTAAATTAGGGACAAGTTGATATAATAGGGTATTATTATGAAGATCTCGACATAGTTGAAACTCTTTCAATATTCATTAAATATATATTTACTCTATCTTTGCGAGATAATAATTCGTTATTCAAAAATGAGTATTAAACATCATATAAATTAATTACATTAACAAAATTAATAATGAAAATCCATCAGAATAAGAGCACGCTTAAGTTAATTAAAACGTAAATGATTTATTATATCGAATATTAATTTAAAATTATAAATGCAGAAATTGTTTATTATAGTCAAGATGTACATAGGAATAATGTTCGAGATTCGTGTTTGACTTCTGAGTGAATAGTATGAAAGTTTTTAAGGTTAAGTACCATTCTTGTATTTCCAGACCATAGAAAACTTCATAAAGAGCGGCATACTGTATAAGTCAAGCCTTAGTTATAATAAAGAATTGGGTAGGTTTATATTTCAAACGCAGAATTGAGTAAGCGAGACAATGAAACATCATACGTTCAATGTGGTCTACTTCATTCGTGTTACATATGGAGCACCTTGGTTCACCAGCAATAGGGCTCGAACTTGCAGCGTCCCGAAAGAACCTGAACGCGATAAATATTTAAATTCAGCTCTACCAACTTTACTCAATAATTCTAGGGAGAAACGTGTAAGGTTTCCTTCCAGTGACGGCAGTATCCCACCTAGTTTGCCAAACTGAAACTTCTTGAACTGTTTTATACCAAGATGTAATCCTGAACTACTAGGATTAATTTGTAAATACGTACTTAATATTTAGTAATTACAAATCTAATGTTAGAAAGTTAGTAATTACATTGGCGGCTGAACTGGGGCGTGCCCTAAAGAAGAAAGTAATATTGGGAAGAAATTTATCTGTCGTTTATTTACATCAGCAATCGACTTCTCATTACAAAATGATATATCGATACAAAAACTTAATGAGACACGATTCATTCCTTATAAATCTGATTATAGGTGTTAGGCTTTAACGTTTTAAGTTTATTATATAATAAATGTTGGACTTTCCACGATTTTTTAAAACGGACTATCGATAATCTCAAATTTAATAATTATTTCACTTTGAAAAATTATTATTCCTTACAATTTTTATCGGGCCGACCGTACAATAAGTATTGGGATGTGCGGGAATTTTAATTGCGCAATCAATTGGAACGCTATGAATTCTACGTCTTACTTGAACGACATCTATAAAATTATTTGAAAGTCTAGATGAAACTTTACAATCTTATCAATTTATTTTCTACCTAGGTACAAAATTACGCAGACACTATTTAACGATTAAGCGAGTATTATATCGTAGGCGAGAATTATAATGTCAATCTGGTTCATAACTAATAACTACGAAAATACTTTATCATGGCACGCTATATCGATCCACTACTGAATGTAAGAATTCCCCCCTTTTCTTCCATCAATAACGATCACCGGGCTCTTCCATCAATTTTCAAACGCCTGACATTTTTGTGTCATCCTACCATGTGCTCGGTCGACCGCAACTTCTGCATCCTTACCTCAGCACTTTCGTCCACCTGTCATCATGTCTGCCCAGTTCATGCAAGGTATGTTGCATGTACTACCGCACTCGATAGTTTAGTCTGCTGTCTTATCCATGTATTGGCTTTCCTCCCAACATTACGGCTCCTTTAGTTATAAACTTCTTAACTATATGTTTCGTCAGGCTCCATGATTCCGCTATATATATATATATATATATATATATATATATATATTATCTTTACTCTTGAATATTTTGCTCAATACGTTCACCTTTGTACTTTCTTAAGCATTGCTTCCTTCCCTGTAGTAATTACTCGACCTAAATATATACATTCAATGATCTGTTTCATCATTTGGGCATTTATTTTTATTTGTAATTTTAGAGGCGTATTCGTCGTGACCTGAGTTTTGTTGATTCGTTAATCATAATTTTTTGGAACAGTTATGATTAATTAATACAATGTTATCGGAAAATCAGTCAAGATATTAATTTTTCATACATGAGTACTGAAACTCCGACCAAATCTACAGTAATACTCTGTAACAACTGAGAAAATTAATTTTAAATTCCGTAATAATAAAACAGATTGGTATTCTTACACATGCTGGATTGAAGAGTATATTGTTGTCGATATTCTGAGCGAGGATAATATTGACGAAGAAATTGAATACTTCAAAGATCAGCCTAGTTAAGCAACGCGAAAGATAATATCGTAAAATATGATTTCAATTACCCAGTGGAAAGTGAGAAAACTGTGGTAAACATAATGGTATTCGGCTCACACATGTGCTCAATAAAATAAGTAAACAATTGAGCGAGCAATGTAAAAATGATATTCTTTAAAAATCAATTTTTTACAGTCTATCCTATATAACCAGAAACCAGTTTTCGTCGAAGATTATTATGAATGTGCTGCTGGCGATCGTGATAAGGCGTAAGTTTTTTGGACGAGATCTAATTGATGTGTTTAAATTACACCGAGACTTGATTCAGAGACTCTCTATATTCGAGTAAAACGAGATTCAGTTGATATCTAGCCGAATTTCGTCTCTATCAAAATCGTTTCGCGATCGGAAGGTAAAAATTGATAACAGGTAAATCAATGTACAAAGATATGAATTAATTACCGAGGAAATACCCAAATTCATTATAAACAATCTTTAATGATTTTATTCGGTCGGGATACGATCGATCGCAGCGGAAAGTAACTTTGGTAATCATGATATCAAAACTAGACCAATCGACTAACGAAGTTTCGTTATATCGACCCACGATTTGCTTATCGATAGTATCAGAGGTATAGACTATCCGATTTAACAAAATGGTTACAAGGCACGATTCGAAACTACCAGTTTATGTTTGGTTCTATCCTACGGCAGAATAATAAGTTCGCAAAATGTAATACTTCTTCACAGCGGATTCGATTTTATTAATCATCAACAAGCAAGATCTAAATTTCGACTACGTACTCTACAATATTGAGGAGAAAGAAGTTCAACTTTATCGTAGTCATTATACACGTAAAAATTACTGCTATTTACTACAAGTGGAGAGAATGCAATATTTTAATACATACATTACATGTGCACATTTTTTTTTTTTAATTAAATGGGGATACCTTTGCTTACCCAACGTGTTATTAGGAGAGATATATTTTAATCAAAGACGATAACTTTCCCGGAAATGCTATGTGAGGGAATAGTTGTAGATTATCCAGTTGGACGATAGGAGGTGGAATATATGTATGGCGAACGTAGTAAGATAAGGTAAAGCTCAGACCGCAACACGATCGAGATTGCAGATTGCCTGTTCAGAATAAAGGGGACAGAAAGGATTTTGTCTAAATTGCGTACGAAAAAGACGATCAGGTAATAAACGATTATCTAAAACGCGATGAGTAGTAGTATTCCTTTGCGACTAATCTTGGAAGTTTAAGGGGAAACCTGTACATACGTTTACGACGTCCGATTAATAATCTCGTACGAATGTCGCTAGATTATCGCTTCAACTAGAAAAGTAAACACGAAAATAACTACACTTGTTGCGCACAAATATCGCCAACCTTTTTACTTTTAAACTGATAACGATAATTACGTGGCGTACTAGCGTTATTTCGTAACGACTTCCGACAGCGAAGACACAAACAAAATCGGTAAGCGGTCGGTCACGCAAAGCATTGTCCGAAATTACACGAGAAAACGGTAAAAGTTAGAAATTAGCTTTTACGATGACCGGTCATAGTTAAGTTGTTTTGACCGGTCACTTTATTCTTCCCAAGTTCATCGCTACTACCACACTGATAAAGAGAAATCGACAACCCTACACCGTCGTTTTCATTAACCACGCTAATATTACTTCTGTTCTTCTGTCCACTAGGTTTTAGCTAGAATTCCATCTTTTTTCTTTCGATCGTCGTTATTCGCCTTCGAAGGTTACAAAGGTCGGTCCAAAGATCGTCACCCTAATATCGTAGTAGGTCGGACGCCTTTCAGCTAATTTCCGATCGAGTCCGAGGTGCGGTAAATTAATTGAACGACAACCGAATCGGCCCTACTTTTCTCCTTTGTAATCATAATAGAAGACTACCGTACGGTAACTTCGTAATCTAATAACAACCGACCAGGTGTCCAGTTTCCCTCTAATCTTCTACCTCAATTTTCGTTCTTCCGGCGATAAAGCTTTTCTAATCTCATTATCAATCGAGACAACTGGCCACCAACTATCTACCTACCCTCCCTCGATACATATTAACGACACACCCTCTTTTATAGTCGCTTCGCTAATTTCTAAATTTACATTTCTTTTACTCCCTATACACCGCGCGTACTTGTGTATATATATATATATATATATATATAGTATCCGACTAATAAATTCTCCTACGAAATTTTCATAACTTTATGTATATATATTAAATTCTCCTACGAAATTTTCATAACTTTATGTATATATATACGTCGATTTTATAAGCTCACTGGAAAACATTCTCTTAAGTATCTATTCGGTATTTGAATTAGAAATTTGCTAATTTGTTTTTCATAGTTTTAAATATTCTATAAATTAGACCGGAATTCGGGACGTTTAAGAGCTGTTACCGGATACTATTACTCGGCACACGAAAATACAGGCGACATCGCGCTTAAAGTTAAAATACCTTTTATTTTAATTTCGAGAATACAAAAATTTCTTATCGATAACAATAACGATAACGTTAACATTAACGTTAACGCGTCTATTTCCTGACAGTTCTCGAAACCGATTAACCTTCTTAAATCTTTCTCGAAAACTGTTCAGTCGTTGAATAAAATCTTTAAACAACTCGCTTACGTAGGATAACTAAGAAATTAATTATATATATATATATATATATATATATATATATATATATATATATATATATATATATATATATATACATATAGTTTTCGGATGGAGGTGTTCAAATCTGAAATTTTCATCAACCGGGAAGTGATGATGACACACCATAAACGCGAGTAACGTTCGCCGTTAGCGATAACGGTAAATTTTGTTTTTCTCCTCCGACACAAGCCGGTCTATCCCGAGACACCGTGATAAATTTTTCGCAATAAATTACAATTTCAAAAAAATAAATACGCCGAGCATTCAACTTTCGTTCGTAGGAATGTAAGGCGCAATGACCGTCGTCAGGTGATGAGAAGTAGAACGCTTGAGTAAATAGTAGTTGCAGGAGTCTATGAATTATTTTTATTAGTGGTAGTTCACTTTGGACACGCGGTTAATCATGAAATATATACCCGACGCTGAGGATATAGATTTAAGAAATTTTGCGGTCGTCCTAAGCGCCGTGGTTTGGTTTAGGCTACTATTTTCTTTTTAATTGTTATTAATCGCCTTTCTTAATTACTTTAATTAGTTAAAATATTCACCTTTTTTTTTTTTAGCATCCCGACTCCAACGGGAGATTTTTAAATCCGAATAGAACGTACCGGGTTTATTAAAGAGATTTTTCGTGTTCGCAGCTGCTTTATATTTTGTGCATTATATATATATATATATATATATATATATATATATATATATATATATATATATATATATATATATAAAAGTATTTATATGTTATATACGTATACGTTATAGTACATACGGATTTACGTGGGAGGTTCTATAATAAACGAGATGAGCCGATTAAAGATGCGCAATTTTTGGTTGCCGGTATCGGAATCACGTGTACAATTTTTGCAGTGAAACTTCTATTGGCGCGTTGTATATGGGCAGTTAACCCGCAAAACGGAGAATAGTTAAATTCTATATGTTTTTACATGCTATTTTACACGCGGTAGAAACTTTTGGCCCCGAGGCACAGATTTTATTCTAATTTTTTTTAAGAAAAAATAATACTAAACCGATATTTAAGTTTAATTCGCCTAAATAAGACTTTTACAATTTTAGATTTTATTACCGGAACAATGAAAAATATATTTACCGATATTTACCGGTTTCTTTTATTATGTGTCGCCGAAATTAAACCGATTTAGGAATATATCGGAAAGTTTTCTCGAGGGCGTTGCTTGCTCCTCATTGTAACGATCGAAGATTAGTGCACTAACCGAATCTGAACAAATCGGTGCTTTGGTCGCGATATTCTCCTGTTCAGTAATATATCGGACTGTTAAGTACATTTCCCGGAGCTCAGCGGACAGAATTTCGAATGTTTCAGTGTATACACCCAACGAATGTATTAGATACATCAGCGAAAAAAATCAGTAAGTTGCATACGAAGATATCTTCCGTTTAGCTTCAGGCTATCATATTTCTGTCATGATTTAGCAGGTACAGATTCAATTTGATTAGATTCTAATTGCACGGTGGAATTACCGCGACTGCGTGAGGGGCTAATTATATTAGCTGTTGTCAATATTCGCTGATAATGTGAAGAGATTGCTTCGTTTGGTTGAGGTGTCGTTCGACAATTAGTTGGAATTATGCGCGCAGGAGCACACTGAGCATGAAAGTTCGCCATGAGGAACATTTGTCAAATATCTAAAGGATACTCGGACGCTTCCACGTATGGGAGTTGTACGAAATGCCCCTATAATTATTTCCAAATGCGGCATAAGTATATTGCGGTAGTCTTCATTTTGGATATTTGTAGACCGTTTTCTGAACATCATTCAAAAATATTCGGGATGTGTTTTCTTGCAATGTTTCTTCTTCGATGTTCAGGCTTTCGCAGTTAAGAAATATTGCGATGTCTAGAAGAATAGCAAAAATTACTGAATACGTAGATGTATGACACGGTAATTTTTACAGTCGTAACAGAAAAATAAGTAACTAGTTTGACGTACGCCACCGAAGCAACAGAGGCGTCGACTCACCTCTATTGCACAACCCTAAAAATAAAAAAATATTTCAGGTTTAAACAGTTTACTCTCGTATTCTAAATTAGTATTACGGCAATAATAATAAATTCTACACGGACGCGAATGTAACGGTTAATGGACGAATAAATTGTTAGAGATAACATTTAGGTCTCATTTTTTAAAAGTACGACGGAAGTCTATGTTCCGTAAAAGGCGGCTGAACTTTTATTGATCTATCCATCCTAATCTCCCTACCACATCGGTTTTCTATCCTGGTCAGACTTCGTTCCGACCACAATTGCCTTCCTAGCCTTTTATACTCCATCAATCATACTCCATATGTATACTGTCCGGTGTATGCGGGAACTATAGCTGACGACGCTAATAATGTGATTTTTGCTTGTGATTTGTATAGCAGAAGTGTAGAAATTTTACATTTAAATATTTGCACCCCCTTCTCGGTTGTGTACTTATTGGCCCTGTATAACAACAATATCCTCGCACAGCTCTGGTCAACCTCATTTGTTACCTTACGTGTCGACAGTGGGTAATTTTGATTTTCATTAAGCCCAATTATTGTAATATAATGAAAAACGAAAATTTCTTACTACGGCTTATTTAAAGATTATTTAAAATAATTTTATAATTTGTCATTTTTTAATCCTGACGAGGACGATACCATTGTTCATAAATGTAGTAATAGTCGCAAATTTTTTTCATTTACTTTTGTCAGAATTACTATCGCATCGGATTAAAAGCGGTGGGTGAGTTGGAAGACAAAAATAGACGCAACGAATTAATTCGGATCGAATTGTAATTTGTGGAAAACGAACATTACGAAATTCCCTATGTAAATTTATTCGATTAAAACGCTTTATCGTCGAGACATTTCGTAATGGAATTGTTGATCAAAGTCGATAAAATTAAATTGGCAAAAGTTAATTCTCGAAAGGGTGCTAAGAATTTCGTTTTCTAGAAAAAGGAACAAGCTAGGACAATAACATAAAAGCTAATAAAAACGATACGAAAAAAGGACGATAGTAATGGTAATATTATTAATAACAATAATAATGAACATAATAAAAATAGTACTTAATGACATGGATAATGATAACGAAAAATGATAATAATAGGAAGAATAATATTAAACATGAAAAACTTAAGAATTATGATAATAATAATAAACACAATAATAATAGTAATATAATAATAATAAATACAATGAAAATGAAAGTGATAATGTTAACCAACTGACATAAAATATACATATAAGTGATATATATATATATATATATATATATATATACATATAAGATATATATATATATAATATAGTGAGAGAGATAGAGAGAGAGAGAGAATGAGAAAGGTGTGGGTGATAGAAGTGTGCACACACACACACACATTATATATATAAATGTATAGAAAAAGTAGTGAAAGGTAAACAAAAGGTGTGTATACACTTTACATAGTATTTTTGTCTTCTAGAATTCGTGCATATGTTTAACAAATACGCTTGTGTTTGTACCTATCCACGAATTTTCAAAGGCCTACGTAAAATAAAACACGTTCGGTTCCCCCTACATTAATTTCACTTCGCTTCATCCATCGTCGTTATAATGCATCTTTGATATTCCGAAGAAGCATCCACCTCTCTAACATATTATAATATATATATATATATATATATATATATATATATATATATATATATATATATATATATATACTTTTTATACTATTATTATAATCGTGATCGTGGTCGTTATTAACGTTCATGTTACCACCACTACTACTATCGTCACAACTGTATTTGTCGTTGTTATTATTATTAATCCCAACGTACCTCCCCATTTCGATGTTCACGTAGTTAAAGGTTTTTCCTGCAATTTCCAAATTCGCGTCCGTCCCGGTTATAATCGGATATATTCGAAAAGGTATATTCTAGATATATCTATATATCTGTGTATAATATAGATATGGTACACTTACCTAGGATAGACCGAGGCAGTTTGGTAGCTCGACAAATACGACCACTATGTATAACTCTTAATTCAGTCTTATACGTACTATCCGGTAATTCTCGTCGGGAATCAAAGGTGAGGACACGGCTCTACTTAGTCGAATCTGAACTTTTCGTAAGTTTTTCCCGGACTGATTCTGATTCGAACGCACGTACGTTACGAACGGAAATCCTTTTTCGCGGTTTCTTTCTTCTTATTATTAAATGATATTTTACGAGCTTCGCTTTGGGAAACGCTGAATTAAGAGACTCGCTCCTTTTACGGGCGTTTTGTGAATTAGCCGAGGCGATAGCGAACTGCTCTTATCAGAATAACTTCACCACAGTTGTCTGTAATGTCTATCTAACACACATACACGCCCCCTCTAACATATATATATATATATATATATATATATATATATATATATATATATATATATATATATACATAAAACACAATCCTGTTAATCTTATCGTTTAATAAAGTTATGGTTAACTAACGGTTCTTCTTTTGAAAAATAAATATTACGAGAACCCTAATGCGTACCTAACGGTTATGGACTTGATTTTTTTTTTCTTAGAATTCTAGTATATTTGAATTATTATATAATTCCTTTTCTTTCTTATTTTGTTTAAATATTTCTCACCGTTTCATCCTGCGTCTCTTTCTACTAGTATTTTCTTTATTTTATCTTTCACTTCTTTCTGTCGTTTTCCACATTTTCTAAATATTCTCCTTTATCTCTTTGTCTTCCCGTCTGTTTTAAATATTATCTACTAAAATTTCTCTTTTCCTTTTAATTATTTTCTATCTATATTTTATTGTGTTTCTTTAGTCGTGGAAATATTACGACATTTCTAGTATAAATAAATAATCGAATGATAATAACCATATGGCAAAATTTGAGTTCGAATAAACGCTTATAATTACGTATTAAAATATATATATATATATATATATATATATATATATATATATATATATATATATATATTACCATGCAATAATGAACTATAAAATCAATTTATCTCGAAATAATAATTTTATTTTTCATCGTTGTAAAATTAGTCAAGGAAAATTAATAAACCGAAAATGTTGAATAGTCGTCAAATAATTCCCTTAAATTAATTAAATAATTATATAAATCTAAGTGTTTTTTAATAGTATAATTTTATTTATCGTTGACTTAATACGTTAATCAGAATTCGGAAAAATTTGAATAATATTTATCTTTCTTTCACTTGAGAATCGAACTAACCTGGTTTCGTGTATTTTACCCGGTGGTAATGGATTCGGCTATCTGTCGGCTTTTAATGCACTCGCAGACTTTCTTTTTACACTTTGGAATTTATATTAGATTGAAACATGAAGTTTTAAATTTAAAGATAGTGATATTTTCAAGTATGCATAAAAATCAGTTGAAGAATTTAATAAACAACTACAATTCATATACAAATAACGGATTTGAATAAAAGTATTAAAATGTGTATTTTATATAAATAAAATTTGTAATTGTGTTGTGACGAATATAACAGAAGAGTATGTAATGAAATGTGATTCGGAATATGTAATGTATTATGTAATAAAGTTGAAATATGTTTATTACATTTTAGCTGCTCCGTAAATTAGAAGGGACTATCAGGTTGCACCGCGTGAAGGTATGTAGCTTCGCAACCCAGGGCCTATTTAGACATCGAAGAAAACTGCGAGTGGAAAAGAGAGTGAAAATGTGTCATTATTCAGGGGAACAGATATATTATAAATTCAGGGGAACAGATATATTATAAATTCAGGGGAACAGGTATATTATAAAGCGTTGTAATATATATTGTACATAATTTATGTTTAAATATAATCACGATACTTACCGTCGTTTCTTTGCATATCGTTTTATCAGTAAGTTGATTATTTTGTAAGTTATGATTAAATTGAGAATACTTGCGCATCTCGCTCGTCGCTCTTCAAGGTAGAGTACAGATAAATCTGAATATCCTAAATTTTATAGTTCGGAAGATTTTCCCTCAGGCGTCTTCTTCGTGAGTATTCGAGGCAGAGCGCAAGTCCGAACTTCTTTATTCTGATTGTTCGAGCTACTGTTCAAGACAGAGTGTAAGCAACTGTCAACTTTCTGTAACTACTTTTAACCTCTGTATAGTTCTTCAACACAGGAGCTTCGAAATTGATTAGCAGAAGCAGAGATGATTGCTAAAAGTCTGCTACTGATTTCATCTGCTTCCGATTTTCTTGAGGTATTCGAACCTATATTTATATCTGAATTTTGGTGAGAAATCGTAAAAAAATATACTTTTTTGCTTGACCTCCGCTTTAGACTTTGACAATCCGCCCTCATTATTTTCCTTCTTCATCGAATACTTGAATTTCGTCTAATATAGTTATCTTTATTTAATTAGATGTCCTATTCTACACTCCTCAATTTATGTTGTTGATTAGCAGATTTTTCGTTACGATCGTTCTTTTGGTCCACGTGACGAAGTTAACGCGATTTCCTCGCTGGCTATTTCGTTTTCTCTTCCTGTTCGCAGATGTAAACTTACATATTTGTTTGGTCAGACGAAATTTTTATTTTAACTCGCCGATTTTCAACTGGCAAATCAGGTTTTGTCAATATACAAATCGTGACTCTAGCTATATGTATGTAACGTTTAGCAAACGTAGAATATTAAATTTTAACCCTATTTAAATAAACCTAAATTATATTAACGAATAATTTATATTAAAATATATACATATATAATTTTTATTTCCTAAATTTATTTATGTTTTTTATTTCGAAGTGAATAAACGACGATCGTCGTAATGCATTCGTTACGTTAATAAATAAATAAATAAATCTTTTGTTAAATAATTAAAAAACAGTCGATAAACATAATTTAAAAATATATATTGTACCGGAACTTAGCTTAATTAATTATAAGTAACGAAACTATATTACAACGCAGGAGAAAACAGGCGTAATAGTTACATAAAGTTGAAACTAACGATTAAATATGAACATAATTAATGTAACGTCGCGCTAATAATTAGATTAACAAGCGAATAGCCCGTTACAATAAATTACGTTTAATACGTCTATGCTTATATTTTCTATAAACATTAGCTGTCTGAAATTGTAATTAAAACGAAGTAAAATTATTATCGTGTTTACGGAATTCATCGAAAAATTGTTTCGATTTAAGGTATCGGAATTTTCGGAAATATTTTTTAATTTCCGACAGAGCTATTTTAAGGAAAATAGTCTCATTCGAAAAATAATAACATCCAGTTCCAAAAAAAGCAATAAAAGTGATCTCTACTTCTGATACTTATATAAATTTGAAATTTTCGGTTATAACTCCGAGTCTTCTCTTTTCCCATATCTTCCGTCTCTGGGCTGCCCGAATAATAAAATTTAACTTTTTGTATTTTAGCACGGTCAGTGTCTGCGCTTATTTTCTTTCGACTTTTATTTCTGTCAAATGCCACAATTTTTGTTTTATTTTTGTTTTATTTTCATTCCGTATTTCTTAAATAGATCTTCCATTACTTGTAATGTATCCTTCAGTTTTGAAGCTATATTATCGGCAAAACTTAATGTACTAATTAATTCACTTTGTACTACTTTTAAACCATTTTCCTTCGCTCTCTAACTTCTTTAATTATTTCTTCCGTATACAGTATGAGCAGTACATGTCTAACACTTTTCAATATTTTAACTTATTTGTCCGCCTTATCAATCTGAATCCTCGCTTGTTGATTATCAGGTGATTTATAACACTAATTTTACATCTTTCTCGATTATTTCTATGTAATATTCTATACAGTGTTTTCCAATTTAAGTTATCGAAAGCTTTTTGTATATCGATAAATGCAATATAGAGTAATTTTCCAGTTCTAAATTTTTCTTCGATCAACAGTCCCTAAGATTGCTTCGCCGAGTTCCCACGCCTCTCCTAAAGCCAAACTGAATATAGTTTCACTTTTATATATTTTCTTGTTCTTTTTTTAGTCGTTGATCACGTAGGAGTATCGTGAACAAGATAACAGCTTGCTTATTTTCAACCCGAAGAAGTCGCCTCCAGCACCATATCTCGAAGCGATTTTCTGATCGTCCACGTTTCTGCACCATAGAGAAATATTGAACAAATCAGAGTACTTACAAGTTGAACTTTTGTTTTTTTTTTCGTAACAGACGAGTCTTTCCATATCCGGGTTAGTTTAACACTCCGTGTTAGTTGAATTCTTCTCCTGATCTCACCTTCAGACTTTGCTTCCCAATAAGGATCGCAAGTAAACGAACTTTTCCACAGTTTCATAACCAGAAATGGTTTTACGTTTTTCCTTTAATCCTTCCGATTAATCGCCATTAACTTAGTTTTTCCATCGTTTATTTGTAGAATTTACTTATTTCTAATTTTTTAATTAATTGTCGCATGTTTTCCATATTAGGTGCACCGTATAGTTTTTGAATCAGATAATCAATAAAACGCAGCACTATAGGCACATTGTGCTCTCTTGATTTCTCAATTAATTGCCTCATATTCAAGATCTGTTCCTGCGTACTTTCCACTTTTCATCTTTCCAAATACAGCTTGTTATCCCATCATACTCTTCACCCTTCTACACCGTTCCTTTCGAGTATAATACTGTTAGACTCGATATCAACATACAACTCTTTTCTTTATTTACGTTCTCCCGCTAACCGCCAATTATAATTTTCACTTCTTAACTATCTTAACTCTCTCTTAATTTTTTAGCTTGAAATGCGCTTTTCCAGTCGGAGCTGCATTCGTACTTCCCGCCCTCGGTATCTTCAAAAAATTTACACTCAATAGAATATGTTCCATTTTTACTGCAGAAGTTACCGCTATTTTGCAGTCCGTTCGATACATCTCTATCCATCGCCCTTTTAGTAATATTCTAATCCTTTCTGATTCCAAGAGTTGCTTGCTGATATTACAGCACTCCCACCTCAATTCTCGTTTACTGTTTATAAAATTTCTAATTATATATATATATATATATGCTAATTAAGCTCGTTCGGTGTGGAGGTTAAATTTGTTCGGATCCCCGGATATAACGGTATATCTACGGCAACAGTCTAGCTAATCATTTGGTCACCTCTATGGTTACGTTAAGAACATTCTTATTTTATACGCCTTGTATAGATCTCTTAGCTATTAGTCAAAATAATTAATGACAATGAGCAGTTACTCCATTTTCGAATTAAAATAATAAAATAAATAAATTATATACAATAAGGAAAATAATAATATATATAAAAAAAAAACAACTAATATTTAACCCACACACAACCGGTTCAAGATTGAGATGGTCGTTGACGCTTAGTAATAATATATAATTTTATAATTTAAATGTTTTTAAATACTAATCGTAATACGGTATTTAAAACTAATTCATACTTGAGTGTTATTAATGTGTTTAATAAATTACTCTTATTTCTCGATTTCTTTACTTATTTTATGTTCAGTTTTTTAACAAAATTTTATAGTTTTGGTTAATATAATTAATCACAACGATTAAATTCTTTGCAATGTTTATATCAGTGTGATCTTGTAAATAGCGTCCATTTATTATTTTTTTCCATTTTGGAACCGCGACATTGTTTATAAAATGAATGAAAAATAATAATATAAACCGTCGCATATAATGTTAAATCGTCGACGTAATAGTACACCTCGTCAACTTAATTATATCTTATTTAAAATTAAAAATAATAAAAATACTAATACAGAAATCTGCTGTATATGTAAACAATAAAAAGTTTTGATAGCTGAGTAATGTATAAATATTTCTATATCGTTTAAGTAGGATTTTATTCTAATAAATACGGTCCTTCTTAACACCGAATTTATCCGAAATACGAAAACCAAATAAATCTAAAACTGTCTAAAACCAAAAAAAAAAAAAAAAAAGTTTGAATTACAATATTTAGATAACATAACTTGGCTCGATACCAAAAACTTATTCTAAAACGTGATATCTAAACAAATATAATACTAATGTTCAAATCATTAAATAAATCTATAACAACAATTTTATCTAAAATATAATATCCAAAATAAATCGAAGACTGTCTAATACCGAATTCATAGGAAACACGATATCTAAATAAATCTAAGACTACCGTGAATTTAACTGAAATACGATACGCGCATGAATCTAAGACTTTCTAACACTGAATTTATCCGAAATATGAAAACCAAATAAATCTAAAACTGTCTAAAACAAAAAAAAAAGTTTGAAATACAATATTTAGATAACATAACCTGCCTCGACACCAAAAACTTATTCTAAAACGTGATATCTAAACAAATATAATACTAATGTTCAAATCATTAAATAAATCTCTAACAACAATTTTATCTAAAATATAATATTCAAAATAAATCGAAGACTGTCTAATACCGAATTCATAGGAAATACGATATCTAAATAAATCTAAGACTACCTTGAATTTAACTGAAATACGATACGCGCATGAATCTAAGACTTTCTAACACTGAATTTATCCGAAATATGAAAACCAAATAAATCTAAAACTGTCTAAAACAAAAAAAAAAGTTTGAAATACAATATTTAGATAACATAACCTGCCTCGACACCAAAAACTTATTCTAAAACGTGATATCTAAACAAATATAATACTAATGTTCAAATCATTAAATAAATCTCTAACAACAATTTTATCTAAAATATAATATTCAAAATAAATCGAAGACTGTCTAATACCGAATTCATAGGAAATACGATATCTAAATAAATCTAAGACTACCTTGAATTTAACTGAAATACGATACGCGCATGAATCTAAGACTTTCTAACACTGAATTCATCTGAAAGAAAAAATCCAAATAAACCTAAGACTATTTAATACTGAATTTGTTTGAAATACGATATCCAAATAAATCTAAAACTTTCTAATAACGAATTTATTCCGAAGTACCATAACCAAAGAAAACCAAAACTGTCTCGTAACGAATTTATATGAAATACAATATGCAACCAGATTTAAGACTGCTTATCACAAAATTTGTATGACATACAATATCCAAATAAATCTAAGATCAAATTTAAGTTCACTCTTTAATCTCTCTCTAATCATATTTTGCTTCGATCTCCCAACGTTTACATCTAGTTTCCCGCCTTCCTTATTCAACTGGTCTAATGTAATCTGTACATTACACCGGTAGAACGCGAAACTAAAATTTTATTACCTATCCGATTGAGTGCTAATCTTTAAATCGGAATTATTTACATTCCCATTTTTCAAATAATATCTTCAAAAATCTCGCTGCGCATTGCCTACATTTCTTTATTCTGTATTTTTTCGCGGACGGTTCGTCTTTTATTATTTCACCCACTCACCCCGGGGCATAATTCTTTAATAATTTGCGGATCTTTTTCGCCGATGTTAAACTTTCGTAATATTCGTGTCAGTTCACTATACTTAACTCTGTCACATATATCTTTTCGTAGCGTACGAAACACGCAATAACATCGCGACCTACATCGAAAGCACGTTGTTGCACCCTTCGAAATTATTATCTGCGACAAACGAAAAAAGTTTCTTATAAAAATGTGTTCTTTAACGATATCCTCGTCAGTAGTGCGAAGTGCATCAATTCCCTCGTTGCGTAGATGCTTCCTCTCTATTTTCGATACTTATATCTTCGATCCGCAATTAAAAAAATACGATCGCGGTTGAACGCGAATGTAAAACCGCGTCTCTCTATTTATCTTATTAATTCGTTTTTTTCTTCCCATTCAGTAAAATAGAATTCGAGAGGAAATTTAAAGATAATAAAAGCTGTTACGAAGACGATCGCTCGAGGAACATACGAACCTAACGACACACAATGAACTACGGCGTCTATATATATATATATATATATATATATATAACACAATATAAAACACGAGGTAAGTCTTAACGCGTGTGCTTTTGTAAATGTATCCGCATTTATTCGCGAAATAACGGAAGATATAATTCAAAATGAAAGTACGAAAATCCATTAAAATCGTACCGCCGTTTTTTCCCCCCCGTTTAGCCAAAAGAAAAATATCGATAATCATAATAATAACAGACGACGACGATAATAATACAAATAATAATAATAATAACAATAGCAATAATAGTCGTCATCGAGTATTTCGAAAAAATCGAACGAGGGAAAAGCCCGGACGTAGAACTTTTAGACTAAGATACAAAGATGAAAAAATTCAAAGTAAAAAAACAGCGGGTTCTTCTCGCAGTTTGGGGTCTAACGGGGGAGATAAAATTAAATAGGAAAAATAAAAATCCCGAAAAGAAAAAAAGCCAAAAAAAAATGAAAAAGAAACGATTCCGAAGAAAATAGTCGAAACGGAGGAGACTGGAGCTTTTTCCGAGCGATAACAGTAATTAAAAATTACTACATACCAGTCCGTCTGTAAAAAAAAAAAATAGGAAAGGACAAAGGTAATGGTAAGCGAGACGATATATGCGCCTTTTGTAAAGATAAATGAAGACGTATGGATATGTACGTTATATATATTATATATATATATATATATATATATTAATATATACGCATTGACGGAAATAAGAAACGGAATAAAAAAAAAAAATTGAAAAAAAAATGGAATATAGTAGAACCGACAAGGAAAAGTCGTCCGTTTTTGTAATGGCGATAGTTATAGAGAATGTCCCGAGGCGAACGCTTTATCATCGACTAGCTTTCCCGACTCCCTCTGTGCCCACACTTAACAGGCGGTATTACCATCGTCATTATTATTAATATTTTTAATATCATTATCGTTACTATAGTTTTTCGCATTTTCTTACACCAATTTCCCAGCATCCCTTACGAAAACAATTCCCCGCCTAAGTTGGTGATAGCCCGAATAAGTACGCGTATAATATACACGCTCGTCGAAAAGATAACAGTGTCTCATTATTATTATTATTTTCATCAACCAGCCGTTAACGGTGACCGGATCGTTGTTGGTAGTCGTTGAGCGAGAAATCGAAAAATAAGAACAAAAATGCAAAACGAAAAGAACCGGTCGGACGGCGAGTTGTTGTATGGAGGTTGCTCGCTCTTAATCGGGTAGAAGAGAAAATTGAATTACGACCGTCGGGGGCGGCGGAGGAGGAGTTTTCCTCGGTGCTACTCGTCCGACCGTGTCCCGAATAGCGTGACCGAAAATATTAGTTTTTCCTAAATGTCGTCAAGTTATCCGCCGTTAATTAATGCGACCGAAGATAAGATGCGAAGAAACGTCGTAATTCATCGGTTTTGCTTTTCTCTTTTCGAACAGAGTTTTAGCTTTTTTTTCCTATTTTCAACCGTCTTCGTAATTTTCTAATTCCTCTTAAAAAGGATGCTCGAAAAAATTTCAATTTACTAGTGCGAATGATTTTCTTTTTATATTTAAACACGCGCGTCGATACAATACGTATATATAATATATATATATTATATATACGTACGTTTTAGTACATACACATTCTTAATGTTATTAATACGCGATTAAAATCTTAACGATATAGATGAAATAAGTATCCCTATGAAAGATGCTCGTTTACTAATCCTATATATTTCATCTATTCTTGTATAGGGTGATCTAGAGAAGACGGATGATTTTGTCGTTTTTTTTTTGTAAAACTCGAAGACTACTCGTCCGGAATTTTCGAATCGAACTTTATTTAAAAATAAGCAAACGAGATTTTAGCTTATAATCATTTATGGAATACAATAACGTTCAGATGACCGTCATTTGAAAAAAGCCATTCATTCAATCTACAACATTTTCAAAGACTTTTTATAGGTCGCTGAATTTTTTATATTCCTTCAGAAATCCGAGTTCTCAGGTCTTCCAGATCTGTTCACAGCGAAAATAACGTTGCACGCAAAACCTTCTCGTTATAGGATACCATGGTAGCTGAAATTAGACAACAACGATTCTCTCGTATGTACACTAAACGTGGAACACACGGTTTGCGTTGTAGCAGTCTTACCAACTGCGCTATTCAAAAAACAAAACCGTCCATCTTTTCTGAGTCACCCTGATATATATATATATATATATATATATATATATATCTTCTGTGGTCGTAATTCACTAAAGGAATGTCGTGACCATTACACTACAGCCTCTTCAACTTCTTTCCGCCACTCTGTCCGATTTGCAGCCACCGGTCTGCAGTCTGTAATTGATTTCTTTAAATCGCTCCGAATGGTATCTGTCCATCTGATACCCTGCCGCGTGGACGAGTCCTTTGCATTCTCCATCAATTATTTCTCGCATCATCGAATGTATGACCGAAAAAACGCACCATCCTTAAGGAAATATCGCTAGATATCCTACGCTTAACGTCCAGTTTATTCAAAATGGAGATGTCCGTTCACTTTGCTATTCAGAGTATTCGTACGTCGCCACACCCACATTTCGAAGCTATTGATTCGTTGTTTGTCCTTCGCTTTCACCGCCCAAGTTGCTGATGCGTATGTAAATACTGGAAAAACCAAAAACAACGTACTAACTCCTTCTTTACCGCGTTTGTGACTGATGTGTAGCGCCATATTCTGTTTAATCTGGTCACGGCGTTCCGTGCTAGCTGGCTCCACCGTTTTATCTCACTTGTTGAAGAACCGCTATCTTCAATAAGAGAACCGAAATATATATACACATCTGTGTACCGTTTCATATCCATTGCTTTTCCTGTTGCGGTATTAAGTTACCGCGATCTAGCACCATCAATTTCGTTTTGTCCTTATTTATTTCCAGTCCATATTTTGCAAATCGCAAATTATAAAAATAGTTCTTCCGCCAATAGATACACCAATGCCTGAACCATCAATTTGGACATTCCTTAACTTGCTTCATGATATATTCACCGTATAGGTTGAACAGCAACGGAGACAAGACGTCTCACTCCCTTACTCGTCTTAAATTCGCCTGACTCTATACCAGCTTCAACACACACTGTATTGGTATTGTGTAAATACAACTGTTCAATTATGTGCACTAGGTGCTCCGGTACTCCAATTTTAACGAGCACCGTCCACAGATTTTCCAAAGATATCAAATGCCTTTGAGTAGTCTATGAAAGACAACACTATTGGGATATTACGCTCTCTGTTTTTTTCTATTATCTGGCGAACGCTTAGTATTTGTTCCCGAGCGCCTCTTCCACCGACAAAGCCCGCTTGTTCCTCTGGAATTTGTTTGAATGTAACGCTGATATTCTTCTATTCAGGATTCGAAGCATTGGTAATATGTGGTATTAATGCAATCGTTCTATAATTTTCGCACTTTATAGCCTTCCCTTTTTTAAGAGAAGGTGTTTATAGACTGTCTTGCACCATTCTTTTGGCCAGTTCCCGGTTTTCCAAATTTCTTCACAGATCTCATTTCGACTCCCTTCTTTCCGAGATGTTTAATTATTTCTGCCGTTATTCCATCGCATCCGGCAGCTTTATTTGGTTTTAAAAACGTTATGGCTTCTTCCACTTCCTATTTGAGTATATTCGGTCCGCTATTCAATAAGTTGATATTCTTTCTTTTTTTGACAATATTGTCTCCACACCTCCGCTATTTCTGATTTTTCCGTTACGATGCTTCCTTAATCATTCTGGATTGCCCAAGTCCTCATCTTGAATTATCTAGCAATTAACTTAATCTTTTTATATAAGTCACTGGACTCATTGTTCTCTGTATGTTCTTGAATATTTCGACAAATGACCTGGTAGTACGTTTTCTTGTCCTTACGGCAAAATTTGTGAATTTTTAAAGATAAATGAGCTATTTCCTGCGCGTTTGTACCAGTATTGTTACTAAGTTTAGCTGCATTGTCTCGGACGATATCCATGGTTTGCGTTTTCTCTCCTTTTCGTGTGGTTGAGTATCATAGGTAAAATAATTCTGCTTCCGAATTTATACCATAGATGATCAGCATATTGATTACCTCGCTGCGCCGGTGTATTCTTCACTTCATATTGTTTAAATTTTTCCTTAAACTCGTGTAGGTATGTAATTTCCATTCACCTTTTTGTTTTTGATGAGGCGGTCAGTTCACATTTCAATCTCACCCGAACGGCCATAACTAGTGGTTTGTGATCTGACCGGCACTCGGTACCAGGATAAGCCACAATATTGTCGCACGATGATTTCAATCTTTCTTGCATTAGCATGTTATCAATCTGATTCCTGTATCTACCACCAGGAACTTTCCGTGCGCACGGACGTCGTATGTTAAAACATCGTGTTCATTATACTGAATTAGTTTTCCAATGCGAATTGCATTCCACCTCGTTCATACTTCCTGCCTACTCCAAACTTCTAGATTGTTCTTCTTAATTGGGTGTCAGTTTCACTTTTAGTTTTAGCATTCATGTCACCCACGATGATGGTAATTGCTCGATATATCTTCCATAAGTTCTTTAATATCTCTATAGAATAGTTCGAGTTGGCTGAAGGTCCTTTTATCGTTAGAAATTCTTAAAACTTTGGTCGGATTCCAGCTTAACTCGCGAAAGCATTGCCACCACGTAACGGGGCATTATTTTATAAATATATACGCATATATAATACGCATTGTATATGTGTGTACGTATGTATGCTGTTATACGTACAAAATATCTGCTTACGTATTGGGTATGACAAAATCGTGCTCGTAATTTTTGCCTATAGTATCCGGAAGTTATCTAAACTTGTAAAAAATTTTCGTTACATTTTTCGTACTTTTTCGTTTTCGTTTACGTCTGTCTCTTTTTGAAAACAAATGATGTGATCATAATAATAATAATAATCTATCACAACGCTTAGGTATTAGCAAAAACGAAAAGTTGTGATAAATATTTGCATACCGACAAGATGGCTTGACAAATAGGCTGCCATCAAAATTCCATATATATATATATATATATATATATATATATATATATATATATATATATATATATATATATATATATATATACGTAATAACGTATCTAGTAGATTCTAGTCGAATTTGAATATTTTACTAGGGTTATTGTTGTGTTTCCGTCACTTATTTACTATATTATAAACTGACGTATAATAAATTCCTTTCTGGCAAAATCAACAACAACGTCTGTACCCGGTATGTCCGGGCGAAAATAGGATATAAACATTTTTTTGAACGGCAAATGATGCTTGAAAATAAAAGGACGAAAAGAACGAATTTTGGAATCGGCCCGATAAACACAACGATCCGAAAGTCCCTTATGAGAAAAAATTATACCGGAAGGATAGATATTAATAGCTCCAAGTTTGCCGGAGTATATACATACAAATATATATATATATATATATATATATATATATATAAATTATTCGGCGTTAGTAGACGAAATAACGTCGATAATATAAATACATATATTAGTGTCGAGAGTAACCAAATAGAAAAGAAACGGTGTCGAGATCTTTTTTTTCTAGCACTTACCAAGGGTAAATGTCAACTAAAAGGAAAAATGTAAATTAGGCTCTTTTATTCATGGTCGTCAATTTTACAACAAACGACTAGTCAGTTCCTCCTTTACCTCTTTAAGCGTCATTATCGAGACGACATTTTAGCCCATTACGACAACGTTGACGTCTATTAAGCCGCTACAATAATAGACTGTCTTCGAGAATTGAACTCCGCGCAAGATGATATCGAATAGCCGGAATTTGAATAATATTCGCTTTATTCAAATCTAACGGTTACTTCGTGGCGTTAACTACGAGAGAAAATCGAAACAGAAGATGAACAAATCGTAATTTCAACGACCCAACGATATGAAATCTTTTCAATTATAACGAAATTTCTACTAGGATTTCGTACGCTTTTAAATTTTGGATAGTACGTAACACAACTTACAACATCGGTCTTCATATAATTTTGCTTCAATGTAAGATTTCCTTTCAAAAATCCTAACTGCCCTTTAACGGTATTTATTTCGCTATATCATGTTTATAAATTACTTCCTCAGATTCACTCGTAAAAATTTCCGGTTCACAGAAAAAACAGAATTCAAATCGGAGGAAAACTGGTAATGCAAAATAGGATTGATCTGTCTAAACTAACTTCGGATTCGAAATCGATCTACTAATTAGTGAGATCTGCTATTCGCTAAAACCTCTGACCCAACTTTCGTGGAACAGTTCCTTCCTGAAAACGTAGTAAATACAACTGTTTGGTAGTGGATGACATTGTCTAGGGTGATAAAACATTATGATCGCTTTCTAATTTCATCGTATACGGGAAGCGCAGCAGATCTATGTTTAGGCGGATTTCTGACGAGATAAATATGTCCAGCTCTCAGAGGCACACATTTAATTCGGTGAGATACCGACCGTATAGCCCCAATTGTCTGTATTTTTCCGGCTACACAATAACCTTTAGGCGTATTTTCTCGTTCGTTCAATCAGCTGAACGTACACACACTTCACCATCACGTACATATTTAAAAGGTATTTTGAAGAGAAACATAATGAAACGTGGAATGTTCCGAAAGATGTCAATACCAGGCATAAATAATTTGGAATGTATATGATATTCACCGTTAAAAATTCTCTCCGCCGAGTGTAACACCATAGACTCTTGTACACTTGTCTATTTGGCTGTCATTTGTAAAGGCGTTTTCTGTAGGAAGCTTGTTTATTCCTGATGAGATTGTACATATAAAAATTGTACGCTAGATACATGGTGTAGCTGAATAAAGTTTTCAAACGGGAAAATGAGTGAGGCAGGAATGCATATTGTGCTCTATAATATTAATAGTGAATATAGTACGCGACTGAAAATTGGAACGGCGGAATAACGATAGGTGGAAGAAAATTTCACATCTATACCGGGAAAAAGGGCATTAGTTACCTATTTAGGAAAAAAGATCATAGATAATGGGAGTGTAGAAAACGAAATTAATATTAGATTATCGATAAGCGCGTTAGCAGAATTATATAAGAAGACCACTCCATTTACACGTATATTCTCAATGGCGAGCTACGGCTACAAGAATGTCAAAGCGATATGTTACGGACGAATACTCTCAGGGCTAGCATGTATTAGGCAATACTCGTACAGAAAGTAGGAATAGATCGATAAAACGGATTAGTGCGAGTGATCAAAAGGCGGTTCCCCGAGATATTCTTCAGCCGTACGATATGTCGAAATATAGGTTAGAGAAAAAACGGTCATACGGAGAGAATAAGAGAAAGTAAAAGAAATACGGAACGATCTCCGACCCGGTTTATAGATTACATTCAAAACGCAATAAACAACAGCTGATGGAAGCAAAACTCGAGTGAAACAGAAAATAAAAATATCGAAATGTGCTCATGATTGGTCACGATGCCTGAACACGGATATTTAGACTCGGTTAGCCTAAAAATCTATTGACGCTACAGTTGACGCGTATTCTCAACAATTCCGTGCTGTCGTATCGTATTATTTGCGCACATGTCCTCGAAGCATAAATTTCAAAAGTTCGCACCTTCTGTTTCTCATGGCGTCTTCGAGGTTGCTTAATTGATTGCTGTCAGTCGTATCATTTTCTTCCTGTCAATTCGCGTTCCGAGGTATCCGTAATATTCTCCTATAATGGTCGACGCAATCTCGTCAACTTTGGAGAAAGGAGAGGTGTGCTCGGCTGTCTGTTTGGCATCCAGAATTGCTGTACAAACTTCGAAAATGCGTGCATCCGGATTTATACGCATTCTTTAAAAGTCGAAAAGACATTTGTCGTTAGAATTAATGATTCCTTCTCGGAAGAGCGAAAAATTTTATCTTCGGTACCGCAGGGTAGCTTACTTGGACCGCTATTGTACTCCATCTACACCAGCGACTTACCCACTTCAAACTTAACACTTGTGGCCGCTTTTGCCGACGATATTGCCATCCTCGCGTCTAATCCAAATCCAGATTATGGAAACGCGGCGGTTCAAAATCACATAAACCGACTAACTAAGTGGGCACAGCGTTGGCGCATATCGTTTAACCCAGTAAAATGCTAACACATCACATTTACCAATCGGCAAGTAACGTGACACCAACAAATTTAAAAATCGATGACACTGAAATTCCGCAGACAGACTCAGTACGTTACTTGGGTTTGTTCACGGATAGGAGGCTGACGTGGAGTTACCACGTGGCGCAGACAAGGAAATCTGTAATTACTCGTGCCAGAATGTTGCACTCGTTGCTGGGAAAAAAATCAGGTCTTAACTTGAATGTCAAGAGATGCATATACTTAACCGTCATTGCGCCGATCTGGAAATATGGAATCGAGCTATATGGTACCACATGTAAAAGCAATCTATTACGGATACAGCAACAACAGTCGAAAATACTAAATCACGTCCGCGCCGAGATATGTTTCAAATTTAACGCTTCATAATGACCTTCTCATACCATCCATTCGAGAAACTTACGCTGAACAGTGCAAGAGATTTTTCGATAAATTACAAAATAGCGCAAATCCAAACATAAGCAGAATGTATAAGATCACATTGCCGGGTAATCCCCCTAGGCGATTGAAAAGAATAAAATATTGCCGCGACGCCCTTCCTATTACCTAAATATAACAAATCTGATTCAATGTGATTTAATCCTCAATCCTTCTAGGCTAGTCGGCTCATTGGAGTCGTTGGTGTCTAATACTTAATTCTGTCTTTATTATTTCCTATCCTCCTTCTACTTCCTTTCCTCGTCTTAATTTTTAGCACCCCGTTGGTTGTGGTATTTTATACCGGTACAACGAAAAAAAAAGGAATCCAATTTATTTAACAATACTTATCCGTATGCTAGAACATACGTATAAAATATAACGTTACATCATTTAGAACCATAATTCCAAAATATATATATATATATATATATATATATATATATATATATATATATATATATATATATATATAAAACATAAAACCAGGTAAAAGTGTACATAATGGAGAGCATTGCGTACATTGTTTTATATGTATTTTCGCAAGTTATTTTTCCTGTATTTGTTACCTGCGCGTTTATATATACGCCGCTTCAAAATTTCACCTAATTTACGCTTTTCAACTTGCTGTTGAGTTTAGCTTGACGACAAATATCAAATATTATTCGTAGAAATTTTATATTTACGTACGCGATTTAAAACCCGTTCTTCGTTAGGGACGTTCTATTCGGTTTTTGTAATTTACAGTTTTTAGACGGAGCACACTTTCTATAGAACAAAACTATACGCCATTCTCGTATTCATTCGGATTATATACACCTAAAACGCAACCAGTCGAAGTCTAATAGGTAGCAGAAACGTACATACCGTCACGCTCTGTAGGCTACATTTTTAACTCAATTTTTATCTAAGCGGGGCCTTCCGTCCCCGAAATAGCCCACGCTGTTTGTTTTCGTTTTTTTGTTATTTATTTCCAACGGCATGCACCGATTCTCGATCGGATTGGGGTTTTTTTCTCGTCTTAGTATTTTATTATTTTATACGTTATTTACCTACGCTATTAAAACGGGGGAAATCCCGTGTACGTAGGAAGAAACGCAAATATAAGGAAAAAAAATGGAAAAATAAATTACATCTCCCGGTCTTCTATTGGGCTATTGTCGAATAAGTTGTAGTATTTGTTGCATATAAGTAGTAGTGCTGAAGAGCTATACGTTTTTCACGGTTCCTTGGTTTTGGCAAATAGTCTGTTACACCCGCTGAGCTGAAATGGACTTTAATTCCAACAACGTCGGAGATTTTTCATATTTTCATTTATTTTCTGTATCGTTATTAACGTGCTTTTTAATTTAAATATTTTTAGCGATAGGATTATTATATTTAGTAATAAACGGGGGGCGGTCATTAAGTTTTTACGGATACGCGAATTATAGAAATTACAAATCTTAAATTTCGTATCGAAGGAGCAGTTTAGAAAGTTAATATAAAGTTTAATAAAGAAAAAACCTAGATCAGTTCGAATAAAGCGGAAATTCCACTTTTCTGAACTCCGATCAGAGTTCAGGCAATAGAAGGCAAAATGTCATGCGTAAGGAACTAAAATTATACTATAAACGTCGCTGGAGTAAAAATTATGGATACTATTTATTACGAATCCGGAGACTGAATTTCGTCAGTATATGATTACGCATTTTTTGAGGTCGGTTGTGATAAGAAGTGTGCACATTATGTAGTTGATTTATCTGAAGAAAAAATAATCTTAAAAAGTTGAAACGTATATAAATTCGAGTATGTAAGAAAACATATTTATGCTAAGTAACACTAAAGAGTAGGAATAAATTTGTATTCAAAATCCGTACCGTTTCCTAATATATAGATTACGCCTGTAATTTCCTCTATACGTAAACAAATGTACAGCGCAGATTGCTCAATTGCATCTTTCGAAATTACTTCATCGTTTTAATCGAATCTAAAATCGTTACTTTATATATCCGACGGTGAATAGTTTTTTTTTTTAATTATTATTATTATTATTTAGAATATACGCCGTACCCTTTACATTTCGATTAACAAATCTTGAATGTATAAAAATTTCCATCCGGCTTCCGTCCGACTAAGGTGGTATAAGAACGTGCTACGAGCTCAATATAATGGCAGTGGTCCACTGATATCGGTAGCGCATACGTTTCAAGTTCCTGGTAAAGTAAAGCAAAGATGGCACGATGTTATAAGGATAGATTTCAGATGTATCTCATCGGATCTAGCAAACAACCGAATTGGAGAGGAGCGATATATTTATATCCCGCCAAAAATGAAAAAAAGAAGACTATATCGTATTCATATCTTAACCGAACTTTTTTTCCCCTTCACCCGGTACATTCTCTTCAATGTCACTTTTCCACTTCACCCGGTACTCTTCGATGATCTCTTACGATATTTCGTTAATGATCATTTCTCCTCCCGTATGGTCGTTTATTTATCTATCTCCTTTCCAATTTTTATATGTTTTCGTCTTCCTAGGCTTACAATGTTTTTCTTCGTCCTTCTCGGACTGTTTATTAGTTTTCTTTAAGTACTAACAATATTCGATAATAAAACGACATTTTTGAAAGTAATCTATCTGTTTCCCATAGCAGATCTCTTAATTATATCATTCTTTCTTCCTATCATTAGATATTAACTTCGGACAACTTTTTTGTATTTAGTTTCGAATGCCGTATTCTAGTCGTGATTGCCACGCTGCGTCATTCAATTATTCCTTGAATTTATACAATATATAGGTACCGCGTATCTTAATTTCTAACGGTATCCATCCATATTCCCAGTTATTCATATATGTGTTTTGAAATTGTGGACATTTACAAATTGGACACACTGAACTTGTTTTTTTTTGTTTTTATTTTTTATTTAGTAATTGGGAAGTTTTTTTCACGTCAGAGTTCAAGTTTTCTCGTTTTAATGTGCATTATCGTTCATTCAATTTTTTGTACTACAATGCTGTTCAACTTCAAACACTTCAAACGGTACAAAATAGCGCAGCTATTTACGACAAAATTAAACGCATACTTTCTACGAGCGAAGCAAAGAATTGTGTCTTTATATTTGTTTATGCGTATTTTTTCAAGCTGTTATGAAAAATAAAGTCATTTATTCATCTTCTATCTACATCAAATTTAATGAGAAGAAATTATTAACGAACAAAAAGAACATATACTTCATTTTTGTTGAAGAGATCAATGACACATTGACCGTGGCCGTGAAATAAGAAAATAAATATTGATATTACGTTAACATTATAAAAATAAATTTATCGAAGTGACTTGAATGATATTCAGATTATAAATAATTTCAAGCGAAATAAGATATGATTATTCTATATTACTATAAGCAAATTTCACGTTTTCTCTAACAAGCTTAATAACTTTTCCCCTACAGACGGTTGATCCCATCTTTAAAATATAATCAAATTTACATTTTTTCCAAGTCTCCTATGAGAAGTTTGTTCGTCAACGTATGTTGACAGAAACATGTTTGCAGCATATTAAAAGAAATGAATGTTTTAAAACTACATTTACGTTATCAAAACTTAAGTTAATAAGACTAAAAAATATCACAATAAATTACTTATAAAAATTATTTTTAAATAATTACACATAAACTATATTTCATCGGAAATAAATACTGATAATACCGATACGCTTTCATCAAAATCCGTCCATACTTTTGATGTGCTTTCCTTTTTAGGTGGATTATTACACTCATTTTGTTTCTCATTTTCACAATACGTTTAGGACGAAATGTAGTTTATTATGTTCTTTTATTATTGCTTTTAGATATTTATGATTTGAAAACGAGGGTCTAAAAATGTAGATTCGGAAAGGTTTTTAATATTTTCTATGTTTTCAAATGTTTTTTTAAATTTTTCTATTAATGTATTTACCATCAACTTTACTTCATCTGGTAAATTAAGGTTTTGCTCAAGAAACTGGGCACAGAACTTCTCTAAATATAATAACTTTACCTGTAGATTTACCCGTAGATTTACGTGCCATGTACTTAGGCCAGAGGCACGGGAAAGGAGAGAACGTAGGGTTAGTGAGAATCAGTTGTAAGAATAAATTGGAAGTATGGACTGTTAAATTAGATTATGTAAATTGGAGGATTTAAGAAAATTTAATAAACTATCGGAAGTATCTCGCGTGTAGGAAAGAATGTTTAGGAGCCTGAGCGGTTTGTCGAGGATAGAACGTTAGGAGTTGAATTGCACGCATTCAAGGAGAATGTGTTCGACGGTAATGAGGACATTATAGGTTGAACAAAGAGGAGGAGGAAGATTTTGTAGGATACAGCTGTGTGAGATATTAGTATAACCTAGGCGCAGACGAGCAAGTACAACATCATCTCTTCTGTTTGCTGAGTGAAATGGAATCCGGAGGCATGTTGTGTCTCGAACTGATCGCAGTTTGTTGGTGAGTGGAAGTGCAGCGGAGGTTCCATGATTTGCACAAGATTTTATGAAAGTCTGGAGACCTTTCATTGGTGTAGGCAGGAGCGGGAATGGTTGAAGCAATGAGCCTTCTCTTGCTGCACTATTCGCTTGATCATTCCCTTGTATATCAACATGCGATGGAATCCATGTGAGAACTACATGTTTACTAGAAGTTATGATCAAATGACAAATTTCTTTAGCCAGGGGGTGTAATTTAGGATCATGAAGATCATTAAGGCATTGTAATAGAGAGTCCGTGCATATTAAGAACGACTGGTCAACGACAATGTTTGAAATATCCATTACCGCCATTTCGATGGCATATAATTCCGCCGATAGTATTGAGTAATGGGGTGGAGTGGAGAAACGAACTATAGATTCCTGGAAGGAAACGAAAGCTACTCCAGTTTTGTTTTTAGAGCAATCGGTGAAGTATAAGCTATGAGATGGGTACCGTGAAATAATTTCTAGGTAAGCTGCTTTTATTACATGTTTAGGAGTATGATTCTTTAAAAATTTGGTGAGACTAAGGTCTATTGGAATAGTGTGTTCACTCCAAGGAGGAATGATGTTAAGGAAGGAAGGAAAACTGGGGGAAGGTAGATTTGAAGAGACGACAGGATATTTTCTATTTGTTTAGCAAAAGTAAGAATTGAGGGGGAAGATTTTAAGCCAAAGGTTGAGGTGTGGAAGAAAGATTAGGATTTGAGGAGAAGTGAATGAAGGAGAGAAGTAGAGAACGCTGCCTATGTGTTAATCAAGAGGGAGTTCTCCAGCATATGATGATGCAAACTGGAGTCGTTGGGAACGCACCGATGGCCAGTCGGATTGCTATGTGATGGATTGTGTTAAGGGGTGAAAGAAGCTTTTTACCAGCGGAACTGTAGATTTCGACGCCATAGTCAATTTTAGGTTTTATAACAGCCTGGTATATTTTTAACAGAGTTGAACGATCTGATCCAAATGTTGAGTGTGAGAGCATTTTGATAATGTTAAGTCTGGAAGTGCATTCCGATTTAATATGCGCTACATGAGGTTTCCAAGTTAGCTTGTTATCAAAAATTATCCCAAGGTATTTAACGACGTTTGAAGATTTAATGCGTATGCCATTCAATTAAGTCTACGTTGGCAGTTTCGTATTCGACAAAAGTGAACTGCGGAAGTTTTAGAAGGAGAAAACTCCATCCCATGTTTTAGGGACCAGGAAGTCAGCTTATTTATAGCATCTTGTAAGAAATCTTCACCAAGACTGATATAAGGAACCGATATAAATATTGCAAGGTCATCGGCATAAGCAGCACATTCTGGTGGAGCAATCTCATTTACAATGTCATTAAAGGCTATATTAAATAATGTAGAACTTAAAACTGACCTTTGAGGAAGCCCTGTGGACAGGTTATAAAACGATGACATCGTATCGTTTAATTTAACGCGAAATTGACGCTCAGTAAGGAAGTTCTGAATGAAGATAGCAAGACGTCCGCGAATATTCCAATTTTGAAGGGTAGATAAAAACCTTGTATACAGGAATCCGGTCGAAGGCCTTTACCAAATTTTAAAGAAGACGGCTAAAACGTGGTGTTTATTAATGAAGTAACTTTGTATATAATTCTTTAGGAACATGAGTTGGTCGACTGTAGATCTTCCAGGTCTGAATCTGCACTGAACGCTGGTTAACAGTTGTCTAGACTCGAGAATCCAGAGGAGACGGTTGTTAACAATTATTTCAAAATAACAGATGTTAATGAGATGAGGCGGTAATTATTAATCAACATAGGATTTTTATATCAGCAATTTTCCAGATTTTTGGAAAAGAGTGAGATAAATTGCGATTTGTTTTTCACTGCTAATTTCTTCTGTAATGTCTTTAAAAACTTCCAGAATTTCACAGCACTTTTCTAAAACATTAATATCATCATTAGTACGATTATCTAATTCTGTATAATTGATGGCGATTGTAAAGAATCTTTTACCTCAATTATTCTCTTGAACATGTCATACGTTGAGTTCCATCTGGTTACTTTGTTCTAATTCCAGTTGTTTTTATTTCATTTGCAGTTGTATTTTTTTTTCAGTTTTTTTTATGGCTTGTGGACTTCTTTTGAAAAATTCTACTAATGATTTTACTTTTTTTCTAATGCCTGAAATATTGTCTAAACCACTCTGTAAAATTAAATTTATGGTATGTGCAAAACAGCGCACAGAACTCCATCCAGTTTTTCTAACAGCCGCTACTATGTTTGCAGCATTATTAGTTACGAATACAGAAATTTTCTGCGAAAGCGCCCACTCGCTACAAATAGTTATTATTTCCTGCGATAAATCCATACTTGTGCGACTTTCTTGGTATCTACGACAATCTAATAAGACTCTCTTCATTTCACTCTGGTCAATGAAATGCGCTGTTAACGATATAAAACTTTCGCCGCTAACTGATGTCCAGCAATCAGTTTCGACAGACTGAAGTCTAATTTTAATTTTTTCTTTTATAGTATTATAAATTCGAGGAATTAGAATTTCCGAGTTTTCCGTGTAGGCAACTGATACAAATTATTTAAAATGTTGCACATTTTTTTAAAATGTGGACTATCCGCAATGCTAATCGATAAAAAAGTCTTTCACTATTAACTCTACAACTACTACACTATGTATTTCAGATTTTGTTTTCTCATTTATTGTTTTGAAATTAGTAATCCTACTGGACGGAACCTTACTCGTATTGTTTAGAAAGACGTTTATCTTCATTAGCAGATGATTGTGCATGTTTCAGACTTCCCGGTACTTCTTCAACTAGCACCGTTTGATTAATATTATTAATATGGAGGATGTTTCAACCGGATATGATGATTTAAATTGGATCCCCTTTAAATGAAAGTTTTTGAAAACAAAAATTACACTTTGCAGAACTATTATCAACTTCCTCAAAAAATGTATTGCACTTCCTTTACATTTCTGAACTTTTGGGATACTTTTTTTTACTTACCTAATAGAAAAATAAAATGTTTTCGAAAAAGTATTTAATATACAAAAACAAAAAACAATTAAAGCATATCTTAGATGATGATAAATAATATAGTATAGTATAAATGACGACCTTAAAATCGAGAAATAACCACGAAGCACAAACAAAACAAACGAACTACAACGAACTGTAACAAATTAACAAAACACATGCGTATGACTCAGAGAAACAAGCTGTTCCAAATGTGTCAATGAGTTGAGTACTACATTATAGCACATAAGCACACGACTTACAAAAGAACCGGTTCTTAGTTATATGGTGTATAAGACAATATCGTTCATTTGAACGATGTGCCATTTGAAGTGTGCTGGCACATCTAAAATGAATGATATATATAAAATCGGTTGGAAATGACGCGGATATCGACCTCGTGCGAAAAACAAGGGCGTTCATAATTAAATTCGAGAAAAAATTATTCCGGGAAACTGGGTACTCGAAACTAAAAGAAATTTTTCCTTCTTTTTCATAGTCCAATAAGTAACAGAACGAAATTCAAAACCAGCTGGTAATGAGAACTCCGTATAAAAGTATATATATATATATATATATATATATATATATATATATATATATATATATATATATATATATATATATATATATATAATGTAAAGTATAAAAGCGATAGTGGTTGAAAGAAAAAGGTGGATTATATATATTTATATATCACGATAATAATTATATAGATGACGATAATATACAATACCCGATGCTAATATTAGTGAAAGAACAGAATTTCCTTTCACCCTACCTACCCATTACGAAGGACGACGGTACGTATAATATCAGAGTTTTATTGCTAACTGTCTAAAAATAATAATAATAATAATAATAATAATAAAAAATACATTAAAAAAAATAAAAAAAAATGCAAGAGAGAGTATCTACTATCTCCCGTTCTATCAATGGTACTGTTAGTACTAATTTTAAAAGGAAAAGTCATTTCGAATTGTTGTTCATTCTCAGAATCTCATATATCCGCCAAACTGCGGACGGAGCCTTACCTTCCCGGCCCGACCGAAAAATTCTTCTATTTGATCGTCTTCATCGCCGCTATTACTATTATTGTCACCCGTTAGAATATGGAGGTACCTTGTCGAAGATAATGAAAGCAAATGAGCGAAATGCTTTCTTAAGGCAACTCTAGCCAACACGACGTATTATTCATTCGCATTTCTTATTTAGTACTTTCTTTTATTCATATTTCTGAATTTTCCACTATATATATATATATATATATATATATATATATATATATATATATATATATATATAAGTATTAAAAAAAACCACCCCCAAATTGCTACAACAGGGGTGGAATAAAGAGAGTCGCTAGGCGATTTCCGAAGGGTTATTCTTGTTATTCAGAAATAAAACACGGACTACTTAGCTTTTGGGAATACATACATATACATACTATATATATATATAAACAAATATATTTATTTATTTTTTCATTCGCTTTTTAACTATCATCTTTTATTGGTAATAAAATTCTCGTTTGCAGCATCTTCGAAGTTATTATTATTACTTGTATTATTATTTCTATTCGACACTACTACTACTGTCGCTTTAACTACTAATACTGATACATATTATTACGCTTTAATGTTATCATTATTATGATTACGTTGATGATTAATATTATTATTAATCTTATCATTATTATTATTATTATATTATTATTACCGTTGTCGACCGCCGTTATTACATTTGAAAAATATGCTCTAATTTCTTTTTGTTTTACTCCTCGAGGGCATCGTGTATAATCAGCGATATTTCAGAAAACTGCGCCTGTCGGGGCGATATTACTTAATATACCGTCTTCGGAGTTCGCGAACGAAAAATTGGACTTTACCTAGAACGCTAATAATATTACAGTTACAGCGGCCGATCTAAATCGAAAATTTTTCTAGAAGAATTTCTTTCCAACTTATTATATCTTAATATTAAAGATATCTTCGTCCACTTCCTCGCTCTCTTCCATTTGTTTTCTTATTTCGGGTAATATATTAAGACAAACGTTCCTCTATTTTACATATATATATATATATATATGTTCTTACGAGAAATATAGAAGAGACAAACAACCGGACGTTTACGAGGTAATAAAAAAAAATTATTATTCATCCCGGCGGCGGGACTACTCGTCCCAAGGAATCGTCATTTTTGGTTCGATTCGAGAATTATTCGGTCCTCGGTGAATTAAGGGCGAAATTTGTTCGCACTTTTAATTTCAGCGTCCCCTGCTCGCGACTCGTTTGGAATTTTTTTTCCTTCCGCTGATTTAAACCTGGCGTAGTAAATCGATTAAACAACGGGACAAAAATTTCGAAAGAACGTTTCATTTCATTTATTTATTTATCGATTTCGTTGACGAAAGTTTTAATAATGGAACTTAACCCGGAACTTCAACATCATAAAAGTAGCATCTCCGGGAAGTTGCACATCACGAACTCTATATACTATATACATCGACATCTGGCCGATTCGATTAATTTGGCGAAATCCTGCAATTCCTGTATTTGTGGTAATTCTATTCTTTTTCTTCCTCTAAGTGCCTTATTGAATTTTTCTTCTTTTTACGTCATCCATTAATTGCAACTTATACACTTACCACTTCTCGGTTGGTGGCCTTATCTATCCACCGAATTCTCGGTATGATATGCCCGCATTTAAACGGCGTCAATAACTTACCATAATAAAATATGATGACGTTGTGTCCACAACAAGTAGTCACAAGAGAAGGTTAACAGAGTCGGTTAACAGACTCGGTTAACAGACTCGTACTTCGTACAGGCGAGTCTAGCGATAAAAAATTTTATCCGAGCTTCATTCATTATTATTATTATTGTTATTATTATTATTTGCGAATAATTGTTTAAGTACAATTTGCGAATAATTATTTAAGTACGATATAGCGATAGGATGGTGTTGGATAGATACGTATATTTATTTATACGTTTACATCTCTAACTATTTATGAGCGAGTATCGATATCAATATTGGCGATTGCAAAGATTTTAATTTATTTCGGTTAGGTTTGTCGCAATTGTATACAGTATAGACGGCTGTTCGCGCGCAACCTATGCGCATTAGGCGGAAGTTAAGCAGAATTTTGTTTCATTTCATGCGTAGTAACAAATATATTTTATTCGATTTGATTATTATTAATTTGGTAAAATCGTGTTTTTGGGAAAATAGATTTAGAAACGAACGGCGTAACTACTTTTATCGTGTAGAAGTTCGTTTCATCAATTTCCGGAGTTACAACCTAAATTTTTTTTTATATATATATATATAAATAATCGGAAGGCGAAGGATTTTCTTTATTGGAAATGAATTTTAAAAAGGGCGAGCAAAATACGAACGATACGTTAACCAGACTAGACAGTACGGAGATCGAAGAAAAATTATCGCAGTTAAGAAGATGAATAAGAAATAATTAACGTCCGAGAAATGCAATTATACTCCAAGAATAGAAAATAAATTATATAGAGAAAAGTCTGTAAAAATTGATGAGGAAAAATTTTTCAAGTAGCTAAAAGTAGTAGAATCTTTTTAGAAAAAAAAAACCTGTTAAAAACATAGAGCAACGCAACAGATTAAACGAACGTGATTATCGCAATTATACACGTGAAAAAGAAATACTATATAAAAGAAAATACTCGAATAACGCTGGATACTGCGCAATATTCGGTTATCCTATCGAATGAGAGAAATTATAAGATACGTGCAACAACTCGTTTAAACTCTGTAAAACGGATTTACGATGTTTTACGGTATAATGTAAGGACAAGACTGATTTTAGTAAATTACGACAGAAAACAAAAGGTCGATACTAGATGAAAATGGTCGCAGCTGATTTAAGAAGCGCATCGATCCAAGCGTGACATCGAATCGAAGCTCCCGGAAGTATTACATAGTAATAGCGAGTTTTTTAACGTATAAATTATAGTACTAGTTCATCGGTCTTTTATATAAAGAATACAAAGAACTATTTGACTAATTGATATGGTTTGCTTAGTGACGTCATTTTCAGTAATTATCAGATTTCGTCTATATTGGTTTTGGGTGAAGACGCAGTCGTTGGTCGTATGTGTTGGCGACGTGCTATTTTCATCCATAGGTAGGATTTCCGAATGGATGTCTTCATTACGCTGGTACCAAACCAGTTATGGATCTCGAAAGCATTTATTTTATATCCGTTGGATCTTATTTGTTTTTTGTTTTTTTTTACACAGTCCCACAATTGGGCACGTCCAAATTGGTTTAATTATTTGCACATATGCAGAAATATTTTGGAATTTCGACCAATTAACGAATTTCACGAATAATTTGTTCTCTTATACGCGTTTTCCAGTTCAAACGTTCAAATGCATACCTAAATATTTTGCACTGTCCTTTTGAGAAATATCGTTCCAGATATACCGGATGATAGTTATAACGTCGTAGGGTGTATAAATAACGTGAACTGATTTTTGTCGATTGATTATCTAGTGTTGCATAATTTTGTTGATTGTATGTTGTAATTTTCGCATTTTTAAGGTAATCGCTGATAGATAAAATAGCTGTATCATCTGCGAGTGTTGCTCGTTTCAACTGATGTCGGGATGTCGACCGTATACATGAGGTAAAGAATAGGTTCGAGGACACTGGAAAACACCCGCATTTATCGGGTGAATATTTTTATTTACTTTTTCCGCGAGAAACGACAAACGTTCATCAGAGATGATTCTAATAATTGACACGTATATTTTTTTCTTCGATTTTTACGTATATAAGCCGGATATGGCAAACTCGATCGAAAGCTTGTGAGATATCTAAACAAAAACTACCGAACAGAATGTTTTTCCTCCAAGATTGATTCGAAATAAATTATTTATACTTAAGTATACTTTAGTATTTGTCCCCGATTTCCAAAGTCATGCTATATAGGTCCTAGTACCGAAGTTGAAGAAATTTAATCGAAAACGATATAAAAAATTACCGTTTTCGTTTCAAAATTTGGTACATTTCATCGTTCCGTGTTATTCCACGTGACTTTATCTCTCGTAAGATGTACTACTTATTTCCGGTCATGTTATCCACCGATTATACGTTCAGAAATTTACCATTCATTTACCAAAATATCCCTTTTCAACAATCGGCTAAACCTTCATTAAGTAGAAGATGCGACGGTTTAAATATCTTCTTTTTTCAAAACTTTTTTTGTATCAATTTCGTTATTGCGCCGAGTTTTATTCGCGATTCTATTCTTTCGAACTTTTTCAAAACTGATGATCGACTGTCTTTTAACTTTTGCCATCTCCGACATTATGTTCCCCCGATTTCTACGGCTCCCGCAAAATTTCACCTTGAACTCGTTACAAATCGAGATGATACGTAGATGTCTCTTATGCTAGTCGACTAACGATTAGGTTATAAATTAATTTACATTCAACATCAACCGAAACAAAAGTCACCTCCGCCGTATCGGACATTCCAGTCTATCCGTAGCTAATTATAGGCTAATTTTATAATTGAGTCAACCGAAACCTCTTGTTAATAATAATATTAATAATAAATCTTTTCTCGCTTATTGTATATTCGTAGAAGTAGAGAACAAAAAGCCGAAACACAACAGCTTTATAACAAAACGCAAGGCGAATCTTTTTTAAACTATTAGGCAATATATACACATATATATATATATATATATATCACATTCACACGTAATTTATAACCTTATTAAATCTGATAGAATTTCGTAATAAACATATAATTTTTCAATCTAGAAAAAATGTAAAGTACAACAGGCCCACAACAACGTAATATAATTAACAACACATGCTGGTTGCGTAATTTACAGAGTTAGGAACATGTTGTTTACGAGTCCCTGGAATATATCATTACATGAATATGTATTATACACTTACACATATACGTACGTACATACATACATACATATATATATGTGTATGTATAATGTATATTAATGTATGCATATATGTAATAGAAGTAATTTTTGGTACATCCAAATTTTTTAAAAATTGTCCACAATCCATTTCTATTGAGACAATCGAAAATTTATATTACGTCTACAAACGCTAAATGATGGTCACGTTTTTTGCTGAACACATTTCGCTCAGATGTTTGCCGTTAAATAAATAACGTATTCGCAATTCACCTTCTTCTAATCTAAACCAAGCAAGGTTTGTGCGACACTAAGCCAGCGACAACGTAGTTAAAGATAGCATAATCTGCCTAAAATTTTACCGGCAGTTGCGATTAAGGCTAATGCACGATAATGATTGAAATTTAAGCGCATTTTCCGTCGACTATCGTATTTTCGACTTTATATACTCCGTATTTAGGCAATTTAACGGTGAACCATCAATTAAAAATTCAAGGACAGTGAACACAATGAGATATTTTGGTTGATCATCTCATAATAATAATAATAATAATAATAATGACAATAATGCTCAATTTACGGGAAAATGTGTGTTCTCGTTATGTCTTGCTCAATGAATACCGGATATTTTTTATTTTGTTATCCTCGAACTGTAAGAGAAGATCTTTTGTTTTGTAACACGCTAATAGTGACTCGGTTCGGTACCGAACAATGAAGCACTAAAATCGGATGAAACTTTTTAATTGTCGGTAGCATTTTTGAAGCGAACTAAAAAATAATAAAATACTCAAACATTGGAACGAGATAACGAACGCTGCTGTAAGGAAAGCAGAGTTGCACGATGGTCGTTGCGACTACTTTTTGGCTTTAATCTTTGTCGCTTATTTATCATTCGATGGTCTCGCGAACGAGGAATATTCTCGATGTACCCTCCGCTATCCTATAAAATACCGGTTGCCTATTATCTGCTAAAAGTCTGCAAACAACATTATTTCATACGACCAATAAACGATAACTTTTTAACAACCTTTTTAACTCTCATCGTCAATCCTCTTTAAAAGATATACATTTTAACGTGAGTGTATATATATATATATATATATATATATATATATATATATATATATATATATATATATATGATAGAAATCTTTCTATATACGAGCGTATCTTTTCTTCGGCCTGTACACACCCTAGGCGCGATAATAAAATTATAGCCGAAAATAGCACCGTACTGGTTCCCGCATGAAAACTTACACACGTTTTCATCGTCTGCGTCTGCTTCGATAACCAAGGACGAGGCTTATTTAAACGTAAAGGTCTACACAGAGGCGTATTCACATTCCCACCGGGGTTGTAGAACCAAAGGCGAAAACTATGTAAACCATCCTCGTCATCGACAATATAACATATATATATATATATATAAATTTATAAAAGGTAATTAATAAACTCCAGGTTATTTCGTAGAACTTTCAACAAACACGAACTACCGACTTCAAGTATATATCCTGTTAGTTAAGTTCCGTACAGACCCTGAAAGACTTTTACACATCTTCTGACGCGGAATTTTAACCATTATATTTCTTCTGTTTTATATATAATCTTTATTAGCCCGCATCTAGCTCGAACATTTCTTATAGCGAAACTTATTTTTTCTTCTCCGTCTGGAACACATCTAAATACCTGGGAATGCTTTTACAAACAACGGCTACAATTATAGATTACGTACCAGTCGACGTCTACGGTAAAACTTGTTTCTATATAATAATTTCTTCTGCTGAACTCGTTAAATTAAATAATACAAACGGTTTTGATATATTATATATATATATATATATATATATATATATATATACGTTCAGTAACTACTTACTCGGAGGTTTTTACTCTCGCTATATCGTGCAAAGCTTTTAATTTTTAGGGAGTTAAAAGTACCACGAAGATAATTCCACAGTAACGTTGTAAACTTGCTTTAAAATTTTAAGTAAAGATGAAAAAATTCGAAACATATTTTTTGTCCATTTTTACATCTCCATTGAAATATAATACTTATCAATGACGTCATTACTGCCATCTTGACCACTTTTCTTCGATAGATGTCACATATCATTGGAAGTTAGAAGAGAGGAAAAACTGCGTCCTATCTCCCCTACTGTTTAATATATATGCCGAAGATATATAGAGGCATTAGAAGAAAGTGACAGATGAAAATAAATGGTGCTAACGTCCGATACGCGGATGATTGAATAATTGTAGCAGATAGTAAGAAATTCGACGAATCTTAGAGAAGATCGTAGAAATTCTAAACATGGATTGAATCTGAAAGCGTCGAGACAACAAAAGTAATTATCTTTTCAAAGGAGCCGATTCGCAATTAGTGATGAAAACATTGATCGAGTTTCACGTATCAAGCATTTAGGATGCATACTCGAAGAGAATTGCACTTCCAAAGATATGTAGTATGTTTGAACAAGCTAGATTAGTAAGAATGAGGAACCTACACGTCGAGAATTGAAATTGAGACTTCTGAGACGTTACATCTTCTCTATTCTGCTACATATGGATGCGAATGTCGGACACTAAATTCAACAATGGAAGAAAAGATCAACTCGTTTTCATACCGCCGAATACTGAAAATACACATGGGTAGAGAACATTAATAGATTAGGAAAAACCGTGAAATTATGGAAACCATCGAAAGAAGACAAATCTTTCACTAACCTCGACTCTAAGAATATTTTATTATTAAATTTTATTTTCCTTATCTATAATTAATATTAATTCCTTAGGTACTTAATATTTTCTTTAATCGACGCTGTCAAATATATATTGCTTCTAACTAAAAAGAAGGTTACGTATATTTTAGCCACTTTCTAGTGTAAGCAAGGACATGTTCAATATTATTAATGTATCGTTCGTCGGAACAGGAATTATCGTAAAAACAAATGTAAAACTACGTGATTTGTAGGAATAAAGTCATCTGCAAGAAACTGGCGTATTAATAAATTGTTTTAAAATAAAAAATAAACTTTCGTTCTGCAGCTTACTGTTCGCGAAATATATTTTAATATTTCCATTAATTTTTCATGTTTTACGCAATCAAACTCCTTATGGGTAATCTATGCGCACACGTATACGTTAATATTTACATCTTGTATAAGTAAACGAACAGCGAATTCACGCGTGCCCGTGTCATTTCTGAATCCAAACTGTTTATTTCCTAACCTCGCATCGTTTGAATAATTTCGTATGTATTATTTTTAGGGATATTTTTAAGACATGCGACATCAAACTAATCGTACGATAGTCGTCGCATTTCAAGGATTTCGCTTCTTTCGGGATTGCACTGACACTTTCCTACATGCTCGAATTAAGGAAATATAATCGACCACGTGTTTCTTAATTTTTTGTTTCTGTTTATTTCTTCCTATAAATGAACTACGTACTAGACGTTCCTTATCGACGGATCTAAAAAAAATGCGCAATAATAATAATAATAATAATAACGACGGCGACGATGATAATAATATTCGAAATCGATTTCTCGAATAAATTGTGCGTTCTCGACGGCATCTATCGACGATGGTTATATGTTCCTCGTAATAACAAAACTGAATATAATTTTCTTCTATGCGAGTGTATTCTACGCATGCGTTAAGCGTTTACGTCAAAAGACGAAAAATCTTCCGGAAAGTGTATTATATACCGCCCACCCGATGAGTTGATGAGGCCCGCGGCTTTAATTATTCGCTTGTCAATGGGTTTAGATAATCGGACCGAGATAAACGAACGGATCAACTGGAAAAGGATTTCTTAGTTCGGCCTTCTTCTGGGTCGTCTTATTTTATATTTATGATTATTTTTCGAAATTACTTCCAAGATCGCATATATATGACCGTGGCAGCGGCAGCAGATTATAATAAAATACGATAATGATAATGATGATGATCGTATGTTCATCGAACTATCGTTTATCCGCTGTGAATATCGTATCAAGTTGACAGGCCGCCTGTTGTAGCATTCCGTTTGATTGGATTTTTGTTATTTTATTAATTTCCTTTTTTTTTTCCAAACCAACAAAACTGATTTGGAATATACATATATATATATATATATATATATATATATATATATATATACATATATATAATACGATTACTTATATCTAAATAAGTAAATATATATAGCCATATTTATATATATCCGTATATTACACACCATGCATATATATCCGACCATACAAACATACACACACACACACATACACGCATATATATCCATATACTAATTTACACGTGCACACTAAAAAATAAGGAAGAAGGTAATATTACGAGAAACGCATAATATTCCTGTCCATTTCTTTCAATCTGTTCTGCAGCCTCCAGAAATTATTATTTAATTCCATTCCGAGTTATTGGTTCACCCGTCCTGATCGTCTGAGGAATATGACACGTTGACAGCTGCTGCATACTTGGCAATATTCTCAGATTCTTCATCGGTTGTAGGATTACCACCTGCATTATATATATATATATATACATACATATATATATATATATATATATATATATATATATATATATATATATATATATATATATATATATATATATATATAGAGAGAGAGAGAGAGAGAGAGAGAGAGAGAGAGAGAGAGAGATATAACCGATCAGAAAATAATCCGTAGGAATATTAGATGTATATATATTCATTCGTGTGAATCGATAAGTATTAATTTATGTATTCCTGTTAATCGTTCTTTAAATAATAACTACGTGCGTTTTCTATTCTTAGGCTGACAGATCGATTAAACGCTTTTCGATCGGCAACCTGTTATTTTAAATGTGAATTATTTCACCATCTCGGATTCTAGACAGTCTATCGGCAGACTACTAATTATGTGTTAGACGATTAATCCTTTGATATCGATTTTATATTACGCTCAGATTTTTCCGAAATAGTTTAACGTGATAATCGTCTTATATACGCGCTAAATGCGGGGTACCGGATAATAGATTAACATTTAACCGGCCCGTAAATCGTGCACTTATTAAAACTAATAAAAAGATTTACACAGCCGGCTGAATATCGACGATGAATTTACAATCTCTATAAAAATAGTATTAAATAATTTTCTCGAATGCAATTTTTAATAAGCTACAGCTTCTTCGGGACCTAAGCGTTTGAGATGCGCCCTAAATACGGATCTCTACGTTTTATAGTATTTGATATGCATCCGTTTTGGTCGAGATTAATCATAAATTAGTTGATAAGGAAGCATTGTCATTAGCATTTAATTGACCATTCTAGTTTTCATAAAAACTGCGCCTGTTTGTTTGATTATGGAGCAAGTTAATTGTTTATATTTAAATGTTGATAATTCGCGTGCCAGTCAGGCATTATTTCTAAGAAATGTTTATAATAAGGATTTGGATGTCCTACTTATGCAATGGTGAGATTACACGAAAAAATAATTATACGCGTTATGGTAAATAATAAGGTCGCTATTATTGTGAAGGCGGACGTTCCGCATACTTTTCTGTTTAGCAAGTTCGATTTAATATTAATGAAGATAAATGGATTCGTGATAACACGTGTCTATTCCTCTTCTAATAAATAAACAACGAATGCTTTGTCGATACCTGACCAGACCTTGGGGCTTCTTCCACATTGTTTTTGGGCACTTCAACATCACCGGTAATGGAGCCTCGTATTTGGGAAACTAGGAACTCTGTGGACTTCAATGAGATAGTTGCCTATAGTGACCTTGTACTTGCGAATGGTGGGGAGCCTACCATCGTTAATTACAATGGTTCAAGTATAATTCACTATTTGTTGGTTTCTGCGGGTGCATCACATTTACTATCTTATAAGTTAGTCGAGATGGACCTTGCATTCCATGGCAGTTTTATATTTAAAACTAATGTTAATATTTACCCTACTAGACATCTGGAACAGTTTGTAAACCGTTTTAACTCTAACTACATTAATAACGTAAGTTGTCTATCTAAGCGGGGGCTACACTCCCTGATCAGTCAGTTCAATACATATCCGACTGATCGGTGTGTATTTACTGTCGATTTTCCACAAATTGCTTGGTGGAACGACAGTCTTCAATTTTTTTCTATCTAAATGTAAGAACCCGTTCGGTATACTTAATTGGTACCTAAATCAACCGTGACCCCAATACCGTTGCTTTGCTTTGTTCCCTTTTTAATCTTTACATTACTTTTTCGTAGGATGGTCATTTATTTGTTTATCTCATTAATTAAATTAATTAATGTTTTAATATTATATATTTAAATAACATTTACTTTTTCCTTTTTTCAGAATCTTTATTTTTATTTTAAGAAGTTTTTTTTTTATATATAATTTAGTATCCATTTCATTAGACTGCTTTGTATTTTATTTCTATTAGATATGAGTAATAACTGTTTAATTACAACATAGAAGATCTTATTTAAGACTTTCATTTTGTTTTTATTTCATTTTTCATTAAATGTAATTTTTGTAACTCGTTACTCGTTATTTGTTAACTGAATTTCTTGGAAAATTCAATAAATACTATGTTCTAAATGCTTTAGTTCGTAATCTGGCAAGGCACAAGTATGTGCTTTCTATTTGAAAAACGGTGAAGCTAAAAGAAAATTAAATGCGGTGTGTAGTACTCGAATGTCAAGTAAATCTTCGGGAGTCACGTTGGATATTCCGGGTGCATTGTGAAAATATAAAAAGGAAAGTAAATGCTGGAATCGGAATTATCAGAAAATTAATCGGAATATTGTGAGGAGTAAAACCAAAAGTAGTTCGAACATCAGCAATGACATTACGCATATCGACAGCGGAATACGCATGTTCTATATGGACACGTTCAACACATGTAAAAAACAAAAAAAGGTTGATGCGACTATTAAAGGTTATGCCTTAGACTTACAACAGATGACAACTTACATCTTCTACTTGATATAATAAGGAAAGTTGCAGCTGATTTGGAAATAACAAATCCACGATTCTCGTCATCCAATGTATGAGCAAGCTGCAGCAGAAGCGCGTTTAAAGTCGAGAAATAATTTCCTTAAGTTGCAAAAAAAAATACCTAAAGGCATATCGGTAGAGCGCGAACGCGTAATCCCGTGGAGAAAGATGGGTATTCAAACACATGATGCAGAAGACATCACTGCATCAGGATTCAATTAAAAATGGGTGATATGGAGGACACCGAACAGAATACAATCGTTTACTCAAACAAGAGAGAATATGTATAACTGTCATTGACAGAGAATCCAAGTTGCGATTGCGGAGAGATTCAGTCGATGGACCATATTTATTGGAATGTTTTTACGGTTAACAAATATATATATATATATTATGTGTATCATTCCGATTTATTCGTTCGGCGTAACATATGTACATTATTACAGTTAATTGCGTTGTTTTCTAAAGAAAAAAAACATATATTATTTTTATCGTTAAAAAAAGAAAAAACGCAAAATATATTATTTTTAATTTATATAACGACTCGAGTTCAAATACCACTATGAGAATTTTACGCGGTTAAAAGGATTCTGTTCGAATAGGATATTCAAAATGATCATGATAGCGAGTTGCTCGGGGTGCGTAATTTTCACACTAACGATGGTCTCGATAATCGAACTTTACTCGGAATGATAAATAAAAAATTAAATTTTTACGATCGATTTGATTTATTTCTCATCATTTCCATTTCGTAGAAGAAGCCAATCGGCACCACGTCAGTCAAAGTTTGCTCCCTCGACCGGAAATCGAGGTGAAAATCAATTTTCTCCGCCGGGACCGTGAAAATGTTTTTCTTTCTCTACGTACAATTTCGGCAATTTTCCGTTCGTTAGCAGTTACGTCCAATTTACATGACGTTGACGTGGGCGATACTAACGAAAATAGCGAGAGAGACGGTCCTCCGTTGATGAAGACGAAGACGACGACTTGAGTAAAGACGTCGTTAATTTAGTCCGAGAGTCGTGGAAACGACGGAATGGTGGAAAAAGAAAAGTAAAGAGATATAATAGAAAAACACCGGGCGGTGGAAAATCCCTGAGGCTGTTGTTCGTCGATTTCATTTCTATTTGCGATTCTCCGTATACGTCTAATTCGTTTTTTAATTCAGTTTTCCTCTTTCGCGTTCTATTGTTTCATCGCAGTTCTACAGTAACAACAATGATAATAATCATTATCATCATCAAGTTAGTTTATATTTACAATTTGTTCGCAAACTACGAGTAATAACAACGAAAACATCGATAATCATAATCATAAATAATAATAATTAAATTCAATTTATTTCCTTCGCAACGAATACTTTATTATAAAACTATACAAAATATAAAATATGGCTGTGTACAAATAACCAACTTCGTTTAAATTCTGCGCTCGTTAGATAACAAATTGCGTAAAATTAAAATGCGCTCGATATAATTATAATTGAAGTTACATCTCTCTCATGACCATCTACTCCAACGTACCAATCGCCCTGCTTTTTGTCGCTTTCCTTTACTCCCAAACTCCTCTCTTATTTGCCATATTTTACTATACCGTCTTACACTTCCACCCCTATCGATATTCATCCGCGTACCCAATCTTGTTTTTTCTCTAACAATTCTTCGACTATTCCCTAAATTATACAATTCCTATTCTAACCTCATTTACTTACTAAACTGTTAAATCGCAAGTGCCCGTAATAGCCTCCTAGTTACATAGGGCGCTATTGAAAAATACGAAGAAAAGAAATAAATAGCGCTTTTCTACATACTTCAAATCGCGTCATCTACGAACCACAATTGAGTTAATATAGACCGCGCGTATTAATATATATATTTCTTCTTCGTCTAAATCAACTATATGCACATCGAGTTCCTTTTTTTAAAATGAACACCAAAAATGCGCAGCGATCCTTCGTAATACCGAAGTTGAATCACCGAAGATTCATTTAGAATAAATTATATGGATATTTTCCTTCGGCCACGTTTATAGTTTAATAAATTTAGTTTCTAGTTCCTCGGGCAAACTGTTTGATATTTGGACTCCTCGTGCGCATTGCACGAATTCTGATACGAGTTTATCGAAGAATGTGCAATTTCCGCTTTTGGGTATTCCTACTAATCTAGTTTTCTGTTTACTAATCGTTATACTTAAAACATAAACAACGGAAAAGGAATTAAAATCGCTACACAAAGCTTTTCGGCCATTACGCCGTTATCGAGTATAATACGGTATATAAGAAATATAAAATGTAAAAATACTTCAACTGGACACATACGTAAACACATACATTGCACATATAGTTCTGACATCGTATCTCACGTTTTCCTCGCAGAAAATTCGTACTCGCATTTTGATACTTATCACATTCGTAAGCACCTTTATTACCGCGTATATAAGCTCGTATTAACGATACAAATTTACCGACTTCTAACGAGTATTCGGTAAATAATTAAATAAAAGCTTAGGACTTGAAATTTTTCAGACTATTTCGATAATAATCCTGGATATTTGACTTTATTTTTATTTTTGTATATATATATATATATATTTTTTGTATACGAGCTTGGAGTTCATCCGGAATAAGCGCGTGTAAGTCAACCTGTATTACGATAATAATTACGCTTTCTATATCGAGGTTATAGAGCGTCTCTTATGAATATGTATAACGCGAAATAATAAATTGTAAAATTATTCAGCCAGCAAATACTGACAACGACGAAGTAATTAATCGTTTGAAGAATATTTCGAACATTGCAGGAATATGTCCGATACGATCGACATTGACGTCATCGTTAAAATAAGTCGGCCGTGGATAAACACAAGTTGAACCTGGTAGACGTTGAACTTTACACGTGGTATCAAATAAAATATCGATTCCAGTTATAACGAATATTTATAAAAAAAAGACAGAAACATCTGAAATTGACGGTTGCAAAGGTAAAAGCGGTTAATTTCTTCTATCTTCGTTATCGAAAAAACAATGCTTGGTCGGTCCGTTGCTAAATGAAAAGGATTTCCGATTCCGGTAACCGTCATCCAATCTAGGATATTTGAAAAACATGTCGGTCTTTACTGCGAACACCTTCTATTGCTCCCATCAATATGATTTGGCTCGTATCGCATCGAATGACCAAGATAATGAATTTTCTTTAATTTTACCAATCTGATTAATTCCTAATTATTTTTCATTCGTTTCATAACTTGTTATTTTTGCCGTCCACCTCTTTACATTATATATATATATATATATATATATATATATATATATTACTCAGTAGCGACTGAGTTCCGAACGTGATAGTGGCCCCAAGAGGCTACCTAGATTCGGACAATAACGAAGACATTCCCGATGTGTTGCAAAATCATCTTCAAGACGTTTGAACTCTGCAAATCCACATAGAGCGCATATACCGTTAAGAAAATTTATTCTCGAACCTTCGTATTGTTTTCATATCCGACGATTTGACGAATGGAGTAGTCTGTATAATTCCGTAAGTCTGCATTTATGCGTCTAGTCTTCAGCTTTTGACGACCGATCGGTCGGTACGTCTTACGAGTGTACTTTTTTCTCTCGTATTTCGATAGGAGTTCTTGGTGTTAATTATTTGTAATCCTTTTTCGCCGATTTAAGTACTTTATTCGAAAGATGAAGTCATAATTGTAGCGAGCAGAAGTAGAGTTAAACATCTTTAATAGATCCGGTGTTAGATGCGCTAATAACTAATTTACGTCTACTTTTATACATCCAATATCAGTCTAAATGTAAGGTCATCTAGCAGAAGTAGAGTTAAACATCTTTAATAGATCCGGTGTTAGATGCGCTAATAACTAATTTACGTCTACTTTTATACATCCAATATCAGTCTAAATGTAAGGTCATCTGTTATCGGGAACGACAAACGAATATATTTATTCATTACTGCGTAGGTACTTGCTATTAGTCGGATATTTCGTTAATTATGTACATTTTGCCTATATAGAAGTGTAATATTGAAGTAAATTGAAATTGATTAAAATATTTCGAATTACGTTCGACATTAACTTATATATTTTGTTTAACCGATGAACCGATAAAATCAAATATGTTCAATTATTGAAAAGAACATTTTTCGAGTATATCTTACTTTTTTTTTTTTTTTTTTTGGCCCTTACAGCCTACCCAACGTGATACTGTAACTCATATTTCTACAAATGTGGGCAACTTCTCCAGAAATATCTGTCCGAAAATAGATGTAGTTCTCAAGATGAAGAAAGGACAATATACATTGTACGGCGGGTAGTTACGTGACGCGCGCAGTATTTTATCGTATTATTGAAGAAGGCCATTCGAAGAACACGTGATCAGGAGAAATATGCTGATAAGCACAATTCTTAATTTAAAAAAAAAAAAATAGAACCGTGGATAGGAATAGACGGATGTAGTTGATAGTACCTAGTAAGGGGCATGTATACACTCAACATATGTCTGTTCTCTCAAAGTTTCCTATGTTCCGACTGTATAACATTTATGATATATGCAGACATGGAAGTGAATAACACGCCACTATATAGAAGACCCCTCTACAGGTAATAAATCTACAATTTCGTCGTCCGAGATTCCTTGATGTCACGGTACCCGCAAGAAGGAAACAAATATACTCGAGTTGATTAAGTTATGAATGAAATCAGTCTATCTGACGCTTTCCAATCGCCTTTAAAATGCTTTGTCAATCGGTGATAATGAGATAATTACCACGGAAGCTTCGTGTCAATTAAGAATAATAAGGATAGAAATACCGCTACACACTCAGCGGTAAATGCGGAACAGAGGTCAGATAGTCACGCTAATATTAAAAGATGGCACGTGCTCCCGTTCCTGAGCCGACTTCGATCCATCTAAATAATATTATCGAATGTAGCCCGGATCAGTGGCGGAAGTTAAAAGAACGTAGTTCTCAGGAAAGAAAGATGTTAATTTAATCGGAAATAATTAAACACAAAATATCCGACTCGGAAAATTCAACTATAACGAAACTTCAACCTATTAAAACATCGAAAAAAAGAGAAAATTTTCACAATTTTACGGATTTTTTACTACATGGATTTAATAATATTATTTCGTTGTAAACATTGTATCCAGTTAGAAAACTCAAAATTGTAATTTCATTTTTTCGTATCGATCATTATAATTTATAAAATTCTAATCGTCACTCTTTATATTCCGCACGTTACATCTCTTAAAGTTTGTATTATGACCGTTTAAAGTACTCGGAATGAATTGCGTACATTCATCGCGTATAAATACGCACACACATACACATATATATATATATACATAGAATGTATAGAATAATTAATTATAATATATATATATATATACCACGCGTATATGTATATATAGATATACAATGATTTTTGCGCGCATAAATATACATAGAATATATATATCAAATAGGAATAGAGAAAATAAAATATTAATAATATATACGTCCGAATTTAGAAAATAAAACTCAAGTCAGATAATGGAAAATCTATGTAAATTATTCGATGAAAACGAATAAATTAAACAGTTTAATTCCGTCATATCGAAATAATACTTTCACAACACCTACACACGCATTCACACACATACATACATACATAATATATATTAACATATTTTATTCCGTGAAAACTTTTTCAAAAGTATTATAATGGATTCTATATTGTTATAGGAAATAAGTAACGATTTTTAAAATATGCGTTAAAAAAAAAAATAAATCCGAACGTACCTGTATGCTCGGAATAAAGTTTAAAATCGAGAATTGTTAAATTAAAATCAGACGGACCTTCGATGGGTATATGAAAATTACGAAAACTAAATCGAAACTATTAAAGTAAATTTTCTATTCGCTTTAAAAGTTTCGCCCGTTGTTGTAATATAGTATTAATTTCACGCGACAGCGAATATAAGAAAAATACCGAAAATTATAATCATCATCATCATTATTGATTTCATTCATTTGAATTGTAAAAATTTTATTCAAAAAAATTTGCCTGATTTATATCGTTCGCTTTACCGATTTCACGACGAAAAGTAACGAATATATAACATTCCTTATACCTACCGACTCCTATACATGTTTATTTTATATATATATATATATATATATATATATATATATATATGATAAATTGTGAGAATGTGAGTCGTACTATTTTTATCCGTTATTTAAACGAGCAAAGAACTCGGCTATTAAGTCATCTTGTGATTACAGTCAATAAAAATGAATTGAAGACCGAATGCGTGAACATAAATTACTTTGCCAACATACAAAATTTAACTTTGACTCAATTACATTTAACACCTTTATTTATTTAATCACACCACCGAATATATGTACGGGTACTTTGGAGCTCGAACCAAGAATGGGGCATGACGCGGATAGTAGAACATCCTACAGATACGTAGGTTGACTGTGATGAATAAGTAACTACTGACTAAGAACGTTTACTGAAAGTCTCAAGCAGATGATTCCAGTAGTGACAAGTCAATGAGACGTGGTGATATAAAAAAAACGCAGCTTTATGAACTGTCAACTCAAAAATCTGCGTAATCTTACGTATATCATAGCCTCAGCGAGGTTTGCTCGCTGTCTAGGCCTATTCCTCAGTAGCAACCTGCTGCTTTACAGTCAGAATTTATCCTAAGGCTAGGTTGTCACTCGAAATAGCGGCAATTCTTTTCTTCCTTACTTTTCCCGTCTCTTTCGGCATAAACCGTATAATTTTCCCGGTCGTTTCCTCTTCGGGTCACTGGATAAAAACTTACGTAGCCGCTGAAATATGGTTGCACGGGTTTGTGCTTTTACATCATATACATTTACGCACATTATTCCGCGCACGTCCCGGTTTAATTCCTTATTAGTTTTTTCTTCAGTGTTTGAAAATTGAACAGGACGGTGGAGACAGGTGTGACGTCGTTGGAAACGTTTAATCATTGATTTCCATGTAGGTGTCTTCAATATTAGAATTGTGTACATAACACATCCGGGATTATCGGAAATATAAAATCTACGTAAATAAACGTCAAACTTCCCGTATCCCGAGAGTACGTGTGCGCTGCGAAAATTAACTTCTAAAATTTTTAATTTAAATCTGTCAAAGCTTTCGGGGAGAACATAGTCTTCCACTACCCAGTTTAACATCTGTTCATCTTCGTTATTATGTTGCGAATGATATAGTCACTTACGTAAAGGTTCAAACTAAAAATATTGATATCGAGGAATTTGATATTCCCAACAAAACAGACATTTTTAACAAGCTTGTATTCGCAGATGGTGAGGCATCTATGAAAAAAAGATCCAATGAAAAGATGTTTGATGTAACATCAGCAACAGACAGAGGGATCGGTTCTATACAAAGAGGAAATAAGAAGAAATTTGCTTCGGTGTTCGCTAACAGCATTCAATTGTTGTTCGTTTTTTTGTTTTTTGTGTTTTTTTTTTATTGCAGACCTCATCCCCTTATAGGGACTAAACAAGACGCTCGTAGAATATAACCTCTCACTATGCAACATTGTTAGATCGAAGTCATCTAAGCTTATTGTAAACGTCGACGCATTTCTTGTGTGGAAATATTGAATACGTCGTAGAAATTTTAGCGGGTAATCAATGATTATGCTTAAGTGCCTGATGTGGGAAATTGGCTGACTAGTGACGGTTTTTTTCGCTTACAATTCTCCGATCTTCCAATTAACATTTGACAAAAGAAAACGTTAAATCGAGATTATTAACTGCTAGCGACGAACAATCTAAATTAATTCCGAGTCGTAGTATTTATTAGTGCCAAATGAAGCGCAAAGTAACGTATGCTAATTTTTTTTATTTGAAAAGTACATTAATTTATCCCTAAAGGGAATAATACAAAGTGTGAGAACAAAATCCTGTGGGTAACGCCGCAGACTAACCTCTATTATTTGTGTCCAGAATATCGAAGTAAGTGATGTGATTTTATCGATGACATAGAGGGGTTTACGTGAACATTTCTGAGAACTTCAACAATCACCAGACCGACCATACGGAGCTAGAAAATAAGCAGAGATGACTAAAAAGACCGTTTAAATAAACGATTAGAAGTAAAGTTTAAAATACATTATGAGAAATTCTCGTACAATTTACTACAATTAGCATAACGCCGGGCGAAATAGCGGATTAAAAAATAAGAGAGGCTGGATATTCCGACTAGATAATCTATACATCGATGGTTTGAAAAAAGAGACGATCGAACTCGCCAACATGAGAACCAACGATCGATGACGATTATGGTGCAACCGGAATATGAAGAAAAATTATTAGAAGTAAAATTATTAGAAGTAAAGACGTAGGCAGCGACCTATTGTCAGTGATTTATACGGTTCGAAATTTCCACGACCGTATATTAGTAAATTCTGCCGTTTTCCAACTCTGATTCTATTTGTCGCAGACAAACTGCATTTGAAGTAGAAGCTTTTTGGAAATTACAAATGCGCCATTAGGAAAAGCTCGCGATTATATACGTAAGCACACGCCTAGCATCTCTCGGCTCGGTCGCTTTTGCGGTGATATCAAAAATCGACATGATTAATAATGCCCGTCGAAGCTATTTATTAGGGTAAATTGACTATCTAGGCGAAGACCAAACTTCTATCTATATAGCAACATGCCCGTACACCTATACTAGTAATACGTTATTTACAAAGCTGATACGTGCTTCGAAGTATCTTTTAGGGTTGAGGAAAGCTTCACCTTTTATTAACCCCATCGCGTGAAAGTTTCATATATATATATATATATATATATATATATATATATATATATATATATATTTAGTTCTAACACACTTAATTCGAAAGGGAGTTGATAGTCTCTCGGTAGAGTTATCGTTGATTGTAGATTATTAATTGTTGATAAATAACGTCATTCTAACGCTTACCTTTTGTTGTCGCACGATATGTGAACTAGGGTTAAATTCCGTGTATATGCGCAGAATATTTCCGTGTAAGCTCCACTCGATAGACGCTACTTTTAACTAGTAATATACTCGACGTATATATATATATATATATATACTATCGAGGATTGATAATAATAATTACCAAATAATAATAACCGTTATTATCATTGTTCTTAACGAAGATAATCGCGTCGTACTTTGCAAAAGCAATAATCCTTCTAGGCTCGATGATGAACATAAATTTCGAACGAAACTAGGCCCCTATACGTGAAATTCAATTGCCGGTTACGATCGTATCTCCTCACCACCTTCTCTATCCCAGTCTTTCCTGCTCGCGGTTTAGTATCCTTTTCTTATTAGGTCGATGCAATAATTTAGTCGAAAGAAATCACTAGCGGGCATGTATAAATTTCAGATTGCAACGGGGGACTGTTAAAAAAAATTATAACGCCACTAAACGAAGCCTAGAAAGTAAACCAAATGAACGATATAAAACAGACAACTGGCAGATGTCAAATCATTCGTAAATATGGTATCGAGTATATCTTGACAATCAACCTATTCCGCGAGCTGATTCGGCAAAATATCTCGGAATGTATTTGGACGCTAGAATGTCATGGAAGGTACACGTAAAGATGAAAGTGTTACAAATCAAACGCAGAGTAGAAAATTTGTACTGGCTCATCGTTAGGCGCTCTGTATTGGATGTACAATGCAAAATATTGCTCTATAACCAGGTTATAAAACCTATATATGCGCTGCCAAGTCTAACAGGAATCCTCTACAGAAACGGCAGAACATCATTTTACGTGCAATTGTGGATGTCTACCTGTATGAAGACATACATCACGATTTACAAATGAATTTTGTCGATGTTGTTTTGCTGCAGCGCAAGAAAAGCGACTGCTTAAGCATGTAAATGCAGAAGCTCGTCAAGTTTTAGATACCAAAAACGATATAAGACGACTTAAACGTCGCCATCCAAGTGATCTTGTCTAGTAACAGCATTACTAATTTAGTAATTCAAGGAGTTCTACACGCTGGTGTATATGTTCACTTGTATTTTTCTTTGTCTCTGTATGTACTTATTTAATAGTAGTATTAAGATCGTACATAACAATATATTTAAAAAATAAATAAGTATTAAAAAGAACTTCTGGACACGATGTAACAATAATAATGGAAAGCATCGAGTATGATGGAGAAAGTCTAATTACAGAATTGACCGAACTATTTAATGGAATAATTATAGCCGAAGGGATTTGGCATAAGAAAATGGCAAAAAAGGAAAATATAGAAAATTACATGTTTTTCTTCACTACCCCAAATGAAAAATCATTGTCAAATGAACAGTTTATTTTTATCAATCACCGCTATCTTACGGTCAGATCACATGTTAGTTTTTACAGATGGTTAAAAAAATACGGTATCCCAACTCACTGGTGCAGCACTTCATATTCCTCATTTAAATTACACCAAACTGTTTAGATTCCCTAAATTTTGTAGTGTGTTTACATCAGAGGCGTTTGCCATTCTCAAACCCATTCAGTATATCAGAGGTAATACAGGGAAAATATTAATAGCAAGTGACTCTCTTAGTGTTCTTAAATGAAGGAACCTAGGTTACTCTACCATACTGTTATCTATAGTAGAAAATTTAGTTTATTTATACAATAACCATGCCCTGGTATTTTTCGTTTGGGTTCCCGCCCGTGAGGGTATTCGAGGTAATGAAGTACAAAATTTGGTGCATTGGAGGGTATTCTCATTCCGAGGGTTCCCTTCTCCTGTTTAGTAGCATCATCCGCTCGAGCAGACCTTCTTCATCGATGGAAGTCCATGTTTTGTAAAAGACGGTTTAACTTTTATAGATCCATCCAACCTAACCTCCCTTCCACATCCATTTTCGCTCTTACGCCTCCTAAAAATCTATCAGCTCGACTTTTTTTTTCAATCCTGGTCAGACTTCGTTCCAACCACAATTACCTTCCTAGCCATTTGTATTCTATCAATCTCACTCCATATACTGCCCTGTGCATGCGGGAAATATAGCCGATGCTAATCATGTGATTTTTGCTTGTTGTATACCAGAGGTATACCTTTATTTTAAAAAATTTTACAATTAAATATTTATATTTACCCCCCTACTCGGTGGCTTACTTATTGACCACCTGAATAACAACGATAACCTCACGGCTCTGGCCACTTACGTCTTTATTTCTAAAATTAGTCTTTAAGTAGTTTTTCTTTTTTTCTTTTCTTTTTGGATTTTTTTTAAAATTTTTTAACAGTGCACACAATGGGTAATTTTGGTTATTAGACTTAAGCCCAATTATTGTAAATAAATAAATAATAATAATAATAGAAAATTACACTCAAATTAATAACGAAAATGTTTTCTACGTCAATATGACCAGTTTAGAACGATTCTCGGGCATCGTGAAAATACTTTAAATATTTAAAAAAAAAAATCATTATCCTAAAAGTAGTATCTCCCATTGGAGAGGTTGCACATCGCAAAAGTACATGGGCATCTGGTTGATTCGAATAGTATGACGAAATCTTTAATTCCTCTATCCGTTGTAGCTAGTCCCATTTTATTTCTTCTTCCATTTCCTGCAATTTTACTCACCGTTCTGCTAAAACCCTTCATCGCGAAATTTACGGGCGATATATTTAATTTCTCTCCTTTTTATATCGACCATTAATTGTTCTGTCGATTTCGCGCATACTTCTCAGTTGCAATCATCTTATCCATCTACGGAATTCTCAGCATGCATCTGTAGGTTTTTATTTTTTAGTATACTCTCCATTTTTGCATAGAACACGGGGCACTGAGCAGAAAAGTCGAAATAATGCTGCACTAGTAAGATACTGAAAAAAAAAACACAGGCACAGATTTCACATATTTGGAAAACAACAGCTGGGTACGTAGTGAAATAAATAAAGCGGAAGCGTTCGCCGATCATCTCGAACGGGTTTTTCGGTTAAACGATATTATATCGAATTCAGATGCTAACTAGTCATTTCAAAAACTAAACGAAAATATTAAGCACTTTTTAATTGTGGAAGTAACTAATGAAATTTGCCAAAACATGAAACCTGGATATGATGAGATTATACTTCAAATAATGAATGAACTTCCAAGGAATGCGATTATTCTTCTTTTTACATACATATTCAATTCCATATTACGCACCGGATATGTTCGTAGGAAATGGAAATAATGCTGCTGAAGACAGGTAAATCGTAAAGTTGACCTTCGTAGTATCGACCTGTGTCTCTTGTTCCCACAATATCCAAACTATTTGCAAAACTTATATTAAAGCGGCTTATCAGTGAAATAAAACAGCTAATTTCAGACCAACAATTCGGGAAGCTCTTGAGGAAAGAAAATATTACTGCGAAGTATTGCTTTGATAAAGTTTGACATTCCGGTTTGTTCATTAAATTATATAAACAGTTTTCACATCGGTAGTATATTCGTGATTTAACCGATTTTGATATATATAGGCATTTACGAGCTCACGCACGATCGGGAATGGGTCCGTTTTTCACCACCTCAGATACCGCAACCATTTGTCCTTGCCGGAGTCATTAAGAATCCATTCTTACGTAGATAATACGTCTCTGTCCGCCTATATAATACAATTGTTACACACGTAGACCATTGGCCACTTATAATTTTTACGTGTAGTAATATAGACGCGATGATAGAGTCCTGTCTTCTCTAATATTATAACTATCATCATCTTCGTGATCATTGTATATATTAATCCTGATCACTTGTTCGTGGAACAAAAAAAAAAAAAAGAAAAAACAGTCTTCGGTTCACGTCCAAATTGACAGAGTTTCATCGCTTGTCTTCTTATTTAGCCATATTTTATCTATTCCGTTTACGGCACACACATAACGCTCTAGTTTTTAGGTTCTTAAACATTTTCATACATATATACGTGAAAGCGTTATTGCTACACATCTATTATCGCTTGTGTTTCAATTTCAACACCGCTAGTACACCATCTATCCTGTATAAGCGCACAATAACGATTCAACGATGCTTATTCCGTGTCAATGTGAGATATATGTATATATATATATATATATATATATATACAGATCTAGTTTTTCGCTAATATCGAGTCTACTTTTTTTCCACGCGTTTTATCACCGTGCCCCGTCAACGATACCGATAGCGATATAGTGTTCTTTTGCTTCGCGGACCCTCGCATGCTTTCTATTAAGAACTTTCCCTCTTATATACTTATAGACACGCTACATTCCGTCGTTGTGAACCTCTGGCAAATTTTCACTCCCTTTTTACTATAAACGATAATATGATGGGTAATAAATAATTTACAGTTTTCGTTATAAGTTCTAAGCGTATGTAGCAACACTCACATGCGCCTTATTCGTAAATATAGACAACTATGACGATAGGAAAATGCGGAAGTATAACGATCTGCATTGTAGGTGTATATTCTCAGTTTACTTGTATATATATATGTGTGTGTGTGTATGTAACATGTACATATATGTATGTCTGTGTACATAGAAGTGAATATCCGTCTTTTAACTTTATTTCTTAAATCAATATTTATATCACCTTTCAGTATCCGACAGATATTTATAACGATATCCTATAGCTCATATACGTCACCGAATATCTACTTCTTGAATCCTCTGTATGCTAATAAATCAAACAACTGTATATTTTGTAAGTTTATTAAAGTATCGCGTTATATTCTTCCGGATACACGACTATATATATATATATATATATATATATATATATATATATATATATGCAATAAAACCCAATTATTTGATTTTGTATAAATTTTGATGACGTAATTAATACATTATTTACTGGTAGGCCGAAAAAATTCAATAACTATAATAATACGCCCGAAATTGTGTAAGCTTCTGCTGACAAGTGTAAATTAACCGCAATATTACATTCATACCAGAAGCTGAAACCGCTGTAATATTCCTCAACTCGACAAGTCGTATTCTTATTGACCTAAATTTTTACCTAGATCTTTTACCCCGTAATCCTTGTTTCGATTGTGTATGAATATAGAAAGTCCGGATTTCTGTCTGTACGAATAAATAATATTCTTAAAATTGTATATAGAACGATAAGAAATTTTCGGATTTTAAAGTTTCCCGAGCTGATGATATTTATGCGGTCGATTGAAAATATTCGTCAGCAAATTATGAACGAATCAGATTTACTAAGGTCGGAATATGGATTATATTATGACACCCTCTTGGAAACTTCGACGAATGCAGAAATTCAATTCGAACCAGCTACGTACGATACAGTAGTATAGGTATACCAAATTTTATGCAAACAATTTTCGTTTATTAACGAGAATTAACGGGAATGCGGTTAAAGTTTTTTGGACGCCTACCAAGGAAAATAGGTTCACTCACGCATACCATCTTACGAGGAATACCAGGAGGATATAGACATCGAGGAAGGACTGTTTTCGATGGACGAATGGAATAAAACAAAAAAATGGACTCAGAAAAGGAGCAAAGAATACCATTGAAGCGAAGATCATTAATCATTAAGCCGATTTTAGAGAAAGAAAAACACTCGGTACAACCAATCTACAAAACACGCTGGTGTTATTTTTTTATCTAATGACAACCTTTGATCAAGTAAAACGCGGATATCTACTAAACAAGTTATAACAAATAGCTGGGCTATACATAAATGATCCGCCTGAAGCGGACAAAGTATGCAACATTATATACACGGATGCTGCTCAATATAGAAATTTCGATGTACTGAAAAGTGAAATGGAAAGGAATAGAAAATCACAAATATCTACACGAGACATGGAGCTTTAAGTTCAGGGGGCACACTGAAAGATGATAACAAGCAAAATGCTTACCACAAAACGGTATTTCTAGAAAATTGTTTTCATCTTGCGGAGAAAAACCAGAAATAGCGCAGATATCTGCTACGACCTTGTGTATATGAAGTAGCACGTCCTACACAACTGTAAACGACAGTATGCGTGTGATTACTGGGTGCTTTAAGTTGAAGAAATTGGAAAGCCTATTTAAATAGAAAAACATCTTCCTAAGTGAGGCCCAGATAGTAGCTGACGACGTGCAAAGAACTAATGTAGGCGAGGTGGTAGTAGCAGCAAGCTTACAGACGAGAATGAATTTTTTGAACACAACTACAACGATCTCACGTAAAAGAGCGGATACTAAAATGTGAAGATTACGCAATAAGGAACTCCCAAAAATATCCGGTTTCAATATTTAAATGTAACTGACAGATAGCCTTCAACGGAATATGCGCAAAAACCACAGAGAACGTGTCGAAGTGGCCTAAGAATCTAACCTACGATTGCGTGGAAATTCAGACCGGACCGCATAAATTACAGCCACGGAGTAATTTAACAATTTTATGGACGCCGATCGTAACGCTATACAGCAAGCGAAATATTGATTCGAAAAATTCGGTCAATTAATTAGCGTGTGCAAATTTAATTGCGCGAAAAATATATAATCATAATACGACGAATAAGAAATTTATAATAATATAAATGAAATAAATTATAACGTTGTTAAAAGTAAATGACGTCGACTTAGTCGTAATGCGACGCTATAATTCTGGAAATCTGCAAAACCGGACATAACGTTGAAATTCTTCCTCGAAGTAATTCTGCTTTTAAGCATTTCCTGGTTGTCATTATTATTTTCGAGCGGACAACCTCATTCTGCAGGTATCGAGACTTCTCCATTTAGGTTTAAATTCAGTTTCGGCATTACTAATTCCGAACATAATCGTTATTATAGCTTTCGCGTTTAGGAACCCTAGTATCGTCAGGGTCGTATTTCAACTTTTGTCGCCCCTACGCCACACAAGTGGTGCCGCCCCATGTAAGGCCATCGATTTTCCAAAATTTTGTTACTCAAATATGTTGGTTCGGTTACAAAATTTTATTTTCTGAAAAGTGTTTTACTATTCTTAAACACAAAAATAAAAAATTTAAAGTCTATGGTATGAGTAAAATAAAAACTTTTTAAAAATAATCCATTTTTGTATTTACTGTATAATAAATAATTTACATTTGAAAACTGAAAAACCGTCAGCAGAAAAAATGCTGACATTGATTTGCGAAAATGAGTATGATATTGTTTATCCTAATGTCCAAATAGCATTGACTATTTTTTTGAGTTTGATGGTATCGAATTGCTCGGGTGAACGTTCTTTTTCCGTGTTGCGACGCGTGAAAAATTATCTACGTTCTACGACAAGTCATGAAAGACTAAATGCTTTAGCATTGTTATGCATCGAAAATGATTTGAATCGACGAATAAATTTTGAAAATTTGATCGAAGAATTCGCCTTAAGAAAGTCAAGAAAAATTGTACTATAAAATAATTACTTGTATTTTTTGTGATAAATATATCTGATTTAAAACTAAAAAAATTAATTTTTTTTGTTAACAAAATTTATTTTTGGTCCTACATGCCGCCCTCCCAAAATTTGCCGCCCTATGCCATGGCATTCTTGGCATTGGGGGTAATACGCCCCTGAGTATCGTCGTTTTTTCTGGTTTTGTCATTTCCAAACTTATCGCGTAGACTTTTGCGAACGTAATAGACTCGTACAAGTCTAGTTCGAAATGTGTTACACGTAAGCCCGTTAGTTACGTATCATTTTTCGGTAAATATCGCGATGGAATTTGCTAAGGCCGAACGTGTCTGCGTGCGTTTTCAAATCGAATCATCTTCTTACCAAATGTCAGCCGACTGCTATTACCATTGAAACAATTCCAACTTTATCATCGCCCGTTTTTATACGATATTTGCCAAATAGGCGAGAACGACGCTTTTAAAATGGAAAGTCTTTGTACACGTGTATGCAGTGCTACACGATTATAATAAAAAAAAAAATATCTTACATCATCCTATTTGGTTTACCGATATATATATATATATATATATATATATATATATATATATATATATATATATATATATATATGTATATATATGTATACATGTATGTGTGTTTATATTTATATATAGAAGTTTATTTCTTTGGTTGTTGGAAAGATTGATACAACAACTGAAGTTGGTACTATTTTCGTTATTTTAATATTCGCGTCATTCTACGAGCCATTTACTATCGGTGGATAGATAAAAGCTGTTACATCCATCTATATCCATCCACTTTCTATTTTGGACAAATAACTGAAGTCACGATATTCATCTCTTCTATATAGTATGCAGTAGTAATAGTAACGTGTAGCAGTTTCATATCATATCATATATATATATATATATATTATTTATATATATATATTATATATATATATTATATATATATATCATTTCTAAACTCGACAGTAATAATAGTATTAGTATTAGTTGCGGTAGCCGTGCTGTAGGCACATTCCCTGAATGTTAAAATCCCACTTGTGAACTGGAAATATTCTAAATTATCACCACTATGATATATTCCTGTTTTGATGGCTTCGCGTTTAAATGACAATTTGTTTTATCCTTTCAAATACCTTCCATTCAGTAAACCATCTATAAACGAAACATCTGTTACTAAAATTGACTAGATTAACTTGTTCAGTAGGATCTTAATGTCGTTCAATGAAAACTAATAGCTTTCTTATAATTTATTCGTAAATTTCACATCTATTTCTTCATTGACGCGGCAAAGTATTCGCGATGTGAATCTATCTTCGTACGAGTATACCAGATAAACTGCGGGGTCAAAACGGATTAGAACGCGAAAAAAATTAGTTCTGATAGCTTCAAAAGCATAACAAGTTGACCGGAACAATTAAAAAACCCAATCAAAAATCATCCCGCGTCGCCTCCTCAATGATGAGTCGTTTGGCTGGTCCTTACGAGGATTGTCAGGAGACGTCACTTACCAAAGTTCTATAGGATCGTAAAATTATTTTATTCGGTTATTATTCAATTGAAAATTAAATGGACTGACAAAGTAACTCGGTACTGGAGAGAGGATTGATGAACAAAGAAACATACTGAAGAAGATTACACAGATGAGGCTCAAATGGATCGGTCATATATTACGAGACCTGATCAAAATATCCTGAAAGAAGTAATTGAAGGGAAGATTATCGGGAAGAAATCACGTGAGCGACCAAGAATAACCCTGGTGTATACCATACTGGAAGATGCCGAAACATCGACATATGCTGAGGCAAAAAGGAAAACAGCTGACCGGCTTACACGGAGGCTGTTGGTGCATGACCCGAAGCCTAGGGGCTGATACACCAATGATGATGATTATTCAATTTTATAGTTATTTTTTTCGAGTAGCCGAATTAATGTTGAAATTTAAACTGAAAGTTATTAATTAACCGTAAAAATATGAAAAAGTTTGAATTCAATTTTTCCATTTCTGTTTATTTTTCTTCCTTAAAAGCGAACGTACTGATAAGTAGTAGTATGAAAACTATGTCAACAAAATACTCATTGAGGAAAGAAATAAAATATAAGATTACCGAGAACTAAGCGGACAGATAAATATATTATAGACTAAATGTTAAACGAAATGCCAGATAACATCTTAAAACGAGCCAGTTTATATAAACAAAACAAAAGCTAATAATTTGGCTTACGGATGAAACAGTTGTAAATTAAATAATAAAAAATAGCTTCAATTAATTAAATCTATAAAAATATTGAAAAAAAATTACTATAATAACGAAAATAAAAATAATTCATTAAAATCAAGCGGCATTGTAACTATTTTATTATTATTATTATTTTTTAAATATATTGTTGTGTACGATCTTAATACTATAAATATAAATTAGATATATATGCATGGGAGATTAAACACAGCGACAACATCGATACTATAATAAATATAAAATCAGATGTGGGAGTGAAAATGTGAAAACTAATTGTGTTTATGAATAATAAGTGCATTAAGAAATCACTGGTAATTTTATTTTATAAGTAAATGCAAATGCTTAACAATTGTAAAACGTTAATCATAAACGTGTATGCGTGTTACTATATAAACGTGCATGTATTAATATAAGTTTAATCAAATATATGATTAAAAAAAAAAGAAAAGTTGTATTTGTAGTAAATAGTGGTTATTTTTGTTAGCAGTCGATAGAGGTAATTTTCTTTCTCTCTTTCTAAACCTCACGTATATATATATATACGTAATAATAATAGTAATCTTCATTATCATCATATTTCGTCCGGTTTTTGATAATATACTGTGCTTCCTGCGTTAGTTTTCGAAAGGATGAGGTACGACTTTTTCTTATTCCCGTTCGAAGGAAAATAAATTTTAAACAAGTGCCCGAAATCTAGGAGAAGATTACGAATTAAGGACGTTATTTCCGTCTAAATATACTAGAGGAACTGAGGAGGGTAGTGGCGGTAAATTGAGGCGGAAAAACGATCCGCGGTATATTAAATAATTCATAAATCTGGCAAAGGAGTAACCCAAACTTGTTCGATGATTACTTATAAATTCCAGCCGTAAAAGTTGGCCGATTCAACTTGGGTCGTTTATCGCGCTTTAAAAGTTCATTATCAAAATATCGAGACTCGATTCTTCGACTTTCATTACTAGTCGTTGGTAGTAGTTATAATAGTAATCGTATATATATATATATATATATATTGTTTAAAGGGTGGGTTCGTTTTTCAAATTGAATTAAAACTCAGCGAAGCGAGATTCAAGTACCATATTTCCTTAAGAGAAAATTTTTACCTCTACACACAGACACACACACACCAAACCACACCAGTATTTACATTGGGAATAACGGCGCATTATATTTCACTCGGCATAATCTACGTCGTTTAATATGGAGATTGCCGTATTTTTTTTTATTCCGATGAATTTTCGAAGATACTTCTACTGTACAATAGAGCTTCGAAATTTCGAATAAAACTTTTTTAATTTGCACTTTTCTTTAGGTAATTTTTTTAAAAAGAATTTTCATATTTTCTTCTTTATATATATATATATATATATATATATATATATATATATATATATATATATATATATATATATATATATATATAAAGGAGGAAAATGCACAAACGCCTGATTTAGACATTAATTTTCGTATTGGAAGTGCGTAAAATATGTTAATAATAAAAGTAAGTAAATTTTTTATGCAGTGTTTTAATTATCTTTTATATACGATGTACTCCTGTGGTGAAAAATTACCACCAGATTTAACCATATATATAATATACATATATATATTTATATATATATAATATACATATATATATTTATATATGTATATAATATACATATATATATATATTTCATTATCTAAATACTTTCCACTCCACTATTTAAGACGTACGTAGTTGGCGTTATATCAACCGGTCTTAACATATGGCATATTGAATTTGGGTGGAATATCGAGATACCGCATTAAACCGATTGAAATTTTACAAAATCATGTGTTAAAAGTGAATAGTGGCGAATGTAGAAAATAAATTTCTATCTGTATCAGATTTATATACGTTCATTTTTCGCTAGAGTTTGTTCACGAAAATGGTAATAATTTCGGCATATAAATGCCTAATGTAAACACTCGGACAGGAGGTACAACAGAGGCTATAGTCCCTCATTATAATAAGAGAAGAATTGAGGTTGCGGACAATTTATGCCGGTGCAGCGGAGTACAATTGCCTAGAGAACTAAAAACTGATCTAATTAATTGTGAATTAAGACGCCTTCGACGAACAAAACCAGATGATTTATAATAGATTTAATACGCCTTTAGCGAATAATATCGCACGACTTATTAGTTCGTATGTATGTAACTGTACATATATATAAATATCTAAAGTTACGGGTTCTATTTTATAATTAATACTTATTTATCTCATAGATAAGATTGTATTATATTAACAATTACAATAATAAAAAAAAAAATTAATTACGAAAGAAGGCGAAGGAAATAATTAACTAAATATCCGCCGTTAAGACGAAAAACGTGTTAAATTATGACAGTTTTAACTAATTAATTATCAAAATTTAAAAATTAAAGCGATTCAATACGTAGCGCATTTTATAGTAGGGATAAATTCACACGGTTCAGTTTTCTGCATGATTAACTGTTCATTTAGGAAAGTCATGGTATATCAAAGCTACGTGAATTTCCAATAATTAAGTAAAAGAACACAACACAAAAAAATCGAAAATAATACAAAAAACAAAAACAAAACGAGAAAAAAAAACAAAACGAAAAAAAAAACCACTTCGAAATTAATTCCCGATACAGAGCTGGCCAGAGCTGCGCGAATATTATTGTTACACTACCAGTATTTATTGCACAGTTAACGTTGCCGTCAAGTACTGGTCATCATCATGTCCGCACTACTTACCTATATATTATTTTGTTGTACATTGTAAATCATAATATGGCGCTATAGATAAACACACATCCGGGAGAATTGATTGCAATCGCTTTGTTGTCACGTCACAATTACGCGTGTTTTTGTATCGTACTACATCATATGGCATTATGTGTGGTGGTTTGCCACTTCGACCCGATGATAATATTAGGATAATTTTGTATTTTTATTTTCTAACGATGACAATTTTTATCGAACTCGCTACCTTCCGTATTCCGTGCTCTAACCACTAGGCTATACCGACGTATCGATAATTTTTAATTTAAAAATATATATATATATATATATATGCGCGATTAATATGAATGCGCATATACGCTAGAATCTTGAAGAAATAATCAGCTTTAAATTACTACTTTCATTAATTTGATATGAAGGCATCCTACATTTCGAAATAATACGGTGTGCATTGAATCAATTCGTTTCTGATTAGAGTATCGACGATAGGGAAAAACCTTGAATGTACGTAAGTACTATACGGTATTATCGTGATCATCGATATGAACTGTAGAAAGTCATAAATTTAAACATATTACACATTATTACTATTATTATTATTATTATTGTACTAACTTGGTACGTTATGGTTTAAAATATTTACCAGCGAGAAAATATATTATTTCTTTAGCGTTTTCAAAAAACAATCTATTTCAAACGAAATCGTATATATATCACGTAAATATAGCGGTGGAAAAATATTTTCCTACGCGGAACAAGACCGGTAAAATATATTTCGTTTACTACTACTACTACTATAGGTAGATAATAGGTCTAGGGATGGAAATTTTCTACACCAGACACCCCATCCCGTAAAACTACTATATATGTATGTATATATGTATATATACATGAATGTATTATGTACGTGCTGCTGTTAGGTAATGTGAGGAAAAATGGAGTAATAATGACAGTTACCTCTGAAAATCCAGATAAATGGAAGTTTTCGGTGTTTTATTTTTATTTCAATATCTTTAGTGCAATATAGATACGTACAACACACATTGTTAGCTTCTCGTACACTAACATTATATAGATTTTCTTTTTCTATAAGCTCCTATCTAGTTCTAACAGTTAGTATATATGCCAGATAGAACCTTTATCGTGCATATAAAACGTTGCCTTAGTTTTAAAATCGTTAAATATAGAGAGATGTACATTTGTGTGCTTGTATAGACGCTTCAGTTTTTCAACGGATATATATATATACATATATATATATATATATATATATATATATATATATATATATTTATATATATATACATATATATATATGTAATAAATGCAATACTGTATAAGATGGAATTGGAAAAAGAATAATAGCTACTGTCATACATAGATGACGCAAAGTACCCTGCATCTTTTGTTTACATTTCTGCGAGTATGCAACATTTCGTTGTTCGAAGTAGATAATCATACACACTATTATGATATTCTGTTGCGTATATTTTGCAAAAAGCATTTATACCAAGTAACGTATACATATTTTATGTACAAACCTATAAAATTCGAGTTTTCTGTTTCTCTGAAAGTTACTGTTTTCTGCTTTATCTTCTACATTCCTATATAGTTTACTTATGAAATTGTATATATATACATATAGAATAGTCTAGTGGCTAGGGCATGGTCTTCTATACGGAAAGTACCCAGCTCGAATACGACCGCCGACGAAAAAATTATCATTATATAAATAATCCTAATATTAAAGCGTGGAAGGCAATTGCAAACGACAACGCGCAACACCATATGCGCGCTAGTTACAATACAGTACGATACAAAATACACGCGGAGCTGCATGGTGTCGTGACAACAAAGCGATTACAATCAGTTCTCCCGGGTGTGTGTGTCTATCTATGCTATCGTCATATTATGATTGGCTTGTACGTTACTTACACGGTACAATAAATTATGTACAGGTAAGTAGTCGCCTATCTCCGATACGGAGGCGGCACTTAATTTTATATATATATATATATATGTATATATATATATATGTATATATATATATATGTATATATATATATGTATGTATATATATATATATATATATACGCGTGAAATACAAATATATGTTATATATATAAAGTTGTACGTCTTCCAATTAAAAATTAGCTAAGAGCATTGCCTGAACGATTCCGATCATCGAGAATATCGCTTGAGAACTGACCTAGTGAATTATTTCAAGAAGCCAATACGCTGTTGTTTACTATTACCTTTCTCAGCTTATCTTCGTTTACTAGAAATCCGGTACAGATTTAATTGAAAAGAGAACTGGCTTCTTCGAAGGTGAATTACTATTGAGTAATTCTTGTTCCTAATGTTAACAAATGATTCTATTTAATCTGAAGATTAATAACAAATCGGCTAAGCGACGCGTTCTGGCAAGCCAATACTGAGTGGCTTACGATTGCTAACCTCGGCTTTTCTCGAATCTTTTTATTTAGTTGATGCATTGCTAATATTTACGTCATTTAGCATATCTAGACACATATGTTTTTAATTTGTTTTCTATCGTTTTTCATATTGCGCAAGTATTTAATTGTTTGGCTGGGTATTTACGTAAGCGTGTGTGTTGTGTGTGCAGTGTTCACTGGAAATCTAAATGGATTTTTTTATATATGTACATAGATGTAAATGTATGTATGTGTATATATATTGTTCCCACTTTTTCGTTTCATGTGATGTTCAACTGATGTTACCCACATCATTTCTGATAGCCTCTTTCGTATTTTTTTTTTTTCAAGGAGAATTTATTATTACATCTTAATATAGCTAATAAGCCTCTGTTATCAGAATGTTCCAGCACTTAACACTAAATTATCTAAATATAGCAATAATTACGATGTATTAGGTTTAATTATGTTTTTTTTTTATACACCACTCCGGTCTGACGACACCACTATTGGTGCCGATAACATATGAGGTAACTGTTATCTATATTACATATGACGTAACTGTTTTCTATATTGTCCATCCCCAATAGGACAAACAACACCGATGATGAACTACAAGATAGTTGGTATACATCAGTGAACATTAACTAGCGCCAACAAGTGACATCTTGATTGTTTTCATCAGTTATGTGCTTACTTAACAGCTAAAGCACGCTGAGGTAACTTTAACATGGTTAAGTAAAGCCTAAAATATTACTCGACTGCTTTCTCTTAAGTATTCTTGCTGGACATCCTGGAAGCCCTGGTCGATGGATATCGGCATGTAAACATTTTCGTTGTCTTTTGTATCGTTAAAAAATCGTTTACAACGATGTTTATAATATTCCTGTACATACGGTACACGAAGATCGGTATGTAGAGTCCAGTTTGACACGTAATACGGAGCATCTGCTACTCGCTTCATATTACTGTTGGATGCTGCTCCATATATTTCAATACCGTACCTCCAAATTGGAGCAAGTATCGTCTGATAAATTAAGTTCTTACAGTAGAGATTGACTTTGGATTTTTTACCAATTGGTGGCTGTAGCTTATAGATTCTTTCCATGATCCGTTGTCTTAAGTTCGCTACATGGGGTCCCCGTGTAAGTCGACTATTAAGTACTAATCCTAAGTATTTCACCGAATTTGATGCAGGAACCATAACTCATTTGTGGATAATTACCGGTATTTAAAGTAAATGTGACTTGTTGGCTTTTACTTTGATTATTTTCCATTTAACAGCCCAAACGTTAATTCTATTGAGATGTTCCTGCACCATTATTGAAGCGTATATTGGATTTTCATGAGCTGCTCAGCAAAAGTGCCCATAATTGTGGTATTTAGCACTAGAATATCACCCGTATATAGCGAAAACAACACTGGCCCAAGTATACTCCCTTGGGGAACAGACGCTCGGATCAGGTACAATACTGATGCCACTCAAATGCGGAACAGATGCGATCGGTTATTCGATGAACCTGGTGGATAGTCGAGTGATTAGTTCGAAAACCAAACTGATGATCTGGGATTAGATTATTTATGGTTATTACCTTCTGTATTCTGTCGTGTAATATCATTTCAAATATTTTACCCAACATACTTAATAGGCTAATTATAAGATGTTAATTTCTGTGGATTGTTTTGAGGTTTTGGGATCAGTCGAATGATTGAGTCTTTACACATTTGTGGGAAGTAGCCGGTTCTGAGCATTGCATTAAAAATATTGTGTTAGATATAGTACCGATTTTGTTGTCAAATTTTTCATTATTTCAGCTGTTATTTGATCACTACCGGGTGCTTTTTTTAGTTGTAACTTTTTAATTTTTGTTTGTACCTCGATACATGTTTCCTCGGTAATGTTAATTGAATTGGGCTTTTTGTAAATACTGTTCGACTTTATTTTCATGTTTGGTATTCATTAAATCGGTGTACGGTTGGAAAATATTGTATAAATGCAATACAAATGTATCAGCCTTATCCTTATGTGTCATTGCCCATTCTCCATTTGGTTTTCTAATGGAGTATTGTTTTGGTTTATCTTTTAAATATGACTTAGTAGCCTTCCATACAGTCATGTCCTCCGGATTTAATGATGTAAAGATTTGAGCGTATCTTTCAGATTTGTATATTTTCACTTTTAACAAGTTATGATAATGATTGAAAGATCGTTTCAAGGAAGGTGTTCTATTTCGTTGCCATTTACTTCTTGATCTTCGTGACAACTGAATTAGTTGCCTAATTTCCATCGGTAAATTAAAATCTAACTTTCCGTAGTTTACTTTTATAGGCTGCATACTTACTTGTATAAGCGTTTATTTTTAACAAACGATTTAACTGCTTCATTAATTTTTTTAGGTTCTTTTAGACGGACGTTTAATTTGATCTGATGATCGATGTAGTTTAAAAATATTTCCCAATTTGCGCTCCAATTTGTTAGAGGTATACGATCTTTATTTATGGTATGTGTAATACAGACACTAGCTATTACTGGGGTGCGATCTGAGCTTAAAAGTGGCACCATATTACGTGAGTTATTAACAGGGTGCATATTTTTTGCTATGAAGAAGTCAAGTACTTCTGGGTTACGATTAGTGTGTTTTGGCCAGTAGGATCTTTTGGTGCAATAACTGTGAGTTTATTATCAGTAATTATATTTTTAATAACTTTTCCTCTATAATTACCTCTAACGCAATTCCACCTCTGGCGTTTAGCGTTGAAGTCTCCTCCTATTAGTATTCTTGAACCAAGCCCCGTTAAGATATTCTTTAATCGTTCCTTAGGAATGATTACATTCGGATGACCAACTATAACTGCTAAGGTAAAATGAATTTGAATGTTGTTTAAATGGCTAATACTTGACAGGCATAAGTAATTTCAGTGTAGCAATGACAATGATTTATCTTATTTCGAATTAGAATGGCAAACCGCTCCATGAGATTTTCCATCAAGATGTCAGGCATAATAGCCAACATATCCACTGATATTAAAGCTTGAGTTCGAAATGAGATGTGTTTCACACAAAAATGCTATATCTATTCTATTATCATATAGGAATTGTTTCCTCTGAAACGTGCCATTGCAATTCCAAAGCATAATTGCTAGGTTATTTTTTAATATCGTAGTATTTATTATGTCCGTCCTATTAATTTATCTAGGAATTTATTTAATAATGTAAATAGCGGACTTATTAATCATTTAAATTCATTTAACATTTTATCTAAAGCACTAGTAATTTGAAGCGTAAATTGTTTCATTGAGTTCTGATTATTTAGAGTAGTACAACCGGTTTGAGGTGGTGTGGTATTGTGATTCTGAATTTCATGTGGCGTAGTTTTATGATTAAACCGGGGATTATTAGGAGGACGATTATTTAATTGTAGTGGCGGATAATATGAGTAATTTAAATTTTCTAATCCTGTAGAATGTTTGTTAGTACGTGTAAACTTTTCTTGTACTTCCCGTTTATATTCAGGACATCCCGTCTAATTTTCAGGATGCTCACTCTTACATAATAACTGATATTGAACAGTGAGTTTTCTCATAAAAAAACTATCAGTTTTTTATATTTATTTTTAGTTTTAATTTTATCATTCTGGAATTATCATTGATCCTTCGCTGAATACGTTATTGTTATTTATAATGATAATATTTCAATGTATTTTTATGTTTATTACTTTGTGTATTGGTCTAAATATACTTTACTATCATCTGTGTCAAGCGTATTTTTTTTGTGTTGTATGTCAGTGTATTTTGCATTTTACGCTGTTAATTTAGTCCCTTTCTTGAAATACCACTCTACTGGTTTTATCTCCAGTTGTGCTGTACGTAAATATTCCCGAAACTTGAAAACGATATTTCCTCTAAAACATGCCCTTGATCGCTAGAAAAACTCCACCTACCCTCCTACCGACTTTATAACGATGATAAGCAATGTAAGCCTCGATTTAAAAATTCATTGTCGTATAACCGAGTTTCAGTGAATCTTACAACATCGAAGTGATTTCCACACATTCCTAAATAAAGCTATTTTAACTTTGTATTTAATCCTCGAATATTTTGCTAACACATTTCAAGTCCCAATTGTGTTTTTTCTAAAATTTTATGTTTCCTGGATGTTGAACCTTACATTCGGTGGTTTATACAAAGAACTTATAGCGCGTTTATTCAATTCCAAAGTTACGATTTCAATATCATCCTTTTTTTTTTCAACGCGGACTGTTTCGATCCAAATTAATGCGCTTTCATATTTTATACATTAAATCTTCTACACGCTATAAGGAGTCTTTCACTATTTCTGTTAGTTCTTTCGTGCGCTGAAAAATGTAAAAGAATTTTCTTATACATCCTTCCTCTTCCAATTTGACAATTAAAGTCGCCTAATAAAATCTCGATATTTCTGTCTGGAATCGTTTTTTCGATTGCTTTTATTATCTATTGACAATTTATGTTTTGTTTTCGCCGCGTCAAGTTATCGAATCATTTATTCGTTGATTTAAAATCTGTAATTATAACCATTTCGATACTGACAATAAACGATATTCTAATATTCCCTTCGTCTTTGTATGTGTGTCGAGCTTACCTTTCAACATTCTATATAGTCGTCTAAATTCCATATATTCACTCGCGGACATAAAAAATTGAATCCGATTTTCATTCGAAACATTCAGTTGTTTCAGTTTAATCTATATATATGTTTTATTCATCTTCATTTACGTGCACACGAGCTTCAAAAGAAAAAGCCACGGAAAAGTTAAGATTCTACAATTCGGATAGGTTATAGTGGATTTGAAATAAGCGAATAATTTATTCATCGTTATGTAGGAGTTCTTTCAAGGTAGACAAATGAACGTGATTATATTTAGTCCAATAGAGTATGCTGAACGGTGAGAAGCGAAGACAGGTTTCCGCATATAGACGATGTGGATTTACTCGGTAGGAATGATGGAGTAATTCATCTTGCTCCAGAAAATATTCTCGTCAATGCCACTTCGACGCAGTAAGACTTTTATTAAATCGAACGAAATTTCATTTTTTAATCCGTAAGTAACTTCCGTACACCGCGATTACATATATATCGACTTGGAATAAATTTTAAGATTTATTTCCACAGTTGGTAAAGCATAACTAATGCTATCTAAAAAAAAAAACAAAAAAAAAAAACGCGCAATTTCTAGCGGAACTGAGTCGAGTATAAATAAATATCACGTAAGTGGAGTAAGGGTGGTCGGGAAAAAGTAGGATAAAAACTTTCGACTACTAAAATGTGGTGAAAAATGGTGATACATCATTAAGGATCAGTGTCGGCTTTTATATTGCGCATGAACGAATGTAAGAGTAAAGTGATTTATATACTGACGAATGAAAAACATCTAGAGTGTCTTATAAAAAGAGTCGTTCGAACGAGAATATTCGACTCAAACGATATTCCTTACGACTACGTTTATTATTTCGTATTGCATAGATTATTATTTATCAGTTTTCATTTGATGCGTTCGGGCAAACTATGTAAACAAAAATTAAATAATATTTTTTTTATTATTTTAACAGTTAATACGATCTTAAGAGTACGCTCAAATAAGTATTAAAATTATATGGCGTAATGCTTAAAACTGGTGTTAAACATAAAGACGGGTGCGAAGCTTCTTACTAACTTCCGAATAATCTTGAAGCGAAAAAATTGCTCGACATCGAACTCGATGCTCGCCGTTTGAAACGACTGAAACCGCACGGATTTAGCATTAAGTACTAATTATATATGATATATGTAAGTTATGTAAATAACATATAGATATACTTCTGCGAATGATAACCAAACCGTGTCAATTTTTTTTATTACGTAACATCTTTCGGCGAAACAGATTTGACGACGCCGTTAAAGTGTGGCAGATAATGTAATAAAGTGAATAGAAAATAAATACAATTTCGGTACTTTGATAGAGACATTCTTTATATTGCCATACTCATATGCCAATCAGATTTTACATTGTCTCGCATCTGCCATTAATTGTAACGAAGATATGTTGATGCGATTTTTAGTAATTTCCAGCCAATCTGCCATTCTTTTTCCTGGACTTCCTTTTCCTTCTATCTGCGATTTTATGATAATCTGTAAAATTTCGTACTTTAACCCTCTTATGACATGACCAATGACACATTTCTATTTTGATATTCCGTAGCAATAGGACTGTATCAGCTTTCTTTAAGACATCTTTGTCGGACATCTTTGCCGTCCAAGGTATCTTCAGCGTTCTTTTTCATAGCCTCGTATCGAATGTTTTCAATGCCAAAAGAGACAGCGAGATGAAGAAATGCCGGAGTAAAAGAAAGAAGAAGAAACACCATTGTGAAGATATTTTTAAGTACGCCGTTAGTCGGACAATTCGAAAGAGAAGAAAATAAACGCAATGAATAAAATAAATAAATAAAATAAATAAATAAAATAAATAAATAAAATAAATAAATAAAATAAATAAATAAAATAAATAAATAAAATAAATAAATAAAATAAATAAATAAAATAAATAAATAAAATAAATAAATAAAATAAATAAATAAAATAAATAAATAAAATAAATAAAATAAATAAAATAAATAAAATAAATAAATAAAATAAATAAATAAAACCGTTGTCGAAATTAAATTAGGTTTTCGATAATAAATCGAGGAGATATAATAATGTCCATATCGCCGAAATAAAATTAAAAATCGCCCCATTCTCAGCTAATCATAAGATTGTGATGTGTTTTCCAAAATAATAATGATAATCGATATACTAAAATTATTCGTATTAAGGTAATTCATCTACCTACGCTATTCATACATACAAATAGTTGCTGTGTAATTCTTCGAATGGAAAACAAGATGAACTTTACCATCTTATTTCTTTGAACGGCATATGCAAATATTCGTATAAATTTTCCAAACTATAAATGTTACACACACGATAAGCTTCGCGGCAGTGGAGATGTTGTTCAGCTTATCAATAAAAACATCAAACATAGCATTTTAGTTAGTCACCCTTTAATACAGACGTTGGGTTTTGTATCCCGGTAGAACAACTAGCGGAGCGCAAACTATTCCAACATGATGGATACGATTCACTTTCATTTACAAACTTCTTAAGATCCGAAGCGTACGTGAACATGACATTCTCTCATTGATAAGAAATAAATATAAAGTTATACTTATTGAAGATATCAATATAGCTTGGAATTGTTTCAACAATAACCCTGCTGGAATTATGTTGCTTAACCTATGCACTCGAGCGAACAACAAGATTCTCGCACACCACGCGAGCCTATACATATTTTCCAAATCGTTCGAATTTGCAGAAATATTATTTTGGATCTTATGCTAACTAAATATATTAATAATATTACCACGCCTATTTCTCTAAATCGCATATCCTCCGATCGTAGTAATCCGATTTATAATATCCGGAGAACATATTTTTTACGATTACACCAAAACATATTAATAACAGCGTTAAGCGAGAATATGAGACTATAACCGACATTGATACTATTGAATCGCGACTTACTAAGTTAACTGATATCCTTAATATGGCCGTTGAGCTTTTTATTACTAAGAGCGAGACGCTCTTTCCAACGTTATTTCGATAATGAGAAACTTATGAGTTTTATATTTATCGAATCTTTAAAGAATTAATCGATTCGCATTTTAAAGTAGAACTAAGAAGATTGTGTTGTAAAATACGAACACGACCGGTGTGGACGAGGAGATTACTGAACTACTTCCTAGAATATCGGAAAAGTTCGAAACCACGCGCACGCGATTATGAGTAGAAGAACGTCCTGGAAAACAGAAAGGCGATATACAAAATGGCGCGTAATAAACGAAGAAATATTAAATTGCTCTACAGGTTCTAGAAGTAATTTTATATTTATTTTATAATTATTCATTCATTCATTGACACATTTGTACATTCGTCCTTTCGTTCGTTTATTCATTCACCATTCATTCGTTCATTCATTATTCACGAATTCTATATATACATGCGTGTATATTACAGTATACAAACGTCCCGGAATTTTTTTTACGTAAAAAGCTTCTTTAACCGTTAGTGTCCTAAAAATTTAAAATTATCAACTAAGTTAACGAATTTAAAACGAATTCAAAACCAAAGGTAGGAAAACTGCGTAGCCGCCTATCGCCGCTAAATTGCAGATCATAATAATTCTAAGCACTCGACTAAAATAAATGAAAAATATACAATTCAACATACGTACAAATACATACAAAAATATAAGTACATAATTCATACTGAAGCATATACGATAGAATACTAATGTAAGTAGTGATAGTTATGATGAGTACATTCTTCTTTAGATTTAGCTCGATACTAAAATATACAACGAAAAAGAAGATAAAATCGCTAAAAGTTTTTTCTTGATGAAAAATCACAAAGCATTTCCGCTGTTAGGCCATTATCGAGTAAATATTAAAAAAAAAAAAAATAAGTTAAAATCTAAAATGAAAAAAAAAAATAATTTACTATATTAAAATTACAAAAAATTCAGCAGAATGATGTTCTGTTTTTTAATATTCACTCGATAATCGCCTAACAGCCGAAAAGCTTGCGATAGAATATAAATAAAACAATCTTACAGCGAATGTCTGAAAAAACTTTTAGTGATTTTAACTTTTTTTTTCTTGTTAATTTTTATAAAAATCACTGCATTCCACATTCTTAAAATAACTCAACGCTGTACGGGTATTCGACAGTGTGCTCAAGGTAATATTGTAAAAATAACATAGTAAAATGAGCGTGTAGCCAGAATGCGTATCACTATTAGGAAGCTTTTATGCTCTGGTCGTTTATAGACGAGAGTGAATGTGTGTGTGTGTAATTTAAAGTGAATATAGTCACTTTCCGATAGTTAATCATAATTTTTATATTATCATTACCTTTATTATTATTATTATCGTTATATATTCACCCTCCCCTGCGGACTTACCGAATATTCCTTTTAATATAACGTCCTCCCTATTTTTTTTCGAATGACGAATTTTTAAATTACATTCGGTCGAACGTAAATTGTCATCAGCATCATCATCATCATTTTGCCAATATGGAAGCACTTCCGCCGACTTATTATATATATATATGTGTGTGTAAGTAATTTAATGAAGATATTTATAACCAACTGGGTTGAATTTTGCCAAATGATGCTTCATTTCGGATGATATGTTTCATTAAATATTAATTCCTATTCTATATACGTCCGAAGCTTATTATCCCTATTTCGTAATACGCAACATGGTTTGCACAACATTTGATAACGTGCACAAGTGTTCACATATACTTACATGTGGACACACACATATATATATATATATATATATGTATTATGTAGAATCGCACTGACAAAAATATGTAAAAAATAGAATCCACTTTTTTAAACAAATGACGATGTGTATCGAACATTGATAGTATGTTCTGGCTAAAATAGGGAAGCAGATGTTCAACCGCTAATTCCTAACCGAAATAAAAAATATTATTTCTCATCCGGATTTCCGTTATAAATTCGATTATAGCAGATTAAATGACGTAACGACTTCGCTAAATGAAATTAAAAACATTTTTTCTGAATAAACAACCAATTTTGCTCCGAATAGTTTTACCTATTAAAAGTAAAGTTACCGCTGCTTGGAAATAATTCCAGTTACTGAAATGATTATCGGCACCGCTACATAATTTTCATTTCTTGATTTGCTACGCCCACGTTATATATATTTTTCTGGCCTGTTATCTTCCGCAACCTCTAAATTCCTACCAAGTTGTACGATGACATCGACAAATCTAGCTAACTGCCATTCGTAGGCTGTTTAAAGCTGATCGTCTTATCTATTATAATTTTCTGATAGCAAATCACATTTACAGTTTCATTTTTCACTACGCACATCTGTACGCGTAATACGACTTTTTCTAACACCTCTCGACGGACAATTTTACATCGGTTATTATGTCTTCTTCTCGTATAGATTCTGTCCGGACTAATGCATCGCATTCTAATTGCTAATACACTTTCTGTAATGTTTACCAGCGTAATCTCTTTTTCTACTGCCACGCTCTCGTATCTAGTGTATGTTTATACAGTTCTACTTTGTTTTGCACGCAATGCATTCTCTCACTGTCGTTTACGTATACCCGTTTTTGACGCGGTCTGATTTCGTCGCGTGACCGTAATCGCTTTGATTGACAGATTGAACGGTATTCGTTCGTTGCCGTTCTGGTTGATATATTTACGTAACTGGAATTTTAACGAATTCGCTCATATTACATATTTTTACCTCACTAAATCGGTCTATGTCTATTAATCCTCGACCACATTCTATCCTCGGCAATGTTGTCCTGATGACGCAAGGTCTCAACTCATGTTTCTTATATTTTGTTATGGTTTTGTGTTCATGTTTGCAATAGAATTAAGATGTTTTATTCCACGTAGTTACTTCGGATCGATCGAATATGAAAATTATTAATTTATTTAATAATTAACGCGCTTTTATTTTTCCGATTGTTCGAGTTTTAAATAAAATAAGTTTTGTTTGTTTAAAGCATCGTACGCAGGCTGGGCACAAGTGATCGCTATTTTGTTTATTTATTGCATTTTATATTTTGTTTTTAATCATATGTATATTGGTATGGTGCATTTTTTATTATTATTATTAATATAAATTAATATACCGTGTGCAACAAAAAAGGGTAGAGGCACGAGGGAGAGTAAGTTAAATCAAGGAGTGAGAGACGAGATAATGCGTAAGAACAGGATTAGGTTAGTTAGAGTGGAGTATTCATCTTTGAAGAGAAGTAGAAGTGAGGGAAGAAGCTTGAGAGACAATGTAAGTGAAAAGTATAAAGGACAGTCAATGATGATGTGGAAGACGGAAAGCGTGGCGCTGCACACGGGGCACTGAGGAGCCGGAGTTATGTTTATCAGGTGTGAAATGGGTGGTATGACCCAGCGCAATCTGCTGAGGACAGCGTCTTCTGTACGGCTGGGAAGAGAAATCTTCCAATGTAAAACGGAATTCTTGATTTGGCGAAGCTCGTTTAATGAGGAAGTCGATTGCCACTTTTGTTGCCACGAAACAAAAAGTGTCGATTCGACATAATTAGGTAATAGCTGGAACTAGGACGTTTTGTAACATCCTCCTTTGTTGCTCTGTCTGTCAGTCCCGGCATGAGCTGGAATCCACAGGAACGAGAGTAATTGGATCGGTTTGACTAATAAGAGCCGTGTCACTTCTTTGCCTATAGAGTACTGCTGAATATTAGAGCTTATTACGAAGTCCGTAGCGAGGTAAATCGCATAAAGTTCGGCTGAAAAAACTGAAAATAACTGAGGAAGCGAGAGACATTGATCATGACGACAGAACAGCCCACAAGCCTATTCGATAAAGATGCATCAGTACGCACCATCAATGAACCAGTGGTAGGACTTTTTCGCTGATATTCTTGGTTGGTAGGCCCTCTTTTCTTTAACTGACGATTGAGAGTAACAGCTTCACTGGACTTTTCATCCACTGTGGCAGCACAGCGATTGAATGTTTTAATATCTGCGGTTTTAGAATGTATATTTATGATAAGATTTCGTTAATGACGGTTGTAACCGAGTGAAATAGTCTCGAATGAAGTAGATTTCGATTTCCAGACCGAAGTAGCGGACTAATGACTTATTTGAAATTAATTTACTATGAAGAGAGATAATGAGATTTTTCTGGCATATATGACGAAAGTACTAGGCAACAGTTTTACTATTTTGAATACTCGAGCACCGGGCAGATAACGTATACGAATCGAACACAAGTTATTTTTTATCGTATTATTTACTTATATATTTAATTATGTTATGTATAGGTTTTTAGAATTTTGTTCTCGATTTCAATAATTTAAAACAGTTTATTTGTTCAAGATTAAGGTTAAGATTTATTTCTAATAAAGCGGTTATAAATTTGTGTTCGTTTATTATATCGACGCTCGTGCAGATATTAGTCGAACAGTACGTTTACTGTTTTGCTTATTATGTACGTTTTGTAATATAAAAGGGTAATATTGAAAAAAATTGAAATTTCAAATTAACGACGGTAATGTATTTTTGTTTTTGGACAAATTCGTGCGTATATATGGCACATATATGTTGCTATATATATATATATATATATATATATATATATATATATATATATATATATATGTAATATTGTGCATTGATGGATGTGTATGAACACGTATCCATACGGATGTGTATATTGCTATACATAATTATACACGGGTGTATATAATTTCTTACTGTATGTAACTAAGCAAATTCAACCAGGGAAATTGCCTTCGGCCGGTATCACCAAATTACTGGTGTACTGGCGAAGAGCTGGACAGATTGCTTTCGTCAGAAATCTACCCGGTCTATCGGCCGAGATCTCCTGTGCGTCCTTTATAGTATCGCAGTTGAAAGTGTAGACGAAGTTTGTATTGTACAACAGAACAGGGCTGCAAACTCATTACCTGAGATGATATCATCCAGTACCTGACAAGTCACACTTGTGCTTCTTGTTGGCTCTTAGCGAGAGTTTCACTGAATGATACTTGTCGTTTATTACCAGCTCGGATTCGGACCCGAGACAATGGTAGATGATTAGTTTGGACAGTTGACGATTGCGCCACCAGATTAGAAGGAACGGGTCGACGGTATAAACATAAAGGAACTCGTCCCAAGTTGAGGTACGCTGGCTCGGGGAAGGTGGAGGGCCTTCCAATAGTGAAATAAATTCACTGTATGTAACTAATTATCATAAAAATACGTTGCAAGCTTTATAATATTACGCGTTATATTCTACTTAAATAAACTCCAGCTGATTTTATTCGATTTTATTATCATTATAAATTACTTCGAATCAAGCAGAAACTTCCAATAAATTGTTTAGAAAAAGTACAACTATAAATACTGTTATTATTATTGTTTATCGCAACAGCGCAATTCGTTAATTTGTAACTATGTAGTAAACAACTCGCGGCTAGAGTCGTCCATATGTCGAAAGAAAAATTAATGATTATACTACACACGCGTGGCTTTATACGAGTGTACATGACGGCTCTATTGTGCATTCTGAAGTATGTGTCGGTAGATGTGCTTGGATACTGAAACATTCATTTATGCTATATTATCGCGCATAGATATATTTAATCCATATATTGTATATGGATGTATGAACTTCAAACTTGTACATATGTTTACCGTAAATATTCAAAATATTTTTGCACATAATATTCGATTAAATTTATTATTATTATCGGTTATAGTCCGTATTACAACACATAGAACAAAATAAGCCTTATAAATATTATTATTATTATTAATAAAAAAAAAAAAAAAAATAGAATAAAAAGTAAAAATTCCACGAAATAAAGAATACGTAATTCTTTTCGCCGGTAATCTAGATCACGCTAACAACTTTTGTATTAGTTCGATCAAAGAGACTTCGGTAACTTTTTTTCCTCAAGATGGCGTTTTCTCTTTGTAATTTCAGTTCGCATTACCGCCATCTTCAAAATTACCGTTTTTATTATATTTTCACGACGCGGACGATATTTCATCGACTCGGTAAGCAGCGGAAAGTCTCAAAGCATCGTGAATGTCTCAATGAATGAAGGTTATCCGAAGAGCAGGGTGATCACAAATATCGATAAAATTCTTACAACGTTCCCCATTATTATCGCTATACTCTGTTATTTAACTGTATATATATATATATATATATATATATATATATATATATATATATATATATATATTCATTTATTTATTTATTTATTTATTTATTTATTTTTAGTAAACGTATACACGTAGGTATATGAATATATAATGCGTATATACGCGTAGTATGTGTCTGGAGTTTGTAAGTAATCTATAGCGGAAAGACAAAAAAAAAACGAATGAAGAAAAAACCTAAATAATAGTTTTATACGCGTTCTTACGAATTTACGCTGTAGCGGACGGAAAAAATTAGCGGTACAGAAATAAATGATAAACATGTTTCTCGAAATACGTGACTTCGTGCGATATGCAGGCGGCATCTTTTTCACAAATTAGACCGTCATAGTTTTCTTATGTCCGATTAATAACTTTACCAATATATCAGGAACTCTCAGTAACCATGTATGTATATTATATATATATATATATATATATATATATATATATATATATATATATATATATCATAAACCTATTATTTATTACGATTTATAATTTCACATTATTATTATTATTGCTCGTTATGCCGTTGATATTATCATTATCATGATTATGACCATATTGATACGTTGTTTTGTATTATTAGTTTATTATTTCATTTTTTTTGTTATATTTTATATATTTATTTTATCTACTAAATATCTTTTTTTTAATAATTTTTTTGTTCGAGACGATCGTAAATATTGTGGATAAAAAAATCCTATTCCATTTTAATGTCCTCCATAGATGTTAATATTTTTCACCGTTAAAATTGTCCAAAAAAATTTACACGATTTCATTATAAATACGTTAATTCGAATTTAGAATTTTTTATTTCGAATTTAAATTCGCAGTAATTTTGGATACGTAAAAGAAAACGCCTATAATAACACAATTTTTCAAACACATTGCAAAGTTCGTATACATACACATTTGCAAGTCCCATCTACGAATATATATATATATATATATATTTATATATATATATATATATATATAATTAACATGCAAATAAGATAAAACTTAAGTATTGAACAAAAACGTGTAATAACTACCAATAAGGATTATTATATTGTATTTAATCGTACCACTCCTAATACAGTATCATATACGACAGTAAACTTTAATTTACTATTAAATAGAGAGGATTACCTCTCTTGATTTCCATTTCAAGTTTTGAGAGTTCCGAGTGTCATTAATGAATGACGACTGCACACATGATAAATCTTTCCGTTTATTGGCCACCTAGACCAGATTGTATTTATATTTTTTTTTGATTAATAAAAATAAATCATAAAAAAGATTTATTAATTACGAATTTCATTACAGCGAATCGACACGTTCCTAGATTATTTTTATTTTATCTACAAACTAACGTAAGCCCCCTAGGATACGTTATGTTAGGAACGTATCCGTTAAGTCTGAGTATGTGTATGTAAACTTTTAAATTAATTGTGGATGCAGAATTGGAAAATTAAGCGTGTTTTTTTTTTAAAGGGAGCGGGAACTTCAAAAGACACCGATAAAATAAGAAATTTTAGTTTTTGTTAATGCGGCACATGTAAATGCACGGCAAGGAAGCTAAAATCAGCATGTGGGATTTTTACCAACTAAAAACCCCTCCCTTTATAAAAAAAAAAAAAAAAAAGGTACTTTTAAAACAATAATGGAGATCCCGGAATCAATGCAGGACCACCATACTTAAATTAACTTATTGCGATGGAAGAAGGGATGAAATAACATAGTCTCTTCTTTCATCTAATAAAAGTACTTAGAGTTGATGCTTATACATTAACTAACGTAGATAAGCATTATAAATGAAAATTAGAAATAAAATCAATAAATAATTTAAAAAATAGAACAAAAAACAAATTAAAACCAACGTAATAAAGGTAAAAGAAAAACCAAAATGGTAAGAAGATATACCAAAAAAAAAAAAACTAACTCCATTATACTTAAACTAATTAAAAATATTAAGACAAAACTGATTATAAAATTTTAATGAGTAGACGACGAACAGTTGAACACGCTAATAAAAACTGTGCACCCGTCCTGGGATGACGATCGACTCAGGAAAATTAAGTTAAACGAGACGAAATCAGTTTATGTTACCTACGCAATGCGTCCGATAGACATACAACTGGGTGATGTCTACATTAATGGAAAACAGATACCAACATCTGCTTCAGCCAAATATCTAGGTATGCACTAGATGCAAGGTTAACCTGGAATCCCGATATTAAGGCTATGTCCGACCAAATTAACGCCAGAATCCGTCAACTTTATCGGGTATTGGGATATAGGTCGAATTTAAGTTTGTATCATGAAAGATTGATTTATCTGTTTATCATCAAACCGATATGAACCTACGGTTTCGAGCTATAGAGATATGTCGCAACGTCCCCAATCGTGTGATCATCCAGACAGCACAGAGCAAAGTTATACGCCTGATCACAAGAGCGAGATGGTTCCAGGGTAACTGATTTACGTAGTTGAACAATTTTGCATTTGCTTATGAACAGCGACTACAGGTTCGTGTAAATATAGAAATTGCTGAAATACGGCAAAGTGTATACTGCAGCGGCTTAAACCGCATGATTTATTGAATTTATAGAAGTGATTAATATCCTAGATATTATTAGAACATATCATTGGACTATGCTTCTGTATTATTTCGTTTTCGTGTATAATTAAGTAATAATTACTTATTTAAGATATTTTTGAATTTGGAAAAAAAAATAAAAATGATTTAATTTGAAAAATTGTGATATTAACAACAATAACAACAACAACAACAAAGTATATTTGCATAAGTAATAAACATAAAAGAAAATATAACACAAGGGGTTACAAACATTGTGTACCGGGGATTACCATAATAACACAGTAACAATATAAAGAATAAACCAAAACAAAACGTTAAATACTGCAGGAAAAAAGCAAATAAAAACCTGCGGCTAGAAAATAAACACGTTTTCTAATTACAAGTAATACATGATAGTATAGAAACTTAAGTCTAAGCTACAAAAATATATTGTATAGGTTGTAAGTTCTTAAATGAATACTATTTATATATGTACATATACACATACACATATAAAAAGTGGATGACACGGGTGTCGAAGGTGCTTACTAAGTAAAGAGATTAAATTATAATTAAAAAAATTAGGATTAATTACTACATAATGTTATGTTTAAGTCGCCTGCGTTTATATTTGGAATACATGAAACGAAGTTGCTTAGAATCGTAATTGGCAATCGAGGAGACGAGTACATTGTTTCGGTATGAGCATTTAATAAAAAAGTCAGTCGATAGCTTTAGAACAAAAGCTCTAATATAGGGCAGGTCAGTAGCTTCGTGCATACTGTCAATTCTGGCATAGCGAGGTGCATTGAGAATACATCTGAGGCATCTGTTTTGAATGACTTGTAACTTGTTAAAGGAGGTTTTTGATATAGAGCTCCAGAAAGGACAAGCGTAGCAAAGTATTGGGTTAGTGCTTTGTAGAGGATTATCTTGTTAATGTTGAGGAAGAAATTGCGATTAAGAATGAACAGAAGGCATTGTTTGTCTTGATTGTGATATTATTTATGTGTTTAGTGAAAGTACGTCTATTGTCGAGGACTACAACAAGATAACGAAAGTAATAATATTAATAAAACAATAAGAATAAAAATGATAATGATGACAAAGTATAGAAGATAACGATATTAATATATATCGTTCGTTTCCTAATAAGGAATAAGAAGGACGACTGATAATAAAATAGAATTCGAATTTTTAAAAAAAGGCAAAATAATATTAATAAATAACAATATGAATAAGAATTAATAACAAAGTATAGAAGGTAACGATATTAATATATATCGTTCGTTACCTAATAAGGAATATGAACGACGGCTAATAATAAAATAGGATTCGAATTAAAAAAAAAAGAAAAAAAGAAGGAATGAAATAAAAAAAACTGAACGGGTCGCCATCGTGGCCGCCATTTTGTATTTTTACTAGGATAGGACCAATCCGAATAGTTATAGATCGGTATCGACTATTTTTTGTATCATGACAAGACTACCCAACCATCCAGATTAACCGCAGGCTATTTTCCTAACCGAAACGGTCGAAATAAGAAACCTGTAAGATACGTTAATAACCAGTTCTAGATTTCTACTTCGATTCGTGAACATTTAAGATATGTAGCGTCCTTGAAACTTTTGTCAAGTAGAACTAGATCAAATTCGTTCATTGGGAATTATAAGTTACCTACGTAGAAAAACGTACACGCGCATATTATTATATAATTACATATTATTCCTCGCAAATTCATTATACCAAATTTTGCCACGCTGCACCTTTAGATAACACGTCGTACAACACACACACACATGTGCACATATATAATATATATATATTACATATATAATTTAGACTGTAGTCTTTTTTTTTTACAGTTTTAAAATCGCGAAGGTATGTTTCATTAAAAATTCAAACAGGAAAATTAACAATTGTAATTTACGGAGATAATGTTTTAATTGCGGATTTTCTACTTGAACGTTGGCAATGTTTATCCTGTTTTAAACAGCTGTTTTACCTTTACAATTACGAAATAGTAATAATATTAATTCAATTTAATTTGCGAGCAGTAGGTAAAAGATATTTATCGTTTTTCTATACTAAATAATTACCCAGACCATAACGATTATGTGATCTGTTATGTGGACGTTATTATATAAAGGACGGCGCGCGTTAATGACGAATAACTCATTTCGCGAATGAGTTACGTACTGGCAAGGATATTAGAATGTTGTTTGTTTTCGAATTTTCAATTCACCGTTGGTGACCACTTTCCGTCTATACAATAAAACTCATTCGTGTTTGTATAAGTGTTTCTCTTTATATTACTTTAATTTAATATTTACGTACAGCCAGGCCAATTAAAAAAAAAATTAATATCATTTTATCTGGGTTTTTCCGAAATTTTATGCGGTTTAATTCAGTTGTATGCTCGATTATATACTTCTCGGTGTTCGTGTTTTAATTAGCACTTATCTACGTGAATCGTACATAAATAAGTAATTAAACAATTCAAATAATTAATCAATTAAATAAATAAATACGAGGTATTTACGCTCGTCAAAAATGTACGAGCACAATCCTAATTGATATTAAACATTCTCGTGGAACTGTTTTATTCGTTATGCTCCTCTATTGACATGGACGATAAGTTGACACTTTTCTCGCAACCGTGATAGCGGGTTTCGATGTACGATCGGAATTAATTTATCGGTATTGGCATTACAGCAGATGGATAACTTCAGTTCTATACAAAGATCCAACATTCAACAGTAGCTTCTTTATGATCTATTATTACTCTATGATATTTAAAATTCTGTTTATCACGTGACAATTTGCAAATGCTAAGTTTGTCATTTCAGTAATTTTCTCGTTGCCAATTATCATCGTTTCGATTTTTAGTCGCGAATTTATAATTTAAAATTTAACTTTTTCAATAAAATGCATCGTCTTATTTGGAAATGTTAAATTTTTTAAAAATTGACGGTTAGATATATTTCCATGGTCGTGGCTAAAAGAGGTGATTATCTGCTAAAAATCGTTATTCTATTAATATTCATCGAAAAGATACAAACTATTTATAATACACCGCACGCATCCATAATGGCGGAAAATCGATATTATATATATATATATATATATATATATATATATATATATATATATATGCTTAAAGTAATGTATTCGTAACAAAAGTTCGAAAAAGAATCGATTTATTAATTTATTTTTCGTAATAAACACCCTATATTTAAGAAAATAATTCTATTGTTTATTATGTTACTCGCGCGTTATCGCGCATTTGCGGCACGTTATTGTAAACTGTTATATATATAAGGAAGTAAAAATAAAGCTTGATTTGATTTACGCAATATTAATATTACAATATATTAATAAAACTGATTTTAAATTTAACTCGTTTATAACTTCTATTTAATGGAAACTTATTCTAAAATAGACGATATCGCGTATTTATCTTAAATTAGCTAGGCTCGTCATACATACCACTAAATTATAGGAGATTATTTCTAAAATAATGCGATATGTTACATTATTTTTTTAAACATTTACCTACACCGTGTACGAGTACCATTTTATAATTTAATTTTAATTATTCGAGCGTAAATAAAAAATTAAAAAAAAACATTTAATTTTTTAAAAATAAAATATCTCAAAATTGTCTAAAAACGAATATTTAATTCTTTCGTTAAGAAGCCGCTAAATATTTCGAGAAAAATGAACTGTAAAAGAATGAAGTAATCCACCGCCTAAATCGATAACTGAGTAAACTTAAAATTTTATTGGCATTTTATAAATGTGTGAAAATCAACATTAAAAAAAAAATTAATAAAAAAATATATCAACGAAAGTATATGCATTTATCATTTATCCGAACTATGCTAATGAGTCAACAACAACAAGACGTTTTCAATAGAGGTGACACAGTGAATAAATACAGCGTTTAACTGAAAAAAAAGTTCAACGTAAAGATAAGAATTAAAATTGACCTAAACGCTCGTTTGATATTTATTATATTACTCGAATGTGTAGTCATTAGAAAAATAAGAAAAGAAACTAATATGGATTTGCACGATATTAGCCACTTAGAGAAAATGGAATTTAAATTTAGTGTTGACGTTCCATCGAACAAGTTGGAAGAAAAGAAACTGTATCATTACCAACATGGATATATCCTACGAGTGGTCATCGTGGCTAGTTCCACCCCTAGATATTATCTGGCCACATCACCTACTCCCTGGTACTTTAATTTGTCCAACATACACCTCAACTTCCGAAAATTTATTACAACCATCACCCGTTTACGTTCTGGACACAATCGTCTTCCGGCTCACATGTTTCGTATTGGGATTTCCAGTTCCCCATATTGTTCCCATCCAGCCGATTCACAAAATTATCGCCGATGAAAACCACATCCTTTTCAATTGCAGTTTTCACACACCTGACCAACTCGCACTCCTGAATTCCTTAATATCCATCGGTTATCGTCCTCCTGTCTCTATCGCTTCCTTAATTTTTTCTAATGAATTCCGTGTTTTCCTCCTTCTTTACAAATTCCTAACCAATTGTAACATCAATAGATAATAACTATAGTTAGTGGGTTGTGATTGCTCCTCAGCAGTGCCCCCCCCAAAAAAAATATCAAATACCAATTCGATCGTATTAAGATAAGACGTAATTTGTTTCGTAGCGAAAACGTAATTAAAGGAAGTACACTAACGGAAGTGAATTTTAAAAAGCGACACTATACAAAGACAAAAATTAAAAAGAAAATGTTAAGAAATGAATGAATTTGCAGGTTCTGCCTTTGAAAGATAAAGACATAAAAAATTATTCAAACCGCGAACGAAAATGTTTAAACAATTAGTAACTTAAAAATGGAATAGACGATTTAAATCGAACAGTGCGATTAGAAATCATTCTACAAAATATTTTAACAAAATCCCACGGAAAATTATTTTCTATTATTCTAATATTATTATTATTATTTAAAACAGATAAATTAATATTAAAATAATAAGAACAATTATGGAGCAATCGACAAATATTTCACCGGTGAGGAATGAGTAATACAAAATTTCTAAATTGACATTAAAATAAAATTATCAAAATAAAGAATATATATATATATACATATAGAATTGAGCAATGTCTAAAAATAAAGCGGATATTTTAATAATTAAAAAGATATCTCATAGAAAACGAGAAAATGTCTTAATACATTCAAAAAATCAAGTGTTCATAACGTTAACAAAATTGTTAGGAGGTATCAACAGCAACCGTCGATTTTTTAACAGAGAATACTTACAAATGTAATAGTATAAGTTATTAAATTTATTGATTTTTAAAAACTGTACGGTACAACAGAATAATAAGTGTTGGACAACATAAAAAAAAACACATCATTAACACCAAATATAATTAGTCATACTGACTAGTTACCAATCCTGCAACTTCATTTAATTCGTCACAATTACCTTCTACTCAGAACAATTCCCCTCTGCCAGTTAGAATTATTCTCTATCCTTCTAAGAAACAAAGGAGTAGTTAAAATCACTAAATTTTGTACAAAAACATCATCACGAAGCTTTCAATATATATATATATATATATATATATATAATTAAATAAAAATATAAAAGGCGAAAAATAAAATGTAAGAAAATACTTAATTTAAATGCGCGATATTACAAAGAAATAGCAAATTCAAAAAACAGTCATTAATAGAGTAATCTGATAATGAATGTTGTAAACAGCGCAATCGACAAATCATCAAAATTTATACGTAAACAAATAGATAGATAGAATGTGTATTTATACAAAACAAATGTTACAAAAAAAAAAAAAAAAAAACTAAATAAATAATATAACGCATACACAGTTCTTAATAAGTATACTAGTTTAAAAAATACGCCCAGTTGCTCATTTAACTAAAATAAAAATACACGAAAAACCACTAACAAAAAAACTTGCATACTGATTATACAGCTACCTATTGCATAAATTTATAAATATTTAACGTTTATAGGATAAACAGTAATTATTATGCGTATTATATACAAAAAACAAAAAAAATTCTACATAATGCCAGCTGTATATCATTATAGCGTTTATATTTTAGCTGTAAACTTGTACGTGTATAATCTTCTATGTCGTTTATAAATCAATATTGACTGCAGGTAACAGAAAAAAATTTTGCTTTTTGTTCGACAACCTCGTGTATATATGGTAACTTCGATGCCTTGTGAATGTGTTCAATCTTTACATAGACTAGAAGATTCAGAATTATTCTGCAGCGCATATTTTGTAGCCGTTGTAACTTTGCCAAGTTAGAACGGCTAGTATATGACACCATATGGGACAATGAATTACAATTGTTCCGATTATAGTTTTGTAGATTATTAATTTATTTGCCGAGCTGACGTATAACAACGTTTATTAAATATCGGCTAAAGCTTAAACAGAGATTGAGTTTTGTTGCAGGCATATTTAGCATGTTGCTCCATCCGTTAAAAATTAAGGGTGGAAACTGGATAAGATCAGATGTTGATAAAACCGAATGCTTTGCTCGCCATTTATCTCGGGAAACCCCATAATAAGACCTCCACTACCAATATCAGCATTAATTATAGAACGGACGAAAATGTGAAAATATTTACACCATATGAAGTAGCGATTGAAATAGATAATAATATGAATCCTCGAAAAGCTACAGGTATTGATTGAATATCCCCTAGAGTTCTAAAAGAACTCACAAAAAAAAAGGTATAATTATGTTAACATACATGTGTTTAATGCTTGTCTACGTTTAGAATACATCCCAGGCTGTTTCAAAAAAGCGCAAATCATTATGGTAAAAAACATAATAAACCAGACGCAGATGTAGGGTCGAACGGACTAATTTCATTATTGCTAACTGTATCAAAGTTATTCGAGAAATTATTACTCAAACGACCATTGGCTTTGAAGAGTATATACCCGTACATCAGTTTGGGTTTCGACGGAAGAACTCCACGATTTATCAAGTGCACAGGATCACAACGATAATCAATAGAGCATTCGAGGAACAAAAATATTGCCCACCCGTCTTCTTAGCCGTAGCGCAAACTTTCGATAAGGCACGATGGGCTGACCTATAAATTAAGCCGAATTCTGCCAGGTAACACCTGCCGTTTGCTGTTATTTATCAGCATGACAATTTAAAGTACAGCACGAAATACTTCCGCATCCTACAACATAGAAGCTGGAGTACCGCAGGGAAGCGTTCTCGGTCCCATTTTGTATGTACACAGAAGACTTACCGACGGATGCGCAAACGACGACAGCTACATTCGCCGGCGATACAGCTATATTAGCCGTTAGCAGTAGTCATTCTGAAGCTGTAAATAAATTTCGAAACTCTTCGAACAAAGTGCATGAATAGGCATCAAACTGAAAAGTTAAAATCAATGTTAAGAAAAATCAGCGCATATAACTTTCACATACCGACGAACAGATATACATTACCAAGTGCACTTAGGAGGTAAACCTGTTCCACAAGTCGACTCAGTCAAGTACCTTGGTACGCACCTGGATAAGCGGCTGACCTGGGAAATACATGCCAGAATGAACTGTAAACAGATAAAGAAAAAAAACTCTCAACAGTTATATTGGCTTATTGGACGACGGAAATCGTCTCTAGACGTAAGAAACAAATGTCTATCGTCAGATCATAAAGCCCATATGGTCTCGTGGTCCGCATTTATGGGGCTGTACCAGCGGGTCTTCTAGAGCAAAGATCCAAGCTAGACAAAGCTTAATACTAAGAGCAATTGTCGATGCATGCCGTTATTCGAGAAATCATCGAGACTTGCACATCCCGCTGGTGAACGAGGAGATTAGAAAATTCGCTACAGCACGCAAGAAGAGGCTACACCAATATGTCAATGTGGAAGCTACTAATTTACTAGATAGTAGTCAAGACATCGGGCGTCTTAAAAGGCGCTACCCGACAGACTTATGAAATCATTAAATCTATTAGATAAATAAATAGATTAATATAAACTAACTTTCGTAGTTATGGTCAATGAACTACTGATGTTAACTCATAAGCTGGCTAACTGGATGATATCTTGTTAGTAAGTTACACTTTACTAAATTTGATACTTATTTAACTTCAATGAGTTAAGATCGTATCTTTATTTAAATATATATATATATATATATATATTTAGCATGTTTAGTATATGTGAGACCTCGGTCCAGTATTACGCCTAAATATTTAATATCTCTTTTTCAAACCAACGGTGTGTTGTTCACTATCACAGGTGGTAAGACGGTCTTCTTATCGAGAATAGAATAGATTGAGTTTTATCGGAATTTATTTTGATTCTCCATTTATTAAAATACGAATTTAATTTAATAAAACCTCGAGTTAGTCTTCTTTGTATAGTGTCAATTCGATACGATGTGCAATATATAGCGGTATCATTAGCATATAATGCCATCTGTAAATGTTTGGAATAAGAAAGGTCCCAGTATGCTCACCTGGGGAACGCTAATGCATTTTTCATGGAGCAATTATCTAACTTTAACTATGAAATTTCGGTTACTTAAATAATTTTTAATAAGCCGAACTAAGTAATTAGGGAATTTAAGTTAAGTAACTTTGTATATTAAACAAAACGTTTCCAAATGATGTGTCAAAGTTTTTCTCTATGTCTAATAAGAGTAACATCCTGTGTGCTTATTTTTATTATACCCGTCAGTTATGGTTTCACTAATTCTCGCTAATTGCGTGACAGTAGGATAAATTGTTCCTAAATTCAAATTGTTGTTCTGTAAGATTATATCATCTGTGAATTTTTTTAGTCTACCCGAAATAATTTTTTCCGCTATTTTACTCGAATTACTAATTAACGACAGGGGCCACCGATTTCTGGGATCAGAAATATCCTTACCGGATTTAGGTGTAGGAATAACTTCGGACACTTTCCAACAGTTGGGAAAATAAGAAAGTAATAAAATTAAATTTATTACGACTGTTAACTAAACAATCGCTTTTTGTGGTAAGTTTTTTATCAGTAATGTTGATATCTAGACCTACTGATTTATTGATTTTTACTTCATAGACCTCGCTGACGGTTGTCAAATCAGCGGGTAAAATTCTTATAAGGGGAATCTTTTAAGTACTTTGTAATGGAAGATAAAATTTTATTATTACGATAGTTCGATGTCAACTGCGAATTTTTCTGTACAATTACACTAAATAAATAAGAACTTTTTGTCTAACATGAAAATTAAATTACATGGTAAACCATACACATATATAAAATAATAAAAATATTTAACAGAAATAACATAATTTTGGCACGCATAATTTAACTAAATTAGTATAACAAACAACAAAATGGATAACAGAAGTATATAAATCAAATTGTAATTAACGTAAAATACGTAGAAATTAGTGATATGATCTAATAAATTCATTAACGAATAATGACGGAAAATCAAGTCATTTGGAAATTACGATATCGATCGAAATTATAAAATTTAAAATCATTATGAAAAAATAAATAAAACTATTAGGGGAAAAAAAAGGGAAATAATAAAAGAGATGAAAATAATTTATTAAATTCGTTATTATATCCACCTGCGTGCATTTACTTTCGTTTATATACACGCCAACGTCTCAGCCAGTTTTCAACATTCGACAGAGTTTTTTCAGTTTATTAAAAGTTTCGCTATTGTCTTTACCAATAGCTGATAATATCGTCGGCAAACGTAGCTATTATCAACTGGAAAATCGGCAGAGTAGATTAAGTAAAGCACCGGACTTAAGACACACTTCCTGAAGATATCGAAGAATTGATTTAGGATTTAACCTGGCATGTACGATCTTCAAGGTAGGATTTTAGAAGGAGATAGTAAGGATGCGGTAATATTTTTTTTTAATCTATACAATAGACCATGGTGCTTTATCAAAAGCTTGCATAACATCTAAGAACATACCCGTGCATACTTGCTTCGTTTTAAGACTCTCTCTTAAATTATGTGCACAATTCGGTGTATTGGTCGAGTATATTTTTCTGAATCAACATGTTCCAATTCTAAAATAGGATTCAACCGCTTCAAAAGGAATTTTGAGAGGGTAGGAAGTAGGGAAATGTGTGTCTATAGGATGAAACCTCGCCCGGTACCTTACAGGATTTTGGTACAACCACTATTTGCGCTAATTTCCAGGGTAACGGAAAATATTGCAATCGAAAAACAGACGGAAACCTGTAGTGCTCGGCTCGATGTATTTAACACGAGTAAAACGGTAAAATCTATAAACGAACTACAGGGACACGTGGATAGATTATAAATTATGATTTTATTTGATTAACATATTTGTCGATCATCTTGAAAAATAAATTAATTTATTTTAATAGAATATATTCGAAATTATTCCATTATTTCTGCGACGTGTAAAACTTGTGTCTCTAATTATAAGTGAGATGATTATTATTAGTCTTTATGTTTATATATAAAATATGTTATTATATATAGCAAAAAAAATTATAATAAACCATTGTACCTAGACGATACGAAATGATTAGGCTAATTATTCGAAAGTCGAAATTCGTGTCAACTTTTAACAGCTTTCGTGTATATAAACGTACTAAGCCGTACGTAACGATAACGAATCTTCTCGTTAACGACGCGTCGCAGCAACTTTCTAAAAGCTCGACATTATGAAAACAAATATCGAAGAAAGAGTGGCTGGTTCAATTTTTTTTTTTTTCCTTTTTTTAGATGTGATTTACGAGATGACGAAGACACTATCTACATAAATATATATATGCGCGCCAATTATACGTGTGTTACCTAGAATTGTCGGGGGCAAGAATTATATCCGGTTTTAAACTTTCGCATTCAGCTAGCTACGATAATAATTTAAAAGCTCTCGGAAAAGTTGAAAGTTTTTAGTTTGGACATATTTTTCGTTGTCTACACACTGCGATTTTATACTTAACGCTTATACCAGCGATGACGATAATATGTAATATCTTCGTATCTATATATGCATACATATATAGGAAGTGCGTAAACGTATTTTCTGTAAGTTACAGGTATACCTCGTATACGGTAGACTGGATTGTTCTATCGCGAAAACTCACTAACAAGAAAAGAGACTAAGGGATGAATTGTGACACTACGAACAGCGCGAGCAACAAATGCTTTTAATTACTACATCGTTATTTGTAATTTCCAGCTGGCGTCGGGAGGCTCTGCTACTCTCTAGTGTACTCGCTAAACTCCTCCGTATAGTCTTGTATTATTATATTAATGGCGAGGAATAATTAAAAGAAATGATACGATAAATTAAGTAAAAATAACGACCTTACCCGATTTTTGGGTACGGTAACACGACAAAAGGAAAAAGCGGACATACGTATCCGCGATGAGAACAGTCGCGCGAACAGAATTACGTTCTCGAATAATAGGTGAAAAATATTATTATTATTATTAATAATAATATTATTACTATTATTACTATTATTACTATGATTGTATTGTTTCATTATGATTTTAATGTCTGGAAAAATGATATATGTTCGTAATAAACGAAGATATATGACGGACCGGAGTATAAAAACCGCGTTATTTAAAAGGCAGCGTTGTGTTTTGTTTTAAACGATATTTACTTAAAAGCTAAATCGAGTCGTACGATACTGGTAAAACCATATTTAAAAGTATTATCATATCGTACAGCTCGCACGATGATAGCTGTTGCCGGCGATAAGACACCTCTAATTCCGAATTATAGGACAGAAGTCATTAGACGTATATATAACTCTTACCCTATGTACACGTCCCGCTATATATTTTGATAATAATAATTTTAATTACGTTAACGATTATATATATATATATATACATATGTATGTTCGTGTGTGTATATCACCCGATAAAATATTACGAAATGTTGTTATCGTTTAATTTGAATTGTGTATACATATATTTTTTTTTCTGCAATTTTATTTTGAAAATATTTTAAATTCTAATCGTCAATTTTTAGGTTTATTCAGCTTCGTTTTTAGAGTTCCACCGATATAGATGTAATTAATTGCATTTTATTTTCAAACTATTTACCGCATATATGTAATTAAATGCTGTCTCCGTATCGGAGATGGGCGACTACTTACATATACACATTTCTTGTTGTACAGTGTAAGTAGCCTACAAGGCCATCGTAATATGGCGTTAGAGTAGATAGACATGGAAAACTGATTGTAATCGCTTTGTTGTCGCGACACGATGCAGCCCCACATGTTTTTGTAGTGTACTACATATACTAGCGCATATGGTGTTGCGGGTTCAATTTTCCTTTTTCGCTTGTTTGTCGCTATGCACATCTTATTCCGTTCACAGCTTCTTCGATGTATTCGGTGTCGTCTTATATTAAATCGGTGCTATATATACAAATTAGTCGAGTACATATGCATATATATATATATCCTCAATCTACGTATTTTCGTTTTTAATGTAACTTTGTATTCTAATATATATTACGAAATTAATACGTCTTATTATGTGTCCTATCAGTTTTATTTTTCTTAGGCGACACGTTTTTATCATTGTCCACGTTTCGGTAGAATTAATTTTTCTCGATATTTCTTATTTGAACCGTATTTACTTAGAAATTTTTCGGGACGCTTATTAGATATTTTTATTCTTAAATTCCTATTTAAACTGTATCGTCTAAACTCCACTTTTTATATAATACGATCTGAAGTTTGTTTTAGAAAATTGTCGTTTATACTTCTTGATAGTTACGTATTTGCTCGCGCAGATGTCGCTCGTACGCGGACTTAATAATTTAATTGCGCTTTTTTTTTTTTAATGATTATTGCTTTCTTAATAGAAAAAAAATATCTATTGTAATACGCACTATTATTATTATTATTAGCACTACCGGTGTTTCAATATTTGATTTTCATTATATTTTTTCCTTCGGATCCACTAAGCCCGGGGAGAACGGTAATATATTAGATAAAGAACGTTCGAAGTTGGCGTATAGCTCCGCGTGAACTGAAGGAAATAAAAGATTTAAAGACGACCTAACGATCGCGTTATAATAATCGCGGCCGGTATTCAACGGGCGGCGATAAATAACGACTGGGACTACTAGCAATAGCGGCGATAACAAAAGTGTTAGAAACCGAAGCTTATAAATAAGTTTTACAAGAGTAGACAAGACTGCCAAGGGAAAACAGTTCTTCGCTATTTGTCATTTCGAAATGTCACCGAATTATAATTGTTGCCGTCTTGTTGTTATTGTTTGTATTGTTGTTCTTGTTATTGTTCGAATCGAGCGAGAGCGAGACTAAATTTACACGTCCAGCGATAAGAACATGCGCGCGTTCTATGTAAAACGTGACATCCAAACTCGGTACCGTAAATAATATTAAATTAAGAAGTCCGATCTCTCATAGAGTGGTGGTCGCAACTAACGCAGCTTGTGCACGAACATATAAAATATCTAATAACGAATATGTGTATCTATCTATATATATATGTACGCATATTGAAAAATATACAAATATATGCATGTACACCGATCGTGAACATGTTTATTTGATTTAACCGAAAAAATGAAGTTAAAAAAAAATATAATAATAATAAAAATTATGATACCAACTTTATCGGCCACCATCATCTTTCATTATTAGAAAAGAAAGACTTAGAACTCGCCACGGGACAAATTCTCGCTTTAGTTTATTAAAATGCACACTAGTTGACACATTATATATATATATATATATATATATATATATATATAATACATTTATACGTGTGTGTGTGTCCACGGATGTGTATATAACAATTCCTCGTGCGCAAATAAATTTTATTTATCGAATTTATGTACGCATTAATTTTCGTTTCTTTATATTCGTTTGTTTATTTATCCATTTATTACACCTTTCTATTCCTTCGTCAGTTCTTTTATAATAAAACTTAATTTGTATTTAATTCTTTTTCGTATCTTCTAACTGGTTTTCGTTACCAACGGTCGTGATTTATTTATATATCTATTTAAAAAAAAAAAAAAACATGATTTATTTAGAAACTGGCAATAGGGAACACCTATCACGATTACGCTGACTAAAATCGGAAAATCGGCTATTGGAAAAGATTGGAGAACGAGAAATGGAACTGATACGAAAGGCAAATAAAAAAGAGAGATAGAAAAATACACGTTACTCGTTAAATTAAAAAAGACGGGCAGCGGCTATGCGGGGAAAAAGAAGAAGGAAATGTACGCCGTTTTCCACGTCTTTAATCGTGCCAAAAGCTGAAGATCGGATCATTGAAGCGGAATACAATATAACGTATGCTGAACAGAAGGTATGATGACGATAATGATGCTTTTCGATCGGAAAAAAGTAGCAAGCCGGATTTTATGCTTGGGTCAAGAGAACTTTTCAGTATCGAAACAAATCATTGAAAGTAAATCTAACGAACGTGATATCTAGTTAATGTACGTAATCCTAAGATAAAAATGTTTTGGAAAAAAAAACTATTTAATCGGAAAACTAGTATTTACCGTTGAGATAGAAATAAAATTTTAACAATTTTCAATACAGGGTGCGATATTAGACGTATTTTATCGTTCGTAGCTACGCGTGAGATCGATAGTCCGCCTCATTATATAGTTTCAAGTCCAGCTGCTGTTGTCGTATCTGGGTAAGACGTGCTCTCAACTCGATACTCCCCCCGAATGTTCGGCATTTCGTCTGGTCTACCATAACCGGTGGTTCTTATTTCATTCAGCCGAGTCCGGACCTTTCTTGGTAGATCAAAATCAGCTAGTTGCTGGTTAGCGTATCCTTCAGTATCACTCTCGTCGTTGACGTCTGTTGGAATAATACCTTTTCAAAATATTCTCCTGTTACGTGTGATAGATTCTAAACGTACATGCAGATCTCGTTGAATTGACACAGTTCTATCCTATTCTTTATTATTATAATTTTCCTTTCGATATAGCACCCACATAAAACTAGGAGCGAAGTAGTCGGTGTTTATCGAACTGTCCATAATACGCGCGGCTGTATTTAATTACTTTCTGTACACGACCGTGCTGTATATTATGATAAACGTCCGGACGACTCCTGCGTTCCAAGTTGCGCCTACCAAGTTTGTGCGATGATCCCGTTTTTAGTTTCGATTTTCGGTGCTGTATTTTCTAGGTGTCTCTTACATGTTAAAGTCATATCGACGGTGGCACCGAAATATTTCGTCTACCTATTGTACTTTCTTATCGTGTCGAAATTTACGCCGAGCTTTATTACACGGAGCTGATTTTTTGAAAAAAGACGCTACTGTTTCGTCGTTATTGAGAATAAATCTTCATTAGTTGAATTATTCCATCATCTCCTTCAGATTTGGTCTTAGTCTGGTTTTTATTATGTTCGGCTTACTATGTAGATTGACAATGCCGTTCGCTTGCATAAATGAATTTCATCTATTTATTTTTAGCCTCTTCGCAAAATTGATTAATTCCTCTGCGATCTTTATCGAACCCATTTATGAATAATCACAAGTGTCGTCTTTGTCGATCTAAACGCCGCCTATGGTTAATCAGAACTTATTATTGCAGAAGATTTATAGAGTAACCGAAGATTTTGCGCTTACAAAAATAGTAGAAATAATGCTGAAGAACAGGAGGTTTTATGTTGCTCTAAATGGGGGAAGCCGGTGGAGATATCAAAACTAATGGTCACCCACAAGACAGTGTTCTGGCACCCTTTTCAACATTTACACCAACGATCAATCAATTTGGTGCGAAAAACTCATCGTCGCTTTATTTACGCTCTTGTCTTTGCAATTACGTGCCAAAACTTTGAACTGATAGAAAGCACAATAACAGAAATGCCGGTAAGCGCATATGAAGCTCAGAACTCATTAATCCCAAATCTTATTCAGGAAAACCGGGCGTATCTGGGAGTGTTACCGGATAGAAACTAAACATTTCGTGTGCACTATGAAAAAAAACTAAAAACGAAGTCCAAACAAGAAATTGAATAATATGAAAGCTGATTGGATCTTCATGGTGCATCAAGCCAGAAGTTATACGTACTTCGGAAATGGTCTTGTGTTCCTCGACGGCAGAATATGCATGCCCCTTATGAGCATATAAATAACTTATGTATATATATATAGTAATAAAATCCTATTGAATTATTTCGTAAAGAAACAAAATTATATATTGTAGGCACGTAATAACAATAATACTAATAATATTATCTAGTAGCGTGTAGTAATAATGATGATTATAAAGAATAATAACAATAAATAGCGAAGTTGAGAGAGCGAGTGTGTTATCATTTACGTGTGTTATTTATGGAATTATAATTAATAATGTTCTGATAATATTTTATAATTTATATAAGATATGCAACCCTAAAAGGACTTCGTGATTACGACTTTTCACAATGTATGTCTTCGGTTATTGTCAGCTACCCCTGTTTCTTTATTAAATTTCGATAATTCCGTAGAAATAATCATTTTCTAGGCGTTCCCCTATGATAATTATAATTGCCAGGTAAGGCGACAAATATGGAATTGAAATAATCAAACCGGTTCTTATTTTTAAACGACTAGTTTCGATATTTCGAAGCGAATTTGATTGTTTCCCAGTAAATAAAGTTATTTCACCCGAAAGATGACCGACAATAATAATAATAATAATAATAATAATATGTTTTATCAAAATAATATGTGTCAGAAGACCGGAGAATGTGTTCGTAACACAACAGCGGCTTGCGTCAATAACGGACAGTACTTCAACAATGTACAAACCAATGCTACGGCCGCTTCTAATCAACAAACTACCTACTTGGATAATGCTCGTTGCTGTTCTCAACCATTAAATGTCTGCGATGTAGCTGGAATTCCGTGCACGATGGAAGTAGCACCGATTAATCAATCCTGTAACCGGCCGAATATAACTGCGACTTCTCCATTTTGTTGTCCGACCGCTCCGGCTGTTTACGATGTACCCTGTCGAAACGAACGACAACTCGGCTGCCAACCACCACCGTGTTGTCCGACGTCTTCGCAAGCGCAGCAACCACGATGCGATCTACCGGATAAGAATTTTCTTCCGGACGAACAGCAATGTCAATATCGGGCCGCTGAATGTTCGTCGCGCCGTAACGGTATTCCGATGGAAGCGCACGCCGGTCGCTTAAAAGGACGTCATCCGTTAGATTGTTGCGATCCGTACGCTAACGTATCTTATAAACCGATTCCGCCGAACGAGAAATGGCCGTTAGATTCCTGTTTCAGTTGTGACGATAGAGGTTGCGGTATAAAAGTAGACGAATGTAAACAAGCCGAACAAAAACGATGTTGTACGCCGCGTACGGAATATATGAGAATGCACGGCGAAATGGCCCGACAACTTTTAACCGGTCAAATGAACATCCCGATGAAACTTAAAGGCGGACCACCGTGCAATATTTGCGAACGGATTATGCCGCTGTGTCGCGGATATTATCGAGAATACGAGTGTCCGATGCCGATCGATGCTCGAACCGGTCGAAGACGATTGAAGTCGGAACAGTATTGGAAACCGTGTCAGGAAATCGAGTTCGCGAACGAATATCGTCAATATATGTCCGTACCGAATAACGGTTTGATCAAGAAGTTACGGCGGAAATTAGATACGAAAAAGGAGTGGAATTTTTAACTGATGTTTTATTGATAGTAATTACTCAAATGATTTTATTTTAATACGAAAACAAATTTAAATAATATAAATAGAAAAAAAAATACGTCTTTCGTAAATTATGTAAAATCGTCGAGGTTATTAATTTCACATTTTTGAAAATCAGTGTGTACACGAGAAATAAATAAGAACTACATAATTCGCTTCGATCTTAATTTCAGATTTGAGAATAGACGACGTAATAAAATAGTAAAATATTTATGCGTGTTCGCAAATTGAAATTTATAATAATGTAAAATTAAATTTGTACCACATTAAGGTAAATATATAATACGATAAATCGTAATAAAAAAAGTGATTTAACTTAATGATCAGCATCCCACAACCAAAAAAGTGGCACGGCTGTTATTATTCAAATCGAACTAATTAGTCTCGTACCTGTTAATGCCAGCTCATGCCGGGATTGCAGGTAATGAACTGGCGGATAGAGTGGAAAAGGAGGATGCTACATTGTTGCCGATTCCAAACGTCCTACTTCGGCTATTGATGTACGTAATTATGTTAAATCAAGACTTTTTGTTTCGTGGCAATAAAAGTGGCAATCGAAATATCGCCGAATCAATAGTTCCATTTTACATCGGAAATCTTCGCTTTCAAACCGCAGGGAAGACATTGTCCTCAGCAGATTGCGGTTGGATCATGCAAGACTCACCCATTCACAACTGATCAACAGAACTCCGGCTTCTCAGTACCCCGTGTGTAGTAGCGTCACGCTTTCCGTCTCCCACATCCTCATTAACTGTCCTTTGTACTGTCAGATTGTTCACTCAACCTTCCCTCCTTAGTTTCTCTTCTCTTCAACGATGAATACTACTCTCTTTAATCATGTTCTGACGCGTATCCCGTCACTACTCCTTGATTTAACTTCCTCTCCTCCGTGCCTCTAACCTTAGTTTCTGCACACGGTACGTTAATTTAGATTAATAACAATAATAATAATAAATTTTCTTCTAATGTAGTAAACATAGTTATAACATAGAAAATAATGCAAACAAAATTGAAATTATAAAATGAACATTTTAAACGTTTTTTTTTTTTTTAATAAGATAAATAGAAGTAAAATCATAATTTAGTAGTGATGTATAAATGCTTATTACAATTGTAGGAAATATTACGAAGTAAATTTTACTTTATAAAATAATTTTAACAAAACTTGATTTGGAAATTCTAATTGAGGACTGAAGAGACGTCTCGGTAACATTTAAGTATATAAATAGAGTAGATTCTTCTTCCGGTTATGGTAGTGGCTAAAATAATAACATATTTCAATAACTGGAAATAATAATGCTAGTGTAATCGGATTTGCATATTAACTATCGAGGTAATCTCTGTTTAATATGCAAATTGACATTTTCGTATAAGATTGCGCAATTTAAATTTATTTATTAAGTACATTTTACGTGCAGTTTTTAGGTGCCGAGGCTATTGTGACACGGTACAAGCTTATTATTCATTTTGTTAGATAACTAGCCAAGATATAGTGCAATTTAATTTGAATAATGGTATCGTCATTAGTGATTGCAACGAGAGTACTTATTTTGAAAGATTAGCGTTGTCGGATATAAGATGTATAACAGGAGTAATATGACTTCGAGGGGAATAGACCTAAGTCAGAGTAGGAATTAGTTTAATGGGTTACATCACCGAGGCTGTGATTGTATGTGAAGCTAATGTGACCTGTGCGGAGTCGATTTAAGTGACTTGTACGAGGGATGTTAGCAGAGGGAAACCAGGATTCGTCGTGACGTTAAATGCTGACAATAAAAGTTATCAGGACCAACTGTAATCGGCAAAATTAGCGAACCCCGTTTATAAATATAATTGTGATACTCTATAGGACACTTTTCTTCTACGTAAGGGGTAGATTTATTAAAATGAAACGGGAAGAGGGAACAGAATTACATTTTATTAATAGCGAAGTACCACGATAGTCAGTCCTAGAACTACTACAGTATTCGATCAGATAGATATGTTCAGGTGACATTACATTCAGAAGATACTAGTGTCCCAGTATATCGTTAAGAAAGTTGCAATTTCTGTAATTAAGTCAATAAATTAAGAGACAACTCGAAATTAGCGAAAAATCAAATCGGGTTGTAATTACTACACGTAGCCATCAGTTCAGTTTTGACGCTACTCTTACACAGGACAAGACCCGGCGTGGGGAACGCACATAAAAGATAGCGTGGAATTGAAATTTCGATTTAGTAAATATGAGCCCAGTCTCTGAACTACTTCCTAAATCGAAGAGCTAATGGTAACGACTAAAACGATGCGAACACGCGGATTTTATTAGACCGACGCTTCTATATCAAACTTAAACAAGATACGATGTTTCCCGCTACTCAGATCCATCGTTAATGTACCTTGTGGCTACATTTTTTATTACTATTACTAAAATTCCTCTCTAGGCGTTGGCGACTATTCATTCGGAATAGAGATGACGTGTCGCATATAGACGAGTAAAAAAAGAAGTAATTTCATTTGAGGCGAAATAATAAGGAACATGGTAAACAGAATTACGGCTGAAGTACTCGTCGGAATGAATTGAATTAATTAAATCTTCTCCAGCAGTATATCATATAGGTATATACAAATTGTCAAGTAGGTAAAATAATTCGTTGCCGACGGAACTCGCGTGAATAATGGTGATGACTTTAGTAAATGGAAACATAAGAGCGAACGAATACTAAAAGAGGTTGAGAGTGAAAAACCTTTAGCGGAAGATTAAATCTGACGAAACAATGAACTCACCCTTTCTCTTTATCGACTAGTTATTTCCATGGTCGATGCTTGTTTAGACACCTGCTGAAAATTCTCAAAGCGTTTTAATAGGTTGTTTATTGAGGAAAATTACGAGTTACGCTTCGAGAAGGTGTGCCAACGGAATTAGAAAGAGAAGTACGATAAAGCGAGGGGAAAACGAAGTAATTAGAAAGAGATCGCGCTAAGAAATAAACGGAAATATTCTGTCGAACGTTTAGATAATCCCCGATAAATCCGTCCGGAAGGGATATTGTCCTTTCGGAGTTAACCTAGCGACGCTGTGAGAAATATTTTCCGAAGGTAAAATTCGTTTATTCCGTTATAACGATATCGTATTTTTAAATATATCGATATTTTAATAATTCGTATATATATATATATATATTAAAAATATCTTAAATATTTCTATATAGACGTACTTCGATGTTCAAAACGTTCTTTTTCCACTACCAATCGAATTTCCGGCAATTCCTTCGTGCGACCACGTTTCGAACGTGTCGATTTCTTTCCTTATTTACAATCCGGGTTTTCCGCTTTATTCGGAATCACTTTTATATCTGCTTTACGCGGTGTCAGTTTTGTTTCGTACCGTCCGATCAATCACATTATTCGGTCTGACCTTTACAGATGCCAAAATATAAATCGTTATCTTTTATCGACGGAACGGCGTAAAAAGGAATTTACCGTTTGTAAAAATCTTTTAGCCGATTAGAAATTATATTTTTAATTTTTTTTCTATTTTCTACTGTGGAAGCAATTATCCGAAACATCCACGCTATACTTCACGGAAAGCGTTAAAAACAATACGAACTGGCCGTAATCTTCTACGAAGCGATCACGTCGAATCACGGAATCGATTGTATAATTTTTTCAGACATCAGAAGTTGTCTCGCTGCATCCAAAAAATTTTCACACCTACAACCCTCATTCCTCTCCTATAATACTGAAAATTTGCAATAATGTCGCTCTTCATCAGGACGTCCGTCTACGTATATAGTTTTATTGATTCTCGGCCACTCCGGAATCAGCGGTAATTTTCTCGCTCACTACTATGCCCACTCTTCATCCCTTCTCGGAACTGTTTATCGCTTATTCCTTCACATTGATTTTCTTTACATCGTTAAAACTGCGCTCACTAAGAATACTGGAAAGCGATCTAGAATAACCCCTATAATGTCTCACACATTATAAGTCACTCCATGGTTTCACAGAAGCCAGTTAATTAAATTCGTCCATTCATAATCGCCATATGCGGATTAAAAGTCATATCCATTCTTCAATATTCCAAATAAACCTTACTCTCTCCCTATTGCTCACACCCTGCAGATACCGCGACCTTATTGCTGACGCAGATGGCATATTCTTCGGATGTTCTCATCATCTCTCCTCCGTAACACGTTATACAATCAAATCAAACATATATTCCTTTCCCCATAAACGTGTTTTTCTTACTTGCTACTGGTAACGTGAATATTTATATTCGTCTATATATATATATATGTTCATTTGTGAATTTAGCGATATCACTACTTATATTATTATCTAATGTTTTATATTACAATTTGTACCTTGTGTGGAAGCCCATTATAAACAAAACTTAAATAAAATTTTTAACGTTTCCAGTTCAGAATTTAACTAAACCTCATCAGTGTCTTTTCATCGGCACTTTTTAATTATATTTCCGAGGTTAATTAATCGTAACCTCGGTAATATAGAATCGCGATTCGGAAGCGTCTATAAATAGAACCGAATCTTGTAATTTAATTCGATTAATACAGATAATAACGACAACTTCGAAATTCCCTACATAGTCCCATCTGAAAACTGTTACCGGTTTTTTCCTTTTATTTTTATTTTTGACGGGTTCTTTACAATTTCCAAAAAAAAAAATAAGAAAATATGTCGGAACGAGGATTATCCGGCAGATGTTATAACAGCGATCGTTCAAAGTCGTTTACTTTAATCCGTTAGTTCGCTAACTGCTTACAAATTTTGTGATGCTTTTATTTTCCGCGCCGTAACTTACTTCATTTCGAGAGACGGAAGCATGTTCAGTAGACTAATTTAAGCGTTCGATGATCCGTTTATAGAACGGAACTCTCACGCATGTATTTGTTTGTGTGTGCGTGTAAATGAATGTGTCACTTAAGAAAAATCGAATTGTAAACAACTACCTAATTTACGGATATTTTTCAACTTTGACCTACGAACGAATAATTTTTCGCTAATATACTGAAAATTATTCTCAAAAAATACGTCCAGACGATCTCTCTGTTATTCCCAGTCGACCTCCGGATAGAGCCCCAAATAAAGTATATATATATATATATATATATATATATATATATATATATATATATATATATATATATATATATATATATATATATATATATATAAAACTAAATTTTCAACCATAGACGTTTACAACTTATTTCTAAGAGGCTGTTTACTCTTATTACGTCAAAACACCATGAATGCAATTAATAGAAAACGATCGTGTAACATGGCTGGTCGAATTTAAAATGGTAAATAAAAAAATTTATTTACACTATCTCCACTAATTCTTCGTAATAAATCATCGCAAAAAACGATAAATGAAAAAGATTAAATTTTACAATATTTTTACCGGGCGAAGAACAAATTAATTTAAGAAATTTGGAAGATTTTATTCTAACTGAAAATCCGGAACTAGTAAATTGAAGACTTGTTAAACACACAAACAAAATACATACAGACACACATACACACATATATATATATATCTTCTTCTGTGTCGTTATCTGTGTTCAGACATCGTGACTATCATGAGCACATTTCAATAATTCTTTTATATTTCACTCGATTTTGAGCTGCTTCCATCGGCTGTTATATTGATAGGTATGTTGTGCTTTAGATATAGAGTATTTTCAAATCCAACTCGACTTATCACGATAAATCCTAGGGACCGCCTTTTTATTATTTGCTCTAATCTGTTTTTCCGATATATTACGAGCTACATTAAAGCATTAAAGCGATGTTTGATACATGGTAGCCTGAGCATTCATGTGTAAAAATATCACTTCAATCTGACTGTTCCATATTTCCGTCAATTTTTCTAACGCGCTTTTTGTCGAGCTAATACGTTTAATTTCGTTTTATACGCTCCTATTATCTGTAATCTGTACTGCTAACGTAAGTGATGTCCTTTTTCCGATATCCGGTATAAAAGTTTCAGACGGTTCTATCAATGATGACTTTGGCGCATTTTACACGGTGCAGTATTAAATTTGCCTTTCGGTTGAAATATTTCACGCGATGTAGAAATGTATTCAATTCTTTTGCACTCTTTGCTGTTAACACAACGTGATCAGCGTAGCGCTGATTGGAAATTCTTCCACCGATCGTTATTACGCCGTTAAAATTTTCGATGTCTGCCGCATAATTCGATTACTATATATTATAAACCATAGACGATAATCCCCAACTCAACTCTTTTTTCGTTTGAAAAATTTCGGATGGTTTTGCGTCCATTTTTCCCTGCATCATGTTCGTTTCCAACAATGTTTGTATTCTCATTATCAGGTACTTAGGTATTCCGAATTATCTTAGAATATGCGTACTTTTTTATCTCATCGTAGTCTGTGATTAAATGTCGTCTTGTAATCACTGGAATCATCTTTGTCAGATTTCCCGGCGATATCCCCTATTGGTCTACCACTAACTGCTTATTTCGGCCAGCACTTTCTACGTCCACTTTCAGTTGAGCTACGGATTCCTGCAAATGCACGTACAGCGTGCATTTTATATCCCAGCACGAGGAGTGTGTTGTACGATGAGCGTAAATGGGTATGTGCATGAAGTGTTCAAATGAAGCGAGTAAATGCGGAATAATTCGTAATTTTATGCGAATTTTATTAACCCGACAATAAATTCACGTTACAGTATATTAATTTTGTGGGAACGGATTATGCCTAAGATATATATATTACCTATATATATATATATATATTGTGTGTGTGTATCGTGGTGATCGAGGATCATTCTCGATAAACCTTTAAAAATTAAATTAATTCGAATATGGCTGATTATTTATGCGAACTAATTTCCGGAAATTATATTTAGCGGTTCGGATTGTAACGTATTGATGTAAAAAAAATTCAACCTAATAGTGAAGTTGATTTGTCTGCCAAACACCATGTTCGTGAGATGTTACTTAAATAACTATTATTAATTTTGAATTCCGATTTTATAATTTATTATTAATATTATATACTATCATTATTATTTTGTCGGGGCTTTTCTAAATAATTTTGTACTTTTTGACAACGCGATCTCAAAATACCGAAACGTTTGTTACATATATATATATATATATATATATATATATATATATATATGTGTGTGTGTGTATACATTTATTACAAACTTGTAGAGACTGTAAATTGAAATTTTATTATTGGGTTATAATTACTTTTGACATTTTCAAGGTCGATTAATTAACATTAATACAATCGTGTACGAAGGAATATCTGCATACACTGTTAAGTGTCTAAAACATAAGCATTAATAAACAGACCGCAAAACACGATCGTAAAGTTCGTCAAATTTGAAATTAATGAACCAACTCTACCGAATAATATTACGAAATATTTTATAATTATCATTATTATTAATCTTATTATTATTAATCTTTTTACTATTATTATTATTATTATAGTTGTTACAATACGGAAAACAAATTCGAGAATTAAAGAGATTTTATTATCGAAGTTTTTTATCGGCGCATTTTCTATGTAAGATTTATAACGTATGTATTATGATAGACTGTTATATCTAATAATGAGCGTATATATCTATATTATACATATATACATATTTATAATATATATGCATGTAATATTATGCACGCATTTGTGCGCTTATAAAAGGTATCCGCTATCTAATATTAGTAAGATTTACAGCCTAACTTGATACCTTTGATGACTGAGAAAGATAGACAGATACGAACAGACTTCTCAATATAATTGAAATGAGTAAAACAAAAGAGAGACGCCGAATAATGAAAGCCAGAGATAATGGAGGAAATAGAATAAAAAAATAATGATTCCCAAAAAATAAATTAATAAATATATATATATATATATTAATAAAAGTAATAAAAATATAAAAACTATAAATATCTCATATTTTTATAGTCCCCCCAGTCACTAATTTTTCGAAATTTACCCTCGTCATAGCTATTGCTAGAGTAAGAGAATTCGACTCTCTAAAGATCTCCCATTCCGTCCTTGTCTTCGGAGCGTAATTTTATACATTATTTCTAATTGACGGACTCACATCGAGTTTAGGTTAATTTATGATAGATTTCGGATCCCTGCGGTTTTAATGTCGTCCACCGGTTAGAACGTCAGAAGAAGAGGAGGCCGGAACACGGACATTCCGTCGTATAAGCGCAGACGTTCAGTAAACTGGAACTTTCTTATAATCCACCACCAACACTATTTCCAAAAAAAAAGAAGAAGACGCTGAGCTGTCTTTTCTATTGATACATTGTTGTTCAGTTCGAGAGATATTCTCCTACAGCCTTATATATAAAATACATTTATATACATATATACGCGTATATTTCTTCGCCGGGTTTTTTCTTATCTTTAAGATCAATCTGTGGCGTTTTGAACATTCCTCTAATCTACAATGTAAGCTACACGATGTAACTACTACTACGGCATGCTGATGAGACCAGTGTAACTACAGATATATATATATATGCGCATGTGTGTGTGTGTGGCTATACGCGGTGTATTTTCCGAGATAAGAATTAATCCTGATAATATAACCGAAGATCCGACTGTATTTTTTCAGGACGTAAAATTACCATTTTTTAATTTTTTATTTATATATACTCGTTATATGTACATATATAACATATATATATATATATATATATATATATATATATATATATATATATATATATATATGTACGAGTATTAAATTTATTTTATATGATGGCGTTCTCTATCGATACCGTCGATCTCGGTAGAATTTTATCGATAAAATAAGACAGAAGAAACATCTTGGCAGATTATACTAAGTTCGTATCTTTGTACGAGTGTAAGGTGTAAACGTGTTAACCATCAAACGGACGCAATAGTTATTATTTATTTACTTAATACGGTTGTTTAAGTAGTAGTGAGCGGACCTATAAGCTATCCGATATATATATATTATATATATATATATATATGTATGTGTATTATATATTATATATATGTGTATGTGTATTATATATAATATATATTTCTTCCCTGGAAAAGTGATCTTTTAAGATCCGTTTCGATAATTGAGGAATGCACTCTCTTAGCCAGGAATTAATTAAAAAGTTATCATCATTATTATTATTATTATTGATATAAACTTTTTTTTGTATTAAAATTAAAAAAATGAGACAATTTATAACAATATTAAAATTAACCGTCGCCACTGGATGCGTGGAATCTTTAGGTCTGTATATATACATAAGCGTGCGTGAACATACACACGCACATATATATACATATATTTATATACATAAAGCAAGTTAACTGCTTTAAAATTATAAAAAGAAATACACATTACACGTAATGAGGTAGCATGGTTGAGGACACACCCAGAATCGTCAATTAGATTCGAAGTTATGCGTGTTTACTTCAGTTGAATTTTTATAATAATGAGTTTCGGAATTCTGGTTTACAAAACGAATCCAAAAATCCGTATTTATTTACTTATTATATTCAAGTACAAAACCTGCGAGAAGCTTATCTTTTTTCCCTAGCTTTCTGCCATTGAAGTCGATGCAATATGGTAATAGGGTATTAGAAAAAAAAAACAAAAACAGTATGCTAAAATTCTATGGGTAGCATTTGTTTGGATGTAGGTTTAAAGTGAGATCCGCGCATAAATCAACTTAGCTTTCAATTTTTTTTAGATTACAATACGCTCCAGTACTAACGGAAGTTTGCAAATATAATTGTGGTTCAGAAACCTGGAAAACCTCCTGAACAACTGACTTCCTATCGACCAATTTATTGCCAAAGATCAAATAGTTCCAAATCAGCAATTTGGCTTCCGAACTGGGCACTCGACAGTGTAATCCACAGAGTAGTTAAGAAAATTGAAGAGTTTCGATAAGAAAGAAATATGCTCTGCAGTATTTTTGGATATTCAGCAAGCGTTCGATCGCGTCTGGCATCCAGGGCTACTCTACAAATGTAAGAAGACTTTGCCTGCTCAATATTATAACATTATCAAATCCTATTTGGATGAACGATATTTTCGAGTTGTGATAAATGATAAACAATCATCTATAAGCAAAATACAGGCAGGTCTACCGTAGGGGAGTGTACTGGGGCCTCTCCTGTACTCATTGTTCACCAATGATATACACCGACAAATGAAAACGTATTTGTAGCTACATTCGCAGATGATACGGTAATGACGGCACCTCATCGATGTCCAAAATATTGCACTGAATATATTCAAAATGCTATTGACAACATAGTTGAATGATCGCAAGATGGAAAATTGTAATCAATGAGCAAAAATGCAATCACATTATCTTTACCAAATGACGTATTGCGCGCGATAAATATAAAGTTACAATAAATTCTATATCACTAATGCAAAGCGAGTTTACTAAATAACCTGGCTGAAACATATAAAAGCTAAGAACATTGAGCTAGAACTCAAGATGCAACAATTGTATTGGCTGATAGGCCCTCGCTCGCAATTGAATATCGATAATAAATTAATATTGTATAAAGCAATATTGAAGCCTATATGGTTATATGCGGCGGAACTGTGGGGATGTGCTTCGGCAACTAACGTAGAACGAATTAAGCGCAGGCAGAATAGAATACTACGGCTGATAGTTGGTGGTACGTCTCCAACAGGACATTACATACCGACCTGCATGTGCGATATGTCGCTGAAGAGATTAAATCGACTATAGACACCTATCAAGACTTCAACATCACGCAAATCCATTGGCAGCTAACCTACTTAATGAAGAAATACCTAAAAGATTAAAACGGAAAAGAATCATAGATCTGATTTGAGTACACTCTAATATTACTCGAAGCCGGTTGTATTTGCTAATGGGCAAAACCTCCATCTCCTGATTACATAAAATCCAGTAGGTGATTTCGTTTTAATCAGTTCTGGATTAGAGGGAAAAAAATGTTCGTAGCTCGCGTGTTAAATTGGTCCATAACTGATTAAGTATTTCACATTTTCGCGGCTTTTTAGTATGGAAATGACAATTAGTATTGACTAAACGTGTCTGTTTCATACAACATTCGTATTAACCTTGCGGCTATTGTCCCAATTATATTCCTTCGTGCTTGTTCCAACGTGAACCCATGAAATGATGGTAAATAGGATTACACAATTTATTCAGTACATCCGCGATATCAAGGGTATTTGCCGTTAAACAATATCGGTGAAATTATTTCAGTGAAGACTTTTATTACAGTCTAAATAAAATGATCAGAGATCTTTTTTTACTTTTTTTTAATGCTCGTGTTTGCGCGTGTATTCTTCGAAAAAGTTTCATTATTTCTTACTAAATGGTTCGAAATTCAGTGAGCGCTTCCACCCTATTCTGTACGGCTTGCTGCACATTAAAATCTCCACAAATTTGATGAATTAATATTGATTTCAAATGTGGAATTGATCCATCATCAGCTGTTTCAGTTATAATATTATTAAAATTATTTTGTATTAAGTTTAGTTTTAGTTCTAGACTGTGTGGTTTAACACCTTATTGTCAGGCCTGACTGATAAACTGTTCAAAAAAGTCGCTCGAGCACAGATATGTTTGGATGAGTAAAGCAAGATAAAGGCCAGAGCTGAGAAAAAACTATAAAAATGCTCTTGACGAGTATGCTCGCGTATAAAACGAAACCATTTTTTATTATTTTCACCGAGATATCCTTTTAAATTCTTCCGTTGTATATTTACGATCCTTAAATGTTGCTACGTTAAAATTACCGTAATCTATATGAAGACGTCATATTTTTATAATTATGTTGATAACCCTTCTTAAACGAACTAAGATGTTTTTGAATTCTAAGTACTAACCGTACTACGATAATTTGTTATATATTTCAGTCGTTGTTCTCAAGGTCAGTCTATAGTGAACTACAGAATTCTACTATGTAATATAACAAATTCTACAAATGCGTATACTAAACCTACAGAACTGACGCAGTATCGATCACGATAAATGGCCTTTCCGTATTTTTTCCCCCTCAAGAAGTCGAACTAAAGTACGGAACATGGCGTTCACTAAACAGATTAAAGACAATATAGCTGGTCGAACGGGGAACAACATGAAGAAGTGGACAATCTCTGACAGCTCTTCTTGTTTATGTGGCGAGCAACAATCTATCCAACATCTTTCCGCAGTAGTTGGCTATATAGGTGCGGTTTTCGTTATCTAAATATAACTGGATTTTGCAGAGTACTGGGTAAACACCGTGTAACAAAGCGTAAAGATGATTTTTCTGGCACGAAGAAGACGGCCCCCCGGACACGATACCAACGAACATAACTTTTGTCTAACTATGTATTTGTGAATATATGTACACCTTTCTATCTATTCATCTGTCTTCCATTCTATATCAGTGTATGTAATATATGCACGTACATATGCGTATATATATATATCTCGACCTAAATACGAAGATACGGCATTATAATACTGCAATTAAACCGCAATGTCTATATTATGCTGCAGCATGTCTGAATATTAACGCAAGAAAAGAAATTGAGCTCATAGAGAAGAAGGAACGAAAAATGATGAGGAAAATTCTAGGATCGAACATTAAAGATTGACAACGGGCATTAAAAATCAACAGGGAAATATATGAGAAAACTGAAAATGAGAAAAAAAAAGAATATGATTTTACGGTCACCTAAAAAGAATGGAGCCACATAGACAAACTGAAGCCATATTTGAATACTTTGAAAGTAATCCAAAGAATAAACTTATGTAGAAACGAAAAAAAGATATAATATCATCAGAAATGAACAAATCGATAGAAATAAATTCCGAGAGAAAATCGACGCATTTAAAGGTTTTGCCGAAAACGTGAAGGAGAACACCGGTAGTAACAACGTGTGGACAGAAGAAAGAAAAGAAGCTTGAAGATGAAAATTGTAGAAGGAAAAAGAAAATCTCACGATAATTGTTTTTCCATAGCTGGTCGAAATCGAAAAAAAAAATATATACACCAATTTATCTCTACATAAACAAATAACATAAGAACGGGGGGTATATTTGCATAATAAAATTTACATACAAAGATAATGGCTGTGTACCACCGGTAAAAGTATACCGTACCACGGTGCTATAGTAATATATTTATCATCGTTATTTTATATTAAAATATATAATGAAGATTAACAGGAAAATAAATACCACTAAAAAAACCTGTAAAACCGGTATAGTTAAAAGTAATTTAATTATCATTTACCGTATACAATGATTACAACGAGGTAACTGCGATTCTAATACAGACCGAAATTTATACCATACTGTCGCTAAAATTAATTGATCAGTAGTTTATAATAGATTTATTAGTCGTCTAATGTACTTCATATACATAGTTTTTAGTATTCGGATGCGATTGTAATCTTCAATAAGCTTATTATAATATGTTGATTAGTATGAAAACTGAATGAAGAATTTAGCGGATAGGTTTAATATGTAATCCTTAATATAGGGCAAGTTAGTAATTTCACGTATAAATAATATTCTTTCGTATTTTGACTTAGTCAATACGCATCGGGGCACCTGTTTTGTAGAGTTTGTTTATATGATGAATTTAAAATAGAAGACAATACACGCGTAAGTTATTACCGTGTGTATAAGAGTTTTATAAAGAATCATTTTATTAGGAGAGTTAAGGATAAGCGGAAATTATTTTATTCGCTTTAATTTGAATATAAGCGTCGATTAAAATTTAGGCGGCGATCGAGAAAGACAACAAGATAGCGTATTTAAATTTAATAGGTTTATTCGCTATGAGAATATTCTGTTATGGATGTGTACAACTGAAAAAGATTTAGCTCTCTGTTTGGATTAGTATTAATTCGCCAGCTCTTGAAATAGCTTAAGCACTAATTGCATCGGGTCTGAATGAACTACATAATAATACAGTATATAACGCGGAATTAGCTGAAGATAATTTAGGAAAGCGGTAATAAAGTAAACAAAAATGGACCGAGCACGCTACCTTGTGCGATACCAGGCGCGCAGATATAACAGTGAATGATCTATTGTTCGAATAATTTGTAATAAGGGTAATTAGATAGTGTGGAAATTTTGTTTCGATCATTTTACAAAAAAAGTGTGATCTCTACGCGTTACTTCAGTCATACTTGACTGACAGAACATTTACGGTTAGGATCAACAACTCTTATTCGAAAGAACATGCAGTCTTAGCATCAGTTCCTCAAAGTAGTCTACTTGGGCCTCTACTGTATTCCATCTACACAGCAGATTTACCCACAAGTAATCAAACGATTCTATTCGCAGATGACATAGCCGTCCTCGCGTCGAATTCGGATGTCAAATATGCAAACTTTGCTGTTCAGAACGAATCGAATTGTTCAATGGGTTCAATATTGGCGAATACAGTTTAATCCGCATAAGTGTCAACATATTATGTTTACTAATAGATCGGTTGAACATATACCTATAACAATTAATAATGACATTATCCCACAAGTTGATTTCGTACGCTATCTCGGATTGTACTTGGATCGAAGGCTCACATGGCGCTTTCACGTGGCGCAAATTAGGAAGACCATTATTGCACGTGTTGGGCTATTATATCCACTGCTGGTCCGTCAGTCAACCTTAAATTTAAAAACTAAAAGAAGTATTTATCTCACAATTATTGCGCCGATTTGGCGTTATGGTATTGAATTATATGGATCAACTAGCGCAAGTAATTTGAACAGAGTGCAGCAGCAGCAGTGAAAGATACTTCGTATAATCACATCCGCGCCATTCTACCCCGCATAATGATTTGAATATTTCATTTGTCCAGGATGTTTAGCCAGTACGAGAAATTATTTAACAAACTCAAACATAGCAATAATCCCAATATTTTCAGAATGCACTCATTAGAACTTCCATGCAATGTAACTAGGAGACTGAGAAGGAAGTGGTGCTGGGATGCTCTCCCAATTACCAAGTAACCGGAATTATCCTGATCGTTACATTTCTTTACTATATTACATTAATTCAATACTTCTAAAAGGCGTTCTTTAATCAATATTTATCTCACATATTACTCTCGCCTTATAATATCTTATTTATTATCCATACTTATTAATTATTGTATTGCAATGTAATGTCTCATTGGAGACGTTAGTTTAATACCCCAAATTTATCGCGATCACCGTTGTTTATGGTTCTTGTTACCGGTACAAAAAAAAAAAATACATTACGCCGCGTCGAAGGCTTTCCCAACATCCAGTAGTAACATACCTGTATATATCTGAAGTTATTCGGATATTCTTGCAATTTGACGAGTTGTAGATTGGACTTGAAAACAAACTGTATGAAATTTTTTGTCCGCGCGATAATTAAGCCTGTGATGAATATTCCACCTCGCTTAAGTCGCTAAGTAGATTGATAGGACGCGCATTTGCAATATAGGAAGAATTTTTACCAGGTTTAGATAATCTCGGAGACCGTCTCCGGTGTTCTAGTATATATCCATTTATACACTTATCTATCTATTTTTGTGTCTAAAACGGTAAAATTTTTTTAATCGAATAAAAAATTTCTATACATACGCAAATTATACCATCCATACATACACGCACATACGCGCACTCCTTTTTATACACCCGTCGAATACTATGAAAACACCGACCGAGAAAAGACGCCGTTTAAGTTGTGTTAATTAACCGGAAAAAGTTTCAAAATTAGCGGTTGCATTACGTCCTGTATGTATTGGTGTGTATAATATTAAGTCGGTATTTCCAACGGCTATAGATAAACTTTCGTCATGGCGGCGGAGACGACGTTTAAAATTGTTTGCATTAAGTTCGACGTTACCTCGACGGTAAAAGCTAAGACGGAACCGCAACAACAACATCATTTACATAATCGAAAATCGGCTAACTTAACCGTTCGAGCGGAACGCGGGTTCTTCGTTCTTGTCCTAATTGAGGATCGACTGTTCCGTTATTGAAAGAGCGAAGACGATCATTAGAAATGGAAGCGAATAACGAAGAATTCTACGAAAAGATAATTTTCTTCGATGAATCTGGAAAGTTCTTTGTTCGGATTTTCATTCAAAAAACAAAACATACAGAATACAGAATACAGAAGGAGAAGAACTGTACATCGGGGCGTTGTAATTCGATGTTTGATTTCCAGACGAGTCGGTTCACTTAGTTGATAATAATGATTAATGGTAGTAAACGCTTTGAAGCCTAAAATTTAGCTATTTATATCACTTCTTCATCTTTATTGCAGTACTGTTCGAGTTACAATTGCAATTATATCCGCATACTGCCCGGACTGAGACGACATATTCCTTTATATCCTCGATCCAGTCTGTTCGGCGCCTTCGTGCGCTTCTTTTCCCCTTAATTTGACCTTGGATTATAAGTTGCAATATCGCTGTCCTTTATTGATGTGTCTAAAATGTTTTATTTTCTTCTATGTTATCCATTTTTTTTTTTTAAATTCTCTCGGACTTTGCCATTTGTAAGACATTGTGGTTCGATATTTTAGAAGTTCACGAGATCTTGAACGTCATTCTACGTAGCCATATTTCTGTTACTTCATATGGTTCAACTTGCCGTTTATTGAATGCGGTTGCTTCTGTACCGTGCAGCAATATTAGATGTAGTACGGGGGGCAAGTCCTTGTATGCTTCAGTTTATTGAATGTACGCAAGTGTCTTCAAAAATTTGTAATTTTTGATACACGTATTGCGTAAAAACGACTAGTGAAGAAAATTTGTTTTTTCGGAAACTCAAAAGTTTTCGAAAAAATTTAATAAAACCCTGTTTCAACTAAATCGACAAAATCTAAACCAAAAAAACCACGTTATTTGTCGGATATTCAATTTAAAATGATTAAATATACTTATTAAAAGACACTGCACGCAATTAAAGTAGAAAAAAAAATGAATAAATTACGCTTCTTTTAAATTTTAATATTTAAAGTAAACAAAACGTTAAATATTCTACGATTGGTATTGAATGTTACCGATTGGTATCGAATTAACATTTTTAATTGCAAACAACTTTTATAACGAATTAGATTGGAAATTATTATAATCGGTTAATATTTTAAAATAATTTAAACGGAATTTTTTAGGAAAAAATTACATGTTAATATTATGTAAATATTACCATTTAAATATTTTTCATTGTTATTTCAAAGCTAAACCGACGCTTAGGTTGCCCCGTTATTTTATTCGATCGTATTTTATTAATTATTTAAGCGTTTCGGTTTATCGTGTTTCACCTTTTATATTTTAAAAATATTCAATTCATCATCGATACTAGCGCAACACAATCGTTTTGGTACCGATTTGTAGAACATTCGCATTGACGTCTGTTTATATTTTAAATTAAAGTTCGAAAGAAGTATAGTTTATTTTTAAGAAAAAAATCCTACCTTATTTGAAGTGCTTTTAATAAGTATATTTGGTCGTTTTAATTTGAATATCCGATAAATAACGTGTTTTTTGTTGTTGTTACGAATTTGTTGATTTGGTAAAAACACGGTTTCAAAAATTAAATTTTTCCTGACATTTTTGACCTCCGCTGAAAAAATGTTTCGTCGCTAGTCGTTTTGTGCAAATGTACTTGTTAACAATTTTGAGAGACATGTGTGTAAACTCCATTTTTCCCACATACATACCATATAACACATATGTACTTATATATATATATCACGATTTTTTTTCACTTTACTATTTTTTATAATATCCTATATCTAAATTATGTATTTTCTTATATAGATATGATAATGACAATAATTTTCGTCATTGTCACGTGGTGAACAGTAATGCAGTTCGAATATTTTTACATATCGAACTTCGAGTTAACTTTTCAGCTTTTATACAAGTAACTACATCGAATATTTTACGAGCTTCGAAACCTGGAAATTTATCCCTTAATAAATTGTTGCGATATTTTGAATTTTACGCCGTTAATTTGACCCTTTCATTTATACGTTATAAAATTTTGACGTAAAGTTATAAATTTAATACAGGCTTTTATTATACAATACTGTTTTTTTTTGTGTTTTTTTTTTAAATGAACTGTAGACAATTTTCGATGCATTTATATAAATAACTTCAAAATTGAGACATTACACGTTCGCCACCAGTAAGCGCTGTGCTACTTCAGGGAATAAGTGAAGACGTTTTCTCAAAAAAACCAAAAAATACTTATTTAATAAACTCGCGATTTCGTAAAAATTTCACAAAAGAAAAGGAACGCGCACAATTCGCTATGCTTAACTCGACGTGGCGATGACTGAAATGTTTTCGTTCTCAAATCTACGTCGTACATTCATTCTTAGCGAAGACTTGAACGAAATAACGGATAGCCGTGCGCGCATGCGCAAGTGAAAGAATACTAACTTGCAAAAAAAATATTATTTCATAATTTCCGTACGTGTTTGTACGTATATGTAAACTGAATAGACACGTATATGGAAAAAGTGCCGGAGCCCGACTACGCTAATAAGGGCTGCCTATTATAAGACTTTGGCTCGATCGATCGTCTTACCGGCTAACTCCACATATACAAAGCGCCAATAGAAGTTTCACTTAAAAAATAGCATTAACATTCCACTACCATATAGTGGACATTCTGACTGAAAAAGACAAATTAATCGCTACGTCCTATTCTATCTAAAGTGGGTTTCCAAAAAAAAGCAACGAATCGGATTAAATAAGCTACGTAGTATTAACGAAAACATTTTTTTTTTCGTATGTCACTATTGACGGAATATAAGATCGTTCGAGCACTGCTGCATTTCATTACGATACGGAGAAGAACGCTAGAATTATCGACGGCTTCAAAGATCCGGCTGAATTTAAGCGATAGTAGTGTTGACTTGAAGAACATTCGCCGATTGCGGACTATTAGACCCGCCCGACTTCGGGTAACCAAAAAGTCTAGCGCGTTCGTTCAAACCGTTTCTCGCCGTTCATTACCCTCAATTCGTTCGTACAGTATATTCATCGTGGTGCTGCCAACGCCATTAAATTTGGTACGGTAATTTTGAATTTGTAACAAACTGATGAACGATAGATTACATACACACCACCTAAACAACGTGACCGCCACAGGCTGATAATATCGATCCACCTCAATCGCGTGTATGGATCACGCGTAAAAAGACAGATTGACGGATAGATAAAATCCGATAAATAAACGGACAGGTCGGAAAGATGGACGAAAGAATGGATAAGCAAGTAGATAAAAGATGTAGATTTGTCAAATCGTTCGCTACGTTAATTAGATGCTATACGTTCATTTCGCTTTATATAATCCGTTTTTATATAAAAGTCATACCCGAATAATTTACTAATAAAGAACTGAAATATTTGGCAATCAGATTTAAGCAACATTGGAATGCGACCACGGCTGCTAAGTGTCGGTCTTTTCGACGAAATTGGTTCGCTACACGTATGTCCGTCTACCGACTTATAAATACTAGCCGTCTGCGAAGCAACATATCGCCGTGCTAAAGTCTCGCTCGAATTAGTTGCCGTTTAAGAAGAGCATCGAACAATTTTAAATGGGACAGAGTACTTGTCGTACGAATTCGAATATTATATAAACACATGTATCAGTAAAATACTGAAAAAGAACAAAATGATGGGATTAATAAATTACGGCACACGAACGCGGCCAAATTCAATTTAAGACCGTTATCGATTTTCTAAGCACGACTTATCGCAATAATGTGAAAACGACGAAGAATGCGTTCATAAAGGCAACTTAGTCAATTTGTCACGTTCCTGCTTTTTTATGAATACAAAACGAAAAATAAAAGAAATGACCCAAACACACACCCACCCACATTATAATATATATATATTAAAACGATCTCACAATTTGCTTTCAGATGGTAGTTGGAGCAAGATAACCAACAAACTGTGTGTTTCATGGGCGAACGAATCATCTGAAAACGAACTATTCAAATTTAATAAGTTCGACACTCAGAATATCGTCGTCATTTCTCGACGCACAACGATGGAATATATTTTATGGTTTCCGGAACTTTGCCGTCTCTTCTACAAATGGAGTATATTTATTGATATATATATATATATATATATATATATATAATAGTAAATTATGCACACATCGTTGTTTTTTTTTATAATCGTTGATAGAAGGATTTCCAATTTGAACTGCGTGTTAGATTTCTTTCCTGTATATAATGGATATTTAGATCATACACGATGGTACGACGATGTATCAAAATTAGCCGCGTGGAAAAGAGCAGAATGGAAATGGATGGAAAAAATTAGGTAAAGCCTTCATGCAGGAGTGGATAGATAAAGGCGTATCGTGATAAAAAAAAATACCCAGTCAACCGAAATGTAATTTTATATCTATATTTTCATCTCCTCGAGTCATTTTCTTTATTTCTTAAACTAAAATTGATAAAATAATGTATACAACGTCACTAACTGATGAAAGCAACTTCCAAATCGATAAATAAAATTGGTCGTTCTTCGAAAAAAACGCGATGACGTCATATTCCCCTTGAACGATTTTATTCCGCGTTTACCTTGGAGACGAGAATAAAATTATATATTTTCCGGTACGAAATATTTTAAAAATATTTATAGTCACGCGTCGACAATTATTTATAATAATCCGGTATAATAAACATCCTGTATAAAAACTTGCAATTTTACGCGGAAATTTAATAATTTCGAATTTGGGCTATTCTTATCATTATCGTAGGATATAGCGACAATCTCCTTCATCGTGAGGATTCGAGCGAATATTTGTCGAATATTCCACATCTTTAATTCTTCTGCCTGACATAAATTCGGTGTTCTCTTTAAATGTACGTGATATCGGACGTTCTACGTTTACGATATTATTAAGTAGAATTTTACGACGACAGTGTGATATACAAGGGCTGGTTGTATACATTTTTACGTAGATCTGGTTTTTCGTTACATTCGATGAAACAAGAATCTTTTACATCTTCTACACGCGCGCGTGTACACTTTTACTTTCCCCCGAAGTTAGAGTAGTGCGTTAATTAGATAAAATTAGAAAATTTCCCGAAGAAGTTCTCACCTGATTGGAACGATTCGTCGAGATAGCAATTTATATGTTCAGAAATTTACAAACGCCGCAAAACCAATTAACTCGATTAATTCAATGGACAATCTTCACTGGGGAATTATGTTCTCCCGTAAACGCTGAAAAGAACAAAAAATAAATAAATTTTAATTTTACAACAAAAGAATTGACCGATTTGCGTATCCATTTAAATTGCCTATTAAATTAGGTCGACGTTCTAGACTATATGACGGATACTGTTGGTTTAAAGAACTGCTCGACTGAGTAAATCCCCCTTAGTCGATGAAACGTATATCGTTCAGAACTGATATAAAATAGGTTACAAAAAGCGGCAAATGCTATTTACAAATAAACGCTGGATGCTAAAATTAAATACCGAAAAATCGCACTCTATACTATTTACTAGAAGATTTCCTCCTTCTCTGCCTGATATTACTACTAATGGTAAACGCATCGTTTGGCAGAAGCAGGTTAACTATGTAGTAGTTACTCTAGACTCCCGTCTTCTATTTAACTCGCGCAAAAATAATAAAGCCATTCGAATACTGGCACCAATTTTCAGTTACCGTTCTCATCTTTCTTCAGTAAACGAGAAAGTTTATACTTGTCCGGTCCGGTGTTCAATGTCCGTTAGGTAAACTCCAGGTAATGCAAAACCAGTGTTGCAGAATATCATTAAGGGCTCCTCGATGGACTAACATGCATTCCGCGCTAAAGATTCCTCGTATTTATGATCGTATTTATAAATTATCAAAGAAATTTTACGATAAATGTATCATGGCAATAATTTAATTCGCATAATCGGGGATTATAGTCTTGATCTCAGCATGCGTTATAATAGATACAAGCATCGTCGTCACCGATTTCTAATGTATACGATCAGATATGAAGATTTTTTATTTTTATTTATTTACATACGAGTTAAAGTAAATTTAATAAGTGCTAATATGCTTTTTTTTTAAATATTTCTTATTGTTATTTTAATTTTCTTTATTATTTCTTTAGTTTTGTAAAGTCATTTGGTTGTATTTAACTCTTAAAACTTTAAGGATACATATGTGTATGTGTACATATAAATTCTTCGTAATAAAATTTTGTATTAAAATATACTATACTACTACTACTGTAAATTAAATTACACAGCGGCAAAACCAAAAGTGCGTTTAATAAGAAATCCAGGCACTAGTGAGGACTGTAACCAGTTTATCTGCTTAATGAAAAAATTAAAGACATTTTCAGAAACAACTAGAATACTTTAGCTACACCTTTAAAATGATTAGACGAGGAATTTTTTCAATAGTATCAGAAAACGCGCTAAATCGTTACATCGCTGTATTCGACACAATCAATATCGATACAGGAAAGTATCGAATACTTTTAGTCGATAAATCGATATTTTCGTTACTGCATATTATATGAATCGTTCGTTATCGATTATTGTAAGAATCGGTTGAATACTGTAAATTATAATCACATCTTGAATTTAGTAAAAACATAAGTAGATGAAAATTATTCAAAAATTAAATAAACGTAAAAAGTATTCGTCGAATATATAAAATTTAATTATTAAAGCAGGTTGTATATACGAAGCGACACGCCAATTTGATTTATGTAAATTTAACCGATCAAATTACTAATGCAACCATTTCGAAGAAATTTGTAAGATATTTTTTTATAAATTTAAGCTGGATACTATTATATTTTGTTTACATTTCGAGTGTGAATGTTTCTTTCTCAACGTCAGTTTTATAATTTAACATATAAGTATATACACTGGAATTACACGAGATTAATATTGTATTCGATTTCCTTTCATACGAAAACAATAAATTAAATAATTGTACGATAATGTTCGTTATTTTCATTTTCGAAATCACTAAAATAAATCCAAAAACACCGTAGTATTTAAAGAAAAAACCCCGAAAAGTTACTTTTAATATAGAATAAAATTAATATTTTAATTATATATATATATAATATAATCTGCATAATTCAAAAATGTCGCAATATAAATAATAAAACAAAAATTACAAAATCGTATTTAATAAATTCGAATAATAATAAAATTAACACATTTCGTTACACCTGTCATCGCTATAAGTCTATAATAATTTATTTCAAGCGTGATGATTTACAAAAAGGCATATCGCAACATTATTGATGTAAAAAGAAAACACAATGATACAGTGTCGAATGTACTTTGTATACTTCTTGCGATTGGATCGAAATTTCATTATCGATACAAACTGACAACAGCTTTTTATATGTATCGTTTCTGTATTGGAATAAGCATTCGATACTTTCGCCGCATCACTACGCGTGATAAAAGTTCGAGATAGTTATTATTATTATCGTATCAATTACGCGCTTATTTAGAGATATCCTGCATTATAAATTCACGTTCGACAGCCAGTCTTCTGCGCCTTCTTCTAGTGAAAGTAGCCCAATCAGTACTTTATTAAAGCTATTTACTTTACACGAATTTATAAAGGGTGACATCGTTTGGATCTCGCCACAGCTGCACAGCTCCGTTTCCGACAGTTTCCATTTGTTCGTTAAATATTTGCAACGACCCTGGTTGGTTCTGACGCGATTTAAATTGCACCATGTTTTTCTATTGAGACCTAATCCTGGCACCCTGCTACCGGATTTGATATTAATTGTCCGTTTGTTGGAGTCTGCTTAACCCATATTTCCTTCCATTTCGTAGGTGCGTCGACATTGCTCTGTAGCTCGTTAGCCGTCAGCCATGCTGGTTTCCTGTTGCAGAGACGTGTAGGTGGGGGATCTTTGATAAATTTTTCTACGTGAGAGTGTATACTGTTGTATTTAGCCTATTCTCGTTTGAATGTTTCTTCTCTGCGGATGTGCGGTGGAAATATATTTGCCAGCACGGGAAGCCACATAGTAGGAGTAGATTTTAGCGTACCGGTTACTAAGCGTAGTGCTACGTTCAGTTGTGTATCGATCTTCTTAGCATGCGAACTGGCTATCCAAACGGGGCAGCAATATTCTGCAGCTGAAAACACTAGTACTAGTGTAGCAGTCCTGATGAGTTTTGTCTCTGCTCCCCAAGCTGTACCTGCAAGGCGAGCGATAAGGTTTACTCTTGTCTTCACTTTTTGAGCTATTTTTTCCGAGTTAGGTTCGCGAGCTCGAAATATCGTTTCTAGAGGTTGTAGTCAATTCGAAAAGCGAAATTTTAAGATGGAGTTATCGTATATATAAAAAGAAAGTTAAGTTCAGTAAATTGTAAAAACTGTTCCCATTTTAAGAAGTGAGCTCTCCCAATTAGTTACATACCGCACTACATATATATATATATATATATATATATATACAATAAATTTCTATTCCGTCCCAATAAACGGACAAGAATGCAACCTGTACTATTTGAGCAGAATCGAGTACCTTTTTCCTTCAACCTGTACTATTTGAGCAGAATCGAGTGCCTTTTTCCTTAGATTGTAAATAAAGGAAACTTGTGTACGCATTTATATATATTATATATATATATATATATATATATATATATATATATAGATATATATACGGACACACATACCCGGGCCTCGAGTTGAACTAGTAATAACCGAATCAAATATATTCGATGTTATGTAATTAAATATAATACAAAAAATAATTATTTTTACCGACGCACTTTACGCCGTTCGAAGCATTAATCTCGACCTTTAAAAATCTAACCACCCGATAGCTCAAGATGTTCACCTGTCAGCTAACCAACACATACAAGAAACCATCATATGCTGGATCCCTTCACACTCCAACATAAAGGATAATGAAGAAGCTGACATCGTTGCGAAAGAAGCGGCGGAGAAGTTTCCAGTGCCAAAAATTTGAATTCCAATATAAGACGAAATACATAATATCAAAAACCAATTTCACGAGGCAATCCCCACAACCAACAAACGACGAAACGTCAAGTTGAATACAGCTCCATGGAGAACAATCATCCCATCGCGATGTGATGATGTTGTACTAACTCGGCTCAGAATTGGACATACTGCATTAACCCATAATTGCATAATAGAAAAAGAAACTCAACCGATATGCTGCTACTGCGGACGGGAGCCTCTAACAGTCGAACACATGCTAACAAACTGTAGGTCACTTCAGAAACACCATCCTGATGACAATATTTCAATTCACACGGCGCTCTCTGATAATCCAGTTTGAAAAAAAAACATTCAGTTTTTAAAAGTATCAAATCAATATACTTTCATTTAATTAAAATAGTAGCTTCGGTGCCTCTAACCTAAGTTGTGGTACACGGCACCTAAAAAAAAAAAAAAACAATATATATTTAGACGGATGCGAGCAGTCGGTGGCTTAATTTTAGATAAAAAGACACGTAAGGACTTGATCGTTATAAAGTGTAGATTAACTAATCTGAATATACCAGAGAATAACACGAAGTTTTCTGCTATTACTTCACCCTACGTGTAACATAGGTAAACATGCCTCGTATCCGTATAAAGCATGCCCAAAGATCTCGGCAGTGGTCTCTCCTTCTTGCTTACATAAGTTCAAACTCGTTAGTTCTTCTAATTACTCATTTAGTGACCGACCTTATTATCTTCGAATGTTACCATTGTAGTAATTTTCCTGTGTTGCTTTTTCTTATTGCGCTCATAATGTTCTCTTTCCTAACTGCGTTTCTCTTAGCTCTTCAAAACGTATATATTCGTGTATTTCGATATTCAAACTTGCTCGTTTCATTGCACATTTCTTTTAGTCTGCCTACTTTTTATTCGCATTATAAATAATTTCGTTATAAATGATAGAAGAAAAGTTTTCAATATTTAATTTTATCCGCGTTTCTCTTATGAGCGAGAACGCATAATCAACATTTGGAAGTAGAATATGTCAGTTCCAGGTTAGCTTTTACTAGAACTTTAATAATCGCATCGATTTCATTAAAATCGTATTATCGAGTAACGTGAACTAAAAAACATCTGTCATCGACGTTATGCAACACTGAGAAACTCACGCCATACAAAACAAGTAGATGTGGCATTAAACGAAACAGTGACGATAATAACAAGTTGCCTAAAATCAACAAAAGCACGCAAAATCTAATAAGGAGAGAAGTAGCAGCGCCATCAGAACACACCTCTCAATTAACAAACGACAGGCATCCACTATTTGGATACACTGCTCCAATCAGTCGGCTTAAATCTAGGAATAGTTTCCTGAAATGAACGTTTATCTAAGTCTGAAATAGCTAAGCTGTGGAACGAAGCCGATGCAGCCAATGAATATAATGAAGTTTTACCGCACGGCCACAACTTACCGTGGAACATCTTGCGTTCTCTTAATAGGTTAAGGACAAGTACAACACGATGAAGGCCAACTTAAAAAATGGAACATTGAAAAAGATGATAAATGCAAATGTGGATAAATCCAGACTTGTGATCACCGACTGCAGTGCCCGCTAATGGATCAGCAGTGCAGCCTTACTTAGCCGAGTGTAACGAAAAAGCCATATATGTGGGGCTACTTAGGGCCGATGCATAATAATTAGCCGGACGCGGAAAGTAAGTAATTATCGACGTAAAAAAACATTAAATCGCAGTTGTAATTAAAATGTTTACGAATCGTTTATATCTTAAGCAAATATAAGAATATGTTCTGTAAAGTGGCACTAAAGGTAGTTCTAAAGAACATAATAACTGGATTTCTCGAATCCAATAAAATCGTATAAACAAAATTGTTTTTATTTTTTTTTAATCTTTATTGGGTTTTCACGTTGTTTACGTACGGGATAAGATGGAAATTATTATTATTGATTTGTATTCACGATTCAAAGTACGTGCGTATCTATCGGAATTTAACGAGTCTGTGATAATTAAAACCAAATTTATAAACTGCGGATTTCCGAGAACCAAAGTCAAAATTTATTTGGACGCAGCCGACCGTAATTCGGAAATTTCTAACAGAAGCGGCTGATTAATATTTCACCCCGATTATTATGCGATAGAAAGAAGTATCGGATGACATTTTTCTATCCAAAGTGGACGAAAACCATGTTAAAAAGTGATACGTACATTTGTTCAAATTGTAAATTAAGCCGCTTCGTTAATCTATTACCGATATAAATAGACTCCTTGCTATTTATTTAAATCAATCATTGATGATTAGTGCCTCCAATAGGTGATGTATCCTTTTTAAACGATTAATAATTTACTTTTTGCGAACCTTTTTCGATTGCGACGTGTTTCAGTTTAATGTTAGAATTCAATCTAGAATTAAGTAATTTTTGAAACATTTGGTAAAGCCAGTTTTGAAGAGACGTTTCACATCTTTTCCTGATACGAGAATCATCTTCATCCGAGCCATTGGACGTACCGAATTAAATCCAAATATAAGCGGAAGGAAGTATATTTTCTAAAATTACACACAAGACGTAATACTTCATAATCTACGAAGTGATTAAACAGCATTTCTATTGAAAACGACTCTACAGGAAGTGACCTCTATGACGAAATATTTAGCTGTGACCGTCTTGTAATATTTTTCCAAAAGAACGACAGCTGACTGTAGCTTAACTAATTGTTTCAGACAGTTCCTGAAGCTTTATCTACGTTCTATATGTCCCGCGAGGTTCCTTTAGTGTAAAAGTAGAAATACTTGCGCTTTCTTGAAAATACGTCTTCCAAAATGAGTGGAAAATATATTAAATAATTCGAAAGTATTCTAGTTTTTCTGAAAATTTCTTTAATTTTTTCATTAAGCTGATAAATTGGTAACCTAGTCCTCACTAGTGTTTTGATTTCTTATTAAACGCTTTGCCGCCGTGTATAATTTAATTTACAATACGTTTCATCGACTAAGGGGGGATTTACTCAGTCGAGCAGTTTTTTAAACCAACAGTATCGTATAGTCTAGAACGTCGACCTAATTTAATAGGCAATTTAAATGGATACGCAAATCGGTCAGTTCTTTTGTTGTAAAATTAAAATTTATTTTTTTTTTGTTCTTTTCAGCGTTTACGGGAGAACATAATTCCCCAGTGAAGATTAGCCATTGAATTAATCGAGTTAATTGGTTTTGCGGCGTTTGTAAATTTCTGAACATATAAATTGCGGTCTCGACGAATCGTTCCAATCAGGTGAGAACTTCTTCGGGAAATTTTCCACTTTTCTAATTTTATCTAATTAACGCACTACTCTAACTTCGGGGGAAAGTAAAAGTGTACACGCGAGTGTGCGTGTAGAAGAGTCGAGATGTAAAAGATTATCACCTCGATTCATCGAATAGCTGCTAACGAGCCTTTGATATGTTTCAAGAAGGTTTCAAAACTAAAATGGCGTCCACGCTCCCCTTTAATGACATCATCGATATTTTCTTTATTTTTCATCGTGTTATAAAATTTTCCAACTAATTTACATGTTTCTTCTCCAATGTATGTCTAGAATTTAATGATAATAATCATAATAATTTCGTCGAAAATTATTTTCCTCGGCTTCAAAATTGAAATATAAATCGCTTCGAAATTAATACCGTTTCATCATTTTTTCTTAAATAAAAAAGGGACTGCATATATATATATATATATATATATATATATATATATATGTAACTTTCCCTGGGTCTTCCTTTCCGGCTAGATTTTATAATAGCTCATTTTATCAATCCCCTGGAGAGAGAATAAGTTAGGTAGATAGATATAGGAGATTCTGAATCTCCGATTCTAACCGAGGAAAACGCTGTTTTAAAAAGGCGCCAGAAAATAAGCGTAAAAACGAAACCGCCGATAATGACCGGAATAACGACAGCCGATGGATACCTGTCGGTATCCGCGGAAATTGCCTTTATATCCTCTCCGCGTACCTACCCCTACTATCTTCCCCGGCTGATTTCTAGCTCGCGATAGATGCTCCATCTCGTTCCGATTAGTTAAAAGAAAGAAAGAAAAAAAGTAGGAGAAATAGAAAAAAAATAAAAATTCATCTTTGTCCGGGTAAGTAAACTTCCTGACCCATAACGGCTTTCCGACGATAATAATTCGTCATCTATCTTTCTTCCGTTCTTGCCCCTCTATTATCCGGACGAGAGGGAAAAAAATCTATTTAGCGATACCCTTCTTAATATTTATATCTACCGCCACCACCACCCCTGAACCACCTTCCATCTAACGCGATTTCGAAGCGTTCTACATTTTCGAAACTAAGTATCGTATACACGTTCGTCGTAATTTTCGCCTCGGTTATTAATTTTCGCTTTTCGCATCTTTCGATGGATTTTCTTTATCATTCATTCTCGTTTCTCCTTTTATAATATTCATTTTTTTCCTCCTCTTCTGTTAATTCCCCCCACCCGCCGCTCGCGGTATGTATCTATCTTTATACATCTATATATATATATATATATATATATATATATATCTATATACATATATATATATATATTTACGTACGATTCTTCTATTAAGACCGTCTTTTTTCTTATCAATTCGCTACCGTACTTCGGATCGACCAGTCGTCCGTCTTCGTTGTCGGACTTTTTAAGCCCGTAAGTCATTTTCTCGTCATTAATATTAAAAACTAATTTTCTCTTTTCCTATTCGTTCATTTCTCAGTCATCCGATCTCAGTAAAGTCGGTCGTTGTAGTCGTCAAAACCGTTCCAATCATGGGGACCGCCGGAGATTTTCCAATTTTCCGACTTTACTTCTTATCCTCGTTCAACTAAGTTCGGAAGAAAGTAAAAGTGTATCTCCCGTACGCATCGATGTGCATGTTTGCATATATATATATATATATATTAAATGTCGAGATGTAACGAAAGTAATTAATATTTATAGCCGGAAATATCCCCTTTTCGAGTTTATGTTACATTTGCATACGGGATTAAGATACTTTCAATTTTCATATTCACGCTCGTAACGACGAACTTTTACAAACGAACGGTTAATCTCCACCTCCCCTTTAAAGCTTCCAAACTGATGTCTGACGTATTTTAATCGGGACATTAAGTTTTAAAAGAAAAAACAAAAAACCACGTACGATATTAAAAACTGTAATCGAATTACGCGAAAATGTAAAATTTAATTAAGGAATACAAATTTCGATTACTCGGAAGTGTTTAATATCGATAAACGTAGAAATTTAACTAAACTTGGAAAAATATTAAAAATACTCGAATTTGACCATCCTCGATGGCACACGTGCACGGACAGCGTCGAGGCTTGCTAAGGAAACCGTTTACGATCGTAGTAAGGCGTATTTGGTTAGCGTGATATGTGTTCTCAATTGTGAAGATATTTATATACACACCGTTTTGAACTAATTTATAGCAATCTCGAAAAGTAATATCGCGCAATAAAGTATTAATTTATTAATTTATTTTTATTTTGTTATCGATGCTACAACGTACGTATAAATAACGACTTGTATTTAACTACTATCCCGAGTTGTGGAAAGTAAGACTGTGTGTTATCTTACCAAAACCAAATCAAAATCCGAACATATAAGCATCTTAGAGTTGTTGTTTTACTATTCGATTAAAGTAAGGTGTATGAAGAATGTATACATATATTAGATTAAAATGAAACGAAAAGATAATTAATGAAAATCAATAAAGCGCGTTATCGGGAAGATCGTCTAAAATGGCTATACATAATATTATAGAAACTATTAAAATATTAAAAAAAAAAAATTGAATACCTCACTATTCGCCTAACTGACATTACTGATAACGTGCTCGATATCGTGAATAAATATTTCGATAAACGATCTACAGCATTATAGATAGGTACGTACTAACCATGTACTAGATGCATCTAGCGGAATTGTGCACTATTATGCAATTACCTCTGTCTGTATCTGTTTATTTCTTTAGGCGCCAAAAGCTTCCGTGCGATGGAGAGTCTTTGAGTCAAGATCTCCAATGGTGGAACACCACTCGGTGTCAGTGCAACTGTGCTACGGACATTGCAGTATGAAGATGAAATCGCGTTTCTACTTCTTCGAAGAGCTATTTTCTGGGACTGCGATAGCAGTATCATCAGCATAAATAAGTTCCCTCGTGTGTAGGCTGATCGGTTGATAATTCGTATATTAATTACACTCCTTTGCGGCAGACCATTTTTTGAATCTTCCATCGGCTCTTTTTCCCTTGTTACAAAAAATCGTTTATGTAGTATTCATGACAACTGAAAATTTTTTTACTTTATTTACCTTCTTCGTTAATAATCTGTGGTTTACCATATGCTGCCGTTAGATGAATGAAAGCAACACCGGTTATTTTTCCTAACTCGAAACCATCTTCGACATACTGTGTTCTAATTGGCGCCACGATTGACAGATAGATATTTCTTTTAAATAGAACGCTATAATTCAGGAAGAAACAATTTTTTATTTATATTTCTTGTAGATTATGCAACGTTAGATTAAACATCTACACGAAATGTAAGTTAAAAAATCGGTTCTTTTTTGTGACGTCTTCTCTAGTTTGTCTCATTTTCTAGCCGCTTAAAAATTTTCTTTTTCATTCACGCGTGTATAATATTTTTTTAAAATTTCTTCCTAGAAATATTGGTTATCCTGGCTTTTTTACATTCCGCTTGTAAAAATTATCAGACGATAATACTAACATTATTACTAACAGCTATGTATTCTGTTTCTACGTATAATTTTTTAAAATAATGACACGGGACAAACACCCATTTGCAGAAAATGATCGAGACAGACACTGATGTACACACAATCAAGCTTGAGAACTAAAGCCTAGCAGCAGAGCGGAAAACAATGTAGGGCTCGAATAATAGGGACGAATTAGTCCGAAGCATCGATCGATTGAATAATCACGCGTTCGTCTAAAAATTTTTAATAACGATATTTAAAATTTTTCATCCGGTTATCTAATAACTTTATTCGATTGCCGTTTAGATTCTATTCCTTTGTATACTACGTATTTCTTTAGAGGTTGTCGCAGATCTAAACAATCCGCAACTGAATATAGTCTCATCCATATACTTCGGACTAGAATACGATATGACGGTGATAGAAAATTTAGCGACGAAGTGAAAACCAGCGAATGGTTTCTGCGCGAATACGGGAAACCCTATGTCGAGCAGAATAAAGGCCGGCGACCTAAGTTCGAAATACAAACGGCGCATCTACTCCAGTAAGCATTAAATGTTGGTCTCGAAGAGTATCGGAAGTCGACCCGAACCGACGGAAAAATTTAATGAAGATTAATTTAATCTAGTTTAATTTAATTTGATTCATAAAATGGACTCGAAAAATAAGTTTACGTACACATTCGAACGTTTATCTTTATGCTTTAAGCATTTTTTTTATTTAAAAATATATATGTACCATCGTTCATATCGATTTATTTTGAAAAATTCCGGAAAATAATTTTATTTTTCACGTTCGATACTTTTATCGATTTTTCTTATAATTTTCTCGGCGATATTTCACAAATTTATTCAGAATTCTTAACTACACCGGACTAAATACAATAACTGTGTTTTTTTTTTTTTTCGTAAATAACGACAAATGTTACGACGAAAATTATAATAGACTTAAAGAATATAATAATTTTAATTTCAACGTAATTTTATAATCATATTTCAAATAATAGTAACGTCAACAATAATAATAATAATAATAATAATAATAGTAGTAAAAATATCACGTTCGAATTTTAATAAAGGAGGACACCGATATTTATTACGGTATTCGATTTTACATATGTTATTCTTCAAAGGCAAATACGCCTATTTTATCAGATAATACTTCGACCAGAATTATGACATTACTACAAACCTCTTTTCAACCTATTCATATATTTATATACACATGTATACATATTAGTAGGTGATGCTTAAAACAGATAAAACGAATAAATAAATCTCGACTGTACATATATATATATATATATATATATATATATATATATATATATATATACATGTATCTCAACGAAATAGGATTTAAAACAATGTTACCTATGGCATGAGTGGAAAAAATATTGCCGCTAGTTTACCCGTAAATAAAGTCAGACTGCAGAGAATTTCCTAGTCGAGTTCTGCTATATTCTGCCGAAAGAAGTAGAAATAGAGGCAAAATTAACAACGGTAATAAGGATGACAACGATGATGATGATAATGTTACCGACAACGATAAAGGTGCGACGCATCAGGGTAAAAGATTCATATTTTCGGAAAAAATTGACTGAAACCATTCAAGTTCAGGTCTTCGTTTATTTTATACTTTTAAATAAATAAATAAATAAATAAATATATATATAAAATATATAGAGGTTGTGTGTGTGTGTGTGTGTGTGTAGTTTATATCTTGATTAAATTCCACTTCGTTTAGATATGGTTGTGTGTGTGCGTCCATAGCTGAATAATGACAAAACTTACAATAATACAAATAACATTTATATATACATATATATATATATATATATATATATATATATATATATATATATATATATATATATATATATATATATATATATATGTTAATACGTATACCATATCTTTTTCCATTTTTATATCCATTTCCTCTGGGGGCTTCAATATTTTCATGCTTTTCTTTCCACTTTATTTTACTATTACTATTATCTCATTGATGTTACCGTTATTATTAGCAATAATAATAATATCGATATTTTTATTATAATTATTATTATTTAACGATTAGCACTCTATTATTATTATTATTATTATTATGATTATGATTATTATTGTTATTATTATTGTTATCAACATCACGAGAATCATATTATCAGCATCATTATGACCAGGAATAACTTCCATCTTAGGATGCTCGCGTCTGTTTCGTTTTAAACATTCCGTCGTCTATAAGTTCGTGATCGTCCAATAACGTCGTTACTACTGCCACCGTTGATCATTTGATAAACCCTTCTTCGTTACACGCGCGCGACTGTTCATATGTGTAAGCGAGTAAGACTGCGCTATGAAAAAGGATATAATAATACGATCCTATCCAGAGATGAGATCTATGGCTCAGAATCACCCGCTGCGCGACGTGGTATTATTTTACGCGAGAATAAAACAGAACCGAATTACAACAAAATACAGCGGCTTTATAACTGTACGGGGGGGGGGGACAACTTATCTGTCCTTTCGCTTGACGAAACATTACTCGTAATTTCTCAACTCTTATTTCATCCTGTTTCTCAATCGAATGCACCGATAAATGGACGTTGTTTATTATTGCTACTACTACTACTACTACTGCTAATAGATCAATCGATAGGATAATATTTAACATACAGTGTTTTGTAAGCACCACTTGCACACTAATTCTTTCTCTATTTTCATCGACTCCATCACTCTCTCTCTCTATCTCGTATTTTCTCGCCCTTTTGCAAATATTCGGAGAGTTTAACGAACGCCCATCTTAAAAACAGACGACCTCGTGATCCGGTATAATAAAATTTTTGTAGTAAAAACCGGCGCGAAATTAGAATTTAGGCCATCGGTGGTACTAGGCTTCAGCTAGAATCGTTGATTGCCGTACTATTACTATCTTCCTAGAACCAGTGAGATAGTTTTAAACTTGTAAATAGGCATTCTAGACGTATATGCTGTAGGAAGAAAGAATTCTAGATTTCTCGAATAAAGGAAAAGATTTATAAAATTATTTTAAAAATTCTACTTAAAAAAATTTCACAATCCAAAGTGAAAATTGCGTGAAATTTCAACTTTACCAATTAATATAATATTCAGATTGGATATCATTTTGACATGTTCATAAAGCAATCACAGGGGGGCATAAAACGGCCGATAAAAATTAATTTCATAAATAAAACTCACTTCTAGCTGTCAATAACTTCGCACTTATTTCTGGTAACCGCCTCATAATGTTAACAATTCTAATCGCTTTTCAAATTCGCATTACACCTATTTCGCACCACTAGCCATTCTCTCGTATCTTCAATGTTCTATTTACCTGGATTCAAAACTTATCTACCGACCTCGTATTCGCCGTCATACAAAATTTGGTCTCCTATCAAAATTTTTTTTAATTCCTTAATTATTCTGATCTTTATATATATATATATATATATATATATATATATATATATATATATATATAATGCACTCACACATCATATCCAAATCCACCCCAGTGAATGAAATTAATTAAAAATTATGTCCCAAACGTAAAATCGTAAATAAGTTCCGATTTTAACCGAAAGATCGTGCTGTATATATCGAATTTCATTTTCGCGTGTAACGACCAGGAACGCCTTATATTTGATTTGATATGCAACTGGGCGAGCACCAACAGAAAATACTTTTAACAAAGAGAGGTGAAAACAACGGGGCCCCCTGTACACATAAAAAACTGAAAGATCTACAAAATAATTGGACTATAAAATGACATTAAACATTATTTTTTATATATATATATATATATATATATGGAATAGTAAAATGGAGCCACCAGAGTGAGACAGTGAAATTCACTTTGGGAATGATCATCGCATCTAAATAAAAAGGCACGTGTAATATTTACAGATCTATGAAAAAATCTTCCATAACGTGGATAGGAAAATATTATTTAAAATGTCCAAGAAATATCTATTGAAATATTTTTATTTTAATGTTGAACCTCCATAAAACTGTGGACGCGACTAAAAGCTGTAATACTGAAAAGAGTTAGACAAGAATATCCCGTCTATTAGTATCTATTTCGCAATATTTACGAGAATTTATTGTGAAAAAAATTTAGGACTTAATTTTTATCTTAAAATTCGGTAAATAACGTACGATTTTCCTCCTACTAGTTCTTCTCATTTTTGCACTTACTTGTTCCATCCGTTTTTATTTTCATATCGCTAATTGTAACTTTTAAGCGTGCGACCTATTCAGTAATATTCGATCCAACCGTTTGTTACTTTTTGGGGAGGTCTGAATTCGTCTGTTCTTATATTTTCCGCGAAGAAATATTGTCGGTAGCTACGTGTAATTTAAACAGATGGAAACGCGTTACGTTTCTGATCCTTCAAGCTAAGAGTGAATTAATCTGTCGTAACTAACATTTACCTAAACCCGTTATACTTAAGGAAACGCTGTCGGTATTCCGCGTTGAACGGACTGAAAATTACGGAAGGAGGACCTATTTTAGGTCGATGTACGAGAAGCACCGACTCAGTCAGGTAAATGTGAAAAATGAAAACAAATAGGTAACATGTTAAATATACGATCATTTTGTAACGAAATAAAACCTGTAACAATTACTTCATTAATGTACTTTTTTTATATAATGCCGTGATACGGCACCGATGACTTAGCTGTCAGATGTAGTAAATAAGGTTGAAGACGAAAATGAATTGTATAGTTAAGACATACTATCGGAGGGGGAAACCAGATAGGGTAGGCAGACGGATATAGAAACGATAGGTAAAAATTGAGATCACGCAATTTACTAGAACGAAGCTAGCAAGAAACAATTTTTTCACTACCTTTCATACCTAGCCCTTGGACTATTAACGGAATTTAAGAATTTACAATCACTCGATCCGTACCTTTTACAGTAAAAGAGCGTCTAAGAAGCTTCGCGTATGAAGTTAGTTAATCAAATCCTGCAGTTTTAGCCTAAGCAACCTTCGTAGCTCATTGCAGTTGTCGAGCTGGTTCAACACAGTTTTTATTTATTTTTAATGCTCATACAGGTTTTTAGCGCGTTCGATAGCTTCTTCTTTTGATTTCACGGCAGGCTAATATTTGCTGGCAGAGATCATAATTTTACTTTATAATGAAACACGACCTATTAACTGACACATATGACGCGCTTAACTCCTTTTGGTCCGAAAACGCCTAATTTAAATCTATTCGTACGGGGACGACTATTCATAATTGGGCGTCAAATTTTCACTATTGAGTCTAATAGACTTGTATGTTTCAGTTCGTATGGACTACTTGTTTAGATTTGTCTGCATAAGTTTTTTAAATATTAACAGTTTTTGCTTCTTATCGGCAACTTGGGTCTAATTATAAAGTAGAACACAATCCCCGTATATATATATATATATATATATATATATATATATGTATATATAAATTATTAAATAATTTTAACCGCTTAAACACACTTCGGTTACTGTACTTAACTAATATTCAACTTACGTAACAAGAACAAACGTATCTAACCGCTTGTTATTTAATTCACATCTTCCTATAACAGAAAGAGAAAATAAATCTAAACCGATTCCCAACTATAAAGTGAGCAGGAGTAAGATAAAATAAAGGGTGGCTTAATATAAATATTATAAATATGCATATGTATATATATTATTTTATGGACTAATACATATGTACGAGTGCCTCTGTGTCTTCGGCTTTGCATCTGTCTATTGATCTATCTGTCTATATTGTATACATGTATTTATATATATATACATATAGTGACAATTTTTAACTAGCTTATAATATTCAGAAGCGTAGAAAATACGTTAAATGATAAATTTCTTTATATATTTATACATGTAACATATAAACGCACACACTTCTGAACTTCAAATGAAACATGCGATATAAGTATCAACTTAAGGGCAACATATATAAGTAGATATGTATATATATATATATTATATAATGGTCTATATATTGTTTACATATACATTTATTTATTATATACGTATATATTATATTAGTACATAGAGCGCATGTATGCATTAAACTAATACACACGGTAAGTGTTCGCTGCATGGGGTAAGTCTGTTGATCAAACGACTTTTTATTTATTGCTGCCAGGCCTCGATTATTTTCGATTTTTATTATTTTAATAAACTGGATCCGTCCTAATCAGATAAAACAGCGAAATTACTCGGTTCGGATCTTATTAATATTATAGCGGTTGGTTTCGTGGTTCTTATATATAAAATATATACCCATCCGTCTATTCCGTTTGTTTCAGTTCATTACCTATATGAGTTCCAATCCTTATACGATACACATATATTTATAGTTTTTTATGTATGTATTTTATATATATATATATATATATATTATATATATAATATATGTATATAATCGCATAACGCTTTACCAAACCTCAATGTCAAATGAAATAAATTCATTTTTTATGCTTAGTTTACGTAATAATTTATAATCTCTGACAATAAAAATCAATAAAAATATGGAAAACTTTAACCTTTTTACGATCTAATATTATTTTGTATAATTCTATCCTGTAACTCGATTTATGAAATGGTAAATTCAAAATCATATATATACACTAGAAGTTACCCACGACTTCGGCTGTGTAATTATTTTTTTAATACCATATCGATGTCTCTTTATTTTAACATATTTATATATTAGTATAGTATACGTACATATACGTATAGGCAATATATATATATATATATATATATTCGTCCGTTAAAAATTTTAACTTATTGTAATTACAGTCCCATTTATGATATCAATGTGAAACAACGCTTAGAACGAGTCTGATAATATAGGCTATAAGCTAAGCAAATTTCATCATTATTACTTTGGCAGTTTTTGAGTCAAATCGGAACAGACAGTACATATGCGGACAACAATTTTTAAAAAAAAACTTCTGTTTATGTGTGATCAAAATAGCGTGGTTACAATAAAAATATTCCCAAATCACAGATAAACAGTACAGTTTTATGTATTAGTAAAGGCAGAATATATATATATATATATATATATATATATATATATATCAATTAGAAATTATAATGGTGGAGATTATGCACATCGTGTGGTTTAAATTAAAAATTAGACGTATTCGACGATTTATTATAATATTTATTTACTTAATTATTCGTAAAAAAATAACTTTGAACTATTTAATAATACCTAAAGTAAAAATAGAATAGATTTTTAGCTTTCACGGTAACCTTGCGTTCAAAATTGTAAATCGTATCATTTTTTTTTTTTGACTTTGTAACAGTTAAAAAAGATTTGCAGATGTCATTTTCAGAGTTTGAGAACTGCAATTGTTTTCGAAAGCATATTTTGTACCGAAGAAGTTTCCTATCGCAATTGCGATTTTCAATTTACTGCATTTAAATTATTTAGACGTTCTCGTACTCGGTAATTTTTTAATTTTTGACGTTGCTGGTCCTATATATATATATATATATATATATATATATATATATATATATATATATATATAAAAAACATTTTTGATCGTTCCGAGATTCGTATTATGCAATGGGTGTTTTACTTTTTGTAGATGTACACCCGCTGTGTAAGTAAAAGTTTATATCCTATTTATTAATCTGTCGAGCAGTGGTGTTTGAAGTAGAATTATCTAAACGAGGTGTTTATGACACTTGTGAATATATGTAGTTTTATCAGGTCTTTGTATGTGTGTGGGCTCTGATACAATAAATAAAAATATCATTCTTTTTCGGATTTTAATTTGAAATTAATGTAAAGTTATAACACGAAGCGAAACGGCAATAATTATAATTTCGGCTATATTCGCATCCTGCACAAATATATTATTATAAAATTCATCAAATTTTATATTAGACAGAAGTTCTTAATTAATTTTATTTTCTGGGCTTTCGTCTTATGTTTACGTTATAATTTTTCATTTTTGTATAAATAAATTAATTTTTAATTTTTTTATGACCCCCCGACAATGGAGTAAGAATATTGTTTAAAACATGTACAAATACAGTACAAATAACAGATTGACCCGAATCCGTCCAATTAAGTTGATGGAACTCTGAACAAACTATTTCGCAATATTATAAGATTAAATTAATTTGTATATCATATACTTTGGCTAGCAGCACGTTTATTCTACGATGATTTATTTCTGCGATGGTGAAATTATTAAGAATTTTAAACAGTTTCAGTGGCGTAGCCAGTGGGATGGGTTGAAGAAAATATATACTCGTTGTTAGATGCAATTTTGTATTTGTTAAACCTATTTTGTTTTTCTTTATTTTCATTTACTTTATTTAAATTTCGTCGTTTTTGAAGTAAATAAATAGTTTTGTAATATATAGGAGGTACTAGAAGAATTTTATAGAAAAACGCGAAGAATAGATTTTAAATTTTAAATTTAGTTAAGTTATATATTATTCCTTCAAAAAATATAAAATCATTATTTATCGTTTATTTTTTCAATGAATTTATTGTACTTTGTAACAAAGGTCCCTCCTTTATCTATGCGGCGGTCTTATTTGGCTGATAAATTTTTGATTAACTCTTTCTCAGTTACTTCATACTCGATATTTCTCTCATTCCTCGAAATTTTTCAGAACTGGAGATTTTCTTTTAATCGTCGTCCTATCTTATGTCTTTCTGCACATCACTTTTCTATGTACAGTGAATTAATACTTCCTTCTTCACCTTCCGTTTATTTTTCATTTCCCTTTCCTATTAATGATTTTGTGTTAGATATAGATTTAAATTCTTTTAAAACGTTCAAAGCTTCTACACCCCCTTCTATCGTCAATATTCTCCTTACATCCCATGTTTGTGATAACTGGTCAGAATTTCTCGCTATATATACAGACGGTTCTAAATCAAAGAATCATGTGGGAGCAACTTTTATAATTCCTTCCTTAGACATAGTTAAAAAATTTTCCCTTTTACGAGTTTCTTCCATTTTTACAGGAGAGTCTGTGGCTATTTTTCAAGCTCTGCGTTTCATTCTGTTGAATCGGGTAACTCAAAAGGTAATAATTTTTTCAGATTCTAAAAGTTGTCTCTTGCCTTAAAGTTCTCACTTTATAATCCTCATTCCTCTCCCATAATACTTAAAATTCGTAATCACATTACCCTTTTACGGGATGCCGGTATCTCTGTTAAGTTTGCATGGATTCCTGGTCATACTGGTATTAAAGAGAATTTACTCGCTGATCATTATGCTAAATGTACAACGTACCTTGATTTATTTATTGCTTACACACCGTGCATTGATCTCCTGTCTATCATTAAGACAGCTCATAAAGAATATTGGAAAGCTACTTGGAATAATCCTTATAATGTTACAAAATATAAACTGCTTCAACCTGATCTTCCTTGTCTACCATGGTTCTATAATATCGAAATACAAGCGAGTCTGCTCCGTAGTTTTATTGTCACTTTATGTCGACTACGTTTTGGAAAAAATCGTCTACCGGCTACACTTTTTCAAATGCATCTTGTTGCTTCTCCGTTCTGTTCACATCCTTCAGATATCCACTGTATCGCAGATGCAAATCACATTTTCCTGGAGTGCTCATATTACCGCTCCACTCGTGACTCCTTCTATAATCACCTCATATCTCTAAATGTTCCTTTTCCTGTCAATATTCCTTTCTTACTCTTCACACGTAACATGCACTGTTAATTGTAACATACCCATATACTTAAAATTAAGATAATTCTTTTTTATTTTTTCTTGTTTATATAATATAGTTTAATGGGTAAACTGATATGGAAGCCCAATAAAAAAAAAAAAAAAAACATCTGCCTCTGTCCTCAATAATATACTATTAGTGTGTTCCAGTGACGTTAAATATTTCTGCCGTCTATTGCATGTAATAGAATTACATATTCTACGTCTAATAAGTATAAAAATAAATCCGGTGAGTCGGATTGCTTATTAACCTACTTAAGTTTTGGTTATTTACGTAAAGTTCAATTCAACTTGGGTTTACTGTTATAATTTACTTGTGTTTGAACCGCCCCTCTTCAAACAAGTCTGGCTACGCCACTGTATAGTTTAGTTACTAATTCATCTGCTCTATCTATTATCGCTAAAATCTTTATTACAATGATTACATCCGGACAGAGTGTGCTTAACAATATCAGCTACATGTTACACAGTTGTTGGAATGTGCGATGTCATACGTGTATAAGTAATATTTAAATAAGATAAATTGTACGTTAAAAAACAGGTATAAACGATGTATTATTTTTTTCAGTATCTCGGAAATTTTTTTAACTATACCGTTATATTCATTCGACTGTGATTGAAATTTATTTGTATAACGCCTAACGTTACTGAATTCATGATCTGTTTTTATATGATTTTTTATGAAAAATAATATGTTTATATCAAAACTTAATGGTTTGATTCCTGCTAATAACAATGCTTGCCAAATAGCTTGCAGTTCTGTTGGATTTAATCAATTTTATCGCTATAGTTCTTTGAAAGAATTTTAATATCTTTTCTGATAAATAATTTATTATTTTTACATTTTCCATATATATTGTACATACATATATATATATATATATATATATATATATATATATATATATATATATATATATATATATATAATTTTAATTTACTATATAATGACTTAATAGCCGCCGAAAAGCTGTATTTATTGTTTCATAAAATATTTTATAATAAACGTTTATTTATTTTAACTATTTTCTTGTTGTTTGTTGGAAATATTCTATGTCAACAGAATACGCTTCTTATTATAAAAGTAGGTCATATTTTTATCATTAAAAGTTCATACCGTGTAATGAGCACCCTGACTGAAGGGGTTAAAGATCGTTCATACCGTAATATCAGACTGTAGATAATTTTTAGTTGATTTATCGTATTCCACCGCGTCAAACATTTTTCTCTTATTTTATCTTTTTTACGTGGCGTCACCCAGCGGATCTAGTTGTATAATTATATAAAACCAATTATATCTTAAATGATTATGTCAAAGTTATGGTCGATGGGCCATTGACTTTAAACATATATAGGCTTTACTAATAAAATTAGGTTTTGTTAGATTAAGCTACAGTTTGTAAAAGTTGATGCTTATTTAACTTAGTAGGTTAAGATTGTATCTTTATTTATTTAAAAAAAAAATTATCTCAAAAATATATTTAAAATTAAACATATATGTATCCGAGAACTACAATCGCACGCAGAAAATTTTTCTATCGATTTAATCTTAAAAACGTTTTATGATTTTTCCTGATTAATTTCCACATATTCGCGACTATTTTCGGTGTGAATCGTGTCATAAATTTTCGTCATTATAGGAAGTTTCGAAAACAATTACACAGTTTTAATTATCAAAACTGAAAGCGGTATACGTTCATATAGTTACGCGTACAAGAACGCAATCTGCATTTGAATGAAATTTTACGATAAACCAAGTGGCCCGCTGTCTGTGGACGCATCCTTTTTCGGGATGTTTTTGCCGTCATTATTCCACGGAAAACTGGCAACTAAAGCGGTAGTGGTTTTTATTTTTACCTACTTTTCGGTGAAATGACCGATAACCAAGTTAAATTTAACTGTTTGTTGAAATTTGGATGTTTACAAATTTTAATTGCTTCTCGAACAATACTGAAGCGGTCTTTATTTACGTTCGACGAGGCTTCAAACTTGTTAAATTATATTTCGCGACTCCCGGGACACTTTAAGGTCTGTTTTGAGTTCTTTTAATCTTTGATCGATGCTTCTACTAGTGTGCCAAATACAGCCGAGGCCGCGCAAGTAACGAATTTTATATACATCCGCGCAACGTGTGTTTGGGGAGTGGATCCTATCGTTTAAATTTTTTACACGTTTAATCTTTTCATTTTTAATAGAGTACTGCGTATCTATAATTATTTCTATAACTTCATAGATAATATGTAATAGATTAAGAATTTATATTTATCCTTTATAACGATTTAATTTCGAACATACACCTAAAAACATATCCTATATATATATATATATATATTAAAAACAGGGATTATTACATTTTCTTCTTTCGACCCATTTCATAGATAGAAATCTTAAATAAAGGAATGACAGTTTAATTAAAGGCGAGACATTATAAGTCGCGAAAACATATGTTAAAGGGAATTTTAAATTCGATAATAATAATAGGTATTCGTCTAATAGGTTCGACAGTAGTCAGCGGGAGTTAGAAATCTAGTTTTCGGGTGGAAGCAGGTAGAAACGATTGGAGTATTTTCAGATTTTTATCGTTACCCGACGATATACCAGCGATAAATTTCGAAAAGAGGTTTTCCTACGAATATATATATATATATGTATGTATAATATATACATATACTTTTGTTTGGGGATATTTCAAAACGTTATCCTTATGTAAGTACCGCTATAGCATACGCCTCGTGTACGTATACACAAAATAGTTTAAATACCTGATATCTACTAACGGGGTTTCTTAAGAGTAAACGGAATTTTGTACATTTAGAATATCGAATATATATATATATATAGTATTTAGCTTGGGTAGGTTACCTATTGAACATATTAATAAAATTTATAATTCAATCCAATTTACTACTATGTTCACAGTTCTGCATTCCTGAATTCCAATTGGTAAAATCGCTTTAGTGATTTCGTAATAGTTAATGGATAGGTAGTAAACGTAACGATATCGACAAAATTGGCACCTAGTCGACAACAACGAATTTTCCCTTTTCAAAAACCCCGTTTAGTCGAAAATATCAATCCGAAATTTATGACTTAATTTCGCTACTGACACTTTTTTTCTATATATGTAATACAGTGTATCGGTGTTGCTTATTAGTTGTATCTGCCCCGGCTAAATTGTATTCGACTTATATACGACGAAAAGCTCCCCCCCCGATTTTATAACGACGCTAATGCCGGAAAGAAATCAAATATTCTGTACTCGTTGTAACATTTGTCCGAACGCAGATTTAAAAATCTCCTCAGAGGAACTATACCGGTTAACGACGCGCATCGGTGAATTTTCTGTAGACCGCTTTCCAATTCGAACATTGATTTTAACTATTTTTATTCACGTAGCGTGTCTAAGATGGTGTTCACCTCGACTCCTCTCGCTAGCGGCATAGCATCCGCAAAATCTGTGAATCGGTTGACTTCCTACATTCGGGATATCTTTCGTATTCTCCTATACAGGAACATAAAGCATCTTCTTATTTGGTGTTTGATACTTCGACGAAGTTTAATATTTATTCGTACGTCTAAATGCGAGGCGTGGAAAAATATCGCGTACTCGTCTCGGAACGGAATTAAGTATATTTTATATTTTTTCCCGCATCCGAGATTCTCCTATAAAGGAGCAATTCCAAGTCGTCTGATTTGGTCTGCAATGCTTCGACAAGGATAAATGTACCGTAAATCTTAACGAAAAATGGCGCAGGAAAAAAGTGAAAAGCAGGCGGACAACGGACCGAATTCAAAATATTGACAACTTGACTGACGAAGATTCGATTCAATATTCCGTGCAACATTAAAGAAAATAATAATATTTTTCGCGATCGGCTCTAGATGAGTGCAGCGGCATAATGAGAATAAATCATTATCATATCGTTTCTTCTGTGTTGTAGAAGATTACGCGCAATAAATTACCCGGTTAAGATCGATCATTTGTGTTGCAGCTTCGGATGTTTCGGTGCGCCTCTTGCCAACTATTCACTACGACCATCTCTTATCTGCTGTTTGCTGATTTTCTCGAATAGCCGTTACCTATTATTAGTGTTTTCGATTTAGTCAAATTTGTTTTTCCAATTAATATTATTGCGACAACTATGTAATCTTTGACTATAACGATGATGAAGATGAACGTGATGTTACACTTCCAGCTAAGTGTTTCCGACTTATTCCTTAGTTCACCAAGTCGCATGATTTTCGACGTTTAAGCCGTCTTAAAGCTTCGGAGTTGTCCGGGAGCTGTATGACTTCAGCATTATTTTCTAATATTTTCGCGTGTTTGTGAACAAACCGGGTAATTTCATCGATGACTATTAGAACTTTTAAGTTTCGGTGTATGTCACTAGTGCGTTGAAATCTATAGCGCGGATGATCGTACAGAAAGACAATGTTTTGGCGCTTTGTATGGGATCTATATTGGAAATACTAGTAGAACCCCGCAATTGTATTCTATAATTCCAAATCGGTTTAACAATGACGATATACAAAAGTCGTTCACTTTCAATAGATATCGTTTTAGTTATTTCCTATTAGCCGATAAATACTCCTCATTTTTGCTATGATTTCCAAACATCTCTGACGAACGCGGTGTTTCCAATTTACACGCGAATCAATGGGTATCCCTAGGTACTCGACTGAGTCCATTTTTGTGGAATTATCTGTTTGAAATATTTTCTCTTTTCCGCATATGTCCGCCGATTTTTCCATGTTAACTTTAGCACTTGATTAATTCATTGTGTTCTGTTGATCTTCAGTAGCACCCTGTTGAATCTTATCTGTAGCTAGAAGCAGTACTGTAATCAGCATGTACGATTGTTTGCTCGGATGTCGGCTGTGTAAACGAGATAAATACCTTGCGGTACTCCCGTCGACATGTTTTTCGAATCAGACGAAAACACGACGATATATATATATATATATATTTCTTTAATTTAAATTTATAGAAGGTTGTTTTAAAGATAATTTTCTACTATTCTGATCGGAATAATTTATTATTTCTATAGATTGATTTATTCGTTTTTTAAACGAATTTATTGATTCGTTTTAAATAAATTTTCCACGATTAAATTCGTGAAATTTAATATTATTTTCTTCGCTATCGGGTTATAATCGTCCTTTTCGAAGGATGAAAAATATTTATTCTCTTAATCTTCTTCGTTCTTTTATTCACGTTTTCTTTTCAGTCGTTACTACTACACGTTTAATATGGTATTAACGGGACGTATGAAGAAGTGCTCGCATATAAATATATATATATAAATATGTATGTATAATACGTTAAAGGTTAATTTTCCGGGAGTTGCACATATCCACTGTCCGTATAATCGGATTAAACAATACGTATGTACGTATGAAATAGATAAAAGTAAAACCGTATAAGCGATAGGGAAAATTGTCGCGTAGAGGAAAAACGGGAAAAATGCTCGGAAAATCGGTCAAGAGAAAAATCAAGCAGCCTAGAAACGTCCGGTTCTTTACGAAAATTAAACTAACGCCATCGGTTAGAAAAAGGCGAACCGACTATATACGAGTATAGTGGTAGCGCTCTTTAACGAAGAGAAAATTTTCGTTCGACAACCGCAGATAAGTAGTGAAGAGAAAAAGGTTTTTGGTCAGTTTTAAAGAGAAGATATTTTTTTTTTCTACTCCAATCGTTACGACTCTTTCCTTTCTTTTAATTAGTCCGACCGGACATACCTCGCCGAACCGATGGAAAGTCTCGAAAACCGTAACACGGTAAAGTACGGCGTAAATTTTTAATTCGATTATCTCGATGATCAGGTGAGAAGATGATAATGATGACGGTGACCATCGTACCGCCAGAACTACGGTTATCTTCGAATTATCAGTTTTTCCCTCCGAAGCTCGAGGTACTAGATTTTACGGCTGATAAATTGGATTGCACGGATAGCTCAGTCGGTAGAGCATTTCGTAAATTGGAACTGGCGAACATTAAAGAAGGATATACAAATATTATAAAACAAAAGAAAACACATCTTGAAGAATAGTTCTAAATGGGAAATACCGAGATATAGAAATTGAGACAGAACTTATACGAATTGAATTAAGAGGTCGCCCCGTTTGTAGTTATTGCAAAATCGATTACAAAGAATACTAAGATACATCACCGTGTATATAGTAAGTAAATATACTCAAAAATGTAAAGATTAACGGAATTTATAGTAAAAATTATTATTCGAATACACTATTGATTCGTTGACGGATTTACCGGCCGGAAACTAGTGAGATGAAAATTTCAAAGGCCGTATAATTTTAAAAATTTTAAAATCATTAGTACCGTATTTACAACTGAATAATTTTCGTATTTAGTAATAAAATAAGCAATTACACAAAATAGGAAAAATATGTAGATCACCTAGTGCGATTGAGTGGAGTTCCAGTTGTAGGGTACTGATGATATCTTTTACGAAATTGAAATCTGCCTGAGTACCATCCGGTTCATCACATGTACGTCTCGATTTAAAACTAGCTCCTCTCTTTGTCGAATAAACATTTCTAGCTGAACGATAAATCATTAAAAAGTTAGTCTATAAATTAAATATTTACATTTTTATATTTTTCGACACTTTGAGATACGTTAAGAGCAACAGCTTTCTGAAATCCATCCTGTTTTAGTCGTGGTTCGGTAAGGTTCAGAGTGTTGGGTGCTCACACTTTATGTACTACATATATCGCGCTAACTGATAACGTCCCTGCGGTTAGTCAAGCCAGCATTAAACGTGTGTCATTTCAAGAACTGATGCACTAGTAATTACTAAAAAACTGCCTTCTCTGGCATTGTCTATCAGTTTCTTCTTTCACATCTGTCTTCTTTGGCGCTGTGTTTCAGCTTCTTCTTTCATACGCATGATAATATCAGTGTATATCAACAAGGTTATTCTGAGTCAGAGACTCAACCCCTGTAGCTTGTAGAGCAATGCGGGTGAACAGGACGCAGCACGTTCAAACAAAACAAAGTCTTCCAAAAATTGGTAACAGATAAAATATGTTATACAATTATCAACGGATTTTTTATTCGAATATAATCTTTTAGTTATAGAGATGTATAAATAGAGGAACAGTTGAAAAAATAGAGAAATTCAAATACTCGGTGTTAGTAATCAATTGCAGATTAGATTGTGAAGAAGAAATCAAAATTCGATGTGGAATAACCGAAGATGTATTCAGAAGACTCAGTAGTGTATTTCTGCAACCAAAGTTCCCTTTGCCAAGAAGGTTAAAGGTCATTAATTTCTATATATGACCGGTACTACTATACGGTGTGGAGACGTGTTCGATAAAGAAGATGGCTGAAAAGCGACTAATGGTAATAGAAATGTAGTTCCTTCGACATCTGCCGAAGATACCCTTGAAAGTAACAAGTGCGGAAGTCTTAAAAAAGAGTATCAGTCATAGAACTGTGGAATATCGTACACAGAAAATAAAACTTACATATTTCGGTCACATAATTCGTGAAGAAGAATGCATATTACAAAACTATATTACAAGGTAGAATGAAAGGAAAACGGCCAAGAGATAGAAGGAAATTCGAATAGATTCTTCTGTCTCTTCCAACATGGAGTTAAGAGATCATCATGGATTTCTAGTAATATCTGCTTAGTTTTATGTCTGTCTTGGGCTCTTCTAAACAATTCTTCCATCGTATATCCTGTCCAGTTCTTTAAGTAATGCAGCCACTATAATGAACATAAACGACTGGACGGGAATAAAAGAAATTGGAAAGTTGTTGGAAGCGGCGATAAATTGAACACTAAAATGAACCAACGCGTCCAGGACGTACGGCACCAGAAGAAGAAGAAATAAAGAAAATTAATGTCTCCGTAAACACAGATTTCGAGATTTAAAAATTATGGTAAAAGTAATAATTCGACATAAAAACACAAAAATTATTAATTTCCGTAAAATTAATTTTTAATTTTAGTCGTTAGAGCTCGAGGTTTCATTTATTGGTACAACAGCGCGCTAAAGAAATCGTGCATTAGAAGAAAATTTTATGACTGGCGATGGCGAATTGTGAAATTACTTGCAATAGACCGTCATTCCGAAGACATTGAGAAAAAAGATTGAAAATCGACAACTGTAGAACTTCTCGCTGAATTTGATTCATTTTTATCTGTGCCCGATATCGATCAGTTTACCATCATTGTTCGGTATAGCCGTGTGCAAATGATGAAACGGTAGAGTGTTTTGCCCGAATTTAAACCGAATACTACTTATAATTAAAATATTAGACGATGATGTACCTGTTGAAGTAAGTAGACCGCGTATAATGCGGAGAACACCGAACAATAGAACATACCGACGTGGGTGCAGAACTGAAACAAATGAAGATAAAAGCCACAAATATACGCAATCCTCCGCACTTACGTAATCTCTGTATACCCTAATGTAGACATTACTCACCTAAGTACTCCATTTACAAATTTTGTTCTGGAGCGAAGTCCTTAATTGTCCTTGTAAATGATCTTTTAGTACCGTAAAACGGTCACGAGGATATAATTAACGTTTCGAACGTGCTAAAGCCAAAAAGAAAAAACCCGTTTCAAATATGCGATAAGTCGTAAAAAATTTTTACAACATTTTATTTTATTAATACGTCTAAATTAATAAAACTTGAAATAAAATATTTTCAATATTCGGATATGTTATTATAAAAAATTATTATTATTACTAAAAAATACACAAAAAAAAATTGTCATATTGGACGAGGTCTAGAAATCCGCCATTGTTCGTTGCTGGACAGTAATTCCAGTGTACGAATACCGCGTTTATTCATTTATATATTAACGTAATACACGATATATAAACGTACGCATGTGTGTGTATTTGTAGGATAATATCATAGAGTGCTCGACTGTCAGTTTAGACGGTCGAGGGTTTGAAATCAATCCGCGACATACAAAAAAAAAGTTTTTCATCATCATTACGTAACCTCAATTATCAAGGAGAAGACAGTGGTACCCGACTCCGTATAATATTTCATTAGTGAACGCTAGCCCAGTTTGTGATCGTAAAAATAAACCTACAATGGGCTAGTCACAACGTTCGGCTAAGAAAGATAAAAATGTTTATAATAATCGTAACCGAATGTTAATTCACTAAGAGAAATGTTTTTATCCTAAGAATCCAGTAATCCAGTCCGTGGATGATATTAGGGATATTTTCTATAATTTCTCAACAACGCTTAAATCTTTCTCTGTACAGTTGAAATTTTTTTTTAAATTTAATTTCTTTTTATTTAAAAGAAATCCCTTTTCTAATTTCATTAGCCGGTCAGCAGATACTTTTTTCAACTAACATTTTAATCTTAAACGTATCATAATTTTCACGCAGTTCGTACGTTTAATATAGGATAATATGGTGCGTAATCCATAGGTCGTGTTCAATGTGTGTCTCGGATTCTATACTTAACGACTTTTACGGGACGGCAACAAGCGGAGCAGGTATTCTCGTTTATTAGCAATATATACATTTGCATTTATTGCGCGCTTAAATATATAGATAGAATAGCGGAATGGACGTAAACATTAAACACGATAAGTAGCCAACTACGTTTACTAGAAAACGAGTTGCATGTCCTGGATTGAAATTGCACGAATACCGCAATCGGACTCGGTCAAATACTTCGGCATGTACATGGACAGACGGCTGACGTGGCGTTTTCCGGTAGATCAAACTAAGGAAAATATTATAACGCGTACTAGACTACTGTATCCATCGTTGTCTGCAAAATCACCATTAAACTTAAAATCCGAACGAAACGTCTATCTCTCAATCGCGGCGCCAATTTGGAAATATGGTATTGAATTATACGCAAGCGCGAGTAACAGTCGAAGATATACTATCGCAGCTCCGAAATACGTCTCAAATCTTCAACAAATACCGTATGTCCACGATGTGTATGTACAGCAGTATCAAAATTTTTTCTATAAACTACAATTTAGCTTAAATCAAAATATCAATCGAATGTATATAGTCTACCGGACAAACCAACAAAGCGATTCATGAAACGGAAATGTTTTCGCGATGCCTTGCCGATCACTTGAAGAAAGAGTAAATTTTTGCCAGTGTCAACCTAATTTAAATTCGATAGACACGTTGTACATTTTTTTAAAAGCATCCTCGAACTAACTTATCTCACTGAAGATGTTATTGTCGCATACACTTGTCCCTTTTCTCCCTTCCTCGTTTCTTCCTTATCTTCCTTACATCTTCTATTCATCACCGTTGGTTGTGGCATATAATTGTCGATACAACGTAAAAAAAAAAAAAACGAACTTAATTGAATCGAAATAATTTCTCTCTACTCTCCGTATGTGATATGATTCAGAACCAAACTCCCAGATTCCGTTCAACCCTATTTCTAACTTTCTTATAATCTTTGTGAGACGGTAATTCTGCGGCTAAAGACTCGTACATTTTTAATTCTCGTTACCGTTATTTATTCCATCTGTTACCATACTATCGTGTTTCTGTTTTCTCTTAACCGACTTTTCACTTCCCTTTTTCTAACTATAATTCGTCTGTTCGTCTTATCGTTTACGTTGTAAAATTCCTAATGTTAATATTTATAGCGTTCCGTATTGAATTCTTTAATATTTCAATTTCATTTCGTCTGGACCGTAAGACGGAAATGTTTTAGAAGGAAAAAGGAGAGGGGGTGGTATACTATTTCACCTGCGACCGACGTTCTAAAAAGCAATATCGATTCCCACGGTACAAACAAGTGCATACGTCGAGGTAGACAATTGTTATTCTTAACCTAGCGTCGGACGGTATTATAGCCATCCATTTAGAATTTAGATATTTCACGAAAATAAAAATAACAATATATATGTATATATATATATATATATATATATATATATATATATGTATATATATATATGTATATATATATATGTATATATATATATGTACATATACGAATCATACGCGTGTGTTTGCGCAACATTTATCTTGAGCTATAGAGTCATCACAAGTGAAATAGATATAATCGCCACGATGTCATTGTCCACAGGTTTATCCAGGCTCAACGGCCTTATAAATACATAAATAATATACATTTCACATATATATATATATAGGTAGAGGTGTGTTTGTGTGTGTATCCCTGGATACATAGAAGTAGCAGCTGATTTCATTATTTAACGCTGATATATATATATATACATTCTTTTTTCGAGCGCATACAGGTAAAAAATCTCATTTATTTTACATTTTCAAATGTATAGGAGGGTGATAATATACTATTAAACAGACTAAAATGAAGAATTGATAATTTTCGTTTCCCTCGGATATATATATATAAATATATATATACATATATGTATTTATATTTATTTATTTAATTTTATTTATTTATTTACAGAACATTACGGCGTACAGCGACAGAAACGCTAATTACAGTGTGTGCACTTACAGAATAATTATAAAATAAAAGTGCGAACAAAAGGCGAAATTAGCCCACATTAACATAACAGGATAATTAACATAAATCATATTAAAAACGGAAAAAGAAATTACTAATATCAACAAAAAAATATAATGTTCCTAATGAAACACAAAGTACATGCACTAGCAAGAAAAAAACCACAGAAATATCAACAATACACTCGTATTCTCTCACATACACACGTATATGTGTTATACATAGATAGATAGACAGATACTTAGATACATATATATACGTACGGTTTTGTGCAAATTTGTTGACGTACATGTCCCAATGTTTTTATATATATATATGACCGTTGGTTAAATTACCTTTGTCAAAGATTGCGTCGACAAAGATTTAATCGCAGTGATTTGGAATTATAATTAGGAAAAATTAACAAATTCATGACAAATATTCTTCTTTAATTATTAAGTAGTCGAATTTGTCTAATATTACGAAATATTCCATAGCTATAACGAGTGGAACGAATTATTTGAATCCGAAATTGGCCGCTAATAAATATCTATTTATTTATAAGAAATTTTACATATATATATATATATATATATATATATATATATATATATATATATATGTATATATATACATATGTATTTACATATATATTTGCTCGGTTAATTCTTATTTTATATATATATATATGTGTGTGTGTGTATTTTAAAATGTCGCATTAAATATATCCGTTAACAGTATAAATCGTCTAAAGCAGATTCGATTCTCTATAGCTGATTGTAAATATCGTTATATACATTAATGATTCTGGAGTGGACTTTTTAAGATCCTTTTAGTTCCGTCCAATACTTAATTTTTTTTTAACGATTTTTAAGTTGATCCACTTTTAAATTTCATATATGCACACGGTCACACATATATTTATACATACATATATATATATATATATATATATATATAATGTATATATACATAATATTCCAAGCTTCGCCATCTGCCTTATGCAAGGAAGGGTATAGCTGACTCACTGACTCAGTGACTGACTGTTAATCTTATTTTCTTTTTTATTTCGTTCGATAATCGGCATATGTTTTACGCAGTTTTTCGGTACTCCAAATAATAATGCGTCCTACTCTCCCACGTTATTTCCTGATAGGAGACGATCGAGTTGAAATAATCCACTCACAAGTGATATATACATATATATATATAAATAAGTGTGTGTGGTATAATACACATTGTTCAGGAATGCACTCAGCCGTTTTCGAGCAAAAGGGAGAGAGTCGTTACGTTGAAAATAATTTCCAATTGGATCAGCTAGTGAACTGAAGAATAAGAAGTATCTTCGCTTCGGTGACATACATACTAGGTAAATATATATATATATGTATGTATGTATGTACGGACGCCAGGTGTTTTTTATAAAAGTTTTAAGTAGTGACTTAAGAATCATCTCTTATACCTCCTCCTATAATTCTACCCGCGACCTGCACCCTCACCATCTTGGATACTCGAAAGATGTATAGAAATGTGATCGAAAAAATCTCAATAAATCCACGTTCGTCTTTTCGATTTTCCATTGTCACCCCCGGACGATAGTTGACGACATCTCGAAATCCCTTAGATTATTTTACCCTTCCTTTTTTTATATATATACTACTTACTTTTAAAAAAAATCATGGATAAATCTTTATTATATATATATATATATATATATATATATATATATATGTATATGTATACATGGCTTTATGTTACGACGAATCTTTTTTGTCGTTTGTGAAATCTTAATTTATCGTTCAGTCATCTCTATCTCTTTAACCGAAAAAATATAAAATAATGCTAATAAAAGAGACCCGTTCGAAGAATCCTTTATCGAACGCTAACGGAAGTTAGAAACTCTTTTGTAAGACGAACACAGAACACAATCACGATATTGTACGAAGATAACGAGATTGTGCGCTTTCGACGGTCGGTTAGCAGCGCAGTGAGTGAAGAAATTACTCTATACGTGGCCGGATGAATAGCAGTTGAAAAATTGGAATCTAATAGATTATCGCCGCGTCTGAGACTTTGTACTCTAGTACGGCGACCTTCTTTATTTAAGAGTTCTTGTAGAAGTCTAAAGAAAAAACGAAATTGAAGATAATGCGGATTATCGCGGATAAAGAGCAACCAGCACGGCGATAATAGGTGATAACGTAAGCGGACCAGAGTATTAATTTCGCCGAATGAGCTTGATTAATAAAGTGATCTATCGTTAGTTTTCAATAGTTCGTATATTTAGTACATATTCTTCGATCGTAATTAGGAATGTCGCGATTAAGATGACGGCGTACATATTGACGTGAAAAACAAATTCTAGAAAGACTTCGAACATCACATACGGGCTGTCCAAGGAAAAGTTCCAGTAATACAGTAAAATAATAACGATATGTGACCAAACGCCAGAGTCCTACGGTAATTTGTTCTTCGTTTAAACGGGAAACAATATAATTAATTAACATTTGTAAAAAATCGTGGTTTTTTTTATTTTCATACAGGTTTATATCAACACTGAACGACAAGGAGATATCTTGTCACTTTAAGTTTTCAATGAGTATATCATGAGAGGAGCTTTACACAAATGGAACGACAATGTGGCAAGAAGGTTCATAATTTGAGACATGCAGATGATACTGCCTTATCGGAAAAACCAGAAAAAGAATCTACCGGAATTAAATAGACGTCTCAAAGATGTTAGACGTGGATTATTATCGTTCAATTAACAGTTATCCAATTTACGCTATCTGAGCTGGTGGGTGTAAAACCTTTCAGTTATCCAAGAGAACTGTCGGAACTGCGATTCCTACACACATCGTACGCGTAATTTCAGAGCTATTTCCTTTAATTTTAACTATGCAACGCCTGCAGACAAAGTAACAGATTGAAAACGACTAAGACGAAACGTACGTTTTAATTCTCCATTAAGTTCAACTTTATACGTCTAAACAATTCACTTCTAAATGCAACCTTTAAAATGTCCGCGTATATTTTTAATAGCGGAGATATTTTCAGCTTTCCCATTACCTAATAATTTTCGTAAATATTCATCTCCTAATCCAACAAAACTAAATATATGATAGTCAGCAAGCACTATATAGCTCGCAGTCGGCTGATCGTGAAAAACAAAAAGATAGAAATATATATTTGGGAACTAGAATGAAAATTGGGATCAATCTCAAGAATTAAAATGCAGAATAGAGAAAGAGCGAGGTATTCAAAAAAATGAAAATATTATTCACATGTAACGATCTAAATTTACGAACAAAAATTATACTACTCCCACGTTATGTTTTTTTAATATAATACAAAGTAGAATCGTGAAGTTTGGCGGAGGAAAGCATGCGGAAAAATCTGAGTGATTTTGAGATGTGGTTATATCGTCGTATTCCGAAGATTCCCCGGACAACGCAGTTACCGAAAAATATGTTTTATCGAAGATGAACAAAGAACTAGAAATACTGAATAAAATACAGGAAATGGAGTCACATAATGAGAAATGAAAGAAGATATGAATTACTGCAGAGAATTCTTCAAGGCAAGATAATGTGGCGAAGAGGTAAGGTATGAAGAAGAATATCTTGGTTCAAGAATTTAAGAAGACGGGTTTGGAGCAACATCCACAGAACTCTTCAAAACAGGATTGGATAAAACCGTAATAGCTAATTTGATCATACGTTTAATAGAGGTGCACTGGAACAAGAAGTATCTTATGAAATATTTATCTCCTTCGTTGGGATGTAAATAGTGATTTAATTTTATTTAATTTTTAATTCATCCCGTAATCCGTGAATTTATATTATTTTTTATGAAAAATATGTAAATCTAAATGCTTTGATCCCTACAATGACGATGCTTGCGAAAAAGCTGGTATGTAGGATTTAATCAATTTTACCGCTATAGCTCTTTGAGAGCTTTTTAATATGTTCCGAAATTTCTTTATTTTTAGCATTTATATATGACACTGCTGTAAAGAATGTTGGGTAACGCTACATTTTTATATAATGTTATTGCATTTTTGCAATTTAAACCGTTATTATAATTATACAATTTGTTAAACATAATTAAAACATTATTTATTTCGCTAGTAATGCTTGCGCTAAATTTAATCCCTTTTTTGTTTTTCTTTGAAAAAGGCACAATTTAACTTGGATCGTATATATTAGGAGTTTTGTATAAACTTGGAAAATGTTGTTTTTAAGTCATTGTCGCACTTATCAGCACTTACCTATCGCGGTATCTTCTACGAATGTAAAAATTCACATTGTTCGGAAATTTGATATTACGCATTTGTAAGAAAACTATGTTCCACGAGTATGGTTCTAAAACAGACCGTTGTAGCACCCCCTATAGTTGTTTCTAGTTTTTTGAGTAATTTCCAATTTGAAAGATGGTAAGGGCGGAAGATGATGTATAAAGAGATTTAACACTTATGGAAGAAAATGCTCCGGGAAAACAACTGTTGGATCGTGTCATATATATATATTAAATAGAGCCGAATGAAAAGTAGGTAAAAAATGCAGCACTCGCGAATTTAGAGTATTACCGGCCGGTATCAGCGGGGGGCTGGTTTCAAATACTAATGGATAAAAATGTATCTTTATTTATGTACCGTATGCGCATATATATGTACTGTATGTGTGTGTGTGTATGTTTGTATATTCTCACGAACTCTCTACTTTAGAACAATCGGAAAAGAAAAATATGAAAAATGACGGACGAAAATTCGAAAGGTTCATTACTTACACGTCAAGTCCGAAAATCGATGAAGCGCCGGTGTAGAACTTTTTCTATTTATAAGGTCGTCCGACATTTGTGTAATTTCTCATCTATAACGAATGGCACTAAGCGAAGTGAGACAGACGATATTCTTCTATCTTTTTTTGTTTTTTTAAATTCAAAAATCGGTCCACGGTTGATGATTTCTACGAAAATTCATTTATGCTCCGAGCATGTTATTCGTTATCACGATGCAAATCACGTTGAAATCGACCCTAGAGTTCGATAATTAATAAGTTTTGGAAGGGTTTTTTTAGGTGTAAATCTAAATTTCAGTTGACTAGCATTTAAAGCGTTAATTATACACAACGGAGGATGGCGCGTATGTGATATACGGAATAGGTTGCTATAATATCATTTCCGCGAGAGTTACATAATGATGAGATAGAATCCTTTATCATCGGGTTGAGAATTGAGCGTTGCGCAACTCATATAAACGCTCGATTATCTACTGGCGGATTATCGGCGGTCTTCCTAGGATGGATTATTTTTTGTTCCGTAGAAAATCACGAACGAAAAAAGAACGTTTGTTTACTCAAATGTACCAAGTTTTGTCAACTTGGCTGTAGCAGCCAGCTCGTTTGTTTAATAAATCGTGATTTTAGTTTTGCTTGATTGCGTCAATGAAAGAACGGAACGAGCTTAGTGAAAAAAAAAAAGGATTGAAGAATGATCATCGCGGTTTCTGGAAAGATTACACGATTTTTGACATCATTTAACTGCTTGGGTTAAACAATCTACGCTAGTAAAGTTCTGGAGGAAAATACAGAAGAAAAATAAGAACGATTTTCTACTTGTGATTTAGCTAATTTAGCGAAATCCGTTATAGGACAAAGTGGACGTCGACGAAGTAGCATTAATTTCAACAAATTGTCGATAGAGCACCAAGTACGGTTTCAGAAGAGAGTCAGGAAGAGGATAAGATGAACAAGCAAGTCGTGACGCGATCCGCAGAACTGGCTTATTTGCGATTACTACACCACCCAATACCACGGATAATCGGGAGTCTACTGCGTATATAATATACACATATAGCTAAGATGTTTGTTTTTTTTTAAACAATTTTATAGAAAAAAAATCAAAACGAAAAGGGTACTTTTTCAGCCATAATGCTAACGTGTACGATCAAACCGGAAGGGTAAACACGACGCGGGTTAACGGATGTAATTAGGTGTCAAGCAATTAACATTTGATCAGAATTGAGGAGCCTTTTCGAAAAATTTATGTAGAATACTGCGACGAACCACTAGAATAACTGAAACATCCTGCATATAGACGACGTTGAAATTTCTCTCAATTTCACATCGATCGTAAAGTAATTTTTCAAAACCTTAACGGAACTTTTTTTTATAATTACCTATTTATTTTGTAAATGCCACACACACACACATACACACGGTTCGAATATCGCCTCGATAATTCGAACGACCTCTATTGTATATTACAGACGAGAATTGTAACGTTATAAGTAACGATTAGGCATAGACGAAACAATTAAACGGAACTTTTGTATAATTTATTACGTGCGTCTGTCGAAAGTAGTTCACGCGATAGCTCAATTTTTTCCGACGGAACTTATTTTCCGCTCTCGTAGAGACATTCGACTAAATAGAGAGGAAACTTCGAAGAATGTGTAAACAAAGGTCGAACGGTAATAACGGCGTAATGGTGCTAGTAAACGTATATGGGAGATAGAGTGAGATGCGTATTTAGAAGATTAATGAATCGACTTGTCAATTCGATTCATCATCGCCAAAGTACATTTTTCGTGTCGGATTGGAATAGGTGGTTTTCGTGCGACGCGTACGATCATCTCGTTCGTCATTACCTATGTACTTGATGACGATGATTATTATCTATATTAATACGTACGTGGTATCTATATAGATAATGGTTAACAACTGTTGGAAACAATTCGAAATTCTCATCGTCAGTCCTACACGACATTCAGTTATATACCCCGCGATCTTGTATCGTCTATAGGGCTATTTCCTAAATTATATATATATATATATATATATATATATATATATATATATATATATATATATATATATATACGTACGCTCGTCGTATAACGATTTTAATTTTTTTACTATCGATAAATACCAGAAAATAGTCGTCTCTATTTCTAAGTACGACGATTATCGCGTGATCAGTCAACTCATCTGAGATATACGTAAGAAAGGACGCACATCGCATAATTTGAATTTAATAACGGAATAAACACTCGCCGGTCTTTATGTATACAGTCCGCCAGCGTTGCCGAGACTTATAAGCGTGCGCTATTGAGTACACACTGTAAATCCAAGCGTGAAACGTTTTCAAACTTATCGAACTATCGAAGACACTACTCCATTCGACAGAAAATCATAAATAAAATTTGAAACTAATTATTAAAACAGTTGTCGATCAAGAGTGCGTATCTATTTTTATAAAATTAGAAGTTAAGAAACCTTTCATAGATATCCTACTTCCGGTTTTAATACTTCTCTTTTTAATAGTTTACCGGAAAAACGCTGGACCGGTTTTCATCCGATTTATACAAATAAAGGTAGTTCCTTCTTTAAACATGATGAAGAAATTCGTTCCATTTTCTTCGATTTCTACAGCTGAGACTAAATATACCTAAGCGTTAAAATACGTTTATCAACATAGTCCATCTTCGTCTGTATTCTTACCGATTCGAAAAAAATCGCTTTTAACGCTTTCGGTCATAGTGTTTTCCCAAATGGGACATGCTACTTTAACCCTTTCCGCCATTATGTCCACTATGTGGTACGTGTAATTTTGATTCGAACAAAATGTTTTATTTTCCGCTTGACGTGAAATGACTAAATTTTTAAAATATTCATGTAAATACATAGGAAATTATCTATAGTTCACCTAAAAACGGAATATTGTATAATAAAAATTTATAGTTATCACAAAATGTTATAATGTATGACTGAAAGGGTTAATCCTCGTGCATCGCCTTATTTATATAAAATCCGAATTTTAGTTTCCTCGTTGATAGAATCTGTTATTTCCGTTAAGTTCTCCTGGATTCCTGAACATTCTGCCGTATATTTGGCAATACTGTTGCTAATGCATAAGCCAAGTCCGCTTCGAATATGTGCTCATTACACATTTAACAGATCTTTTGTATCTCATTAAATTTGCTCGTAAAGAATATTCGAATAATATTTGGTCTATTATCTAGCTCCATATTACAGATCGATTCTAATACCGATAAAATCGTGGTTTAGTGATGTAAAAGCACCAAATAACATACTTCGATGTTTTATTATGTAGATTATTATTTAGAAAAATCGTCTTCTATCGCGTGCCTATGCCGATATAATCTTATAAAGTCTTTCCACAAATAGCGGATGAGGATCATGTATTTTTGGAATGTTCTTACTACACAACAATCTGTATAATATAATCATTCTCAAAATACCATTGCTAATGTCTTACTCACTATTAAACACGTTCGTGTATATTTAGCTATTTATAATGCGTCAACTAATATTAATGTGTAAAATATTTGTTTTAATAATTTTATACTAATCTGGGTGAAAAAATCATGTGCCCGTTATAATATATATATATATATATATATATAGAAAAAAAGATTGCGTAGGTTCGTCCTTGCTTTCTTAAATTTACACGGCTGGGACTAAAGTGTTTGATAAAAATGTTGTGAAAATCAAGTATGTCTTTTTAGGACCGGTTAGAGAAAATAGTAGACAAAACTTTCTACCTGTATAGCGAAGCTTTCGCCTTCTGAATTAACAAACTTAAAATAAAAGTCGCAAACTAGAAAAATACTCAATACGTCTAAACGAAACATATATATGTATAGTCGCAAATATTAAATATTTAGGCGTAGCAGAAGAATCGTGAATCAAAAAGTGAAATACGATCGAAAATTCCAAAAATTAAAGACTATATAACTAGAAAAGGATTCGGTGTTGATTTGCAATTAATCCTTTTGATACTTTCTCTCGCGCATTATCAAATTTTGTACGAAGCATTTCTTCACAGGACGCGGATTTTTGGACGGCTCAATATAACTTTTAGAACGTGTTTGTATAAATATCTTTAGAAAATTCAGACATTTCACCCTCATTATCTTCTCAGCCATTAGATTGGCGGGCAACGTGTCTATCTAGTAATCTTTTATTCTCGACTCATTTTTTCAATTCAGCATAGCTTCTTTTATTTAGTACTCTTTCCGTAAATTCGATTCGCGGTCTTCCTTTTGATCTTTTGCCGTTTAATCTTTCTTCAATTAAATTAGCGATCCGAGAAGAGTGCCTGATTCGCTGACCAATTATGCCGAGGATTCAACTGCATAACGGTTTCTGGGGGGAACTAAAAAAATCTTCTAACGTATTCCGATCGTAGTAAACAATTTTCAGTCGAATTATCGGAGAGAATTTTATCGAATTATTATCGTAAACGGTTAACGTCCACAAAGAAGATGCCATTGCATTGATCAAGTAAAGACATCAATAGGATACACTATGTCGGAGACGTTTCGAACTGCCAATAATAGAGATTTATGGAGGAAAACTGTAATACAACTTGCATAATAATACATAGTGTCACCAGATCCTTAACTAGGGTAATGGACAGTGTTGACGATGTATATATACATATATATATATATATATATATATATATATATATATATGTATTTATTTATTTATTTATTGTTTGTAAACCCCGATACAAAAGTCTAGTCGCAAAAAATTATTTATCTATAACGCATACAAGTAGCAACGTTAACGTTATCTGAATTTAATCCTATACAATTAATAAATTATTTGGGGGGTCCGTCATGGTGATGGCAGGATTAGTCAGCGTTCTCATCATTTGGAAATTCATAACATCTTGAATTCGCTTTCCAGGGGCACCACGTGGAGGTTCCTGCCTTGCCACCTACTAGGAGAAACTTGGTAAAGTGGGGCCTCGTAAATAGTAGTCTCTGCGAGTGTGGCTAAGAACAAGATCAAAACCATCTATTTCAATGCCCAAGAATAAAAACTGACCTAACGAAGTTCGATCTATAGACTGACAAAATTAATGAAACATGGCACTTATCGATTATCGGAAGAGAAAGATATAAAATTGCGTCATGGACACGAAGAAGATTTTTAATCGATATAGACCGCACCCTTATACGTAGAAGATAAATTTAGATAGCTACGTATACAGATGTCGTCGCTAGAGACGAAGTTCTCAAAGTAGAGGAAAGTGTAAGTAAGATCTTCGTAGATCGTCTATTATTGAGAACGTTCTACACGAGGTACAGATAGAGCTGTACACGACGCCTGAGACAACTTCGTATGCAAGCACAAAATTTCCAGGACAATTGAAACCATCTAGAACTTTCGAACGATTACTTAATTCGCCGATTGTAGTGCGTATCTAGTTCTACGAAAAACGGAAACTATTTCGAAAATTTCGTTTCAAGTTCGATTTTCGAAGAAAAACAAACGTCTTTATTTTAAAATTCCTTTTCTAAATCAACAATTTTCGAAATTTACTACCACGTACCAACTAATGATTGTACGCGATCGATAAAGGCGCCGTTACAGTCATCCATCGATCTGGCACTGGTAAAAGGATTAAGGTTAGATGTTCCGCCTAATGTATTTCTAATTATACCGCCTAAAAATTTTCTTTAATTCGACGGTCGAAAGCCGCCTCTAAATCTGAACTGCCCTCGGGGCGCCGGGATCGTCATCGTTATTATCCTGTAATGGTAGCGCGGTTATTTTTAACTTTTTTTTTTCTTTTCAAAAAGAACATCGATCGTAAATAAGAGACGGACGTATCGAATATCGAAGATTAAAAAGAGAAAAGGCTATATATAATCTTTCTATACGATTACACTCATTACGGTTAAGATCTGACGACTAACTATCTGTATCTGACTATCTAACGCTCTCTCTCTATATATAGATTCGTTCTGCTCGTCCAGATGCAATCCGGTTTATTATCGTAGTCGCTCTAGTCGCAGACTGATTGCTTCTGTTCGATGTCCGTCGATTAATCGCCCATTCGCATCCACGATTTATCAATTTCCCCGATGTGTCCTTCGTTTAATTCATCGCATCGGTACAATGGTAGGTACGCATCGGACACAAGTTTGGTCTATGCATACAACGAGTCTAGAAACGCGTTTAATACATACATATATATATATATGTATATATATACTTACACCATCATCTTTGAGAAGCTAATTACGGGTGATCTATCGAATACATTTTTATTTATTTGTTTATTTCTCTTTCTTTTTTTCTGTTAACGATGTAATCATTCGAGCATTGACTTACGAATACGCTCGATTATTGTATCGGTAATTTGCTTTTAATGATAATTTTCAACAACATCTAGCTTCAAGGTATCTTCATATTTCGTTCAAATACATACATATGTATATATATATCTATTTTATTATATTATATATATATATCGTGAACATTCACGCCAGTACACAGCGATGGGCGAATATAAGGGAGGGGCCCAGGGACCTGGGCACCCCGAGAAATGAGGAAATAAAAAAATAATAAAGTACCGTAATCCGAATTATAGTAGATTCCCAAATTCAGCGACCTATGCTCGAAAACGTCTTCGACAAACAAATAGCGTCGAATTAATAAACGGAAATTAACCCGACCCCTGTCATAGCCAGAATAGTAACGTACAAATTAAAGAAAAAAGGACGAATACACCCGTAGATTCAAATAAGTGGCAGCATCCTAGATCCGTTAATAAGAATTAGCCTGATAAACGAAAGCCCAATGTTTGAAAACCAGAAAGGTGAGTCTGAATCCACTAAGCGATAATCAAGATAACGCCACGCTTACTGATATCATTGAAATAAAGTCCTACGAACTGGAAAGGTCGGTACCACCGGACGTTCGCCTAATCGATCCACATCGATTCGATGGTGTTTAACAGACGACCCTAAATAACGGGGCCGCGTATTTTGCACAAATGTAGGACGAATTCAAATTTATTGCTCGTGTGTAATATAATAGAAACTTAAAATCGATCGTAGAAGAAAAACTGTCAGAATTGGCCACTAATCTAGATCGCCATCGATCCAACGACTAAAAGAAAACTGATGTAGGTCGTAGGATAAGTCGGAATTCCAAAAAATACACACATACACAATTTTGTATCTTCGGGAAAAGTGACCACGATTTCAACCCGTGGCGGCTCATAATCGCTGTACTCACCGAGTACAGTATGGAAGAATACGGCTTATGAAATTTTATTCTAGCTTTCGTTTTGTTCAAAATGAAACTAAATTATATTTGGCAAAAAAAAGTTTACCAGTGCGGATACGTAATAATCTTCAAGAGTAATATACCACGTTTACCTTACATTTTAAATGATGCCCTGTACTCGTACTGGCTGGCGATTATAATAGAATGAAACGCCTTCAATTTGTGCAGTAGATTATAGGATCGATTAATCATACGATGTATAATAACAACTGTACTCGTTTTGAAAAGCACCGTATAATAACGCATGACCTTGTCAATACACCAGCCAGAGGAAGCGGAATGTACATCGGCACTAATAGTTCTCTTTCTGGCTACTTGGAGCATATTTCGATTAGTTTGTAGGAGTTATAATCGCTCTCCTTAAGCGAGTATAGACGTACGTTGTTTGGATTTAGAGGCGCGCGCCAGACGTACGTTGTTTGGATTTAGAGGCGCGCGCCTGTATATGGTTTGATCTTTCAATTTCGCGGTATTAGAACAGGATTGTGATTTTTTAAAATTATTAACTATATAAAAAAGAGGTAATTATGGAACCTTTATTTGAAAAACTATATCTAGTTCTCGACCATTTCATGAGAAACTTGCAATAATAAAAACTGGTGAGCCTGAACCACATTTAAGTTTAAAAACCGAAGTAAATGGTGGTAAAAAGAAATATTTTCCGAATTTTCGAGTGCATTGGTACAACGACTACAGTTGGTTATGCGGATGTTTAAACCCTGAGAAGTTATATTGTTGGCTTTGTTTATTATTTAATACAAAAGAAGAAGATGCATTTGGAAATCTGAATCAAGGAGCTGTCGATATGAGTAATTTTAATAATTTAAGAATCAGACATGAAAAATTGGTTTCCAATGCTATGATTTCTCTAGTTACGTTAAGAATACGATAGAATTTCGCTTTAATAAAACTCGTCAAGAAGAAATTACTAAATTTAATGAAAAAGTTAAATCGGTACATTCTCAAGTGTTTAATAGAACGTGTTATTTGGCACAACAGGAGATGATAGCATTTAGGGGCCACAATGTGAAAAAGTGGATTCGAATAATAAAGGAAATTACGTCAAATTATTGAATCTTTTAGCATTACGAGATGAAAAATTGGTGCATCATTTAAAATTCTCTACTATTTTTAGCGGCATGTCAAAAACTATTTAAAACGAGTTGATCCAATTAGCACAGAGTTGTTAAAAATGAAATAAAAACAAGACCTTCGTATCTATTATGTTGGATGAAACTGTCGATATTTCTAAAAAATCTCAGCTATCTACAACGGTAAGGTATATTTCGGATGAACATCAACCTGTTGAAAGATTTATAGATTTTTCAGCAACGCTCGTACTGCTATTGTATAATCATATCACCAAGTTTATAAGTGAATACGAAGATGGAAATTGATGGAGTTGCTGTGATGGCTGGACAACATAATGGATTGCAGAAACTGATGACAGATAAATATGAACAAGCTCAATTTGTGCATTGCTACGCGCATCAACTAAATTTGGTGTTAAAACAGAGCGTCAGTTCTATTCGCGAATGTAGAGGTTTTCTTGAAACTTTAAATGGATTCTCAGCATTTTTTTCAAATTCATCGAAACGTTGTCATTTTTTAAATGAACAAATAAAACGAAGATTACCCTCTACATCTGCTGTTAGATGAAAACTCTAATAGCAAGTTGGTTGAAGTAATTTCCGCAGTAAAACAAGACTTAGTAAAATTGTTCGAAAATATGATGGACGAGTCTGATGTGTGTGATAGCGAAACTAGAGCATGCGCTCGAGGATTTCACCATAATCTTCGAGATTTCGAATTCAATTTTGTACTAAAAATTTTCGAAAAGATATTTCCATATGCCACAAAACTTGTTTTATTATTATTATTATTATTATTATTATTATACGGGCGCCGGCTGCACTAACGGGCCATATGCACCAAAGGCTTACTGTGGTCCTAGATCTGATTTAAGAGGCTCAGTGAATCCAGGAACACATTATGAATATGGTCAGTAGATTCAGATAAAAGTTGAGGTAAAGAAGGAGGAAGGCTGTGCTGGATTCTTAATGTTGTGAGAGCATGACAGGATGTTAGTATGTGGGGTATGAGCAGTTGAGACATTTGGCAAAAGGGACAGAGTGGCGGGTCTGTGCCATGAAGAAGATAGGAATGGGTAAGGTTTGAGTGGGATATACGGAGTCTTGTAAGGATAACATTTTTCTTTCTTGTTTGGAAAGGAAATGGCAGTTGAGATAGTGGATTAGGTTTGATTAAAAGGAGGTGGTTTTGTTCATTAGACTTCTATGCACGACACCAAGATTTAGTTACGAGAGATTTCAGGAAAGCTTTAACGTCACTATAGAGAGAGAGACGAGCGGATATGTGTGGAAGCAACTCTCTGGCAGCTCGGTCAATAGCCTCATTTCCAGGAATACCGATGTGGCTGGGAATCCAAATGAAAGCTATGGAAACTTGAGATCTAGTAAGGAAGTCATGGACAAGCAGAATGCGTTGTAGAAGTGCATTATCCGTACATAGGTTGTGGAGAGACTTTAAAACATTGAGTGAATCAGAAAGAATAAGGAATTTAGAAGAAGACTGCGTCATGGACAGGAACTCTAGACACTTGAATATAGCAAAGGATTCAGCTGAAAAAATGGAGCAGGACTTAGGAAGTCGAAAGCGATGAATGACAGAGGGTACCGAGAAGGCAGACCCCACACGCCTACCCGATTTAGAGCCATCAGTAAAACAGCACACACCGTCCTTATATTTGGAGATTTCAAGAGCAATATAGTTTTGAAGTATATGGGGTGGGCATAAAAGCTTGGAAAGGTGGGTAAGTTTCAAGTTTATATGGAGTGGTTGCAAAAGCCAGGGTGGTGGGTCAGTATATATTGGAAGAAGAGGGGGATTAAGAATGAATTTGTTAAATTGAGGAAATAATGATAAGAATTTATTTTTGATGCTAATTGCATATTTAGGGATGTTTATGGATATTTCATTGTAGCTTGGAATATTGTACAAAAGATCATTGAACGGTAGGTTTGGAGAGATAAGTGTGGAGGTGAGGAAGTTACCTGTCAGGATTTGCCTTCAGTAACATAAAGGAAGTAATCCCGATTCACTATTAAGACTAGCTGTAGGGCTAGTGTGAAAAGCTCCAGTGGCTATTCGGACGGCTGAATGTTGAATAAACTTTTTGATATCGTACAGAAAAAAATATTCGATATTCAGTTAGCTTCTAAAGAAGTACAGACACTGAAAACTTTTTTGAACAAAACTACGGGACGAATTTCAGATAATTTATGATCAAACTTCGAACGAATGCATCTCCACTATTAGTGTAAAAAGACGACGAACTGGAAATTTTTTAAAACGACGAAGATCTGGTTGTAGGATACCGACGACTTTTTCACGAAATCATGGACAATATTACAATGCAAATTGTGGAAAGGTCTTCAGAGATTAAAAAACTGGAATATTTAGCGTTGTTAGATAAAGACATGTTCATCCAATATGAAAGAAAGTTTCCTGACAATTTATTTAAAGCATTAGACATTCTCGTGGCAAGAATTTTGATCAAGTTAAAATCCGAACTGATTGTGGTATACAGCACTCCGGAGTTTCGCCATTATTCAGTTCACGAACTGTTTTAGAAATTTCTGGTCTTTCCGTTGCTTTGCCAGAAGTTAAAAGATGATGCTGATTAATACCAGTTACAACTGCAACGACTGAGCGCTGTTTTTCAGCTTTAAAAAGAATACATACGTATACACGACAGAGAGAAGAAAGATTTTCCGAATGATCTGTTCGTTCCATTGAAAAGGATGTCCTGAGTAAGTTGCGTCGCGACGTTTTCACGATCCTGTTATAAACTAATTTGTTAAAAATGGTAGTGGATTTCATTTATCGATAATTTTTTAGATTAAAACCTACCTACTTAATCGTTAGCGTACTTATTATTTTTTAAATTATTTATTTGTAATTCATTTTTTAATGTCCAAATTTATTTATTTTTGTATTGACGAGTAAATACATTTATTTCTTTTATGTTGGTGAGGGGTTGCAGAATTTAAGCGAGTACATGTGAAAAAAAAATTCACGAGCCCGCCACTGATAATAATATCGCATAAAAATAAGGAAAACTCTATTCTAGACAACTAAAAACGTATCAATAATAATAATAAGAATAATAAGGACGACTGGAATCAGTTTATAGTGTTCGACATGAAGTCGAATACTATGCAGATCGGCTATCGTTGATGATAACGATGAATAAAAAAGAAAAAACGAAAATTCGGAAACACGAAAGGTTTACGGATTTTTCAAGTCGATAGAAATGATGGATTGTCGACGATTACGACTGCAGCCGATAACGTAGGGTTAACAACTGCACACCGGAATGCCGGATTACTATTAAGAATTCCTATGTGATAATCCTTTACGTAGACGTCGTTAAAATTGATTAGATATTTGACGTATTGTTTCAACCCGATAATATTATTATCAGCTTGCTACCTACTACCAGCTTCGCTTAGACAGAATATCGTCGCCGTGGACGATGTTGACGACCGGCCAAGATGAAACGGTTTTTACCTTACTCTCGCGTCTTATAATGGCCGAACAAGCGAGAGACTTGATCGGTCGTTGATGAAAATGGATGAGCTCGAATAACACTCTCTACCTACTATACCCCGTTCTGTACCTTCTACGATCGTCGTAGGATTGATATAATTTTAACCCTTTATTTCATTTTCTCAAGATTGATCGGATTTCCTTAAATATCCGTATACGAGAAGAAGCGAGCAAGTATATTAAGTCCGCGGAAAAAACCGGCGCAATCGTTATTTCGTTCGGTAAATAAAGAAGAAGATTCGCGAATTATTATTCTTATTAATGTATTAATCGGAATTCCCCGGGGGTAATACGATATATCTACTAAGGAGCGGAGAAAGGGTTTAAAAACGAGAAGACATGGTTGCAATCACTATGGCGTTTTAAAATGGTAATATAGTAAATATGATTTCTTTAATACTCGTCTCACTTATTGACCATCTAGTCTAGTGCACATCTCTTATAATAATTACAAATAATAGTATTCAGGATTTGATTTGGAAAAAACATTAACGGAAAATTTATATTGTTCGTTGCAAAAAAAAAAGTAAATATACATATACATATACATATATATATATATATATATATATATTGACAAAAGATGGAAAGTTTTGTTTTTTGAATAGAACAGTTGGTAAGACTACTACGACGCAGGATGCTCCACTTTTAGTATGCACAGGAGGGATTCGTTTTTATACAGTTTCAGTTATCACGGCATTCTATAACGAGAAGAAGCGCGCGCGTTTGGCATGGAACGTTATTTTCGGCGTGAATCCATCACGACAGTGCAAAGAGAGTTTCGAAAAACATTAAAAGTTAGGCAATTTTTTTTGGCATACCTTAGGAGTCGCGTTTGTAGAACACGTCCACTAAACTAAATCCGAAGAGAATATAAATGTGAGAAAAGATACCAGATAGACTAAATTTTTTAGTCAGAAAGAATTTTTAGAATCAAGTGAAGATATGTAAAACTTATTATCCGACAGCTAATATAGACAGTGACCACAATGTTAGTGGCGTTGAAAACCGTATTACGCCTAAGGAGGAATAAAACAATGACTAAAAATAAGTACCAAAGGTGGGGTACGAAGATAAATGACGTAATGTTGAAAAACAAAGATAAAGTTAAAAAAAAATTAAGATAGTAAATGGGGGGATATCAATTAGAAAAAATATAAAAGGAAGCAATACAAAAGCGGCAAGAGAAACACTGAGAATACAGATTAAAGTTCATTATAAACCATAGATGACGAACAAAATAATAGAATTAATAATGGAAATAAGACGAAAATATAAAAAAGTCAAAACAGTGAATACAGAAATTTAGTGAACAGGGAAGCAGAAAGAGCTGAAGAAGAATTTATAGAAGCGGAATGTGAAAACTTAAATAAAGGGGAAATCGAAAAAGCATATAAAGAAAACACGTTAATGAAATTAAAATTAGAACAAATGGAATAGTAGATGAAAATGGGAAAGAAGTATTAGAAGAGAAAGATGTAATACGACGCTGAAGAAGACATATATAGAAGAACTGCTCCAGGAAAAGAACCCCAAACAATGAAACGAATATGGAAATGGAGAAAACGAGTACGAATGATAATTCGAAGCCACCTATAACAGTAGAAGAAATCGAATTTGCGTTGAAACGATTGAAAAGCAAAAGGCGTCAGGATGGGATAACATCCCAAGTTGAATTTAGATATGGATATGAAAATTCATTTATATAACTTGATAAGGAAAAAACATGTGAAAACGAACAAATCCCAAACGATTTAAAAAAAAATATATGTTGTTTTTTTTTTATAATGATACCAAAGAAAAATTGAACAAGGAAATGCAATTAATATAGAACGATAAGTTTACTGGTACAACGTTCCAAGGTACTAATAAAAATTATATTGGATTAACAACGAAATAAAAGAAAAGTTAAACAATGATCAATGTGGATTCCGGAATAACCGTGGGACAGGAATGCGACAAACAATCGAAAAAATGATTAGAGGTGAACCAATCGACATAAAATATGGAGAAGACACTTGTTGGTTGTTTATAGATGTAATGGACGAAATGTCAGTGGACTATAAAGAGGAATTATATGAAATACAAAAACCGATAATAAGAATCGAAGGGGGAATAGGAATAGAAGAAGAAATGAAAGTAGGGAAATGGAATAAGACAAGGATGTTGTATATCACCACGATTTTGTAATATATGTAAGATTTTAAAGAGAAATGTAACCGAGGAATTAAAGTGGGGCGATCAAATATCGTTTTGCGGATGGCATAGAAATTGTGGGAAGTAATGAAAAAGAACTTAAAAAATTGAGGAAACAGCTAACGAATGCAGCAAAAAAAACATAATATGTCAATAAAAGGAGTAAAAATAGTAGTTATAAAATGTGCTAAACAAGGTGTAATTAGTTGTAACGATTAATGGCAAAAAATTAAAACAAGTAGATTGATATAGATAGCTGGGAAGCAACTTTAATAAAAATTAATATTTACCAACTTAGAGAAGTAGAAATTAGAAGAACATTGTTAAGTCATACGATGGATGGATCGGAAACTTGGACGATCAATATACTGATGGATGGATCGGAAACTTGGACGATCAATATACTGATGGATGGATCGGAAAATTGGGCGATCAATATACTGATGGATGGATCGGAAACTTGGACGATCAATATACTGATGGATGGATCGGAAAATTGGGCGATCAATCGCCGAATGTATAATAGAAAAGAAGCCCTGGAAATTCGGTGCTGGCGTAGATTACAGAAAATTAAAGTATCGTCATCGCTGTCATTTATCATTTTTAATTTGTTAAACTTTACAATTAATTCCTAACGTTTAAATTAACGATAGAAGCGGTTTCCGTTCAATCTATCGGAAATACTTTTAATGTATTCTCCTACTTGCCGTTTCCACCAAGAGCATGGACTAAATTGTTCTACATATCTCAATCTGTGACCATATCCGTTATTCTTCTATCATTGATTCTCGTCCCATCTTTTATATTCTGCACCCGGGATGATATTCTCGGTCTACCTCGGCTTCATTTTATTTATTCCTACAAGCTGCAGCAATTCGTATTTGTTTCCCCTCGAGACGCGCACTAAATATCGAAGTTTTTTTTTATCAATTTACACTTTTTCTGCAACCGTTGTTGTATCTTTTTATGAATTATTTTCCGCGTTTAAGTCACCTTCATCAAACGTCTATAAACCTACTTTTCATAATGCCGCAATTTTTTATTTTACTAACGTTCGTGTTTCAAACCCATACAAAAAAAAGGTTATGCAGACGTAACATTTGACTAGACGTAACTTCAATCAACGTTAAATTGACCTCTTGCATTGTTGAGATGTCCCACATCTGATCTTGATGTCCCATTTTCTGTTATCCAACTTCCAAAATATGTGAAAAACGTTTTCTATATTTTTATTCTATCCGTTTTATTATCTTCGAAGGTCGATATTTCCATATATATTTCCTTTTTTCCTACGTTTATTCAAATTCCCATCTGCTTAACGTTTTTATTTTGTAGGTCACCAATAGGTTTCTTCATTCGAGAGCTAGAAAACTACGATGAATTGACTGAACTGATTTTATTTATCAACACCTCCTTTTGGCTCGTCAGATTAACTATTCCGACGATATGCAACTTTGTTTTTACCATGTTTATATCTTTTGTTTGTTCTTCCGGAGCTGTACTTTGATTTTGTACTATAGGTTTTTGAAGTACCTTTCGTCTATCTATCTTTTCGAAATCTATAAAACCGACAAATATTTATCGGTTTAAAGTTATCCACACTTTGGCGATACGGAATTTCAATTCGCAGTTTACGAAATAACGTAAATACCGTCTAGTAACGTCTCGTATTATTACTAAACCTGATTAAAGCTTCGCATTCTTAAATTAACACTCTCATCATCATTATCATTACTGTGTTCGGTTGGAGTTTATCGTGTTCGGTCGTAATTAAAAATGAAAAAGCAATCGGAAATTTCTTTCGTTACGATGGAGCTCGCTTTCGTTCTACTTAGAATTTCTTTATCGCGAACGGCAATCTAAGCCGAGACGTTACGTTGAAGCAGGACGGTAGGGTTGGACGATGGGTTCGATAGAATAATGACGGGGTAAATAATTTCAAATAGGCCATCGTAGAATGATAGAGTAGTGGTAGTCTTATCGACATTAACGATTGCGATAATAATGATAATGATAGCCGTAAAAAATCGAAAATTACCAAAAAAAAAACAATAAAAAAAATGAATTAAAGACAAAAGAAAAAAAAATTAAAAAACCAATTCATGGAAATAATTATGAACGATCACGCGATTTTAGATGATTGCAGTTATGCCGACGAGAGCGACAAAACCGATTCGGGGGTTGGAGGACGGTTAAAAGGAACCTAAAAAATATGATTCGAATCGGTCGGTAATTATCGACCTTTCTTTATCCGGATCAAAGAAAAACTATTTCGATTCGTTTTTACGTGCTCGCGTTAATTTTTTTTTTTTTTTAATTTGTTTTTGTTACTACCACTGCCAAATCTATTTTCTAAATCGTGTTAATATATATACACATATATATATATATATATATATATATATATATATGTGTATACATGTATATAATAAACATTTCAGCCCTATTTCCGTTTCCGGAGGTTGTTTCCTTGATTACTTTTGGAATTTTAGTGAAGAAAATAAGAAACTTAATTTTTATTTTACTACCACTACCTACCAAATCTATTTCGTGCATGCACATATATATATGTAAACGTGTGTACATATTAATATATATATGTGTGTGTGTCTTTATAAACTCAATTATTAAGTTCGCGATACCTTTCAAAGTTTTACCATTTTAATCTATATTTAAGCATTCTTCGTTCGGACTGTGTTATTTCATTTAGTCGATATTGATTACTATTTCGACGGAACACGTTTCGTCGATTATTTCATCGAGCGTGTGTGTGTGTGTGTGTGTGCAATTCACTCGCAAGTTTTATGTCTATTGCGAATATTTCACTTGATGCATCCCCATATAAAAATATATATATATATTTTTAGATAATAATAATAAAAATAATCATAATAGTAATAACAATAAAACATAATTAAGTAATAACAATATTATTAATAGCAAGATTAATAATTAAATTATTCTGAAATTCCGAAGAATTTTAATTAGTTAACTGGAACACACGGTTATGTGCAATTCTAGACTCTACGATATATATAATTTTATGAAAATATTAAATTAAAAATTATACACGCTGCTTTCATTTTATCTATCTATCTATCTATCTATCTATATATATATATATATATATATATATATATATATATATATATATATATATATATCCATTCAATTTTGTATTCAGTCAATTGTGACTGTAATAACCTGCGAGTGCACTCCATAGATTCCGGTTCTAAGCTACAGTGACTGATAACAATTGATGTCGTAAGCCATCAGTCCGACGAGTAGGCAATTTGCCACTTCCTCTTGTACTTGGTGCTTTACCAAACGGTAACATTTTTTCTACATTTCCATCTCTTACAATACGTCCAAAATTCGGTGTATCCGTTTCTCGCACCATCTGTGTAATTCTATCGGTTCGTTTAGTTCTATGTATGACCGATTTGTTCTTCTTTCAATCCAAGATTTAGGCAACATTCGTCGCCATATCCACATTTCATCAGCGTCAATGCGTTGCTTATCCACTCGCTTTAGTCGTCCACTTCTCGGCTGCCTATAAGATAATTGGGAGAATTAAAGTTTTTATCAGCTTCGTTCGTAATTTTAACGTCTACTTAGACACCTTCCTGCTATACCGGTGTTCCATTCGTACAAAGCTCCGATCACGATATATTCTCCATAAATATCGAATAGTTCGAGATATCTTCTTATCGCACATAATGTTCAGGTTTGAAAGTTGCGCACTCTTCTCTTGAAAAAATTGTAACCGTCATTTCACTATTATCGTATAAACACATTCGACTAATTTAATCAGGGATACGCCCGTAATTATTAACAGCTCCATTTGACAAAATCTTATATATACATATATATATATATATATATATATATATATATATATATATATATATATATATATATATGTGAATAAACTCGGACACCGGGGCTGATATTATCATTATGTTATGTAATTTTATTTTTCACATATATTGTGTATATTTATATATTTTACTTTCGCTTGATAATGGCTTAAGAGTCGAAAAGCTTTGTGATTATTTGATAAAAAACATTTAGCGACGTTAACTTCTTTCTTGTCCTTTATTATTTTATTTAATTTTCGTGTAAAACGAAATAAAATTTATAGAAATTCGACGTTTTCGAAAAAAAAAAAATTCGTCATTCGCATTGTATAACAAGTAATAAAAGAGATACTTTAGCCTGTAGAGTTCTAGGAAATGATTACAAATGGTGAACGAACACGTTTATAATTATATTAGTTTATTTAAAACATTATTATTATTATTATTATTATTATTATTATTATTATTATTATTATTATTATTGGTGTAATGGAATTATTATAATTAGTATTAAGTTCATTATCTACATATTACTTGTATGTATGTATCTAAAATGTTTATGTATATTCATAGGCTTATAGGTATATATATGTTTCATGTATATATGTGTATATGAATGTATATGTATGAGTATGTTTTATATCTATGTGTGATATGAGTGCATGTATGTATATGTATGTATAAAATTTTTCCATTCTATGTGTTATTAAATAAATAAATAAATTTGATTTGAAATAAAAAATAAATAAAATAAATTTGATTATGATTATTATTATGATTATTATTATGATTATTATTATTATTATGATTATAATTACTATTTAGTTTGCTTGTAAATTAACTTGTTGCTCGCGAACATGCGCCATCTATCGAAAAAACTTAGTTGAGACGGCTAAATACGATATGGAATCCATAAAAGCTCTTCGACATATACCACCTGCTGTACATTCAGTTGTATGTGTTGTTTGTCCTATTGGGGATGGACAATATAGATAAAAGTTACTTCATATGTTATCGGCACCAATAGTGGTCGTCAGACCGAAGTGGTGTAAAAAATATGTATATATATATATATATATATATATACGCGATGAAGGACGCTAGTAATTTGAAAATCATATTCGATACTATGAGATGAAGCAATACGGGCAGGGCGAAAATTTGCACGAATAAAAAGACGCAGGCTTTGTACCTGAATAATTCCTTACCTGTCGGAATTACTTAAATTTAACGAATTATAAACTACATCCTTTATAGGAAATTGTTAATAACATTTATCGAGCATTCGTGTATTCTTCTATAGTGCGGGGAAATTCTGTCCACCTGTATTACTACACTAATTCTAATCTCGCGCTTAAACATTTATCTTCTTATATAATCAGCGTTATTTCACGAGCATTGTAATTTATTTATTAAATAAGATAATACACCTAATCTAACCTTCCGTTATATATCGTAATAATCTTCTTGTATCGTATCGTGTTCTATTTTATACGAATTTTTATAGAACTCGTTGAATTTGCATCGTATTTCTATAACATAGTTCATTCGTAGTTTCTACACGTTTTTTTTTTTTCAATAATGCGCTAATTTTATCGTATTTATAACATTATATAAAAATATTGCGTTATGCGCAGATAGAGTTTTCAAGTATGAATATGATATGCGATGTGTTTGTGACGTGAGTGAAGAAAATATTGAATTTTGCCATTCGCGCGTTACGTAGGCGTTTTATTTTAATATATCTAAAATTAGCGTTGCTATTATTTTGTCATACGGTCATGTTGGAAATGTTTTATTAATGTGAAATAAATTTCATCTGATTTTATCCGAAAAGTGCAATGCCACGGATGGTACAAGTCAAAAGGCATGTGGAACATATGTCAATACCTGATGAAGAAATAAAATAGAAACAAGTTTAGACGTAGGGTCCAATCTTTGGACCGAAGAAAGAAAAAGGACTCATTCGAAACGAATGAACGAATATCGGACAAAGAAACGGGAAGAAAGAATAGAATTGATTTAAGACTAACATCGTGCGAATAGCTTTTCCGTGGTCCATAGATGGCCAAAATCGAAAAAATATATATATATATGTATATATATAGACTTCGTTGAGTGTAATGGTAATGGGCGTTCTCTTCGCACGACCCGAACTTCAATATCACAAGCGACGAGGATTTTTCGTCGTAAAAAGTCGCAAAGCGAACTTATTTGTTCATCTAGTTGGTCGATAAATCAGTATAATTTCGTTTGCAAAATAAAGAAGCCGGAAATAAAAACAAAAAACATTTAGTTAATCCACGATCTATCTTCCGATTGATTAAGGGTTGCCAATTTTCGCAGCTGTTCTAGCTGAACATCACCGATAGTTAACCGAGTTGGCATTCGGAAAAATTCACGATGATCCCTAACGAGAAGCGAATATATCCGATAAATTTTAAGTTCGTCCTCTTCTATCTCGAAAAATATGTGTGTGCGTGTATACTCGCTTGGAGATTAGTTAATCGTTTGGAAGGTTTCCAAGTTCTAATCCGATGACCGTGATATTCCCAGTATTGATCGTATTTGTAGTTTTTAGTAGAAACGTTAATAATATGATACGGGAATTATTAAAATACAAATACACACTTCCTCTAAATGTAGAATCAATAGTAAATGACCTAAACAATGCAGAACCAGTCAAAATCATATATAAGTTCATAGCCCAGAATAGTATAGAAATATAAATATAATAACCCAACTTTAATAGTTTAAATCAAGAAAATCATCCTATAAATGACCAAAGCGACCTATAGTACAGACCAAAAAAAAAATAATACAAATGTTTCATAATCACGACAATAATTTAATTCAGGTAATCGGAGATTATGCTCGATCTCGGCGTGGCTTACATTAATATGAGCATCGTCATTATAGCGTGGACTTTTGATTATTACACGATCAGATCTGCCTTAAATTAGTTCTTAATATACACGATTTTTGTACGTATAAAAGTAAGTAAATTTAATACATATTAGTTATTGTTAATTTTGCCTATTGTTAGTTTAGTCTTATTCTCTTCAATTTGTATAAAGTAGTTTGTTTGTATTTAACTATGGTATCATTAAGGATGTTTCATCTTCTTCTATGTAGCCATACTCGTAATAGAGCATAATAGGAGATCGTGGTAATACGTTGTCCCGCATGTGCCATTAATTGAACGAAGACGTGTTGGTTCAATTTTTAATATTTTTCAGCCAATTAAAGGAAAAAGGACAGTTTGAAAGAACCGTTGCTAAAGAATATGAAGGACATTCGATAAGGATATAGTGAATTGTGTGAGGATGATACCGCAGACGTCACATTGACGGTTATTGTTTCCTTTTAGAGGCGTCAATTGTTGAGCGTGTACGATCTGATCGAAGTGTACAAATTAAATAATATTTCTTACCATATATATAATATATACAATCATCATCATCATCATCATCGGTTTCCTTTTTCCTTCTATCTGTCCTTGTTTGATTAATCAGTAAAATTACGTACTTTTGCCATCTTATGATATGACCAAGGTATGACTCCTTCTTCCTTATATGTCGGTCTGTATCAGCTTTCTTTAAGATATATTTGTTAGACATTTTTGTCCTTCAAGGTGCCTTCATCATTCTTCGATGGAACCGTAATAGCCTCGTGTCGGTATGCACAGCTCGTATAACAAAATTGGCTGCATGCGATAACATCGAACTCTTAAGACTAAGTGATCGATTAAAGGCTGTTCGCGCGTAACTAAAACGTGCTTTAACCTTCGTATCCGTATCGAGTTAGTATAACATATATCTATTCGCTTTTTCAATATTTCTAATTCTCTACGGATTAATTTGTTGTTGTTTACCGATCGACATCAGCTTAGTTTTCCTTACATTTATATACAGACCGTAGGTTTTGCCAACGTCATCAAATCTTTGTAACGGCTAGGCCTTGTCTGCTATATAATGCTATTAATGATTTTGCCGTTAATCCGAATGTTTTGCGTACGTGTAAATTATTCGCGATTTTTATAGAATCGTCTTTTCTGTCCATGTTTCTTTTGCGATTGTCATTCCCAGTGGCGTTTACATTTCTGTTCAAATCGAAAATTCGAAAATTCGAAAATTCTAACTGAAAGCAAGTCGCCAAGTATGACCTATTTTCGTTTATTGACTGTCGAGAATACGTAGTTTTAATATAACAACGTACACGTTGAAACGTACACACACGCATATATATGGAGATAATTTAGTTTCGTTTGTCGTTCGTTTTAGTAGCTACCGCGGTTCATAACGTACGATTTAAAACGTTTACCGGGAAACTAGACGTTTACCGTCGATGAAAATATTCGTTAGTTCAACCGTTTCAAGTCGTAATAACGCGAAAACCTTTTAACGAGAAACCGTTTAAGATGTTTACAAAAGCGTAAGAATTTATACCGTACACAACAAAGCGCTGCCGAATAAAATACCGCAAGCCACTCATAATCTATCCCGTCTTCTAGCCGTTTTGTACCGGGGAAAATCGAATTTACCGTAAGGCTATTAGCCGCGCGCTTAATTTAATTTCGCAAAAATTCGTTTAATTCCTTTAAAATGTTGTCGTTTCATTTTCGAATATACCTCATAGATCTGGTAGATATATGTAATAAAGTACCGAAGGAAATTAAGCAGTCGACAGTGAGTAAAACAAATCTAAATACATGTCGTCGAAGGAGAAAGCAACGCTTCTTGCATCATCACCATATATGATATTTCGTATATAAATAACGATGGTAGCGTACAGTACAGTCTTCGCATGTTTCAAACAACCGTAGTTAATTTTTGGAATTATGAGAAAGTGATTTAGATTAACGAGTAGAGGAAAGAAAATGATCGAATCGGACGGCAAGGAAAGTAAAGAACCGTTGTGAAGAATATGAAGGACATTAGATGAGGATATGGTGAATTGTGTGAGGATGATACCGCAGACGTCACATTTACAGTTATTGTTACCGTTTAGAGGCGTCAATTGTTGAGCAGTGTGCGATCTGATCGAAGTGTATAAGGCGGTTAAATAATATTTTTTACCATATATATATATATATATATATGTATATAATCATCGTCATCATCATCATCGTGGCTCGTTCCGAGCATCGTGATACTATGGGTCTTCATAAACAAATGTGTTCTTCCGCCATCGGGCCCGATCTTTTGCCCGGTCTACTACTTACCCTATTGATTCAGTTCCTGCAATTTTTTTTTTAACTCTGTCAAGATATCTCGTTGGAGGTGTTCCCCTTTTAGGACGACCTTCGACCATACCAATCATAATTATTATTCCTAGTCCGTTTCGTCGTACGATATGTCCAGCGAACGTTTTTATCCGTTTCTGTACTATGACTTGTAGTCTCTGATCCACCTTTATTTCTTCGAGTATGGCCGAGTTAGTTCTGTTCGCAGTCCGCGGCACTCTTAACATTCGCCTCCAGCAGTACATTTCAAAGGCATTGATCCGTTGTATATAATTCTTCTTCAGAGTTCAACATTCGGATGCATATAAGAAGACAGCGAATAGCAGTGACCGCATAAGGCGCACTTAAGTGCACATTGTTATTTCGCGATTCTGCCATATTTTTATTAGTTGGAATAACGCCAGTTTTGCTATATTTATTCTCCGTTTGATTTCCTCTGTTGAACTTCCATCTTTTGTGATCAATGTTCCTAAATATACGAATTTGTCAACCACTTGTAAGTCATATAGACTTTGTGCACTTACATACATATATATATATATATTGGTACCAACTTACTAGTATATCGTATATATTCCCAGTATTTCATGTTTTTTCTCGCTGTCTTCTGGGAGATTTTCTATCAGGGTTTATTTCCATAATCTTAACAATAATTAATCTATGAGTAAAGCAGGGATATTTTTTTTTCATCGTTAGACTTCGCATAAAGATTCTAAGCGCAAACCAGCGACGTAGGACCGAATATAGTCTTACACTCGCTTTCTTTTTAGTCGCCTCTTTAAGCAGAAGTTACCGTGCTGGCTATGAGGTACGTGCAAATAGACTGCAGATCTCTGTAACTAGGGGAAATCGACCGCAAACTTAATTCTCGGTCGCGTATGTCTAAGATGGCCTGATGGAATTTGAGAATTTACTCTTAGAAAATCAGTTGAATTTCTGAATAAATGATTTGAGCGTTTCTGATTAACGATGCCCTTTCTAGGGACGTACGATTCAAAGAAGGAAGAGATATTGTATATGTATAATCTTCGTCATACTATTTGTTGCTAAACGCCGTGACTAGAGCTCAATTCGAAGCATTAATATGCGCGCACACCTGACGTTATACGACGTGGTGGGGACTTACTCCACTAGATTGGTTTTACATTCTTTTATTTACGATTCAAGTTTCCGCTTCGTACAGGTATATTTCCATACTTGTACGTTTACTTTTTTTAAACATTAACGGTGATTTCTTTTTAATGAAGTTTCGAACTGTTTATTATGGTTGTTAAAAGCGCGTTATGTAACAATTTTTAAAAGATAAATATTAAAAAAAGAAGTAAAATGACTAAACTTTTCGGCTGTTAAGTCATCGTCAAATGAACATAAAAATAAAATATACAAATATATACAATATAAAAAATATAAAAAATATAAAAACGTCGTAAAGAAATATATAGACGCCATAAGTCATTTTGACTCATGCCATCCTTCTAGTGTTAAAACTTAGAGATATACAAAAGCACATATATATATATATATATATATATATATATATATATATATATATATATATATATGTATGTATACGACATATGGGTATATATATATTTGTCCACTCGTTGCTCGAGTATCGAGTACCGTGTACTATTGATGCGTTCTGAGGTGACTAGTGACCCGATTCTTACAGCACACTCCTCGCTATATACGCCGCATTTAAAGGCGTCAGTATTGATGAAGTTTGTTCCTGTCTTAAGTATTCTCTTCTCTAGCGTGTTCCGACCTTTTTAAGTGCGAATATTTTAGGATATTTGTTAGTTCACATTTCCGTCCTTTACGATTTATGACAGTTAATTCACTTCTTGGAACCATTTCTAAACTTTCAAAATTTGACACAACCATAGCAGACGTTTCTATCAAGCAGTTCCATACAAAACATGATGAATCTTGTCTTCACCAATCAGACGTATATATTTATTGCTCACACTATTCGGACAATCGGCGCTAACAAGATATATACAGATATATACATATATATATATGTATGTATGTATATATATTTTTTTAAAATTTGCATTCGAATAAAAGTTTAACGAAATCTTCACTCGGCCGTTGAAATCGACATTATTTTAAAAGGGTAAAATTTCCACATAATGAATATATTCTGCCGTTAGATTGTATTTCGCAAAATATGCAATACTTTAAGGATACTCATGTATATATATATATATATATATATATATATATATATATATATATATATATATATATATATATATATATAGTTGTGTATGTGTATGTAAGTAAAGGCTATTTAACCTGAAGTAGTGCACCACCTTTCTGAACGGTAATTTACGTGTCATTAAGCGCTTAAGCAAAATAAGAAGTAAAATCGTTTATACGATCCATTGAACCGATAATGTCCGACCGTCTTAACCTTTCGATAACACCTCGACATTCATCCATCCACCCTCCACATTTCTCGACGATATCAGCTTCGGTATTAATCGCCGCGTATTCGGAGTCTTTACCTTTTAGTAGTTTCGTACGTTTCATCGCGTTTGCTAACGGTAAGTGCGATTAATTTTGAACAATTTCTCATCGATCGTTACCGAATCTGCACCCCTTAACCGCCGATGTGTATTTATTCATTACGTCTCGTACCATTTTGACACGATGTTAGCAGTAACAGAAGCAGCAGGCTAACAATAATGGGAGCGTCAGGAATAGCAGTATTACTATCGGTTTTTGCTACAACTTCAAACATTAGCGATTCTTCAAACCATTAAATGCTAAACAAGAAGAAACTCTTCTATAGCTCCTACTATAAACGTTAGCCATTATTTGTAGGAATAAATTTTGTTCTTGAAACAATTTATTTTTTCCTATCGTTAAACGCATACACACACACACACACACACATTCGAGTTAAATTAAAAAATAGTCGAATAAAAATATACAATTAAAACAACCGAAGCCTTCAGTTTAGAAAATTGAAATTACGTACGTGATTTTTTTTCTTTTAATCTAGGTCAAGCTAAACCTTTGTGGCCATTATATTCCAATTTAAGGATTACACACTAAATTATAATTTTAAATAATAATATTTCACCTTAAAATAAAAATAAGAAATAATACTCTATAGTCGCGGCTTAATAGATAATGTAAGGAATAAAACAGCGAAAGATATCAGTTTATTAAAAAATGTTTGTCTATTATTATTATTAAATTGCGGACAATCAAAAAGTAGCTGATTTATATCTTTCAGGTAATTTATATAAATATAGTACTTTGTCCCTGATTATCTCCGTTAGAAAAATTTAACACTATACGAGAATGACCCATGCGTAACCTACAAATTATACATTTATTCCACACTGCAATATGATAACACAAAAATGTGACAATCTCTTCTCTATACTCGCTAGAATGACAATCTCTTCTCTATACTTGCTAGAATCCAGCCCAATGCATGGGGATTGGCTTATAGAGAGCGGCTCGTACTGTATAAGGGTCTCATTCAGACCCTGTATGGTTATGCGGCTGCTGTCTATGTCAGTCGCAGATTATTTAAGAGAGTTAACAAACAACAAAGGAAATTTCTCCTTAGAATTTCTTCTCTTTACAAAACAGCACCTACATCGGCAGCTTATGTCATTAGTGGCGTTCTGCCATTGGATTTATATTTAGTTGACAGAGCGATGGTCAGTGAGCACAGGATTGTCGACGTAGTTACACATATGGGGTCATTAAGGTTGTTAGATAACAATTTTGCCAACACCATCGCAACACATATTCCTAATAAAATTTTTAAGAAATATGTCAATACCGTGATTGCTGATGCTTGGCAGAGAAGGTGGGATACAGATGCTATTGGTAGGAAAACTTATCGGACGTCTATCAAAGATTAAAAATCAAACATATGCGAATTAACTTTTACAACTCGCAGGTGCTCTCTGGGCATGGTAGGTTTCAAGCCTATTTGCTCGGGTTTAAGCTTGCCACTGCTAACAGGTGCACCGTGTGTTCTAAAGATGCTGTTGATGATACTCATCATTTTATCTTTGAATGTCCTTGCCTTCTCTTCACTGCGTGACACTTTCAGTATATAAAAACTCGCTTATCTTGAACAGAAGGAATCATGTATCCTTCATTGAATTTGCAGAGAAAGCCATGCGTTTCAAATTTACAATTACAAATTAATCAAGAACAATTAGCTAGATTCAAACGTAAATCCAATACCACCTCCCCTCTCGCCAATACTTATAATTCATTTCTAATTTACCTGACTATATATTATTAATATGTTCAAATATGTAATGATGTTCATAACTGCTTTAAATTTAAAATATTTTAATCTTGACCATAATGAAGTATCAGAGAAGTAATCTTCTTTTTTTATTATTATTATTATTTTACTAAAGATTTTTTCCTATAAAGATGAATATTTCTTAAATTTAATTTTTTTAATATTCTAAGATTTTTATTTTTGAAATTGTGTATTATCTCGACAAAATATATTTTGGCATCCTTGTTTCTGAAGTTGTATTTTTTCTTCTTCTATATTGTATATTTTTATTATTTATTATTACTATGCGCTCCACAGACTCCTTTCTTCATGCACACAGGTAGTCGATGGGACTATGTTTTTCAACCCCTTTAACTGTCCTTAGATTAAGTACACAAACAGGAGACTATTACACGCTTTTACTTACTTTTCAGATACACACTACTAAATTATAGTAACAAATCTGCGAAGTTGATGAGAAGGGATAGATATTGGGATACGAGCATGCCGTGGAAATACAGATGTGACTGAACAATTTTAAAATATTTACCTTTATTCGAGGATCTCGAAAATTCGTACCAAGAATTGTGGTAGTTTAACCGAATTTTAGAGCGTAGATCTGATGATGGAATCAATGGGGAGTGGGATAACTGACAAGGATCCGCCGCTTCATTAAGTTTAAATCCGAAATGACTATTCAACAAAATTCTAAAACATCGCCTATCTGTATAATTTTTAGGTATTTGTCTGATATACCAAATATCAAGGGCTGACAGACAATTCTGTATATCTAAGCGAACTAAGCCTATCGCTACACACAACGTACTTGCCTGTAAGCACATTAAGGATATAATCACAAGCTATGTCAATAGTCATTAACTCGGCTATGAGAACGGAATCGTCCGAAGGAAGTTTGAATTTTTGGACCGTTACATTATCAATGACAAAGGAGGCAGCACCAACTGAACCAGAATTTGTATTAGATTTGGAACCATCGGTGAAGATTTTTTGATAATTAGGAAATGTTGAATGAATTTTATCGTTCATTCATATAATCTCGAGGAAGAGGAATACATCTATGTTGATAAACAGAGAATGGACTGAATTTCATAAATTATAACCTTAGCGATTTGCATATTACACATTAAGCACTCGACGTCACATTATACAGAAATAGTTATGAAAGTTACCAAATGTCATTAACTAGGTGTAACTTACCAAAATTTAACAATAGTCATAAAAAGAAAAAGAAATATATTACACGCACAAAAAGAGATGGAACAGAGAACGAGGAATAAATTCTAGATGGTTTTCTAAAAGTTATTCAATTATAAATGTTAATTATTATTTTTATTTATTTCGTTATTTACGATAACATCGTGAATTCGGATACACAGAGTGCGGGGTGGCTAACTGTGACTTTAGAGTAAGTCCAAGTGTTTATTTCTTCCTAAAAATTCTTAAATCATCAATCGTGTCCAATCTCTCTCCATGACTTTGAGCATATAATATTTATACGGAATGTTCGAATCTTATTTAATTAATTAGGTTCGTAACGTTAGGATCGTGACAGGTCCGAATGTAGCACCGGGGAAATTGGTTGTCCGTAGACAGCACGCTATTTCTACCTATTAAACTGAAACAAATTTTTCACCCTTTCAGTCGTACGTTATACAGTTTTAATGCAAAAAATTATCAATGTCATAAGTGTGGGGGTTCATTATACGATATTCTTAGACGAATTGTAGGTAATTTTCAACGAATTTATATAAATATTTTTAAAATTGAGGTATTTCACGTCGATCGGAAAGTAAAAAATGTAGTTTAAAATTTCACGTACCATACAGCGAACATCGTGAATGAGACGGTTATATGTCCTATTCTGTTAAACTCGTACGATTTATTATAGCTATCTTCTGAACGGCTTTTATCGAGAACTTCCTTTTCTTAATGTTCATTAAAATTTCTTCTTGCGCGATTCGTAGTACCGACGTATGCCACGGTTTATTCCGAGTTCTATTATACGTGTATAAACGTTATTTTAATCGCCTAGTAAAATAGTCAAAACACACGTGAATCTTTTATTAAAAATCCTTTAAAAAAAAAAAAGAAAAACCTGAATCATCGTTATTAAGAATTGATGACTCAATATCGTGTAATCTATTCACGAGTATTAAACGACCGGGTGTGTTCACTTCGCCTAAAGAAGTAAATTCTTATCATTTACTAAAATATAGAACAGGTACAGACAAGATTTAGTACATACCGTAGTGGTTAAAAAACTAGGTTAGCTGTTGCGTGTATTTAACGAATGAAATGAACGCGATTAAGCGGACACTATCCTAAAAGTATGGAAAAAATCTTTTTATCGTTGTTCCCGTTCTTAAAGTAGTTCAAAATATTCTATCCGTGTCCGTGAACTTAACATGGTAAACAAAATTATAGAGAAAAGTCGTAGTAAGTATAGTAAAGTAAAATATAAGTTCGATCGACTGGAAATATAAGTGAGCGAGTGTACCCCAGCCAAAATCCTAACACGGGGCAGTTTTACCTGCATTCTTTATTTTTTCAACAAATCGCTAATCATTTATCATTCGGACGACGGATAAGTCAATGGTTATATAAAATCTTCCTTTCGCGTTGGCATTATTTCCTAACGACCACTTTGGAAGCGTAAGGATAATACGGGTGAATTATCTTAACGCTTTCGTTGAAACTTTCTCAATTTTTATCCCAAAATTCTGAAATTTTGTTTTTTACCTAATATAAATTTCTTGAAAAAAAAAAAACCTCGGTCCCAGCATCACAGGACAACTGATATAGAGTGTAAATTTCCAAATGGGGTGGTGGATCAAAAACATGTAAACACTTTTATCACTTTACCGGGCTGAAAATAAAATTTAATTTCATAAATAAAACAGATAAAATAATATAAAATAAAATTAAAATAAATAGAAATATAGAAATAATAAACGATAAAGAACGTTGTCGGTTAAATAAATACTTAAATATCAGTCGTTAAAGTAGCGTCGCTATACAATATTTTCCGACGAAAAAGTTAAACAACTCTGTAGAAACGTAATATATATGTCTATAGAATACAAGCTTTCGAGTAATAATCGGAGAAACCGTTTCAAAATATCCCCTCTACCGGACGGATAGAACTATTAACCGGTTCAGTCAGATATTATTATTTTTTTTTACAGAATATTACACATTTTCGCGAGTAATATTTTCTTGTATAATACCGCTTTGTAAAATTTTTAACGCGTTATATAATAAACGTTTTTACAATTGTGAAACATTGTACGTCGAGCAAGTTCCCCTTATTATAAAAACGGAGATAATTTTTTTATAGTATTACAAGTTTATGTACTATATAATGGACATTGTGATCGAAGATTTACAGACGGTAGACGAGAAATGCGTACTGGTAGAGATAATACACGGTTAAAGCTATTTCGGACTTATTACGAGACAAACCAGCGACAAATTATAAAAGTTGATATCAGACTATTCGGCATCATCATCATCATCATATTGTGCTCAATCCTAAGATTGGTTTCTCATTGATTTTCATCTCTGTCAATTCTATCCCTTTCAGTTCTTCATACGATGACGCCGTCACATCTTCGAGTATCTGTGATAATCTGTTCGCGGCTTTGCAATCCCATGATGCATCCTTTTTATTAGACGAAATCATTTGGGTTCTTCTTTTTATTTTTAACAACGTCGGTTTTTCATTAATTCTCAAAACTTCCTCGTTGGTTACCTGATCTGTCCATTTTATTTTCAATAATCTTCTGTAATGCCAGAGTTCTAATCAGTCTTCGCTTCTCGTCTTTCGTCATTATCCAAGTTTCGCACCCATATAGGGCAATGCTGATATACTTGCAGCAGTCTTTTTTCCTAACGACTAGATCTGTGTTTCTCGATGTCAATAACCGTTTCTAATTATAAAACGCCGCTTTAGCTTGTTTTATATCCCTTTTACTCCTACCATCTTTGGTTATTACGCTTCCCAACTAACAAAATTCGTTTACTCGTTCTACTTTTTCTCCCCTTAATATCGATATTAAATTGATTCCTTTTATTATTATATTTATCGCGTACTAACATTTTGGTCTTATTTTCATATTATATTCCTGCAGCGTGTTTTCCATCAACACTTTTATTCAGTTCTTTTTCTGATTCAGTTAATACAGCGATATCATCGGCAAATCTGAGCATACTAATATTTCCCCCATGTAGTGGTATTCCTTTAATTTTTTTTTTTAGCTTTTTTTTTCATCGCTTCTTCTATGTAAACATTGAATAACACGGGTGACAAGACACATCCTTGTCATACCCCTTTTCCAATTTTTGCTTTTCTTTCTTCATAATTTTTATAATCATCCGTTGATTATTATATAGATTGTATATTTCTTTCCTTATATTTCAATACCATGTTTTTTAATATTATAAATATTTTTTCCCCGTATGAAGGAATATTTACTACGAAGGTGGATCGATGAAAGGATAATATTATAAAACCGTGGACAGCTCGTACGAGGTTGGTAATAAACAGATATCAATGGAGTATGCGGAAAGTAGTTGGCTGATCGTGACCCTAACGTCCTGAACGATTCGAAGACAGAGCATCCTTCTTTCCTTATATTTTAATACCATGTTTTTTAATATTATAAATATTTTTTCCCCGTATGAAGGAATATTTACTACGAAGGTGGATCGATGAAAGGATAATATTATAAATCCGTGGACAGCTCGTACGAGGTTGGTAATAAACAGATATCAATGGAGTACGCGGAAAGTAGTTGGCTGATCGTGACCCTAACGTCCTGAACGATTCGAAGACAGAGCATCGTCATGTTTTACGACGGATTATTATTATATATTCCGCATTAATGAGTACCTTAGAATAAGTTCGTTATTTTTTTTTTCAACATTCAAAAATAATACGTCCGAAAATCCGGGGCTAAGAAAAAGCCTCTTATTCGAGAAACCGAAATCAATTCGAGTGCACTTAACTCGACGATTTTATATTTAAATTATCGGTACCCGCGAAAACCAGACCGAAATCCACATAATAATAATAATAACAATAATATTAGAATAAAAAAAAACGAACATATAAGAGGGTTGTTAACTTGATGAGTTCAACCCTTCGTTTTGGTTTCGATACCGTCCGCTGTTTTTACAATTTAAAAAAGGACGAGATAGTCTTCCGATCGAAAACTCGAATTTCTTAAAAACATCGAATCCCCTCTTTCAAAAAAAAAAAAAAATATATATATATGGAAAAATAACGAACAAAAAAAATTGTAAATAAATAAGGAACATCATCAATTATGTAACATCGACGAACGATGCCGAGGATGTCGATGAAGATGATGACGATTATCTATTGAAAATTAATAGGGATTCTCTTTCATTTTCCACTTTACACCGGGAGTTGGAAAACCACTCGAACGACGATTTCTTCCTTACGGTGTAATGGGTAAATTTGAATAACCGTTTTTGAAAAAGTCGTTACGTCTTGCTTAGGGACGTTCGTCATTTGAAGTTGTAAAAATTATCATTTTGAACGAGGTCGTTGAGTTTTCCAAGGCGGACCGTGGAGAAACTTTCTTCGTCGAATTATCGAAATACCGAGACACATGAAAAGAGCAGCGACTGATTGGGCAGGATAGTACTTATCGTACAATCGTAGAATAATAGCAGCGATCGTGTATCAAAAAACATCCCGAATGTAATCGGATAAATTTATATAATTTGGAGCTATAAACATATTTTCCCGTACCCAATCGAGATTACCGCTAGCGTAAATATTATCGTTAGTCGGATTTTTAGAGAAGGTTCGTTTTCGCCTTATTTCGAACGGGTATCATTTATAATATTTCATACGAATAAAAAACTGCTATATATATGACTATTATTAGTCCTCGTTTAACGTATTGTCCCGTTCAGTTTCCGACAGTGAATATTGTAAATTACAATTATTACAAAACCGTTGTTGCACAGGTTTGCCAGGATTCGAGATATGCATTCTCAATTGAACCTTCTTTTTTCTATATCAACAACAAAAAAATTAAAAAGTTATGAAAATTGCAAAATTTCCGGAAATGAATTAATTAACGTCATAAGTGACTATAATATGATCAGCTTAATGCGCTAAAAACATTGCCGACTGAAACATCGAGTTTTAACATAATATTTATCTATTTTATATATATTCGTCGATTTATGTATTAAGTAAATTAACTGTAATCTGTTTTTTAATTTAATCGCGCACTCTTTATATTTCTGTTTCTTATTTTATTGTAGCAGGTTTTTTTAAGTGAAACCTGTTGGCGCGGTTTATATGGAGAGTTAACCCGCAAAACGAGCGATCGAGCGAGCGAGCCGAAATAACGGACGAATATATCTATATATACCAACACCCACTATCAAAGCATGTTTTGTTGCGTTAGGTGTGTCAACGAAGTAACGGACGGATATATATATATATATATATATATGCATATATATATATATATTCCGTTCGCAAGTAAACAACCGTCGTCAAACCACGTTTATACACATAGGTAGGCTTATTCTTATATATATGTGCGTGTGCGTGTGTGCGCGTGTATGTTTATATATATACACGAGAGTAAAATCTAAAAAAAAACTCTGTATGGAATTTAGTTAAAATATCTTTAAGTTTCAGTTCTTCCCTAAGCTTCGAGGCACAGATGTTTTTTTTCAAAATTTTCCTCTATTATGTCGTCGTAGCTTTTATAGGTTGCACTTTGTTATTAATTTCTAAACGATAATGTTAAAAAAACCTTTACACGGTACATACATACATGAATATGTATATATTTTTTATGTATATGTTATATATATATACGCGTATGTGTTGGTATATAAAATCAAGCACAACTTCAGTTTTTACCTTATTCGTTTCTTCATCTAATTTGTGGAAATACAATTTTCGTTCGAGCATTTTAAACCTTTCACTCGTACATTATAAATTATAAAAATGTTATGCAGGTATTTTTTTATACAATATTAGGTGAACTGCAGATAATTTTCAATCATCATCATCATCATGCTGTTCACAGAGGCTATCACTAATCGGTCGATCAGACTTTGTCTTGCATCCGTCAGTAATTGCTGTAGACTTGTTTGTGCAGCTCGTAATATTTTGCAGCCAATATGTTCCCCTTCTACCAAGACTTCTCATCCCTTCCATCTTTCCTTGTATTATCATATGGAATATTTCATATTTTTCGTCTTTTTTTTGTGAAGTCGACCTATAATATTCGGCAATAGAACCGTATAATAATTTTCGACGTAATTATGAAATATTTTTAAAATTGGCACATTTCACGTCAACCAGAAAATAAAAAAATATTCTTAACGTTAAAAAATACCATATAGTGGACGTCGTGACTGAAAGCATTAAAGAAATTATTTCTTCTTATAAAAGTATTACACAAAAATAAAACGAACGTAATGCGAATTATTTACGCCATAGTCTTCTATAAAATAAAATTATATGTATATATATATATATATATATATATATATATATAGATAGATAGATAGATAGATATACATATATTACATAATAAAAAATCTTTTTCTTATATAAAAATAATAATAATAATAGATTTCGGAGCAACTTTCAAACATTCAGCATATGCGTTTGCAGGTTAAATTTTTCTCGCAGTCGGTGGAGGGATGGGTTAAAGTCAAAATGTAAAAATCATCGTCTGCACGTAAAGGGTGGAAAACACCCTTTACGTGGTAAGAGCTTTTTCGTATTAATTAAAATCGGTTATCCTTTTCTATAGCTTTTATCTTCGAACTAAACCATCTCCCCTGTTTCTTTTACGAGCTTTTCTTTATTAATATAAATACTCTTACTCGCTAACACTCAGATACATAGACGCGTATATATTACGAATGCGCGACGTATGCGGCGGCTGTTGTTCCGCAGATTCGATTTCAAAAAGCTGTTCTTCTCGATCCGTTCTTACTGCAGACTTTACCCTATAAAATATCGCATATTAGATTCGCGGCGCATACAACTTTTAGACAAACACACACATACACATTTACATATTTTACACACATATATATATATATATATATATATATATTTTAAGCCGCAGATATTTCAGCTTACTATTCCGGTTGATGAAATAGTATCATCGAGAAGTGCTAGTAGGACAAAGTCCCATCCTTTTTCCACGTCTATATTTTATTCTCGAAGTATAACTATCAGAAGAAGAAGAAGGATAAGTAGGACCGGAAAAATCTGTTTACAGTAGTACGTATATTCGTCTTCGCGAGCTTTTAAGAAAATGGCTGTTTCCTTTAGCGAAAGAGTCTTTTAACGCGGCGGCAGTTAAAAGGCGAAATTCCTAATTAGATTGGAACCTATACCTGCTGCCTGCTTATCATCTGCTTACTCCACAGCGAATATAGAGAGTTAGCCTTTCATTTGTCTGCGACCTTTATACACTTTTGACTGCGAGAGTTTTCTTTTCAACTTACGCATATCGTTTTTGCCTATCCTAAAAGCGTATCTCTTATCTTATCCGTTCAATCGCTTTAAGTCCTTCATCGTGCAACATATTTTTACCTACATCTATTAATATCTATTACACTATATATATTTGTATGTGTATATATATATATATATATATATATATATATATACATATTCGTATGCGTGTAGTCAAATTAAGACGTCGAAAGTTGAGCTTTCCGTCTTTCTGGAAAGCTCTCATACAATACGGAGTTCCTGTTTACTTTTTTTTCTTCTTTTTATTTCTTCACCAAACTTTATCAAAGCCGACAACTTCATACGGCGCAGCTGCTACAGGCACTTACATCGTTCTTCAACCCCTGCTACTGTCGTATTCCCGTCAAAAGTATTCGCTGGAAATAAACCAATGAAAAAATGTAAAAGTTAATCTGTGAGACTTTTTTTTAACTATAAAATTTCAGTCCTAGATCCGTTTCGATATCCGATCGAAGTTTTTTTTTTTACCGAAAGTACACACGTTTAAAAGATGGCCATTCAGCTGTTCCCCCCACTCCCCCGATTGCTATCCGGAAATTCCTTAACCGTTTTCAATTTTATTATTACAAATAAAGTCCCTAAGTTACCTCTCGATAATCTTTCGTACTATTCTCGTTTAACACAAATCGAGAGTCTCTGCACCTTTAACGTAATTTTAATACTTACGAAATCTTATCTTATTCCTTAAGCTCTCCTCTCGCTTTTAATTACAATTCAGGTTAACAATCAGCAGTTGTACTATTTACTACGCTATCATTTCATACGGCTGGATTCTCCCCCGGACATTCTAGAATTGAGTAAAAAACATTCCCGATGCGGCAACGTCTATCCACCTTGACGATAATTCGACTATTACCGAATTTTATAATTGTCAAATATACCGGAGTCCCAATTTAAATCGGCTTCAGTATGTCCTTTAATTTTAGTGTTTTCCCATTATTATTTAAATTCCTAAAGGGAATGCTTTGAACTTTAATCCGTTTCCCGGATGCGTTGTTATTACGTAGAAACTGTTTAAATATATATATATATATATATATTTATATATATATATATATATATATAAATAATTCATTTTAACGTCACTATTTTTTTTTATATATATTTTTTTAAAGCCTTTTTATAAGTCACGCATCATAAATTTTCGATACGAAATTACTTAAATTTCGAATTGTTAAGTAATTAAGGACTCTCCCAAGTGTACATCGTTAGAGAGAAGGAGATACGAATAGAAATGTGTGGAAGTAGTCTCTCTCTCTCTATCGAGTGATGCAAAAACTTTCTCGAAATCACAACGATGGATTCGTGTATGGAAGTGTAGTCAACGAAACCACTTCCATTTAAACCTATTCCGCTATTTCAGTTGTCCTGTCCTTTTCGATCAATAAAGAAAAGCTTACCTATTCCTATCTTCTTAAAGGCACACACCTCCTCTCTGTTATTTTTGCTAAAAAAAAGAATTACCCTGCACAACCTTTCATCTTCTCTACCATAATTCCTATCATATCTACAAGACTTTCTGCATTCACCGAACATTTTACATCTTGTAAGTCTATGGGCGCATACGCGACCAGTTAGGGCAGCCGTGTATGATAACTAGTAATAATAATAAGTAAAGTACAATTAATTCGTAGGTCGGTATTACAAATTTTACTACACGAATTACTTAAATACTTCTAAGTAAAATGCAACTACAGAATATCTACGTTTACGAGAATGGCGCAAAAAGTGATTTTTTTTTTTAGTAGTCTTTAACGTCTCGTACCTATTATTTGCTTTTATTTATTTATTACAGGACCGCGATGCCAATTTGGCTTAGTCATTCGTGGAGTACAATCTTAAATATAGCGTATATTACATTATTTCCAATGCGTTTTCTCATAGCACAATTAACATAATTAACCAACGACTAACAGATAAGTTTAAACCGTTCCCGCCGTTGATAATTAATTCATCATCAATACCGTAAGCATTTAACTTATAAACGCGCATCGATAGTATAAGGACATTCAAACAAGAAATGACAAACTCTATCGAGAACGTCTAATGCCCAGAATTTACAAATACTCGAGGACGTAATTTTAAAACGCTCCGGATATGTCTCGAAGCTACAGTTCTAAAAATTTAACTTTAATAATTTCTTTAATTTAATTCTTTCCTTAATATCTTTTAATAATGTATACGTTAATCTACCATTACTCTGACTGTTCCATCTGACATATACATTTAAAATTATTATTGCAATGAGACTGAAAATTCGTGATGTTAACAGTATAATCATATTTTAAATTTAAAATTTTCCGTTAAATTGATCTATTTTAAATTCAGATAACAACGCAGCTTGATGCATATTTAAATCTGCCGGTAATATTCCAGCACAACAAATTGCCGCTGTCGACACAGTTCTATATAAAGAGAGCCAACACTCAGCAATACTTTGGGCTTTTATAACTTTATTCATGGCAGAAACGCTTATATGATTAATATATATGATGGAACGGTAGTTGAAAATAGTTAACACCGTTATAAACGATAACTCTATTCTTGAAATCAACCGCGCCTATGTTAGGCTGAATCGATGATAATATATAAAATATTTTATTTACTTTATTCATTACGTAATCTGTACGCTTATTAAATTTGAGTTTATAGTCTAAGATTTAAGTATTTAAAGTACTTAACAATAGGATTTACCACAAAGTAATTTACTTAACTACTATTGCGGAAAATATATGTTTTGATATTTGTATGTTTTATTATCGGGGCACGACTCGCTGATATAAATCCTACGAAATAAAAAAATTAATAACAACGACTAAAATATAATAAGAAATCGTGAAGAAAAATTATAATTTGCATTAAGTATAATTTTTAACTTAAAATACCCTATTATCGGTTAACCTATAAAATAAACCGCCGTGAACCAACCGTGTAGAATAAAGATCAATGGTATTATCGTTAATAACATTCGTCATATGGACGACGCAAACATGTTAGCAGATAACCATCAAGATCTCTACAACGATTGCGGCAACATTTTGTTGAAACCGGTGCCGTCTATGAAAGTAAACGTGAAGAAAACTAAATAAACAGTAATTAGTATAGAACAAATTCGTCGTCTCGTTGTAACCGTAAATAATGAAAATGTCAAAAAACGGTCAATAAGTTCAAACGTCTTAGTTGTTATTTCACATCTAGACGAGGATGTTGATATGTTAAACTAAGTTGCAGTCATGCACGAGCAAGTATGTGTTATGTGACCGGGCAGTTAGTCTCAATATAAGATAAGATATTATTCGCCGTTATGTTCACTCAGTTCTGTTATATGCAACGAAGCTATGTTTTTTCGTACGAAACCACTGAAATATTGCTCCATCGGATAATGTTGAGAATCCCTTGAACGACCCGGATGACAAATAAAGATGTCTTAAAGCAAGCTATCACGTTATACAGAGAAATTTATCGTATTTTGTAGACTTAATCCCGTTGTATCATGTATCGTGTGCAGCCATCGTCGACCTCTTGATTTTGTGCCTTCCAATGTTACCTATATCACCCGACTCTCTATTCCATTTATGTATATACAATATATATATATATATATATATATTATAGCCTTCAGCTGCAATGGTCATGACCCAGTCTTCCAGTCAATTATATCTTAGTTCACGGTTCGTTTGCATTATTGTATAAGATTTCTTCAATTACCCCGTTCAGTTTGCTTCCTTTCTTCGTTATATTTCTGACAGTCGCTAATCGTATTTTCGATTCTTAGTCTTGTCATGATCAGTCCTCAGAGCCGCTCGTCCGTCAGAGCTCCACTCTCGGTATGACTTGTTTACCATGATACGTTTAATTCTGCGAAAGAACTAGATTCGACGTCTTCAATTTAACTATTGTACCGCGGCACTATTTCCCGTTGTTGAGTCAAATGTAGTGTCTATTTTTTTCAAAAATATTAAAAATTAAAGATCCTCAGCTAATGACGGTTTAAATGATAAAATCGTCTCAAAAAAATTAAATATAGCATTTCCAAACCTTCTACTTGCTCTTCTCTTTATATGGTGTTTTTCTATCATATTCTAAAATGGCTCTAATTAAATTACTTTCTAAGTCAAGAAAGGATGATACTCTATCCTATACCTTTGCTTAGGAATATTGGGAAATTATTTGAACAAATGATTAACTAATTTATTTTTTTATTTTATATGTATATAGAACGAATTAAGGGCATAATTTAAACGAATATTATATTGCGAAAATTAGATAATAATTTTAAACAATATTGAACGTTGGTAGTATACATAATAAATACTCAATTATATATTCCGTAATTACAATCTATATAAAAATGCCTAATTCGAAATATATTATAATCGCAGTCCCACATACAATGAAACGGCAATCCCACATAGCAACCCGTAAAAAACTTGAAATAAAAAAAAAAGAACGGTGCAATCCGAAATATATTAAAACTACAGTCTGGCGTACAATAAAATCGCAATCCCAAAAATATATTGTAATCCCTAAAATATTTAATTTTCAACTCGTCCTTATGTAAAAAAAATGTCTCAATCCATCATCTCCGTAAACTATCATCGACCGTATAGAAAAAAAAAACAACGAAATCAGTTACCGCGATTTACCGAAAATAATTGAAAAAAAAAAAAGAATATTCGTAACCGAAAAATGACGTGTCACCCCACCCCGGTACATCTACCGAACGTAGACGAAGACGAAATTAAAGATAACCGCTATGCGCATTCACGTCAACTTCGAATTATAATTCGACGTAGGGAAAACCCGAATGATTTTTATCGAGCAGTTAAAATATTCCTAATAAAGTTTTTCATCGTTAACTCTTATCACGAAGAGAGCAGTCCCACCCTACATATAACATCATAATGTGCGCGCTCATCTACAATGCTAGCCTATTTTATAAGTAAAAATTAAACGTAAAACGGGATTGTTAAGACGTTCGGCAATGAGATGCGAGCTCTTTCGAAATATGTCGCTGGTTTCGTCGTACATAATAAAACCACTCCGAAAAATATTAAATAAGTAAATTAATTAATTAATACATAAATAATTTTATCTTCAGGGAATCACGGGGGTGCCAAAACGAACTCTTCTTAAAACTTCGAATAATAAATTCGTTAGTTCGACTACTTCATTTCGGAAGATTACGTGCTGTTGCATACGTATCGAAATCTAGCCGCTTAATATCTTTACCCTTCCAAATTTAACGAGCATTTTTTCAACTTTTCGAAGGGGGAGCATTCGTTAGCCGGCGAGAAACTATATATTTCAGTTTTTAAGATTATTTTCTAACGATCGCTCGAAACACGGTTCTGCTGGTAAAAATATATCATCGCGCGAGCTTCTTGTATGACACCTTTTAACGAAAACTATTAAAAATTTTGACGCATTAGGCTCTATCGATCCACTCTTGGATAAATCCAACACTTTCCATTCAATTCTATTTTGTATATTTCGCATCCAGTTTTTTCCGGCTAGATTTATTATGTCGTCTTGCCAACGAACCATTAATCTCCCTTGACTAATATTTTTTTTCGGTCTAATTGCAGAACACGTTTAGGCCATCTGTTATAGCTGTATCGAGCCACATGACCAGTCCAACTCTAATCGATTTTTGCCATCCGCACCACTGCGTCATCTAGTCTTGTTTGCTCGCTCCATTAATTACGAATGCGATCCAGCTGTCTGATGTTTAACATATAGAAACGTTATATGTATTTCCAGCACCACTTTTGTTATCGCACTAATTTAGTAATCCGCGCTCAGTATTGAGATTTCCAACGACAACTACGGTAATGTCGATTTAATGACCGCACACAAATCGGTCACTTTGATACGTTTCTTCAGATTCATCGGGAAGATTATATACAAATTTATACTGATGGCTCTAAATCTCTCCATGGAGTTGGTTCCGCATCATTATGCCTACTTCGAACGTTACCAAAACCTTTAGACTACCTGTTCTTCAATATTTACAGTCGAGTGTCTCACTATTCCCAGTTCACTTTTACGCTTCAGCAAATATCATAATGTAGCAATTTTCATGGATTCGCGTAGCGCTCTCAAAGCTATTTTAAGTTTCTCATTTAATAGCCGTTGCCTTCCATCAATCTATGATATTGTACGAAATATTTACGATCAATCTCCGAAACGCGTTGATGTTAACAATTTTGTTTGTATTCCCAGTCACTCACTGGAATGGTACCTTAGATAATCTTGCTAGCAGCGTTCACGAGAATGGTTCACTCTACTTCAATACACCGGTTTCGGATATTTTATCTGAGATTAACTTTGGAACCGCGCTTACCGGTATTGGTATATTTAGTCATATTCAACCTTCGATTGCAGTAATTCCTTGCTTATATTAATCTTACTAGCAACATAGAAAACAGGATTTCGTTTATTTGTATTATTACATGTTGCCTAACGTGTAACATCAACAACATTCCGTACATTCTATTCACACACAAATTAACCCCTTCGCCATTCTGTACCCATCCTAAAACCACCTATTTTTCAGTTGTAGTTATTATAGAATGTACCAATCGACATTCCTGTCACTTATTCGAAGTAAAGGAATCTCTCTCCCAACTAAGCTCAGATGTTTGCTTAGATCACAGAATAACAGCGTATATATGATCAGTCTGTAGTATAAATATTTAAAAAAACATATTATCCATTTCCTATAGGCCACGGTGGAATAAATAACACTCATATATATATATATATAATTATTAAATATTTCTAATTAAGATCCGAATTCTGCAATATCGATTTAAAACAATAAATAAATAAATAAAATAAGAAGACCGCAAAGCTTTTTGACTATCTGTTTCAGTCACCATGTCCACCATATGGTACATAAAATTTCGATACTAACAAAATTTTTTGTGTTCTAGTTGACGTGAAATGTCTCAATATTAAAAATATTTATATAAAAATATACATTGAAAATTACTCTTCGCCGAAGAAGCGGTATTGTATAATTAAAATTTATAATGTATAATCAAAATTTTGTTACGTGTGACTAACTTGGATAATCGAATGGACATCAAAAATAAAATATTAAAATATGTACAATTTATAAAAAAATATAAAAGGAAAATAAATTGAAGAAAGTACTTAATTTGTACGTACAATATTACCAAAAAGAGCAAAATGAAAAACGTTTATTTACAAAATAATCTAGTAAATCAACGGAGTTATAATCAAGTCTGTTTTTGACTCTGCTATTTTTTTTTAATTTGTTATTTTTTGTAATTGTTTTCTTACATTTTATTTTTCGTTTTTTTCTATTTATATTTTTTTTAAATTGCGTATATTTTTATATTTAATTTTTTTACCTTCACTTTAACAGCCGAAAAGCTGAAACTCTCGCTCAAAGTGAGGTAGTCAAATATTTAGGCATGCATTTGGATAAACGAGTAACTCGGAGAAAACACTTAATAACCGAACGAAATGAGCTTCGGTTAAAATTGAGAGCATTGTATCGGTTAACTAGTAGAATGTCTAAGCTTAGTTTCAATAATAAATGACCGGTATATAATGTAGTTTTAAAGATCGTGATTTTTTATAAAGAAAAAAAAAATATTGACTTTAATTCATTTTAATGTTTATTTTTTAATGATAATAATATTGATAGTATGAAACAGCTGCATAAAATCTATTTCAGATTACGATTAATACTAACAATTGAAATAATAATAATAAGTCTAAACGATGTTTTAATATAAGAAATCTCTAGATATTTCCGAATGAAAACTCTAAATGACGTTTCACGTACGCATTAAATCTTCTGAAATTTCTGAGACTTCTAAATCAAACTACCGTTAACCCTTACTCAATCTACCAGACCGGATTCCTTTAAGACGATGGTGAAAGCGTTTAAATTCGGAAATTGATGGTTCCGAGACACCGGATGTCTCGGCAATAATTTCCCACTACCGACATCTATCGGCCGAATAATACCGATTCGTTTTCAACCCTTATTATCAAGTGACGAGAATAAAACTAAGCGTCTGTGCCGACGGCAGTTTGTTTGTTAATGAGTTTACACCTTCGTATCTCCGTTCATTGGTATTCGCATCGTTTCCAATTTTGTATACAAGCGCATAAATATATTATATTATATATATATATATACATATATATAAAACAAACCCTTAGATCGAATTTATGAAAGGGGTTTCATCATCAACGTTAATCGGATACGCCACCTGATTAATGACGTTAATAATAATTTCTGCACGCGCGCTATCCGCTAGGCGTCTATCAAAGCTTCGAATTTCTTTCTTAGCTTGTCATCTTTACTCGCTATACACGATAGAGAAAAATAGATAGAAATAGACATAGCGAGAAATTAAGGATTGGAAAAGGAGGAAAGATATTAAGGTGCGATATGTATCGTCTTTTAGAGTTGCCGTTGTCAGTTTTGGAAACAGACTGACGATGTCAACTGGTATTTTCGATCTTTTATTCGCTGAAGCACAGAAAATTATTGCCGAAAGAGTCGACAAGCAGAGATTTACAAGAGTCGTGCATGTAATTTATAATATATATGTATATATATATATATATATATATATATATATATATATATAGATATATACGAAAAGACACGTATTATTATAATTCTTCAAAAGACGAGGTTTCTAAAGAGTCGTTTACCGTGAATTTCCAACTAATTAAATTCCGGGCTGCTGAAACATTGTTGTTCCTTCTTCTGAAGTCTAACTTTGGTATTATCCGAATTAACGACGTGAAGATAGGAATAGAAATGAAATCGAAATGAAATATTTAAACATGTGTTCTCGTCTTTTCATATTGTCATTTCTTCAAATTTCGCGTATACATTAAACTTCTGATGTGGTTGGAATAGAAAGGGGATTAAAAAAAGATACGAATAATTTTGGCGTTTCGGTTTCTTTGTATAATACATAAGGAATTTTAATCTGATATATATTTATTTAAGCCTTGTGTATTTTTTGGAAGACATAGGAAGTCTCAACTCAAGCAGTAAATATGGTCGACAATTAGTTGTGACAATTTGTTCATATTGTTTATTATAATACAGCATCGAATATTTTCAGTTTTATGAACAATTTCATTTTTTCTATACTATCGAACACGTTGATTCGGTAAAGAAAATTATTTGCCGCGGTGGCATAGAGTTGCTACTGTCGACCAGACAGTCGCGGTTCGGATCCTAATTGCGTTGTTGAATTTTTCATCCTATGTAACGCTTAATTATTAAGTAGAAGGTAGACACGCCGTACGATTCGTGTCTTGAATGCTACCCCATTCAAAAATAACGTGCAATGGGTTGCTCACGATGCTCGGTAACAAATAATACGACGATAATATTGGAGATGTTTTTAATCGAGTACGAGAGGAATAGTCTCACTCTTGAAAACATTTGAAGACAAGGCTGAAATCGATAGAAGACGTGATGGGCTATTAAAAGTTACTATAGAAGGAAAAATACCCGTGTGCAGACCGAAAAGAAAAATCAAGAAAGTAGCGAACATCAAGCGCTAAGTTCAATTGGAAAGGCCGACAGAGAACCCGAAAAAATTGAGACCTAAATGATAGGGCAAACAATCAAACGACTGGTACAACGATTGATATATATACATGAATCTATATCTATATATATATATATGTGTGTGTGTGAACATATATATATTTTTTTGAAACTGGCGCTTTGTGTTTATTTAATTCGTTTTCTCTTGATGTTAAAGATGCAATTATTAGCTGATCTTCGCACTGTGAAATAAAATACATAGAGCAGTTGCTCTAAAACTCTATAAATGACATAAAGAAATGGGCTACAACTCAGGGCTTTACTTTCTCTTTACGCCGAAAACCAAACATATCTCTTTCCACAAAAAACTGGGAATAATTTTAGACAGGATGCTGAACTGGAAAAAACACATAAACCAGCTGAGTTGCACACAAAAATTAAATATTTTGAAAATGCTTAAGCACATCTCAAGGGGAGCTAACAGAAAAACACTTACTCTTTTTATATAAATCTTTCATATTAAGCAGATTTAGATTATGCTAGTGTAGTATGTAGCGCTGCACAGATCACTATTACAAACCTGGATACCGTTCAAAATACAGCCCATAGCATTAAAGCTTTTCATACAAGCCCCATCCCATCATTGCATGTCGAATCTAACATACTGCCACTCAAATACAGAAGACAAATACTCGTTCTAAAGTACTACAGTAAAGTTCTTTCAATCCCTTCCAATCCAGCTTATCCCAATTTACAAACAAGTAAGTTCCAACGTTTATTTCAAAATAAACCCCGTGCATCCAAACCTATATTAAAATAAATAACCCTCCAAAACTTCCACGTTGGATAGACTTACCAATAACAATAAATACCGAATTAAATAATCATACTGAAAACACTACACCCAACCCGAGGTATTAAAATCTAAATTCTATAAAATATTCAAAGATACGCGAACCACGTACAAATATATACGGATGCATCTAAATCTTTAAACCGAACTACCTTCGCTTTCCTCGTAAATAATGAAACTCACGTATACCAACTACCTGCAATCGTTTATACAGCTGAGCTTATTGCAATTTATAAAGGTCTAAAATACATTCTAAAACCAACGGTTCCTAACAAATATGTTATATGCACTGATTCAATCAATGCATTGCAGTATGCCTAAAATCTAATTAAAAATACAAACTGCGACGCTAACAACTAAAAATATATTATATAAAAATTGACTTCATAGAACTGGGTTTCCTGGACACCAGCTCATTCGGGAATCTTAGGTAATGAAAATGCAGATAAAGCAGCTAAAACACTAAAGGGAAACCTGAAAATAGTTAAAGCCACCCACTTAACTGATTTAACTGATTTACACACAACCATTAAACAGAAAGTCACAGCAGTGTATCAGAACTACTGGGATACACATTGCATACGTACACACCTCTATCAAATAAAACCAAAGTTAAGACATTGAATAACAGCACACCAAAAAAAACAAACTAGACTATGCTTGGGCTCACGTCTCGATATCTTTAAACGGAGATCCTCCACATGTCTGCTCAACGTGTAACGAACAACTAAGCTTAGTTCCCATTCAACCTTGTCAAAGGCCTTCTTCATGTCGATAAATGTCAGGTATGTTGGTTCGTTCATGTCTAATCTTTTTTCGATTATAGTCGGACAAATGAAAAAAATCAGATATAAAGAAAACATTTAGCGCTTCTTCGGTTAGATGTTCTCGATGAATTATTTGTTCTTCTTTTTCTGCATCTTTTATTTCTTCCGCCTAAATTAATAAAATAAAAAAAATGTTACACTGTACGTATTACGGAAATGCACATGCAGCTGCATTTGCCATACAAGATTTGTTAAATGTATTTTATTTACATATCCCACCTGTAGCAAAATATCGTCTTCACGCATTGCCATTGTTTCCAATTCCGTATATGTGGATGGTTCAGTTTCATCTTCATCATCGAAAAACTCCGTTTCAGAAACATTCCCATCAATTTACAAAACTTGCAACGGATCATATATTTCCGTATCCGATATCTTAGCCATATTATTCTGCAATAAATTTAAAAAAATAAAACACCGTTTGGAATACGAATAATAGTTTTGTAATATAATCCAGTAAAATTAAAGTCTCGTATTGCCATTGTATACAAAACGACACATAACTTCAAAAGGTCTATACTACGGTAATATATACAAATAAAAATTTTACATAGATAAATGTTAAAATATGTCTTTTATTCGTGAATAATTTTTATTTTATGAAAAAGTAATTTTTACTTACCAAAATTCGAGCTTTAACGCGGCATAAATTCGAGAAATAATAAAAACACAACAAAACACGACACGTGCACAAACAAAACGTTATAACTCAGCGACCACGTTTCCTATTTCACTTTCAGTGGTACCCGTAGACGCAGCGTGAAATTATCGTTCTATAGAGTATACAATCAACAACATTGGGAATATAGTATGCCAGATATTAAAGACGTTACAAATTAATGTATCCAAAAGTATACAATGGGCATTAAAGGGTTAAAATACTTTGTGAATCGGTGACACCAGTTAAGGACGACAAGGAAAGAAATATTGCCACACACTCAGCTGTAAATGCGGAACAGAGATCAGATAATTTGTATGCCGTGCTAGTATTAAAAGATGGGATGTAAACTGCTGCACCCGTTCGCTGAGCCGACTTCGATCCATCTGTATAAACAAGGATGTGTGTAGGAAAATTTTCAGCGATAATATTATTAAATGTAGCCCGGATCAGTGGGAGGCCAAAGAACGTAGTTCTCGGGAAAGAAAGATGTTATTTTATTGGAAAAATTATATGATATAGAACTTATGATGGTGTTATATAATTATATATATATATATATATATATATATATATATATATATATATATATATATATATCAGTTTAGAATTCTACTCTTGAAATCTAAGTATGATCATTTTCGTCATCTCGTTAAATGCATGTCTGTTCGATCCAACTTTTAGATGTCAGTTTCCGAAGCCATTCGATCGCGTACCGAGATATTCGAACGATTCCACTTTCTCCAAAACGATGGTGACCACAAATAATAGTGATAAACAAACGGTAACGCGATAATCAATTAACCGATGAAGAATCGTAGTGTAAGTTTAAATTGAAAAGGCTGACATTTAAATAACAAAGAAGGATATACATGCATATATATATATATATATATTTAAATTCTTGCTGAACTTAATAATTATCTTTCAACGGTACGAAAGGGTGTTTTTGAAGAATAAAAAATTCCAGTAACAACCTTACTAAGGACGACGAGGAAAATTTTCTTTTTCTAATTTTCGCTATCATTTACCAGTTTATCTTTTTAATTTTTCTCGTGGCGTTCACGAATACTTTACACTTCGTCCTAGACGAGCAGCGACGAGCAGCGACGAGCAGCGACGAGCAGCGACGAGCAGCGACGAGTACGAATTCATTTGTCAAATTATCCGGCATTCGATTAATTATCGCCGAAATCCGTTTATTTATTTTAGTTCATTTTTCCTTTTGCTTAGTTTTTCTCCGTCCTTTTATCTTTTTGTCTTCTTTTCGTTATAGCCGTCGTTAAAGATCATTCTTGCGCTCTAGTCGTCACGAAAGAAACACAAAACAGATTAACTCGCAGAAGACACGGCATAAATGAAGAATAAAAAGAGTTCGGGATTTCGATTAAATTAACTCAATTTTTCCGGAATTAAATACGCTCACACACGCACACGCGCTGATGTATTCGAACGAATTTCAGAAATAAATAATAACGACGATAATGATGATAATGATTAAAAAAAAAAAAACAGAAAAACTTTCGTCGACTTACTTCTTCATTTAATTTCGTTTCTTCTTTTGTTTTCAAAAATTTTCTTTTTACGACTTTATTTATCATTCAACTGTAGAAGACGAGATGACAGCGGAATTTTTTCTATTTTTCCGGGAAATGACAAGTTTTTTCTCCTATTCGTTCGAATAAAATGAACCGCGATTATTATCGTCGATATTACCATTATTATGATTACTACTATTACTATTATAATTATTAATTATTATTATTATTATTATTATTATTATTATTATTATTATTAATAATACTATTATGATTATTCTTTTAATTTATTATTACTGATGCTTTGCAGGAAAAATGAAACGCTATTTGCAACGGCTGTCCTTAATGAGCGTAAAACGAATTAATAGCGATCACGGTGACAATGAGTTGGAATGGAAATTGATATTTTTAGTTCATCCTTAAAAATTCCTCTAAAAAAATCGTTTTGTATTATATATATATATATATATATATATATATATATATATATATATATATATATATATATATATATATATATATATATATGTACAGTGTAGAATGATAATCGAGTAAGGTTTCTCGTTTAATTAAAAAAATTAATTACAGATGATAACGATTCGTCTTGAACGAGAATTCGTTTTTAAAAGATATAATAATTTTATAAATTTTATCGCCTCTACTTTATCTTCTCAATATTATTTTCTCCGTTAGTTGAGCTATTTCGCCATCATACTAGTATTTTTTTTTCAATTTACGAACATGATAGAACAGTTCTCTGAAAAGAAGCGACCGGTTGGATTTTTTTTTTTCGAATATCCTCGCAATGTGAAAACGTTCCACCATGATACTCGCGATTTTTTTCTGTTAATTCGAAAATTGTTTTCAATCGATAAATTGTAATTATTTATATTTAGCGTAATCCGCTTTATCGTAATAGTTTAAAGAGGTGCGTGCTGCAGCCAGCTTTTAAATCCGTCGCAAATATGACGGTAAACGATTCGTTATTTAACTATAGGTCTCGTAAGCTTAACGAAAATGGTGCAGCATTACTTTTTTTCCGAAAAACAGAGCACCATCCATTTCACGCGATGATTAAGTACCCACGGTTCTCGCAGCATACTTTGTGATCTAATTTAAAGGCTCCGATGTTCTTGAAAGTAGGACGGTCACTTTTTTTTTTTTTTACACTTTCCGCTACGGCTCTAGCTTTTTTACTCGGTCCGCTCTTTTTTGTATATCCTATTCGTCTGCGAGAATACCTTCTATCACGTTCATCAGTATGGTTTGCAGTGAAGCGACCCACATCGTTTTCCTCACTTTTATTGTTCGGTCAAACTCTCGTGTTTTTTCATACATTCTCTAGCACTTCTCGATTTGTTACTTTAGCCATCCACGGTATACAGTTTTCTTCTATAAATCAATGTTAAGTTAGTCGTTTTATATCTCTCGAGCTTTAAATGTCCGAGTTTCGGAAGCATCGAGTAACGGTTGATAATAAGCAACATTTAACAATTATATATTTCTCCGATATTATTAAAATTTAGGCATATCTAGAAGGGGTCAAACTTCTGCTTGTTTAGATTCTCTGCGAAGTTTGTCGTTAAAAAAAAATTATATAATAATAATTATCGAAATTTAGGAATAAATGTAAGCAATATATTTACGATAGGTCGTCCAAAGAGTGAACAAGAATGACAAAGAGATATAGAGCTTCTATTCGATCTAATATATCTAGAAAATACGGACAGGCTGAATTTTACGATTAAACGAACGTTAGATTGCTGCCTATGTTGCGAGTTTTCTGAATTATTAACTGAAAGTCTTTACCTGCCAGTCAGTCGGGAGACTGTATTATATGGTCGAGCTCGACCAAAGATTAGAATATCCGAAATCTACGAATGTGCGAGAAACTCTCCTTTTAGATTTCCAATGTAGCTGAGAAGATAAAAACATTATTTTTTTACTCCGCTAAAAAGTGGCCGTTAGTCAGTCGGGAGACTGTATCGTATAGTCAAGTTCGACCAAAGATTAGAATATCCGAAATGCGCGAGAAACTATCCTCTTTTCGATTTGCAATGTAGCGGAGAAGATAAAAATATTATTTTTTTACTCCGCTAAAAATAAATCCGCTAATAACTAAACATTTACTTGACTAAATTCAACCTGATATTATATAATTACTGCATCACCCCTAAATTTATTGAATAAAACTCACTATTTAGAGCGTTAACTAATTTGCAATGAGCATATATAATGAAGATAATGAATATAGATAACAACAACCAGTCGCAAAGTGCACAAAGTCTATATGACTTACAAGTGGTTGACAAATTTGTATATTTAGGAACATTGATCACAAAAGATGGAAGTTCAACAGAGGAAATCAAACGGAGAATAAAGATAGCAGAACTAGCGTTATCCCAACTAATAAAAATATGGCAGAGTCGTGAAATAACAATGTGCACTTAAGTGGGCCTTATGCAGTCACTGATATTCTCTGTCTTCTTATATGCATCCGAATGTTGGACTTTGAAGAAGAATGATATACAACGGTTTAATGCCTTTGAAATGTACTGCTGGAGGCGAATGTTAAGAGTGTCGTGGACTGCGAAAAGAACTAACTCGTCCATGAAGAAATAAAGGTGGATCAGAGACTGCAAGTCATAAACCTTCACTGGACATATCATACGACAAAACGGACTAAAAAAAATAATTATGACTGGTATGGTCGAAGGTCGTCGTAAAAGAGGAACACCTCCAACGAGATATCTTGACAGAGTTAAAAAAAATTGCAGGAACTGAATCAATAGACTGGGCAAAAGATCAGACCCGATGGCCGAAGAATACATTTGTTTATGAAGATCCATAGTATCATCATATATATATATATATATATATATATATATATATATATATATATATATATATATATATACATTCTGGTTTTCATTTTAAAAATTATTATTATATAAGAATAAGTAAATTCAATACTTTGCAGAAAGTTCGTGGAACGCCTCAAGTATCTGCACAATAGGGCGATTACTCGCGATTGGTTCCATTGAAATTTAGTGCGAACAATGACGCGACAAGTTAAACGGAGGTAGAGTTATAATAAGCTGTTGATAATAAATCGGATTATAATCAGTTACGTAATTAATGAAACTTTCCTTTTGCATAAAACAACCGAATCGAGCAAAAAGAAACGAGCGTACTAGGACAAATTATACTTCTAACAAAAAGTAGCAACGATAGGAAACGAATGACTATATATATATATATATATATATATATATATATATATATATATATATATATATATATATATATATATATATATATATATGTAGACAAACACACGCATACTCTATATATAAAAAGAGGTTGGAAGAAGCCTTCATTTAGAGTGGATAGATAAAGGCATATCGTGATATCGGTCTGTATATATATATATATATATATATATATATATATATATATATAATATATGTATATGTATATATGTATATATATACACTATAAGATAAAATGGAAATATAGCAAGGTTAAGCATCCTCAATAATCGCGTAAACGATATTAATCAGTTGAAGTGTAGAAATTTGTCACCTAACCAACTTTTCGGGTATCAGATTATTAAGAGACGAATTGTATAAAGATATCAGAACGACGATATCTCGATGTAATGTTGACATACCGATACTTAAGAAAAGACGACGACGACTTCTTACCGACGAAACTAATTAATGCTCGTCGTTTAGACACGTCTTATAATAACGAAGGGAATTAAGGGATAGACTTTTAGAAATACCCGGAGGATGCGTTTATAACCGATGTTCAGCAACAGAGTACTCGGACAAAAACAGAGCTCTAGAACTAATGATGAATAAGACAGATATAAGCTATGCACAATCACACACACACACGTACACAAACACCAATATATGTATATTATATCGTGACAGATGAATAATAAGGATAATGTTGAGGAACACGGTGACGATAAAAACGATGCAAAAGTGGAAAGTGGAAGTATTTAGGCGCGTAAGTCGAAGATAGCGAGTGTGTATAATCTAAGTTAAACAGCCTGTGTGTCAACTGTCAAAATGTAACAAAGCAGCTTTTTACGAAAGTTCAGAAATTGCTGCGAGCTAATTTATCCTTTAAAAATACTCCTTCGAATATTTGTATATATATATATATATGTGTGTGTGTGTGTGTGTGTGTGTATACATAACAAACTATCCGGCTACACTATATTTAGTTCTGTTGTGGCGGTGTATAAATGAATGTAGTAATTATCGATATCGTGGTAAATTGCGTGTAAACGCGAGGTAACTAATTTCGAGTTTGCACAGTCGATGTTTTCTAAGCCACGTTTAGAATATTGAGATCATCTGCGTCGATAGTAAAATCTTTCGTTAAATCAAGAGATAGTATACTTTTAATATTCTCTTCGTGAACAAAATATATACACGACAATGTTAATCTATTTATTAGATACTTGAATATACGGCTAGATATAGTCGATTGACATTACGTCATCATATTGATATCAAGTGAAAAAGAAATTAATATCCAAATTAAGAACATAAACAAAATAATTCATTATACGTTAACAATAAGCGACACACACATATATATATATATATATATATATATATATATATATATATATGTGCCACCGTAATAGCCTAGGGGCTAGAACACGGACTTGTATTAGGAAGGTACCGAGATCGAACACGATCGGTGACGCAAAAATTATTATCATCAGAAAATAAAAATATAAATTATCCCGATAATATTATCGAAGGCAATAACGAACCACCGTTCACAACGTCATATGCGTGTTAGTAATAATATAGTACACTACAAAAAAACACGCGATACTATCTGTGACGCGACAACAAAACAATTACAGTCAGTTCTTCTGAGTGTATTTATGTCTATCCAGGCTAACGCTATATTATGATTGCCTTATACGCTACTTAGACTGTACATATATATATATATATATATATATATATATATATATATATATTATAGGAATACGAAGTACAGACTGGATACGAAGAACTGGACCAGTACCAGCTCTATACAAGATCTTGTCCAAGTAGTAAGAGGACCCAAGTTTTAGTTGTCATCTGATCGCCAACGGTCTGGGAAGAGTATGAATTACCAAGAAGAAGAAGTCGCACCTCCGATACGGGGACGGTACATATATATATATATATATATATATATATATATATATATATATATATATATATATATATATATATATATATATATATATATATATATATATATATATAGTCAAAAACCCGCTTTAAGGGACTCGGGATAAAAGGGACAGCCGTTAATTAGGGATAATCAGCAAAACTCCAAATCAAACGTATCAAATGAAGGTTATTTTAGTTCGCTTTAGTGGTACAAGGTCTCGGTTACTAGGGACAAATCGACTTTCAAGGCAATAAATAGTGAGACGGGCGATAAGACAGCCGATATAAAATGACACTTCCGTAAAACGAAAATATTCACATAAACAAAAATTGAATAAAAACGTTTTAGTCATTTTTACAATTCGCTTTTGTTTAAGTGAACATTTTTGTTTTTTCTTCATTTTGTTTGAGACGTCCTTGTGTCGACATTCATTGACGCTTTACTGTTTTTTGCTCTGTACGTTTATTAATTATGCACTCTCAAGAGCTTATTATGTTCTTAGTTCTGTAAAAACTGTATTTTTTTTTTCTTACGAAAATTTTCTTTTCTTTTTTTAGTTCTGGTGAATTTTTTTAATGAATAAAATGTCGCGTTTTATCATTAAAGGAAAAAATTTCTATTTTAGACAAAATCGAAATTCAACCTCCCAATATGACTATTCGGGAGTTAGCAAAAATCATGGGCGTCTCCAAAAACACCATCTCCCGTTTAAAAACGGATGAACAGAAATTACGTAGAAAATGGAGTAGTACTGAAAAGGGCAGTCAGGTGCACCTTAGGCATCATTAGATAACGGTGCAGATTTTGTTCAAACGCAGCAGATGAAGAATTTACACTAAACAAATAACTATGGCGCATTTTTACAGTAAATGAACAATTTTTACAAATATCAGGTCAGGTTCTTTTACCTTATGTACGCCTCCTGTATTTTTAATTTCCATATAGATAAATATTACGCATTAATAAGGTTATAAGTATGTTAATTGTTTACTAAACTGTATATATACTCGCTTCAATAAGAGATTTAAAAAAAAACACTTTATAGGGACAGCCGGTTATAAGGGACAAATGACTTCCGCCCGATGTGTCCCTTATAAGCGGATTCGACTGTATGTATTACACCAACCCGAGACCTACGGAGCGAATCTGTACTTAACGTGCAGACGTACATGTTATATTTTTCTATTTTTTTCAACAGAGATGGGGGTTTAGTGGGTAAAATCGCACACGCTGATTTCTTTGGAATCCAGTAGCACTTGCTGAGTGCACGTACTGCTCTCAAAAATATATACGGTACTTATAAATATATCAGTGTCTTTCTAAGATTTTCCCCCTCCCGCTTCAAAAAAAAAAAAAAACAAAAAAACGTGCAGACGTTTAAAAAATTCTAAAAATCAAAAAAATAATCTTAGGGGCAATTACAAAGCGCCCTAATATTTAATCAACGTGTAACTTTACATAAAGACTTAAATACGTCATACGTATCCGACATTTTACAACGATACAATCGTGAAAAACCTTAAGCATACTTTCCTCCGGAGTTGACCTTTGTAAAAGCAATTTATTAAAGTGTGAAATAACGACCGCGATTGACTCTTGCTGTTGTGGGAGCGGGGAACACGGTTCGCTTCTTCGCTGCCGAAAATTACAGTGAAAACGGTGCAATTCTTCTTTTTATTTATATCAGGAAAAGGAATCTTTGCACATTACACCGTGTTAGCCCAGAATACTGCCAAGATGACATTTTCTCCATCTAGACGTGCCGTTTGTTTAAGTCGCAATTGTATACAGTCGGAGAGGTGTCGTCAGATAGATTATTAATTGTCATGCAAACATGAAGAAAAGTCCGCTATTTCTGTTTGTTTTTTGGTATATATATTTTTTTGATTAAATAATCTATTTGTCAAAATTTATGATATAAATTACAATATATTTTTTTTATTGATATTGGAGTTGTCTCTCCTGCACCGCCGCTTAAGCTTAATCAGGAGAGAACGCTGCTTACAATTTGTTTTCATAAGTAATAGTAATAAAATTCTAACATATCGCATTTCCCCTGGTTGTGTACGGTTGCTACAATTACTCTCGCACGCATTAGAATTATATTTAAGTTAAAAGGTGATATAATTTACTCGAAAAACTACAATAATTATTTATTTACATAACTACGTTTCTTAATGTTACTACGCGCACATCTCACAAACACACACGCAGATACAAAGCCATATGTGAACAGACCATTATGTGACGACGCTATCTGAAATCTAGGAGACGAAGCAAGTGTAAATTTTGAGCGGGTTCGTTGTTTATTGAATTTTAGATTTCTTTATGGAGTTCATCATCTCGGTCTTCCTTTTTGAACTGTACACGGGTATTAATATCTTTCAATAGGCCGTCGTATTTCAACACTGTTTCATTCCTGTCTTTTTAAGGGTGATTTATTCTATTGTATTCGGTTAGAAATTTCTTATTCGGAATTTTATCAACCAGTAAATTTTTAGCATACGTCGGCTAGTTCCACGTTTCAAAATCCTCGATTTTCTGTAAATCGCGTATACATATACATATGCGTGTTTATGTTACGTAATCAGTGGTTAAACTCATCCGTGAGACTTTCGTCGAAAATAATTTAAGTTAGCACTTTTTTTTTAATGATTTCTTTCTTGCTTTAATGTTTTGTCTGAAAAAAAAATAAAAATAAATAGCGAGTCCCGTGTACGAATTTCGCTTTGGAAAATATTTATACGCACAATTTTCGAAAGCTTCGTAATTTATTACGAATACGAAAAATTAAGTTTCGAAAAAATTTTTTCAACACAACGCGGGCCCGCATATACTTGCCACGTAATGGCGGATGATGATGCGTATGTGAAAAATCATCCGGGGGAAAAATCAAATAATTTTATAATTTAACCTTTTTTAATTTAATAAAGAAAACTTCCGCTATTTCAAAAGAATTCAACTCGACAACAGCCCTCATCATTTTTCTCGCCCGTTAGACGCATATATATATATATATATATATATAACACACATTTATTTATTTATATGTGTGTATATGTATGTATGTATGAGTTTTTTAAAAATCTCGTATGAATTTTTCTGCCCTTTGATTATGTTTTTTTTTTTCACATTTTTTTGTTATTGGAAATTCGTACATTCGCATAACTGCTGTAGAAAATGTTTTCTAACACGAAACGTAAAATAATGTGTAGATTTACTGGAAGAATATTCGCTTGAACATATGTCTGCCGATTCTGCATTATAGCGCATGCAAAGACGCATATATATATATATATATATATATATATATATATATATATATATATATAATATGTATATGTATGTTATGTACAAGTCCTTAAACCGCGGGAAATTCTTCACCCTCGTTATTGATATCCTTATATATGTGTGAGAGGGAAGTGTATTTCACCTGACAAAACTTTTCTTTTGGCGGTTCAATGTTTTTTTTTATTATTACTATTTCGAACCAAACGTACGAGAAAAATTTGAAAAGCGAAATAAAACGAACGAAGAAAAATGTTGCTAGCCAAAAAAAATACTCGGAACCGTTTTTTCGAAATAACGAAATAGGATTCACTCGTGGAAAAATCGAAATTTTTAAAGAATCCAATAGTAAGAAGAGAATTCGCGGTATTTGAATAAGGCACTGGTGTTCATTTATTATTATTATTATTATATGAGTTTTAAGTCCAATAAGGATAGTATCCTAAAGCAAGTCCCCCTGCAGGCTATCATTTCCTGGGACGACCGGTCGACCATTGTCAACTTCGTTTTACTTTCGTCCAGTCTCGCCCGGTACAGTTTTCGATCTAACCTGACCGGAAGACTTTTCTATAGTCTCTCTCGTTGTTCGGTCAAAGTGAATGACCAATATATTAGACATTTCAAACGGGCGTACCATTTGACTTCATTCTAAATTACTTTTTCTTACCTAAAATCCTGTCTGTCCCATGTCACAGTTTTTTTTGCACTATATATATATATATATACACGTGTATGTGTGTATGTAACGAAATTGAATTATTCCTGTTTGCTCGTATACGTATAAACATCAAAAATATGCAACGAATTAAATTGAAAAAGGCCTACAATGACATTGATAAAAGTTTACATTGGTTTGTTGAAATCGTAATTGTTATCGGATACTATGCAGATCTACCACAGTCGACGTTGCTCCATCCTGTAAACGACAATTTTACTTTCAATATCGAATGTTTCCTTTTAGTAATAGTAATAATTAGTATCCTAATTATCTTCAATTTTGTCCAACCATGGACCATATAAAAAACAATTATCGCGGAATTTCCCTTTTTCTACTCAATATTTTTTCATCTTCAAGCTGCGCTACCATGTATTTGTCTTTCCTCCGCCCACATGTTATCGCCGGTTTATTTTTTTCGTTTTGCAAAATATTTCTATCATTTATTTCTTTATCTTCATTTCCGACTAATCTTTTTTGATTTCTATAAACCAGGTGATCTTACTCTTTGGATTTTCTTCAAGTATTTGAATATGATCTTAGTTTGTCTAACTCCATTCTTTTTTAGAGTCTAGATTTGCTTCTGTATCTGGATTATTTGATTGAATTATTTCACACCTAGGTATAATTAAATTTTATGACTTTTTTTTTTGTATCTTTCCATATTTCGTTGCTAAATAACATGATGGCGCCGAAGGTTGTTCATATACGGTTCTTTTTTTTTCCTTTCATACGTGATTTCTAGGACAGCTTTTTCAGTTATTTCTTTCGATGCATTTATCTGAATCACTTCATCTGGCAAATTCTCGACTAAAATCACTAAATCATCCGCGAATGCAAGGCATGACTTTATCCTAGATTACTTTCCTAATATTATCGGTACATTTTTCAACATTATCTTCCAATCACGCGTAACTTTCTCTAAAGTTAAAAAGCACGAGTTGTAGACAATCACTCTGTCCTACTCCTGTTTTAATTTCAAAAATGTTTCCGATATTTCTCCTCTTGACTTTTGATGTTGTGGTATGTTTTATTAAGTGTCCACGTTGAATTCTTCCGGACTACTAAATAGTATCTCCCTATCACTGGAATCGTATACTTTTTTTGAAGTCTACGAATGTGGTGATTATGCTCTTCTCTGTTATTCTTTTATACTTGTCGATTTAAGGCTCATAATCTTTTCCACGCTAAATTGTCCTTCTTGGAAACCTGCTTGGTATTTATCTATTTGACTGTTATTATGAAAATTTACGAGGATAGAAACAAGACGGAAGAAACAATTCGGATTACTGAGCATATACTGGAGAAGCGGGATGAACTTGTCTCGCATCTTTAAACAGGAATGCGAGTGATGAGAACTCGAATGAAAATCTTTGTGAAAGATAAAAGAAGGCAATCAGCGAGGATGTGGACAACAAAATGCAGTTGCCACAAATAACACACTGTGAAGCACTGTCCGATAAATATTAGTAAGCCAAGAGTGTGTCTTAATCGAAGCCCGGACACAAAAACGTACACGTAGTTGATCAATAAGCTTATCTCCCCTTTCTGCGGACGATTCTGTCAATTAACGTCTAGATTTAAACATTTATTACACTGCGCTTTCTGCGGACAATTCTGTCAATTAACGTCTAGATTTAAACATTTATTACACTGCGGCGTCATTGCTAAAAACGGATCTTTAATTTTAATAAGAACCGAACAAGTCATATCAATTATTCAACAACGAGTAGAATTTAATAAAACGAAACACAACGATAGATTCTTGGTGATTGAGCATCATCCGAGCTATTTATAAAAATGCAGTTAATCTCGATGTTGTCAACATAACTTCCATCTTGATTTTCATCATGATTTGAACATTCCTTATGTGTGCGAGATCATTAAGCAATGCTGTGAGGCTGGAAAATCATCGAAACAACCCTTGCATTAGAACTGTTTGATACAGCCGGCGATATCAGACACTTAAGACGTAGAAATCCCCCGGAGACTTAATCTGAGGTCGTACCGGGTGTGTATCAGTAGGTACCTTCCTGTTATGCTCTCCTCCCAAATACTGCTAAATGATCTTGTTGGTCAGCTTGCAGTAATAAATAAGACAAAAAAATCTCGATTTCTTCTACGGATTGATCATTCCGGTGTTTAGCCGGGATAGGTACAGTTTAATTGGAATTTCTTCCTACGATGGCAGAAGATTAATTATGAGCTTTGTTTAGATCGATTTTGAAGTATCCAGCGTGAGTCTAGTTTTTTGTTTCATTCTATTCGCCCATCGGAAAGAACATCATCCTCGGTTTCTGTATCCTCTTGATATTCCTAGTAGAATTGTTTTTCTTGTGTTCTATATTTTAAAAATTTTACCGCATTTCCGTTAATTCTGGTTTAAGAGAACTTCGACTTTCAGGTCATACTATGTGGACGCACTTGTTCGGTATACACTTGTCGTGGATATCTAAATAAAAGATCGAGCCATATATCAAATACGTTAATTATCTGCGCGTTTTATATTTTCCAAGTTTCCGACTTGTAACTTCGCTACTTGGAAAAATTAAGCTGTTGATTACCTCGTGTTTTTCCAAATCTTAGTTCAAATCTTAGTTAATTCCGTTGTATGCTCGCACAGCGTCTCCGGCGCTTGCAATCCGTCATTTACGATGAGAGACGATAAATAACTATATTCGTGTCTACCATTTTATAACCGTCGATGGTATCACCCTTTGATTTAGAATTTCTAATACGAACTGTAATCGAAAATTTATTTTTCTCCATATCAATTAAGCCGTATTTTTCGTCAATATATTTCAGACATCGAGTGTTGTAATTGTTTTTTTTTTTTCATATATACAAAATATGTTGTTTTTTTTCTAATTATAAACACAGACATAACTACATACACTTTCGTTACACACACACTCACGCAATTATATTATTAATATTTCATATATATATATATATATATATATATATGTTTGTGTGTATAAATTTTTACGTGTTCGCGTTTGTACTGTTTAACTAACCAATAGGTGATTACAAACCACTCACTCAATTATTCCTAATCGAGGAGTAAGGAGTTGGCGGATTCAGGACGTGGCCAGCTAACGATTTAGTTAGCGAATTACCGCGGGTTAGGAAATTATCGCCGAAGTTTATTATCAAATTTGCGAACTAGGAAATATTTGCGGTTAACCGAACCCGTGTGCATACGATCGGTACCCGGACAACAAGGGCCTGTTCTTAAATAACAAAACGGATTTTGGTCAACGTAAAAGGTCCGCTTACTAGTGTATATATATATATATATATATATATATATATATATATACACACATATATATATATATTAGGCGGTTGGTCGCGTCGTCATTCCGGCCATTCCATTTCGTAGTAGTTTACGTTAATGACTGAACCCTCTAAATCGAATTTGAGTATTCTGCGTTCGAAGGAAGAAATTATTCGACCTCTGCGCCCTTAAATGAAATCGGTTCTGTTATAGTCGATGGCGGTTCTTCCGAAGCGCTTATTATATATCGTTTAATTGTTAATCCGAATTTACCTGTTTCATCCGGAAAATTAAACGCGCTTTCTACTAAACTATTTCTATTCGGGTTTTCCCCGCCTACAGAAAATTTACACCGATCCTAATCAAAACATTTCAAACACTCTCCATCAATCAGAAGTATTCAAAAGAAAAAACATTTAACTCCCGGTATAAAAGTCGGAATTTTATTTACTGCAACCGGAATATTTCAAATAATAACGCGTGACGCAGATCGAGTTAGAATGAAAATTTAGATATTTTTAAATTATAGATATTTTTAAATTATAGATATTTTTAAACAATCGTTCGAATTCTGTTCCATCAATAAGATGACGAGTAACTCCTTCGATTGAATAATGTTATTTGTTTACCCAAGCACAATCCAAGGGCCTACAAATTAATCCGTGATATTACGTAATTTATTAATCGGTATTGTACGCATAATAATATACCATTATAATTCGGGTTATATATATTTTTTTCATTAATACTTTATCGTTCAAATTAATGTTTTAATATTTCTTTTACAAAGGTGCGATACCCTCACCGTCAGTTCAGGTTTATTCAGATTTCCCTTTAAACTAATTTACAATATACACATGCTTATACACTCACATTTTCGCGGTCTGTGTACAAGTTTTACCCCTAACAATCGAATGTGCATATGACTCCTACAAGACGTAATATTTATACTATAATTCAGGTGTACTATATGCATAAATGTAATAATTATCCACATATACACACATATATCCTATGTACATACATATACTATATGCGCTTACACAAACACACATACATACGCATACATACATTCAACGCGCGCACAGATATATTCAGCCTATACATATAATTTCATCGGTGCTGAAAAGTTTTATCGCTGTTGCGAAAAGTGCTAGTAGAAAACTTTAGTAACTGTGGAATTTCTCGCGTAGCATATCAGAAGGGAAATAATTGAAATTTTTATAATCAATTGTTCACACTTGTCATCCTTACTTAAATGAAAGTGAAATAGATATATGACCCAAAACATGTCCCGTTAATAATTAGGTGTAGTGGAATACACACGGCGTGGAAGAAAGAAGCTACTGGTTATCACAAACCTCCTGAAACGGCTCCCTAATAGTGATTTTCCATCAATATTCAAGTATCGACGATACAAAGAAAGCGATACCCTGTTTTCTTTCTTTTGGTTTATCATATCATATTGTATAGTTAGAGTATCTGAAATTTAAATAAATTAAAAAAACTTAAAATTAATAAAAATAAAATAATAGGACAGAAATATATATATATAGGTTAAATAAAAGACGTTATATATAATATATAAATCTAATTGTGCGTTAGTGTGGTTCATCGTTATATTTCGACGACGGGGAATTAACAAAACCGATATAGAGGTGAGATTTGGGAATTTTAGAATACGATAGAAGTAGTAAAGAAAAAGATAGAGATATTTGTACTGTCATCTAGTGTAGTCGATTGGTAAAATGACAGAACATAAATATATATCGCATTGTACAGTAGCCGACCTAAATTTTTTTATATACACAACTAACGATAAATAAGAGATATGTTGAAATGTCCGTATTTCCTCGATTTGCTTTATCTTCCAGATTATCTCACCAATTTATGAGTGCGACCGGGAGCAGTTTTGTAATCTTTAATAGTTGCAGTTGTTGTTGATTTAATCATTAGAAAATCTTTTACATTCAACAAATATATAAGAAGTCCTGACACACTCTTTTGCGTTACTCTTGAATGTAATAGTAAAGATTTGATAGAACTGGTGTCATACGAAATTGTCGATCGTTCAGATATGTGGTTTCAGCAGTTGACAAAAACTACCTAGCAATATAGTCTATTCAACTTGTATTTGAGCCTTCGATGACAAACTTTGTCAAAAGCACGAACAACATGGAGAAGTATTTCGTATGTTTAAATGTTTTATTGACAACTGATATTGATCAGTCGTGCATAAATCCAAATTAGCGGAGTGAAAGTTCACCGTCAAGTAATGGTATTAGTCGGTGTATAGCTTTTCGTAAAGTTTGAAAACGGCTGATAACATTTATAATGGAACATAAGTTGTAATTTCCTGCTCAGAGTTAATTCTTTCAGTATTCCAGCTGGAATTATTTTTTCGGATTCATATCCTTGTGAATTTCGCTTTTTACTTAACGAAGACTAAAGAGAATGAGTTGTTGATCTTCGCGGTAAATAATATTAGAAACTGTTGATACCATTTCGAACTGCATATTACGCAGTTAAAAAACGGGCGATAGATGACGTGCGAATATTTCAGCTATATCTTCATCGCGTCGTACCCAACAGCCATTTACATGTTATAAGGATGAGATTCTCATAACAGGTCGTTTTCGTTGACAAGTTGGCTTCCACAAATAGTATTCTTTGTCGGACGCAAAAATTTGTTAAATAAGATTAAAAAGTTTTAATCCGAATTGTTTTTATAAACTTCCTGAGTTGACGACGACTATCACGATTGAAGATAGTTTTAGAGCTTTTCTTCTCTCGGCAATCTTGAGGCGAACTTCAAGAGAGTACTATGTATCTTGTTCTTTGTTCGTTTTTAGAAGTGGAGTCGTGATTTTAGCGGAATCTCTGATACTTCAATTAACGGATTGGAAGATTATCCCGGTTCACAACAATTGTTTTTACTCGCACATACAGATTGACGAATTCGACCAGCTCATCGTTTAATATGTGCAGGAGTTTCTTTATAAACGTTCGACGCGAACTCAATATTTCACTTTTGACATTAAAATCCCTTTTAATGATACAGCGGTTATCAAATGATTTAAAAACTGCACACGTTGTTCAAATTTTAAATTATACTTAGTAGGAGGAAAATATATGGATAACAATGACGATGCCTAGTTACAAATATAGCCTGATCTTCTTACATTCTGCTTTATAATCTATGCCCTCCTACATTAGTACGAGCAGTATGATAAATCACGTATTGGCTTATTTTAGGTTAGTCTTTTGCAGTAAAATGTATAATCAATTTTATTTTGATTTGGGAAAAGCTCGAATTCCTTAAGACGTTCCTTAAAGCCATTAGCATTTTACGTTAGAACTCTAAATGCAGAATCCGTCATTTTCTCTTTATTTACTTACGAGTATTTTCGTTACCCGTTGAATACTGCAAAATATAATGCGGCGATTCCAGTTTACTCAAATTCTCAACAATGTTGTTTAATTTGATGAGCGAGGTTTGACAACGAATTAAAACTAAGGTAAATTCGAAAGTTTATATTTAAGTTTCAGTGTTTGCTCTTTAAAATTAGTTGTTCGTGCACTATATCGAACAAGGTGTATTTGATTTAATAAGTTTTGCGACAGATGCGTGATAAAACCGTACTCTTTTTGATATTAACATTTCGTGTTGAATGCTTAGTGCAGCCGTCATTTTGAACTATTTGATAGCACGCGTAATGACTCTGTACGATTGCTAGCTCATATGAGGACGTTCGTTTTTTGAACGATTCCGTCCTTGGCAACAATGATTTATTTAAGTACTCTTACGCGAATGCAATATATGTCAAATGTGTAATCTCGTATATAGTATTATTATAATTAATGATTATATATATATATATATATATATATATATATATATATATATATATATATAAATTTTCATATAACTAATATCTGTCACCACTCTAGCTTATTAGACGTTAATGGAGGAAGAAGTGAAAAGTGGAGATAAACAACAAAACCAACACGACTGGTTTCAGCAGCTGCGGAAGAACTGTATGAACTCCATAATGCCGACTAGCGAAAAAGATTTTCTATTTTTAAACTTGTTTATATTTTTTATTTTTTATTTTCGATTATTATTAATTATTCCTGTAAAGTTCTACATCATTCCAAGTACTGACACCGAAAACGAAACCCCCGGAAATACCAGGGTACGATTAAGGAAGAAACAAACAATTAAAAAAAAAAAAAAACGATTTGCCTGATTGAAAGGTTCGAGGATGAAGACGGAAGTATCGAGTAAGTTAATTTTAAACGATTCGACAGTTTCGAGGAAAATTTCGGTATTTAATTGAAATCGCTTCGTATCCAATTAGAGACGATATACTTAGATAGAAGACGATAATCTTTCTCTTATCTATATTCGTCTATTTATCCGTCTATCTCTGTTTCGACAAACTGAATCGAGCCTAATGTTAAATGTTGCGTTAAAAGATCTTTAACTTATAATTCGATTAACGAAAAGAGACCCGGCAGACTTAAGTAAAACTCGCAGAACTGAGTCGTTTCAACGACGAAGGGGTACTTTCATCGGTTGCTGCTGCTGCTGTAACGGTGATAATATCAACTATATCGCGATTTTCCGTGCCTTCGTCCGTCTAAATCCTAGGCGCAATCTTCGATACATTGAACCTTTATCACGCCTTCGAGCCTTTAAATACTCTATAACATTCCTCGACAACCGATAATACTAACGAAGAACGGATGATGATAATGATGATGATGATGATAATCGTCGTAATAATATAACCGAAGGCCAATATCTCGGTTAGCTTAATTCGAGCTTAACTTTACCAAAGCTAAAAGCCAATATCCTTCCCGTTCGCTTAATCTAAACCGTTTAATATAATACTAGCGTTACACTTGTAACTTTATTACCATTTACTTCTACCTATATACTACTACAATATAACTGATACGCCGAAATTTAAAACAGAGTAATCGCCGATGTTTCTAATAACGCAATTTAACTAAACACACATACATCCACTAATATTCGTTTGTCCATTACGGCCCCGGTAGCCGGAAGAAAATACGTTATAAGATAAACCCTCTTTTTCTAACTTATACGGTTCGTTCGCGGTAGATGTCGTCCTCGTAACGACTCGATCGGTAAGCGTTAAATCTACACCGTTACGTTCGGTCTCGATGCAAGTTGCGAAGCTTTAAAACCGAACAAGAAGTTGCACGATGGTATTACTTAGTTTTCTCAATCTAGAACGTGTTCCGGTACGGGATTATAAGACAACTTTCTTAGGCGGATGAGAATTTTACGTTCCCCCCTAGACGTGTTGAAGAAGGAAGCGCATTAAAGTTTTTACGAAAAATGACGTTATTTTTTATAGGCGATAAAAATCGTCCCCGTTGCGTTTTCCGACGGATTTGACGAATATATACGTACATCGTTATAAAATATAAACGTAACATATAAATCATTCTATCAGAAGAAACAAATTCAATTATTAGATTAGAATCCTTAAATTTTCACAGATCTAGTTAAATGCTGCAATTTCTCATACATTATATGTGTATATATATATATATATATATATATATATATATATAATATCTATATATATATATATATATATATATATATATATATATATATATATATATAATTAGAGAAATGTGGGATGTAGTGATATTTATTAAAATAAACAACAAAAGATAAATCACTAAAATATTTCTTTATGAAAAATTACGAAGCTTTTCGGCTGTTAGGACATTATTAAGGGAATATTTAAAAACATGAAAAATATAAAATGAATAAATGTTAATTTAACATGACAATTCACAAAAACTGAACAAAATGAAACTAAAATGTTCTTTTTTACTGTTTAGTATTTCCACCGGCGCGACGTTACCGCTGCGCAAAATCTCGATGCAATTAGAGATCTGCAACATTGTCGCAGTAACTCGTCATATCGAAGACTTAAATAAAATTCTAACCCGACAACTAGAAGATGACACCGGTAGTTGGTTATTTTTTTTTCGTTGCAATTTTACCACTCAACAGACATAGTCGATATTGCGCAATTAATTGTTTTTATTATAATATTTTTTTTTGCAATTTTTCCGTGAAAGAAGAATTTTTAACAATACTTCCGATAAAGGGAACAACGCGAGGTGCAGCTTTTATATAATTTGCTGAAGAAATAAAATTTACCTTTGCTTAAATTAATTGCAGCGTCTATCGCTGTGTTACCCTATGATCGACAGGAATGATGGATTTTCAGCCCTTTGCAAACAAAATCATATTCTGATATCATTTCATTGTATAATTCATAATAATGCCTTCTGTGCAAAAATATTGAATGTTAACGATATTATTGATGTGGCAATGAAAATTGCTAATTCGGTAAGAGCGCGAAGTTTAAGGAGTTGTCTATTCCATATTAAACTTAAAGACAATGATTAGGAATATGAAGGTTTAATTCTATTTTTTGTCATGTTGCTCAGCCGAGAAATGTTTTTGGAATGATTTCTAAATCTTTTCCCAGAAATTATTGCGTTTTTGAACACATCGCGAGAAAAACATGAACAATTAATAGTAGATCCAGTATGGGCAACAAAATTAGCATTTCTTGCAGATTTTACGAGCTGTTATAACTGAATTTACAATTACAAGGAAAAGAAAAAAAATATTGCAGAGTTACCGAGTGCGGTGAATGATTTAAAAAAATTAATAATAATTCTTTTCGCTTCACAATCAATCGAAAAAGCGAGATTTTAAATATTCTCCATGTTTAGAACAACATATTAAACTTACTGTAGAATGTAATATTGAAATGTTTTGTTCTGAACTAGAAAATTTTAATTAACAATTTTAGGAGACGATTTGCAAATCTCAATAATCTTCAACCGATTAATTTATTTAATTTCCGTTTGGAGGATTCGATAACGAGGATGCTTCATTAAATCTAACTCGTACTTTTCAATCGAAGTCGTCTAGAAATTTTAACAATACAATTGGATACAATTCTGAAAGCGCGTGCAAATGAAAATAATTTTTGTAATTTATTACCAGATGAAAAATATATATTATTGAGATCGGCGGCAATGAGTATGTTTAAATTTTTTGTTTGAAGCAGCGTTTTCTCAAATGAAAAAGATCAAATCGCAATTTAGAATTCCTCTGCCTGCGATGACCACTTAATGTCGCCTATTCGATTGTGCATCACTGATTACAAATCTAACTTTACAAGACTTTATTTATTTTTTTTTTAAACAGCCCATAGGACTATAACTATGATACAATCTTAGCTGGTTAGCTAAATAATTATCTATGTTACATGGTAACTTAATAACTAACTACTAACTATTAAGTACGAACGGGTGTGGAGTACGTAACCCATTGGCTACTCATCCATTATCCGCATAACGGTATTTATATATTTACGTAACTAAATCTAGAGGTTGACGACGCCGAAGTCGCCGAGTTTCATGTTTGGTGTCGAGCAGTTGTCTTGCTTCCACGTTAACATGACTGTGCAGTCGCTGCCTGTGCGATTTCGCGAACTCCTTAATGACATCATTAAGAATCGGCACATGGAGATCGGAGTGAATATCGTCGTTACGCGAGTAGCGATATGCGTCGACTATTGCACGTCAGATGACATTTTAACGACGTTGTATCACGTTTCGATTAGTTTTGGCAATACAGCCCCACATAGCAAGACCGTACGATCGGCTTAATAATTTGCTTGTATAGCAGAAGTTTGCACGACACATCCAGCTCGGATTGTCTTCCCATTAACCAGTATAGCTGTCTTGTTCTGTGCTAGATCTGCTGAGCTTTCATTTTTACATGGACTTTCCAGGAGAACCGAGAGTCCAAATGCATGCCAAGGTACTTGGCTGAGTTAGCCTGCGGAACAGGTTGGTTTCCCAAGTATACCTGGTACATGTTGTCGGCATAACGTAGCGTGAACAAAACGTGAACAGATTTTTGTTCATTTATTTGTATCTTCCACTCCGTAGTCCACTTACTAATTCGATCAAGTCTACGTTGGAGTTTATTCGTAGCGTCAAGGTGACTACTGCTGACTGCTAATATGGCAGTATCATCTGCGAATGTGGCTGTTGTTGTAGTGGCATCAACGGGTAAGTCTCTTGTATACAACAGGTACAGAAGAGGACCGAGGACACTTCCTTGCGGTACTCCGGCTTGTACACTGTAGAATGGTGACTTCGCTTCTTCATGGGTGACTCGGAATTTTCTATTCGACATGTATGATTCCAGCAAGCGACAAATATTACCTGGAAACAAAGTACTCAGCTTTTGGATCAGGCCTTCATGCCAGACTTTGTCGAATGCCTGGGCAATATCCAAGAAAATGGCAAAGCAGAATTTCTTCTCCTCCAACGCTCTGTTAATGACTGCCACAACGCGATGTACTTGGTCGATCGTCGAATGTTTTTGTCTGAATCCAAACTGGTGGAGAGGAAGTTCGTCTCCAACAAGCGGTAACAGTCGCCTTAGTAATAGTTTCTCTAAAAGTTTAGAGATTGATGGTAATATGGAGATGGGTCTGTACGAAGTTACCTCAGCAGCTTTTTTGTCCGGTTTCTTGAGCATTATGATTTGTGCCACTTTAAAACAGGTAGGCACATATTCAAGTCGTATACATGCGTTAAATATGTATGTAAGCAATACAAGTGTTCTACGTGGTAACTCCCTGAGAACAGCTGGCAAGATTTCGTCTATACCAGGAGCTTTTTTCGGGTTAATATTGTAGCTTTTTTCGGGTTAATATTGTGATCTATTTCAATGGCTAGCTCCAGTGGGGGTGATAAGTTTGATTGCTCGATTAGTCTGATAAACTGGTAATGGATTAATATCAGACGGTATGTCATGAGGCTGGGATACATGTGATAGATGACGTGCAAATAGTTCAGCTTTTTCTGCATTGCTTCTAGCCCAGTTACCTGCTTTATCCCGAATAGGAGGGATTCTAGCAACCGGTTGTTTGATCCTGCGTGTGGCTTTCCACAGAGAGTAGTCCTTGTTCTCATTAGGACTAAGGTTCTCGAGGTATGTAGTAAATGTTTTATGTTTTACTTCTTTAATAAGCCGCCTAAGCTGGTTATTGATCTTATTAAAGACATTCTTATCGTGTGGCGCACGTGTCGTATGCCACTGCCGTCTTTGTTTATGAAATGGAATATCGTGCTTCTACATTAAAAAATAATTAAACATATTTGGCAATAAAAAAACTTTTGTTTGTTTATAATTTAACCAATTCCTCGAAGTCGATCGCGCATAATTTAAAAAAATTAATGTCAATCGTACCAATATTAAGTGTACCCACCCCTCGTATAGCAATTTGCTTTGACATTTTCCCCCCAGTACATCTATGTCAGTAATAAAACATTCAAAATATACATCTTCAGCGCTTCGATCTTCTTTTCAAGCGTCGATGTGGGAATCCAATTTTCCATATGGTAGTACCGGCCAAGCATAACATCGCACCAGCCGCAGTCTTAACTGTAGATTAATATCTTGATGAGTTATTTTTCATACAAGTTAAATATTTTTTATTTTTCTATATTAACTATGTATACGTTATTATTAACTAATCGTTTTGCAACCATCTTCTATTCGACTGCGCATTACAAACCTAATTTTAGAAATCTTGTTGATGAAATAGAATGCCACGCTTCTACATAAAAAAAAAAAATATACATTAATCCAAAATATTTATCGATATAATTGCGCGAAATAGTAAATACAACGTATTTCATATATTATCGTTAATAAAGATCTTAAATATAAAATGTTTTGTTTTTAATAATCAATTTTTCAAAGTCAATCGCCCGTAATATAAAAAAATTTAGTGTCGATCGATTGGCCGTCCCTGATATAGATTAAGAATAAGTACAGGACACTTGCGGTACTTACGAAATTTGCGCATTATATCTTGACGGCGTATCTCCTGTTCTAAAGATAACTCCTAAACTAATTATCTATAGAACCCCTAAATTCGCGATTATACAATTTTCCTACAAGGATTTTATGATTACATTTGAAATTTTGCGCAAATCGAAATATACTAAGATGATATACTTTCTGCGAGGCATATAATAATAGTGTAACAAAATTTTACAAAGTATAAATAAAACAAGAAAAAAAAATAGAAAAATACCTAATGAAAATTGAGAACCGAGTAGTACAATCGAGAATCTAAACGTATAAAACGCCTTGTCGAGTTATAAACCCGTATAGTAGTGTACATATATACTCACACACACACATCACATACACACTGTATATACATATATCCGACGCATAAAAAAGTGCACGTATACATATATTTCTGTCAGATGTATATACATACATACATACATATACAATATATATAAGAAAAAGGTCAATAACTTGCGTCGGTGAAATCCCTTAGTCTGATTAAACGTTTCAGAGGGGACCTACAAATTACTGGCATATCTGAAGGTTTTAATCGGTAACACGTTTCCAAGCTGCAGCTTTTCTTGTTTTTCTATTATTTTCAGTCCGTCCTCCGTTCATCTGATAAGAAACAAACTGCCTCCTCTTTGAAAACTCATTAATTCCGCCAATCGTAAAACTAACATTCACCACACACACCCTCCCCGACTCGCTCTGGTCCTTTAATTCAATTATACGCCATACTTCTTAGAGGGTCGATTAAAACATCGAATTAGGTTTCTTAACGAAATTTACCCCCAAAATCCGATATGTTATAAATATCACGTATAAAAAGACCGCCACAACCTTCATATTATGTTTTCTTATAATGTTTATGTATATATGTATACGTATTGTGTGTGTGTGTGTATTTAGGTTGACGAGCTCTTTCTGACGTACACTATTGATAAATCGTAAGTAAGGAGTTACTTCGAAGGAATCGAGCTTAATATTAAATAATTTATTCCCTATAATTGAACAAATACAGGATGATGATATAAACTTTGCCGGCGATTATTAATATATAAAAAAAAGTAACAAAGGAAGGAAAAATATCGGGAAATGTTTAGGAATCGATCCGAATTTAGTTTACACAAGACGTAGCAATAGGGACAGATGTCAAATGTTATTCTGATGATACCGTTTAAGTTGCAGACAGCTTGGAGAATTTACAGGACATGTTAAACCGCGTAACGAAAGAAGACAAAATTAATTATCGACGATGCGGAGATTGAACGAAACATTTCAATATCTCATTACAGAGTTACACGACAAAAGGGATCTATAGTGAAAGCGAGGAAAGCTTTTCTTAACGTGAAGAAGAATTTGAAATTACAACTACGGATACGTCTACCCCGATGTTACATTTGGTCAATACTACGATACGACATGGAAATCTCTCGCGCAAACCTTGGAAAGAACATGGAAGCTTTTTAGATGTACGTTTATCGCGGAATGCTAAAAATGTCATACCTCTATCACGCGACCAATAGAGAAGTGCTGAATAAAATATCAAATCAAGCTGAGGTGCTTTATACCGTCCGAATCGTAAAGTACTACGGACACATTCCCTAGAAAAATATCACCCGTTCCATCACGTATAATCTGGTGAAATTATTAGCCATAGAAAACGTTAGTAGTCGAAAACTTTCCTAGAAAGCAGATATGAGAAGACGGTATCAAATATCAACACCCCAGCGCCAAGAGGCGTCCAGAGATAAGGGTTTAACAGCTGCGTTTAAGATGGCGTAGCCAGAAGAAGAAGAAGTATCGAGTAAAATAAGAAAAATCTGCGTTTAAAGAAATTGATATTTACAGGTGGGGTTTTAAAGTCGGTGCTGAAAACTTCAAAATCCGTAATTTCCTTACAGGCCGTTTTCAATTGCTCAATAAAATATCTGTATATACCGAATCTAATCCAAATCGTTAGAGCTAGATATTTCTTTATTTCGCGGTTCCAGCATCGATTCGGTTGAACATTTTCTATTTGAATGTGCTTTTACCGAAGATGTTTGCAGAATTAGCAGTCGGTTTTGTGGCTCGCTTGTGAATGATCAAATAGTAATAAATAACTCTGTAGATTTAAATATTCATAATGTTAAGCCGTTTAATCGTTATGTCAATATCACTTTGCATAGACGTATAAATTAAATATAAGTTAAATAATGCTATGACTAAACTAATATATCGTAGTAAATAGAATATATAAGATATATATATATATATATATATATATATATATATATATATATATATATATATACACGTATTTATACGCTATACTGGTTTTAAATTCCGCATCTATTATAAGTATTAATAATTTAATTCAGAACTTCCGTCAAAAATTGATCGCTTATTTATTTCAGTTTAATTTTTATTAATGAATTTAATTTAAAGCATAAAATAATATCTTCCGAGTCTTTTACTTGCTAAACGCTCGACTGTCAACTCGACCTTCGATCGTGTGGGTTCGATCCCAACTTGCGGCATAAAGATTATAAAGTTTTTCATCGTTACATAACTCTTAATTATTACGAACAAAACAGTAACACCTCATTCCGTATAACATCATACGCGCGTACGATTTGCACAGTGCCCAGAATGCTAGCCCATTTTGTACGTAAAAATAACGTATATTTGTCTCGTTACGATGTTCGGCAACGAAGTACATCATGATAATATATATATATATGTATGAAGTACATCATGATAATATATATGTATGTATGTATGTGTGCGTGTGTGTAAAGTACGATTGGATCGTTCTTTAGATAACAGCGATGATTGTATGTTATCTGTTGTAATGTGAAGAGTTAGTTCGAGTTTCGTAATTTCACCGTGAGAGAAATGTTTTTTTAATTTTTCTTTCGTTGATTCGCTCCTGTAATATCGTGTATTTTTGATTTCTTCTGTAGAGTTTCAACAAAATATAATATTAAATATCTTACATACATATATATATATATATATATATATATATATATATATATATATATATATACGATTTTCAGATAATAGATCGATGAAATATACGATACAACTACATTAATTTAGTTCAAATATCCTATTTCGTTTGTTATAGGATTTTCTGGGGTCTTAGAAGTGGCGATTTCCGGCGCGGGAAACTGATAAAAGAAGTTTTTCCGTGTTAAGATTCAACCATCGTTAATAGTTACGTATATATATATATATATATATATATATATATATATATATATATATATATATATATTTATATATATATTTATATATTTATATATTGACGCACAGACGCACGCGCATTATATATATATACGTGTCTATATGCGCGCGTCCTATATACCCTACATATCAAATACAAATTACAACTTATGGTATGACCAATATCGTTGGACGTTCAGTTTCCCATGTAAAGAGTATAAACGAACAAATGACTCTACTATATAAACTTTACTGATCGTTCTGTATAAAAGCTGATATTCCCCTAACCGCTAAGTACAAATTCTTCGTAGTTACTCCATGACTCTACAATATGGCAGTTACCGATGTATATATATATATATAACTGAGCACGTTCGGTTATTTCATCGGCTATCTCGACCGCAATGCAGGCTACTATACTTATAGTATGAAGATAATATGAAGTTATTAGATGAGGCCGTTTGTTTGTCGGACGATTTTCTAATACCCGTTCGTATAATTCACGTTGACCGAAGCTAAAACTTATAAGTCCGTAGGGAGCTTTTTATTAAGAAGTTGAAGCTTTCGCCAAAACATAATCACGTTTTCCGTTATTATTACCGTATCGAAATTTTCCAGTTTTGCGTCTATACGAAATTGGCCACTGGTACATCTAAAATACGGTAAAATACGTACGTCGTAAAAATAATAAGGTTATTATCTTTTCACAAAGCCAAACGAAAAATTATGTATCGAAGGAAAATCGAATTAGCGATTTCTTATTATTTATTATAGGTCATGTCGGATCGATTAATCTGTTAGAAATGTCCTCTGCGCACGTTGTTCTGACTATAACCTCGCCTATTCTATCATACTGTGTTTCTGGTTTTTAATAAATTTAATATTACGTCTATAAAGTGTATTATTCCCTTTAAGAATTTCGGCCCTAGACACACGTGTACGCTGGCCAACGGATTTCCATTCCTAGCGTATCAATTTTAAGTCTATCCATTTCGAAGACGACATTCTTCTTGTAGCCCGTTTAATATAGAGTACGAACGTGCCACGTTGCAATTTTTTCCTACATATATATATTGATATATATACCTCTTATTGAACCCGGTCGCACAGTTTTCACGCGAAACCTGGTTCCCGCGTCGTACCGTATTATTCGTTTCGTTTTAACTGTCACGATAGTACGCTCAGAATGTGTAATTAGATAATTTCCCCTTGCTTTCCTAATCGCAATATTATAGCGTTAAATTCTGGTACTGATTATCGTTTATAAATATCCTTATTTAGTGTTCAACTCTAAAAAGGTATTCGGCTATTGCGGCGCTACTAAGAAGATAGCAGTATATAACTTTTGCGGCGACCAAAACCAGCCCAGGTTAAGATAGTCTAGGAATTTCGCAGCATTCTATGTAACAGTTTTTCAGACTGTTCCTCTTCCACTCCTATCTCATTGCTTCGTCATCACTAGAATCGCCCACTTGAGTCTTTCCACTAGTAGCCGCTCTTGACTAAAAGTCTCATTTATAGCTAACCTACACCCGCCAATTAAAAGCTTTCAAATAAAGATGTTTCAAACGTGGCTTAATTGAAAACAACGTACAATCAGCAACGAATAATACGACGATGATGATGTATCTTCTTGTTGAGCCGTCTCCTTTTTATCGAAGATTGGCGTCCATATATTTCACAGATTTGATCCGGATGGAAAAAATTTCGTGCCCTCCGAGTAATGGAAAGGTGACAAAATAAGACTGGTAGAATCGTAAGAAACTCGGCTTCGCAGACGATTACTCGCATTAACGGGGGACAAATGAAGAAGTTACGACGAAAGATTTTTTGCGACGTTTGAGTGGGCGGTTGAATACTAGTTACTCCGGACAATATTAATGGACAGAGCTCTAGAAGGTGTTAGTGGTTTTGCGCAATATCCAAGAATGGACGAACGAAGACCCGGGAAGGATATATCGAAGTAATTCCTTCTGCCGACTAAGTTAACGCTGGAAGGAAACAAAAGGAATCGTCAAAGCGTTTTCTAGACTAAATAATAAAATTAGCTATATGACGAATATCGATGGCAGTAGCGATTACATCAGATCTGGACGTCCGGAATTAGACTGAATACGATGTAGAATATTTATAGTTCGAGTACACTGAAGGAAAAGTTATATATATTTTCGTTCTTCTCCATTGGTCAAAAAATTTTAAATTTTAGTTCGGGACGACTGAATTAGGATGACAAACATTTTAAAAACCCCGAAGGAACAAGAGAGAGGAGTTGTTATAATTGAATCGACTTTTATACAGCAATATAGAAGCGATTGAGCCGAACCTAAAAGTAGTGTAGTCGTAGGAAGTTGTAAAAAATAAAAATTAAAAATGGATCTTTTTGTTGAATAAATAATAAAATGAAAAAAAAAAGATTTATTATTAAAGAATAAGCGAAAAATTGTAAAATTTTATTTAGTTTATAATACTTTGATAAAGAAGAAATACGATTAATGAACTAATACTGACGAAGACAACAACAGTACAATCTGCATGGATGTATCACATTAATAATTATCACGAATGTTTCTCTCGATAAAATGTCACTAATGAGAACACTAATGCTGCATTTTATATATATATATATATATATATATATATATATATATATATATATATATATATTAATATATTAGTAAAATAGCTAACAAGTTGACAAAAAGTTAACACTGACAAATAAATCATGATGCAGGCAGAAATGAATCGCAATATATAGTCTAGCACGGGCAAATTTTGGAAAATTGAGTTATATATTTAAAAACGAGGAAATACAAATAGGCTTAAAATTTTAAAGTGCGAGTTTTTACATAATTATGGCTCACAAACGTGACACAACAAAAAAATTCCAAGAAAGGGAAGATCAAAGGGGAATACGTAGTTACGGGGAAAGGGAGGACCGGATTCTGTTATATCGTGAAACAAATGACCAAACTGTACAAACTTAAATGGACGACCATGGAGAAATATCGACGGAACTCGTTGGAATGACGATATAACCGTAGTAGGGACCAAGAATTGGATTTAGATCCGATGGAATTGGAGATAAATGGAGAACACCTGCGTGCAAAAGTGGACCGGTATGGAATAGATATAATTACTTTGTTCATTTTTGTCATAAAATTTCGTTGGTTAATGAATTTATTATTACTTTTATCCATTAACATGGCATGTAAAACGCTAGTGACATGCGGCTACATATTTTTGATGTAGTTGCACTTGTTCAGGATTAGGAATAGAAATTTCGAATTTTATTCGTTGTCGAGAAGCAAACAGGATAATGCGAAAATTATAAGAAAACACTTCAAGAGGATGGAATGGAGCATATGTCAAAAGTGCGACTAGAAGAGTTGTTAAAGATGAATGATCCGGAGTTTTAGTGTCTCCGTTGCCCCAATCGACACGTGCTAACTGATCTGAGTATTATTACTGTGAGAAGTATTAGTTCGTGGGTAGGTTGTTTGAGTTATTTTATTATTTCGAATTATCGTTATATTTTTCCATATATATTACTACTCTATAATCACATTCAGCCAGGGGAGGAGTATGGGTTTATCAGAACCGTACGAGGTATGTGAGAACTACCTAAAAAGATTAGGTCGATTTCTTGAGCGTACGTAGAGATAATTTCTTTCGGTCAAATATGAAATTCGCATACTTCACGTTATCATACGTTGAAATTATTAATCTCAATCTTTAGTTATATACGACAGAAATGAATAGTCGTGATTTTGAAGCTTGAAAATTTGAGATCATTTTCAGTCGTCCATTTGCTCGGTAAAGTATAATTTACCGTCCTTGCGTGACAATGACGCGCGCTGTAAATATAACAAAGAACATTTCATTAGGATGGTAAAGGTGAAAAATATCGAATTTTTGATTGGATTAGAAAAAGTTTTGAACAGATGTTAGGCAGCCGTCTTTTCACCTGTGCGGAGTTAATGTTCTTATTTTAAATTTGTTTAATGTTCATTAAATTTAAAACTTTCGCGGGCTTTAATGTTGTCACACGTTGATGACAGTCCTATATCTTATTGGCAATAAACGGTTCGGTACTTTTAACTATAATAACGAGAATAATAATGATGCTGATGATGACGGTAATAATAGTAATAATACTTATTCGATCTTTGTATTTTACTGTTCGGTTAGCTGAACATATTTAATGGGCCGTTTTTGTACGTTTCGAAGATCAATCTTTTTTTTTTAATACGAACGCATTAACTAACCGACCCCGGGAATATAGTAAGACTTATACACGCGCACGCGACGGATACGCGAACAGTACGTTTGAAGCTTCGGTATTTTTTTAGTGAGTATATGACGTTGTATTACGTTTTTTAGTCGGATCGCAGTCGTAGTCGAAACGTATTAAATATGTATAGGACGGTTGCCAACAGACGACAAAATCAAAAAAAGCTCGCGTCGTACGCGCCTCATTTAATTTTTTCGATACATAGTTTCGCTCTAGCGAGCCTCATACACATATACACATACATAAGAGACATACACACACACACACCTAAATGTCACTTACCGCGTATGTAATAGAGAGCATAAATCAGTTTTTGCCACGTGTAATTTTCGTATTTACGATCAAAATTCCTTATTCTTTAGATAAATTCACAAAGACGTAAATTGCAAGATTTTCCATCACTTGTCCTTTTTGTTTAGCATCTCTATTAAAATACGTAATAATAATAATAATAATAATAATAATAGTTTATGTGCTAGAAATTAATTTTGTAAATTTTTAATTCCGATAGAATAATCTGGACAAAATGTTCGCGCGACGAAATTATTTATACCACTATTCCAGTCGGTAAAGATTATTCTAAAAAACAAAACCCGATGTTTTAAAAACGTATAACGCGGCTACGTTCGAATACTAACGAAACAAAGATATAACTGGAAGAAAAGATGGAGAGATGGAAATATGAATGGATAAAGAGTAATTCCATTAACGTCTAGCACAAAATCATAGAACTTCACAGATTCCGAACGGGACAAGGCGGATGCGCCTCTATATTAAATAAATGGAATGTAGGGAACTTCAAACTCTGAATCGCGTGTATAGTTGCACAATTTTCTCTCTAAAACAAATAACAGTAACGGACTTGTAACGTCACGAATCTCCAGTTGATATCCGGGTTCTCGATAGATATTTAAGTATATTTCTTTCAGCTCCATAGATACATCGCGAAACATTTAAGTATCTAGAAAATGACCTTAACCCTAGATACAGATATATATATATATATTTATATATATATATATATATATATTAACTTACCTTATTTTAAAATTACTTAAATAGTAATTAGAGGAAAAAGTATAAAAAATCCATCAAAAAAGACGATAAAAAAATAATATTAAAGAAAATATTAATAAAAACAAATATAGTATATATGTATATTTTTTAACTTATCATATATTAAGATTACTTAAATAATAATTCCGGGAAAAATTGTAATAAAAAATCCATCATAAAAGACTATAAAAATTAATATTAAAAAAAAATATGAACTTCGTAAACAGTGTGGAATGTAGCGATTAAAAAAAAAAAGTAAACGATAAACATGTAGTTAAAATCGCTAAATTTTGTATAGAAAAAACCGCAACAGCTTTTCGGCTATTGAGCCATTATCGAGTGGACATGAAAAAATGAAATAAAAAAATATTTATAAAAAAAAATATAACAGGGAAAAATAAAATGTAAGAAAATAGCTCTAATTTATATGTACAATATTAGAAAAAAATATCAAAGTAAAAAAACGGATTAGATTGTAAAATAATCCGATAATAGGCTTTACGATCTTTATATATATATATATATATATATATATATATATATATATATATATATATATATATATATATAATAAAATGTAGCGATTTTAACTACATTATCATTGTTTATATACTTAATAGTCGATGTTTATAAAAATTAGTATCGAATCCAGGTCGCGAAATTTATTTATCGATTTTAATAAACGAAGTGATTCACCGATATCGGGGTAGTGCATACGTTCCAAATTTCTGGTGAAGGACCTGTACGAAGGCCAAAGCGAAGATGGCATGATGTTATAACGACAGATCTTATTCTTCAGATCTAGCAAACAAACGAATTGGACGGAAACAATCTATTTGTATGGCTGACCAGAAGAAGAAGATTTTAATCAACGAACGACTCTATCCCGCATCTTCTAATTCGTAGCGTTCTACAGCGGTGCTTAGCTTGGATATCACCGTTTACAGCCGAGATTTCCAACGGCGGATACATTTATTATAACTAATCGTCACCTTACAAGATATATCGGTAATTGTTTTGAAAAACAGCAGTATTGTTCTGCAGCCTTTCTGGATGTCAGTCACGTCTTCGATCGTGTGTAGCACGAAGGGTTACTTTCTAAAACAAAACTCTGCCCCACATCCATACTTCATGCTACTGTCCTCATACTTGTTACATGGATTTTTTCAAATCAAATTCGATAGTGACGTACCAACATTTTATCCTGTCAAGGCTGAGGCTTCACATGGTTCAGTTTTGGGGCCAATTCTTTTACTAATATATATGTTCGACCATCCGATAAATACAAATGTGAAGATTGCGGTATTTGTCGATGATACAGCATTATCTGCGAGATGATGCGGTAGCGGCGTCAGAGTAATTACAGTGCGGTTTGAACGACTTGGACATCTGGGCACGACAATGGAGGGTTAATAAAATTAACTCATTCAAGTCTAAATGTTACCTTTATTACTATGCCGAACACATGTCCACCGGTTAATCTTAATGATCCAATTCCACCAGAAAATAAAGTCCGATACCTGAGTACGTCGCTTGATCGCCGCTTGACCTGGAAGGAACACATATCAAGGCCGAACTTAAAGAAATAAAACTTAAACTGCGAAATATGTACTGGCTCCTGGGCAAAACTTTCGAACTACCTATAAAATCGAAATTACTACTATACATACTATACAGGGACAGTTATTTAGCCGGTGTGGACATATAACATATCACTCTTGGTGACAGCATCAATATCGAATATCAAAACGGCGCAGCGATCACAATCAAAAATACTAAGGATAATTGCACCCTGGTATATACGAAACGATAATTTGCATCGTAGAAATACCAAATGTGCGCAAAGTAGTTCGCGATAGCGATAAAAGTTACTTGCACAGATTAGAGGATCTAACCAGCTGGCGGTAGATTTATTAGATCGTGTCGTTGAATCTCGTAAATTAAACTTTTGCAACACGCTTAGACCTTCTCACCGGTCTGATTATATGCGAGAAGCCAAATTGGAAAGATCAAACGACCTTCAAGACGACAAAATTACCACTAATCCAAACGTAGCTTGATAGCGACGTACGGTTTGGAAATCGAGATCAACAGGAAAAAGAAGGTCGAACCTATCGTAAATTTTAACTATTTCACGGACGGTTCACCAGAGATAAAAACTAATCCAGTCTGAAAGCTCTCGAAATCTAAATCAATCTATATAGAGACGCATATTGTTAAACTTGTTCGATCATATAGTAAGAACGGGTGGGCTGAATAATTCCGCGGAAGAAGAGGAATTAGAAAGGTATGTGTATCGGTTTGATGTAACGATGTTTTTTCGAATCGTGGCGAACTTAACGGTTCGTAGATAGTACTCGATAGTAGACATCCACAAAACGAAGTAAAAGACATTAATTTTTTCAATAATAAAAGAAAAAGGACGCATTTCGCTAACGGATATCGAATATATATGTGTGCGGGTCGTAAACGGTAAGTCTTTACAATGTAATAAAAGTTGGCCGAAAACGATAAAAGCTCCGGTCTTCGAAGATACGGATAAGAAAATGAAATGAAACCGTCTAGAAAAAGAAAAGCCTAACGTGTGTCTTTCGATGTTCGGTTTTTGCAGAATTATTCGCGACGTAACGGATTTATTTTTGTGGAAGTTACAAAGCTGTTAAGAATCGACGTACCAGCGTGGCTTTATATCATCTTCGCGACGTAATTGTCCGACGGATTTTCCGCGATATTGCGGAAACGAAAACCAACCCGGGTTAGTTGGTTCGAAGAGTTTTTCCCAACGACCGCTATTCATTCCCCGCGACAAACCATTAACTAATAAACCCGTTGCCGGCGATGACGTTCTAATAAAGGGGGAAATACTCTGAATATCGGCAGCGATAATTGTCGTAGCGCGTATAGACGTTAGTTAGCGATAATATCGGGGAATTTTAGTAGTAGTAGTAGACTCCGAGATGAGAAAGAAATTTCTTCCAAAAACATATTTTAGAATTAGCGCTAATGTGTTGATAATGGCTTCTTCGTTGCGAAAGGAAATACGGCCGTTGGCAGTCTTAGTCTGATCCTTGCTATTACTACATTATTATTATTATTATTGTTATTTTATGTATTATTATCACGATGCTTATTATTATTGTCATCGTCATTATTATTACTATTAGTGATAGTAATAGTCGTAATAACGATAGCACGAGAAAGAATCGGAAATTTCTTTCCTATAAGTAATATTTCACATATATAATGTATATGTTACATACATATGTGTATGTATATATATATATATGTATGAGTTAGAGAGTGTGTGTATGTATGAAGGTGGCGAGGGAGGAATAAAATACAATTCACCCTTCTTATTATTATTACGGTGGGGTAAAGCTTCTAAAACTTTTCAAACTTTCTTCATTTTTCCGGTCATTGCTTTGAATTGCAATATAAATTATCTAATATCTATATATATATATAAAATAATGAATGGATAAATTAAACGAGCAAGATAGATAGCAGATAAACCGATTAGTATCGTATAGCGACGTAATTAAGTATAAGAAAGTCGAGCAAATTTAAAAATGTAAAACTACAAGAAATTACCGAAAGGACACGTTCAAATTTTAATAATAATGTAAAGATTAACGGATTAAAAGAAAAAAAAATTTAACTATTTGACACGTACAACAACGGCACGCCAAAAATTTCGGAAATAGATATCGAGGTTAAAAAAAAATTTGATTCGTCGGTTAATGCGGAAAAAAATTGCAGGAAAAACACAACGAAGAAAAATACAGACAACCACGAAATCTGTCGCATTGGTACTACCAGTCTTCGTTCCAAGCAGTTTTAGACCGTCGTAGGAATTTTAGCCATAACGGACACCGCACTGCGGATAACACGATTACCTTCGAAATTTTGAGATTAAGCGACCCCGATTGTCAGGCGATCACGACGTTATATTTACTTAGTTCCGTTATAATATTTAAGCGGTTAAAGGGTAAAAAAACAGGGAAACACGCCTGAAACGATACAAATGTGGGGCTATACGTAGAAAGTCTTCTAGATGATGGAAATGTCGTCAAACATAAAACCGTTTGGAAGAGCTGATTCCGGACGATACTTCAGGAATCAAAATCATCATTGCTACGGTTGAATCTTTCCGACGACTTTGAATCGAATCAAATCAAATTTGTTGATTGTTGACTTAGTTCGTACTGCTTCGTCCTGCTGACTGGTTTCCTTCAATTTTGCCTTGCATTGCAAACAAGAATATTCCTTCTTCCCGGATCTTTCTTGTCATCTTCATTCCACTTTTTTGGAGTATTTCCATTTTCGTCATTTTCATCGTGAATTTCCCTTTTAACGCTCTCTGCGTTCGAATGTCTAGGTCTTCGATGCGCACTTTACAAGCGACATCATTACGTAGCACCGGTTTACTTCGATCACGACAACCATTATTACCTAACCGTTAGCTCTGCCGAAAATAAGATGATTTTATTCTTTTACTTTTTCTGTTCTTGCCCGGCAATATCCATTATGTTCGGTTTTTAATCCAACTATCCGATTTCATCTCGATACTTAGATCGTCAGTTTTCTTACCACCGTGCTCTTAATTTCTAATCGCCCGTAATTTATTTTATCCAAAATCCGTTGCAGTCTTATCATTTTTCGTTTTACTATTTTTGTAACCTACACGACCATGTTTGTGAGTCCTAAGTATTCGAATATTAAATGACCGTGCTTTAACGATGGATTCATTTTCGTATAGAAAAGCTCCTTCAAAGGCAGATACTTTTCCCATCCATCGCTATTCTATTTATTTCTTTTGCTGTTCTTCCATCGAATGAAATTAATCGTCCGAAGTATCTTTTTGAGTATTAAAATATATATGTAATTATATATTTATACATATAAAATATATAAACTCTTCTAATCTTAGGATAATATAGCTTTCCACTAGTACGATTTGAGTTTAAATTGCGTCATTTATAATAATATTATAGATTTATACTTAGTACGGCTAAACACCTGCAAATGTGCCGTGTCAACGACGATTTCATATCCGTTTGATTCATAGTATTTACGTTGTTCGTCCACGTTAGCTCGTTGTCAGGATGAATTAAAGTTCCCCAATGGGTAAATTCTAACGGTGAAAAAGTTTTTAATCGTTCCTCAATTTGTACAACTTCTACATCGTCCGATTAAATAAATAGGGTAAAATAAATCTGAGAACATTTTCGAAAAGCGAGTAATAATGCCTTTGACATTTCGGTTATCTCTTTTCTTTTTTCTTTTTTTATATTTTCTTTTTTTTTACCCTGAAAAATCAATCAACCCTCTTAATGCGAGAGATGTAGGCGCATACGCAGTTAAATGAGAATATACTGGATTAATAATGAGGACAATAATAATAATAATAATAATAAATAGTAATAATAATCATAATGGCGAAATGAAAGATAAACTGGGGAATGTAAGATCGGAAAACAGAAAAATGGAAGGATTCCACTTTACGAGTGATGTCAAGACTTTAATGGTAAGACGATAGCTCTCCAACTACGTTGGTGAATTTTATATATATGTGTGCATGTGTATGTGTGGAGTAATGTATATTTCTAATATCAAAGTTTATCGGTGTTTTGGTATGATTCAGTGCCAAGTAGAATCGGATCCAAGACCAAAAACCTCTGTGATACTTGTAATGGTGAATTGATAGCGCCGAATAGCCTCCCGTGAAAGATTACTATATTTTATATATATATATATATAAAACAGTTACAAAAACACGTATTTTTAAGAAACAACTTTTAAAAGTTCCACCCTATAGACTAGGCAACCAGATAGAGTAGTTAATAGTAAAGATAGAAAGAGATAGATTAAAGTCACTGTAAATAAGCACAAGGAACATCCTTTAATTTCGCTAGCTTTTAGTCTTTCCACGTTCCGGATCGTTTATTATATAGTCTTTTTCCTAAGACGTGTTGTTTCTCACTCGCGCTAATACGATCTTCTATCTTTTTCTCGCCGATTTACCGAATATTAACTTTTTCTCTATCTTTATAATGTCTACTAGCCCCCCAACAACCAACGTAGGCAGATTTCTAATACAACCGTCATAGTAACTACCACTATACTAAAACAGCTCTTGTTCTACTGAAATATATTTCGATAGCTTTTATTTTAAGACACCGATGGCTTTTCACGCCCTTTGATCGGTCGTACCATCTTTTTGTTTTCTAACGTTCAAGACGTCCTACCACCTTTTATCGACAATACCTCTGTCAGCGTACGCACTCTTTTTTTTACTTCGTTATTTGCCGAAGAAGTAGCGTCTATTCGAGATCTGTCGAAATCGCTGTTCTGCCACCCGTCGTTTGGTGTCAAATAAACGCAATCGGACAGTTACGTTGCGGAATTTCGTTGTAGGTAATTTTAATTCTTCGTCGACATTTTTACACCTCGTTTAAAGTTCGTTACTTAAATCGCAACTGTAGATAGTTGCATTCAATGTGTATATATATGTATATATATATATATATATGTATATATATGTATATATATGTATATATATATATATGTCGGCTTGACGAAATTTTGTATTTTTTTTCTTTTCAAAAGAATATATTTATTTTAAAAAATTACATTTTATAATATGGAATTTTAAAGCTACAATCCAATTAAGTCTTATGCCACTTCAAACTCCACTCACATTAATGATGACAATAATACAATAATATTGAAAATTTATATATTAGAAAATTTTAATCTAAATTTGACAACTTACTTCCCAATATATCATAAAATTGTATCTTAAATTAAATATTTTCATATAAAATTCTAAACAAATGCTATTCTTATTACTAATATAACAAATTATATTTTTTTCTCTTGTTTATATAGCTAAATTATCGAACTCGTTAAATTTACCTCCTACTAAATCTTCCATAAATCTAACACCGTCACATTGACATTACACCCTTGTAATACGTGAAAACAGGTGTTTATGCTATGCTAAATCTTTTTAAATATCTTTTAAAGCTACCATGCACATTGATAAATTGTACAATTATAGTAATTAGGGGTGAACTGTTTGTTTTTAAGACTTACGCTTAAATCGAGAAAATATTTGTAAGTTAATCCATTATATTGGTTCCACATTTTTGGATATTGTAATATATATAATATTGATTTAGTATAGTCTTAAACTGTTTGACGTTGATTTGTTTACTTTCATATATAAATTTATTATTAATATATATTACTTGATTAAATTCATGTTCCGTTTTAATATTATTTTTAATTCGAAAGAAATTGGTATGTTTCTTTCTTTTTTTTTAATTTAAATTTACGTGCCCTGTACCGCAATTATAGCTAGAGGCACGGAACTAAAATAATTACAACAAAGGTATTAAATAATTAAGGTATTAGATAATTATAATGAAGATATTAACTGTTTACAACAAAGGTATTAAGATAATTATAACAAATGCGTTAATTTGATACATTTTTCTTTATTTCTAAGTGAATGGGTATAATTCCTGCCCCCACTATTGATGACCAGAAACTCGTTGTTTTGTATGCTTTAATCATTCTGATAGCTATAATTCTTCGATATGTTAAACTTAATTTTTAACATATCCATATAAATACTACTACAATAAATTATATTTGGTATTATTACGGATTTATATAATATAATTGCTTTTTTGTAATTATTTCTGTTATTATTATTTTATTGAATATGCATAAGAATTTGACGAAATTTTGTATCCGTACGTAAATTATGGAGTATTCGAAAATAGTTCGTAAGGAAATTACTAATTTTGAGAAATTTTGGGCCATAACAGCCTCACAAAATTATAGACTAAAGCTCGGTCGCCCAGGTATTATATATATAATATATATATATATATCATCATCAGTGAGACGTGTCACCCCGTGCAGTGACCATGATATGCCACACGGCAGACTAGGCTACGCCAGCAAATACGGTCGCGTGCGATATTTACACGATCGTGAAAAGTACGGCCAGTTGTCTTGCAAATCGCGTCCGACCATCGAAGAGGTACGCGACCGCGCTCTCTTTTACCAGTCATTACACCTTGAACGAAAAAGCGCCACCATATTTTCTGCTCTAACTACGTGATAAAAAAATCGTAGTGTTCTGTTGAGAACGATCGACTTTAATCTTTTCGGATTACTAACATCGTCCAAAATCGAAGCATTGGTTCTCCTAGCTGTCCATGAGACACGCAGCATTCGTCCCCAACACCACATTTCCAGTGCATCTATATGTTTTCTGTCGGCACCGCTTACTGACCAGATTTTAGAGCCATAAAGGAATACTGAGAAAACAAGTGAGTTTACTATTTTAATTTTAACCGATTTGCTAACTGCGGAGTCGGTCCAGATTCTATTCAAACGGCTCATTGCGCTTCGGGTTAGTTGGTATCTATGGCGTATCTCACTTCTGCAGTCGCTGCTATTTTCTATTATAGATCCTAGATATGTAAACCGGTTTACCACTTCAATTCCATCAATTTCTCGTATCGCGAGGCAATTATTCTTTGGACGATTAATGATCATAATTTTAGTTTTGGCGCCTTGTTGACGAGTAGGTCATACTCCGCACTAATTTGTATTAACCGGTTTAAAATATATCACATTTCATCCACGTTTTTTGCCACTAACGTTATGTCATCTGCATACCGGAGGTTATTAATGTACACGCCTCCAATTGAAACGCCTCCATCCCAATTTGATGCGTCGATTTGGATATATTAGGTTAGCGGAACTATGTAGCGTCTGCTCAAATGAACATCCCCATCAGAGACAAGAATTTCCTATGGTAAGAAACTCTTCTAGTGAACTCGGTCATCCATCGATTTTGGTAGATAAATTAGTACATGGTTTGTAAATGAAAACTACCTCGTGTTGGCTTGTCAGAGAGTGTCGCTTAGCTGGTTTGCTATCAATGTTGAGATTGAAGGCAACCGTTTCAGCTATGTCCTTTGCCAACTTTCGTGTGAAGGGTTCTTCTTCTTATATATTATGTCCGTATTGTATTTGTGTGGATGTGTGTGTGCTTGGTCAGTGTAATATATCTAAAAAAAATTTATAAGATCTCTAACAACTTTTACGCTGACTGTAATTCACATATAGAGAACTTATTCCCCACAGACATTACGACTTAAACGCAGATTATTTTAAAATTTTAAATTTTTGTGTTATCTCGTTTCTAGATACATTCATTCTTTATCGTGAATAAATCAGTGGTCACGAGAGGAATGTTAGTTGTTAAGTATGCATTTTTCATGTATTAAATTTTTTTTATTAATATTATATATAATTTGAGTCGTCGAAATAGCCGAGTGGCTAGATGGCAAACCACCATTCACAACACCATATGCGTGCTAGTAATAATACGATATAAGTGCGTTTACTGAATAAACATAGCTTATCGGGGATGTAAGGAGAAGCAACCCAACGAGCACACTCGCGATAACAATGTACTAATCTAAAGCTTTCAAAAAAATAAAAAATTATTTAGATGATTTTATGGATGAATTAAATTTCGTCGCTATTTTTTTCGACGATGTTTTGTTAGGCTCCGTGTTGCTGCGATATCTTCATACGGTGCAACCTGTGATAATCCTCGAAAGAAGAGAGCTAAAATGAAGTAAATAATTTTATCGTTATTTTTAAAAGAAAATGCTTGGATTCAATTGTGCCTGCAAATACAAGCTATGTGTACATGAAAAACTTAATTTTTTTGTATAGATTCGTCCCACTGGCGGAGACTAAAAAGGGCATATACCCCTTGGCTAGTACGCTTGGAGTAGTAGTTTTATGTATAACTAATATCATTTCTTATTAGTTACATTAGTAATTTTATATTAGGCGAAATTATTCTATTATTTTAGTAATTCGATAAATTTTCTTAACATCATCTATTAAATGTGTACACGACGAAATATGTTATTTTATTACTATAGCGGTTACGTGTAATAATTAACATTATCGTAATTAAAATCAGATTTCGTCGAAATTATGTAAAACCTTGAATTCAGCCTTCGTTAATCTATTGACGAAATTTCGTTTTTAATTTTATATTACAATTTCCGCATTGTATACGAGTGGCTTTATTGCTCGGTCGAAATGAAAGATGAAAAAATTAAACCAATACATATTCGAAGATAACTGCACACCCGAGATAACGGGTTTGAGCAACATGCGACAAGAATAGAAATAAGAATGAAGAATGTTCACGCGTCGACAATTAAAACTGGAACTGAGAATCAGGATTTTGATCGCCATGTATATAGATTACGATGGAACGCATCCCAAAGGCTGCCATTCCTTTTTTAATATATTGTTATATATTGTAGATATATCGAATTTACATAAATTACTGTTTACGGACGGAATTCTAGTTGGCTAAGTCGCTTCGTATGAATCGCACGCTTTTCTGCGACAGGTCAACTACTAACGGATTGACGTGGTTTTTGACTCGATGAAAATGTCTTCTCGCAAAGGTTTCAATTACATTTTTAACTGTTGAAGTGCGGAAGTCCTTTTGTATTGCATCGTTGTGAGCAAACCACCGCTAAATTCTCTCGCTATTAAACTTTTGACTCGTGTTTAGCGGATGTGTGTCATTATAGGCTGTAGAATATAATGATAATATTAATTTTAAGAATATATTTTTTTTTCTTTTTAAGATAGAAGTAGGACGGTTTAAAGCAGACTACCGCGGTAGTAGCGAGACTATGTCGATATAGCCGGTTAGATTGTGGTAACGCGCGATAAAATAGGAACCACCATCTTGTCCGCGTATTTAAATTCTTCAGACGCCGCTTACGCCGAAGCAGATCGAGCCCGAAACTGACGATCGAAAGAAAAAAGAAAAATAAAAGATTTCCAACTTATCGGCCTGTTACAGCGTGTTGTAGGAATTTGACAACGGGTTTACTAGTCTGCTATCTAAATAGTTTGGCCACATATATAGCTATCTCCTAACTACAGGTTCTGTAAACGGATTGTCCTCTATCAGCATTCTTTTCCTATAGACCGTCCGGCATTTACGTCGTTATATTATAGAGATGCTGTGTCTCCGGCCATATCGGTAGATCGGACGTAAGCGCCGGTTCATCAATTAGTAGGTTGACAAGAAAATCCGAGTAGCTTCCGAAGCGATCCGTAATGATAATACCTGAAACACACGGTTGACGAATAGATATCGTATTTTATTATACATTCGTGTAGGTAAACATATGTATATATATATATATATAGCACATGTGTAATCTTCTTACAGCATCGCCGACTACGCAATGTTTTAGTCAGTTTTAAACTTCTTCTGTAGAATAGACGGAAGTTTTAAAGAGAGGATAAAAAACACATGTAAAACAGGACAAACGACACTGCCGTCTCTAACATTAGTTCCAAATATTTCACCCTAGTTTTATAAAAACACTACCGATTCGCCATCTAATGTCTATCGCGTTATTAAGACGGTTTTGCTATTATTCAAATTTATCACACACTAGTGATGGATATTTTAAATTCCGCTTCATCAACGGTGGTGAGATTGCCAAAGGTGATTATCTAAAGTGAAATCTATAAAGGTAAAATTCTTCGAACAGAAATCAGGTTTCAGCCAGTAAAAAATTATTCCAAAATTATAAAATAATAGCGAACGATTATCGAATTCTTATCTTCTATATACATAAGCGAAATATATATACGAGTAACTTTTCATTATATGTTTTATATATATATATATATATATATATATATATATATAAATATATATATATATATATATATATATATATAAACAACAACAAAAAAGTAGATAAATTACTAAATAATTTTTATGCAAGTTCGAATACGATCGATGACGCAAAAATATCATCATTTGGAAAATAAAAATATAAATAATTATAATGCTCTCGCGTGGAAGGCGATTGCAAAACGCCACGCACAATACCATATGCGCGCTATTAATAAGTACACTACAGAAACACGCGTGTCTGCATTGTGTCGTCACAACAAAGCGATTACAATCAGTTATCCCGGGTGTGTGTATGTGTGTTTAACCGCGCTAGCGCCATATTATAATCGCTTTGTACGCCTATTGAAACTATAAAACAAAATATATATCGGTAAGTAGTCGCCTTCCTCCGATACGGAGACGGTACTTAATAATGATGATTGTTAAAACAAAACATAACGCTTTTCGACTATTTAGACATTATCAAGTGGCCACACGCATACACAAAAAAAAAAACGTTAAAAAAAATATATGCAGTTTGTTAATATAAAAGGAAAAAACGCAAACAAAAAGAAAACGTTTAACCCTCTCAGACACAATGTCCGTTATATGGTACATGAAAATTTTGATGCTAACGAAATTGTTTTTTTTTTTTTTGTTTTTTTTTTTTATTGCCGACATGAATGTCTCAATTTTTTAAAACTATTTATTCAAACATAGTGAAAATAATTATTTAGAGTCATATAAGAAGCTGCATTAACCTGTATAAAATTTCTGATTTGATGTAAAAATTTCATGTGTGACTGAAACGGTTAATTTAGATGTACAATATTACAAAAAAATAAAATAAAAATTACAATATAATCCGGCAGAAAATACAGTCGACGATCGACAAATCAGCGGTATAAAATTTTCTACGTGAACAATTACATTAAATAGTAGGAAAAATAAATATATTCCGTCTAATATATAAAATTTATTAAAACTAATTATTCGTTAAAATTTATCGTCGAATTTTCGTTTTTCAGTTATTTTTTCCTATTCTAATAAATGTTTTTAGAAGAAAAAGAACTTCACCGGGGGAAAAAAAAATGCAATAATAAAGTAATTCATCGATTGTTTCACATATTAAAAAAAATTAAATAAAATAAAGGAGTTTTGTTCACTCAACATTTTTTGTAATATTGTACGTCTAAACTATCTTTTATATTTTTTATAAATTTTATATATTTTTATATTTTATTTTACGTCCGTACGATAATATCTCAGTAGCTCCTACTCTTATATATATATATATATATATATATATATATATATATATATATATATATATACATATATATAAATTAGCCAAATTTAACTATTTTTTTAATGGTTTATTTTTTAAAAATCACCACATTCGTTCAACATACGATATACTCGAGTGTGTATTGTAAGATTTTTCAACCGATTCTTAAGAATATTTAAATTTTAATTTTCAGATAAACGAAAAACTTTTGACACTCAGTACTACGAGCAAACCAGTTACGTGATAATAATAATATTCTTAAAAGTATTTATTGCTCACATATTTATCCTAACAAGCATCGTTTGATAATAATAATAATAACTAGGGGTTCTACCTAGGAGTTCCGCTTTATCGTCTCAGCAAGTATGAATCTCCTCCTGGGTGGTCTAATTATGATAAGGCTTTGCCCTACTTTCCCTTATTTATATTATAAAGTATGCAACTGGGACGTATTAAACATTTAAAATGAAATTTTTTTGCTAAATTTAAGATTTTTTTCTACATTTTTTGACATATCGGTTTTTTAAAGATGTTAAAAACGATAGTATAGATGTAATATTTGGGGTTCGAGACGATTAAAATAAAAACAATTTCATCGAAATCACACCATTTTTGTAAATGCACTCGATTGCATTTATGGTTTTTTGCAGGCGTTACAGAAGATAGTATTTTAAACTTGTCTATGTAATAGGTTACCCAAGTGAAATCAAAACGTAACCGCTAAAAAATATTATACTGATTTTCAAATACTTTCTAACCAAAGAATAATCTTTATCGAAGATTACAATATAAAACCAATGTCGTCAAAATGACGTCATATTTGAAATATATACTGTTGCTATCCGCACGCTAACAAAAAGCGTTTGATAATAATTATGCGCAAATACTGCCTCAGCGGGTGCTGCTTGAGTCATGCAGCTACCCTAACACTGTAAACCATTATTCAATAGACTGGTGCAGGTGTTGGAATTATGAACACAACGTATATTTTAAAAATTAATTTTTTAAATATTCCGCTACCACTGAATCGTCCGTACAATAATGGCTTAATAGTCGAAAATCTTCGTAGTCTTATATATATATATATATATATATATATATATATATATATATATATGTATGTGTGTGTGATCCAAAAAAATTAGCCATTTTATAACTATTTTTTTTTAGGGTTTATTAAAAACCACTGCTGTTCAATTTTACTTTATTTTAGCAATTCGTTCCACCTCGTCATCTAACTTCGTTAGTTAACGTATCTGTGTGTTTCTCTACCGATCCGATAATCTAATGTAGAGCATCATTCTCTCATGTGCAGTCTGTTTCTTATCTCATATTTGTTTTTGTATATATATGGGCAGCATATACAAGGACTGGGAGTACACATTTTCTTTTCGGATTAATTGGCATTTGCTTGTTTCGAAGTATTCCACTTAAACTTCCCGAACGCAACTCAAGACACAAATATTCTTCTGGCTATTTCCGTTTTCGTCATTTATTTATTTGTTGTCATTTTTTTGACCTAAATATTTACAGTTATTCTATTTCCTTTGAATTTATTGTTATTTTTATTGTATTTCCTCTGTTAGTCGTTATTCCTGTTTTTTCGTAGGTTTATTTTTAACCCTATCTCGCTGGAATGTAGATTTAGGTCTGTTACCATCGTCTGTAATTCTTTTGCGCTTGAACTTATCAATACTACGTCATCTGCTAACCTGAGGTGCTTTAAATATTCACCATTAATTTTGATACCTCTCGCATTCCAATATTTTCAGCGTATTTTTCAATGCGAAAATAAACAATTTCGGTGAAATTGTATCACTTTACCATGCTCCACTTTTTATTGAATTTTTTTTTCCTAAGTTCACTTGCATTGTGTATATATATATATATATTCATCTTTCTCAAAATTTACGATTGCTATTTAAAAACAAAAAAAGAGAAAAGTAGTAATAATCAATAATTTTACAATATTAATTGCTCATTAATGATACAATGATAGTAATATTTACAAAAATAACGAACAATATTAATAATAGTATATACGTTATCCTATATGAATTCATTTAGTATCCTGTGTGCGGATGGTAATTATAAACAAACATGATTTTATAAATATAGAAACAATATTTAATACGATCCTATTCGTATACCGTTGCACTTCACGAGTAAAAGTTTCATCCGAAAAAAATATATAATTTTTTTTTTTGAGTTTTCGAAAATTTATTTTTAGACGGTTTTGTATATTTTCTTCCCGGGAGATAGAATAATACAATCACGCGGAGTAACAGCTGTAATAGTATTAGTCGAACGAAGACAAAACGCAAGGCGATAAACGAAATAAAGTCTCGAAATGGAACTGAGACTTTGTTCGCTGTGAGCAATTTGATAAAATAATTTTATAAAAATAATATAAATATATATATATATATAAAAAATATGAAAGAAACAATTCTCGCGTTAAGACGTTAGGGTGGTAAGGTCTTGAATGTAAGACGAAAGTTGATAAAGACGCGAATACGCGAAAAAGGATAACGCCGAATTATAGAAGACGCAGAAAAAAAAAACCGAACGCGAATGTAATAACATCGATTACGAGGAATTCAAAAATCGACGAACGGGCATAATATTTTCCCCGGGGGAAACGATTACGACAATTTTGCAAATCTCTACTACGTCAGGACCGAGTGTGTTTTTTTGGCGAACAATCATCATCCTCAATTGACTGTTTTCGGTATTGCTTCGCCGGCGGCGAATAGAAATTTTATTTTTCTTCTTCTTAAGTCGTTTTCAGTGAAATTTCTATCTCTAAACTTATATACGGCCATTTACCTATATATTCTCGCGATTATACGGCCGCGTGTGTGTGTGTATATAATAACGATCGGCTCGATGAATTTCGATAATACGACGCCTGAGATAAGCACGTACGCGCAGGTTCCCAGCAACCAATAGGTACCTACATAGAATTGGAAAACTGGCCAGTGAAGGATGCAGGGCGTTTTAATCGTAGCACGAAACACGATGCTGTTCACACGCTGTTCAGCCGTCGTCCTGTATGGGCTGAACAGGGTAGAGTTGAATTTCCGACTCGGAATAATCTTGTAGATACCGTGTTGCACGCCCGAGATAACTGGAACGCTATTGCAACGATGGTGGGATCGTACGTACGAAAGAAGAAACTGAAAGATAGCGCCAAAGAAGGCTGCCCGTCAATTATCCCTAGAGCATCCAATACCAAAATATCGGATCCATATGGCACACATACAACGCTGCCTCAACTAGGGTTGTGCCGCTGAAGTAATGACCGAAAGTAGTCCTAGTGATACAGACACTTCGTCAGATCCGATTAGTACGTTAGAAGAACTTTTGAAGAACGGAACAGATCGAATCTGTTAGATCTCTTCCTCGATATGTATAGATTTCGATCCAGATTTTATAATGTAATCGAACATACGGAACGAGTAAAAACTAACAAATACGCGCGAAATTAATTTAATATATTTCTTCGTGAGGGCGTTACATTCAAAAACCCGAAAAAACAATAATAATGATGATTATAATGACAGAAGTGAAGAATAAGAAGCTTTATTTCATTATGATATAAACGCATAAAAAGGTTCATAAAGTTAAAAATACCCCTTATATACCTTAACAGTTATATTGTATTATTAAATCTAGAAAATTAATTAAACAAATGTTAGGCTACAAGGAAAAAAAACCAAAGGAATTAATTAAAATATGATGGAAAAAATATATATGACATACATATCCACATGTGCATAACACGTGCACACACGTTATATTAACTACGGCACATAAATAATTTACATAGACACAAAATGAATAATTCGACGATGTTTGTATATAACGCACGGTGAGGCTTTTTCGTAATCACCTATGAAATTATATTCCAGACCTGTCGTAGAAATTTTTCGATAATTTACTAATGTAAGAAGGTATAGTATATAAAATGTTTAATTCTGAGTGGGTATCGAAGGATTTTTTAAATATACTTGCGACGATTTGGTCTTATTCTGCAACGCTGATTTTGAATTTAAATGTACCGATTGAATAGCCAAACAATGCGTACGTCAACTTGGGCTGAATAATATGCGTATATAATAATTTTTCATTAACGATCGTCGATTTTAATCATACGGCGGATTGCTTTATCATCAATTACGTAATTAATTTTATTATTAAAGGATAAACGAGAATTCGAGATGACACTTAAATATCGAGTTTCGCCGGTGAATACTTTTGCCATAGTGAAAAAAGTATTTCAAAACCAGCGCAATTAAAAATAAAAAGTTTTCCATATAAAAACCTTAAGTTATAAAAAAAGTAAACATATTACTTCGGTGAAGGAATTTTTTGACGAATAGTTGTTTGTCGCGTCAAACATCTATTTTGAAGATGATGTAGAATCGGTCTAATAATCTTTTTCCAGATAATCAATTCGACGTCTATGTTAGGATAGGATTTATTGCCGAAAATAGCATAAAACGTTTTTTTTTATATTCTTCTTCTTCATCGTTCAATTTCAATGCGTAGGAAGTGACACATCGTTGGCAGTTTGCGAGTGCGCGAGTAGAAAATTGTAGATTTCCTATACATTTTCGTCGAATTATTTGATAGACCCCCGATTTAAAACGGACAACTGAATAACGGATATATACGATCTAATTCGGCTCATATATTGCAAAGACGGACGCTGACAGATCTTCCGATCGGTTTAGGAATTGTTACGATTTTACCTATTTTCAATTGCTGCACATAATATAGGAACCACGTTTTTCGTACTTTAATTACAAAAATTACTTAAAATCACTAAAAATTTATTTTCTTGAAATTCACAAAGCTTTTCGGCAATTACGCCATTATCAAGTGATATTTCGGCAATTACGCCATTATCGAGTGATATTTAGTTCTGAAATTTTATTTCTTTTAGACAATTTACTAATTCTATATTATTTTTTATAACAAATTTATCTTCAAATTCATAATTTTCTTTTAAAAAATTTGCTATATTTCTTGAAATTTTATAAGCTGGTGTATTTATGCAGTTTACTAACAGTCTAATGGGTTTATTTTCTTTTGTGTAATTTTATTAAGCCTAATTGTCAGATTGTTTTAAGTATCTATTCTTCATTTTATATTTATAAAATTGTGATCTTTTAAATTTATATTTTGTGTTTTAATTTTTAAATCTTTATTTTTATCTAAATTTAAATAAACTTTGTGAATTTCGTTTTAGTGATTTTAATTAATTGTTGTAATTAAAGTAATAAAAAATCACTACATTCCACAATCTAAAAAAAAAAAAAAAAAAAAAAAAAAAAGTATATATATATATATATGTTTCGTAACCTCTGTTATAGTTTAACGTTTAGCACGTGTATTTTTGTTTTGTTTTACTATCATTGACAACTACGCGCACAAAAATTTACAAGTTCACCATTACTCACAAACTATCGTGTGTGTACTGTTTATTAAATTATATTATCCGCAAATTATTTTTGGACTATATCTTAAAGAATATTAATTTTTTATTATAGATGAAAACAAAAAAAAAATTAAAATACAACTATTTACTAGCCGAACAATAATAATTGTTCAGTTCGCTTCGTTCGCGAATAAATTTAATAGCGAAGCCTAAATCGAACGAATTTATAATTTGGAAATTACCCCGTTGATGAAGTTAACTTTTTAGTATAAATTACGTAACGAGAGTCGGCACTTACTTCAGGCGGAATGATTGATAGCCAGGTGTGAGAAGATTTAGTATATAGTACACGTCTTTATTAGTAAGTAAAATTTTGTTAATATTATACGCGTTCAGTCATCGCAGTCACAATGCGGGAGATCTGGTTGCCGGCACGCTTATTAGAAAATATAATAGACCATGAGAAAGAAATGAAACGACAATATTGAGTGCATTAAAAAAAAAATCTTAAATTGGAAAATTAAGAACAATATATATATATATATATGTATATATATATATGTATATATATATATATGTATGTATATGTATATATATATGTATGTATAATGTAAATAAATATCCAATAGAAGAGAACCTCACGCGTAGGACAGTTATTTTAATAAAAACAAAATACAAGAACATCCAGAAATTGTCATCTGCCTAACATATTTGATTAGAGACAATTTCCGGCATTAACTCGCGATACGTTATTAATACGACGGTTAACCCCGCGCACGAGTATCTAACATCTCAATAACGACAAATAGATACAGTCCTTAATATGTGTACCCACTCACGTATACTTGTATGTAACAGTGTGTGTGTGTAACTAGTATTTCGGCATACACTTTTATACGAAGAAAACAGATGTATACATATTATTCAACTGTTCCTCGTGCGTGGGATATTTATTGAAATTATGTTTATAATGATATATATATATATATATATATATATATATATATATATGTGTGTGTGTGTGTGTGTGTGTGTGTAGTCTTCGTCCTTATTTACAAAATCTTAATGTTCATCAAACTACTGAAACACCACTGCAATTGTTCAAAAAAAAAATATATTAAACGAATGTTCAGATCATCGCCTCCTTGCATCTAATATTAGAAAAGATCGATTCTATATTCCGACTTAACTTCCAGAAGAATTTCCCCTGTTTCGCTTTATTATGCACGCCGCATCAGGGCCAACCCCGCAGCTTGCCCGGTTTATTATAAAGGGCGTCTGACTTTTAATATTTCGACGGGTCTTACCGGTAGCAGACGAGACGACGGTAAATATGATAGATTGAACGTAATTAGATAAATTAGAATGAAATACACGAGGCCCACACAAGCAGGAAAGCAGCGCCGCGCACCCTAAAAGCCGATAGTTGACGACCCCGTCTCATGATTCATCTTGTTGATTTCTTCCGTATTTCATTTCGACTATATTTCATACATACGTGAACTATATATATATATATATATATTATATTTAAATGCAATATATGTGTGTATATAATTTATTATTACCACGTCGTTGTTCGGTTACAAATAATGAATAGGGTCTCGAAAATCGATTAATACAGATCGACAACGAGGGCGTAATATATATGACGAAAATAATGGAAATTAATTCGAATCATACGATGTTTTCATTGAAAAAAAAAAAGTAAAAAATAAATTAATAAAAGAAAAGCGGGTTTTAGTCTTAGATTTACGTAGTTTTTTGGATTTGATCAAAAGATGATTCTATCCGATATTTGGAGATTACGTTAGTAGAATAATCCTCATTCAACGGGTTTATTGGCTGCTCTGTCGACACGAACAATATCGTCATTACATTATTAGAGTTCAGCTCATATCGGGATTCTAGAGAATGAACTAACTAGTAGATAGATTAGCGAAGGAGTCTACTACATTGTTGACGATCCCAAATGTACCAGTTTCAGCTGTTAACGACTTTTTCTTCTTGCCAACAAAAGTCGCAGTCGACTCCTTATTAAACCAAATCAAGAATTCCGTTTTACCTTGGAAGACTTCGCTTCCAAACCGCGGTGAAGACGTTGTTCTCAGCAGATTGCGGCTGGGTTATACAAAACTCGCCCATTTAGAACTCCGACTCCTCAGTGCACCGTGTGTAGCGTCATTCTTCCCGCCTCCCATATCCTCATTGACTATATCCTCATTGACTATACCCTTATTGACTGTCCTTTGTGCTCCTCAGATTCAACCGTCCCACCTCACTTCCTCTTCTTTTCAAAGACGAACACTCTCCTCTCTAACTGACCTAATCGTGTTCTTATCTCGTCTTTAACTTCTTCTTCCTCGTGCCTCTGGCCTTAGTTGCTGCGCACGTTAATTTAGATTATTAATAATACAATTCTATCGTTATAACCCGGAGATATTTATACGCACAGGTAAATAACGAGAACGCTACCAACAGGATTATTCGGACGTGTAGTTAGAAATGACTCTCGATAAAAATATAAATAAAACCGGCGTTAAATAAATGAGGGGGGGACACACGTTGTAAACCGATGCGTTTACCGTCATCAAAATGTGCAGGTTTCTTATTTAATTTATGCTCCTTAGACAAGCGTAGGAAAGTTAAAAATTATGTAATTTCCGTCTCTATTTCTCGAGCCCTGAGAGTTTCAGATACTCCGACGATGTTTCTATATGGCCAATGGCGTTAGGTAATTACACGGAGTTCGCCTCCGATTTTTTTTAACGCAAAATATAATAATAATAATAATAATAATTTTTATTAATTATTCAAATTATTATTTTACAATTTATTTACAAATGTGCGATACACTGCACCGCTAGTTTAAGATTAATCAGTGTAGTAATAGTAATAGCGATGATTTTTGCAATAAGCTACAATATACGATACTAATTACAAAGCCGAGAAAAAAACATCCTATCAACACAACCTTTTACATATATCGTTTACGATTTAAAAACAATACGTGGCCAAGCATACACATTCCTCTGTGCAAGTAATATTTATATATTACGTTTATATAAGCCATTATAGGAAAAAATGTACATACATATACGGGCGAATTAAAATAATTAACAGCCGGATTATTGTTTAGAAATCAAACATATGTTTTGAAGAATGTTTACGCTGATAAACTCTAAAATTAAAACACGTTATACTCGCAACAACATTTTGGTCCGTAGCGATTTATACTTCACACAAAGTACGTTTTGTACTCGATAAAATGACGAGTTGTAGATATAAAATAAACTACATAAACAGTCGCTGTTGAACTGGCTATGAGTAAAATGATATTTTTTTTTAATGGACATTGTGTCGTCTAGCTGGTGCCCCCACAATCGCAGCTAGCAGTGCGTGCCCAGTTACCCACTTCTCTAACCAGTATTCTGCCATGCCACGTCATAAATCTGTTCAATTTTTTCCACGTTTTTCTAGTTATTCGCATTCCCGGTTGTTCCTTTGATGAATCTTCTATAACGTTTAATTTATCCACCCTTCAACGTGGATAGATTCCAGAAATTTAACTCTGAATATACTCTAGGAAAAATTTTCTTCTCCGTATACAGTTTTTATAGACTCATGACGAGAAATTAATGCATACTTCGTACAAGGTTTAGGCAGTTACAATATAATATATGATGCAAACGGGTTGTAAATTTTTAGAAAATTTTTAGAGCGGAATAAAGTCATGAAACATAAAACAATAATAGCGATAATAATAGTTATAATATTAATCAATCAAAATCGATAAAAATCAAATGTATTTCTGATATTACGAATATATTTTTACATCTAAAACGAAAACACACCAAGCAACAGACACCCGCATTCGAATACAAATATATTATATATATATATATATAGTTGTATAATTCGTGCAGGAAATTGAATAGAAATTCTGTGATAGTGATAAAAATGATTATACAACAGAAATCGATATTATAACGGAACTAATAAGTTGATTGTTTGCAGCGAGACGTTTCCAATCGATATCGACTTAATCGAAAATAGTTAAATATGAATAAGATAAAATTAATAGGATATACTATATGTGACACAATTAGTTACGGATAACAGAATTGTGTAACCCAAGTCTGATGCACTTATCCATACATGTATGTAAATAATTGCATATATATATATATATATATATATATATATATATATATATGTATGTATTTAAGTATGAATGAATATGTGTGTATATATCTCTATAGTTTTATATATATATATATTTATATATATATATAAAAAATAAAAATCACCTACATGTATGTCTAGGTAATATATGCGTATGTGAATGTATGTGTATATATATCTATAGTTAAATATATGTATGTATATATATATATATATATATATATATATATATATATATATATATATATATAAATAAAAATCACCAACGTGTATGTCTAGGGAATATATGCGTATGTAGGTGTGTATGTGTATATATCTATAGTTAAATATATATATATATATAAACCACCTACATGTATGTCTAGGTGATATATATATGTATGTGAGTGTGTGTATATGTGTACACCGACAGGTACACGTATACATAAATAACAATAAAACAAATACACACATATATATATATATATATATATATATATATAAAGAAAATAATTGGTTTCTTCATTCTTATTAGCACTTAAGAGAAACTGTTCATGCGTGACATGTAATTTAACTTCTATTACGATTGCAGTATACCTGGATCACTATCGACATTGATACTATTGTAGACTGAAAGCAAGAATATGCAATACTGAAAATATTTCCTAATATAAATGTTTATAAATATTCTAAATTAGAAATGCCATACTGCTTTTGTGAGTAATTAGCAATTGAGATGAAAGTATTTTCGTGTATTAGCTGTTAAAACCTGAAGAGAAGATTAAGTAGGATCAAAATATTCTCGGTGTTATCTAATAAATTAACTGCTAGCGAATTACTATATTTTCTCACTTTCTTTAAGTAATGTTAGAGCTACGTTATCGAATTACACTATTTATATCCGATTCATTCAAGTAGCGACGAATATCGTTATTACGTATATACACCAGGGTACGTTGACCGAATGACCTTAAAACTTTCGATTAGGAAGTGTTGTACTACTTCTGTATTTGACGTAAAAGCAGTACCACACAATGGTAAGCCATGTGACAGGTTTGATCGTGGTGTTATATAATAATAATAATAATTTATATCGTAAATAAGAATTTCTCTGCAGGAGCAAGTACATTTTATCTGTGTCAATCGTGCCACATCTCAAGATAACGAGCTTTAGTGTCTTGCGGTAAAATACCATCGAGTATATATATGGACAGGTAGTCCGTCTGGTTGCGAAGAAAACGTGAACTGATTTTACATTATTCATTTTAATCCTCCGCTTCTGTGTTCAATCCTGGAAAAGCATCCAAGCCGGACTTCAACTTCTCTAACGCTACAACGGAATCTATATCGTTAGAAAAGAATGTTATATCATCTGCATATACTTCTGCATTTTCTTCTACGGGAGTATCTGTAAATCAGATACAGAAAGAGACTCACACAGGACTTGATCCTCGAAGTACCCTATAATTAAAATTATGAAATCCAGATTTTTCATCGCTATATGTAAACGTTTGTCACTTGAATACGAACGGAATAATAATAAATACGTTCTAATCGAAAGAAAAGACCCACATATTACAAACGTGCCTGACTGACGTTTAAAAAAATTATCAAACTGTATATATTTTTTTAAAATAATCAACGATCTTTTCTAATAGCCGATGAATATCGTAAAGTCTTTCGGTCGAAAGCCAAACTGATAATCAGGTATAATTATTATTAAGTTGTTCGAAATTGGGGTAAGCCTTGAACTGAGTAGTTTTTCAAACACTTCCGATAACGTCGGTTAATAAGCCGATAGGTCCAGAATACTTCACTAGTAAATTTTCCTTAATTTGGAATCATTATCACTCGTAAGGATAGAATACCAATCATCTTTTCGGTACGTGTTTTAACAATATCCTACTTATCAAGTCCTACTCACAGCCGCCAAATCTAACCGTTGAATACAAGGACATTGTCCCGGTCCAAGAACTTTCGTTCAACATTTACTAATTAAATTAATTACATTAATGTTAAGGTCGATAAAGCGATTAATATAATTCACCCATCTTTTTTTAAATCATTTCTGAATCAATGCTAACAAATTAATCCTTCATAAAACTCTTATTCGACTAATTATCACATATTCCTTCTCCGCTTGATATCGTATTTTCCAATATTTAATAAATTACGGTTGATACAGAACGCTGTAGTCTTTCTCATTAAATAAAAAGATTACAGACAAGCGCAACGAATTACGATCGGCATTTCTCGAAAATTATATTTTTTCGCTCGAAACTTTTTTTTATTAATTCTACATCTAAACGAACTGTTGTTAATGTCATTATACGATTCCAGGCAACTACAGCAAATGTACATAAGCATCGCAGACTAAAACATTATTTTTTGCGATTGATTCTGCATAATACTTAATTGTATTATTATCTCACTTTAATGCATTAGATCATTCTTATTTGTTTAATGATTACTCTATAACATCTTTATTTAATTCAAAATTTATACATATCTTACGATTACACATATACTCCCACGATCCCATTACTTTTTGCCTTTGTAAATACACGTTTATTGTTATATATGTATATATATATGTGTGTGTGTGTAGGAAAAACTATTAGAAATTTTAATGTTAGATTTAAAGAGCATACTGCATTATGGGAATTCGATTTTCCAACCACCGTATAAATAGTGGAAAATTATTTCATTTTGTTTCTAACTTTTAAATCTTACACGTTTCCACAAACAGTCGGGTCATTAATTCCCTCTCCAGAAATAAAAAGGATTTTCAAATTCTTCCCTGCAGGTGGTTAACAAATAAATTCCTTTTGTTTACCGACATTCAGTCTCGATGATGCGATAACCGATGAAACTCTGTTTTCATTATATATTATATCGTCACACCGTGCAAAAGTATTTTTATTTTATTTATTTTTTAAATTTCTTAATTCATTCATTATTTTAATTGTTCGTTTATAGTTTTTGAATGTGTTTTTATTTTTTATACGAGGTGGATTATGGAAAAGTTTCAACGACATAGCACTTACATATTCCGAATTAAGCGGCAGCGCAACCCAGTTAATAAGGAACGAAATTAGAAACGGAATTAGACGAATTATTATAAAGTAAAGAGCGGATGTTGTTAATTAACTTGACTATGGAGCACGTTGAATAGGTCGTTCGAATTTTCGAAGCGAGATAAAGAAATAGTTTTTTCCAACGTCTCGGCTAATAATTAAACAACGAAAATAATAATTCTCGTTCCTAAGTGGAAATCAAAAATTTCAACATTGCCCGAGTGAAAAACGAACGAATTTTAAACCAACAAACCGCCTACACAGGCGCATTTATACAATATACACGTATCACGAAAACGACGACGACTACAATAATAATAATAATAATAATAATAATAATAATGCTGTAGCGTGTATAATTGAACTTTTGTCATAATGAAAATTCGTGTCGGAATATCGAAGTAATAAAGAAGGATACAATCAAATAGGAAGTTTAATATGTCGGACGAAGATATAAATACGCGCTTTATACATAAAAGATAATACGCGATATTGGCTTCTTCTTCTTATACTTCTTTGATATTTCAGAGTTTCGACTTATGAGGGTTCTGCCACCAGTCCAAGTACGAAGCTTTTCCACCGATCTGCCGTTATAGTTATTATTACCGCTACCGCTGCTTATAACTTTTACAGGGTTAACCGGAATCCGTTGCCTTATGAATATTCATTAAAGTCTTCGCTCCCGTCAGCTACCGAGAAACTCCAACCCCGTCCCGGGCCATCGATGTTCTTCTCTCATCTCTTTCTCACGGATGGTATACGCACGACTTTCTATTTCTTTCATTCAATTCTTTACTCGCTTTTATAGATACACAAACGTATACACGTAACAGTACATATTATTCATCTTCCATTACACTCGGTTTTTCGTCCCTATCAATTTCATCCTAATACGCTAAATTCTACCACCACCGACACTATCGACGCCGGTTATTTTCGTTTCCTCTTTGGATGATGTGGCGGGCCAATATATCCATTCGAAGTTACATTTTCTTCTGGGTTTTTCTCCTTAGGTCTCGTTGTATAGATTATTCTCCGAAGCGAAACCGACTCCGATCGAAATATATATTTTACTCTCTGTCTCTTACACACGCGCACAATCTACTCTTCTGTCGTATATTTAATCGATTCCACTTCACCTCCGGCCGTCGCGTTAGTAAAACCTTAACTCTCGCGACTTTTAATTTATTAATCGCGCGCGCGCGGTCGCGTCAAACGACAAAGACCGAAGGGATTTCGCGTCGGAAATAATCCTTCGTAACGAAGAAGACGAGTCAACGTTAAGGTGGCATCTCAGTTCGTCATTTGACGGTACGAGCCATAAAAGGAAATGCTATTATTATTATTATTATTATTATTATTATTATTATTCCGTTTATATCGAATTTTCATTTTCATTCGTCATTTAGTAAAAGGGTTCATCTTCTATCGAGAACACGTATCGGTAAAAATGAATTAAATTTAAAAAAGAAAAGAAATTTCAAACTGTTGATGTATTTTACATTCAGTCTTTTACGTCTTTACGAGAAAGACGAGATTAATTCTGAAGGATTAGGATTGAACTACTTCGAGGTAGAAAATAAGTCTCGCAAATCGTTCGGGAATTATCTAGGGCGAGAACTAAATCGGAAAGTGAACAAATTTTTTTTTTTTGTTGTAAAATGATTATGGTCGTCTTTGACGAAGTGAGCGCGATTATAGTGAATTACGCTAACCGCGTACAAATATATAGACGGATGCATCTAAATCTTTAGACCGAACTACCGCCGCTTGCCTTGCAAACGATGAAAAACTCGCGTATCTACCTGCGATAACCTCCGTGTTTATACAGCTGAGCTTATTGCAATTAATAAAAGTCTAAAATACATTCATAAACAAACGGTTCTTAATATGTTATATATTCAATCAGTTCATTGCAGTATATCCAAAATTTAATTAAGAATACAAACAAACAACTTAAAATATATTATATACAAATTAACCTCACAGAATAATAAGAAGTTGGACTTCCTTTGGACACCAGCTCATTCGGTAATTTTAGGTAATGAAAATTCAGATAAAGCAGCTAAAACACTTTGGGGAACCCTGAAAATAATTAAAGCCACTTAACTGTTTTACACACAACCATCAAACAGAAAATCACAGCAGTGTATCGGAACTACTGGGATACACATTGCATATGTACACACCTCTATCAAATAAAACCAAAGTTAGGATATCGAATGACAGCACGCCAAAAAAAAAAACAGGCGTGAGGAAGTGGCTTTAACTAGATTACGTCTAGGGCATACACCGCTCACGTCTCGACATCTATTGATATCCTCCACCTGTTTGCTCAACAGGTAACGACCAACTAAGCTTACAACACATATTACTAGAGTGCAAAAATTACGAAAAAGAAATGTTAACCTGCAAACTAACGGATTATACACCCTACTACAGGACAATATATCGAATACTTGTTAAAGTTTATCACAATGCAATATAAACTCAACAACAGATGCAAATGATCTTAGCAATCGAGCGTCTATAAATAAAAGAAGGAGAAAAAATTAATTTTAATAATGAACTGGTATTGTAATCTCCTGGATTGTTTAAAAGAAGAATCAAAAATGGACGTAATTTTTGTCAAATGTTTCAAAAACATGTTTGCTACATGTATATGCTTACTGTACATGCATGGACCCCGATGAATTTTTGTCTAACATTCCCCCCCCCCAAAAAAAAAACAAAAAAAAAAAAACAAATTATACTCATAGTGTAGACTATAGGTAGTGTATTACACACTGATGAATTTTTAGCCAATGTTACAAAAAACAGGCTACAAACAATGTGTTAATACACCAACCGATGAATTTGTAGCCAATGCCACAAGAAAACAGGCTACAAACAATGTGTTAATACAGCAGGTGATGAATTTTCAGCCAATGCCACAAAAAAAAAAAAAAAACAGGCTACACACAATGTGTTAATACAGCAGGCGATGAATTTTTAACCAATGTTACAAAAATCAGGCTACAAACAATGTGTTAATACACCAACCGATGAATTTTTGACACTAGCATAGTAGTAGTAGTAGGCCACTCGGAGTTATGTGCATATAAAATGCTTTTTATTTTCATTCTTTTTCATCGAGTTCTTTTTTACTATATCTTCCTCCCGTGTATCTTTAACGCTCTAAAATTTATATCTGCCTTATTATTAGTTTGTAATTTTTCTCGTTAAAGGTAGGAATACACAATGGAGACCTTACACATTGATCGATGTTGCAATTACCTGTTTTTAAAATCTTTACAAATCGTTTTAACATTTACAACTAAAATAAAATTTACTTAATAAAAAAAAACTCCCTATATTCGAGCAGCGGATTAATAAAACTACCTACATATTAATTAGACACCCTGTTTAAAATTTGAAAACTAAAAAGCGATTCTTATAGGCATCGATTAATCTCCCAGAAATAGCGGGATAACGAAGTAGGTTAGAAGTAGTGATTCCAAACGTATATCGACTGGGGAAGATGATGACGTAAATGTAAATTTACTTTTATAATCCGAAATACTGGGAAGCTTTGGCAGTGGATAAAATTCGAGGAAAAATGTACACCCGTGAGGTGGACAGAATACGGTGAGAGTTGCCATTTTCAGACAGTGTACGTCGATCGCAACATTGCGAAAAATGATGAAAAATTACAAAATCACTGGCGGATTAACGATACCATAGGGTGATGATTGTAGACAATGATCGAAAAAGAAGACAAAGAAAAAGTTGAAATTTAAACGGATTGAAATTTCGAACGAAGAGAAACGAAACTTCACATGTGCATAGTTATTTGCCGACGCCGCTAGAAGGATAACCTCGTTGCACTTATTTATGTTCCAGAGTGGCCGGATCCGAACGTACGAGATGGTGATATCGGAACGGTATGGCAAACATCGTTAATGCCGAGGGAACTTGACCGAGGTCTCGTCATATTCTTTCACTTCCTTCTGAACTCCGATTTTATACGTTCAAATGAGATTTCGTGGTTTTGTTTAATTGAAAATACTTTAAAACCAATTATACGTTACATGATGTTCTACTCTATATAATGTATAAGCGTGTACAGCTCATTAAGGAACGCAACTCAACCCCGTACCCCATTATAAACGAAATTAGCTTCTATTATTTCTTCGAGGAGGCCCGACTTTCTTTTTTAGAAAGAATCCGATCAACTTTTATTCTCATTAGTGGTAGTATATAGGCGAACGTTGTATAACATATTTTTATATCTCGATTGATTCTAATTTTCTTTTTCTTTTTAGAACATAACAATCCTATTTTACTGGATTCGTCTCTGGGAAACCCCTCTTAACACCGTTACTAAAAATTAGTGCTTATTCCTTCTTCCTATTCTCTTTCGCCTTCATCCTGGCTTTAAAAAATAAGAATAAAAGAAATTTTAAACTTGGGGACGAACAAAAAAAAAATGTAAACTCTAAAAACAAACTTTAAATATAAATATATATATATATATATATATATATATATATATATATATATATTTGTGTCTGTGTGTATTAAATACATTTCCTCGGGTGACGGCTGTTTTCCTTGTACGCTGGGAGTAACTTTAAAAAGAAAAGCTTTTTATTATTAAAAACAGCGAAAAGAGACTTCTCGGAGAAAAATCGCTAAAAAGGAAAACTATATAGATTCAAAAATTAATTGAAGCCGTCCGTCGAAGGTTTTTTCGCACAATTAAACCGATCAAATTAGAAATAAAAAATGAATAAAAATAAATAAATAAAAAACAAAACAAAAACGGATTTTCCGAATTCGGTATAGAAAAAGGGAGATTGTCGGAATGACGTGATTCGGTCTTATTATTCTTAAATAATTTTTTACTACTATTCTTATTGCCAGTTGATTTTTTCCTTCCCCGGAATTACTTCTTCAAAAAGGAAAGAAACGAAATTCAAAAGGCTAGTAAATTACTTTTTCGTAATTGAGTTATATTTTTTTAAAACTTTATCTTCGTGATTTTCCGACAAAGAGAAAAGAATCGGTTCGCCGATAGGGTCTATATAGCGTCGGTTACGAAGTAGAGGTGAGGGCGCGTTAAGTAAAATTTCGTTAAATATCACGTCCGGCCAACCGTGATTCTCTTTATTTAAATTCGAAGCAAGTTCGCGGTGGTATCGAAGAAAAATTACCTTGTTCGCGTTCCCCTTCGACGAGTCGGAACTTTATACAGAGATAAAGAGAGAAAATTAAATGAAAAACAAAAGAAAATCAGTTTTATGGAAAACGATTGAAAATTAACATAGCGGAAAATGTAAACAGAAATAATACCAAACGGATCGGCTGATGGCGTTTGTGGTGGTTCCCGCAATTTTTTTTTTTAAAGGAAATTCTGGATACGGTTTGTTAGTTACATTGAAAGACGCGTCGTAAACCTATTGAAATGTTCTCAACTGTACATTTTGAGACGTTTTTTTTCTTATTATTTATTTATCGGCTCATTACGTAATTACATTTTCGAAAATATATATCACGATAAACCTATATCTATTCACTACTTCTGTCCTGCGCTTTCCTTAATTTCTCAGTTACACCTATGCTATATCATTGTGCCACCGCGTCATTTATCTTTGTTTTTTCATTTTTCTGTCCATCGGTCACCACTGTCAAGTTCCTTTCGACGATCTATTGTGTTCTCTTCGACCCACGTGGTCAACCCAACTGCATTTTGTTATATCCATCCGCTCCACTGCATCATCCAACCGTGTTTGTTCACATATCCATGCATTCTTTTTATGTAACTGTTCAGATTGCGCATATAACTCCTTTTTTATCTATAAGCACTATTTCCGCTTCCATCCGTGTAGTTGATACCTTAACTTCTTCCAAACACCGACTGAAAAGTTAACAAATTGCAGGTATATTTAATCATCTCCGCTAGTATTCCGTGCGTTCCGGGCGCTTTGTTTTTTTTTTTTTTTATTCTTCGGAACCCGTTCCTTATTATTACAGGCTAAAAAAGAAAAAAAAAAGAATTAGATATTTGTGTTTAAAAAAGGCATTGACTTACGAGACGTATAAAACCGCATGACCTTGTTTTGAGGTAACTGGATAGGTACAATTGCGTACCCCTCCCTTCATTCTGCGTACCCGCAAAATTATTTTTAAATGGTTGGCCAGTTTGTAATAATAATTATAAAAGGAAAAAACTTATCCCCCACTAAATGCTTTTTGCACATTTTCTTTTACCTACTATAGGAGCCTCAAGTCAAAATTATAGTTCGCCGTCGGATTCACGTATTCTTGACCGCAATCGCCACACTGACACGGATATACCGAGCAGATTAGGACCAATGTAATATCGCGATAAAACTTACGTCAGAAAACTTTTTATGGAGGTAAAGCTTGCAGAAAAACGTGGACTACCCAGGAGTTGTATAAATGAAATACAAGATCCGAACGATAATTGGCTTTGATTTGAGTAGAAAAACATGTGGTTCGCACTTAATTAAGTTTTAGAACGGATCACGGTGCAACGATGAATAAATTACAAAATGGAAAATAAGGAACGACCTAGCGTGCGACTGGGAGGAAAAACACAAACTATGAACCACTTTTTAACCGAATGACCGACTTTGAAGGGCGGATGGAATCAGGTTAGAACATTGTCGGATGCAGCGCAGGAATGGTTAATAAAATTGGACGTGGAAGTGTAACCCGTGAGCGCGCTGCTCGTAAATAGTGTTATTTATTTATCTATCATTTATTTATACGGGGACCATCTACGCGATATGCGAAACAATAATCCACATTTTTCACAGTTTCGTTGATCTACATGGCAAAGTTTCACATATGTACGTAAGAACTGACATCATACACATCCACCGATTGTAGAATTTAATTTTTAAATGTAACCGGTATTTCTTAAACACGTTATTTAATTTTTAAAATTCCACCCAAAGTTAAATCAATTTTTCTCTTTATTTTTGTGTATGTGTGTGAAATATACATGGCTGTTTACGTTTTCAATTGCTTCGTAGTTTTTCGCTAACGTACGTTTTCATCCGAATTCATCACTATTTTGTTCCTACTCAGGTTTGTTCGTCCGATCGGAGATTATCGTATATTATATATATATTATATATCATCATCATCATCGTATTCCCCTTTACAGGAGATTGCGTACATCCTTTCTCATACGCTGCGATTCCTGACGTCTTTAATGATCTCTGTCAGGGTTCTTCTTGGTGAGTCATCCAGTGGATTTGTCGTCATCAACTCCATCCGCTTTCTTCCTCTTGCTGGCTTTCCCTGTATTTTTCCTTGTGCTGCCAGCAGAAAGAATCCACGGATTTTATGTACTATATATTTCCTTTTTCTGTTCTTAACATCATCTACCATGTTTTTCCGTTTTTCTCCTATTTTTGATAAAACTGCCACATTGGTTATGTAATCTTTCCATGAAATCCGGAGCAGTCTTCGGTAACACCACATCTCAAAAGCAGCAAGTTTCTCTTCGCACTTCGCGCTCATAGTCCACGTTTCACAGGCATATTTCAAAACGGACCATACGTAACATTTCATTATCCGCTTCCATAGGGTGAGGTTCATCGTTCGATTTCCAAGAATTTTGCTTAGGTTATTGAAGGCCTTTTTCGCCATACCAATTCGTGTCTTTATTTCCTTGTGGTCTCGACCCTCGTTATTTATCATCGTGCCAAGATATCTGAATTCATTTACATTTTCAATTTCATGTGTTCCAATTTTGATTATTATATATATATATATATATATATAATCGCCCCAGCCCTGTATCCGACGTATACCGACTAAGAAGTCGCTATACATACCTTTTCGCGGGCAACTTCAGATCAGATACTAGCTCCCTTGTTCTAAATTCCGTCTGCCTGTAATCTTGAACATTCTTCTCTTGGTCTATGCAGCGGAATTAGACATTAACTGTTGCCGTAATTATTATCTAAGCGTTTTATTTGTCCAAAGAACTTCAGTAGTGACGACTAGGAATGGTTAATTTTTCCATTGCTGGTTCATTCGTTCCTTTTTTACAGCCAAAAGGAAGTGTAACATATTGCAATATTAAATTTCGGAATTATAATCTTCGATATCCAAAACCAATCAACAATAATCAAAGTCCGTACGATGACGATTCGTTAATTGCTGCGTTTTTCTCTATATCCTATAACTGTTTCGTTGCGGAATGGGCTAATTCGTTACGTCTTCTTATCGGTTGAATTTGTTCCAGACTATTTAATATCGATTCGAGTTGTTCCTCATTTTGATATTTATTTTTTTAGTTTTAGCTTTTGCGTGGGTACATATTTACCATAAATTTATCCATATTTTCCTTTTATTATAAGTAATCTTCAAATTGAGATCTGTAGTATATATATATATATCATCATCATCATTATCGTCGTATTGTTCGTTGCCGAACGTCGTGATTAGCTATTGTACGTTTATTTTTACGTACAGAATGAGCTAGCATTCAAGGCACAAGCGACACAGATGCGCATGCATGTGATGTTATAGTGAGTGGGGTGACACTGCATTCTCCGTGAAAATTAAGAATTAAATAATTATGAAAACTTTCTATGTCGCCTGTTGGTTTCGAACACCCGACAGTCGAGTTGACAGTCGAGCACTCTAACAACTATGCTACCGCGACATATATATATATATATATATATATATGCATAAAAGTTTATATATATATATATGTGTGTGTGTGTGTGTATATACACAGTTGTGAGTACATTTCGTTATAAATGTTTTTATTCTATAAATTTAAGGTATCGGCAGATTAATCCTCGATTATTTCCTAGCTACACATACACATATATATGCGATATGACGGCAAGTTTTTTTAACGTCCTTATTAAACCGGCTCTCTATTTCTTCGTCTTCGTTTTGATTTATTTTCGATTTTCATGTTGATTCGTACTTCGTCCCGAGATATCGGACAGATTCAGGAACGCGTAGTTTATCCCGTTGTTGTCTGGGAATGACGGTAAAAATTGATAAGTCGATGTTGACGCAAATGCTTAAGATCTCTGCCCACTAGAACGTATCATACTAGGACCGCAGCAACCGTACCGTCACATGCAAAAGAATATCCTTTGCTCAAATTCGTATAGGCGTATGCCCACTAGACCGTACCGTCACCGTAGCGTGCCATGCATCTACAGTCAACATTGCCAGACGAGAATACTTCGCATGTGTCTGTCCGCTCACCAAACAGTTTCATTTTGTCGCGTTTCACTTCGATAACTACCTTTGAAAAGTGAAGATCTACGCGTTCTTGCGATATGATTTTATCGAAATATGGAGAATCAACAACTGATGGAATGTGTGTGTCGCAATTACGAATTTATTTATAATTTAAAACTTCCAAAAGTTGTGGACAACATCCGGAAAAAGGTCGTATAGAAGTAAATTACAGATGAAACAAAACAATTCATCATATCTTACAAGCGAAGATGATTAAATATAGTGGAGACGCGATGATTACCTGCAATTTGTCAACTTTTCAATCGGTGTTCAAAGAAGTTAAGATACCGACTACACGGATGGAAGCGGAAATAGTCCTTATACATAAAAAAGGAGATATGGGCAATGTGAGCAATTAATGACCAACTAGTTTACTGTCGCAAATGTATAAATTATTTTCTCGCATAATAACGAATAGAAAAATACAACAAATTGATTTCAATCAGGCGAAAGAACGGAATAGCTTCAGATCAAGGTTCAATATAAACGAACATTTGCTGACAATTACAATGCTAATACTGAAATGCGAAGAATATCAAATAGATTTATACATGGCATTTATAGACTACAGTGGAGGTCTGGGCAGTACTGAATTTATTAAACCTAATTGGTATCAATGATACGTACATACAAATTATAAAGAACATTTACGGGTCTGCTAATATGCGAATAAATTTACCGAATAAAACGAAAAAAGGTCCCAACAAAAAAGGATTTGAGACAAGAGATACCAGTTCATTCGTTGTAGTCGGCATGGGGTAGTAACTGAACAGTGGTAATATTTGCAGATGACGTAGTATGAAAAAAATTAAAAATTGAAGTGGGAGAACAAAATGCTCGAAATAATTTATTTAAGTCGAAAACTAGAATTCGGAAATTATAGATAAGAAGAAAGGTAGCTTTGAAAAAATATCGATCTCTTAAAAATTAACGAACACGGATCACGATATGCATATATTATTTCACCTTTCACCCTTTTGTCTTTCCAAATGTCCGGCCCATTTCTATTTTAGCCTAGAGATCCACTTCACTACGTCTATAATCCGCTAGTGAGCCGTTTCGCTTTTCCTAATTCCGGTTCAATTTCCTGAAGCTACCTTACAGAGCACCGATAACAGTTTCGGCGATATGGTATTACCCTGTCTTATTCCCCTCTTCAATTGTATATCGCCTGTACTTTTCCATAACTTTATCTTCATGGACGCACACGTTCGTATATATTTTTTATGACATTAATATAATGTTTCTCCAACTCCGAGTCATATAATGACTTTAATATTGCCCATATTTCAATAGTATCCAAGAATTTTTCATAGTCCACAAATGCCATACATACATTTAGGTTACACTCTACACAATTTTGTATTCATGTTCTTACAGTTAATAGGTCGTTTGCGCTCTTGATCAAAATCTAGTCTGCTGCCTGATTATAATCTATAATTTGTGATATCCGGTTCGTAATTACTCGAGTAAACAATTTATACATTCACGTTAACATACTGATGGATTTGTAGTTCTTCAGGGAGAGTACATCTCCTTTCCTATGGATTAAAATAACACCCGCATAATTCCAAGCATCAGGTATTTTGATTTCTTTTATGCGTCTATTAAATAAGTTACGTGAACCAACATGTTTCAGTCATATCGCATCGTCTTTAGCTATATATATATAATGTGTACGCACGCATATGCATTTGTTTACATAATGTAAGAATGTATTTAAAAAATTATGAAAAGTTATATATATATATTATGTGCAAGGATATGTGTGTGCGTTTTATATGTATATATATATATACAGTCGAATCCGCTTATAAGGGACAAATCGGGCGGAAGTCATTTGTCCCTTAAACCGGTTGTCCCTTTAAGCGAATTTTTTAAAATCTCTTATTTAAGGGAGTATATATACAATTTAGTAAACAATTAACATACTTATAACCTTATTAATGCTTAATATTTATATGGAAATTAAAAGAAAAATTCAGGAGGCATACATAAGGTAAAAGAACCTGACTGCCCTTTTCAGTACTATTCCATTTTTACGTAAGTTCTGTTCATTTGTTTTTAAACGGGAGACGGTGTTTTTGGAGACGCCAATGATTTTTGCTAATTCCCGAATAGGCATAATATTGGGAGGTTGAATTTCGATTTTGTCTGAAATAGAAATTTTTTCCTTTAATGATAAACATTTACCCGTCATTATTCACCAGAACTAAAAAAAGAAAAGAAAATTTTCGTAAGAAAAAAAAAATACAGTTTTTGCAGAACTAAACTAAGAACATAATAAGCTCTTGAGAGTGCGTAATTAATAAACGTACAGAGCAAAAAACAGTATAGCGTTAATGAATGTCAACACAAGCACATCTCAAACAAACGGAAGAAAAAACAAAAATGTTCACTTAAACAAAAACGAATTGTAAAAATGACTAAAACGTTTTTATTCAATTTTTGTTTATGTGAATATTTTCGTTTTACGACCGGAAGTGTCATTTTATATCGGCTGTCTTATCGCCCCTCTCACTATTTATTGCCTTGAAAGTCTATTTGTCCCTTATAACCGAGGCGTTGTACCTCTAAAGCGAACTAAAACAACCTTCATTTCATACGTTTGATTCGGGGTTTTGCTGATTGTCCCTAATAAACGGATGTCCCTCTTATCCGGAGTCCCTTATAAGCGGATTCGACTGTATACATATATATATATATATATATAAAAAAGAGGTCGTAACAATTTTAAAAGAGGAATCAAATTCGTTATTGCCAAGGATGCTAGGAGGCATTTAATAACATTCAGTCGCTGGAAGTAGCGGATATTCCGAAGATGTAATTGTTTCTTCTTCTCGAAAGTAATTTCTAAATGTATTTAAATCATTCGGTTAGCCTCGTTCTTAATTTACCTCAGCACATCCTCTGCGTCGATTTACACACACACGTACATACATTTTTATCCTTACGACTGCTCTAGCTTAATAGTTGATAGAGACATTTCGGTCGACATCGAAATTCGCGCCTGAGGGATGCGGTAGTGCCTTTATAATTCGGTACGACGGACGGAATGATGTTGCTCGCGAGTTACGTTATATACGAACAAACGGATTTGAATGGTTCGCTGATCTTTCAATTACATTTGCCAGGCCTTTTATTTCTATTTAGAGATGTGCCGAGCAAAAGGCATCTCCTCTACGCGAAACTTAACTACCGTTCGTTTGAATTCGTAGCGAGTCGACCGGCAAACGAAAAAAGGCTCGCCACTGACGACTATGTAGTAATACATTAAAATAAGGCCGAAAGTAAAGATGAAGAAATATCATTATCATTATTATTATCATTATTATTATTATCATTATTATTACTATGTAACGAAAGCCCGGGGCTGGTGGTGTCGAGATCGGGATCGGGAATAAGCAAGAATGAACGGAATTGGAAAATTAAGAGATGGCGCAACAAAGACGAATGATAATTTCCCTTCCGAACCATTTCGTTTATTCATTTGGCTGACACACATACATGGATATATATATATATACTAAAGGTCGCCAGTTGTTTTATAACCTTTTACATAAAATTAGTAGTAAAGGTGATAGTAGTTAAAGAAACAGAAATAACATAATGTGACGTATTTCCATTGTTTGTTGCTGAAATTAGATAATCGTACGTTATTATCTTCTCGACTGAATTCGCCTATTCGTTATATTATTATAAAATAAAATAAAATAAAATAAAATATTTAGCTATTTACTATTATTATTATTATTATTATTACTATTGTTCGCTTTATTTTACGTTTTTCTACTTCGGGTAACCCTGTGTATTTTATAAGTTATAAATTACAAATAGAGCTGGTACTCGCGCATTTATGCGCATAACCAGTTTTTTAGTGTTCACATGCAAGTCTGAATCGGTTTTTGTTACATGAATCGGTTTTTGTTACAATTATTATTATTATTATTATTTTAATTGAAATTGTATTAAATTGTATTGTATTGTATTGTATTGAATACAAATAAATTTGATTTGATTTGATTTGATTTGATTTGATCTCATCAGCCAGTTTTCTTGTTTGGTATAGAAGACTTTTGCGTGGAATGGTTAGATATCCCATTAAAATTTGCAACATGATAAACGGAAAGTAGCATCGGTTGAAAGTACGATCTCAACGGTATTATACGATCGCCGAAGGAGTAACGAATAATTTGTTCGCGATTTTATGTTACCTACACATGTGGGTGTCGTTATTAGTCGAATTAGTCGTGATATAATATAACAATCGTTCGCTCACTATTTAGCAGTGCGTTTCAAGTATTATAACATTTCGAAGGATTAATATTTAAAAAAGATTTTTAACTATAGACTTACGTGTACTGCACCTAGGCCAGAGGCACGGAAAGGAGAGAACGTAAGGTTAGTGAGTAAGGATTGAAAGTTGGAAGAATAAACGGGAAGGACGGATTGTTAAATTAGATGATATAAATTGGAGGATGTAAGAAAATTTATTAAGTTATCGAAAGCATTGTGCGTGTAGGAAAAAATGTTTGGGAGGCTGAGCGGTTTGTCGAGGATTCATAATGTGGTGACAGTAATGAGGACACTACAAGTTGAACATGTAGGAGGCGGAAGACTTTTTAGGATATTGGCGCAGATGAGCAAGTACATCATCTCTTCTATTTGTTGAATAAGATAAAGTACGGAGGAATGTTGAATCTCGAACCGATCGGAGTTTATTGGCAAATGGAAATGCGGACTACTGTAAGTTCCACGACTTATGCGCTGAGGATTTTATATAAGTCTAGAGGTGTTTCATTGATTGTAGTCAGGAGCGGGAATGGTTGAAGCAATTCTCTGATGGTACTGTCCGCCATTACCTTCTATATCAACATGCGATGCGGGATCCATGCGAGAACTACATGATTATTAGATGTCATGATCAAATGACTAATTTCTTTGGCCTTACGATCATGTTACTAAGGCACTGTAATACTAAAAGAGAGCCCGTGCATAGTAAGAACGACTGATCAACGCTAATGTTTGAAATATCCATAATCGCCATTTTGATGGCATATAATGGGGGATCCATGCGAGAACTACGTGATTATTAGATGTCATGATCAAATGACTAATTTCTTTGGCCTTACGATCATGTTACTAAGGCACTGTAATACTAAAAGAGAGCCCGTGCATAGTAAGAACGACTGATCAACGCTAATGTTTGAAATATCCATAATCGCCATTTTGATGGCATATAATTCCGCCGATAGAAATGAGCACTGGGTTTAGAGTCGTGGAAGGAAACGAAAGTGCCGTCTGCTCCGACTTTGTTTTGAAGAATAAGCTGTGAGATGGGTAACCATGAAATCATTTCTAGATGGAAGCTGCTAAAACAAAAAAAAAAAAAAAAAACATTTTTATAGTGGTAAAATTTTTTTATTTTCTTCATTTTTAATTTTTAGCCCAATTTTAAAATTCCGATGATGCTGTGTAATCAATGAAACTAGTAGACAGTTTTGGTGAAATATATATTTTGCGATAGGGTATGAAAGTATTTTTATTTTATTTAATTTGTAAAATGTAAAATTTTATTCGTCTGATTTTCCAATTAATGCTGTTTTTTTATTTCTACAACATAGTATCGGTTATTTTTATTTCACTATTCGTATCCCATCGATCGTTACTAATAGTTTTAGTTTTCTCCAATTATTTCCCATAAACCGTAACTGCTTCTGCGGATACCACCTGGTATATTTTGTTTTCGAAATATTTTGCCTTAATCTGTATACACTTCGTACGCGACAGTAAATACATCGAGGAAACGTCCTAATCCGTTTAAATTATTCCCCATTAGGATCGTATCGCCCGCATAATATTTGTTCGATAGTTGGAGTACCATATTAAAGCTAAGAAAATCGAACTGGATATAAAAACGGCAAACCTCCACTGATTACTCGGATTTCAATCGAAGTTAAGCGATAAAAAATAAGTTGCCGTTTCTATAAGATGATCTTAAAGTCAGTATTAGTTTGTGCTATTAAGTTATAGCAAATCCAGATATATCTAAACAAAGTATTACGTAAGTTGGAGCTCCTGGTATGTCTCGAACGACGCTCTACGCAGAGACTTCAACATCGAATGCATAAATGAAGAAATTCGTCAAATGATAGTCAGACATTTATAAGAGCTAAAAAAATATCATAATAATCCGCTGGGAACCGAAAGTTTTCAAAAAACAAATAATGGAGGACGAATCAAACGCAAATTCCGATAGTTACCATTGAATGTCTAACACACAAAGCGAAACTGAGAGACGATATATCGACGAAGGATTTGAGTTCGTTTTCTACCTCGGAAGCAGTAAACGACTAAATGAGTATCATCCGGACAGGCTTGACGGTTAAAAGGAACATGAGTGAAAAACGGGATATTAGCATTTTTTTGGGTTAGCACTAATGAAATCGAAATCGTCACTTGCGCTAGCAAACGAAGAAGTTTTATAACGATTATAATTTCTCATTTTAAAAGTAGATTTTATTGCTTAAGACTAGAAATTAAATTTTTAATATTAACCTCGTTGTCCTGGTTGATAATGGTGATTGGACTTTTCTTCATAGTAGCGAAAGGTTGTTTATTATAGAGAAATCTCTTGAAAAGATTAAAAGGACGGCCCTAAACTGGGTAAAATATGTACACGACCAGGTGAGAGATTCTGAGGGAAATACACGTACGATGTTACTTCGTACAGGTCAATTTCTTTATCGTCTGGAAAATTTGCGACAAAAGGCATTCCAGACAAAAAACGGTCAAAAATCAGTTGCTGGCATCGTGTGCGACAGAAATATGCCGTTTTTTTTCTTGTACGTATAAAATGTATCTTTCGATGACGATGATAATTGACGAAAATTTCATTTTCGAAAAAGTGTCCCTTTTTTTTTATTATTATTATTATTATTATTACTATTAAGCGTAAGATACAGAGCCGCGAGATCAGATGAAGTCTCAAAGGCTGTATACAAGAAAAAGGGCAATTAATCTAAAAGTCCGCTGCAGAAAGTCTGACGAAAATATTTTTTTTTTCTATTTACAAAATTGAACTTAAATACCCGTAGGTGCCGCCTGACACTGGTGGTGCGTTAAATCTTTACCCTTTTTCTACTACGGATCAGCTACAACTGAAACCAAATCGAAGAATATTCTCTTTCGGAAACAACCGGCCAAAGGGTTCAATCTATTCATTTATACGTATATATATCGTAAATAGAACGAAATAAATAAAAATAAAGTTTTTTTCTTACGTTCTGAAGTAGGTAACACTGCAATATTATGTCGTACGGAAGAACGATTCTAAAAGCCTAGCGGTTTTTTTAATATCTCTAAGTGACTTTGTCAAAATTGTATTCCGTTTAATAGCGAACGTTTAATATGACGACACGCGTTATATGTAAGTAAAGGTAACCGTTAAAGTTCTTCTTAACTATACAATCTTTTTTTTTTTTTTTAAATCTGAAAGCAAATACCATCATTAATTAATATTATTATTATTATTTATTTCACGCTTTAAATAATAATAATAATAATAACAAGTCGTTCACATCAAAGGATGTACCTCAGGACAAAAAGTGTTCAACATTTTATTTATATATATATATTATATATATATATATATATATATATATATATATATATATATATGTATGTATGTATGTATAATGGTTAAATTGAAGAATTTTTAATTTAAAAGTACATCGTTACCCTTTCAATAACAAGAATATCGTTTTAACACGGTCACACTTTCCTTGCTTAGGTATCTCAATAATCTTAACTTTGTGGAAAGTGTCCCCGTTTAGTAATATCGTTCGTTATATTTGAGAACGTGACAGTAGCGAAATGAAGGATTTTTTGATTATAAACAATGATATATTATCAGGGTCCACCGAGTACTTCAATTTCGTCTTTTTGATGATATTAAATATTTCTAGAAGAGAAATTACGATAATGTTGAGTAGGTGCTAGTTGTGTGTAGATACCGCCGGACCTCAAATTGGACTGAAAACTTTGCAGGCTAATCGTAAGTTTTGTCGGAGAATTTACATATATCGACGACCTGCGCTTGTTTAGAATCGGTATTAATACATAGTCCTAAATAGGTGGAAGAGCATTGGTGGCAAATTTTTTTTGGTCTCTTTCCAAAAACTATTATCCGTGATGCTGCTCGTTGTAGTTGTCTTGAGATGCAACTACCAGCTCATCTGCAAATATGAACCATCTTATTCCCAATGTCTTTAACTGATCGTTAGTATAGACATTGAAAAATGTTGATGACGCTACCCTATGGCAGTTCGTTAGTATGCAGCTGCTTTTTTTGTTCACAAATTTTACCTCGAATCTTCTGTTTATGAGAAGTACCCTCAAGACAGTTGTTAATTTTTTAGCGTTCTGTTGTTATATCATATATTTTTTCAAACAGTAAGCTATGTTTCACTCTATCGCAGGCTGCGGTGAGATCAATAAACATTACTTCTGTGACTTGATTATATTGGAATCCTTTCTCAATAGATTGAGTCAGGGTAAGTATTTGATCGCTGGTGCTCTTTCCCATTCTGAAACCGTCTTGTTATCTTAATAGTTGACTTTCAATGATTGGTTATATCCTGCTAAGAATGATTCATTCAAATATTAACATCATGCGACTCGGTAAAGAAATAGGTATATAGCTGGCAGGAGATCCTGGATCTTTATCAGGTTTCACTATACTTCTTCCCATATTGCCGGTATTTTCCCTTTTTTTTTATGATATCGCTAAAACATTTTGTAGTTCATCCGGAAAATACTTTCGAAACTTCGCCACACCACTTTTACACGAGGCGGCAAAACACCGCAAGGAACTCAAATAACGAAGGCATAACCGCACGACACGATCAACTGGATAAAATGTAAAACCCCGAATAGATTACGAACAAGATGCGGTCTTATAAAGAAAACTTTAAAAAACTTGGGACTAATTCGAGTTGCGAATACGGAGAAGAACAAGACAATAAACACTTGTTCAGATATCCGCAACTTGGAGGTGAAATATCAATTGACATCTACTCCACAGGTAACTAACGAAAGCTGATTTTTTTTCAGGAAGGGAAATATAAAGTGTTGTGAATACGATAGGACGGCGATCGGTGTTAATATCACTACCGACGACAATATTATAGTAGTTATCGCATTTCTACACCTACTATATATATATATATATATATATATGATGGTATGGTCGTATCATGAGGAAAGCTGACAGCAGCCCACTAAAGATGTTAATGGAGGACGACTCCGGCGGAAAGGGGTCACGAGCCAAGAAGACGATAGATAGACTATGTCAACAACGACATGTGAAAGTCGGTGCCAATGTTAAGGAATGGGGAAGAACCTGCTATCAAGCGAACTCCTTAACGGGAAGGCACTAGGAAAGAAGGAATATATAATCTAAACGTATGCGTGACTCCGACAACGATATTAGACAGTTGCTGGGGATTAATCATAAAGTACAATTAATTGGAAACTTCGATAATAAAAACAGACGTTGGAATTGTTTTTTGCGATAATTCTGCCGGCACTATTCTAAACAAATTTTAATTGAACGCTCGATGACAGGATATTATTATAATTTTAAGTAATCTCACGTTAGAGGTTTAAAGCGTTTATTGCTGTTTTAAGCTTAAATTGATAATTTCATGACAGTAAGAAACACTTGTATACCGTGTGAGAATGTAATTTGAATTGGAATATATATTGGAATATATTCCACCAGACCAGTTCAAGAACTGAACCTTACGGACCACAATTTATTTTTAACATCGACGAAATTATTATGATACGTGTGGCTAACGCTTTCACTTGATAAGTAATTAACCTAATTACGTTAAAACCAAAAACCATTCGCTGTTAACGTGTCTATTATAACTTTAGGTTCTTCACAAATGTATATGTATATATATATTTATATATATACATACACACACACACATATATATATATATATAGCGTGACCCAGAGAAGACGTACGGTTTTGTTTTTTAAATAGCGCAGCTGGTAAGACTGCTACAACGCAAACCGCCTGCTTCACGTTTAGTATACACACGAGAAATTTTTTTGGCAGGTTTCAGATATCACAGTACCCTATAACGAGCAGCGCGCGTTTTGCGTGGGACGTTGTTGTCGGCGTTGAATCGAACACGACAGTAAAAAGTTTCGAACAGAATTCAAAGTTACGCGATTTCACGTACACCACATTTGGAAGAGCGGAAAACTCGGATTTCTGAAGAAATTTCAAAAATTCAGCGACCTATGCTCGGAAAAAGTGTTCGTAAATTTGTAAATATCGTTGCAAATGGCGATCATCTAAACGATATTGTGTTCCACAAATGATTGCAAGTTTCTCGTTTTCCTATTTTTAAATAAAATTTCATTCAAAAACTTTGGTCGTGTAGTTTTCGAGTTATTCAAGAAACAACAAAACATCTTCCGTCTTCTCTGGGTCACCCTATATATATAATTATATATATGTCTATGTACGTTCCGAAATATTATCGAATCTGTCTGAAAAATGAAACTGATACAGGGATAACGAGTTAATATTTATCTCGGGAAAGTCTAAAATCATCGCGGCAAATATATAGAAATCAACACGAACGATTTTGACTACAAACAAAATGAAAAACACCTCGGACAGATAGAATACTATAAATGTGTTAAGGTATGACATATCGAATTTATATCGGAATCAAATTACGTCTACGGTAACAGCGAACTTTAACGGTATAATAATAAAATCGCTATGCCTAATATTCAGCTGGAATTGAACATTTTGTTAAGCTAACCTAACCGGAGATGTGATATGACAATGGTAATGATGACTATAATAGCTGACGCGAGCCGTAAAGAAAAAATGTATAATCCGAGCGAAAGTTGTAAAAAGTATCGAATATAAAAGTACCGAGTAAAAAAACTTTTACGCGGTATCGCGGATATCTTTTATACGTCTGTCACATCTCCTTTCATTCCGCAAGTATTATATATATATATATATATATATATATATGCATGGCGGAAATAACTTTTCGGAAACTATCCGTCGTCGTAAAACATGCGGTTGGTTAGTCCCAAATTGATCGTGATTTCGGGAGGAAAATAATATAATATAAAAAAAAGGTAACCCTCGATGATGATAAGGGTTGTTTTTATTTTTTCGGTGAAAAAATGTGGAGGAAACTTTGTAAAATTACTTTACCTAATCTATATAGCGGTGACGGCTATGATAATAACCGGGTAATAAAGGGAGTAATGGCAGTTTCCGATACGAGCGATCGAGTTAAATAAGACGTCTTCTGGGAAGTCGTGAAATTGTTTACGAGTAATTTCGTCCGATTCTCATAAAAACAACCGTAGTCGTATTAAAACCGAAGTTCGTTTATAATCTGACACGTTATATTTCGATGGATCCATTTTAATATACCGCGCTGCCAACTGAAGCGCTAGTCTGTACACTCGACGCTCGACGGTTCGATCATAGCTCGCTGCATAAAGTTTGTCATTATGTCATTGTTAATTATCACGGGGAAGAAGGACACTGCACTTCAATCCGTGTTATAACGTGCGCGCGTTCAAGCGCCTTCAATATCAGTCCGTTTTCGTAACCATCAGAAAGTCTAAACTTTAATCTCCGTAAAAATATTTTCACATAAAACACAATTCTAGAACTTGTAATCAGCTTTGGAGATGTGCAAAATATGAATACCCGGAGATTTCAGAATCGTACTGTAGGACAAATACCATCATCCTTCGTATATATATATATGTATATTAAACGTCTTAACGTGGCACAAAGTATAAGCGTCTATAATAAAGTTGTGAGTCTTAATCGATAGCTCGAATAAGTTACAAAGATTTAGATCGTATTAACTGACAAACCAACTGGTCCTTTATTTATTAGATGAAAAGTTTAGAACTGAAATAGATCAACCGTTTGGTACCCCCCTCAGTTTTGAGTGCTTAATTTATACTGATATATATATATATATATAAAATATATATTGGACATGTGGTGCGTAGACATGATGGCAGGTGGACAAAACATATCCTGCCCATTCCATTCAAAAAGGAACAGGGGCAGACCAACAACACGGTGGCGAGACGACATTGCCAAGCATGCAGGGATCAATTGGATCCGAGTTGCGGAATCGTTGTGGAACATGCCTACACCCAGCAGTGGTTAAAATGGGTATGATAATGTGATATATATATACACGTGTATACGGTGCGCAAACATGGTCACTAACAGTTAGACAAACTATAAAAATATCAATAGCTCAAAGAGCTATGGAAAGGAAAATAATCGGGATAACGCGGATGGACAAAATCAGTAACAAAGAATTACGGCATAAGCCAAAAATAGAAGATGCTCTCCGCAAAATACTGGAAATGAAGTGGAATTGGGCTGGACATGTAGTTCGAATGGACACAAGCAGGTGGGCCGAGAAATGTAATGGTCACCAATCAATAGGAAAAGATTGAGACGAAGACGAAAAATGAGATTGAGGGATGATATTGTCAAATACGTAAGTGTAGTCTGGATGCGTAAAGCACTTAATCGGACGGACAGGAAACAGGTAAGAGAAAAATATGTAAACGTTCACAATAAATTGGAAGAGGCCAAATTTCCCTAATGCAGTTGAACATATTAATATTACTTATTAACAAAAGTTATACATATTAGTATTAGTTTAACATTAAGAAAATAATATTTGTAAATTTTAATTTAAAATGGGAAATACAGGCTATTGTAATTGTAATTATAAGATATATACGTGTACGTAGATAACATACACGTGTATTTAACACGAAAACGCGTTGATAATAAGTTCGACAATTTAAAGAAGCGATCGAAAGTATTTACAACGAAGATCCGAATTGAACTATGAAGAATTATTATAAAAAAAAAACATTAACGTACTTCAGGCATCACATTATTAGAGACGCGGTAAGCACGAAATATTAGAGGCGATGCTTCAAGAATGAAGTAAAACCGTAGTCGTGCCAGATCGAGGATCGAATAAACGGATAAAAAGCACCGGACACAAAACATACCCGCCATTCTAAAATTAAAGAAGCTTACTTAAAATTAACCAACGCGAACGAGATATTTTGCATATTTCGGATAGATGCACACAGATTTATTATAAATTTCCGAAAAATTAAAAAAAATTGTTTCGCTAAAGTAATATTACGTCATTTGACCTAACGTATCACCGTGTAATCCTCGTCAATTTCTTTAGTTCATCTTTGCGTGTCACGCATCTCGCTATGCATTGGAAGGATAATCGCATACGTAAGAGACTTGTCGCGAAAACAGCGCATGCGTCCATTATATGGAAATTTTTTCTTTTTTTTTAATACTGCGCTATTTTACACCAACTTTCCTAAACTATTTGATAATCGATGTAATTTAAGTTAAGAATAAGCTACCTATCCAGTGAATGGAGCTAATTATAATACATTCACGCAATCAAAATACATGTATACATTACATTTATATCAACATGTAAACACACACCAACCACGCCTATAATTCACACACACACACATATATATATATATATATATATATATTCATACGAGGTGTGGAAAACGTTTTCTCCTAAGCCTACGGACTTCGTTTTGGCCATTTAGCAATTCCTGTATTATTTGGATGGCTTTCCAATCTGACAGCATATTTTTATGAACCGGCAGTTATTTCTTCTATTACAAATTTTTATTCTAAGATCTTCGTGAATTGCGATGTTGGTTATATACCACGAAGCATTAGTTGCGTAATATCTTATTTCGCATTCTTCGTATAATTTAAGTATCGCTTTTTCTAACATAGACCCATAAATTGACAGTCATATTGAGAAAACCCGGCTTTAACGCTTGTTTATACAGTGAAAACTTGTTTCCAAGAGGTACATCCGATACACTTGCTTTAAGTTAACATTTAATTGGTTTCTCTTTATTATTTTACTCCGAGTTAAGCGTTTTGTCAACGTGTAATACTCGGATATTTTACAGCTTCATTCTGTAGGAACTGAGTGTATGCCATTCGTGAGTATATTCTCGGTCGAGATAATTCTGCGGTTTGTAAAAATCATTCGCGATGACTTATCCCGGTTGATTTTTATCTTCGCTAATTTCAACCACGATCATATTTCATTATAGTCTGCAAGTTTTTACTTGCATGTACATTTGTCGGAACACAAAATCGCTATATCATCAACAAAGGACAACAACATGTAACGGTGTAGGTATATCCGCTGTATAATTAAGAAAGGGCATTAGGCCACGTTGGCCCGTGAAACGCCTACTTGTATCGGATGTATCTCCGAATGGTCGTCACTGTGACATAAAAATATCTTTCATTTAAAATAACTCCGTTAATTTAAATCGAAAATTCCATTCAAGTTTTTCCAGTAGGCCATCGTGCCAAACTCGATCGAATGCCTGGCTTGCGTCTAAAACTTATAGAACATAATCGAAAAATGTTATCAACGATTAATAAACGGCAATTTTAATTCGGTTTAAAGTACAAATTATCCGCAATCGTGATTGTGTTTTAAACAATACCGTTAGCAATAGGATAACCTAGACAAAAAACGGACTGTTTTTGAATTACTCGAAAACTACTTGTAAAATATTGTGAAAACGAGAAATTAGCATTTAGTTGAAACAATACATTCATTCGATTCTTTTACAACATTTTCGAACATTTTTCCGATAATAGGTAGCTGAATTTTTGAAATTTCTTGAGAGATCCGAGTTTTCAGGTCAGATCTCGTAGACGTGTTTCCTAAAGGCGGTTCTTAAGGTACCACCACAAAAATAATCCGGAGCGGTCAAAGCTGGCGACCGCGGCAGCCAAGCGAAATCCGTACGACGCGACAACATGCGGTTACCAGACGTTTCAATACTGCTAGCGTTTCCGCCGAACAGTGACCGGTTGCGCTTTCTCGTTTTGAAACCATGTTCGGCCCAACGAGAAGCAAACACAAATGTATCATCTCGATGTAGCTCGTTTCGTTGATAGTACCAACGAAAAAATAATGTCTCACTGTTACGTTCCACGCAAAACGCGCGCTTTCTCGTTATAGGATGCGATAATAACAACGAATCTCCCGATAAACGTGGAGCACGCGGTTTGCTAGCAGTGTTATTAGGAAAAAATTTGAGTCACCCTACATATCGGAAAAGCCTTAATTATCCGTTTCCCGGAATACGTTATTTTGTTAATTCTCGTTCGTACCGCGCAAACAGATTATTTTACCTTACAAAAAATATAAATCGATAATAATTATTCTTTTAAAAAGTCTTCTCGGGTTTTTTCCCCTGTTCGTCTCGTCTGCGTAAGTAACCCGGCAAAGATGAAAAACTTTTTTAGTTTTCACTGGAATGCCACGTGTTTAATAACTAAAACGATTTTTTTTTAAAAAATATAAATACATCGTATATAATGGAAATCGAATTAGACATTATTAATGGTAATCGCGTAAAGTTTTCCAAACCCTCCCGCGAAAACGTAATAAATAGACCGACTTTATAATTAACTATTTGGACAATATTCGACGCACATCGTTATATATAAAGGTAAAATTACAACTACCACAGCATCATGCAACGTACATACACACACACACACACATATATATGACAGCGTATACATATGACTATTTCTAAGAGAGTAAACAAATCGTGCGGAATACAAAGTCTTTGGCTTATCGAATGACGTGATTTGTAAGGTCATACGTAAACGGCCGAAGAGTTTTACACGTTTCGCTGATTGAGGGACCACCCTCTAAAATCTGAAGTTTCCTATTACCTGTATATATACGTATTAATATATATATACACATTAATATGTGCACTTCCTGATGGCATGAGGAGCCCTTTAAACCGCAAACTAATTTGTTTATTCTAGTAGTTTCGTACGAAGCCTCGAACTTTCGCTATCCTCCCCTCGCGAAGCTATTTATGGTCTGATACTTTTCCGTACGCGTTTGTCACAATAGAGAGAAAATATATACGTAGTTCCGCGCTCGCAGTTAAATGGGTGACATATCGGCTATTAAAGGTTACAAATTTTGTTTGTCTCGGCTTAATTGCATTTTGTACGTTCAACACGTTTTCCGAGTATAAATCAAACTCGGATGTGTGTCGTGTCACGATTCATGATCCACGATTCCGGCAGTCTCATTCCGTTGACACATTGACGTCGTTCCGATCTTAAATACGGCATACATATCCATATGTAGGTGTAATTAACCTAAAACACTAACAGATTAAACGAGTACTCTTAACAACTTCGTAAATAGTCGAAAAAAATTCAAATTATAGTGAATGAACTTCGATCAATATGTGTCGCGACAATAGCAACGATTCTAAGGGCTTGGACGAATACGAACGCTTTCTATTTATTCCCGTGCAGACTTGTGAACATGAGACACGTAGAAAATGACGATAACCGTTTCAATATCTACTACGATCTTATTTAATCCAGTCCGCTCTTGGATTTCATCGAATTCATCTAGTCGTTCTATTAGTATTGTATCTTCTCTACTTGCATCGATCGACACGCTACATTCCATTTTATTACCTTTGATAATCGTTCCTTCAATTTTCTTGCAATAGCCAAACGTTTTCGTCGTCTATTTTCTAAGCACCGTTCTGAAAGCAATCTATTCGATTCGATGTAGTCTATTTTTTTTCCGTGTCCAGTTCTATTTATAAATCGATTTTAAAATAATATTAAAAAAAAAAACACATGATATTGACGTTATGGTAAAATAATTATCTCTGATCAATAAATTATAATGTCACTGGAAAAGTTGAATTTCTCGCTTTAAAATGTAAATCTTCGAAAAAAGTAGACAATTCGTCGTTAAAGTTATTCAAGAAGAAAAAGGGTATAGTTGTATTCAATTTTAACTTAAGAAAACAAAAAGCCGTAGCGAAGTTAAAAATATAATTTCGTTATAAATTTAATCTATACCTTAACGCATAAGTAAAGTAACAACAAATTTCGTCGACTGGAAATAAAAAATAAAAAAAGAATATATATGCTCGATTTAAGTTATTATACGTAATATAAATAATGAAATGAAATTTTCGGTATTCTAAGGATTTATACATTATTAAATTTACCAATTCGGCCAGACACGAGAAATGCAGGAATAATTAAAATACGTTTAACCGGTATAGATACGACTTAACGACCAGATTAACGAGGTCTACTTATTCTTAACACGAGTGTACTGCAGCTTACTAAATGAAACGACAACACCATTTTCAGAAAATAATTTTTCATTTTTTTTTTCTCTAGCCTAGTTTTCGCCTATTGGCCAGTGTAACTTTCGGCGGATTATTTTATAAATTATAAGTTTACCTGGATAAAAAAAGAATGTGTAGAGAAGTTGAAGAGTTAAAATCAAAACATAATAGTTTCAACAAACTAAAATATATGTCCACGCAGAAACACGTCTAATCGATACTGACGGTAATGTAAAATTACACGAATTTAAGGAATTTATGTAAACGAGTTATTTGGCATAGTAAATGAGACTAGAAAAAAGTGAAAAAGGTGAATGGCAGATCGGGACCGACCCGACATTAATTACCGAATCGAAAATAAGAAAACGTAGTAAAGCCCCTTGCCAAGACAATATTCCATCGGATAGTGTTTGAAACACTAAATGCGCAAAAGTGTAAGAAAATTAGGAACACTATACAATAAATATGAAACTGACAACGATCTACTTTCATACCAGAAACACGAAGCCAAAAAAATCTAACGACTTCAGATCAATCGGTCTAATGAGCGCGTTGCCGAATTATTCTTGAAATAAAAAGTCATAAAGAAGATATACAGATAATACCTAACCTATATTGGTAACAAATGACAGCAGTTAAGGTTCAGCATCCTTTAGTTGAAAAAATTCTCACCCAGGCAGCATCTTATAAAGAAGAAATAATTGTGATGTGGATAGGAAGTCGGACTGAACACAATGTTCGATAAAGCAGCTGAAGAATCCGCCATCCTAAGCTCCAAACGTACCAATTCCAGCAAAATATTTCACGGATCTGGCACGCAGGCAACTGCAGTGTCAAACAGTGGCAAGATTTTCATGTCTACCGCAGTTCACTACGGATCGGAAGAAGGCAACCTGGTCGGAACATTCCAATAGAAAATATGAAGTCGCTCTGTTCCGGACACACACTTCTTACACACAAGTATTTCTTTCTAGGCCAGAGTGCACAGTTATGCTAGCCATGTAACATACCCCTTACTATTCCTCACATTCTCCTATCGTGTCCTTTGTACTCACCTCACAGTCTTACTGCTGGACTTGCATAATCCTACAGTATTCACTATCTGCTGAATCTAAAAACTCTCCTTACTTTATTCAACCTTCTCCCCCTTAATCGAACTATCCTTCCGTGCCACTGGCCTTAGAAACACTATAAGGCGCGTTAAATAAAATAAAAAAAAAATGGCAGAGGAAAAATGCCCAATTAAGTGCGCAGTCCGATAAGGATGTCAACTATCTCCTCGTCTGTTTAATATTTCGAAGAAATGACAAAGCATCGAACGTTCGAAAAAGCTATGATCAAAATAAACATATGTCGGATACGCCGATGAAAAGTTCCTTATCTCAGATACTGCAGGTAAGCTACAGAGCTTAGTCACAAAATTAATGAAAAACCATTAGTTATAAAAATAGATGGAGTACCGTTACAACGGTTCTCAAAATTGAAATATCTACGTGTAGAAATAACAGATAAGGGAAGAGATGACGAAGTAAATCAAGATAAGAATCGGTATGGCACGAAGAGCGTTTAATAATTTGGAATACTTCACGATAGAGGATTGCTTTCATGTTACCTGTATGGTCTGTTGAATGGAAACGTTCTCAAAAAAAAAAAAAAAAGTACAGAGAAGAAGCTACAAGCGCTTGAAATGTGGACGACAATACGTACGATAAAATAAACGGATACGATAACAAATGCGGAAGTGGTCGCACTGGTTTTATCGCCGTCCTTGAAGAACAATAAGGAAGCGTACATAAAGCGAAGAATACAGATCGATCCCATCTTTATAGATTGACCGCCGACGGCAAAATACTGGCTGGTAAGGTGCGCCATCTTAAAAGAAAACGGCTAACTATATTAGACTGTTCGAATATGAGATAACAGCTTTCGTAGATAATTAGATTCATTAAATTTTAAATTTCTAATTTCGTATCGTTAATTATATGTCTAAACAAAAGTTTTATTCGTATGTATACTCGATGTACCTTCAGTTATGGCGAAGCTAACTAAATAAATAATGTATATATGTATGTGTTTGTATAAATTAATACTTAATACATTTAAAATCGACTTTAAATACATGTACCGGTTAATTAATTTAATTATATATTCGCGCCAGTTTAAAAAATTAAAATGAGCCATTTGCAAAAGTTATTCGTCGATCTTATCGAGCAGACTTCTCGAACGACGAAGCGAAGATTAAGGAAAATCCAATCGTCTAGTTCAACCTGTGTAGACTGACACAAATCCATTGCTCGGTTTGCAACCTAAACGTCGGATTGAACGTTTTAATAAGGTGAAAAGTCCGTTTTTCCGACTAGTCGATTTAAAAGCTGCTAATTCTACGAAAATCTTATCGGTGTACATCGCGTTAATTCTTAACACTACGATTAATACGACGCTCTATAATGGTAGTATTAATGTAGTGGCAATGGTATTCAGTAGTACTCTAGTAATACACTAATAATAGTGTTAGTATTACTGGTGATGGTGTTAGTAGTCGGGACTCATTCATAGCTCGTTGAATTTTACTATATCATTTTATACCTTATTCGGTTTATGCCTATTCTTTCATGCAGAAATATTCTGCTCGAGACATTCTCTGCAACTCGTTTTCTATACATATATACTTATAAGTTATATATATATATATATGTTTATATATATATATGTATATATATATATGTATGAAAGTGTACCTATATATGTATATCCTGCATAACGTTTAGAGTTCTCACCGTGATTACGCTTAATTTCGCATTTTGCTGATGTTCTTTTGCTAATTCTTCAACTATATACCATCACTTATTACGACGATTGCTCATTCTCTATCTCGGATGTCTGCGTACCACCAATTTTCAAGCAGCAACTTTTAATCTTCTCGAATGAACGACTTTGCATTACCATCATCACCATCATCACCTGTTGAATATTAATCACTTGCGTTAGAGCTTTCACATCGCCCGATTTTCAACTCGGCTTCTTTCAATTCCTTATCAAATCCACCAGTGATGATATCGGTATTATATATATATATATATATATATATATATATATATATATATATATGTATGTATGTACAATGTATATAGCTAAATTGATTATATATATTGCGCTTTAACTATTTCAGTTTTCACTTTATCAATCGCAATTTTCTGCTAATCTCGTCGCTTATATATTCTAATCCCTAAACGAAAAACTGAACTCTTTATATTTAATAGAATCCTTTTCTTTAATAAGTAAGTAGCGACGAAAATTGCACTCGGAAATTCGTTAATAAAATTCTTCGAACGAAAATAGCCGTAAAAATGGTCATCTCGGAATTTTTTTTTTAGTTTCGAAAATTTTGTCGCGTTTCGGACTGATCGAAAAGAATTAAAATCATTTACGCGAGAGATTAATAATTTCACATGCGTCGTACCTAGAAATTTAAGTAAAAAATGTATTTTTTAATATCCGATTTTTAAATATAACTACCGCTCTGTTACTCGGCTCTCACCGGTGAAACGTGAGCGATATATTTTACGCTACAAGAAATAATATAGCGAAAACGTACAGTATACGTCAATTCATGATTAACGCCATTACAAAATGTACTTAATATTGACCGCATTATAAAAAATTCACGAAATTCTGGAAGAACTACATTAGAACTGGGGTATTCTATTCGCGTGGATTCCGAATTAGAAAGGAACGAACTGTAACGAAATCGTTGTGACAAATTATCTGAAAGAAGGATTGAAGTTTTAAAACACACTATTCGGCGACAGAATACGGAATAGACGATTCCAACTGTAAACCGCGTCAGAAGTTTAAAAAAAAATTGAGGAATAAAACTCGCCCAATAGAAAGACGAAGAAATTACATTAACTGGAAATATAATTATAGTTTTCCTTGATAACACATACTGAAAACAACAACAAATAAAATAAAGTATATATATATATATATATATATATGTGTATATATATATATATATATATATATATATATAGAGGCAATAGTTCCTACACTACCTAAATGTCAATACTGCATTCCGTATAACATCATATGCGCGCGTACATTTCGTTGCACATAATTAAATACCGTTATAGTAGACTACTCCGTATGTTCAAAAAGTCAACTACAATGATCACGATGTGTGTAATACATATTTTATCCACACGAACAGACACCTATTGGCATAGCAACAATATCGTAGCATTCTGCTCCACGACTCGATTCTTACTACAAATGAAAGTTCTTCATGTTGAAAAAAAAGTTCCTAACCGTAAATGACTACTAAGCTTGCTCGTAAACTAAAAGAAGCCGAGGGCCATGACAAACCGTGGGGCTTGCTAAAACGGTCAGCAATCAGTCGACGAGAATCGATCATGCGACGCAACGTACTCTATCAACTTTCGAGTTTGTGAGGTTTTACTTTTTTGTGTGTTTTAGAAACGTCGCATATTGCAGCAAATGTCAGCTCCGATACGTTTTTAAACGTATCATATCATCTATTTTAGAGGGGGTCATTGCGTGATCCAATCGCAATCGGTTAACGTGTACTACGGTAATATGACGCTGCATTAGGAATTTATATAATAAGAAAAAACGCAAAAATCAACGAGGTTTTTTTTTGGCCAGCTTGCGCCATTTCTGGCCAGTTTAAACCTTTATCTAGTTCGTATATTTTAAATCTCAACACCACTACGTTTTTGATAAATTTATATAAACCGATTATAACAGACGAAAATGGGTCAGAAACAATTAATTTTATAATCACAGGTAATGTGTGGCACTTTTCTAAAATATTAGAGAACAATTCATCTCTATGCTAAATTTCGGACGCACCAAATTTGATGCTCAATAAAGTCGTCAACATGGCACGTGTCACATGTACCATCAGAAATTATGCTTAATTTAGCAAGACGTGAATGAAATTGATTATGCCCGGTAGTTGATGTATCTATTAGTACAGATTGTTTAATCTTTGGTAAAATATCAGTCTATTTCCATTTAATATTCTCGTAAGGGACACTTGATAAATTATCACTCGTTAATTCATCGACCACCTCGTTTCCAGTAATACCATAATGAGAAGGGACCCGCTTAAACTTTACTCTGGATCCACGATTATAAAGCTGAATAACACGATGTCTCACATCGAATTCTAACTTGCACATTTTGAATTCTAGGAATCGGAGATGATTATTCTTTGTCCTCGCATCTTTAACTAGGTGCAAAGCTTTGTAAATGGCAAACAATTCTACTGGAAATAAGGAACCTGCAAAGCAAAATCTATATACTTTCGATATGCCTTTTTTCAGGTAATATAAAGCCGAAGTATAATTTCCACGTATTTTTTCGTCCGACCCATCTGTAAATATAATTTCGTAGTGGATAAATTTTGCATTAATTGCTTGAATAAATGCAGCATTAACAACGTCAAAAGGCACAGTTTTAGCAATAGTATTATCAAATGAAATTAAGTCAACGTCTAACAAGAAAAATGAATCCTGAACATAGAATCGGTAGAAAGGATGAGAATCATTTTGGATAATTTCAAATTATTTTCAATTTATTATGGCTGGAAAGAACAGGTTGCAGACTTTTATTTGACCAGTATCCGTTGTGCCGCAGTCCCAATAAGCATGGAATTAGTTTATTAATCCCACGGGCTTCTCTCACATTCACTTTTAGATAAAACTTGTTCGCTGTAACTTCTGCCTAAGTTTTAAAGGAGGTTCAGCCATCTCAGCATAAGGGTGATTTGGTAGATGGTGGAATATGCTAAGAAATAATGGAATAATAACTAAAATTATGAAATAATAAATCAAATTATAAAATGTAGAATATTCAAATTATAAACTGTGTAATATTTGCGAAATATTAACTTGAATTATAGAATGTGGAATATTAACTGAAATTTATAATGTGGAATATTAACTCGAATTACGAAATGCGTAATAATTAACTCGAAATATAGAATGTTGAATATTTACTCAAATTATAGAATGTGAAATATTAACTCAAATTGTAGAATGTGTAATATTGACTGAAATTATGAAATGTGGAACATTGATTTAAATATATTAAAGAATATTAAAATTATAAAATGTGTAAAATTAACTCGAATTATAGAACGTGGAGTATTAACTCAAATTTAAAAATGTGGAAATTATTAACTCAAATTATAAAATGTTGAATATTAACTGAAATTATAGAATGTAGAATATTGACTGAAATTATGAAATGTGGAACATTAATTTAAATTATTAAAGAATGAAAAAAATAAGATACAGAGCAATTGCGTATTGTCACAGTTAATAAAAGACACGAAATATACAACATAATCCAGTTTAAATATATTGAATAGGAGAAAATGGAGTGATTGAACGATATTTTAACATTGAAATTTCTGCTAAAAAATTGAGGAGAACCAGATATTTCAGGAGGGCGGTTATTTATGTGTACCGTTAATCTGTTGTATAGTATCGATAATAATGAATCTAGGCGAGTGTAAAGATGTACAACAAATTACGTTACTACAAGTAGGTAACTAGTTCATTCGCGGTTGTATAGGCGTTTGCACTTATTTCATATTGTGTCACACACACATACATATATATATATATATATATATATATATACATATATATATAAATGTTATCTATATAGTATGTGTGAATGAATACATACCGAAAATAACAAGACCAACAACAACGTTGAATGGACATTTATCGTTTTTCGTGATGATCATTAGTCCTTTCAATTCCGTTTATGTATAACTTTATTTTGTTCTAATCAGTCGTTGGCAATTTTGCAAATAACAAGACATTTCGTTGTTCTATTGAATCGTCTATATTATTACTATTATTATTATTAAATGATTTTTTTGTTACATTAATCAATATGTTGGTTTTTTTTTGGTTAATGAAGGAATGGATGATGTCTTGTTTGAGCATGTATCCCATAGGACAAATTTCTTTCAATTATTTTGCTATGCCGACGATACTGTGCTGACGATGGGTTCTAGATATCCAGAATTATTACGACGCTCCATTCAAATTGCGACGTTGGCAATATAAATTAATAGTAAATAACGGCAAAATGATATATGTAATCTATACAAACCGAGAAGCGGTAAACTGGTATCAATATCAATTGGGTATGACCCAGAACAGAAGACGGATGGTTTGGATTTTTGAATAACCCAAAAACTATCAGCTAAAATTTTTTAATAAAGTAATATTTAAAAATAGAAAAATAAGTGATTAATATACAATCATCTGTGGAACACAATATTGTTCAGATGATCGCCACTTGCAACGATACGTTCATTCAGTATATTTACAAAATTTTCGTACACTTTTCCGAGTAAGTTTTCAGGTTTTCCAGATTTCTCGAATGTGTTTAGTAAACGCGTTTTTAAGCTATCCCTGCAAAAAGAATGTGGAGCGATCAAATCTGGCGATCGTGGCGTCCAAGCGAAATGCATGCGACCAACTGGCTGTGTGACGGCTTCTGTTTTATTGAATTCGGATTAGATTCGAACCGGTAGCGGCAGTTCTGTTTGTTTACGAATCCATATAGTTGAAAATGAGTTCATCGCTCGTCAAAAGATGATTTAAATCGATTTCGTCGTCTTCGATTTTCTTTTTTCAGTATCGTTTCAGCAAAATGTTTTACTTTATAAGGATGAAGTTTCATGTCTTCCAGTAATATACAGCGAACAGATTCCCTAGACAGGTTTAAAGAAGCAGCATGACGACCAGCAGAGCGTCCGGGACTCCGAATTCGATGGATGTTTGTGGCGGTACGAACCGTTTTTCTTTTTGTCCATGACATTTTTTATCCGGGTTGCAGAAGCTGTCTATCGAATGTTTTCAAGCCACCTTAAAATTCTATTACGAGATGGTACCGTTCCACTTGAATTCTTTTCGAAACTCTTTTTGCACTGTCACGTTCCACGCTAAAGGATAAACAAGGGAAACTAGACAAAAACGAATCTTTCATGTGTACAATAAACGTAGAGTCTGCGTAGTAACAGTATTATCAGCTGCGCTATCCAAAAAACAAAAGCATTACGCATAGATTATTCCCTTTATTTTAGTTTCATATAAACAATCAAATGAATCGTGTACGATATCATTACTAGAATTAGTAGTAGTACTTTAATTAATTTCTTAATTATTTATTTATTCGTATTTTATTTTATTTGTTTATTCGTATTCGATTTGTATTTTTATTTTATATTTCTTCTATTTGAAATGTAGTGGTGTATTTGAAATTAAAATAAATTTGATTTGATTTGATTAGTGTTATTATTAATATCGTTATTGCGATTTGTCGTTACTATTGTTGCGCTGGAGTCGTCGTTACCGTTAAGGCTGTTGTCGTTTTTATGCGACGAGATGATATCGTTCTTAATATTTGATACGAAAATCATCGCGGTTCATCTTCGATCAGTTTCTCGTTTCGAACGAATTAAACGTGAAACGTGAGTAGGGAACAGAAAAATGGTATTATCGATATAATGTAATTTTAAACGTCAGCCGCATTTGGATAAGTTCCAAATAATCAAAAGACGATAATATATGTATATACATATAAAATAAATATAGACGATATAGACGACGATATATAGACGATGATAACTTTCGATAATCGATCGAATTCCGAATGCTTGGTCGGTCACACGCGCAGGTATTCTTTTGTCTTGCTAAAAACCGATATACACTACCGCCGTCTGAATTGGATAGGACTTTGTCTGCCCACGATAACTCGCTCTCTATATATAACGAATAGACGTATATCGAACATTATTCGATTATATATATATATATATATTAATATACAATACCCAGACGACCTGAAACGAACATCGTTATGCGGGTGGTATGCGATATAAATCCCCAATTCTGGTCGTCCTTGTCCTTTTCTATCGCGTATCGAAAACGACGCTAGGTTTCCAATCACGAGCCTATACACCTTAACAGACTGAAAGCAACAGGTGAGTTCGATTCCCTCCACCCCCGTTAATCTATTTTGAAAAAAAGAGATCATCGTCAAGTAATAAGCTTCAGACACGAACGGCACCCTTCGATATTCTACACACACTATTCGACTATATTTTATACCTTCCGTTCGATGTCAGGATTTTACGCATCTCCATCGAACGTTCTTATTTTAATCCGTTATTTACGTGAAGGGGTGGTTGAAGTGAAAGGTAATTTATTTAAAAAAAAAAGGAAGTGCATTATCCACGGGTTCTCAGATTAAATCGTTATATATATATATATAAGTATTATTCTTTATCATATTGCTAACGGTCTTTCGTGGTTGATCGGTTGTTAGATGACGATCGATTTAAATGAAGATAACCCGGGTTTTTCATATAATGAAGTCATTTCTTTCTCCGACACAAATAATACAAAATAAGATATTACCGTGCTCGGTGATACGTAACCACGATTCACCAAGATCGTAAAATAAAACTCGCAAAGGATTAAATCGTAATTGTCATTCGAACGTACGCTGTCAAACTTTTTTCAATTAAATAATTTACTTGTTAAATTTATTATGTAAATTAATTTTTATTTTTAAATTGATACCGGAGTTCTCTTCTGCACCGCCGTTTCAGTTTCAACGGAAGAGACTGACCCTTAAAACTTGTCCTAATTATTCTCACGTACACTCGCATTTACCCAGATTATATATAGATTAGGTTAGGTTAGGTTAGGATCGCTACAATTACTCTCGCATGCGTTAGGATTATAAGTTCGACATAAGATTATTTATATTATTGTTTTACATTTACAAAATACACGCTATTAGTAGAGAATCATATGCAGAATACGTACAGTTGAAATCTGCAATAATTATCCATTTACATAACTAGGTATGTTGATGTTACACGTACCGAACACAAACACATATGCGGCTACGCACAGAACACAAACACATATGCAGCTACGCACAGAACACAAACACGTATGCAGCTACGCACAGACACACGATATATGTGAACGGATATTTTGAAACCTACGACGAAGTATGAGGAAACTACATTTTTGGAAATTTTGAGCGGTTAGTTTTGTTTATCGATTTTTAGATTAATTTCCCTGATGTGTGTTACGGTTTTTGTAGTTTGAGCATTCGAAAGTAATATTATCGTTTCCCTTAACTCTCAGGAACATTTATCATTTTTGCTCAAGCCAAAACCACGGAAGTACTCGGCATATTTTCTCATGCCAATTCTACCATCCTTCCCTCTGAGTATGTTCCTTGTCCAGGTCCACTTCAATTTGGTCATCTGCTTACAAAGTCCGGTCTTCTTCCGTATTCAAGTATTTCGCTTACATTTAATATTAATCTTTCCTGCGTTGTTTGTGTCCTTATTTTAATATTTGTTTTTGTGTGAAAGTCCATATTTATTCCACAAAACCGGTCCGAGATCCGAACCTTACCGACGCCGAAGTTATTTCTAACGCTTACGATATATTTTTAATATCGCCGGTTAACAGTCCGATTTTTGATAAGTAACTAGGTATTGAGATAATTACGTTGAAACTAAAATTAATGCTTATATTTTAACTTGCTAGGGTGTACAATGATGATGAAAGCCTCAACATAATAGAAAACCAGTTATAAGGCCACTATGGTTTTTAACCATGGCTTTTTGGTTGTTTCTTAAGTACATCTGAAAAAAAAAAAAAAAAAAGTATAACTGGACATAGTAGTTGTTAAAAATGATGCTTCTATATTGAAAGAGATAACGATAGAATTATTATTATTATTAATTATTATTTTGTCATAGATTATCGAGATTTTATGTTTTCTGAATATAAGTTAATTTTAGCGACCTTCATTGGATGAGTATGATATTTCGACTTACACATATATATTATCTAAACCGAGATATAAGATAACAGCGTATATACTTTTAAAAAATACCCCCCCCCCCTTTGTATTATCCTGATTCGTCAAATAATCCGATACCAGATAGTGAACGTTTAAAAGAAAAAAAATCGTAATTTAATTCACAGCTTTTAATGCCCGTTCACTACTTTCGTGCATATGCTATAGTCCATGAATTCTTTCTCCGTTAAAACAGTCCACTGATATTAATGTTACTCCATTTCTCGATGTTTTTTTATCCGTATTTTTTATATATATATATTTAATGAGCCTTTTTTGTAATACATTATTATTTGAAACATTTTCAGTCCACGAAATTTTCAAATAGCCTTCTTAGAAGCCACACATTTCTATGGTAAACAGCATAATCAACAAATCAACAAGATATAGATAAAATTTATTCCAGGACAATTAAACGAAATAGCCGGAAAGTAAAACTTCCCGTCTAATATAAAAAATTGATTAAATTTGTAATATACTCTTAAAACTGTTTCTTCATCAAAATTTACCATCGAATTTACAAAAAATTATTTTTTTCTATTTCATTCATTATTTCTATTTTTTTATTTTTTTTACAATATTTTTCTGTTCAAAAATTTTAAAATATATAATAATAATAACATCTTGGAAAATTTCTCCAAGTTATTACATTTTTCGTTATTTAGACGATTATAAAATTTTTTGTTTTGGCTCTTCTACGATATTTCTCCAGTAATAATTAAATTAGTCGCATTTGAAATTATCAACGGAACGTTGTCAACTTGTAAGAAAAGTAAGTTTCGCGATAATAAATCGCTGATTTTCATCCCGGCTACATTCGATTTTCTATGTTTCGTTCTTCAATGTGTGTCTTTTGTGCAAGGAATATCACATTTAATTTCCGCGCGAGTTCGGACAAAATAAGTCCAATATTTCCATCTTGCATAGTCAGTCCTTCAATATTAACTGATATTATTGTTACATTTAGTTTTGACACTGAAAATGCACCTTTTCTTTGCTCATGGTTAGTGGAATTATTTTATACATAGTTATCTCACTGTTTCCAGCGACACCGCCCAGAGGTTCCTACTCGCCATCATATATATATATATATATATATATGTTTAGGCGGTGTAGTTGTTAGAGTGCTCGACTATCAACTACGGTCGGGGGTTTGAAACCAACACGCGACATAGAAAATTTTTCATTTAATTCGTAATTATCACGGAGAAGACAGTGGCCCCACATTCTATATAACATCATATGCGCGCGCACCTGCGTCGCATATAAATAGTACCTTGAATGCTAGCTAATTTTGTGCATAAAAATAAACGTACAATAGCTAGTCACGACGTTCGGCAATGAACTATAGGACGACGATTATAAATATGCTGCTGTCCCTATTGTAAAACCCTATAAAAACTGACCCCAAACACTCGGACATACAGAAGGCGTTTGAGTACCTTGAAATATTAAATAGAGCCGCTTACATTAAACACGGTCGGAATTAACAGAGTCAACCAGTTCGCAGCGGTCAATATCGATGTAGTTTTCCACAAAGAATGCGGCGTTCTACACATTTGCAAATTGATTTATACATACATACATATATATATATATATACTACACACTATAACTGGGCAATCAGGTGGCTGTCAAGCAGTTAGTTTATGGAAGCTGACGTTTGATGATAAAAAACTCGATAATTTGTTATGAAGAAATTTTACGGCCGAAGGATTTTGACGTTTTTCCAAAACCTGGTTAAATAAAGTTGAGCACTTTTGTTGACCTTTTTGGGGAAGAAACAATGTCAAAATAAGTCACGGTTTGTATGGGCATATTTGAGACATACCAGGGTGCTGATATTAAATCTCCGTATAATATGTACGCTACTCAATTTTTTGACTAGTATACGTCTACATCGGTTTTAGAACACTGCATTATATATTAGCAGTTTATGCTTGATCTTCTGCTTGTTAACCAATGCAATTTTCTCAGTTTAGTGTTTCCTCCATGTTAGTTGTTTATCCAAGTTCAAACCCAAATATGAAACTACCTTGGTCAGGGTAAAAGTTTTACCGTTGAAGGGATAACGTTGACAGGATATTACAAATATTATACGAACAGTATTATCTCTATTTATTTTGATGCGCTATTTGGTACAGCATTTTTCGACAATATTTAACGCAATCGGCAATAACACTATAATGTCATCAAGGTGAGATGTTGAAATAACTGTATCAACATCGCAACTTCAACTTTCTGAAGAAAATTCAGCAGATATGAACGTTGAATATTGTTTCGATACTTCTTCTGAAAGAGTCGTTCTTCAGTATACGATTTTAATAACATGTATAAAGATCGGAGGAGATGGATTTGGCTGTATATTTGACGGTTCTACATCGTTATTCACGGGAACGTAACTTTACGTTTTGGTTTGTTTATTCACACTTACAGCACACTGACTTTTCTTACGAAAATCTTTTTCGTTTAAAAGCTTCGGTTTTTTTTCTTTACATACACGGATATGTAGATCTGTTTACACAAATTGCATATATATATATATATATATATATATATATATATATATATATATATATATATATAATTATTTTACAACGTTTTAAGTAAATTAAATAATAATAATTTAAAAAAAAAATTAATAAAAATGTTCATAATAGTAGAATACATAGAAAATTATATAGGCACATAGGTCGATCTGCTACAATAACGATATTTGGCATATAGTACAGTATTTGATCATCGAAATAGATATGGGTAAAATCCTGAAATTCCCCGATATAACATAAATAGTAATAATAATAATAATGATGGTAATAAAATACGTGAACATATAATGGCGTTTGAAAAAATTTCAGCTAAAAGTTGTATCGTTAATGCATTATCGGGGAATTTTGTACAGATATCGGAACGGACAAAGTGTATAGCCGTCAACCTTTTTCGTTGTCATTCGAGTTAGTTAGAGTTACAGCTTAACGTCGTAATGAGCCGATTGTGAAAGGTTAGGTTAAAATTGTTTCTCGCCTTTAAGAACCTACGGTCATACATAATGACAATGTCGGTAATATTTATATATATATATATATATATATATATATATATATATATAATAAAACGTTAAATAATAAAATTTAAAAAAATGCTTTAATATTTACCAATTGTTAAAATTATTTAAATGAAAAACTTTCGCTGTAAATATGTAAAGCCGTTTATTAACCGGATGTTTCTGTATGCTCGGACAGTCGTATGGGTGTTTCTGATTTAATTATTATTATCGCGTAATAATAATAAAAGAGAATATGCTAGACGAAGACAGAATTTTTAAAAGCGTTCGATATTTTAATCAGAGCCTTAATATCGTCAAAGTACAAAGCATATCGTACCGATAAACGAACCGGTATTCGGTGTTTTGCTTATTATATATATATATATATATATACATATATATACATTTTTTAAAAATAATTTTGTGTGAATTTTATGCGTATTCTTTTACCGTATGTTATATGGTATGTTTTATTTTTTTGTTTTACATATTTAATTTCTCGTTAATAAAAGTGTAGCCAACTAGTTTTAAGTTTTAATTAAATAAGACGATTTCATAGGTTGGATGCTCCACACCTTTTAGTTTTGGGTATTGTTCCTCTTTAAAAGGTGCCGATCACGACCAAGTCTGTAGATATAAAATTAAATAATTCCTCTCTCTCGAGAGGGAAACAAACTGAGAGTAAAATAATTAAATTGAACACGTTATAAAAAAGGTCCACCACTTTTCTCCATTTTTAAGCAATACGACATAATTAAAACTTATCTTTACCGCTAATAATAATAGTAATAATAATGATGATGGTAAACAATAAGGTACAGAATGAAATAAATATTATACAGAGTAAAACGTCCAAACTTGTTCGGCGAATTACGACAGCTAATTCGGATAAATATCTATAACTAGCCATTTCTAAGGAAACTTAACAATCGCCTAATTTGCAATCTGCCGTAAACACAGTCGACTACTTTAAAGCATAGCTAACGTGCATGTAGCGTAGTAAATGGGTCATAGCGTTCTCATCCTGACGTACAAAACTGCTCGATTCGCTATAGCAGCGATAATTACAGAGAATAATTCACTTCGACTTATAGTTTAATCGTATTCCTCATTAATTGGCTCGCTGTTTTTTTTTACTTATAAGTATATGATATATATGATATATATATATATATATATATATATATATATATATATATATATATATATATAATGTACTGATAGATTAAACAATGTGTTTTTTGTTTCATTTTTTTTTTAAACTACCTTCCATTACATGTCACTATTATTATTATTATTATTATTATTTGTTGCTAACAATACGTACCGGATGTAATAAATCTCTGCGCATATATACGTTTATCCAGATTATACTGTGTAGTCGCTTAGTAGCAATAGAAGTCGATTCTAGGTAATCGTAAGCGTGTTCGGAATTTTTCCATTCGGAAAATTTATAATTTTTCCATCACTGACAGCAATTTAACTTAATGAATTTCTATCGGGCTCTACATCCGCATGCGATGTCAGAGTTACGAATAATTTCTCATCCGCCCATCGTCAGACTCCAATTATTCCCGAGCAGATGAAGCGTCTGTAGTAATTGGTAATTAAAAAATATCTTAAAATAAATCACGCGCGAATGAAATTTTTCTTTTAAAAATTAAATAAAGAGAAAATTTAGTTGCAAAGGTCATTCTTTTTCAGAAAAATTTGATATCATTATCTAATGGAAACCCTTCGATTGACAATCATCGATGTTTATAATCCTTATTGGTGGAGGTACGTTTCACGGACCGCAGCCTTAACCGGAACGGGGTATGTCCACAGAGGGTGAATAGTGGAACGACCTACAGATATGTGGGTTAGCTGCGAATAAGACGTAATAAGCAGTCGCGGAGCAAAAGGTCAAATCGCAGAAAGTCATTGGCAGACTATTCCAATGGCGACGGGGCAATGAGACAAGAGCATGTACATAAATAATTCGCGATCATTGTATTGTATTTAATTATTTTAAATTTTGGTTTTTAATTTATAAAGTCGCAGTTTTGGATTAGTAACGCTTTACTTTATGTCTATTACCAAATAATCGCAATTTTTAAATTTTTGGTATACGGCTAAGTGAACTTCAATATCTTAACAGTATATTAATTTACCGATTTAGACAAGGTAGTAGAAATTTCCTAATTGAATAAATTCACATTGTAAGTAGTTACAATTAGTACTTTAGGTTTAAAAATTACTTTTTTAATTATATTAAGTCGGGTATGTTATATTATGTATATGTATATAATGAACGTCTCCCATCAACTATGTTAATGATGTTTTACCATTTTTTACTAGTTCGTAAATAGTTATTTCAATTTATGTCGATGTTATTTTATAAAGAAAATCTATAATTACACTATAATTATTCGTAAGTGCAAGCGTGAACACGTTGGATAGAAATATTACTGGTCGATTCGTCGTGTATGTTTCACGAAATTATTTATTTCAGATGATAATAACTGTGTCGTGCAATTATAAGAGAGATTTGGAGTCGACGGCAACCTCATGGAATGCGATGCGCACCACAAAGTTCACAAGTTAATTTCGTAGTCTCATCACTCCTACTCCAGAATCTGCCTGCTCGTTGCGCCCCTGCTAAACTGAGCAATCTGGTGGAAGTGTGGGTGAAATTCCAAAGGGAATTCGATGATGTACGGAGAGTATTAAGTGCAACCTAAAAAAAGCCCTTCTCAAACTGGATAGTTACCTATCCTATTGACGGCGGCGAATTCTCCTAATAGATATGAACGACGGTGTTCTACAACCTGTGTTAAATAAGGCTACATGGTATATGTACCAACGTCAAACCCCGAGTGGAAACGTCGATTGGTTCATTAAAAACCGGTCGCAACTACAACAAATATGACACAAAATTCGGGTATTATCCGGCCAGATAAAATAAAACTGTGGAAATTAAACAATCAATAGCAGACAACGTAGGATTTCTTATGTTGACACCGGATGGGATAAATTATGTTTAGAACGAATTAAGCAAGAACGTCACAACGACTGCCGGGGAAGTTTTCCGAACTAATAAACAAGGATGCAAACGTCATAATAATCTAAGCTGGATGAAGTCTCCAAAGCAATTAGTGAAATAAAAACCTCAAAATATCCGAGGCCAGATGACATCTCCATTGATTTCTGAAAGATTCCGCAAATAAAAGACACTACTGTAACCCAGTTAACGGAGTATCTCAATGCAGTGGTTCACACAAGGTGTACTGCCAGAATTTTTACACTACGCTTGATGATGGAACGGCACAGAGAAAATGGGGAACTATTTGGTTTTTATATGGAGTAAGCATTTGACCGCATTCCTCATAACTTAATTTGGTTTTCTCTGAGAGAGCATGGAATTCCGGAAGTACTGATAAAATGAGTTCAAATACTCTATAGATAGCAGAAGTTAGAGTTCAAGGAACTGAATCCGAAAATACTGCTGTTAAAAAAATAGTTCGCCATGGGTGCATACTTTCGCCCTTGCCGTTTAATACACGAGTCAATATTTAAGGAAGCTTTTGATGAAAATAAAATCAAAGTAAACGGCTGAACTATTAATAATATACGGTATGAATATGACGGTTTTTTTTTGTAGCAAATAACCAGGATGAGTTAGAGAAAATGAAGATAAACTTGCTACCGCAGTGAAGCTTTCGGACTCTCGATCAATTAAAACAAAAAAGAAACCAAGAAAATTCTCGATATATACACAGCTGGAGCAGGTTTCAACTATCAAATACTTAAGCACGAATCGTGAGGGGATAATTGTAAATGAAAAAATTAAGTACGATCGAGAATAGAGCAGTCGAGGAAAATGATTACAAAAATTAAGAACGTGCTGGTTAGAAAAAAAATCAATTTAAACTTACGTTTAAGAATAGAAAAATGATATGTCTTTTTAGTTTTGCTGTATGGCTGCGAAAATGGGGATGAAGAAGACTCTATAGATATGTAACAACCAGGGTCAGATGAGCAGTAAGTGAAAGTGAGAACTATTCTAAGTAGGTGTAGCCTATACCCTGGACACTTCTGGATGCAGACGAAGTTTCTTTCAGCGAAAATTCAAAGGATGTGCTGCAAACCAGAAAACAAAAATATAGGTAGACAGATTAAGAAAGTGTGTCTTTAAAGTAAACGTGAAGAAAACAGTACATAACTACTGATAATAATACAATTGGGTTTATACAATTATCTGGAGAACAACTACCCGGAAAAACAACTTTAAATATATTAGCTCTTGCGTACGGAATGATAGCGGTGCATCTGAAGCAGTTCGGAATGACTGAAATGGAACGGTGTCATGCCCATTCGGCTGAAGTTAAAAGTTTACAACAATTAGAACATTTGCGCTGTATAGTGGCGTAGCTGTTAACAAATGGTGAAGCACGAGCGCTGCACATGCATGTTAAAATAGTTAATAGACATCCGTTTATCCGACTGAACCAGAAACGAGGAAGTTGCGTCTATCGTAAGAAAATTAAAGCCGACTAAGGTGGTATGGATACGTGCTATAAGCTCGAGAGAATGGCAGTGGTTCACTGGATATCGGTAGCGCATACTTTTCAACTTCCAAGTAAAAGACCAGTAGCAAGACGAAAACCAAGATGAGATAATGTTATAACAACGAATTGTCGAGACGCCGGTATTACTTCCGATGTAGTAAACAACCAAATTGAAATTGAAGGGAAGCAATCCATTTGTATTGCAGACCAAGGGAGATAGAAAATTTTTGGTTCATTAATGGGTTTTATTCTATATAACAAAGTCAAACATCGCGATACATATATATATATAAAAATATGAAATCGCCATTTGTCGTTACGTTTGTTTCTTAGCATTTTGACTAATTATGACTAGTCGATTGTATATTATGCTGATATTTAAGGCACTAAATTATACGCAACTCTGGTGCACACGATCATGATGTTTCAGAGACTAGTGTGACGCTGCCTTATTCGTGATAACTACGAGTTTTACATGATGATGAAAACCTTCACGTCGCAAGCTATGTGATATATATATATGTAGCTATATAATATATGTATGCACATGTCGATGACGTCAGCACCATCAAACTGTCCTACAGCCAACCGACATTCCGCCATAACTGAAGACATAAAAACCAGCCTAGAAATTTATGATAAATTTGTAATAATCGGTTATTTTGTTGAAATATATATAATACAGTACTAATGCATAACGAATATTTTGATAAAAATTTCGGTCGTCAAATCCGTCGAGAAATGTTCGTAACTAATAATTGCGAGAATTTCAATATAACGGTAAACGATTTTATTAAAGCGAATTTTCCGCAAACGGCAGTCGAGGTTAGAGAACTCGAACGAATGATTTATTACGGTGTCAATAGGACGATGTTTGTAATGGCTAACAAAACGCGACTAAAGTCAACGACAGTCACCCAGTCGGTAAGATACATCTGAAATCGAAATATCAGTTACAAGAATAACTGTTGGACAAAATGTTACACACCTCCTAGTAATTTGTAGACAATCTTATGAAAGTAACTTGTAATGTGTATATATATGTGTGTGTGTGTAATGCGTATCAGAAAAGTCGGAAGATAAATATCTATCGTTGACGATATCGTCGTTGTTCGTATAAATATATATACGAACACGATAAGAAGAACAAAAAAAGATGGCACACGCTTCTTTTTTTTAGATACTGATGGTTACATCCTATATATATATATATATATATATATATATATATGTATGTATACATATAATATGATATTGCGGTATGTTGATGTTGAACTTTTGATGTTTTTGTCATGTATCTTCAGCGTCTTTACTCGTCAGACAGGTTAAACTTGGCCCTTATTGACATATACATATATACATATAAAAAATAACCGCGTTATTTTCGTTGTTTGTTGGCTTTAATGCGATCTTAATACGTTTCTAATGACAGGTTCCAGCCCTTTCTGATCGATACCTTCGAACTATGACAACATGTATAGCATATATATATATATATATATATATATATATATATATATATATATATATATATATATATATAGGATAGAGAAAACGTAAAAAAATAAGACGGACTGACGCAGGTAACCGCTCGAACTAATAGCGGCTGTTGGTTATATCGTTTGTTGTACGATTTTCTACATAGTTCATTCCACTAACACACACACACACACACGAGTGTCGGTGGAATGGAAATTTTTCTGGATATCGATTACGAAGTCGTTTAGATGTGTATCGGAACGCGGGCTCTGCCCGAATGATGAACGTTTGTGTCGACCTACCGAACGCCGATAAAAGATATCGTGACGTCTCTGACGGCATCGACGCAAAATACGCGTCCATCAATCATTTTTCCCGAAAAATAAAATAGAAAAAAATCCAATAAGAAAAAAGAATGTACAGTCGATTTCGACAGCTGTAAGGAAAAGAAATATCAGCGGACATTATTCTCGTTTCTAAATTGTATATCCGCCCAGGTTAAAAAAATTATAAATCCGAACTACAAATCGCTTTTTTTTGCCTATATATATATATATATATATATATATATATATATATATATATATATAATTTATTTTTTAAGTACTTACACACATACACACACACAACCGTCCTAAGTGCTATATCCCGTTAGAGTTGTCCTGTAGGAATTTTCCGTTATTTCAGCTGTACTAATCGACCTGGGTAAACGTGTAACCGGAATGAAGAATATTGATTAAGATTACATAGTAATAAAACAAAACTGATGGTAATCGATCCAGGAATACATGATGCTGATAAACGAAGAGACGGATGTGAAACGGTACAAAGTTACGTATATTTGGGAACTCTTAACGAGGATAATGGCGCTACGAATTTTAAAATAAAAAGGCAAATTCGAAATACCACAAGTCGATTAAAACGGTATCGTCAATGCATTAATGATTGAGGGACAAATACAACTCGTCCTCGTGGCAGAGTATCCTCTAAGCGAACGGACATGATCAAGAATGTATTTAGTCCTTAGTTAAACGTAATCGCCAAACTACAGATCGGATACAATGGCGGGAACAAATTAAGAAGTCTTAATAAGGTCACGACATCCCTCAGGGGTGATTAGGACTAAACAAGAAGAATTGAAGTCGTTAGAATTACAATAGTTGAAAATCTATAAATAAGTCTTTCCACCTTCCGGGATTACGAACGTTCAAAAATGAAAAAATTTACACAATAGTAGCACACCTGTGAATAACTAGTACCGGTTACAGAGTATAGGACTTGACTGTAATTATATTAAAAGTTTATCGGAATCAATCAGCCCATGTCAAGGCAAATTAATTGATAACTGAAGAAATCAAAATATTGTAAATGCATTTTTTTTAGTGTTCGTTCGATGAAGCAAAAAAAAAAAAGAAAAAGATTCGTAAATTCAAATTCCTCCGGGTCACCAAATTTTTCATGTTGAAAAGTGTTCCCCTTGATTTCATTATTGGCATTCTTATCTCCAATAATTTGATCAGTTTCTTCATGAAACCATGTCACAACACTGAAATTTTGAGACACGTTCACTCTGTTGGTTTGATTTAACCTCTGTCTTACAATGTATTTCCAACCGTTTCATCTTCTCATGTTTACACTAATCAATATAATAATCAATAGATTTATTGCAATACAAAATTCTATGAATCATGAAGAATTTATATGTGCATAAATATATGACAAGTATCCTTAAAGTTACCTTAGCAGCTAAATATATGGCTTTATAAAACCAAATAAAATAACATTAAAATAAAAAATTAAGAAAAAAACAAAAACTATTAACTGGTATATTAAATTTAGTTTAAAACTTGTATAAAAATAAAACATCGTAACACAGATCTGAACGTATACATTAGAAATCGGCGCATATGCTTATACTAAGTGTAACGCCGCTGAGATCAAGCATAATCCACGATTACCTGAATGAAGTCATTGCCATGATACAATTATCATAAAATTTATTTAAATATGATCATAAATATGAGGAATATTGTAATTTAGTCCATTCTGCAACACCAGTTTTGCATTACTTGGAGTTTTTGTAAGTACTAACGGACACTGAACAACAGACCGGACAAGCGTAAACTAGGTATTAAAGTGGCAGTGTAAACGAATTTCTTGTTTACTGAAGAAAAATGAGAACGGTGACTGAAAATTGGTACAAGTATTCGAATGGCTTTTTTTATACAGCTCTGCATCCAGACAAGAGCCATCGCTTAGTCGGATTGAGTGTAGTATATTATCAATTTGCTAAGAGCAAGTTGCTGGTGAATCATCAACGCCTGCTGTAGATTTTGCTCCGTCTGTGTATGCGTGTGTATGTAGTCATTGTATTTTTGAAGGAAATTTCGTTTATATTTGTAAAACGTGTAGATTTATTGTGCTGTGTGAGAGATAAATCTATTTTTGTTTTGGGAAGAGTCCCAAGGCGTTATCGTCACATTGTAATTCAATGTTGATTTTGGAATGAAGCTTATGTGATATGTTGATAGTGTGTTAAGTAGCTTTGGCATAGGGTCATTTGGAAAATGGGTTTAGGGGGTGCACATTCTTTGATGTATGCAAATGTTTTATTGTAGCTAAGCGGACGGCCTAAATAAAGCTAATTATAATATTTTCTTCAGTAGTATGTAAGTGATCCTGTTTCCTGGATCTCCATATTTGGTTGTATAAATTTAAAAAAAATAGTTTTGCACTTGATGGAAGGTATCTTAACATATTCGGATGTACTGATCTGGACCGAGTGCAGTGTTTGGTGTATGTAGATTGAGCTGAAAGTTTACTTCTGAGATATTAAAGTCGGAGTTGTATGGTGCGCAGCAGAATCTTGTGAGAAATATATTTTCTCTTTTTCAGCAGCCGGTTTTTTGACCATTATTATTATTATTATCATAATCGTTCTTTTCTGGAATCGATTTAAATCGGACGGAACTGTTGGTCGTTCGTGAAGAAAGGACGATCTCGACGTCGAAGATACAAATGAAATACAACGAACGCATTATCGGTGATGGCCGTAATAACACGGTTCGTCGTTCGAGACAAAATCCAAGAGAGAAATATAAATCGATCATATGTAGCGGACGCTGAATATCCCAGAATACGAGGACTTCAATAATTGAACTAGGTCACACTGTTGGAAAAGAAGAGAGTTTCAACTGTGTGAGAACCTAAAGATAAGAATATAAATAATTTAAAACAAAAAACAAACAAAAATTATAGATCGATTACAGAGCGAAGGAGGATTTCGATCCGACGCTTCCTAATCGATTTTTAATTGCCGTCTGTTTCGACGTCGACCGGAATTTACGACTTTTGCCTTTCAATCCAGATAGCAACTGGCCGAGTGGATATTCGGATTTAATTATTCTTTTACGATCGATTTTTTTCCTCCACCCTCGTATTCCTACGTAGAATTTCATAATCATTGTCATATATATATATATATATATATATATATATATATATATATATATATATATATATATATATATATATATATATCATTACAGTTTAATTTGGATACTAATCTAAATTTTTTTAAATAATGTTACTATCTATACAGTTTTGTCGTTATTAATTCATTTCAATAGTGTATTATTATCCTACTGTATAATCGTATAAAATTTATAATTTTCTGTTGAATTTTTTTTTCGTCGGGTACCATGGTACCGCTGCTATGGCGAGAAGTACCCGAAAGTAATTATTGGATATTATATAAAGTTAATCATATCTGTATTTCGGAGAAATTGGAGAACCATTTGTATTGTAATTAGGTTATATCGGTTAAAACTTCTTGTTGTTAATTGTAACTGAAATTTTAAAGATCTCCAAGGAAAAGGATGAGAACGGATAAGATTATTAGTTGTCGGAATAAAATTCCGTAGATCACAAAAGGTTCTATTTGCTTTGTGTTTGATGGGAGCGATTGCAACACATTCGGATGTAGGAGTTAATGGATATGGCTGAATAGTGGCCGATTCATTAGCTGTTTTGCTTGCTAGTTCATGTGTTGGAAAATCTGTATTACTTGGGATCCGTAATAAGATTACGTTAAGAGTAAGGTTACGGTGTAAGATATTCAAGGTTTCTACGGCAACAGGATGTAATTTGGTAGAGTTACAATCGAAGCACATGACAGAAGAGGGAGAATCGGAAAATATTAGAAGATTTTTGTGATTTTCAGTGAGAGCGGTGTGTATAGAGCGAGGTATATTGCGTATAGTTCAGCAGAAAATACCGTCTAATAATCGCAACGATTCAGTTCTAGCGCGGATTGACTATAAATCTTCGGATTTTCCGAACTTAATTTTAAGAAATCAACGGCGAAAATAAATTCATGCACAACATCCTCCAATCGGTGTGTTCAGAGTGCGCATTACTTTATACTACATGCGCTTTCAAAAGATATGCTACCGTGTTTTTCGTCGCTTCTTTCATAAATTTTTTGAAGAAATACTTTCCGAATGATCTTCAATATGACTGGGGGTGAGATAGGTAAACGTAAATAATTAGAACAGTTTTAAAAAATGGTAACAAAAAATCGGAAAAAATTAATTAACTCGATCGGTCTTCACTCCGTCGTAATCGAAATCTTTAACCGACGTCATTATTAGACAAAGACATTCTGTACGGCGTGTTCATGTCCACCGATATGTATCCGTAGTAATGAAATTCAGCAAACAAACAGTGTAAGATGTCCCGCATATTGAGACAGACTTCACGTTGCTCAAACAACGAAAACTACGATTTCGCAAACCATATTGCTGTACCCATTTCTAGGAAGTAAATCTAAAGTTAGCTTTAAAAAGAACAATTTATTTAACTACGACAGCTCCTAATCAAAAATACTTCGTATCATCGCATCTGCACCAAAATATCTATCTAACATAGTCCATAATGACCTAAATATATAACATTTCGATGAAGTTAATTTTTTGTTTTGATAAATTTCAATTTAATATTAACCCACGTGTCCGACGAATGCGTTTATTTACTCTCCCTGACAATCCTACAAGATGATTAATAAAGGGGAGCTGGTGATGTTCCTCCAATAACTTGAAACAGAAATAATTCGGAATATCGATTAAAAATTTAATAATAAGTTTTTTTTTAGGCTAAATCGAATGACCATTCAGCGCAACAACTTTACATCCAGAATCTAATTGCCTCACGGCGGAGACGTTATATTAATTACATTGTTCATCAACGTTGTTTACGGTGTGCTTTGGTGACGATACAATAGGAAAAAATAGGATCGCTGTGACGCCCCCGTTTCAAAATAAGAAGAAGATGGATAGATAGAAATATATATCGATATAGAGAGACAGAGAGAGAGAAAGAGAGAGGGGATAAAATATATATACTGGTTTAAACAGGCATACTAAAAAAGACAGTTTAATCGATAACGAAGAAATTTGAAGTTGCGAATTAATAGTTTTCTTTCTCGGAATTTGGTTATTCCGTCCGAATTCGAAACGCTCAGGTTTACATTATGCTAATCCGTTCGAAAAAATTAATCGACTAAAATTTAGGAATTTCTATTTAACGCAATAATAATAATAATAATAATAATAATAATAAAAATATCAGCATTAGTAGCACCATAATCGTACGAATAAAATGATCATAATAATTATATAAAATAATTTACGATTTACCTATAGAGAAATTATATTATTCGTTCACCGTTTCCGGCACTCGCTGTCGGATTATAAGCGTTCGATAAATCACAGATCGAAGATTTTCCGAGAAATCTCGACGATATCGTTGGCCGTATAATTTCCCGATGATTTATTTCGCGTCATACGTGGTAAGCAAAAGAAATCGCGGTAATAATGAACACATATTAACAACCGATATATATATATATATATATATATATATATATATATATATATATGTATATATAATGGTGTGTTCGTGTATATACACTCACGTGTTCATGCGTAATTCCAGATGAAGGGCTAGAACCGTAATAAAATTGACATTTGTGAATAACGACAACACAATGTACGTACGTATATATAAATAATTCATATATGTTTTAATATTTTTAATATTTATAAACGACTAAATCGCGCAACTAACTTTTTGAAAAAAAAATATATATATTACGTCATATAAAACTATTAATGTATACATATTTTATGAGTATACATATGTATAAACATATATTTATATATCAATCTCCTCATCAATTTGCATCTCTTTCAAAGGAGATTGCGCATCAAGGGCGTTGACCATATCATATTTTCTAGTTAGAACTACGTATTTAGACGAGTGAATAAATATTAAGAATCAATATTACAAACATGACAATATATCAAATATATGTAACATAAAACGATTTCAGAAAAAATTACAGACTTTTCGGAAAATGGTTGCAGTTAGGTTAATTAAATCATATAGAACGGTTAGCTACAAGCCGAGTATTGCGATGATTTAAACCGCTAATATTTGAAATCAAAAAATACGATAAATATTTTCTTTTAATAAAAAATAACGTAAAGATACTACGTGAATTTTTAAATACGCAGTAATCCCAATTATTTGCACGATGGAAAAATATTAACGTCGAATCAATTTAAAACTCTATCCGATGATCGCTACAGTGCAAAGTATCAAATGCTTCGGGAAGAATACATTGAGGTTCAACAAAATTCCCTCGTATAGACACGATCGATTAAATAACGTAGCGTTTATACTAAATTATTTTAACGTACAGTTCAGTACAGTACCGGACAGTGTATGTTTAAAAAATATAGATATACAAGTATAAATGCCAAATATTCATCCTACCTGATAATACCGAGCATACATACTTTTAGGATGTATCTATAGTAGCGTTGATTTTTCAGTGATGCTTACTCAATTACTCGATAAGGAATTTATATAAACTTTAACGCTGTGGCAGTAGCCGAAATAAACTATCGGAGAATACATATTTAATTCATAACATAAATTACCATTATTGTAAAATAAACTGATTAATAAACTTTAACGGATGGGCTCTTTTCAGTTTATTACACATAATTTCCCCTTGTATTCAATTTTACTAATGCATTAAGCCCATCATCGTGTATTACGAACTGAGGGCCAAAAATATAAAAAACAAATAAATATGATAAATATGACCCATTTTTTTAATTGAACCTATTAATACTATAATTATATCTAATAACAAATTATACCGAATATTAATTTTATCGTATTAATTCTACTTACCATTTTACTCTTAATTTTAATTTGTAGCAGTCTTTTTATTATTTTTTCCACGTCTATTTGTAGATGTTTTAATATTTCTCCTCCTTTATAATTACTTATAATTAATTTATATTATGTATATATATATATATATATATATATATGTTTTTATATATGTATGTGTTTTTATATGTGCGTATGATATCCTATACGTATAGTCACACGCGTCTGCACGTATGTTTTACATTAATCATATATTATTAAGTCCTTACAAGCTAAGTTTATTTTACAATATACAACTATTTTCTATTGTGTTCTCAGCATTTTAATATTCGTTTCGAGCGTCAATTATAGTTGAATACCCTTACATGATCTATTTCATTGCTTACCATATTTATTTTATGCATAAATACGTAAATATATAGACAAACTATATATATATATATATATATATATATATATATATATATATATATATATATATACATATATATATATATATATATGTATATATACATATATATATATATATATATATATATATATATATATATATATATATATATCATATATATCATACATATAGAATCTATAATTCCATGTGATTATGTAATCCATCTGAAGTGAATCCAAATAAATGAGTAATTCTCACAAGGCGTTGAGATGAAACAATGTAAGATTTTTCATTTTAAAATGTTTTAATAAAATTTTTCTATTATACTCTCTCTCTCTCTCTCTCTCTCTCTCTCTATATATATATATATATATATATATATATATATATATATATGTGTGTGTGTGTGTGTGTGTGTGTGTATTTAAATATTCACCTTGTTTTTTTAATTATGGTACCTTCTGTTGATAAACTGTCTGTAATAGAGTTAGGTAGCCAATCTGAAAGCGGCCGAAATATGAACACAAATGAAAATACCGAAATAATGTAGAACCTCTTTCTATACTTTGTTATGTTGAAATTAAAATAATTAATTTTATTCATATTATTTTAAAATTAGAAAAAATAACTATAAGACCATCTAGAATTTCGGTAAAAAGTAATAGAAAATTCTAACAAAATAGTAACTAGATGACAATATGACTAGATGTATGTACGCATCTTATAGTTAGACGGGATAAATTATCACGCGTCATTTCGCAAGTATAAAATTTTGTGCCCTCCCCCACGGCATGAAATATTTGTACGTATTATAATTTAACGAACGGATTATACATATCATTCTCAGATATTAAACGTATACAATATACGCCATCATTAACAAGTTGCAACTCTTTCAAAGTATGTTGTGTATCAAGGACGTTCGCCTTTTCATGTTTCCCTAAGTCTGACTGCAGCTACCCCACTTCCCCGCTCTGTTGAACCCGGTATTCGATGTTACATAATCTCTTTCCTTTGCTTTTCCAAATATTTTCCGTTGCACTGTCAACGTAAACAGCTCTCTTCCCTGAGCTTGTGTGACCTATATACTTCAATTGATTTTTCGTAAGATTTTCTATTATAGTCAGCCTGTCTATGTTGCATTGATTCAACACCTTCTTGTTGGATATGAGATTTATCCATGATATCCATAACAATCGTCAAAGTCCACATTTCAAAGCGTCCAACATGCCTTCGGCCACATATTTTAACACAAACCGTGCGTAACGTTGCACAAATCTGTTTCATAGCTCCATCGACAATTTCCTATTCTTCAGCATTCCGGATTTACGAAAGCTTGTTTTCGATTGGAATTATTGCTCTTACTTCTTTCATATGTCTTCCATCGTTTGTTATGATTGCTCCCAAACATATAAATTTGATTACATTTCCTACCTATCTATCTATCTATTTATATTTAATTTTATCTGATATTTATTGTTAAAATGTACTAAAAATGTTGATTCTTTCAATATTGTTCTTTTTTATTCCCAAATATAAATGTTAACTATGATCGGGTTCTAAAATAAAACGAACACCATATAAATATTCGTAAAACTTTTGTAAACAAAAAATTACGGCTAATGCTTCTTTATCAATTTGTGCATAACTAATAACAACAAGTTTAGAGAGAATGACCAGTTTAATACATCAATTAGAAATAACCAGCGCTAAGTACGTCTTGCTAATAAACAAATCAAATAATGATAATAAATCGGCCCAAGAACAACACGCCAGAAACTCGTGAAATAGCCGGCTACGAAGTTGTAGACAGGTTCACATATGTGGAATCTGTAACAGTAAATACTGGTGGATGCGAATTCGAAATTCGTCATAGAGCACAAATAACACGCAATGCGATGGGACGACTGAAGAAAATCTGGCTCGATTCAGCGATAAGTAAAACGTTGAAGATACGTTTAGTACAGGCGCTCGTCTTGTCGGTATTACGCTTCGGAAATATGGACAATCCGTAAATCGGATATGAAGAAAATAGATGCGTTGGAAATGTGGTGCTGGAGGCGGCTGCTACACGTTTCATAGACCGAGAAAAGAACTAATGACTACTAAAAAGTGTATTTACAAAAAAAAAAAAATATATGTTACAAAAAAATAACGAAAATAATAATATAACGCATACACAGTTCTTACTACGTATACTAGTTTAAAAAGTATGCCCAGTTGCTCATTTAACTAAAGTAAAAAATACAGGAAATAACAAAACCCGCATACTGATCATAAAGCTACACCTATATATAAATTTATAGATATTTATTTTAGTAGGATAAACAATAATTTTTATATGTATTATATACAAAAATAAATTTTGAATAAAAGATAATCCCGGCTGTACATAGAGTGTGTTTAATTCTTTTGTGTTTGTAGCGCTTATATTTTAGTTGCAAACTTGTACGTGTGTAATCCCCTATATCGTTTATAAGTGAGTACTGACTGCAGTATCAAAAAAGAATTTTGTTTTTTGTTCGACAACCTCGTGTATATATGGTAAGTTCAATGCCTTATGAATGTGTTCAATCTTTACATAGACTGGAAGATTTATAATTATTCTGCAGCGCATATTTTGTAGCCGTTGTAACTTCGCTAAGTTAGAACGGCTAGTATATGACACCATATGGGACAATGAATCACAATTGTTCTGATTATAGTTTTGTAGATTATTAATTTATTTTCCGAGCTGACATAACAACGTTTATTAAATATCGGGTATAGCTTAAACAGAGCCGCATGAGTCTTATTGCAGACATACTCAGCATGTTTAGTAAATGTGAGACCCCCGATCCAGTATTACACCTAAATATTTAATATCGCTTTTCCAAACCAAAGATCTGTTGTTCACTATCACAAGTGGTAAGAAATGCGGTCTTCTTTTCGTGAATAGAATAGATTGAGTTTTATCGGAATTTATTTTGATTCTCCATTTATTAAAATACGAATTTAATTTAATAAAACCCCGAGTTAGTCTTCTATGTATAGTGTCAATTCGATACGATGTGCAATATATAGCAGTATCATCAGCATATAATGCCATCTGTAAATGTTTAATTTTAGGAATGTCATTAATAAAAAGAATGAATAAGAAAGGTCCCAGTATGCTCCCCGGGGAAATACCCGCTAATGCATTTTTCATGTAGGAATTATCATTGTTAATTTTAACTATGAAATTTCGGTTACTTAAATAATTTTTAATAAGCCGAACTAAATAATTAGGGAATTTAAGTTGAATAATTTTGTATGTTAAACCAAGTTGCCAAGTGGTGTCGAAGGCTTTCTCTATGTCTAATAACAGTAATCCTGTATGCATATTTTTATTATACCCATCAGTTATGGTTTCATTAATTCTTGCTAATTGCATGACGGTAGATAAATTACTCCTAAATCCAAATTGTTGTTCTATAAAAATATCATTACCATCTATGAATTTTTTTTACTCAAAATAATTTTTTCTGCTATTTTACTAAAATTACTAAGTAATGACACGGGCCGCAGATTTCTGGGATCAGAAATGTCCTTACTTGATTTAGGTATAGGAATAACTTTCGACACTTTCCAGCAGTCGGGAAAATAAGAAAGTAATAAAATTGAATTTATGATGACTGATGACTCTATTCTGTTGGAAATCGGCATACAGAGCAGATATGACTCTATTCTGTTGGAAGTATACAGAGCAGATTATCAACAGTGGTTCGCAAATGAATACTAAAATATTTTGGCCACAGCATCAGAGCAGGGACGTTGGAAACAGCTATTATACAAGGTATCATGGGTGGAAGTCGAAATAAGATGGACTGACATGGTCTGCAAAATAATGGGTCGAAGTTTCACTCAATACGTTCGTTGTGCACAAAATAGAGATCTATGGCGCAGACTCGTGTTTCAAAAGACAGGAAATAATGGTCACGATATCCCCTGTGGGGATGAAACGGATGTTTGATTTTATATATATATATTAAAATAGATAGATAGATAGATAGATAAATTTTCCAAGACATATATCATTAGGGGGTAGAACGCAATTTTCTAAACCAAACTAGACGCTTTTAGTTTGATAATAAACATTGCGACGTGGAAAAATTCCAATAACAACTAGGAAATTTCGATCGCATCGGTACTTTTAGTCTAAGTAGACGATTCTCGCTTAAATCGGCGAATTTAGAATTTATCCGAGCGATAAACGTTTTTTTAACTCCATTTAGTTTTTATTAGTTCGAAGAAGTGAGATACTAAAGATGTTCAACATGTTGGATGATAATGATAATAATAAAATCCGTTCAAATCAACTCGACTCGGAAACTTCGACAGAGATGAATGAAAAACGCGATCTTCTATAGGAAAAGCGATCATCCATGATGAGTTCGAAACTCATGTCGCATCGTAGGACTGTAATAAAAATCAATCGAGCTAAGTGTGAATATAGCTAATTTCGTAGCGGCCTGTTCTGGTTTTAATCATTTTTATCGTCGTACTTCGATTAGAATATATACAACTAATTGTAGCCGTATTTTCTCATGGTTTAATTTTACATTATAGGCCGCAATGCTGTAATGTCTATATATTCGTACGAGTTCGTTTCTATAAACGCCAAAAAAAAAAATTTACGTAATTACCCGGGGTCTCGCTATATATAGATTACGATTATTTAAATTAGTACATCGCTAATAATCGAATATCTTCGTTAAATATATCACCGGTGTTCCGAACGAAATATCCGCGCAAAGGGCAGATGGTTAGAAACGAAGATTAATTTAACCGCCGTCTAATCAGTCTATCTCTTTCGGTTTCGCGTAGAGTATTATCTAAAATATAAGCCGTTATCGTGGGAATGGCTTTAGAACAAAAACTCATCATCCGCAAAAACGACGGTTAAGTTTAGGTCGGTCCTAGTTTGCCTTTTTCCTATTTTATTTTTATTTTTTTGTCGCTATTATCTTTACAGTCGGTGAGAATCGAAAATATAGTTCGGATAACAAAAAAAGATTATTAATAATAATAATAATAATAATAATAAAATAGAAGATGTTTCAGACAAAGAATTAGATTATACTACTCATTACGTAAATGATATACAGGTAATAGAGTCTTCGGCTGCGCGCGATATTATTCGGAATATTTAATTAACCGTCGACCTATTCATCTTGATCCGTCTAGTGATGATTTCGTTATACGCGCTACTACTATCCGCTACTAACGGAGGATCAATTTTTCAAAAATCGTTTCCAACTTACAAATAACTACCGTCATCCGCGTTGGTTAGTTCGTGATCGGAATTATTAATTAATTATTCGCGCATCGTCTATTGTCGTAGATTCGCGATATATGTAAGTGGATAGAGAGAATCGTGTATATTAATAAGTTTCGTACGACGAATTACGACCGTTAACGCCGGAAATTACCCCACCGGAAAATAAAAGATGATAGGTGAAAAAAAAATCACATTCTAATCAAAAATTCAGATTAAATTCGAAATAATATAACGAGAAAACCCGAATAGAAAGAAACCGACTGGTAGACACAGAACGAGTGAAAAAGGAAATCGAATTAGCCACAGGGACACATAAACCAGCTGTAGAATTTAGAGCATTAACAAGAGACTACATTATTGCAGGCATCTGAAATAGACCTAAGATTGATATATATATCACGATCATGATACGCTTATATCAATCCACTGCTGGATGTAAGCGTTCCCCTTTTGTTTCCACCTGTAGCGATCTCGGGCCTCGTTTATCCATTTCACACACACACACACACATATATATATATATATGTATATATATATATATATATATATATATATATATATATATATATATAAAGATATAGGTTCGGAATAGAAAAGAATGTTCAATTATTCATAGCACTCTCCCAAAGGCTGATAACTACTTTTTTTCATTTTTCACTAGATGTGACTATTGATTTCATAAACCAGTAAGAGTACACTAAAAATAAATTTGTTTACTTTAAAAAATATTAAAATTTACATTCCTACCGTGCTAAGTTTACGTATATTCGACTTAAACTTGTAAATTGTGGACATATTCACCCCGCTTGTACCATAGTACAACATAAATACATACATATATATGTATATATATATATATATATATATATAAAACACCTGTTCTCAAATAATTTTACTATAACGTAATTAATTAAAGTTCGCGTTAACAAGTAAAACAAGTTCTCTAATTAATTATATAAATCGTAATTGAAATACTTATAATCTCAGAATGCAATTAACGGTTTTTCAGAAACACCACACACACACATATATATATATATATAATATATATGAAATGCAGTAAGAAAAACTTTATTTATTTTTATATATATAACGCGATATATCATCTGTCATCATTGCGAAGATTGGCTTTACATTTATATCCACTTCTGTCTACGTTGAGTTATTATTTCCAGTTTTGCTTGCGGTAACACTGTCACATGTTCACGTATGTGTGAAATGTAATCTGTTCTTCGGTCTTTCAGTCGCATTTTTTATCATATATCTCTTCTATTAGGCGAAATGTTAATCCTTCATATCGCGTTATTATAGCCTTATAATTCTTTGTTCGGTTTTTATTTGTTTTTTTTTCAAATATTATTTTTCATAATTTCGTTTTTTTGATCAATTCTTCTAAACATTTCCTCATTGATGACTTACTATTCGTGCCTGCTGATTTTTCTTCATTGACCGTATTATATACAAAGCGAGGATCCTAATGCGTGCCTACCGGTGATGGACTTCTCACTTTTACTTCTCTAGCAAATAGTAGTAGAATTTTTCTTAATTTTATTCCTTTCTCTCTCTTTCCAATATCCTTTACTAATATTTTCATTTTTATCTTTTTTTATTTTGTTATCTTTTTTAAACCCGCTAATCGGAAAAAAAAAGCGACTATTTCCGTTGTGAAAACTAAATATCATTTTTATTGGACAATGAAATTTACATAAATGCGAAGAAATAAATCTAATTTTCAATAGTTTAACGATAATGTACGAACAATCAATTTAATTTAAAGTTATTCGACGATAATAATTACGTACAAACGGAATGAATTTAATTTTCTATAATATTCATTAAATACACGAATGATCGAGTTATGTCTGATTAAGTGCGAAAGAATCGATTTTTTTTGCGTTACTCGATTATTAAGAAATATTAAGGTCAAATTGAACAAAGAGAAACGCTAACCCAGTTTGTATAAGTTACCCGGTGTCGAATTATGCAATCTTCTATTTCTATCAAATTGATGACTTTTAACACGATCGAGAAAAACGCTATTAATTTTTACCGGCATATCGCTCGAATTTCTTAATGCTCAGCTCGGAATGTTGATTATTTCTAAAATTCTAATTTTCAGGTCTCGCGTCTTTCCCTGGTTCATGATATAAGTCCGAAATTTCTTCAGATTGACGTCTATTTTTGTTTTTTTGAATCGCGTCTTCCGCGTGTGTAGTTCAACGCAGTTCGAGGTTCAGAGCAGAAATACAGATGACGAGCGCTACCGAATTTTCGGCGATATTCGTACCTTTGTATTTGTATCGAAATTTTGCCGAAAAATTTTGAAAAAAACCACGCTTCCTATTCAATCTTTTTCAATCCTAGATCCTACGTTCATATAATTTTATCTTTATCGCGTGTCGGATTTTGCGTTGCGCAATTTATTTTATTGTTCGAGCTAGTCGAATTTTCCTATCTGTGCCCATATTTTTCATCGTGTGAGACGGAATTCGAACGGTCGGACTCCCCCTTATTGGATATTGACGTAAACTTAACCGGCGGTTTTGGACAAGTTTTTAATGTCGATTCTCTTTTATGCCAGACCGAATTTTAATTACCGGTACCAAGAACTAAGCAGACAGAGAAATATATTATAGCCAAAATGTTAAATGGAATATAACATCTAAAAAGAAACAACGTTATATTTAAAAAAAAAACTAAAAATTTGGCTAATGAATGATAAAGTTGTAAATAAAATTATAAACAATAGTTTCATTTAATTAAATCTATAAAAACAGCGAAAATAATTCTATTTTCAAACGCTTGACATAATAATTGTAAAACATTAATCATAAATATGTGCGTTAGTATATATAAATGGGCATGTATTAATATAAGTTTAATCAAATATACGATTTTTAAAAAATTATAATAATTGAAAAAAAGTAGTAGTAAGTATCGCGACAGAACATTTGTTATTTTGGAATTCCCCTACTATCTGGGACACGTTGGCTAGTAATATTTACAACTGCAAGAAAAAGCCAAAAAAAAAACATGTTTGTAGGAGTAGTGAATATAAAAACTGGGGCTATTTGAATGACGTTGTGAATTACTATTGAAAAATAAATCCTGACAAACTATAGAAATATCGATCGGCGTAATATAGTCGTAATAACGATGATAATAATAATAATTATTATTATTTTAATAAACGGCTTCGGTTACCTTTGCAAGGTGTTTAATAGCCGATTGACTTGAGCAAATTTTGTTTTTTTCGAAAGGTTGAAAAAGTCATATTGATAAATAGAAAGGGGATTAAACGTGTACATTACCAAGTGTACAAACACGCGATACCAGTATTTTCGTAAAACGACGCATTATTGCCAATAATAATGCACCTACAGTACGGTGAATATATACACATAAATATGTATATAAGTATATATCTTTATTAAATATCGAATTGAGGTGAAACCCAGTACTTTTTTTTGTGTATATATATACATACTCGTTCTAAACATCGAATTCAAGGTTCGCGTGATTTCCGAAGATTTCCTTTTAGCTGAAAATACGATATCAAGAATAACTGGAGGGCAATCAATCGTTCGCTTTGCGTAACCAACCCCAACTTTCAACCAACCCAGGTCGTTCTGAAAACTGTAGACCGTAACGCGGCGGTCGATTCCATTTGACGCTGACGATGACGACGACGTCTACCGATGATTCGAAGCTAATTTGAATTTCTTATTGGAACTAAACCTCCTTCCGACCGGTCTATCGTAAACGACCTTTACTTGCTCATATCTTTCGAAAAAGGCTTATCAGTTTCGTAAAGTATTCGATCATCAACATATATATATATTTATATTTACCTATTTCTATCTCGTTCCGTTACTAGTCTCGCCCCGATTAACACGAAATACTTCTAACCCCCGAGACACAACAAACACCCCCTATCGATGGTATCCGTTTATCGTAATTATCGTTATTATTATGAGCGTCATTATCGTTTTTAGCGTTAGCTTTTTATTAGCGTCGTTCCTTCTCGTTTCTAAACCCCCTTACGTCGTTGTTATTATCGCGATTGTGATTATTACTACGAGTACATGGTACTATTTTTGAAAATTATCGAAAGTAGGAAATTTTCCGAAGTAATTATTTTTTCGAAAATTTTCACCGTCTCCTCTACGTTAAATTTAATATGACCTCGGATTGTGACGTTGTTGTTTTTTTTTAAACTAGTGATGCCTTTAACGGCTTATCTTGGATCTAGTGTAAAGTTTAAATGGTTCTCTCTCATCGTGGTATTTATTACTGGAAACGAGAGATGGTCGATGAATTAACGCGTTATAATTTATCAAGTGTCCCTTTAAATGGAATTGGACTGATACGTTACCGAAGATTAAACAATCTGTACGAATACATTTTCAACAATACTACACCTCCGAAAGTCGAAATAAATTTTAAAAAATACTTCGTTTTGATACATACGGTTTCCAGTAAGCCGTGGTTTCAATTATACCAGAACGTTTCCGGCGATTATATATCAACTTTATTTAGACTATAATCTAACTCAAATCTGCTTGGATAATTTTAATACGATACTTACGGAATCGGACATGATTAGAATATTCTTTTTGCTCACATCCTTGACTAAGAGCGGAGCTTTGTAAATGGCAAACGATTATTTAGTCTCCACGGTTACCTAGCAATCAATTTGAATATGAATCTATAATATAAAAATAAATCGCTAAACGTTGTAACCGCATAACTCAACAACGCCTGGACCAATTTGGCAAATTTTTTTTTTAAATGTTCGTTGAAGTTCAAGGTTGGTTTTACGGCGAGAAAAATTTGAAAAAAAAATTTCACGGTGGTTAGGGGGTTGAAGGGGGTAAATTATTTAAATTTCGATTTTAGAAAAATTTCGATAGAATCGATTTGGCAGATATTAAAATGACCGATACGAAACAGAAAACCGTTTTTCGTTACGATCGATAGGTGTCGAGCTACGAATTTTTGAAAATCAATGACCTGCCACCTTTGGCAAGGCATAGCGAGCGACGTAAACATTTTTAAACGATTCCGACTTAACATCTATCGGATGAAACGAAAGAACCGCGAAAAAAAATTTCAAACCCGATCCGAAAATTTCAAAAGGGGGTACACGCGATTTTTTCGAAATTTCGATTTTTTCGCAATAATTCGCGAACGATTCGAAATTTTGGAAATAATGTTTTAATGAAAGTTATTCGTCATTAAAAGACGTGTCTAACGACGGTATTGCCGTATTTTTATATCGAATAATCGCCGAGAAAATCGGGCTTAAAGGGTTTTGGGGGTTTGGGCCCTTTTTGAAGCGTCTCTGATAGCTAAAGCATTTGGGTTGGTCTTAAAAGAAAGTAGACGTGGAGATCTATAATCTATGTTATCAGATAAATGTCTTAAAAATTAACCGGTATCGAGAAATCGCGAGTTGAAAATTTCATTTTCGATTTTTAAAAATTCTGCCGGCGATTTTTGGCCGGCCGATACTACAATGCATTTAGCACGGGCCAATGTTAATTATATATATAAAAAAAGATTCAGGGTAGCTCGACACCTATCGATCGTAACGAAAAACACGCCTGGACCAATTTGGCCAATTTTTTTTTTTAAATGTTCGTTGAAGTTTAAGGATGGTTTTTACGGCGAGAAAAATTCGTAAAAAATTTCAGGTCGGTTGAGGGGTTGAAGGGGGTAAATATATATATTTATAGCCAGTTATTTTACATTTACTTTTATATATGATATTCTTTTTAATTTTAGAAGAAATAATTGGCTATTACTGAATCGTGTTCGTGTTTATAAGGTTTTTAAAACTTTCAATTGTCTAACATTCAAACTCATTGACATTGGTAATGGCAAATTTCCTAGAGACATATTGACTGGCTGTATTAACTTTCCTGAAAGTTTTTGTCAATTAACTCGATCAAAAGTTGAACTTATTCAGAAGGTGTTTCCAGATGTTGCTGAAAATTACTGAAACCATGATTGGTTGAGCGAACGAGCTATATTGGCTGCAAAAAACATAGATGTAAATGAATTAAATTTCAAAATTCAAGAACAAATTACAGGCGAATCGAGGATATATAAATCAGTTGATTCAGCTACTAACCAAGATGATGTAATCAACTATCCACCGGAATTTTTAAACTCGCTGGATTTTCCAGGATTGCCACCTCACAATCTTCAATTAAAGGTTGGATCGGTAGTTATAATGTTGCGAAATATCAACCAACCGCGTCTTTGCAACGACACACGTTTAGCGATAAAAAAATTACTAAACAACGTGATAGAAACAACTATACTAAAGGGAAAGTATAAAGGAGAATGCTCTCATACCGCGCATCCCAATGATTCCGACTGATGTGCCATTTGAGTTTAAACGACTACAGTTTCCAGTGCGGCTTGCTTTTGCTATGACCATAAACAAGTCCCAGGGGCAATCATATGCGCCAGGTAATCAAACGAAAAATATCGTATATCGCAAAGCAGTAAAATGAAAATAAAACTGATTTTTGTTAAAAATTATGATTCACATGATTAACAATAAAGCGATCTATCGGATGAAACGAAAAAACCGCGTTTCAGCTAATAAATTTATACATTTATTGATTGTGGGGCGATACGAAGTTCGCCGGGTCAGCTAGTATATATATATATATATATATATATATATATATATATATATATATATATATATATATATATATATATATATAATCATTTATGGCCAACCAATGGGTTGGTGGACAATTTATGCGACACACTTATCTATACAAATTTTGTTGTATAGTGTAAGCAGCGTACAAAGCAATTATAATAAAGCGCTAGCGCAACATAAACATACGGGTTAACTGACTGTAATCGATTTGTTGGCACGACACAATGCAGCGCCGCATGTTTTTGTAGTGTGCTATATTATCACTAGCGCGCATATAGTGTCATGTGTGGTGGTTTGCCATTCACGCGATAATAATATTCGGATTTAAATTTTTATTTTCTAATGATGATATTTTTGCGTCGTCGATCGTATTCGAACCTCGTACCTTCCGTGTAGAAGTTCGTGCTCTTAGAGTCAATCGGCTCTTCCGACGACTTATATATATATATATATATATATATATATTTTTTTTTTTAACCTATATCGGTCCACTGCTGGACACGTAGGTCTCCACAACCAATAAATTGGGAGAAAATAGCCTAATCTCCCATGCGGGCCAGGCAAATTTGGAGGTACCAACAACACAACACACTGAGCCAGCGGTCACCCATCCAAGTACCGTTGCTTAACTTGCAATTAGACGGAAAGCCACAGTACTCTCTCTCTCTCTCTCTCTATATATATATATATATATATATATATATATACGTATGTATTTTCGTAGTCAACTTTTGTCGCGAAGTTCCAAAAATACGTAAAATGATTTCCGTACAAGACAAATTCATATATATACACATACACACACATATATATGTACGTATGTATGTATGTATATGAAATTATTGTCTCGCCCGCAGGTCCGTTATTTTAAGAAACTAGCCGAGCGGCAGTTTCGTTTCATTTCGTTTGAATTTTCGTTGCAACCACCAGATGAAAATCTAGAAATATGAGTATACATATACACAATACTTTTATAATCAGATATAATCCATGTACAGTTGTCAGTATTGTCTGAATTTATTTCTAAATAACTTGTCCGGGGTATTAGTGGCCTTATTAGATATATATATATATATATATATATATATATACATTACGTCTAACACTGCTTGTCTTTTCTATTTATCTCGTTCGAGATATCTCTGTAAAAGGCTATGCATATATTACATATTTCTATATATACATATTCCTACATCTTTTTTTCTATCACTGTTCCGGTACATTAACAAAGTGCCCATACTTTTCATACTATGAAAATCTTATGAATACCGAACCTTTATTACATCTTTCGCCGCATACCGAAATCTAGTAGAGCAGCGTAATATTATTTGTGGCTTACTATTTATTCTTTATCGCGAACGATTTATGTCTTTACATGTGTCCTTGTCTTGTCTACCCGAAATCCCTACCACCTCTGACGATAACACACTCACCACCGGCATGAATTATTATTATTATTGTTCCGCATTGCGCATCTGTCTGGTCGTTTGCGTCTCCAGATGCGTAAGTAAAGGCTAGACTTTTATTTATTATTTTTGTTATTATCGGTTGAAACAGACCGAAATCAGTAGAAAGAAGAATTAGATTCTTTAAACCGGAATTGTACGTATTGGTTTTTTCTCTCCGATATTCGATTAGGGGGAGCGCAAATATTCGATTTTTTATAATTATTGTAATTATAAAAGGGTTAGTCGCGTTTTTGTAATGCCTAGAGGGAATAAATTCAAAAATGAAATAAAGGCCTTCGACGGGCAGTCCTCTCTAAGGTAAACAGAATTAATTAGCATATTAAAACGTAGCGAAGGCAGCATTTGCAGCCTGGGCAATATTATAAAGTTTTTATTCGTTCGAAACGTTTATAACTGGTTATAGTCGGTGTATTCTTTCTAACATCAGAAAGGGATTAGTAACCATCCATTTTTAAGCATTCGTTTGCGACTCTCGATTGCCAATTTGATCAGTCCGCGAAAGCCTTTGCACCGAATTTTCGAATTTCACCTCATCATTTGCCATCAGTATTCCACGATGTTGACACGCTCGATCTTGATGCTGTCTGCCACTTTTAGGATTTATAGAACTTTCCATTTCCCGGTTGATTCATTTTTTTTCTCAGTCCACATCTTCACCAATCGTCATCTACGTGCTTCGTAAACACCTTATTGCCGTTACTACCGCATCTAGTTATAAAGACGAAATATTCTTCAATTAAATAATCTTATCCCCTATATTCGCTAAAATCTAAATCTTCATTTCTTTCTTTACGTCGTAACGATCTTTCGTAGATCGATAGGCAAACGATTATGTCGTGAAAACGTCAATCAGCGTCGAAAGTTCGTAGACAAATCCCCCTCGTAGTTATAAAGAAATGAAACACGACGGGAACTGTTATCGTGTTCGCGATGTGAAAAGCAAAAAAGTCGGTCGACGGACGATGGAAAATACCTAGCGAAGAACTTCTCGAACGACGATAACGGTTTAGCGTAACATAAAAAAAAAAACAGAGCGATATGCATACGCAGGCGATAAGCAAATCCCGTCGCGAATGTATTAGTGTATACGATACGTGTATACATTCATCGGACAGCGAACAGGCAGTTGACTTAATCTTCAATTATTATTCCAAGACGAGTAGCCGTCAATTGGATAGCGAAGATTGCGCAGCGACCGGAGGTATAGTCGTTATAGTCCTCTTCTTAGTAGTAGATCGAGAGATGTCAAACTTTTGATAAATGATCGTCCTAGACTAGTCACATTCTTCCTGCACTATCTAGAAAATAAAGAAGCTAGTCTAAAATACGCTCGTTTGCATCTTTCAGTTGACTTTCATCCGACCACACGTTCTTCGCTAGTCCTCATTATTATTATTATTATTATTATTATTATTATTATTATTGAGAATTTTCTTTTACTTATTTTTTCCACGTCTGATCCTTCTATTATAATACTACACCCTCCTTCGACACCTAGGCAAATGCGGATTTACTTTTCTATTATCCATGTAACATAAATCGTTACTTCTAACCGGTTAATTCAAATTATCGATTCTTTTTTGAAAAAAATAAATTACTTCTTTATTTATTATGAATTTTATATAAACGCTAATTTAATTCGTATTAAATAATTGATTAAGAAGCATTTCACAACGTTTACTTATAAATTTCATATATACACATACACGTGCAAATCATTCAATGAAATATGATAATAATCCGAATTGAATTATTATTAAAACATAATTATGAAAAGAAGAAAGTGCCTCGCAGACAGAGAAGAAGATAAAGTTAAAGATGTTTTAAATAAATTTGATACAGAGTTGTTTTTTTTAATTTTCACACGGTTGTATATATCGATACACACACACACATATATATATATATATATATATATACACGTATATATATGTACAGCGCCTGACGTTAAGAAATACACTATAAATGTACTTCTTACATTATGGCAGAAGAAGTGGTAGCTAACGTCACAAACCAACAAACTGGGGGAAATCAAACATTCAACCGATCCTTGGATAACTTCGCTTCCAAACCGTAGAGATGATTTGTCATTACCAGATTGCGCTTGGGCCATACGCGTCTCACTCATGCGTATCTTATTGATAAAACTTTGGCTCCAGTGTGTTCCAACTGTAGCATTATCTTCTCCAGTTGATTGTCCCCCATGCTTCTTGCTTAAAGAGTCTCTTAATCTTCTTTCTTCGATTCACCTCCTCTTCAAACATGATCACGTTTCAATGTCGAATCTAATTAGCTTCCTCCAAGGATCTGTTCTCTATTTTTCAGTCTAATCCTCTTTTCCTATTGTTCCTCTAGCCTTGGCTGCTGTATATGGCGCGTTAATTTAATTTAATAATAGCAATATATAATCTCGCATATACGACACAAGCATTAAATAATAACATGGCCTGATAAATGACACTCACACCCGTAATCGAGTGAGCTAGAATAATAATAATAATAATAATAATATATATATATATATATATATATATATATATATATATATATATATATATTCGTTCGTTATGTCGTTGACACACATAACGTAACAAAACGTGGTTATATATATATATATGTGTGTGTGTGTGTATCTTTATATGTATATATATTTCCGTCCGTTAATTCGGCCCGCTGTATACCGCGCCAATAAAAGATTCACTTCAAAAATTGAAATATGCGGTGTATACTTCCTTATTCGAGTATGTGGGAAAACATATTTACATGCGTGTGTGTGTGTCCATAATTAACACTACGTGCATTTATATACATTTTGCAATATAGAAGTGCAATATTGAAATAAATATTGAAGTTTATTCGATTAATTTGTTATTATTATGATTATTAAGTATTTATCATCATCAAGTCCATTTTCATATGTAAGGACGTGGTGACACTGTATTCCTTTCATAATTACCTTCCATTTATTTCGATCTGTTTTTGCGTCGAAAGTTTCCGACACATTCTACCCGGTTAATGCCTTAATTTTACGAGCTCATCCTGATGAGTATCTCCGTTCTAGGACGTATCGGTGATAGAATACAACCTTTTGTCAAACTCCTGCTTCGAGTTTAAAAACTGCGTCTGAATATTATTGGCATTGACGGTACCTCTTTCGAATGTTCCGGTATTCATGCTGGTTTTAACATTTGCCGCAATAAGTTTCGCAATATAGAATCGAACGCTTTCGAGTAGTCTACGGAACATAAGCACGTTTCGAGCTAAAATTCTCTCGCTTTATAATTTGTCGAATGTTTGGAATCTACTCCCTTGCACTTAAATCCAGCTCGCTTTTTGGTAATAGAATTTACTAATATCTGCTGCAAAGACCTATAATGTGGTTAGCTGTTATTTTTTTTTAATATTATTTCCGCGCAATGCATCGACTACCGAGCCGACGTACTTGTACACATTTAGAGGACGAATATTTACTCTATAAAGCGTATATATACGACGCATCCTTATTCAATTGGTTTTTTGACTGCTCTGTCGTCGAGAACAATGTCCACGTTATAGGATACTCATTTCCCCAGTCATTTTCCATCCTAGCCGAACTTTATGCGATTTAACTTCGCCGTGGACTTCATAATAAGCTGTAAACATCCAACAGCTATCGGTTGTGTGTTCCGACTCTCTCTCAGCTCTCCACTCTTTATGCGGTATATTCAGCAACGATCAGCATTCTATAGCCAAAGAAGTGACACGGCTGTTTATTAGTAAAACCATGCTAATTAGTCTCGACCCTGCGGATTCCAGTGAATAAACTGGCGGATAAAGCAGCAATGGAGGCGCTTGTTGCCGATCCCAAACGTCCCAGTTGCAGCTATTGATGTACGTAATTATGTCAAATCAGAACTTTTTTCTGCGTGGCAACATAAATAACAGTCGAACCCCTAAATCAAGAATTCCGTTTAGGAAGACTTCGCGTCCAAACCGCAGAGATGACGTTGCCTTCAGCAGAGTTTGGTTTGGGTCGTACAAAACTCACCCATTCATACCTGATCAACAAAATTCCGGGTTCTCAGTACCCCGTGTTCCGTCTCCTATATCCTCATTGACTGTCCTTTGTACTCCTCACTCAGATTGTATCTGAACCTTTCATCCTCACTGATGAATACTTTTCTCTAACTAATTGATTTAACTTCCTCTCCCTCGTGCCCTTAATTGCTGCACACGGCGCGTTAATTTAGATTAATAATGATAAAGGGCTTACGTTATTGCACGATTATATTGTGTAAAGAAAAGAAACGTACATCACATTAATTACGAGAGGAAAAGCTGATGATATTGAGTACCGTCCTCCCGCGGTAGCAGTAAAGGAAGTTTATATCCGTATTGAAATCAGGGACACAAACCAATAAAACCAAGAACGTGCGAAAAATACAAAATCAAAAACAGCAATAGTTAACAAATAAAAATCTACTTAATGGTTAGAAAAAATATCGATAATGAATTAATGCTATACTCTAGGTATTACTATATTTTACTATTAATTCGTTGCAATCATAATTACCAAAAACTATTTAAAAAAAATGTCTTTGACACCTTTATAAGATGTGATCCTTTATTAAAGGTAACTTTAACGTCTAACACATTTTCACTGCATTACTATAAATAGAAGCATTAACTAAGCGTTTAATACACTTATTCCGAACCAACCGAAGCCTTCTCGGCAACACTTGTTAACAGACTAGCAAAGCATATGTTAATACCGGTCGGATGAGCGATTTGTATCTTACTAATTAAAGACCGTGCAATAAATGGAATTGTTCGTTGTGTTTTCACTGACTCATTGATAAAAAACCATAAGTATTTTGTTTAGTCTGACTAATCTGCACTTACACCATTGAGCGTTAACTGGTAAGAATGATCTACTGCGATTGAACAGTATCACTCGAGTTTTGGTAAGGTTTATCGTGATGTATATTTTATACGCGTATACACATACACCATATATATATATATATATGTATGTGTGTATACGTATTTCGCGGTGGTATTGTTGCTAGAACACTAGACTGATAATCCGACGATCGCGGGTTCAACCATAACTCTCTTCATCATCATAAAATTGTTTCCTATTATATATAATGGGATGCCATTACGTCTTGCCCAACGTGATGCTGTGAGAGTCTATTTATATTTTAATCAGAGATGCTAATTTCTCTAGAAATAGAGCTATGTGAGATATAATTGTACATTATTGTCGTCACACCGGAGCATTCAAGAAAAAACATGATCCGGATTGCTGACTGCTTGTTCAGAATGATGGGAACAGAAGAGGCTTTCTCTAAGTTGCATATGGAACAGACGTTCAGGAGTAACAAATGATTCACAAATCGTAATCTGCCGATGAGGACAATTCCTTTTCGATTAATCTTCTTAATGAAATAGAACCACGGTAGTTTAAGGAAAGACGTTTGAAGCTGATGGTAAATAGATGTTAGTATCGTTGAAAGCCAATGACATCCCACTTCTTATAACACCGTATTATGTTCTTACATATAATTAATACGTCAAAAATAACCCATTTTTTACAGAGGAAAAAAGAGTATGTGTTCGGCCACAAACAATACGACTACGATAATGATAATAATGGTATGTGTATTAATCGTCACCCGATTTCCTAATATTATATATATATATATATATATACATGTGTATATATCACGTTTTACAAAGAGTCCTAGAGAATGCAAATTCAAAGCGCGTATACGTTAACATATCTGGCCTTAAAAACAATATTGTCCTTATTTATTCGCTCAACTTCAATCGAGTACGTCAGTGGAACTTGTTGAATATATACGTCTGAAATTAATTTCCAAATACGGGGAGGGCAGGGCTGTTCTTTTGAAAACTGGAAGACAAAGTCACTAAGATTTACGAGGTTTTGTATACATACACACACTCGGGTATCCGTATAAATTTATGTTATACGTATATGCGTACAATATTGACATAGTTATAGATAGAAAGACATGATTGATGACACAAATTAAAATAGATGTCCGTGGTTGTCGCGCAATTGTGGGCGGAGGATTGTTCCGCTATCTTCGATACCTATAGAATATTATTAATTTTTATATATATATATATATATACATACAAATATATAGACATGATTATATAGTATATATTAAATCCAAAACCGACAACACCATCGGGATTATAACAACAAAAGTCAAAGACAATGAAATCAATGCGATGACTGGAGCACGCTTAAGAAGATGTAAATAAACGCTAGCCGTCACGAAGTTCGAGTCCAGCTTTACGTCCGGCGATTATAGTCACGGACGCTCGTATAGATAGAAACCTAGTAATACCTATTTATCCGGCACTATCTATTCTGTACTACAGTTAAGTTTAACATTATATCTCGACACTCGCGTTTACTTTTCTATACGTCTGTCGCACTCTAGTTTTCTAATAATATTATATATCTCATCATTACTAATATTGCTGTTATTTTCACCGCTATTATTATTATCAATATTTTCATTATCATCATCATTATTATTATAATTATTATCGTTTGATACGTTTCTTCCTATTCGCTCTCTGTCTATCTTCTCCTTCTTCTTCGTTCAATCGCGTCGTTGTTATTATTTATTTTCTCGGGTCAACGATTACTTCAAGATGAAATACGTTTGTTGGTCGTTAAAGGCATTGATCCGCTGTTAGATCGCCCGGTATACAATGGGCTATGAATAATGTAAACATTATCGCTTATATTCATCATCATTATGACATCAAATTGTTATATATATATATATATATTCGATACATATGTTAGACAGAATGGTCATCATTAAGTGGCTGAAGTTCTTTCCACATATATCTAGTTCTAGTTTTATATTCGCGCAGGTGTGGTGTGACGATGTCATCCCTTTCGGTTTTCCCGACGAGCGGTCGATTGTGATGTAAAAAGTAAAAAGTAAAAAGATTCACCAATATATACGTTTATACGTGTGTGTGTGCGCTGTTGTAGGTTAACGATATTTTTCGATTGTCAGTACAGAATACAATGAGATATATAATTCTTAATACACAAACACCCACTCGAATCTTTCATCATAAACGATTTTTTTGATTAAAAAAAAAAAAAAAAAAAAAAAAAGTAAATAAATAAATAAAAAATTAAAAATAAATATTAAAAAAACATAAATGAATATCCGATACAATTCGACAATAGTACAACGAAAGACCTGTCGACGCCTATTCTGAAAATACTTTTAACCTAAGTAACGCGTAGTGAACATTGTTCTGTCACTATGATGCTGACGATAATGATGATGACGACTATTATTATTATTATTATTATTATTATTATTGTTATAATAATTGTCGATGACGCTGACGATATTGTTGTCGATCCCGATCGAAGATATTTTATTCGTAAGTCGATTTAACGTATTATAAAATAATTTTATTCCTCCTATTTCGTGATTCTGCTAGTCCTCTGCCTCCTACTGGCAATGAAAAATACATATATATAGATTATATCGAGTAATGAACAAAATCTTATCCTTTATTGCATTATCACTATAATTACAATAATAATAATAAAAATTATTATTATTACATTATTTATTAATATAATGTATAATTTATTATTTATTACCACCACTATAACTTAATACTACTTCTAATAATAATAAAAAGACGAATAATAACGATAATATTAAATTATTATTGTTATTATTAGTAAAATATTAATAGGAATGGTCGAACAGTGGGAGGTAGGATGACGTTGAATAGAATCAAAATTATTATTTCTATCGATCTCAATCGAGAAATCACATTTTTATTTGTACTTTTTCGAGTATTTCCATATTTGAATTGATTTAGCGCCCATCCGATGACATTCATTCGACTGAACGTATACCGGACTAAGAAAAAAAACTGTTTTGCGTTATCCCACCTTCGATCAGTTCTTCTCGTAATATGGTAATATGGCAAGCCACTTGCCCCGAAATTTTATTAATCCTCCATCGTATACACCTGTCACTACTTTTTTTTCTTTATCAAAAATGCATTTTACCCGTTTTCTTTTTTCTACTACTAAACATATGTATATGTTGTATAAACACGCACACATACACATACACAAGACAATAGGTATGAGACAGAAAGAAGGTAAAAATATGGATATATATGTATTTTACTTTAAATACCGGTAACTGTCCACAGATGAGTTATGGAAACGAACTAATTCCTGCATCAAATTCGGTGAAATACTTAGGATTAGTACTTGATCGTCGACTTACACGGGGACCCCATGTAGCGAACGTAAGACAACGGATCATGGAAAAAATCTATAAGCTACAGCCACTAATTGGTAAAAAAATCCAGAGTCAATCTTTACTGTTAGAAATTAATTTATCAAACGATACTTGCTCCAATTTGGAGGTACGGTATTGAAATATATGGAGCAACATCTAACAGTAATATGAAAAGAATGCAACAGCTGCAGTCGAAAGTTCTCCGGATAATAGCAGATGCTGTGTCAAACCGGACTCTACATACCGATATTCGTGCATCGTATGTACAAGAATATTATAAACATCGTTATATACGATTTTTTAATGATACAAAAGAAAACAAAAATGTTTACACAGTATCCATCGACCAAGGCTTCCAGGATGTCCAGCAAGGAGACTTAAAGCATTCGAGAGATATTTTAAGCTTTAACCATGTTAAAGTTACCTTAGCGTGCTTTAGCTGTTAAGTAAGCACATAACTGATAAAAACAATCAAGATCGCGGTGTCACTTGTTGGCGCTAGTTCATAATGATCATCGATGTATACCAACTATGTTGTAGTTCTATCATCGGTGTTGTTTGTCTCCTATTGGGGATGGACAATATAGATAACAATTACGTCATATGTTATCGGCACACCAATAGTGGTCGTCAGACCGGAGTGGTGTAAAAAAAAAATAATTTAAAAAAATTATTTTTACGTAATATAAGCGAATTTAATAGATTTTTTCTTAGTACAACTATGATTTATCGATATCTAGTAATTTTGACACTGCGAATTGTTATAAGCATATATGTTCGAATGAAGAGAGATAGATCGATAGAGAGGAGTAGTATAGGTCAGAAACAGAGCGAGGGACAAATTACTATGTGGCGAATTCAATTAGTCTGACAAGTTTACATTTAACATAACTATTTGTTGATATTATACACGCACATATACACATAACATGTACATTTCTATGTATACTAATGCCGTCTCGAATAAACAGACAACTTGGCTGATTAAGATCCATATGCAATACACATAGAGAGGACCAGTGTGACTAATAAATATCGGGCCAATTAACGAAGCCTTCAATTTATGTTCGTATAATTATATTACATTCTGAAAATTACGTCCATGTATTACATACACGCGAGTGTACAGTTCTTCCAATACGAACCATTATCCCTACATGTGTTTCTGACTGTAACGAATAAAGCCAGCCTATGCGATGCGTTTTTGTTTAAAAAGAGTCGAAATTGACACCTAGCACAGTTTGTTGTCTAATACCTATCCTAACGGTAAGTTTTTCACCCGTCTTTTCTACTCCTTCGTGACGTCTGTCAATTTTCAAACCGTATCAATCACAGCGGTACACTTCTCAGTTTGCTGTTCATTGTGTATTTTATTTCGGTAAATATTATTACAACTGATAACGAAAAATAATATTAATAAAGTACCTGCGAAATTAGCTTACGGCTATCAAAAACGACGGTTGATCATTTATACGAATTGTTAAGAATTTCGTTTAAAAATAATGGCAATTTCTGCAAAGCAACTATATCATGACTAGGTAGTACTGTATAATCGCTTCAAATGATTATACTTTCTACCGGTGTAAATGATACGTTCTGAACATGTTCAGCTTCCTACATATATTATTATTATTATTTATTATTATTATCATTCGCAATCTTCACAGCCATGCTAGTTGGAGTTTGTAATACGGCTTCTAATTAGCAAGCATTACAAACTTGCTTCATGTTGATGGTTAAAGAAGGTCCTCTTATTGGAATTCAATAATACCGATTTTTGAATTTTTTCAATCGTATATGGCGATTAGGTTCTTTATGCTATTACACCTAAACTGCTCGATATTATTCCATTGTTTCAACAATCTTTACAACATCCAGTTTCATCATATTCGTTTCATTTGCTCTAAGTTTTTCCTTTTTTTCCCGCGTACACTTTATCAATAATTAGACTATCTGGTACAGAGCTATATATCTATTAACGTAATAGATTTCTCTTATCTATTAAACCGATATCTATTATGTTCTTTATCAGTCGATATAGTTCTGTCCCAATATAATTTATACTGTTCGTGTTCTAAGATTTTTTTGGCCTATATTTATAATATGGCTGTTTATCTCTAATTAATCCATATTTTATTCCTATTTCTCGATGTACGATAGCTGCCGCATCATTGTGTCTTTTAATATAAAATCTCGATGTTAATTGTTCACACCCACTTAAAATGTGTTTAATTGTTTCACTCGCTTTGCCACATTTTCGACACTTATCGGAGATATTTGATTCCTTAATGATATATTTCCTATAATTTATTATTATTATTATTATTATTATTATTTATATGACTGTTATTATTATGGTTGAAAATACACAATTCATTTAAATAATGTCCAATTAATCGACGGTCGGTGATTATTTGTGTCGGTCGTACAGATAAAATATTTCTGTTTTTAAAAATCGTTCCATTGTGTTAAAGTATCGTACCTAGTTTTCTGAATTTGTTTAAAATTTTAATCGTTTTTTTATATCTATGTATTCATATATTTATATATAGGGTGACCCAGAGAAGACGGACGGTTTATTTTTTTGAATAGTGCAGTTGGTAACACTGTTACAATGCAAACCGCATGCTCCACATTTAGCGTGCACACCAGATTCGTTTTTTTTTTTGCCCAGTTTCAGTTATGGCGGCAACCTATGAATCGATCGCGACAGTGCAAAGAGAGTTTCGAAAAGAATTCAGAGTTACGCGATTTATTTTTCCTGAGGATAGCCGCGTTTACCAAACACGTCTACAAGATCTGTAAAGGTGGAAAACTCGGATTTCTGAAGAAATTTCAAAAATTCAACGACCTATGCTCGAAAAAGACTTCAAAAATGTTATAAAGACTGAATGAGTGTATTGTTGCAAATGACGGTCGTCCGAACAATATTATGTTCCAAAAATAATTGTAAGCTAATCTCTCGTTTCCTATTTAAAAAAAAAAAAAAACATTCAAAACTTTTGGTCGACTAGTTTTTAAGTTATACAAAAAAAAAATAAAACCGTCTATCTTCTCTGAGTCACATATATATATATATATATATATATATATATATATATATGTGTGTGTGTGTGTATACATATTTATAAAGCATAAGTCTTATGTATTTCTTAATTATCTCACGATTGCCGGGTAATATCTTCGGAGAACGCGGACCAATTAATTCGAGAAACAGACTTAAAAATGGGCAATCTTTTTCGAATTCGGGGCAAATAAACAGTCGATTATTAAAATCATCGGCTCGATCGTGCCTACTACTATAATAAATATATATATATATATATATATATATATATATATATATATATATATAATGTGCAGAGAACTAAAGTTGGTGACACCCAATTTTTGGGTACCAGATTAATAAATTTTTCTAGCGGATGTTAGACGCCGCGGTATATTTCAGATACCAGAGGCTTATCTGCGGAATAAATCGCGTCTCCGCTATGATGTTCTATAGCCTATTAAGATGTATAGGAAAACGCCTATTTACATAATGGGATGACCGTCTATATAACGAATACTATCACTAACGCACGTAGTAATACTCGGTAAATATTATTATTATAGATAATTCAGAACCGGCTGTATAGGGCGATGCGACACCTCGCCCGTGTTTTTTTTTTCATTTTTCAATTCGAACTATCATTAGGAATCGATTAAACGAATCGATTAGGTTCGGTTAATTTGTATCAACTCGTCTTCGATTACGATTACTAATACACACTAACACCTTATGTGTGTGTATATATATATATATATACATTTTAGTAATGTTTATTTAAATAGTTCTTTGTCGGCGCCAACATCAAAGAGCGGACTGTCTGTCCTACAAGATACCGTCCTTGTATATAAATAAATATATATATATTAACCGTTGTTTTGTTAATAAAAGATTGTCATCAGTATTGAAGAATTCTTTTCTCATTCGGTAAAATATTCTAGCGCACACACACCACACATATAGAAACACCATACAAAATATAAAACCGAGAAATACAGGCAGATTAATTCGAATTGATAAACCAAACTGAATTCTGTATTATTATCAACTTGTACCGATGTATCGATCAGTAACGATTTCTTTGAAAAATGTACAAGATAGACGATTTTACTGCTACAATTATAATCCGCTATCGTTTACCATCACTAATAACCCTATAACTAGTACTATTACAAAAATACAGCCACCGATGTCTCCAGTATTTTATACATTTGACGTCATTATCTGTTTAATATTTAATACTAATTTTTCGTAGTAATTGTATCGTTGTCGTCTTAATGGTGGTGATAGTTTCTTGGAGTAAGAATTCCTGGAGAACCCGTTTTTCGTCGTAAACGTTACGATCTGTAGCGCCGCTATAACATTCTTCTTATACGATCCTATTCATACATCCGTTTACAAGTATATCTTATTATATATATATTATCCAGCAGAGTGACTGAAATTTCAGAAAAATTTAGGGTACAGGCCCACATGCTTCGGTTTTATAGTAAAATTCTTCCGAAGTTTCATATAAAATATCGGAATGGAATAATAAAGACGACTAAGGTATTTTTACTTTTATTTATGAATATCCTACTTTCATTACTACTTAATAATAAACTTATCCCCCTTTGTTAATTATTTTACATTTTTTTTTTGTTTTTTTTTTAATAAATAAAATATAAATTTAAAAAAAAATAACCGGTCCGGTTATATATATATATATATATATATCCGACAAATCCGAGGTATAATCCTTTGACCGATTTTTATCTTTACACAGATCGAACTCACGGACGGAGTTTGAAAATGCCGATAAATTATTAAAGTAAATATAATATATAAATACGTATATACATTTATTTATGTATACATTACATATACATACGCGATGTAGTCTATACACATATATATATACAACTGCGAGTAAGAGAGAGAAATATTATCCATATCTTTCTCCTGGTTTTTACGTACGTGCAACTGTAGCACGATCTGTACATAAAATAAAAATGTACCGAATTCGCGTACGCCTAAATATACAGAGAAATATATACGCACATGTTACATATATATATATATATATATATATATATATATATATATATATATATATATAGAGAGAGAGAGAGAGAGAGACAATACATACATTTTAATACTTCGCTATATTAAAGGCGACTCGAAACTTTCTTCTTCTGGTATTCCTCAATTTTTCAATTGGTGGTCAACCAGAAAAACATATAACTCCTTAGTTATCCTCTGCTCCTTTTCTTTCAATATTTCGTAGGTCTCTACCACCTGTGTATCCTCTATGATCTAACTAGATGCTGAATTTTCGACGTGGTCTCCCTCTTGTTGTTATCTGGCTATTTCTTGCTCCTTCTATTATTTTTGTCGGATATCCGTTGTTTCTTAATATACGCGCGCTATCCAATTACGTCTCCTATCTCTAGCTACGCTCATTAGACATCTTTTTCGTCGATGTTTGGAGTACTTCAGTATTTTGATTTAACTTTAACTTTTTTATATTTATCTATAACGTCATATTTCGAAAGACTACAATTGTTTAAGTCTTTGTATATTATTTAGACACACGGAACAACTCTCAAAACGTATCTGTTAATCTTTTTCTTAATTCTATACTTTAATTTTTTAACGGCTACTTTTTTTATAATAAATCGGCCTGCGCCCGCGTTATGCTCATGATTGCATCTTTCATCATCATTCATTAATGAACCCAGGTATCTAGGTTCTTGTACATGTTTTACTCTTTCGTTATCTAATTCCATTTTCATTATTATCTTCCATTTTACTGCACCTCATGACCATATTGACATATTGGTAGCGTTTCATTATAGAGTCCAGATTTAACAATGCATCTGCTACACTTTTTTCTTTTGTCTCTAAAGTCCGCTGTATGGCTTACTATGGCCGGATATTGATTACCATCTTCATAACCGACGACCAGTATACGTATTCTATTCGATATCTTTAAGGGCTCCGTATTACAAAGCGACCTCTCCCTTCCGCGGAATTTCTAGGAATACATTTCAAATTAAAACATTCTAATAAACGTAAATAATTTTATTTTTTTAAATATTAAATGTTTATGTACGATAGTGTAAAAGTTTAAAAGTGGAATATTAGCAATGGCGTGTCGGTACTAATTCAATTTTCTTTAACGCGAACGAGAAGTTAAAGATAAAGACATAGGTTTCAACATTTTCGAGGATTCCAAGAGACTGGAGTAAGAGAAATATGGCCGTATGTGGCCGGAAGAAAGAAAGAAGACCCACTCTGAAAAGGATAGAAGAATACTGAGTAAAATGGGTGCGTAATGTCGACTTGCGGTCATACAAATGTTTCCATGGTTCGTAGATGGCCGAAAAAAAATTTGAACAACTCTAAATAATAATAATAATAATAATGTAATCGAAATTCAAATTTATTTCCAGTTTCCGTTTAATTCGAAGTAAATTAGATAAATAAAATAAAACGCCTATTATAATGCCAGCAGTGGTAAAATACATTCTGTTTATTCAAGGAAATTAAAAGACGAACGCATCTGTCGTCAATAACTTTTGGAAAGTTGATTACTATCCTCAAAATAAAGATATACCTAACAGGTTAAAAAAGAAAGTATACGAACAATGCATCCTTCCAGTGCTTACATATAGAGCGGAAACACGAAGCCTAACGAAGTATGTCATTAAGAAACTTGCAGTGACACAGAGAGCCCACGACGAAAGATTAATATTGGACATCAAGATATCAGACCAGAAAACCAACACGTGGATAAGACAGAAGATCAAATTGCCGGATGTAGTCGGACGTGTATAGGGCAGTTAAAATGGAATTGGACAGCTCATTTAGCAAGAAGAAACGATGACAGGTGGACGAAGCGAATAACAGAATGGTTTCCAAGAGAAGCACGCGGAAGTCGCGGTCGACAAGATACAAGGTGGCAGGACGATATACAGAGATCAGCCGGCGTGAAATGGATGATAGAGGCCCGTGATCGCTACAGATGGAAAGAAAAGAGGACCGCTTCCATCCTGCAATGGATTGATATAAGCGCATCGTGGTATATATATATATATAGATAGATAGATAGATATAATCTTGATCAAAAACAATGACACGCAACATAAAATATAATAAATAAACTAAAAAGTGATTACTTGTGTCCAGTTTAAAATAATAATATTAATAATAATCATAATAAGTAATCCAATGGGATCTTGCATTACTTCGATAACCATCTTGTACGTACTAAGACGAAATAAATTTTAGTTTATTACTAGTTTCGAAAATTTTTACCATTATCAACAAAAAAAGGAGTTGATTTTTCGTCATAAGAAATCGTTTCTTTCCAATTTACCAGTGCGTACGTAGTCTTATATGTCATAATCATTCATCACAATCATCGTTATCCACATCAGTATCCACATCAGAACATGAATCGTCCGATGATTCTTAACTTGACTAATTACGAGAGTTTATCCGAATACTACGCATATCATTTTATATTTAGGTCGAAATCAGATAGTTTCATCATCTTCCGTCAAAAGCGATTCAAGACGAACCTACAACAATATGAAGATTTTAATCGATGACCAAATGACGTTTAGCGTTGTTCAACCAATGTACTCTATTCCAACGTTACTCATGTGCTGTAGACAACTCGGACACACACTCATATATATATATATATATATGGTTACGTATAACGTTCATCTGTAATATCGATAAACTGTTTAATATTCAACGGACGTGAACTGTAAATAAATTCGTGATGCTTTTGTGAGGACATTCGCCGACAATTTATTATTTTCAAAATGGAGATTCGACTGATTTTAGCTTTATTTTTACTTTTTCTTATCACACATACACACACATACAGTGTGTATATGTCTATGTGTATGCAACATCTAAGCGATTACTCATATTTTTGTAATATTCCTTACTTATATATACATGATCCGTTCTCTCGAAGTAATCACAGTCATACTAACTTAGACCGACTTAATAATTCTTTACTAGTGAAAACGTTATAAGTACTTTACGGTTAAATTTAAAGTGACGTCAAACAAAACTAAAATATTAGGTTTTCCCCTAAATACAACGCATATATATAATAAATTTAAGTTTCTCTACAAACATACTATATATATATATATATATATATATATATATATATATATATATATATATATATAATAAAACTTTGGTTCCAGTGTGTTCTGGCTGTAACATTATCCTCTCCATTTTCAATATTCTAGTTGATTGTCCCTCATGCTCCTCGGTTAGAGCGTCCCTTAATCTTCTTCCTTCGCTTCATCGCCTCTTCAAAGATGACCATGTTTCATTGTAGAATCTAACTATCTTCCTCCAAGGATCTGGTCTCTATTCCTCAATATAATCCTCTTTTCCTATCGTGTCTCTAGCCTTGGCTGCTGTACATTTTTTAAATTCATATATTTTAGAAAAGTTGTATGTATAAAGGTGCAAAGAACCGGAGGAGAATTATATATCAATTAAACTACACAAACACCGCCAGCACATTCATACTTATATCAATAATTATTTCAAACTTGTGTGTGAAGTACTTTGCGAGTGTATTTATGTTTAGCAACACACCATACGTACAAACTTAAAACTCAAGAATATTATAAATTGTTTTCTATTAAAAAAGGAAAAAATCTTTATATTAGTGATTACAATTTATTACGTTTACAAACTTAATTTTCTAAAAACATAATTTTCTAAACACGTAATAAATGCAGTATCATAAGATTGATCAGTTGCTCCAGATATTCGTTTCACGGTTGAATTAGTCTTTTTTTAAAACATAGGAACTAGCTCGTGATATTAAATTTATGTCGCATAGCACTTTCGGTTGAGGAATCCTGACTGATTAGTGCCGTTTAAATGAAGAGACCGCATGTTTCCTACTTTATACTTTGATTAGCAAACGCAGGACATTCATAGATAAAATGTTCAAGGCCATCTATGAAATCTCCAGTACAACAGGTACATTTTGGAACATTAACAAGATGGTACCTGTATAAATGAGCTGCAAACTTTCCATGGCCAGATTAGACTCGAGAGCTGTAGGTTAGTAATATTAGGGAAGAATTGATATGTTTTCCTTCTTGTGATGTCAGCATCCAACCTCCTTTGCCATTCTGTCAACAACATTCGGGAAACATGATTTTTAAATAGGTTTATTGGAATTGTATTTTGAAGAGTTTGTAGCTTATTATTATCCAACAATTATAAGAGTTGTTAACAACTTCAGGTCACCCATATCTGAAATTCACTTGTGACTAGAGATATTTTTGGCGGATATTCATCGTTAAAGATGAAGAAAGACTAATAGATCTGTGTACAGGAACGAAAATCTAATTACGGAATGCACATCGATAAAATGTAGAATAGGGATCTGAATATAAAGATAAATTAGAGAATACAAACCCAGAAAATTGGGAGCAGCCAAAAAGAAGTATTGGCTTAAAAAAACACTTAGTTTAACAAAGGTAGCGGTTACACATTTGTGATGGAACTATTAATGCGAAGACGCCGTTGCAAAATGGCGACGTGTGAGGAAAAAGTGGAATGCGGATGAAAACAAAAACAACAAAACACGTTTGATAGAAATGAGAAAAGAACAAGAAAGATCCGTAAAAAGGTCAAAAGAAAATATCAGCTAAAGCAAAAGATTTACAGAAGAATATCTCACTAGTGATTTCGATCGAACGAAATGTAAATAAATTTAAGAATGTTGTTTAATGTCGTCGATGAATTATGAAAAAACCACCAGTTTAAAATAAAATTAACAAACACCTACGCCGAAATAAAATTTAAATGCGATATATATATATAGACAATTTGAAATCTAATAATTTACTAATAGATCGCTTAGCCTTTTACAGATAATCCGGTAATAATGACAAAATCTATGGACATAGCCCAGATAAAATTATTAAAAGAATCGCCGAATAAAATTCGGAAAAAAAAAACGCTTAGAAAATAAAAACTAAGTTTGGCCAAGTGAAAAGAATTAACGAATTCGTGTACTCTAACATAGTGAAGCGGGAAAAGAAGCGATTAAATACAGAATCGATCGAATAAAATTGGTTAACGAAAGAAATATATCGTAAAATTATACTAGAAAACTGTCATCAGTTAGTAGACGAATTTCCGAACAATGTAAATGTATTCACATTTGTAATTGCAATATAGTAATTGCCGACAAGTGTGAAAATACTCCCGAAATAAAATTGCTCAACTTTAAATGACGATATAGTTTAAATATAAAATTATGCGTTGTTTAAAAAATGAAATAACGAAAATATAAAAGATCAAAATTTAGGCAGTAATAGATAACAACCTACGACTTTCGTTTCACTTTCGATACGTTATTAGTGAAATAAATTAATTTTCAATTATATTTAATTAATTGTATAATAATATTAAATTTCAACAATTCAAAAAATAGACAGAACAGAAGCAGAACAGCATTTTTGGAGTATATTTTCACAATCACCATCACATATTTTTAAGTAATTATATTTAATTTATATTTTTAAAATTACGATGTTTTAAAAACTTGATAATGGCGTAAATGCCGAAAAGCTTTGTGTTTTCTTTAAGAAAATAAATATTAGTGATTTAACTAATTTTCAATTGATTTTTTATAATAATAATCGTTTAAATTACGAAAAGGGGCTAATAACATTATATAAAAGCTATCGATATTCTTTATGGCGATATAGATGATATAGATGATATAGATGATATAGATATGCTGAAAATAAAAATATTTCGGTGCATATTTTTCAAATAATAAAATTGATCGAATCCTATAGAACTACCAGCCATTTGGCGAGAATTGTTATTTCAGGTCATTAAGTTTGAATATAGAGAAACATACAGGATTCCACGTTTCGGGGGTTATAACAAATTAATTTTTGAATATTAACGAAATCAAAAAGATTGTTAATAGTTCCCCAATATTTCATATTACCGATGTTTTGTCTGCCTTTATAACGTTATCATCGAATAGACACGCGATAAAATAATTAAATATAAATATAAATATATATATATATGTATATATATATATATATAATTTTAAAAATGCAAAAGAAAAAAAAAACGGTAAATAAAAATTTAAGAAAATATTTAACTCAGAAGTACAGTATTAGAAAAAATAGCAAAACCCCCCCAAAAAGCATTCTTTTATGAATAACTATTTTTTCATTCTTCTTTGTGATATTGTACGTCTAAATTAAATTTTTTTTTACATTTTCTTTAACTTTTTTTTTTCTTTTGTATTTTTATAAATTGTATCAATTTTTTCTATTTAATTTTTTTTAGGTGCACATGATAATGGCTTAACAGACGAAAAGTTTTGTGGTTATTATATTATTATTATTGATTATTAATAGTATATATATACAAGATAGGGTGTAGTACGTACGCCAGATTAGACAATCAGCAAGATCGAATGAAAATAGATATATCCGGTTAGGGAAATTAATAAATCTCGTAGTTTTCCCTTTTCCGGACTATATACACGAACGGTGTTAAGAGTACGCGATGTTGACAGTAATTCGTAATAATTTCTTACCGTCGTAAGAGACCGAGATAGAGAAAAGACGAGATTGAATGTCGAGTCGAGCGGTGTAAGTAGACGGGTAAAATAACGAGAAATGCCAGCCGTAGGGGTAAGAGGAATGGGGGAATATTATTAATTAAAGACGATTCGCATCGGCGACGACAACATTTCGGATCTGCCGTTTTTGAAGTAAAATTAATTTCCTTCGTCGGTCGTTGAGAGTCGAAACATCCTCGATGATTGCACGCGTTCGTTTTTAAAGGCCGCGTAAATAGGATATTCCGAATCAAAGAGTACTCTCGCGAATTAGATACGGACATTAATATAATTAATTACAAAAGAATTTTATGTAATGTGAAAAAAGTTGAAGGTTGAAGCCGGAGATTAAAAATGTGCTCGGAGTAGAAATCTATCGAAGATAAAGTTAATCGGATGGTAGGTAAAGTATCGACATCAGTCGGTGTACGATTGCTCGAACTGGTTTGACCCAATCATCCAAGTCCTCTTAGCCTGTTCAGCTCAACGTACATGTGGATATTCTATTCCATATCGATTGTGTCTGTCCATCAATGTCCGCGTTGGTCTTCCTTTTACACGGATATTTTTCCTTCTATAATCATATCTTATAACACGTATCCACTTCATTCTTATTTTTCTAATCGTTTTCAAGACTAATCCTTCCTTTTGTATTCTGTTAAAAACTTAATTTAAAGAATTTTATCAATCCACGAAATATGACCGCGTTTCATCAATTTTCTGCAAATCTCTTTCACTTTTAAAGTACATGTTTCCACCTCGACCAGTGCTACTGCCAACATATATATATATATATATATATATATATATATATATATAATAAATATACATATATATATATATACGACTTGGCAATGCGTTTTCTTAAAGACGGCTGTTTGTCCTTTTCTTTTAAACGCCACACTATAGCCATTACAATTCTACGCCGATTCTCTTTGCTGCAATATACCATTTTCTGTTATAAAAATACGCGTCCTCCGGATTTGTATTTTCTCGTTTGCTTAAATCGTAGACGCGTTAGACAGGATTATGTTGTTGTAAAACGTCTTAAATTCTGAATAGTTCAAAAACGGAATAGGGTGATTGTTCTTAAAATGTCTACAAAATCTCTCTTCGTCTTACTGGTAGCTTCTTATTTGAATGATGTACACAACAAGAAGCTTTTCTAAACAATCTCAGCGAACAAACCGTACTAAATAGACGATGAATAACGTGTAAGACGGTAACCTACTAGGGAGATTGTGGGTCCGACAACGCCGAAGTCATTAATAATAAGCAGTATTAAATGGATAAACGTAAAGTACTAGCCTATACGGAATGCAGCAGACGGGGCATGATATGCATGTCTTAGTAATAAAAGACAAAACGTCTTGATACACAGGCATAAACTAATGCGTATGTCCACTGTCATTTAGTTTCTTCATCTTATTTCAAGTGACAATACCATTTACGACGCCCGTACTACATATATACCGTACACATTAGGTATCAAGTAAGATCATTTGCTACATCCTTTTCAAGCGAATGCCGTTAGAGCAATTTCTTGTATATATATATATATATATACGTGTATCATTTAAGAAAATTTACTTTAGTGGATCGTGTATATATCTTGTCACTTGTTCAGCTTGCGTCTCATTAGGTTAATGAAGGCTAAACTCTACTACGATATAAATTTCGCTTTATATCGCTAAACATCCCATTTCTAAAAATGTATGTATATATATATGTATGTATATATGTTTGTGTGCGTATATCTATATATATATATACACACACACATATATATGCAAATATCCCATATTCAGCCTTTAGTTTTGTACACTCCAATCAAAGTAACACGTCCGAAGTTGTATATTTCGCACAATGTTGATGGACGGACAGATTTAATCCCTTCAATAATATTTAGGATGCTTTTGTACGCGGTATAGGTAATTCAACCTTTTTATAGTGTATACATATATGTATATACATATACATTTAATGACAGGCGTTTAATGCCAGAACCACCAGGATCTTATACATATCTATATATTACAGGAAATATCATTTTCAACGAAATCGAGTATTATCATCAATATTTGTCTTGAATTATACATTTTATATATATATATATATATATATATATACATTATTAGTCTTGCTGAAATAACCGAAATAAGTTAATCTCCGGTTAAATATTCATACTTGCCTAAATATATATACGTGAATATTATACATATATATATATATATATATACGTGCGTATATATATATATATATATATATATAATTAGCATACATGAGTTTATTAACGTTCACATTTCTTTACTCCTAATTTATTTTCACTTTTACTAATAAGTTTTATACTGGTTTAACCTTCAAAACATCTTTCAAACTTCGATTGCCATCCAAAATAATGGACGGTATTTAATTAGTGGGGGTGTAAACTAATTAACGCATCGCGCGATACATCGTTGAAAGTTGGTCTATCCTCACTAAAACCAAAAAAAATCGTAGAAAAAAAAACAGTCGTTTAATTGAAATAAGTTCACCAGGCTCGTTAACTTAAAAACTTAATATAGTAATGGAAGTTTATAAAATTCCATTCAGGAGTTATATTTCTTTGAAGTCCGAATTTGGAACTATCTAAAACCCGAGTATTTAAAAAACCTACGGATGTATCGGTTGTTAATTGAAAATTTTAAAACATCATCATCCCCTCTCCGATTCCTCGTTATATAGTTAAACGGAAGTAGTTTTTCAATTTTCTATTCTCATTATCAGCGCTTAATTCGTAAATCTTTGCAAACTGTTAGTATCCAAATTTATATAAATAAAACTATGCTTAATGTAATATCCGTTTATCGAAACCCCAAACATTCAATATACTTCGACTATGATTTAGGTTTACTATTTAAAGACCGCATTCCAGCACTTGTTATAGGAGATCTAAACAGTCGACACAGATCATTGAACTGTTATAGCCATAATGTAGCTGGTAAAGTTTTATATCGTGCCTCAAACACATATAACTTTGACATATTATCGTCTATTGACCCAACATACATACCACTTCAAAGTAATCAAAAACCAAGCGTTCTCGACTTAATATTAGTTCAAAATTTTAACATTACAACACCTGTTTCTCTGTCCGAGTTATCATCTAATCATAATCCCATATTATCTTATATCACTTGTACGAATGAAGATACACTACCATCACAAAAAATATTCATATACAAAAAGGCTAACTGGGACCTATTCAGAACATTTATTAATAACAATATCAATTTACAACAAAATTTTTTTACTCTCGAGGTCATAGATTCAGCCATTGCCGATTTAACTCTGTTAATCTTGCAGGCAGCTGATCTTAACATTCCCAAAATAACAAATAAGACTCATTGTTCAACCAAAATAATTCCAAACTATATATCTAGAATAATATCTCTTAAAAATTATTACAAACGTAAAACAAGTATAAGTTTACGCCTCAGTACGAGTCTGTTAGAATTACCTATGTGTTGTTAGTTAAATTCACTGCATTTCTGCTCAAAAATTGGAAAAATAATCAATGGAATATTTTCTTATCAAACCTATCGATTGAAAATAATAGTCTTTGGAAAGACAAACCACCATGCTCCCACCTTTAATTAACCCTGTCACTAATCAGATGCTGCATAAGTTAAATGATAAATTAGAACTACTCGCTTCTCATTTTTCTACCATCGGTGCACAATACGATAATTTAATTCCTCGTACACATTATTATAAAGTTAACAAAAAAGTCAAAAATTCTTTACTAAATATAAATAACGCAGTTCCGATACCTCTTTCCACGCCTACTGAGGTTAACAAATGTATTAAATCTTTAAAGAATAAAATAACCTGCGGCACTGATGATTTGACTACCATCATGATTAAACATTTACCTCGTAAGGCTATTGTATTCTTAACAAAAATCTTAAATGGCATTCTTATGACTTCTCATTTCCCTTCAGCGTGGAAAACTGCTAAAATTATCATCGTACCCAAACCGGGAAAAAATATTTCCGATGTAAATAATATCCGACCCATTAACTTACTAAGTATTCTTAACAAAGTTCTCGAAAAAGTAATTTTAACTAGATTACAGGATTTTGCAACTAAAAATAATATTCTTATAGACCAGCAGTTTGGTTTTAGACCTGGTCATTCAACTGTACACCAAGTTGCTAGAATTGCTGACTATATCACTGATAACTTTAATTTAAATAAATATACACAGGACTATTATTATTTGATGTGGAAAAAGCTTTTTATTCGGCGTGGCACAATGGAATTATTTATAAATTATTACAATACAATTATCCGTTGATTTTGATAAAATTAATTGAGTCATATTTAAGTAATCGAAAATTTTATGTAACTCACCTCACTCATAATTCCTCTATTAGAATGTACACCTCTGGGGTTCCACAAGATAGCGTTTTAGGGCCCTACCTCTTTTTAATTCTAATCAATGACCTACCTAAATTATCATTAGTTAATACTGCACTTTACGCGGATGATCTAGCACTTTATTGTTCTTCTTATAGACCCGAGTCCATTAGTAATCATCTACAAAAAGCTGCGTCCTCAATTTTTAAGTATTATAAACGCTGGAGACTAAAAGTTAACACTGATCAAACATAAGCCATAATATTTACCAAGAGACATGGCTCACACTACCTGCCGAAATTATTATCAATAGTAACACAATTCCTTGGAAGGAAGAAGTACGTTATCTATGAGTCATTATGGATCGCCGCTAAACGTTTAATAACCATATTAATTACATAATTGACAAAACTCATAAAGCTATTCGTATTCTTTCTCCCATATTTTACCGTCGGTCACACCTTACTACCCTAAACAAAAAACTGATATATACATCCATTATTCGTCCAAGATTAACTTATGCCTATCCTGTTTGGTTTTCAGTTTCAAATAATACAAACAAAAAATTACAGTTGGTTCAAAATATCTGCTGCAGAATTTCCTTAAACGCCGCTAGATACCGCAGAATTAAAGACATGCATTATAGATTGCACCTCCCTTACATTTCGAATTATATCTGTAATATTTCGGCAAAATTTTACGCAAAATGTCAGGCGCATACTAACAAACTGATCACAGTGGCGGGAGACTACGACATGGCGCTGCTCCGCATATACTCGTTATAAACATCGTCGTATTAAAGATAGATTACTCTTAAGATAATTTTAATCTATAATCAAATACTTTCCTACTAACTATTAATACTTTATTTTTCTAGTTTTAATCTTTTATCTTTTCTATTGTGCAGGTTTTTTCCACTTTTCCTGTGTTATTAACTTTTAGCTATTTATTATTATAGATTAAGTAACTATTTATTATTTGTAATGCGGTCGAGGTTGTTATATATGTACTCCACTGTATAAATTTTTATATTATGTAAAATCAAATAAAAAATATATTATATTATTATATTATATTATTATAGATTTCGAAAATGACCTTCAATTATTGCGAAGGATTAGTTTAACGATGTTACCCGACCAATCAAAAAAAAAAAAACAAATGATCCGGTTTGTACGCAGGCCATACGATAAAAATTGAAAAAGGGGTTAATAGTAGAACCCGAGTTGACGATATCGGTTAGAAGAAAAATTGGCGAATAAGCAGAAGCACCTTAGATCCAGTCTGTCAAGTGGATAAGATAGAAAAAAAGTGACTAGGAAAAATTGTTTTTAAAACTATATAGGGTGATCCGGGGAAGACGGATGGTTTCGTTGTTACTTGTATAACTCAAAAATTACTGGAACAAAATTTTTGAATGAAATTTTATTTAAAAATAAGAAAACGAGAGATTTGCTTACAATCCACTCGTGAAACATAATATCGTTCGAATGACCGCCATTTGCAACGATATATTCATCCAGTCTTTACAAAATTTTCCAGCATAGAATTTTTTCTTCGGAAATCCGAGTTTTCAGGTTTTCCAAATCTCGTGAACGTGTTTGGTAAACGCGGTTCTTAAAGTAACCCCGGGAAAAATAAGTCGCCTAACTTTGAATTTTTTTCGAAGCTCCCTTTGTACTGTCGTGATCGATTCGGGCCGAAAATAACGTTCAACGTGAAACACGCGCTCCTTCTCGTTATGGGATGCCGTGAGTACTGAAAGTGGACGCAAACGAATTTCTCGTGTGTACACTAAACGTGAAGCACGCGGTTTTATTCTCTGACACCCTATGCCTATATATATATATATATATATATATAATTTATTTATTTGTTTACGTATATACATTTATTAAAATTTAAACTCCTCATCGCAATTTGTTTGTTATTATTAATCCGGTTGCAATTCTCCAGAACAATCTTTACTATAATAAATTCCCGGGGACGTATTATTTTATCGATACGAAATCGCTAAGCGTGAAACTACCGCTGCGAAGTAGAAGGTCAAGGTTGGAAACTGCGTCCAGTTCTTCACGCTGCGTTCTATCGGCGGGAGTCGCGGTTTAGATTGAAGTTTCAAAGGTCTATGCGTAAAATTCAGGCGGTTGAAGGGTGCTGGAATGTAAACAAAGCTACTCGATCAAATCCGATTAATAGGACTTGTTCTTTAAAACTAACCCGGACTAATAAACTACCGTCTGGTTAGTCTATAGGCGAAGATTGTACTGGTCGTCGAAATGTAATCATATCTAACCGGTCGGATACGAGTCATTCTTACTACAGGCGTATCGTCGAACGCTAGACGATAATTACTACCGGTTATTAGACGGCGGGGATATTTGAACAGATTACATCGCCAGGTGGAGATCGTCTTAACCTGCATATAGAGGGTCGTAGGAGAGAGTTTATTACTTAATTTATCGACCGACCCCCCTAGTTCAATTGGTCGATTTGTATCTCGCACTATTTCGATGATCGAGCATAAAATTCTTAAAATCCGCGTAGCGAATTTTTCTCCCCTCCCCCCTACAAACCCGCGATATTATAAATTAGAATATGAATAATATTTATTTTTAATTTCGTTTAAAGTAAATTCGAAAATAATAAATATAATCCGAAATTTGAATACGATAATAAAAATAATATGAAAACATTTTTTTTTCCAAGTTACGTCACTTCTTCTTTGGCCCAGTTTTCACCTATTGGCCAGTTTGATCGTCGTCGTATTGTTCGTGGCCGAACATCGTGACTAGCCATTGTACGTTTATTTTTACGTGCAAAATGAGCCAGCATTCAAGCGCACATATGATGTTATACTGCCTTCTCCGTGATAATTAAAAATTAAATAATGATGAAAACTTTCTATGTCGCGTGTTGGTTTCGAACCCCCGACCAGTAGAGAACTCTAGACGCCACCGCGACATTTACGTTCGGACTATAAAATTATAAAATTATACAATCTTCACGCATCCAAGCAATAATCTCTTTAAGTTGTATTGAGAACATTCGTCGATAGATATTTAGACAGAAAGCTTTCTCTATTTTTTTGATTTGCGACAGGATTACATTGTCTACGATAATTAAAAGAAAATTTGAAAGAGAACAGGCGTAATGAATAAAGATCAGGTAATTCCCTATGTTAAGGGGGCCTATTTTCATGCGCAGAAGGAAGCGGGGCCCCACTACGTTTTTATATGCCTCACGAAAACCTATGGATTACTCAGAAAAGGAAAGTGTTATGCCATGTGACCCGACTGGCACTCGGCGCTACTCGAGTACCGGGCTCGAGAGTGTAAAATATGCGACTGCCCATGTGGTTGTAGGAAACCAGGCAACTCATGGAAAATATATAGACAGAATTATGACTGGAATGAATAATCGCAGGCACCGCATCAATACGAGAAATGATGGACCGGGCAGCAGATCGAACTACATGGCGGCTGAAAACGTTCGTTTATGAGGATTCATAGGGTCACGATGCTCGAAACGAGCCACCGATGATGATGATGAATGTAGCGCCAATTAACCGTTATATAATAATTATTTAGACGCTCTTTATTAAGTTGAAAACGAAAAAAATTATATTAATTGCTTTAAAACGAAATGTAAATATGTTTAATACAAGCATGCATATATATATATATATATATATATATATATATATATATATATATATATACATATATATAAGCAACATTCGCATTTCATTATCAAAGATTAAATCTGGTGACGTAAAAAAAATCCCCGCCAAATGTGATGTTATTTTTGATAAACCAGCCAGAATTCGTCGAAATCGTCCAGAATTGACATTTGAGTAGTCTAGTCTTTGTAACGATATAACGAAGAAAATTCCGATTAACAATGAATCTTCTTTACAGAACTCCGTGGCATACTGCCGTTTACAACTTATTAGACAATCGGTGAGCACGAACTGATCGGCGAGGTTAGACACGGATGAAACGGTTAAAAATCAATAGCAAACAATTTTTTCGAAAATAGAAATCCTGTTTCAATGTCTTTGAAAAATATGTCCATTAATTGACGATAAACCGACGACCAATTCGACGGGTGTGACGTGGACAGTACTGGTGGAAAAACTTACGAATCTGTGTCAGATGTTTCCGCAAGATTAGAAAATATGAATTTTTATAATTACTCTCCGGATACGGCACAATCCGATTTATATGGATTCAAACTTGTCGGAGCCCACGAGTGTTTACCGTGCGCATTAAATGTAATTATTTTTTTTTTAATCTATTCCTAGCCAATCAGTAGGTATTATAGCAAAAGATCATGACGTGAAGTGTATAAACACTAGTCCCTATGGTATCGTGTTTAATAATTTACATAATTTTCATCATTACGCCAGGTCTAACGGCTTAATTCCTCAGCCTGCGAATTTTGTGACGAATTATCCAATAAGCTAATTGCGGACCAGTTAGCATGACTATGTAATCACTCCCGATGTTTGATTGCCATCTTTTTAATCACGTCGCATCCGTACCTCCATACTGGAGCGAGTATTTGGTAGTATAGTAGTCGTTTGTTCTTTAAGGTAAGTTAAGACTGCAGTCCTATTAACCAAATATACAGCTTTTTAGTTTTGATTCTGAGCTCTTTTTGCAATCAGTACGCTTACACCGTGCTAATTTTTGGTCTAGGAACAATTCGACATATTTTTTAACGGGTACAATCTTGTTATCTATTTTGACGTTTAATATAGGACGATTTGAGAATATTATATGTGTAGATTTATTTTCATCTGTTTCGATGATGTAAAAAATGTTCCCTTTCAGTGTTCTCTGGGGGGCAGTAGCTGTTAGCGAGAGTTTCATTGAATGATAATTGTCGTTGATTCCCAGTTCAGTTTTCGGAACCGCGACAATGATAGGCGATTAGTTTGGACAGTTGACGACTAGGCAACTCCTCAATTGCGCCATCAGATCGTCTGGCTGGAAAGCTGTCTAAGTCTTTGAAATGAACGGATAGGCGGTATAAACATAAAGGGACTCGTATCAAGTTTACGCCGTCTCGGGGAAGCATTTCGAAGTGAAATAAATTCACTGTCTTCTTTGATATTCGTAACGTTTATCATCTAGAACCATTCCACAAATTATTTACACTTGATAAGAAAAACCACCACGCGGCTTTCTCGAGTATTCCGCAAGAGCAACTAGGCTTAAATTTACTCTATCTAACGACTTTCCAGTCCAATCAACTTATCGCGAAGCTGAAAAATAGTCTTTAATTAGGTCATTTTTGAAGCCTACGTAATATTCATATAAATAAATATTTATCGATAAATCATATATATATATATATATACATATATACACCTACTCTATAAAAGAAGCAAAATGGGGTTATTACGAAACTACGACAGCTCAAAATCGTCACTTGCGAAACCAGCGTGCGAATAACGGGGCGATACTAATTAATTCTAAACTGGACGGAGGATGATCTGTTGGTAGGAAGTGAAAAAACGAAATGAAGAAATTACACTTTATACGAAAAGCCGCGCGCCGTATTTTAAAACGGTTAATTAATCGGTCGACAGAATTTAGTCTGGCCAATGGTAATTAAGTATTATTATCAATAATGGTTTTCGTCTAGATAACTTTACCCGTTATTACGACTTATTATTCTCAGAATGTGAATGAACCAAATTTTCACCTCTTATTCACCAACGTGTAAGAAAAAAACAAAAAAAACTAATAAATGTAGCGAACTGTCAGTAGCAGCAACGCCTACACGATAATACAAAGCATTATTTTGATTATTATTATTATTAATCATTTAACGCTTATTATATATATTTATATATATTTATATACACGTGTATATGTGTATGCTTATACCAGTCGGTATTATTTGTCGTGGGTGAAATTTTCACTACTTTCGGAATAATAATAAACTAAACGTACAATGTAAAACAGAATAGATCACCATAATAGATGTGTACAGAGGATGACCGTATAAGATCCGACGATGACACGAATACAGTCAGACTTAACATTATTCACGAATAATATTACATATATATATATATATATATATATATATATATATATATATATATATATATATATATACAGAGTGGGTAATGTATACAAGATGATAGTAGGAATAAATTGATATTTGTGTATTGAAAATAGTAATGTTACGATGATAACAATAATAATAGCAATATTAAATTTTATATATATATATATATATATATATACATTGATAATATTAAATATTAAGAATGATAAAAATAATAATGATCATATACGTTACAGTACCGTTCGTAAAGAGGCGATCGTTATTACTAACCCACATGGTTTCTTTTAATTGATTCTAAACTTAATATCCACTAACAGCATACAATGGACCGTCCACAATTGAACTGACACATTATCGCTACCGGCATTATTATCATAAAAGTCGTATATATAATCGGTCAAAACGAACCGTATACAAAATACGAGGCCTACGCACACTCGCTCACATATCGTGTCGATGTTGTATGTGTTTGTATGTGTGTGTGTGTGTGAATTTTTACGATGAACCGAGTAGTTTTTCGTTTAATAATTTAACGGTGCGTAGTTATTAATATTACCGAGGATAGTTAGGCGGTCGTCATTATTGGTTCATTTATATACATCCTGTTGATCTTGTATCATCATCTTCCTAATTAGTCTTTTAAGACGTTCGAGCCGCAAACGCACGTGGGACGATGTCCACATTACGACGACGAACGCATCACGCGATAGTGAGTTAGTTGCAAAGAAAAAGACGAGACAATGACGAACACACACGCGTGTATACATACGCAGGCATTGGTAATAATGTACCGAGTATTTACGGCGGGCAAATTAGAAGGAATTAATTCCTTTTTGATGCGAGTCACTTTATTATATATGTGTAAGTATTTCGCTAGATTAACCGGATGTTTAATTAATAATATTCTTATTATTGCACCGTTAGAGGGGTAAGAGGGGTTAACACGACGATCGTTTTAGAATGTACGTTATCAGCGGTCGTTTCTTTATAGAGCGCTCTGAATTACACTCGATGAATAATCTAAATATTTTCGTTTAATTAATTGCACTTTATTCTTTTTTTTTGTACATACGTATATCATCCTCTCCATTCATAAGTCCCCCCCCCTAAATAGACGCGTCGTAGACGACAGGCTCGTAGTCGTACGCTTTTAACCTTTTCGAAACTTTGCAACTTCGGACGCATCTCGGAGCAGTTTAGTTAATACTCAGTTCAATGACTATGGATTTCATAACACGCATCAAGCAATTTGAAGGCGATGCTCCAAATTAGGAGCGTTAATCCGCTTTTCCATACGCCATACTCGGATGTTGTATATATTTCGAAGATATCGACGAGATCATTCGGCTCCGACTTTGCCGTAGCCCAGCTGGTCGTGGTTTCTATACAGCGTGCGAACCTATTAAAAGGACCGAATCTTCACATCGTTGTTTGTATTCTCGTCGTCGATAACATTATGTAGTGCCCCTTAGCTGTTAATTCCACTTCACGAAAAAAAAGAAAAAAAAGGATATTTCCTCTTCAAATTAACCACTTTCAGTCGCACGGTATTAGATTTTTAAAATTGAATTATAAATTTTCTGCGGATTTTTCATTATACAGTGCGACTTTTTATACGAATCTAAATTATTTCCGATACGTTTGTACAAATATTTCTTAAAATTGAAACATTTAACGTCAATCAGAAACACGGCGATTTTGTTGGCATTAAAATTTCGCTTACCATATAGGCAGGCTTAAAGGGCAATATCGAAATATTATTATTATTATTATTACTGTTGTTATTATTGTTATAATTATTATTACTGTTCTCGTCCTCACATTGTAAATATGCGAAAGGTAATCATTTTTTTGTATAGACTTCTAGTACTGGTAGTAATTGTTGTTGTTATAATTATCACGCTTAAATTTTCGCATGTAATATTTTATTCCTGTATCTTTTAAAATTAACGTTTTTAGGAACATTACACATATATATATATACACCGTCCGCTACTCGCTGCATCCACTATGTCCTTAAAAATTTTTTCACTCCATTTCTGATGTTACCGTTTTCAGTCTTCTTATTATCCGTGGAGGCTATATAGAGGTGTGCATACATACAAATATTAGAACAGTTTCGTTTTTCAATTATTTTCATTTCTCTATACCTGCAACAGCACCTATTTCTAAAATTCACTCTAATTAAAACCTAGATCGGACGGTTTTAGAACATTGTTCTTCTCCGATCAATGAAGGAGAAAGAACGTACTTTCGGTTTGTCGGTACAGATCTTTCCGAAAACGATAATCTTACCTGTATCGATATAATGCATGCAATACCAAAATTAGATCCAACAGATAAAGTATGATTTAACTGTTTTCAGCTTCCTATAGTTGGGCAAAAAACCAATCGTGAATTCGTATCGAGCAGAAGGTTTATTATGTATATATATATATATATATATATATATATATATGTGTGTGTATATATATATATGTATATATATATATATATATATAAATATGCATGAGTAATGTGTCGGGAAGAGGATGTACTAACGCACCTAAAGACGAGTTTTGATAAGTAGCCACCAAATTGCCTGAGTTTCTCGACGGTGGCCGTATCAACCAGAGGCTTGATAGATTACTGCGCCGCCAGTTGAAATATATGTAAGTTCGATATATATAAATATATATATATATATATATATATATATATATATATTGCCACCTATCCAGCTAGAGGTGAACTTCCTAATTTATGGGCGTCTTGTGCCCCGGGGGGTTTTAATATTTCCGAGAGCGTATCGAAGATACTTATTGAATATATCGAGAAAGGTACAAATGTTTTCGATCAGTTAAGATTTACGACGGAATTTAATCGAATCTTCGGTTTACTACTCGGATTTATTCAACTCTACCTTCCTACCTACCACCTATTAACAACTTATTGTCTTCGTCCTATCCGACTACTTTTATCAACGCTTTTTCACGCATACTCGCACACACACTTTATATTTATATATTATATCGATAGTTGAATAGATACACACACACGTATGTGTCATCTTATTCGCTGCAATACATCGTCCGCATCTTTTCGATATTTCTACGAACGCGCGAACCGCTTTTCCACGGCACACGTTATTATATTTCGCGTTTCATTTCCTAATCTTCGACTGCTGATGTATACATATATACATATATATATATATATATATATATATATATATATATATATATATATATATATATATATATTAGATATCTGTCTTCTTTCATCCAATACCGCGGACCCGTCAAATTCATCAAAGACAATCGGACCTTCGAAAAAATCCGGTTCTTCATAGTTTTGACCACCGCGTGATTACTTGAGACTCCCAACCGTTCGGTAATAAGTCATCTTCAGTTTTGAAATTATTGGGAAATGCTGTGGTCTCAGTCTACGGGTTCGCGGTACCAGGCCAACCTGATCGACGACATTCAATTTCAAGCCCGGTAAACTTATACGGTGAAATCGTTTTACCTCTTCGAAAACTTAATGTCAGCTTAAATATTAATTACAGCGAGTCCACAACGGAGTAATTCGAGTTTCATGATATATTGGTTAAATTTATTTATGTATGTACATATATATTCATATATATATATATATGTATATGTATATGTATATACGTAAATATACATAAAAGACTGCTCGAATTATAATAGTGTTACAGCCGTATTAATCAATTATTGTCGCGGTAGTAGCGGTTCAAATTTCTTTTGGAATGCGATATTTTAAATAATTTAATTCTTGTTTATTCACAGAAATTATTAAAGAGAAAAACATATTTGTATATAATATATCGCGATTAATACTATTTATCACATGAAAATATTGTAAATTAACGAATTTAATTAAATGCTCAGTAATGTCTCGTACGATTATGTGATATCGATAATCACGACTATTTTCGCCATGTATGAAGCGAATATTCAAAATTTATCAACATTCAACCGGAACATATTCTTCCTACCAGAAGTTCATTCTCGTGTTTTATTTTTTCTTCTTGAGCGACCTTCGTTACCGAAGGTTTGAGTTCACATCTTTAAACTCTTTGATTCGTGTTTGCAGGTCTCGTGCCAGATGGAAATATCTTCATGCTCGGTAACAACTAGAGCATAAATATCGATAAGAAATTGTACGACCCTTGCACACTTTAAACATATGTAACACGTACAGAATATATACATATTACAAGTACGTATACTAATTATATATGTATATATATATATATAATGTATATTATATAATGAAAAAGTGAGAAACAAAGTGAACGAATAATAAAGATAGTAGACATATTGTACGATAAATTATGCGCTTGAGTGAAATGTATATATAAATATACAGGCGGTATAGCGAAATTCCTTTCGTACAACCCGAGTTCGAATGTAATCAGGCACAAGAATTTTGAGCGATTATCCGTATCAGTCGATAAAACCGTAAGTTAAAAGAAATGCGAACAGAAAACGTCGTTATATCGGCACTCTAGACATCGATTAAAATCCTTAATCGCAATTTTCGATAACGATTTTAAGGAGAAGACAATTGTTGGAATGACTTAGGAATCAGCTCGTTACTTTCCACCAATAGCCGCACATTCGTTTTACTAATGTGTTATTCGATGAACCGTTCCACCATCCACCACTTGCTAACGCATCCTGTTAGAGTTGAGACGTCTGTGAAGTACGAGATAATGCAATTGACTTATTCGTTCGTTGATTTCAACATGAAACATCCGAATCCCGTCATCTGTTCCCGTACATGCGTATATACGTTCTTCTTCTTCCTTTTCGTCGAATTGGTCCTAGTAATATCGTGAGCTTCTTGAACCGATCCGCTGGATAATTTCACGCAATTTCGCTCTATCCACGATCAATATTGTCCACTGATGTAGCGGCATTTTGATTTGGTCAGTATACATCTTAAGGGTGCTGTTGTATGTTTCACGGCATCCTCTATCTCGCTATATATAATATGTTTTTCAAGACCGTCACTCCATGAAATATGTCCTACCAGCGGTGAATATAGATTATATCTTTGAGAGAGGGGAAAGATGGCCGCTCGCTCTCTGCTGCTCGTATTATACTTGAGACCCATTTGTAAATCTAATTAAATTAAATATACATAGTGTGACCCAGAGAAGACGGACATTTTTTTTAATAACTCGAAAACAACGCGACCAAAATTTTTGAATGAAATTTTATTTGAAAATAGGAAAATCAGACTTACAATCATATATCGTTCAGGTGATCGTAATTTGCAACAATACACTCATTTAATCTTTAATCGAAGACTTTATCGAGCATAGGTCGCTGAATTTGGGAATCTAGTGGAATTCAGATAACGGCACTTTATTACTTCTTTATTTCCTCATTTCAGCGGGGAATGCTCGAACCCCTGAGCCCCTCTCTTATATTCACTCCTGCGTCCTATATAACTAACAATCTTTTTTTTTGTACCGTATCCTTCGGCAGTATTTGTATTTCAAGCTACTACAGTATTGAAATGTTTGATCACTTGGCCGTCCATGGTGTATCTTCAGCATTATATATATATATATATAAAATATGTAAAATAAATTCCGCTAACTAGGACGTTAGTAAAATCTGTCGCTGTTGGAAGAAAACAATACGTCAGTACAAAATCATAGCTAGGTTATAATCGACTCGTTAGTAATATCGTTTTTAAGATTTTTTAAAGTCACATTTGTTTCACATAATATAACGTATATATAATATATTCGATGTTTTCCTCATCTGCAATGTCGCGATGTAAGTACTAATTTTAAATAATTAATTATTTTCAATTAATTATGATAAAATTTTTGTCTAAATATCTGTTCATATTTTAATTATCGTTTGTTTTAAATTTAATTATCCTAACCGGCGACAGGTTTTTTAAAACATAAAAAGTATAGAATTTTTTTTTATCCAGCTTCGTCATTTAGCCAGTTTTATATCCAGTTAATGTATTTTAAAAGCTATATAGTCAACATGAGTTCTGATGAGGGATTAATAAATCCGTAGACCTATTAATGGATGTGCTCCCAATTTAATACCTGTGATTGCTCGAAGTAGATTTTGACCTCTACCGCATTTCTGCAATACAAACTTCAACTCTGCATTCCGTAACAGTTTACAGTATTTAATTATCGTATCAAATTTTAAAGGTTTTTTTTTTTTTCAGACGAAGTAATTTAATTTTCTGGTAAACAATGTTCCATTAGATTTGTCTATAGAACAGATCTATGTCTTGTAGAATCTCATGCACGTCAAGAAGAGCCTTCTGAGTTTTAGTTTCCACTAAAGCCGCGGTGACAAATAGCTATTTCATCGGCAAACTGAAACACTCTAACAGATTTATTTTGAATTTTTTCTATTTAATTTGTATATAGGAGGTATAAAAATGGGCTAAAAATAGTTCCCCGTGCTAAACCTTTACACGAATAAACCGAATTGTACTTATTCCTTTTATATTTGACTGTTAATTTTCTCCCATTGATGTATTCAAATATCCAGGAACACATGTTTTTATTAATACCAAATCCTACTAGTTTATTGTATAACATTGAAAGATTAACATTATCGTATTCAGATTTGATATCAATGCAAATAGCAAGAACATACAGATTTGTGGTTAGGTTTATCTGTACACGTAAATCGAATGAGCTTAATGCGCATCTGCTGTACTATAACCGTTTCTAAAATCATACTGGGAAAGTTATGGTTTATTAAATTTATTAACCCACCATTCTAACCTAAATTTTAATATATTCTCTAAGGGTTTACCCCCATGCAGGACAATATGGGTCCGTACGACTTATAATTATCAGGAGGCCGACCTGGTTTCAGCACAGGACAATCAATATTTTCTTTCTAAATAGGTGTATTTCGAATTTAATAAATTATTAAAAAAGGCTAGTAGAAGAACTTTAGCTACCTGCGCTAATTGTTTTAGCATTTTGTAGGAAATTTTGTCCACTCCGACAGTGGAGTCTTTTTTATGATCCAAACTACGAAATAATTCCCCGTTTGATATGACCTGTTCTAGATCTGGTATAGAGTTAATATGATTTAGCAAAAAGGTCTTACGGAATGTGAGGATCAACTGGAATTTCGAACTATTTTATAAAATCATTAATCCATTCAGTGTTCGCAGGACTTATACAAGAAAGTGGATATTTAAACTATTTAATTTATCTCCCTCGTGTTTAAACTCGAATTTATTACAAAAATTGCGAAACACATTTCTTTTTTGTTCTTTTAAATATATTTTCGTTTCAGCCTGTTGTTTTTTTATATTTAATAAAATTCTTCATTGAAGGAAAAGCATTGAAAGTCGCTAATGCTTTTCTCCTTAGCGTAAGATATCGATTACACTCGGCACCCCACCTGCGATATCGGCGATCAAACGGTATAGTGTTGGTGAATCTTTTAACTGTAGGCGCTGACTTATTTACGGCTGTTTGAATAACCTTCTCGATAAATTATTATTGTTCTGATAGAGAGACATGGCACAGAAATTGGCTATATAAAATTTTTGAATTGTTTCCTCTATAAAATATTTATATTCAGGTCAATCCGATTGCAATCTTTAACTAAGAAAACCTTACGACTGCGTTAAAAAGAAGTACTTGCTAAAATTATATCGGGTAACTTGATTTGTATAAAAATTGGGAGATGATCGCCTTTTTCTATTAGCCAATCAATCTTTTCACAGACACCAGAGGAAGCCAAAATTATATCTAGATTAATAAGCCTGATTAAATCTAGCAATTCGTGTGGGCTGTTCTGGGTTTATAATATAAAGGTGATGTTCATTTATAAAGGTCAAAAGTTCACATGGCCTTCATAATTATGTATAGATGAACCCCAAGCCGAATGGAGACAATTTAAATCAGAACCAAAAAAGTATTTTTGTTCTTTTTCGGATTATGTATTAAATGTTCTCAGTAATTTTATGTTTAGTAGCGGCATAAGTCAAATTGAAATTTAGGTGTTTTAAAAGTGATTCCAAAACCTTGAACTACGTCCCTAAAATTCGCTATATTAACAGTAAAATGTTCCGTTGACAGTCATTAGCCACCCCTCCGCCCGTTTTATGTATACGATTGCTACGTAGGATTTTATAATTAGGAATCCTAAACTGCTGATTTGGTTTAAGCCACTACAAGTTCTCCCTGACAACCATAGGCAAACCTACAATTACACTGTTTTATGTCTTTTAGAATATTAATTTTTCTGAGAATTACGAACGCTTAACCTCCTCCTCTGCCATTTAGTCTGTCATTACGAATTATACTAATCCCACGTCACACTTAGGATTTTTTGTAACCAGGTTTCGAATATTCCAAATATTTCTATATTTAATTATTTGAAGGTATAACTCTAATTCTTCTCTGTTGGAATATATGCAAATCCGTAACTAAAGAATTTCATGGTTACTTATTACTTTTTTTTTTTGTGGTAATGCACGTATTTTTTTCTTTATATATATATATATATATATATATTTGCATTTTTTTATTTTTTTATATACATTCGTACACACACGCTCAAATACATTTATACATATATACACATATATAAATATACATTTCATGTATAAACATGAATCAGTCTGTACTTAAAAACATTTTATTGTCATCTACTTTATTTTGGTTTCATTATTATTATTTCCTAACTGGTCTTATGTTCTTCTGTGAATTTTCTCTCTTAATTGTCAATTTAATTTTGTTTTGTGCCGTTTGTGTTTCTTTCAATTGGTATTTACGCGTTCCAGACGTTCTATTATCGTATACGTTAACACTGTCTTGGAACTTATCTGCACTGACCATCACTTCTTGAAAACGTTTGTTTTTTGTATTATCATATAATTCTCTCGAAGGTCGTTGTGTAGGAAAAGAGAAAGGGTTATTATCTTCTGGCTTTTACTATTATGAGACTTGTTGAATCATATAGCCGTTTGTTGCCTCTAGACCCTGCCAATTGTTCCTCTGCATACATTTTGAGATTGGGGATTTTTCGTAGTTAATATTTCGATTACAGCACATTTCATTATTAATTTCGCGATGATTTTATAGTACCGAGAATTCGTCATCCGCTTGGAAAATGGTGAATCGATTAGATAATCTATGTTATTATTTAAATATGACGGTTCCCGATTAAATTGAATATGTCGTTGCTCTGTTTAAAGGTGGTATTTCATCAGAAGCTTCCGAATAACTTAAATTTTGATACGCCATTATCACTCTGTCTCAAACGTTCTGGACAGTCTCTTGCAGTCGGTGAATATTTATATGCGAAATTTATTTATCTCACTGCGAGTTCCGTAGTGATGAGCACATCTCTTTTCATTAGCCTTACAGTTAGTTGCTGCGTGAGGATATCTAAAACATTGAACGTACAGATATATGGTTCGACTTCGAATCTTACTCTATTTATATAAACATAATTGGGGGTATTTTGATCATTAGTAAATATTTGAACAGTTTTAGATGGTACAAACGTGACGTTTCCATCGTGGTAGAATTTCTTATTTAATCTCACGATCTTACTGACCGTATCTAATTCGTAGTCCAGTTTGTCCAAAAATTTCATTCTCAGACATGTCTACGTCCACATCTCTGATAACAACAGATCTAAACAGTATCCTACGTAAAACCGGCATGTTTCAACAACTGTAGCTTCCGTGTCCGTGCCTCTGGCCTCGCAGCAATATAAATGGATCATCATCATCATCGTGTACAGCGGACAAAGTAATTACATTCTACGATTCTATATTATTGGAAAGTTTTTCTCATCATTGTAAAAGTGATTAGCGCTTAAGCGTTATATATCGATAACTATTACGGAAGAAAAACTAATAGACTATAACATACGAGAACAGTCGCAGAAAGCTGCAGATGGATTAAATAATGTGTGCTTATTTACAATGTTAACGCGATATATAAGCTTATTTTGAATTATTTGATATTTTAACTAGATTTTTCGGATGTGGGTTATTTCAATTCGTGAATTTTTTATTCTCACCTAGACTATTCTTATAACAACGTTAAATTAATTTATTTCGAAGCCGTCAATTTTTTTCGTTAATTCGAAAATTTAATTTTACAGCAATTTGTCTCGATTTCTTAAAATCTCCAAATTTGATTCAATCTTACCTCAGCTATAGTAGAAAATAAGTAAAAAGAAAATTAAGCGTTTATATCGGACGACAGTCACGATTAAAAGATTGTTGCATAGTGTCGGAGTTCTTCAATTTTCTCTATATCTTATATAGCGAAAACAAAGTAGAATAATATGAACGACTATCTGAAGCATATTAGGAATTATATATATATATATATATATATATATTTTACATGAGGTTTCAAATACATGCTCTATCCATCTCGATTCAAGTTTATATCTTTTGACAGTCTTCAATCCATCATTTCGAAGCTTAAGCTGTAGTCGTAGTTTCGAAAACCACAAAAAAAAGACATACACACACATAAAAAAAATTTATAATAAGTGGATAAGACCGCGAGACTATCAATTTGAATAGTTTCTTCTTTTGTCCAGGTTAGCGAACGAAGTTTTTTAGCATCCATATTCTACCGTAATCGATAATAATAGTAACGGCGATAACGATAATGATTATGTATATATATATATATATATATATATATATGTAACCGTCCTTTCAATTATATAATAAAATATATTAATAGCGAGTGTTTTAACACAATTTCGTCTACTATTACACGTACTCAATCGAGCCTGCATACATAAACGATAATATACGTACGTGGCTTTGTAATATTTCAATAAGTTTTCAAATAGTAACCGTTACTTTTTTCTCTGTCGTTCTTATAATAATCGCGTATATCGTTGTCTCGCACGAAATTTATCTTTCCTTTTGTTCTTCGAGTCTAGTTTCAGTTTCAAATCGACTACATAAAGAATAAAGCTAGTCATTTGAAAGGATTAACTAGTTTCTTCTTTTAACCGCTTTATAACTAACGTATACATATATATATGTATATGTATATGTATATAATAATCTATGAAGAAGAAGATTCATAGATACGTATATATTAAATAGAATAGACGATGTATGCTTGTGTTGGTGTAATTTTTCTTTTCAGCCTTTTAGTGAATTTTTATTCTATTCCGTATAGAGTTCAATGAAGAACCATATATCATCGAAATATAGCTAGACGTTATTTATAGAATATTACGTCTAAATCGTTCGAATGCTTTCACAGAAACCAACGCTGTCAATGAATTCACAACTTATTAACGTGCGCAAGGAGTCGTCATCGTCGTACATAGTGTTCTTCAATAGAATATAAGCGTTTCATCACTACCCGTGTAATATAATCGTACGTAATAATGCGAGCCTGTGTGTGTGTGAATTTATTTATAGATTCTATAATTCCCATTCGAACTTGTCTTTTGCATATGAATAGGACCGATCGTGTTGAAAAGACGCGGTTACGGTTAGAGAATGTCTGGTTTATAATACATCATCCTACTAATGTAACGTTGCCTGAGCCTTTTTGACGAAATATACCAGAGTTGAAATGATTTTGAAAAAAGACCAACCTAGTAACCGGTTCACCTGAAACATTCACGCCCAGATAATTTAATAACTAACGTTAAAAACATTTATTATATACACAAACACACATATATATATATATACATACATATATATATATATACAAATATTTCATTTTAAAGATGCAATACCAGTTACTAGTAGCGATACAATTGAAACTAGGTAAATTAATTCGCTATTTCGTAACGTTTAGTAAAATTTGAATATTCTCAGACGGTTTTTCTATATAGTTTGAATTTTATCATCGGAGATATTTTCTGAGTTTGACACGAACATATACGCGAAATAACGCGTATTATTGCTGAATCCAGACGCTTGGTTTTTAATTTGTTTTATCCGTATGTGCGGAATTACACAGATTCCTATCGTTGTACTCTATGTCGGAGATCGACAATAATTTCGAGTAGTCCATATAGAGTAAATAATGACCGTTGATGAAACAGCCTACGCATTAATATGGATAATAGTGCGAATAATTAAGAAACTATACCGGGAACAATATTCGGAGCAAAATACGTTAAAAAATGCCAGATAAAAAAATGACAAGGAAGACTATTCAACATGTATGCAGAACGGATTAACAAGCGTGAATAAAAAATTAACTAAAATTTTGGTTTCTCGTTGTACCGGTGAAATACAAAAATTATCGTTAAATAAGTCGAAACTGGATAGGAAAATAGAAAACGAAAATAATTAAATTCGCAAGTAATGAAGAAGTAAAAGTTAAGAAACAGAACAGACTACTCGGTTAAGGAAGTCAGGTATTTAGGTTCTCTGTTTATGGCAGGATAGATTAAAATAAATAAAAAAAACAAAATCAGGTCGCGTATTACGAAACAATTGTTTTCGATAATTTACAGACAATACTAACAGATCGAGAATTAAAAATGATCGAGATTAAATCGGCGCTACGTAATGTCGGTTGTAAAGTACGCATCGTACACCTGGATAATACCGTGCACAATACTCTGGAAAAGTGGCGATCAAAAAGACAACATTAATAGATGATATACTGAGCAGTAAAAGATAGTTTTGTAGGGCATAAAAAAAGATTCGAGAATGAGGAGTATTCTTGTTTGAGATGCAATACAAAATTAAAGTAAAACCGCCAGAGTGGAATGAAAAGGATAACAACAGGATTTGCGAACTGACAACTGTATAAAATAATAGAATTATTTGATTCGAAATTGCTGTATATAATAGAATTATTTGATTCGAAATTGCTGTATGCTATCTTTTGCTAAAAATATGCAAATACTATTATATACATATATATATATATATATATATATATATATATATATATATATATATATATATATAATGAGTACATGACGTTCCATCGATTCAAGAACGAATGTCTTGACCGCGGAATAGATTGGAATGAAATTCAGTGTCTGCTCTGTACAAAGTAACAAAATAGTTTCATCGTAGTTGATCCCGTCAAAAACCATCGCGATTTTAAACAAGTAGCAATGCTGCGTACTCTACTCGTTGCTATTATTGATAACTGTTTCGGGGAGAACGTTATTTTGGAATTCTATATAGAGTACCATATATTCGGATAGGTTTCATTGTTCTAATTACTATTATGTAATATACAGCAAGAGTAGTTCGTTTTCTACGGTTATATTACCCAAACGCCTTACACTCACCTAGGGCATTTTTCATAACTGAAACAAATTCATTATGTTTAAGTTTTATGCGGATTTTCCATTAATATATGTTTAGGTCGGCCATTACATTTGCAGATGAATTTCCGCGTTTGTGAATTGCGTTGGCGATATTCGGATTTATGAAACCTGCTTAACAATCTTTATTACTTGACAATATCTATAGTCTAACGTTTACCTAACCGGTTATATTTATATTCATCCCGATAATCGAAGCCAACTTTGTCAAATCCTATAAAATCAATATTCCGTTTTATCAAGTCCGCTCCATTAACGTTACACGAGCAGTGTCCTTGTTTTTGTATCGACTATTATATATATATATATATATATATATATATATATATATATATATATATATATATATTTATTTATTTATTTATTTATAATAGTTTTTTTTTAAATAATCAAACGTTGGCCGCGTAAGTAAATTATTTGCTATGCTTTTATTATATATATATTTATATATATATATATATATATATATATATATATATATATATATATATATGCATACATACACACATTTTAACTATATACTTTCATTAATCGACCAAGATTTATATCGACATTGGGACGAACGACTGGGTGTGAATATTAATGTAAATAAACTGTTTTATTAGGCTTCAATTCGTGTCGTTTATCACACGTTTCAGTGTAGTCGTTCTTTGCCGATGACGACCATCTCTTCCGTTATCACCGGAATACGAGAAAAGTGCGCTCGTGTTTTTAGATTCGGACTATGACGAGGTTTATACTGTTAAATTATGTGGTTTTTTTTTTATTATAACAAGTGATTTATACGTAGGAAAATCGATTAACAAATCGAACACATCGTCGACTTTCCATTGCTCGCTTAAAGTGCTGTACACCTATGCGCAATATACGTTTTGACCGTATCGTTCAGAACATGCATCTAGTTGTAATCGTCAAACGTCCGATTAATGGGTTATCGCACACAAAGTGCCCCTTTTACAAATTACAAGATGTAATTTCTGTAACCGTCAGCATAATCACAACCGGTCGATTCGAATTAAAATTTCCATCTTGAAAACAAGGCAAAGTCGTTGTCCTCCTGATACTCCTTCACAAACGAATTTATGGCTATTTTTTTATCGTGACACACTGCACTTCCCGGGATTAGTATTTAGATGAACATCTCTTTCATATGTGTATATAATATTCGTTAGGAAAGTATGACACCGAATACTATATAGCCTTGAAATTGGAACTTTTCAGATATACTCATATAGAAGGATATTAAAAAATGTTTACAGACAAAAAGTTAGCGATAAAAAGAAGTTCTTAATAAGGTGAAAAAAAAAAGTACAGAATTATTAAATCGATACTTAGGGCACATTCGGACGAGAGCTAAGTACGAAATACCGCGAAATATTGTAGACGGCGTAACTGCTACGAAGAAATCACCGGGATGTTTTCAAAATTCACCCGAATGCGGACTCACGACGTTGCTGGTTTGGCTACTCGTTCATTTACTTACTCCGGTCTGCTGAATGGAAAAACTTGTAACCCGTACATTAACAACAGAGCTCATTCCAATAATTACGAAGGTGTTGAGTTTTGACCAACAATAAAAATAGAATAAAAAATAGCACCTGAAAATAATCGAAAAAATTTATTTCGTTAAAAATTGATTAGCATTATATTTTTATCTATGAATTATTTTCGAGTGTTTTATTAGCTACATCGATAATTACTATCCCGTTACACCAATGTGTGGAAAATTTCCGCTCGTTGATCATTATAATTTAATACTAATTAAAATTTTGTAAATTTCGTTTATATTAGATATAAAGTTTAATTGATCTACTAAATCTACCAGTATTATTTTATAACGAACGTTTGTATGCAACAACGCATATTCTACTGCGTGCTGTAAAGTTGCTCACTTACGGCAAATTACTTCTTACCTCGCTCCGCAGCAAACTAACTATTTCACTATTCACCGCGATCGCTACCTGACAATAGCCAAAATTTATGTAATCATCATCAATAGTCCGTTGACGAACGTCGTGACTATCCATCATACTTTTATTTTTACGTACAAAATAACGAGCTAGCATTCAAGGCGCTATTTATAACGCAGATGCGCGTACATATGATGTTATACGGAACTGCCTTCCCCGTGATAATTAAGAATTAAATAATGATGAAAACTTTCTATGTCGCGTGTTGGTTTCGAACTCCCGACTATCTAGTTGACAGTCGAGCACTCTAGACATCACTACGACATATATAAGCAATTTAATTAATTTTTTTTTTTGAGGGGGTTCCTCAATCACGAAAAATGTGTGGGGTGAGTGTATTTTTTAAATAATTGTACATAAAGGTGCAGAGGCTTGTGATTTATATTAGAAGTAAAACGTAACAAAAGGTGAAAGGTACATATAGTATAAATGACTATTTGCGTGCGCATGAAACCAGCTTCAAGTATATTTAAAAAGTGGTAGCCAATCACCAGTTTTTGCTGATATAATCATTGCAAAGTGAAAAGGTAATATATTTACTGACTTTATTTTCTAAACGTGTAATAAATTAGCGGAAGATTGATAGATACAGATTTCACGGTTGCATTTACATTTATTTATTTCTTATTGTTAGAAATTGGATAAGAATTAGCTCGCGATGTAATTTATGTCGCATTGCGCTTTCAGTGAACTTGAGGAATGCTGGATTAGTGCTGTTCAAATGAAGAACACTGAAAGATAAAATGCTGCGTATCATCTTTAATATTTCCGAAACAACAGGCGCGTCTCGGAATATTAACGAGATCGAACGTATATAAATAAGCTGCAAACTTGCCATGGTCGGATAAGGCCTCAAAATTGTAGAATTCGATATTTAATTTTTTTCCATTTTTATTCTATTATTAATATTAGGGGGAGAATTGGTATGTTTTTCTTCGTGTGACTAAAGCATTTCCTCTGTCATTCTGTCCACAATATTTGAGAAATATTCTTTTTAAATAAGTTTATCGGAATTGTATTACGAAGAGTTTGTAGCGCATTATTATTCAACAAGTTAACAGTTCGTTAACAACTTCAGGTCACCTAGTATACGAAACTCACTCGTGATTGCTTTGCCTGTGATGTATATAGATCAAATGAAAGGACACCACCAATGACACAAGCAGCTAAAGTGGGGCAGTCCGATACAAAACTGGCACACTAATAAGAAATTTTCTTCGTTGTTTATTCGGATTTTTTAAAACATTAGGTGTGCGATACGTAGCAGCACCGTAACCATAAAAAAAAAAAAAAACTGACTTAATCCTTTATATAGAATAAGTGTCTGTCTATATACTGGAGACGACACGTATTATTTTGCAATCAGCTGATGATGTTGCTGAAAAGAACATCACATCTTGAATAAATATAGTTGAGACGAGGCATAAATGTCATCGATCAGAATTCCTACATATTTTAAGATGAGTGTCGATAGACGTAATATTTCGGAGCTGCGATGAAAGGGTTTCGGTGATGCTTCAGCCATAGTAAGCAGTTTCCTGCGTCAATTCTTATTGCTTTACGTACTTTATCTATCGAGATCTATGTGTATGGCTCGGTTGATGAAAAATCGAGAAAATTCGGTAATGAAACGTAATATCTGAATTCTGAACTGTCCGGATTTTACGTACATTCCTATTTTTCGGATAAAACAACTATCTTTTATATAACAGTATTTTATTTTCCAAGCGATATAGTACGGGCAGTTTATATTCCGACCAATCAGTTTATAATGTGTAGCGGTTTTCGTGTAGGTTCGATGTGCCGTTACCGGCGTTAGATTTTTATCTACGTAGATTCCGAGGTAGGTTACAACGTCTCACCCGGCGGTATGTCATTTATAATTATGAATATTTTAAATAGTACGCTCGATTTCCTATTTGTAAATGTAATATAAATCGATTTTTAACGATTTATTGATATTCTCCGTTTCGCTAAATCACGACTGAATATTTCGGATTTCCGACTGCAGATTCGCGTTAAGCACCCGTTCGTCTGTAGCTGAATACCATGAAAAAATGTGTGATCAGACATACAGAATACGGGCGGAGGTATATTAAAAGTATGTAATAATACTACGAATTCTACTCGCGATCGCGATGTAATTACATTTGGAAACTAAAGAAGGTAGTGGATGATTTGGGAGCAAGCAAAAGATGCTGAAAACAGGTGCAAAGAGTAAATTATTAGTTAAGCGCCGTTAGAACCTACTGCAATAACGTAGTTCGATAGTAAGATAGTGTAGAATGGATGTTTGCTTCGTCGTTTACTTCTGAAGATTAGAACGAATAGATTCCGTGAGACTCGTCGTGATCTCTAGTGTGAATTTTTTTTCTACAGCATACCCGTCATCGCGATTAAGACAACGGCAAAAGGTACGATCGATTTGAAAATTATTGACCGGACGTGTAAACGGTCCGATGAAAAATCGCGATTTCCAGTCGGTCACGTACGCGCGATAAAAAATCGAAATTATTAACGATCGACGCCGCTCTGTAATCGAGCCTAACTTATAATCATCGTGTTCGCCTTTAAACGATTTTCATCTTATTTCTCTCTTTTAATCGATATTTAAGATGTATACGTGACACAAGTACACACAACGCATATATATATATATATATATATATATATATATATATATATATATATGTATATATCGATTTTGAAAGAATAGATTATTTTTGGACCGTTCGTTCATTGGTATTTACGCACGCGACCGACTACAAGTCCGATTTTCGCGAAAAAAATTTCCCTAGGAATTAAGGAGTGATTGACCTTGCGAATGAAAACTTGTTTAACTGTTGACCGATTATTGATTTATTTCTAGTAAAAAATAGTAATAATAATTCGTACTTGGTTGACTTTTGACTAAAATTAAAAAAAAAAAAGAGAGAAAAAAAACTTCCAATATGCTTATAAATACTTTCATATAAACTGAAACTCAATGGGCATCCGTATAAACGGAGAAAAATTAAATCATTCGCGCTTTGCTGATGACGTGATTCGACTAGACAGTAGTGCAGAAGACAGACAACTAATGCTGTTAGAACTGAAAACGCGCAGTCCGAAAAGATAGCAGAAAAAATAAACTTTGACAAAACGAAGATAACGACGAATAGAACAGAAAGTAGAACGATATCTGGAAATGGTGGAAAAATTGAAACCGTAAAAAAATACGCGTATTCGGCACAAGAATGAAAAAGAACAATTGGAAGCTAAAAAGATAGCATCGCTTATCTGGATTGTTTTCCGGAAATCGGGCAGTGTTTTTAAAAATGAAGAAATACCAGAAAAAGTAAAGTACACACGATCGATCTGTTCTAAAATATGCTGTCACATGCAAAAGACAAATTAGAACATCTCAAACGATTCACGAAATAATCACGCTTAATATCGAGATCACAACAGCATCGCATTAATTAGACGAAAAACAAAATTTTAGTTATTATGACATAACAAGAAGGAGATTTTCGGTGTGAATCAATCACGACAGTGCCAAGAGAGCTCCGAAAAAAAATTCAAAGTTACGTGGTGTAAGTCTGTACCACCTCGCAATCAAATTTTAAAGTTGGCTGAAAACTTTCGAGAGACAGCTTCTACAACGGAAATGTAAAAATTAAAGGTTCTTGCCGTTCAGAAATATCGATCGAGTTCGTGCAGCGATCATTTGGAGTCCCGGACGTTCTAATGCTGATTTTTTAAACCTGTTGAAAGAATCTGTTCGTCGTATATTGCTGGAAGATATGAAATTATATCCTTATAAAATGGTAATAAGTCCGGGATTAAGAAGTACCGACCATGCACAACGAAAACTTTTTGCTGAAACGATACTGAAAAAAATCTAAAACGAAGAGATCGATCTAAACAATCTTTCAATGAGCGATGTAGCTTATTTTCAGCTATCCGGATTTGTAAACAGAACTACTAGCACTGGTTGCAATCTAGTCGCGAGCGGGTAACCGTAATGAAATCATTAACACGGCACTTAAAAGGTAGGAGAACAAGAGAACAGATTCTCAATATTAGACTACTCATTGAGAAAGCACATGAATACAATCAGCTATACTATGTTTCATCGATTTCAAGAAAGCATTTGACTGCGTGCACTGGCCGAAAATGTGGGTCGATATTACTGGACATAGGTGCAGAATTACATCTTGTGCAGTTGATCAAGCGGTTACATGAAAAAACCACGGCAAAAGTTTGCATTAATAAAGATGCTCGGATAAGTTTCATCCTGAGCGACGCCCGAGTTGTACCTTCTCACCGCTACTGTTAAACCTCTACAGCGAATATTTAATGCACGGAACTCTCCAAATCGGCACAACAAATGGTGCATTGAACTAGGACGAAGGCATTATGAGTTTACATTAATAATCTAGGTTATGCAGATGACATAACGTGTCTTAAATCGGTTAATAAAAATTAGTGCGGGCCTACTCGTCAACAAGGCCAAAACTAAAATTATGATCATTAACCGTAAAAAGAATAACTGCCCCGTGTTACGAGAAATTGCCGGAATTAAAGTAGTAAACCGGTTTACATATTTAGGCTCTATAGTAGAAAATGAGATACGCCATAGAGCCCAGCTTACCCTGGCCGCAATGTTTGAATAGAATCTGGACCGACTCCGCAGTTAGTAAAGCCTGTTAAAATTCGAATAGTGAATTCCCTCGGTGTTCCTATATAGCTCGGAGACCTGATCGGTAAGCAGTACCGATAGAAAATATATAGACGCACTAGAAATGTAGTGTTGGTGACGAATGCTGCGTGTCTCATGGATTGCTAGGAGAACCAATGCTTCCATTTTGGACGACATTGGTAACCCGAAAAGATTAAAATCGATCATTCTCAGCAAAATACTACGATTTTTGGTCACGTAGTTAGAACCGAAAATATGGAGGCGCTGTTCGTTCATGGTGTAGAATGGCTGGCCGTGTACCTCTTTAATGGTCAGATACGATTTGCAGGACAACTGGCCGTACTTTCCATGATTGTATAAATATCGTACGCGACCGTATTTTTGGTCAGCCGTGTAACAAATCATGGTAACAATACCCTTGCATGGGGTGACACGACTATATATATATATGTATGTATGTATGTATGTATTTGTGTATATGTACAGATTGCTCAGTAGGCCATTTTCACGACCGGTATTCAGTGACCTTCTTCTAGTCTAACCTAAATATCTTCAGGGCACATATGTTTGTTATACACATTTGCCCTTCATCGGCCAGTATAGTAATAAAAAAAATTTTATGCTAACGGATTCGTGAGTATTCTCCAGCAACAATAACAAAAAATTTTGACGCTGATGATAACGGCGATTTCCATGAATTTGTTTAAAAATGTTCCAAAAAAAAAAAAATAGGTTTCCCAAAATAAGTAAACACGATCGATATATAAAATTTTTTTTATTTAATCATTTGTTCTCTTTTTAATAGTAAGCCAACTTTTGCTTTTTATACATTAAAAAATGAGTTCGTATTTACCTCATGCGTTAAATTATATATTATAGTTTAAAGAACAAAATCTATTTCAGTTTATATATATATATATGTTATATATATATAGGTAGCCCTATTTTCATATGTATTTAACTAAGCTTGATACCTACAATCTCATTATGCTTTTTCCCTTAACCCGAACATGTATATGAGTTTTCTATTAATAAATACTTTTTCTGTGTGTGTGACGTAACCACTCATTCATCGCGCTTTTGTGATATAGAGTGTGTGTTGTGTACACTTTCAAAAATTTTGTTAATCAAAGAAGTTAAGCACGATACTGGAATGTGCCTTTTTCTTTTTTTACTTGACTTGATAGCGAGTGTTTGTGACAACAATGTGAGAAAGGCAATAGTTCTTTTCGAAATTCACTTTATACAAGTACATGTGTGTTGGTGTTTATGTTGTATATGTATATATATATATGATATAAATGGTCGAATCTGGTATCCTCTCTTCTAAAAGTTGCCTAGTAGCTATATCTATATCATCGGCTTTCCTTTTTATATACACGTACCGACTACCGTTGCGCTAGCGTAGTAATTAACAATATCATCATCAGCTGTCTGCAATGAGCCTCTCGAAAACTTAAAGGAAAATGATGGCTCGAGAAAGAGGTTAGGTTTTGTTGTTTTTTCAATTTTTCGAAACTACTTCCAACACTACGTAGTCTCTCTATCGTGTCGGATATTAACCAACTTTCGAAAAGTTCAACAACAGAATCTGCACGTTACCGCTGAAGATATTTTTAACAATACCAAACGCCCAGATATTATATATACCGGTTCTCGATCTTTCGAATATAAAGCCCTAGAAAGTTTACTTACTTTTTTTTTTTTTTTTATGAGATAGACGCACGCGCTTTGGAGAGGTCGTATATCCGACAGTAGCTCATCTTCCGCGAAAAGAAATCCGTGCCGAAGCTGATTACCGTATAGTAAGAAAGTTATAATATACCGCCTGCTAATAGTGTGCGTATTAATTAATCCGTATTTATTTAAACTGGTGTCTATGTAATAATTCGACGCGCTGGTGTTGGTTGTTGTACGGTGTCGTAGGCGCGAATGATTGATAGAGATTTAAATTAGTAAAGTAAAGGCAATCAGAACTAAGAAAAACGACTAAGGTTTAACGTCCACTAGTCCGATGTCGGTTAATGTACAATATACATACATATTAATGTTTATCAAACCTTCTTCTATTAATTAACCAACCGCGCCCGGACTAACTCTTCGTAAACTTTCTTTTCTACCTGACCCGAGACCTCACTGCCCGCCAACTCTCTTTCATCGAGCTTATTGCCGCGTTATTTCTAAAAACCTCCGAACTGACTTTTTCCATCTCGACCCTTCTCTCTATAACACGGAACTTCGACCTATCCGGGGAACGATAATAAATAACTTGCCGAAATATCCTGCAAACGGAGAACATTAATCAAGTAAAGGTTAGGTTTCTGTCGCGTCGAAAAAGAGATAGAGTAACGTCATTTCGAAAACTTACGACGTGGTTAAAATTTGAACTTTATCCGAAAAATTTTCCTATCGAGAACTTACGGTCGAATTTTCACTTTTTACTTCTAGCCCTCGGAACCACATCGAGAACGTATTTATCTTTCTCATCGGTCACTTCTGAAGTATGAAAATAAGCGCACTCTATAGATAAATACACGACCGACTTATAAGATAGATGTTTCGCTGGTGACAGATGTTACGTATATTATCGTAATTAAAAGAATACTGCCGAAATAGTTTGATCGTGAAATATGGGCGTAAAAGTTTCTTAATTGTAACGATCAATATCTTCGAAAAAATCGCAAAATAATTCTAGGAATCCGACAAATATCTATAATAAACGAATCAACTATCGACATATTAAAAGCGTTCGATAGAGACAAAAAACGTTTAGTTATTTTAACATCTTTCTCGCTTATTTATAAATTTTTTACGTTCACTCGACTGTAAAATAGCCGAAAACATTAAAAATTTACCACTTCTTCGTTGATTATTTTCTTCGCGTATAATATCGGTTTTTAGATGTGACTAAATCATTTTTAACGCGTTAAATAACTGGTTGTAGAATTGAAACCAAAAATCTCTTATTATAAAAATATATAATTATAAAAATATATAAATAAGTAATTAACCCGGTAATAGGGTAAAATATACGTCTCATTCGATAAGGAAACTTCACCGCCGAGTTGTCTTACGAGTCAAACCGATGAAGAACATATGTGAACAGTGATTCATTGTGACAACGCGACATAGTAAATTAATCTACAGCTGATTTGAACTGCCTCCATGACGACTGTATAACCTTTTTTATCTCTTCAGACTTGATTCACACTATAGATACATTCGGTCCGGTAAAATATTCTCAAATGAGAAACAATGTGAGCATAGTGCGAATCTATCGGTAACGGCTCAAGTTTCGCTCTAGTCACGATCAATCGGAAAGAAATTTTGGCTGGTCGATACCCGAACCCGTTATTAGTAGAAAGCCGTTGTTAAAATAAATCACGATTTTGTCAATTATATTATAATTAATGTAAGTTACCGAAATTCATAATTATTAATTATTATGATTATTAATATGTAATAAATATAATATTAGTATTTTAATTTTTCATACGTCGATAAATTATTTAAACAACGTGACAAGTGAAATTAACGCTAATTGAAATAATTTCTATAATTTCTAACGATTAATCAATATAATTAGATTATTATTATTTATGTAAACATTTATCTTTTTAAATCTTGTATTTTCCTTAAGAATTTTTCGAGTAATTTTATTTAAAATCATATCCATTCGACGATATTGTAAACATTTTTCGTTCGTCATTAATTAAACGACGACCCAGACCCCTTCTGTTTCTCGTCGCAATATTATTAAACGTCAATTATGGGCGTGGGAATGTGTGTTTATATGTTGATATGAATGTAATGTATGCATGTATTTTGATCGTGTGAATGGTTAATAATTAGCTCATTTCACTGAATAGGTAACTTATTCATGATAACTTCAATTACATCGATTACCGAATAGTTTAGAAAACTACATGTAAAATAGCACATTGTTCGCTAGTCTGGTCGTTGGAAAATCAAGTTCAACAAAGACAAATCGCAACACGTCACTTTGCAACACGCAAATCCGTTCCATCGTGCTTATATTGGAGGTCAGCTTATTCCAAAAGCTATCTGGGCCAAATATCTTGGTATGCACTTACACTATCGTCTTTCGTGGAAACCCCGTGCAAAGATGAGGTGCAGGCAGATCAAGAAAATAGTATCCGCGATGTACTGGCTGATAGGACGAGACTCTCAGAATCTATTGCAAACGCCTACTATACCTGCAAATTATAATGCCGATTTGGACGTATAGCCCTCTGGGGCTGTACAAAGAAATCCAATAGCTCGTGCAAGTTCGATAAAACGTATTTCTTCGAGCTATCGTAGATGCCTATCGATATTCTCGTGTCACGATGACATCCGTCGCGACATCAAAAAAAAGTTCGTAAGTGATACGCGATGTTGCAACGGAGCACGAACGGCGTTTGCAACGACCTGCCAATATTGAAGCAAGACGGCTGCTAGACACGGAATCTAATAGTCGCCGTTTGAAACGGCTGAAACCGTACGACTTGGTTAGAAATAACTTATATATAAATATACGTTTAGAAGCCTTGCTCACTGGAGCTAGTGTCTTCAAATCCGTCATATATGTTTATCATATTAGTTTTAAACGTATAACGCCCTATTCATTTTAAATACAAGCGTAGACTTAAGATCGTATTGGTTCTAATACACTAAAGAGTGTTTATAAATATATATGTATATTCTCCTTGCTGTATTATCTTCTCCATGCAGAAAAAAAAATCTTTAATAGAAAAGTTCAATGATATTTTTCGACGGAATATCATTCATCATTTATCATTGAACCAAAGGGTTTGTTTCCACCATTCTGTTCTATTTTCGGACATCCTTTATAGATCCGAGTACTTTTGACTTGCCCACATCTTTAATTTGTGTCTCAGTATATGTCCCATCATCTTTAATCTACACGTCTTTTGTACTATTTTCTTTCGCCGCTTACATTAAGGACCTCTTCGTTGCTCTTCTTGTCTGTCCATTTTATCTTAGCATAATTTTCCACAGCCACATCTCTGCATCACCCTTTTCTTATCAGCCTCATTTACTATCCAGCATTCACACCCATATAGCAATGTACACACCAATATAGAATTTTTATAAGTCGTTTCTCGAGTTCTATGCTCGCATTTTTACCAGTGAATAATGCGTGTTTTTACAAGATTGCATATACTTGGTTAGGTTTATTCTACGTTTGATTTCTCTGTCGGTTTTCCCATCTTCTAATACTGTACGGCTGAAAAATAGCCCGTATACCCATGGTGTCAATCGAGCCTAATCGATAAGTGACGGGTGATGTAGGGTGATAACAAATTATTCAATAATTTCTAATCGGCTTAATTTTTTTATCACTCAGCAACGATTGTACAATTTCGAACGTCTTTACTCAATCCGATCGACTCGTTAATTTATCCGATAATAAATCAAGCACACGCGTCCCTATATACGTTAATTAATATTTCGTTATTAAAAAAAAAAAATAGAATAGGCGAATGAGTTCTCAATAATTAAAAGAGGAACGAGATGACCGGAACGAGTTTTATTAAACGGGAAATAATTAATAGAAAACTCTGCACCGTCATTTGTCTCGATAAAGGAGATTGCTTCGGACAACACACCCGGTGTCGACATAAGAAAGGATATACGTGTTGGCCGGATGACGGATATTTGCTGAAATAACAAAGCTTAAAAGATTATTTATATTAATACACGAAGTTCGGCATATAGGATTTTATTTACTTATCTCACCACACACTAGTAGCGCGTTTGTTGTTGCGGAAACATTGAAACCTTGAAATATACATATATATGTAGAAAATATATTTAATCCTTAACAGACAAACAGTTTGCCGAATTGGTTCATCTACCAGACAAATAGATGCAAAACATACCAGACGTGTCGGCGAATGATATTAGACGAAAGGCCAAATTAAATTTCGTTCCAAATTATAACATCGGACGACTGGTGTTACCGTAAAGAAGGATTTAGATTGTCGTTCGGGCAACTCTAGACGAATATAAATTTCTCCTCGTAAGGACCGACATTTGATTTCACTCTTAAAACAACCTACCGTCGCATGGGTATTATCCTCGGGTTCTGAACGTATTTAATTTTACACTTTTCAATATTACCTTAGCTGCGAGGTGTATATATATATATATATATATATATATATATATGTATATGTATATGTATGTGTTTATATGTGTGCACATGCGTGTTTTATATATATATATATATATGTAAATGTATCGCCACGAACATGCACATATAAAAATAGACGGCGAAGTACCTGCACGTGGGCTACGTGACATCCTTACACAAAATGACCTTTTCACTAAATTTAAGGCAAAACACTAGAGTCTTCTCTAAGCTAATTTTAAACGATCACGCATTTCTCCTTTAAATATTTCAAATATTTAATCCGTAAGAGAAATGTATGCAGATTATCGGCGATTATCGTCGGCGACACTTAAGATGCCCAGTATGGGAAATACGATGCCTACGGATGAAGCAAATATATTTCATACACAACTCTGATCCTAGAGTACTACAAATTAGAACTAAAAATATCGAGATATCGACGAACAACCTCGATTAAAATCGACGCTAAATAATATATATAAGTCGTCGGCACGTCGGTGTGTGTGTGTGGTGCTAGTTCGTAATAAGAAAAAGACACGAATCCGTCCACGTAAGTGATTCAGGGAATATAGAATATTCCGCGTTGCGAGTACGAGAACATAGACGTGTAAGAACTTTACATTTTAAACCTTCTACCGACGATGTGAAGAACTTATTTTGATGATTGTATAATATAAAATTTTATACGGAAACTATTTAGAATTTCAATAGCCGTACAAAAAGCTTTCTCGAAGAACTTAAACATTAATTTTACAATACGCTGAGATTCTCGGGGGTGGGGCGTAAAAGTTTAACACTCATATTTTATATAGGTTTCATATTCCTGATGGTACTGAGTGCACCAGTGGTATTGATGGTAACGTTATAATCATGTACCCTAATGTAAAATTACTGCCTCGCAATCACCGATCAATGCTAAAGGGAATTCTACTCATCTCCCACTATATACGGAGTGTATCGTAAATTCTTTAAAAGCGACTAAACATTGGTAATTCGCGAATATGAAATGTAATCGTGCCAGCGCAAATATAGAATAGTATTTCCTATGTAATACATTTCCCGCTAATATATCGAGTTAATTCGTGTATCACGGTATTCGCTATCCCGCCTTATAATATTAAATTGAATTCTGAATTCATTATACTTTCAAAATATCAAAAAATTATTTCCACAGTACTTCTTTGTGTACTTAATTTAACGAAATGAAAAAAAAATATAGTTTTATACCACATCGCGCGATGTATTTCATCAAAACAAAAGACCGGATAGTGTCCCTATAGATTTCGATACACATAAAAAAACAATATAATATGATGCAATCACCACTGCAGAAATTATAGACTAATCGCCTTAATTAGCCACGTTAATAAAATCGTGCTCCACGTAATCGGGGAAGGTCTGAAACCGTACCTTCCGATAGAAATATCTGCGGAACAGACAAGTAAATATTCCGATCTAGTTCTGCATTCGAGACTGCACCAAGATTTTTAAAAAATTATTGTCAGTTCTTCAAGAGATGGGCTTCCCGGAACATATAATCGTATCAATCAAAAACTTTTATTCAAACGATACTCTATAAAATGATAATAAACGAATTATACGAAAGTTTCAAAACAAAAGCAAGAAGTTTGCACGTAATCCCTCATACTATTCAACTCATACAGCGAATGGATATGATGCGCCGCGTAAACGAAAACTTGGACCGACGAGTCAACATCGGCCATAGTAAATTAAATCATCTGCGCTATGCCGACGATAGTATAGTAATTGCTATACGTGTAAAAGAACTAACAGCACTACTAGACCGAATGGAATATTTCAGCCGATAAATTAATCTCGCGTTAGCGCCGACCAAAATAAACGATAAAGACAAAGCAGCGATACTAGCCGAAACATTTAATTTAATAGTTGATATTAATAAACGACCCGGAACTGTATATTATTATTATTATTATTATCGAAATGAATGCACCATATACAGCGACCAATGACTAGAAGTATATACCTCGATATGTGTATGTACCAAACAATGGAAACTGTAACGAAGAAGCTACAGCAAAAAGTGCTGTTGATAATCTCGGCTAAAGTACGGAAACACCATCGAATAACGTACACTGCAGACCCACACTATGAATATCGTGGATAAAACATGGAACTAATCTTGGCCCTGTTAAAACAACTTTCTACTTCGAATGACTTCCTTATATCAGACTACTCCAAACTCTGCCGCTTGTGTTGTCTGTGGGGGTCCTCCGCTTAATTTATTTCCTGTTGGTAGGGCTCTCACTGGTGAGCAGCACATGTTCAAGTGTTACAAAGTTGAAACATTCTAACCTGCTAGAGAATACTTCGCTGTAGTCTGTGTCTAATATAGAATTTAAAAAACATATCGCTTCTTTGCTGATTGCAAAGTAGCAATGCAGGTGGGATGATGCTGTAACCGACAGAAAGAGGTACGTCTTCCTGCCGGATATATCTCTGCTGTTAAAAATGTTAAGATTCGACATCAACTTCTACAACAGTGTTCAGTTGTTGACCGGTCATGGCAGATTTGTTTCCTATCTTCATAGGTTCCAGCTTGCTAGTGGTTCTGTCTGCACCTGTTGTACGGTAGGTGAGCTTGATGATATTTATCATACTATATTCGCTTGCCGTGCATTCACTGCCCTCCGATATAAGTTTAGTATTGACTGTTGTCGTGTATATCCTCTTAGTAGGGACGTTAGAAATTTCCTTTTTTCGGCTGAATTAAAATTAGTATTGCAACAAACGCTTAAATCAACCATGATCCCAATACCATCGCAGTGATTGCAGTTTTTTTATAGAGTGCTCAACTTGTTCATCGTACTTGTTTATTTATTCGAATATCTAATTATGTTTTATATTTAATTAAATATTTAAATTTAACTATTTTTACAAATTTGTCATAGCAATTTGTTATGATATTTTTTTTCACCTTCTATTTTTGATCATTTTTTTTTCTTTTTTCTTTAATGTTTATATTATGAAGTTTTTTTTTTTTTTTTGAATATAATATCCATATTATTAGTTTTGTTTTATTTAGGTACGAGTAATAACTTTTTAAGCTTTAAGTTTCATTGTAAAATCTTCTTGTTATAAGATTTTGTTTTATTGTGCCTTTTTTTGTTCTTTGGATTTAAGATATTATCCATATTATAAGTTTTTAATTTTTTTTTTTAGGTGTGAGTAATACCTTTTAAACTTTAAGTTACATTGTAAAGACTTTTTGTTATATTTTATTTTTGCTGTTTTGTGTATCTATATATATATATATATATATAGTTAATGTTGTTATTCTTAATTGTATACTCATCTCTTCTTCCATTGCAATAAGCTAATTTTAAGTGTGGAGGCTTTCATCATAGTATTTAAACTCATTTTTTACGTATGTGTTATTATTTTGCTTCGCTTGCAGTGCATTCTTGTATGCGCTGCATTAATAAAAACTAAATGTATTAATTATATCAGTGTATTTAGAAGATTTTCCCCCTCACGCATAAAAAAAAAACATATATAAAAAGCGAGCGAACGATTACCACCTACAATAATAAGGCGAGGACTAAAATTCATTGGTCACATAATAAGACGGAACGACTCGGGAAAGTGTGTTGATCCAAGGAAAAATAAATAACGGAGAACAACATTAAAATAATTACAAATCCAAGTTTGCCAGACAGATAATTTAGCAAACACCCCGCTTCATGATGATTGGTCTGGAATTCCGCAAAATGTTACTTTTACACATACACATAAATACATATATATATAAAGAATGAAAATAACGTGCAGCCGGAAGGAATACCAAAAAAAAAGAAAAACTCTGATGGATACAATCAAGAAAGAGGCGAACATCGAGGGCTACGTTGAACCGAAAAACGTTAGAGCATGACGGAAAACATGGTAGTGAAAATGACTGATACACTGATTACTTGATATGTAATATAAAAAAATTCAGGGTCACGAAACTTATTAAATCATATTACACATAAGATATGACGCTGAATTGGGTTAGTGTTTTATAAATAAATAAATAAAAATGGTTGATATTATATATATATATATATATACACAGTATATACATATATAATACAATATATAAAATTTTTTTGATTTATCGTATCAATTACGCGCTTCAATTAGAATACAAATATATATTTATGTTAAGAAAAATATACCCTTTATTACAAATTAACGTTTAATCTGCTGGACCTTCCTCAAGTGAATGTAGCACATTCAGTTTTTTATTGAAGGCTATTTATTTTACACGAATAAACGAAGTTCAGTTTTTCTACGCGTGGATGCATGCAGTTGTATTTAGTCCATTCCCGTTTGAATTTGAATGCTTCTTTTCTGCAGATGTGCGGTGGAAATATATATTTGCAAGCACGGACAGCCACATAGTAGGGATAGGATTTAGTGTACCGGTTACTAAGCGTAGTTCTGCGTTTAGTTGTGCATCAATCCTCTTGGCATGCGAGCTAACCAACCAAACTGGGCAGCAATATTCTGAAGCTAAAAACACTAGTGTCAGTGTAGCAGTCCTGAATAGTCCTGTATGTGCACAAGGCGAGCAATAAGATTCACTCTATAAGTATATAAATAAAATGTGGGCAAGTTTATGAATATAAGTATATGACGTGTCTATATGTTTACATAGTCTTGAATTACGTGTGAGTGTATACATGTTGTATGGATCAACATCTTAAGCAATCGTTTTGGCCGCAACATGTGCACGCGGTCTTTGTTGGACATGATTTTATAAGCGCAATATATATATATATATATATATATATATATATATATATATAATATGTCCGTATTTATTTTATATATAAACGGTCGTTTGCGCGGGTGAGTGTATTTATATCGCTCGTACTCGCTATATTAAGTTTACGACGTAATAATGAGTGCGATTAATTACGCTCGTAATAATGTATATATTATTCCCTATTCGAAGATTTTACGTATTATTTACACTTAGTTAACCGCGCACACACACATATACATATATATATATATACACGGTTTAATTACACACACACACTTATTAAGCTAATACACGTACGTATAAATATATGCTGGGTTAAGTTTATTACTAATGTAAACGGTGTTTATTACGAGCTTATAAATTTTGGGTATAAATTGTCGAAAAGTGTTTTTCCGGCCGCTAATTAATATTCGTTAATCCTCTTACGAACGATCGAAAAATCGTTGCCTATTTAAACGCGAATTTATTTATTTCGGTTTTTTCGCCATTTCGTTAATGCGAGCGTATTTTCTTTCGCGTGTGTTTGCGCCTTTCAGACGCTTCTCTTTCCCTCTTATTTAATAGCGTACACAAAACTGACTAACGATTCTCTTAATAAGCCTATACACTTACCGGTAATTCTATGTAGGATTTTAATACAGCCGAGCCTGTTGTCGCTCCGCCGTTGATGCTGATAAAAGTCATAATTGCAACGATAACGATAGTCCCTCCGACAACGATAATACTCGTAATAATTATAATTAGAAATAGTAATATCGTAAAATGATAAATAAATAATTATTACAATAAAAATTAATATTAATAAATTAAGCACGACAATAATAATAATAATAATACTTAAAGGATTAATTTCGAAGCACAAGTTCGCGTATAGAAATATACATTTGTAAGAATTAAACAGTTACAACAATCCTTTCCGCTATTTCATTCGTATTGCGGTAGAAGAATTCTTAAGAATGCGTATTTTAGCCAGCAGATTATTTCACAAATTTCCGTTATCTTAATAATTTTCCATTTCTTAATCCTTCATTAACGACTGGACTCTCATATCATTATATATATATATGTGTGTGTGTGTACGTGTTTATAAAAATATCATGAACCATGACAGTTAGATTTTCCCATTAAACGTTTATGTTTAGTGGAGACATTCCTCATATATGCGTATATATATATATATATAGGGCAATCTAGCTTTTGCTTCGCATTTTTTGGGGGAAATTTTTCTTTTTTCTTTTTTTAAATATATATATATATATTTACGTAAGACATACTAATAAAAATCGTTACATAAATTTTTTTTTATTTGCATACAATCTGTTCGTTTGAAGTATAGCACTTTGCCAATGTTTGCCATTTCTTGTTTATATGCTATTAATTATTGTAGTGTATTGAATTTTATATGGAAGGAATTCTAGTTCAATCTTGCTAAGTGGTTTCAATCGTCTGAATCGCACTCTATCCTGCGAGAGATCAACTGCTAACGGACTGGTTTTCGAGTCGATGAAAAATGTCTTCTTCCGAAAGTTGTGATTTCTTCTTCGACTGTCGAGGTTGTATCGCGAACAAACCACGGTGTCGCTATGTCGCGGGACTTCGAACTGGATTTCGAATTGTTCGCTGTTCCCCACATTTGAATACCGTATGTCCACGCAGGTTCTAAGACTATTTTATATAGCGATACTATATTGTCAATTGATAATGGTTTTACTCATTAACCGATGCATGTTGCGGTATGTAACGTTACATTAAAAATATATTTTAATCGTGTAGAATTTCGTTTCATAAATTACCGGAGTTGTTATAAGCAAAAATTTCAGGTTTTTGACAAATACCGGAAAATGTTTTATTTTGGAATTTTTCGATCGGATTTTCCCCCTTGAAAATAATTCTTTAGCGGATTAAAAAATATTTGATACCTTAAATCAAAATGGTACCCTTCGAGTTATAATAACATTTTAATTATATTTACGAACACGTACGCGATAAAGAATCGAATTTCTCAGCAGCTCCTAACAGTCGGAAGGTTAATTGTTTCGAGGTTAAATTTTTAACGCCCATTTATATAAGTAACGAGAAAAAGACGGAAGTGGAAAAAAATCGTACATTTTTTTATTATTTTTTTGACGAGTGTATTTGGCGCAAAATTTCGATATTCGGAATTTTTCGTCATTTTTAATTAATTAATAAATTACGTTACAAAATTTCATTCTAATAGTTAGAGCCACTTCATATAATATATTTATATATCGTCATTATCAAATCGGTTCCTCTTATAGATGATTCCGTTATCATTCGTATCTATCGGTTTCTAGCGTCTACTCGTAATGAGTTCTTTCAATACGAAGTGAGTTGTGTTCGTCGTCGGATTTGTCTTTATCAGTTTCAGTTGCATTTTTCTTTCTTGTTCGGTTTCGTCGTATCGCGAAAAAGCAACCTTTTCGGATTTTACACACTTCGTTTTCTCGTTTCTTCCACCTGAATTTCGAGACCTCGTTGTTCGTGTAATATTTCCGTGATATTCGTAACGATGTTCAATAACGCCGATAACTATTTTATCCTATTCGACGTTCGTAGTTCGCATTTCGCGGGCATATTCTAATACAAACCGTGCATATACACCTAATTCTTTTTCGTAGTTCGCATATTCGTCTTTTGATTTCCAGGCACTTTACCTATGCTCATTGAATTTCGTTGTAGATCTCAACCGTCCTTATTTACAATCACCCCGACATACCCGAATTCATGCAGAAAAAGGGCAGCCTCGTCTGACCATTTTCTTTTTATTATATTTGTCCTTTCCGTAGTCCATTCCAATCTTTAAATTAGTGTTTTATAATCCTATATCGGTCCACCGCTGGACCGTAGGTTCTCCCCGATCTTTTTCATTCGTTCCGGTTCTGAAATTTTGAATGTAGTTTTCCCCGCTACATGAGTTATATCGTCGTTAATAAGTATTTTTATATCATCGTGTTTTCAATAATATGCCCACGATATTTCGAATATTTTTTTCTTGTTACCGCTCGTTCGGTCTAAAATTATTCCGAAATCGATTTGTACAGAGACGAATGTCTTGTCCAGAAAGAAATATTCGAAGAAAAATGAATTTAATATTTGTCGTTCAATTTCACTCGCCAGCTGACTCTATCGACTTAAAACGGCTGTTACAATCTATGGTTGGCATATTTATTAATAAAAATCGAAATTTTAAAACGGGCATTCTCTCGTCGTTAATTGTGTAAACCGCTTGAAATTTTGAAATCTGTTCTTCCAATAATCGGGTTGAGCCTACTCCGATATATTCATTTTTTTTGTTCATTTTTCGCGTTTATTTAACAAATTATCGTAATAACGGCTTTTTTCATTTTTTTAAAAATTTCTTTATAAACGGTAAAGCTCTGGTTTACTGAAAGTTTAATGACGCCTATGTTATAATACTATATCCGACTATAAAATCGAAAGATGGAATTAACCGTCATATAAATCACCAATACCGGGCGTAGTAATCGTTACAATAGTTATTAGCCTCTGTGCGCTTACATACGATTAAACTGGTTCAGTTTTATTTATTTTACGCTATTAAATTATTGACAAATCGCCTTAGTCTCGTCTACGTCTACCTATGTTAAGCAGATTCCCAGCTGAGCGAAACCAGTCTAAAAACATCTTCTGAAAATGAAAGTTTCACCATCACCACGATCCATACCCACGTACAACACACTGACACATTATGTGTATATGTTCTATACAATGAATGTAAGAGAGCTAGATATATACAGCGAATGTGAGAGAGATACGTTGTTTCGCATGTATAGGAATATACTCGTCAATATAATATCCAAACGAAACAATCTTTTATCTTTATTTATTTATTTATTCATTTTTCGAACAGTACAACGTTCTGACAAAGATCAATTGAACACGTTGCATGATACGGGGTATCATATGTCTCTTCTGCAATTGGAATACACATCTCGGTATGATATATATATATATATATATATATATATATATATATATATATATATATATATATATATATTTATACGAAAAATTCGAATGCTCAGAAATATCTTCTTATACATATTTATTTTTTTAATTTTATTAATAATTTAAAACGTATTGATTACTTTGATGATTCATGCATACATACACCTGCGATGTGTAGCAATTCGATAAATACCAAAAAAATGTATAAGCATATATATATATATATATGTGTGTGTGTGTGTGTGTTGTGTTTGTACATATACATAATTTGAAAAAGTATCCATTACATGAACTTAATACGAGACGTATAAAAATCAGTTTGCGTGAGAATAAAATCCATCGCGTGTAGAAATTAGGCTTTTTCAATCATTATTATTACTTATATTATTACTACTATTACTTCTATCATTATAATTATTATTATCGTGTTAATAACGAAATATTTTTGTTTCGAACATATGTTCTCATCTGCAATCATTTTGTTTACAAAATTACTTTTTCGTTTGTTATCAAATTAATAGTTAACAATTATCTATTTTTCTGCTCGGTAGATTATCGATTAAAATATCCGAATGTCAACCGATGTGTGGGGACCATCTTATCCAATGTAGAAAAATTCGTCAGTTCTTAATATTATTTTTTTTTTTTTTTAAGCGGAAAAATCTCCAAAAGACACTGATATATTTATAAGCACCATATATATTTTTTTGAGAGCAGCACATGCACTCAGCAAATGCTACTGGAAGAAACAATCTAATAGAGCATAAACCTTATCCTGATTAGTTTTTAAATATGAATTAGATACCAAAAGTCCGGGCATGGGTAAACTAACCTGATTCTTAAGAACCATTTTGTATGGTCTACCCCATACTGAGCTTTGAGATACAAGATCTTTCCACTGTTATAACCTAGCTCTATCAACTTCAAGTTTATAAAGACTATTAACTTCTTTTAATGTATTTTGCAAAATAAATAAACGGAAAGGGTCTTTACACCTCCATTTCTTTTTACGAACAATATTAATTTTATTATGCAGAAATTCTAATTCCCTATTCCACCTGTCCACTTGAGGAATCAATATAGGAAATTGACTTTGTTTAATTAGATCTGAAAGATATCTGTTAAATTTATTGATCAACTTATCTAATTCTACACCATAACTACACTGTAGTACATTATTAATGAATGTATCCACCAAATTAGAATTAATTTTAGAAACATCTCTGTATCTATCCTTAGGCACTGCTTAGGAGGGTAACGAGCTACATCAGTAGCAATAGAAAAATAAAAAGTTTTGTGAAATGCATGAGCAAAAGGTTTCATCACCAATAATACTTCACTAGCAATATCTGAAGATATTAGTAAGTAGTCGATTATACTATTACCATTATAATTGATAAAAGTGGGAAACCTATTATTCACAATGATAAGATCATTACTACCAACGATATCAAATAACTGGAAGGAGTCCCTTGAATCCCTCACAGAAGGTTCCATAGAAGATAACCTAATATTAAAATCATCCACAATTACAATACTGAAATTAGGAAAACTCTTTAATGCAGAATCGAACTCAATGCTCTACACTTATCCTTATTAGGGGAAATGTAAGTAGCTAAAATAATAATTTTACCAATCTCAATAGCAATCAAATTGAATTTGAAAAATACTGATCTACGAGCAACTTATTGATAATAACAGCAATACGATTATTAATGTAAGCATATAAATTACTATGAACAGATAGAATCCCACCTCGAAGGTATGGCTCAGCTATAATACACAAATCATAATTAGAAGTGTAAAAATCTCTCAAGAATGGGGATTGGCATGCGTATGAATTATCAACATTTAAGTATTTACACCTAAGGGTCCCCATAGTCTATGCGGGCCCTGAGATCCTCCCGTGCCCTCAGCAGACTCAGACGTTCTTTAGTAGGAGCAGCATGATCAACTGCAGCAAATGCTGAAGCAAGTGCTTCCTTATCAGATATTTTATTAATAACTTCATGCCATGGCATGAACTTTTGATTTTATCAAAAACACAAGCTGAACAAATATGGTTATCTGTACAGGACTTGTGGAAGGCTATATAATCTTCGGTCGCATGACAAAACTTCTAAGGGTGGCCATATTTACCACACTTCTTACATAGTTGACGGTTAATCGCCTCAACAAACGGTAATGATTCCCATAGAATCCTAATCCTACCATTAGATGGCAGGAGTTTAAACTGCTGTGGCAACAGTTGAACATATGTCCGTGATCCACGAGTATTTGTAATTTTATTGACAGTAATCGGATCAGATCCAGAAAGATCTTTAAAATGCTGTTTTACATCTTCTTCACTAATATTATTGCCTTGGAAGATAAGTATGGTAGGATTAATGCGCCTTTCTTCATGGACAGTGCAACCCTGAATCCTTTCTTTAATTAAATTACTCAGTTTAGTAGAGTCCGCTTTAGATGAAGTATTAATAATAGCAGTTTTGCTATTTATCTTGTTATAAAAAGTAACACTCACCTTTTCCATAGGAAGTGATACGCTTTGTTTTAGTTAGCTGAAAAATTTATCTGCATCTTCAGTTTTAACTATGATTTTATTTTTTTGGCACTGATTTTTGCCCAGTAACTGCTGCTTTGTAAAAAAAGTCCATCTAAAGGTACAGGTCTTTGTGAGTGCAAAACAGCACTAATAGCCGACTTAACATCAGTAGATTTTGCTTTAACAATAGATTCTAATTTTTTTAAGACCAAGGAAGCTTCAGCTATTTTCCTGCCAATATCATCAGCAGTAGTTATCACAGCATTCTTCTGTGTCTTAGTGACACTTTTTTCATTAAACTGACATTTAATATTAACAGTTAAATCAATAAGGCCATGGTAAAAAAAAAACAAGAAAAAAAAACTGGAACCCGCAACTTATAACTACTTAAAAAATCAGAAAAAGTTTAAAAATCAATAACTTATGATCTATACATCCAAATTACACCAGGCTAGAAGTAAAATAACCACAAACACTAGCTTAATAATATGATAGTAAAAAGTGAAAAAGTTGAAAAAAGTTTAAAATTCAATTTGTAAAAAAGTACACACACGAAAAATGCGCGGCTAGCACGTGCAAGACTGGCGGAGGAAGGAGAGAAACACTTACCTCAGCCCCGGATCCTGAATGCACAAACGGACAACCAGGCACAATGAACGTCCGGCACAAACTTAGTTCGCAAAAATATTCTATAACTGTAAAATGCGAGTCTACTAAGCAAAAAATCTCTATATATATATAATATTCATTTAGGTACTTATAAACGTATATTAGAAATAAGTACGAGGTAATAATTTAAAAGCTCTATTGGTAATAATTAGAACCACCTCTCTCTGTTTCCACCGAAGATATATTGGTTTATTCTATCCTCTTGGACATCAAGTCCCATAACGACCCTACTATTCAGTTTCCGCCTACCACTGGTGATTCGCATGCTGTCACGTCTTGCACCAGTTCCAGAGATATGCCCTGACGTACCACGTGCAGATATTCTATCGTATACCTTATTATTATTCTCCACATTTGGTGGTAAAAATTAGTTTAATTTCAGAGTGACATTCTACTAAATTGGTTGTAGTCAATACGATTAAAAACTCCATCTCTAACCTTTTATAAATTCACGCTGACTAAAAAGCCGATCGCAACATCGAGTAGTACATCTTCTGAAATCTAAAAATCGGTCTAGACTCACCGCTACGCTTTGGCCCAATGTCTTTAGCGGGTTTATATACAATATTTTTCAATGAAAAATTTACCCAGTCTTTCCCAAAATATATTGGTTCGCGATTGGTTATAACCACCACACCTGAAGACGGTTCCATCACTACACCTGTGGACGCGCACCGTCTATCGAGCACAGTGTCCATATATCTGTCTATCCCCAGGATAGTAATTATTATTATTATTATTATTATTGATATTATTATAAGATTTGATGTGATTATTATTAATATAACGGCTTTCCATAGTCATCAGATTCTTGTCCTCTCAAACGGAAAGCGTTCGAAACACTTTTTTAAGCTGAATTTTTACTTGAGAGTAACCACCCATATGTATTTCATTTCGACTGAACCCTTAATCCATTGTTATTATTATCTAAATTAGTTACGTCCATCATTTTACTTCCAATCTTTTTCTAGAATATTTACATATATATATATTTTTTATATATATATATATATATGTATGTGTGTATATATAAATGTAGATATTGATGCATATAATAAACAGTTTTCATAATTGCACTAAAGTTTTGAATGGGAAAGCAAATAATTCAAAGAGGGTATTTTTGAATTATAATTAATAAAACGGAAAAAATAAGGCAAACGAAAAATTCAACACTATAATTCCACTCTCGAAAGGGAATGACGGTTTACGTTAGGGCGCGGTGAGGGGTATTTTCCTAATTTACTTTACGCTAGGGTGATTATTTTTTTACGGTTTCCTGATTATTGGAAGCAAAACGATTTCAGTTAACATTGCCAAGATGCATATGCACGCAAATCGACTCCCGCAATTACCTCACCTACAATTCGGATAAATTATCGAGCGTCTGTTTCTGAAATTATATATGTATACATATATATATATATATATATATATATATATATATATATATATATATATATATATATATATATATATATATATATATATATATATATATAGGTTATACTTGCTATAGTTGCCAGAAGACCACCTTACTTGATGAATTATCAGCCAAAATCGCCCACCGAGGAATTTATTAAAGAATATTGTGTAATATTCCCGCTCGGTCCGTCCGTACAATTAGCGCTAAGGACACGTTCTTTTAGTGAGGCAAGGAGTCGCCTTATATTTTATTTCCGATATTACTTTAAAGGATGTCCGAAAGAAAAACAGTTTATTACTCGATTGAAAAAAAAATAAAACACGATTTCAAAAGTCAAAAAAAAAAAAATAATTAAACTTAAGATAGTCATTTCGGTAGAATTTCATTTCTTTCGGTAGATCTCGCGAAATATTTCAATAGTATAATATTAACTTTTTTTTTTTCATTTTATTTTCTAATTTATTTTATCGTACGTTATTATTTATTCGTTTTTTACGATCATTTATTTATTCGAACATTAATATAGGACGGCCCAGAGAAGACGGATTTTTGAATAGCGCAGTCGGTAACACTGTTGCAAACCGCGTGCTCCACGTTTAGTCTACACAAGCGTGAGATCGATAACCAACACGGACATGTATATACGTAATTAATTAATAGTATTTTTTGAAATAAAAACTAAACTAGATACACGATAAGACGTAAAAATTAATCTGAACATACTACGCTATTTAAATTCTGTAAGAAAATTAAATCAGTTATTTACAAATTACAAAAAAAAAAAAATTAAAAAGTTTTATCTAATTTGAATCGATAATTAATTATAGTTATTTCATTTTGATTGCTTAATTTTTTAAATAACTGAAAAGATAAAATCAGCGAGAAATGTTAAATTTTCTCTATTTCTCGTTCGCGCTTAACGCGGAAATTTTTATTATTATTATTAATTATTATTAATTATTATTATGGGTCTTACCTTTTCTTAATATATATATTAACGATTTGTGTAATTTAGACGTCACTGGGAGAATATTTAGTTACGCTAACGATATTGCTCTGGATTCACGATATCCTAACATACTACAGAACTTAATACAAAACGACGTAGATAAAATTTACGAATGGTTGCATAGGAATCGGTTGGTTATTAATGTTAATAAAACGAAGTATATGATATATACTGATCAAGATTCAAAGTTGTGAATAGATAAGCAAATATCGCTAGGAAAAGACAACGAATTAGTCAGAGCCGATGATATTAAATACTTCGGGATTAAGCTGAATTGGAGTTCACATTCTCGTTATATTTATCTGAAAAATTGCGAAGATTAAACTACCTACTATATTATTTAAAGTAGTACTTTTCTCCTGCACGCTTAATTTACCTTTGCTCTGTATCAGCCAGTTTTAGTATATGGAATACTGCATTGGGGTAAAATGCCAAAGTGTCATATCAAACCTATATTGAGCAATTGCAAGTATATGTGTTAAATATAATAATTTTTAATGAAAATACAAACGTTAAAAATAAACTTCTACCTGTACGAGATTTGTACATTCTATATCTGTTGCAATTTGTGGTCAGAAATAATACTAAGTTCAATATATCATTAAATAAAGGAAACACTAGGACGAGCGGAGAATATAAAGCGCCAGTTCCGCATTTTAATAAAACTAGGATGAGTAAGCAGTTTATGCTAATAGAATTTAATGTACTACCTCGAGAGCTAAAAATAGACCTAATTAATTAATTATAGGCGAAGAAGAAGAAAGTTATGAAGTAACTATTTGATGATTATTTCTGCAACTAAATCTTGAAATTCCTAAAAATTCAAATTTGTTAACATTTTATTTTTCGTTATTAAAATTATCACCATTACTATCGTCGTCGTTATTATTGCAATTATTATTATCACTAGTGTTGTTATTAGTATTATTATTATTAGTTAAATTTCATAATTATAGGGTATGCAGTCTCATTTACCACGTTCTTTAAGATTGCGTTTGGTGTACGTAAGACTTTAACGTCAAATTGTCTTCATGGGGTACATAAACGCTCGTACGTGTGTGTTCATACGTATGAAGATGAATTAAATTTTTAATATTCAATATTAAATCCGGTCAAAAAGAATACACAGGTAAAAAACCCAGCGAAATAATAAAAGCTACAAAAGATGTGAGAAAAGAAAAACACATTAAAAATACTTAAGTGTTCACCCGTAAATCCGATAATTAAAATTTACAACCGATACTTATTAATAAAGCACACATATAATAAAATAATAGTAAATTTACCATAATATTAGAAATCCAATACATTCTACACACACTACAAAAGGAAGTATGAGAAATGTGCTTTCTGTGGATCCCAAGTCACATTCGGATGCACGATAGTGATAAAGTAGACCTTGAAGCTCGGTCCATTGTACTTTCACCAGAACCAGAACCACCTCCATCAACATTAGCATACGTACTCATGAACAATAGTAAACAGGAATGGACCACCGACTGGACCTCACAAACAACCTTCCTTAGGAGCATAAAATCAACTATATAAACTTGGTGGCCTCCAGATGGCACAAGCGGAAAAGAATATGGTACACTAAACCGTCTACGTGTGGGTCATACAGCCATGTCACACAATTAACTTTATACCAAAAGCCCTCCACCAACAAACTGCCCCCTATGCGGACATTTAACAGAACTAACTGTCACACACTGAATCTACAACTGCCAAACACTCACACCACACAGGTTAAAACACAAAATACAGGGCCCGATACACAAAATACTCTCAAACAACCCTCAATTAATTAGTATTCTGGCTTTTATAGAGAAAGCGGACTCCTAGCATACATATAAACTACACACATGTCTCCCTATGCTCTAATAACCCTGGTAACTACAAACGGCATATGGAGATTTACATAATCTATATATATATATATATATAAAAGAAACTTATTTTTAATACGAAAATATCTTTTTTTTTTATAAAAATCTACGCTTAATTCTATACGGTACTTATACTTAGTAATATCATCGAATTAATTTGTAAATCTCTTCTCCTTACCTTCTATATCGTGAGAGTAAAATAACAGAGAAATTATATTCGGGACAAGTGACTCGAAAAGTTGGGTAATATAATGTTTCACTGTTTAAAACCATTCTTACGTGACAGGAAAAGCAAACCGATCAATGATTAGACGCAAAACCCGGATATTAACGAGAAAAAAATTCTCATCTAGAGCTACGACTAAGAACTTCCAGTGAATCCACACATATCCAACTACATTCCACATTTTTCAAAACTTTTTTTTTTTTGGTCGGTTACCATGTTGCTACGGCCAGACGCACCCGAGGGTAATTATTCGATATAAAGTTGATCGTATATGTATTTCGGAGAAATTGAAGAACTGTTTGTACTACAATTGGTTTATCTGTTAAAACTTCTCGTAGTAAATTGAAACTGAAATTTCGAGGTCGGTATGACTCGAGTAATAAATTTGGGAATGTTAAGGATGTCTGGGCGGGAGCACAATGATGGATCTGATTTATTTATAATGTAGCCAAGAGTCAACACGGTATGTGACCAATGCGAAGACGAGATATAACTGTTCTTTCCTACTATGTAGAAAAAAGATCTCCAAAGAAAAGGATGAGACCGGATAGCTCTAAGGAGATTTGTTGCAGGAATAACATTCCATAGATCACAAAAGGTTTTAATTTTTTGCATTCGATAGAAGCGATTGCATCGGATTCGGATATAGGAGCTAATGGATATGGTTAAATTTAAAATTTCCGACTAGGACAAAGGATAAAAAGCTTCGCTGAAAAACGGAGTTAGCGATATTAAAAAATGAAAGTTCCCGAATTCGAAAATTATTTCCTTTGATAATCGCTCTAGGTAAAAGAACAAAACCTATAGAGTTACACGAGCGTACCAGCATTTTTTGATAATCAGTAATATACGATTATATATATATATATATATATATATAAATAACACCACGACAAATATCTAAAGGAACGTTCTCGGAACGGGCAACAATCGCTAAATATAAACCGAATAAAAGCCTTCGGTAATTCAGAGGGGCTTTTAAAGGCTAGAAACAAAAAAATAAAACGAGTTCCAAGTAGTTTTTGCAGATCATCCGTGAAATGATACATCTTACTCGCAAACTTTTGCGCTTTTTTTTTGTATTTTTTTAATTTTTCTTTTATATCGGGTAGTTCAAAATAGTTATAAACACACATATATATACAAGCATTCGATAACCCCAACGAATGGTTTCAACCCTTTTCGTCGAATTGTTAGCGCTAAATTTACTTTTAACCACAATGCGGAATTTCACGACCCTACGGCTTTAACTCCGATCGAGTTTTTTCCTTCTAAGTTAGATTTTCTAACAATCGTAATATAAATATGTATACATATACATATATATATATATAAAGATATAACTATTTTTTTAATCGTATCGATGTACGTTTGTGTCTGGTAGTTTTTCTTTTGTTACCAGGACGGAAAATTTACGACTTCGGCGAAATTGGAAATTGATTCATTACTCGGCCGCCGGAAATTTAACCCTTTGACTAACCCCTAATTTATTTTTCTTTTTTTTGTTTGTTTCATCTTTTGTGTATTCTATATCGGCCGATTCTTTCTACATTTATTTTTGCCTTCTGTTAGGTGATTCCCTACTCAACTACTACCACGATATCGTATACATGTGATAGGATGACGACAGTAGCACCACCGAGATGGTCTTGATTGCGAACGATATTACTACTAAGTCTTATTTATTATCTGGAAAAAGTCGAAAGTTCTTTTGTTTCCCCTTAATAATTATTAATAATAATAATGATTATTATAGTCTTTATTTTTTTTATATTTTTTTTAATCCGCACCCTTAGCAACTTGCATATAACTAAATGAGAAAAATTCATCTTGTACGTTATCGGGGTTACTAAAGATCTCGTCAACGATAATGAATCTTGATTCGCATCTATCGTAATCTGCTCAAGCCGACGAAGTAAACGACATTTTCTTTACTGTTTTTCAAGTACCACGCTAAAACAAGAAAAAAACGAACTTCCTTAGCCGACTCTAACTTTTACGTCGTTCAAGTCCTCCGGTTTTTGGTTTTTTTTTTCGATCATTTAGATCGAAACTGGTTAACGTATTTTTTACAGCCCGACTTATCAAATTCAGAAATTTCGTTTCAACCAGTTCCCACCCGAGCGAAATGATGGACAAACTGAAACCAAAAACCCCACTAGTCTCTCACACACTACCACTGAGTTAGCGAACGATTATTTTAAAACACATTATAATAATTAGCGCGACACATTCGACTTCCACCTTAAACCGTCGAATATATTAAATTCCGCGAGTCGAAGCCGACAAAAGGTTAAATATATACATATATATATATGTATATAATATAACCGAATTAAAATAGTTGCACCACGTGTCGATGAGGAAATTAAAATATTTACCGAGGCATTTGTTAATAACGTGAAACATTGTTACTCTCCTAAGTAATTCTTGTGAAAAGTTTGTAGGCTATTATTCTTTTTTTAAATGTAGGAGCGATAAAACATCGTTAATTATAAGAGAATATTTAGAGTTAAATTCGAGATTACCGTCTACCGTTTCGGACTCGGATGCCCACATTGAGGGAAGACGAAAAAAAAAAAGTCATTTCGAAATTCGTGAAATATTAATTAAACAACGTGAAGAAAATAACACACGAATATTAGACTTTTAGCGGTCGATTCTTGGAAGCGCCATTTTTCAGAAGTTTTGAGTTAGTGATTATTACGGCTCCACGTTGGGTAAGCTGTAAAGGCATTAGGATCGGAATTTCGGATAGTTAATGGGAAAAATGTAAAAAAACCCAAGTACCCATAACGGACACATCGACCTCTTGAGACAATTCGGCGCATCGACGGTTGGAATCTCCAAATCTCGTTTAGTCGCCCGAAGAAAAAGAAATTATTTAAAAACAACATAAAGTATAACATCGCGATATCCGTGTGTGTATATATATACATATATATATATATATATATATATATATATATATATATATACATGTAAGATAGTCGCACAAATCAGCTGGCAGTCAATTTACTAGATCAGGGGGGAAAAAGCCATATGCAGACTCGTCGATATCAATCTGCCCGTTCGATTGACTCAAAATATAACCGTCAGTGTCGTTTTTTAATGGCATTGCGTACTTCAATTACTTATTGGCAACATCAACCAGATCGCAACTTCTTAGCATATTATATATATATATATATATATATATATATATATATGTATATATTCAACATCGTCATAATTATTCAATCTTGTTAAGATTGTTTTACACCTAATGTGTAATGTCGGAATTTCTTGGATATCGCCATTTTATTCATGTATCTATTTTTATTTTTCTATTTATTTCATTTTTATCGCATCTCCTAACCGATGTCTTCTTTTTGTTTATCTTCGTGTTAAATTCATTATTATTTATACCCGTAACAAGGAAATGATATCCTTATATATAAATGTACATCGACGTCTATTATTATTATTATTAAATTAAATTAACGTGCCATGTACAGCAGCCAAGGCTAGAGGCACGATAGGAAAAGAGGATTAGATTGAGGAATAGAGACGGGATTGATGGAGGAAGATAATTAGGCTCGACAATGAAACATGATCATCTTTGAAGAGGAGATGGAGCGAAGGAGGAAGATAAAGAGACGTTCGGAGCGAGGAGTATGAGGGACAATCGACTAGAATATGGGAAACGGAGAGGACAACGTTACAACCGGGACACACAGGAGCCAAAGTTCTGTTAATGAGATATGAATGAGTAAGATGCTATATCTATACGTTGTGTTTACAATGTATATATATATATATATATATATATATATATATATATATATATATACGTGTGTATTTTTATATATATATATATATATTTGGTAGTGTGATCAATTATAAATATGGGGAAATTGATTTCTCAGATCAAAGCAAAACTTTTAGTTTACGTTATACACCGGGTTAAAATTAGAAAAAAGATCCGATAAATCTCGACCGTTTTAAAATGAACCGGATTATTATCAAAGCGCAGTTCGGTTCTTTTTCCCGACTATCTAATTAATAAATCTTTTCCCTTACTTTCTATATCGTGAGAGTAAAATAATAGAGAAAATATATTCGGGACAAGTGACGCCCAAAGCTGGGTAATATAGTGTTTCGATGCTTAAAACAATTCTTACGTGACAGGAAAAGCAAAGCGATCGCTGAACGAGAAAAAAATTCTCATCTAGAGCTACGACTAAGAACATCCAGTGAATCCACACATATCACCTTTAACGCACTCTCACGCTACAGGACATTATTGGAAATAAACGGAAGCGAAAAGCGGGTAAATTCTTATAGTATTTAGATTTAAATGTATAGTCTGTATGGTTATTTGATAATGTAAAAATAGGTGCATAACCATATCGATATATACACACAAGTATCCAGCAGTATACGTTGACAGTTACGCTACTTTAAAAAAAAAAAAAAAAGATAAAATAGAAAAATATTAGAAAAAATTTCTTAACCTTTGGATAAAAATTTCTTAACCTTTGGATAAAAATTTTTATTCAGACGGTAGCGTTTGTTAAGTTTTGTCACAGGCAATCCTCGATACGTTCGAGAGGGTCGTAGGATTTTGTAAACATTTAGGAATTAGTTCGTCAATTTGTCAATCTGCATATTTGTATCGCATTGTCATTTCACTACTGCAATCATCTGTCTGAAACTTTCCATCAGTAACAGTTCTTGCTTAGCGACTGTTTCTTTATTATTCGCCGCTAACGAGTATAACGAGTATACCTACCAGTCTTCCCATTACTGAGCAGCTATAAATATTCCCTCTTCCTGTTAGAATTTCGGATCTCATAATTATATATACCCCTTTTGAGGGAGACCGTGCACACGGCGTTCGTTTCAGAATGTCGTTATCAGGTTATATTATTTATCGAAGACGATAATTATAGTCAACCCGAGCACGAGCGATAATTTACGTTATAGAGAGTGGAGTGCCAGTCCGTTCTACGTAATAATTTAGAGTTACTCGATATAATGTTTACATTTCTAACTATGCTTTGAAGGCGTTGATGATGTACATGTATGTACAATCTATTCTATTCTATGTCCTTTACATTGCGAATGTATATTTCGTAACATAGTGCAGCATCAATAAATGCCCGTAACACTGCCTTTTGTCGTAGCTGCAACAAGTGTGAGTTCAGATTTATGTTTTATTCCATCTGTCCATCGAAACGGGCACCATGTTTATATATATATATATATTATATATATATATATATATATATATATATATATATATATATATAAAGTCCCATGAACTGGAAAGTTATTGGTAAGGGATGTATCCTCATCTAATCGAAGATCGATAGAGAACCGAATATGCATCCTGAACGTGTAGCTTTGACACTTTTTATTATTGGAGAAGACGTTACTAATTGATCAATTGAATGGATAGGTAAGATGGCTACTGGCCTTTTTACCGTGAAACCTTTCCGTCTGTAACAGAACTTGCGTCAGAACGCTAAAGCATTATCGTTACGCTAGAAAATCCTAATACGTATATATATATATATATATATATCCAGTAGATAAGAGAATCGTATCTATCGGGATTCAATTAACAGATTTGAATAACAATCGGACTAGAGTGACGGATTAACGGTGTCAGAAATTCTTATTCGGTCGTTAAAAATTGAAAAATGCCGACAAAAATTAAATCCTTCCGAAATGCGCTGTTTTATTTCTAGACGGATTTATTAAACTGGAATTGGACTGATCTCGTATCTCGCAAGTAATTTCCCTTTAACGCTTTATTTATTCGGATGTTAAAAGAAAAAATTAAAAATAAAAGAGGAATAAAAAATTTGCTCGCATTACATATACATACATACATATATATCTCAGTTAGCGCATGTATAAGTTAAATTATAACGATAATTATACGATAAATAGTAACGAATAACAATTATTATCGAAATAAAAATGTTATATAGCGTTAATATAATAAATAATAATAATTAATAATAAAAACGACGACGATAAAAAAAAAAAGCAAAAAAACAATAAAAGGTCCGGTTTCTCGGTTTTCTCCAGGAAGTCGATGTCGCGTATTCCGTAATGGTGGAAAGTATTCTCGTAGGTGTTTAATCGTGGCCTAACGTTTCAGGTTTTTTGAATGGACCGAATAATTAAAGTCTTGCCAGATAATAACAAAATTCGAGGTAGTCATCAACCAAGTGGCTCATTTAGTCAACAGGCTATAATTGTTATAGCTATTATTATGATCATCGTTATTGTAATCGTCGCAACTTTCGCGATACGTACGTTACCCGAGAGAGAGAGAGAGACAAAAGAGATAGGGAGAGAGAGAGATGGGATGAGAGAGGAACATTGGAAGAAGAGTAGCCGAAATGGAATTTTCCAGACCGAATCTGCGCGTACTGCCGACTTAACTCTGAACCTCCGGAAAGATTTTTTAATTTTTTCGTCAATTAAGATTAAGACACCGCGGATATTTTCACACGTGATAATACGCCATGTATATACACAGAAGATGAGCGGTTAGGGTAACATACACGTTGGAAATTATTTATAAATTTTAATAATAAAATATCCGAATAAAAAAGTATTTTCGCCCAACAGATTGTAACCATAGTAGTAATATAATTATAATACAGGAGTAATAGTAAGCGACAGAACCGGCATTAACAGCGACTCAATCATCTCGTCCAGATGGAAGTATGTGCGTAGGAAAATACGATTATTCCCATTAATAAAACTCGGACCGACGTCCTCACACACACACACACACACACACTGACACATGCTGGCACGCACACGTTTAAAACAGCTCATTCAACTCTTTCATCGTTAACTGGCAAGCCATCCTATACTACCGCATACGGACTTGTACAGATTTTACACGCCAACACATACCCACTGACGCACACGTACACAGCCCCGTAGGAAAGGATCGACTAATACGAGATGCTGTTGGCTTCGGTCCATTCATACGATTCGATTCTTACTTTACTACGCAGGACTTTTTTCTTTTCTTTCATATTTTTCGTTCATGAATCTTATCAATTCTGAAACGCATCACACTATACATATATTTATATTCAACATGAATATATATATATATATGTGTGTGTTACTAGTCACAGTGATGATGGCTGTCATCAATGTCCGTTCGCTACTGTGTTTTATTATATTATGTATACAACATATATATATATATATAAAAGTATATATTTATAAGCACACGAGGAAGCATTGTTGTTACATCTGGTTGATGAGAACACGGCTAGCCTTTAGCTTCTCACAGACGGAACTGGTTGTTCGTTGTTTTAAACACATACTCTGACACGACCGTTTAATGTAATTTGAAGATAACGATTTCCGTTTGACGTTTTTAACGATGTATAATAATAATACGTACAACAATTGAAAATTCTTTCGAAAATGATTGACTCGGGTCTATCGGGTTATGTATATATCTACTATATATATTATAGATATATATATAAAATTAAGAGACCACTTCAATAATACTGGAAGATGATAAAGTGTGGGTGTTTAAATGTTATATCTATATAAAAGAATCCGAGCATGAGAATCGAAAATATAAACGTGCGTTATAAAGGTTGAGAAGTGGTTAGGGGGGGGCGGTTTAAATTGATTTCCGTTTACAAGTTAGTCGTGATTCGTTTGAATTTAATCCGATTCGAATTATGGATTCGTTTATTATCATCGTTGTGATTATGATTACGATTACTTATTATATTATTCGGCGGTTTTAACGTTAAATAACGATCAAAATCGTTCGTTTGTCGGTCGAGTCACAAACGTGTATACAAATCATCGAGTCTCACGTTTCGAAGAATCATCCGACGATCGGTCATCGGCCGGGTTGCGTTGTATGTAAAATAAAATTCATACGATGAAAAGAAGTTGGAAAATTTCAATTCTACTCCGTGAAACTATTACGATTATAATTTGCTTTTTAATACGATACGGTAAACGTTGCTCTATAGACGTCACACAGACACAGCGGTTCGTATTTTATACAAGTAAAATCCTCTCAACGTAGAAAGTCGGTAGGTGACTTCATTAAACAATCAACGTCGAACCAAAGATCGATATCGGGAAAATGACGATCACCTGCAAGCCGATACTCTATCATTGCTTTATTCTTCTCTTTACTTTACCAGCAAGCTGATGCTGATTTACCCACTACTAGTAGGAGCAGAAAATAAACTTTTATACCGAGAAAAAATTTCGTTCTCGATTTCAAACGCAGGTCTTTCCAGCTGAATGATAAAAACGCTACGTCGCAATACCATAATAGATGGAAATCCGAGCTAAGAGAACTTGGTCATTTCATAGCGAACAAAAGTGTAGAGAAAATTTAGAAATAAAAAGTGTCCCGTGGACTGTTTTAAATTCAAAGCTCATGGGTACATCGTTTATATATATATGTGTATATACACGTATACATCGAAATATAGTAGATTCATTTACACATACCTCGGATCATTAATAAACAACCAAGAATGAAAATAAGGAATGTTGTTGTTGAAGCCCGCAATGATGAGACTAAATAAAATGAATTTCATTGCAATCGCTGAAAGAAGACAAGACTAGTAAAAACTTTAATATTGACACCTTTTTTAGACGGAGCAGAAATCTGAAATACAAAGTATTGAAAACTGTACCGACAGCGTAGAAGCCAAAAAAATTAATTATACCAGCGTCAACGTTAAACGGCTTTCTCGAAGTTTAACGCCTATAATTAGCACGCGGAAAACTATCCTTAAAAGAAAACTGGACAAAGGCCCCAAAACGTAATTAACAAAAAAAACATCTCCCAACAGAAAATGTGCCACATAGATAAGGATTGTGTCGCAGGCGTTAATATGGACGTTCCACATTCGATCATTGAATTACTGTTTGTGATATATATATATATATATATATATATATATATATATATATATATATATATATATATATATATATATATATATATATATTAAATATACAAGAGTCTGCAGGTATAAACATGCGTAATTTTCTACACATACGTCTAAAATATTCGACAAGATTGGTGGATGGTGCCGAGCTGGCAATAAACGAGAGGTCGATTAATGCCTAAACAAATTTTTAGGTAAAATTAAGTTCTTAATAAACTTCAAATAGCCGTTAACAAAATGGCGAAACGTAATTAAAACAGTGCATAAAGTACAAAGATGTTAGATGGCACGTTGCTCTAGACGTTAATTTATGAACTTAAACATTCACCCCCGTACAATTAAATATATATATGTACATGTATATATTCAAGTGTGTGTGTGTGTGTGTGTGTATATACTTTTTTCTAACCAAAATTTTTTGCTTCGAATATTCTCACTACCGGTCGTAAATAACGTTTCGTACTTTCATTTACCGTTATTAATATCAAACTATATATATATATATATCATATATAACGTGCCGTTATCATGTCGTCCATCTAAATAGCCTTCGGATGATTAACCCCAGCCCCGGGCGTAATAGTATTTTTTAACTAATTTATATTCATCCACCCCGGCTCCACCCAAAGGTATCCGTTTAGTTGCAATGTTTGAACTCGACCTCTCGTTAAATATTAAGTTATTACATTTCTTAAAAACGCCATAATTTATTGGCACTGCAGCTCCTCGACATCAAATAGCCGTCTTATCGTTTTCTCAAAAAAATATATATACACAAAAAACCGTGAAAGTCTGCCGTCTGATAAATTTTATTACACCCCTATCAATATATATATATATATATATATATATATATATATATATATATATATATATATATATCTCAGAAAATAGTAGTCGCAATAATTTTCCCGAAAATGTTCATTGTAAGTACAAGTTGAATTTCTTGATTTTTTCTTATCTGTAAAAATCTGAAATTAATTTCTAAATATGTACACACACACGTGTATATATATATATATACGTATACATACATATCAGTACTCCCCGGTTTGGCCGCCATTTTTTGACTGATCGGCTAGCTCCATATTCTACACTCAGTACTTCGTAAGAACCTAAGCCCAATGTCTTTTTAGAGTGCCCTTTTTTAAAGCAATGTGTTCTGTATTTTACCTACTAAGCTTATCGTGCATTTGTCCCCATATCATGTGTCGTCTTTCTACCTTGTTATTAATATACAATTATTACTTCAGTATAAGAATATTTTTACAGAGGTGTCAACATTTCATGAAATCTGAAACAACCCATTTAAATTAATTCAGTTACCCTAATTTGAGGCTACTTTTAGTATATATATATATATATATATATATATATATATATATATACACAGTCAAAAACGCTTTTAAGAGACCCCGGATAAGAGGGACAGCCGTTTATAAGGAACAATCAGCAAAACCCACGAAACAAACGTATGAAATGAAGATTGTTTTAGTTCGCTTTAGTGGTACAACACGTCGGTTACAAGGGACAAAGATTAATAGACTTTCAAGGCAATAAATATAAACAAAAATTGAATAAAAATGACTAAAATATTTTAGTCATTTTTACAATTCGTTTTTGTTTAAGTGAACATTTTTGTTTTTTCTTCGTTTTGTTTAAGATGTCCTTGTGTTGACATTCTCTCATTGACGCTATCCTGTTTTTTGCTCTGATCGTTTGTTAATTATGCACTCTCCGATAACTCATTCTGTTTAGTTCTGCAAAAACTGTAGTCCGTCGTGCGGTTTTATTTTTTTCCTTTCGAAAATTTTCTTTCTTTTTTTAGTTCTGGTGAATTTTTTTTATGAATAAAATGTCGCGTAAATGTTTATCATTAAAGGAAAAAATTTCTATCTTAGACAAAATCGAAATTCAACCTCCCAATATGCCTATTCGGTAGTTAGCAAAAATCATGGGCGTCTCCAAAAACACCATCTCCCGTTTAAAAACAGATGAACAGAACATACGTAAAAAATGGAGTAGTACTGAAAAGGGCAGTCAGGTGGTTGAAAGGAAACGAAAAAGAGAAGGCAAAAACCCAGAAGTTGATGAAGCTCTTAATTCATGGTTTAGCACAGTAACACAACGAGGTATTCATCAATGTTGAAATTAAAATCTGAAGAGTTTGCAAAAAAATGGGTTATGAAGAGTTTGCAAAAAAATGGGTTATGAAGACTTTGCAGCTAACGGATGGTTGGCTTGCTCGGTGGAAAGGGAGACACGATATCAAATTCAAAAAAACTCATTGAGAAAAGGCAAGCGCTGATTTGACGGGAGCTGAACAATGGAGTTCAAGCAAAATTTCCAAATTCCTTCAAAGTTACAGCCTGAAACTGGTTTATTTTATCGAACCACTCCAGATGGGTCATTAGTATACAAACAGGAACAACTAATTGGTTCGAAAAAAGCTATGGATCGTATCACTCTGCTATGTTGTTGCAATGCAACTGAAAGTGACAAAAAAAAACTATTAGTTATTGGTAAAACTAAAAAGCCACGTTGCTTTAAAAATCTCAATGTAAGTAATCTGCCAGTAACATATTATGCAAACAAAAATGCATGGATGACTGCTACTATTTTTTCAAAATGGTTAGAAGACTGGGATATAGAATTACAAAGAGATTCTATAAAAATTTTACTCATTGTTAACAATGCAACTTCGCACCACACTATCGTTAAACTGAAGAATATTCAAATTGAATTCTTACCTCCAAACACTACTTCACTAATTCAGCCACTTGATATGGGTGTCATAAAAAATTTAAAAGTGCAATACAGGAAGATGTTGATGCAGCATATCTTAGAAGCTATTGAAGACGACCTGGTAACACTTCCTACAATGGCAAAATATATGAGTTCCACAATAACAGTACTGCAGGCTATTCAATTTGTTGCTGATAGCTGGAGAAAAGTCACTTTTATGACAATTCAGGCCCGATTATGAAATTGTTGAAATGGAAAGTAATGAAACACCGAATGAATTACTATGTGTGACCAACTGTGAACAATTTTCAGATATTGACGCCAATCTGCCATGCTGTGACAATAATATTGAAGATTTGGATAACGAAATTATGGAAAATATCACAAAGAAGAAACAAATACAAGAATCAGAAAGTGATGATGACACGGATGACATTTCCTTACCTCCTGTGTCTACTGTAGAGGCGAAAAAATGTACTCAAAAGCTCCGGCGTTATTTTATGCAACAGAATAATGAAGGTGCTCTTACGGCATCATTAGATAGCTGTGCAGATTTTGTTCAAACGCAGCAGATGAAGAATTTACACCAATCAACTATAGCGCATTTTTACAGTAAATGAACAATTTTTACAAATATCATGTCAGGTTCTTTTACCTAATGTATGCCTCCTGTATTTTTCTCTTAATTTCCATATAAATAAATATTACGCATTAATAAGGTTATAAGTATGTTAATTGTTTACTAAATTGTATATATTCTAACACCCACTCGCTTCAATAAGAGATTTTAAAAAATTCGATTTTAAGGGACAGCCGACTTCCGCCCGATGTGTCCCTTATAAGCTGCTTCGACGGTATATATATATATATATATATATATATACACACTTGATTACAAAAAACAGTTAAAATCACTAAACTTTATTTATTAAGCAAAGCTTTTCGGCAACTACGCCATTATCAAGCTATATATAAATAAAATTAAATATATAAAAACATAAAATATTAATTTAAATCTAAGTTCACAATTTTTGCATAATAAATGAATTATAAATACTTAAAACTATCTGACAGTGACTGTGGTAAACAACACGATCAAATATCAGTAATATAAAATTTACAGAAGAGTAGCTAGAAAATAATTATTTTATAAAAATATGTATTTGAGCAATGAAAAATATATTTTATGTAATCAAAAATCAATAGCTAAGAATAATATAATTTTTGCAATATACTTTTTAAAATTAATTCTTCCTAAAAATTTACCATTGAATTTAATAAATTATTTTTATCCCTTTCTTTTATTATTTCCATTTTTTCGAGTAGTTTTCTTTTTTAAAAATGTTTTTCTGTATGTAAAATTTTATAATTATGATTAATATTATTTATTTTGTGTTTTAATTCTATACAATGTTTTCCAAATAATGATTTTTCATCATTATTTGTATACGAGTTTAAATGTTCCTTAAATCTTGTTATGAATTGTCTGCCTGTTTCTCCTATGTATTCTTTTTCACATTAATTACAATTTAATTTATAGACTACTGAACTTTTTAATATATTTCTATCTTCTATTTTGTTATTACTGATTGATTTTAATAATGTATTATTATTTCTTATTGCTAAATCGATGTCATATATTTGTTAAATATTTTAATTATTTTATATGTATGACTTCCTACATAATTTATTGAACCTAAATAATTCTTTTTATCTTTTTCTATATTTATATATTACTGATATTTGATTGTGTTGTTTACCACACTCACTGTCAGATGGTTTTAAGTATTTATAATTCATTTATTATGTAGAACTTAGATTTAAATTAATATTTTATGTTTTCATATATTTAATTTTATTTATATATAGCTTGATAATGGCGTAGTTGCCGAAAAGCTTTGCTTAGTAAATAAAGTTTAGTGATTTTAACTGTTTTTTGTAATCAAGTATATAAAATCACTACATTCCACAATCTAAACGTTATATATATATATATATATATATATATATTTTTTGTTAACAAAACAAAATAAAATTGAAGATAATCAAGTGATTATCTTCAATTTTATTTTGTTTTGTTAAATTCATAAATCACTACTCTCCAATACATCAACATTATATATATATATATATATATATATATATATATATATATATATATATATATATATATATATATATACGTATTTAATATGGTAACAGTATTTAGAAATACTTTTTTTTCTTTTATCACACTACGATTGAATTAATTATAAGAATCAATCGTTTGTTATTAAATTACATATCGACACATTAGACATAATCATTTTCATTACTAGGGATCGCGATTGAAGCGGGACGAGGCGGAATCTACACGGACAGTGAAATAACCCACAAAGTTAGCAATTACTGACGAAAATTCTCACGCCGGTGGTTCTAGTAGCGACAAAAAGAATACAGAAGAACATTTTCCGAAAATTAATTTGTAAAACGCTTCAAGAATCCGTACACTATCTTACCTCGTGGAACTTTTCAAAAGTCATATCCTACTTATTCTCAGCAGCAAATTATCTGGTGCGTGGCAACAGACAACACCGATACCGGTTTTTTTTTTATGACAAGTGACCGGCAAGTCTAAATAAGAATATTTGTAGGCGATAATCAGCTTTAAATTTAGACGGCTATAATACTGAATGAGGATAAGGCAAACTTCCTGGTTTCGTTTCCCTAGTAAAGCATTTTAATAATATCCGAATTTTACTTACATATTTTAAATAAAAAAGAAACATCGCGAGTACTCATGTATGTGACCTTAATGACGTGTTAATGACGATATCATCTAAGTTTTCGATTCGCTTGGTTTGTTAATGATAAATTATATATCATTAATGTATTCATGAATTGTAATAATAATAATAATAATAATAATATAATAACTACAAAGTAAGCAGGATTGTTAAAAGTCAAAAATTGGAATAGGAATATAACTTTTTTTCCCTTCATTATTAATCTATTATATATACATGTAATTATTACTTAGTTATACTTATTATCGTTTATTATTATTAATACGATTTATTATTGGCATTACGATTATTATTGTTATTATTATCGATATCTGCTCATCATCGTCACTACTGTTGTTATTTATATATTTCCGAAAAGGAAAAACAACCTTATTAGGAACTGTAGTACGGTTCGTTAATTCTAAGGAGAACACAGGCTTAGGATAATGAGAAACATACAGGAAATAATTGACGGCCGTCTTCATTCGACTCAGACGATAATCGTCATCTTATTGTCACTCCGTAATGATGTTGATGAGGTCTCGATAAGGAGATAATTTCTTACTAGACTACCGACTTTACCGACTGCGGCACATCTCATTAGAGTTGATACGTTATACCGTCGTCCTACTTTTTGTAGTAGATCGTTAAGTACGTCATCATTATTATCTAATTGCGCTATTTATCAAACGAACGTATATCATCCTGCTGATTACCTATTTTCGGATTCGCCTACTACCACTAATTGCATTCGTAATGTCGCACCGTTCTGAATGAAATCAAGGCGATATTTACGATAACATTTTTTGATTTCGTCAAACATCGTCAGATAAGACGATTTTAAAACCGATTGAATACTGGGTACCATTAGAGAGCGCTAACGAATCTCGGTCATAGTTTCGACAGATTGAGACTGTTATTACGGTGTGACTAAATGGTACTTGACACTGTTTGCAGCAGTTTGTTTGCAGATGGAAATGCCATCGCCCCGATGTTGCTGAAAAAATGATTTTATACAGATATTTTCACGGAACTGCAGACGGTGGCTTTTAATATTGTTCGAACATTCAATTTATGCTTATAGTGGAAATCAACGTACCGCCATTTCTACAATCGAATTGTAATGTGCCAGTTTCATCGAACTGCATCGTCGATATAACGCTCATTGAAGTGAAACAGGCCGTAATAAACGTACGCCTTAAATTTAAAAACTACACTACGCTATTTGACGCTATTCTTTCTTAACGATGGTAGTCTAGTAATTAATTTTTTCAAAAATATTATTATTATTATTATTATTATTATTATTACTATTATTATTATAACGATAAAAAATTATAATTTTCATATTCCCCCGAGGTAGCAGAAGTTATAAACCTAACCGAGTGTTGGGTGTGCCGGAGGTATATAAATATTAGTGATTATGTAAAAATATACCAGCCATATTTTTAAAAATATCAATACAAACCTATATATTTTGAAAACTTTTTATAGTCGACCTGCGAAAAATTGGTTTCGATAAATACGTAATTGCAACGAATCGTTAATATTATCGATAAATTAAATTAACGAAAATTTCAAAAAAGTCTTAGAGAAAAAATAAACTAGTAATTAAATACAAACGGCGAACTTTTCGCTCAGTGAGCGTTTTGTAATTAAATATTTATAAAAAATATTATGTTTTTAATTATATTATTACATTATATCTTTATAATAATCGGTTATCGATTATACTAAATAATTGTTAATTATTTAATCATTTATTCATGCGTATATCACGATATACCTATGTAGGCATTACCCCAAATTTTTACAACGATTCCTATCATGTGCGGCTCGAATCAATTGATTCCTGTCAATTTAACATCATCACGCCATCCAAACACAGACCTCCCTCGCGGACGCCGGCTTTGCCACAATTCTAATATCCGATTAGTGTCCATTTTACTGTCTTGCCAAATGTCCGGTCCATTTCCATTTTAACCCGGTGATCCGCTCCATTGCGTCTAATAACTTCGTCTGTTCCTTAACCCGCGTAATCGTCTTGCGATCTTTGAGTCTGATTTCGAGGATAATTATCTCGTGAACCGTTTGAGTTTTCCTAATTCTTCTACCTGTCAACGCTCCATTGGCATCAATACAGTTTACTTTTAAGGCGATTCGGTATTTCCCTATTTCTAAACACGTTTCCTAATTTTCCGTATATATATATATATATATATATATATATATATATATATATATATATATATACACGAGATGGAATATGTATGACGAAAAATGTTTAGTTATTTTTCTATTAACTCGTTTCTTTGCAGATAATTCGCAATTTCTGACATGCTACAAATTGTCGCTCAATTTCGTACGTTGTTATCAAATTTGTTTCCACTTTTCACATTCCATCGTGCACGATTTTCGATGATTCTTTTCTAAATTCCGCACGTATCCATTTACTCAATTCGCGGTATTTAATACTCTCGAAAATTTCCGTTTCGTGAAATACTTGATTTTCTATTTCTTTAATACGTCTACATTATTTCATCTCCAACCAGCGGCTTATAATAATGGATATATACTTTGATAACAGATATTTATTTAATAATTTGCTTCCCGAACATATTTTGCGATGAGAACAGGAGTTTCGCTGTTTGTCTATTGCAATGGTTCTAGATTGTTATTATGTGGTAGGTGTGTTCGGTATATGCGTTCCTTTATTAATGTACATGTAGTATGTACGTTGAGGTTTATATTGTATTTATTAATTTGTTGACGATTATTCGTCCGTTTATTTCGAGTACGATTGTGTGAATGGGGTGTGAATGATGTATGTTTTAACGAGTGTGAGACTTGTGAATGCGTGTAGTTTTTCTGGTGTGTTTAATAGGTGTGTGGCTGGTGAATGTGTTCAATGTATATTTTTTTTTTTTTTATTTTTTTACTTTTAATTTTATAATTCGGAAAAAATTATAAAGACTACACTATATGTAATTGGCTTTTAGCTGTTGTGAGGCTTCATTAAATAAATAAATAAATAAATATTCAGCGTTTTTTTTTTATAACCTATCGATTTATTAGCGTCGTACCGTCGACTGGCGACCGCTAAAACCGATAATGCGATTTCTCCCGTTTTTGGAACCAACGTTGTTGCGAATGGCGTTAAATAATCGCGCGAGTGAGAAATTGTATAACGAGATCGAACTGTGTGGAATAAGGTAATGAAAAAAATCGTAAGTCAGATAGATCGGTTTGATAGGGCAATGACGAAAACCAACGAAGACATTAGCCGACTTGTCATGCAGAAATATTCGTTGTACTATCGCTTATTCGAAACCTATCATTAACGACCTTCCGTTTGCTTGCCGCTACCGGAAGCCTAACAGTCCAGGTTTCCCGATAGTGCTTCTACTACATCTCTCTTTCGTCTTCTTCTACAGCTACCAGTTTTGACAGTTTAATGTTAACTCCAGCCAGCCAGACAGTCAGCCAGCGGCTCGCTATAGCCACGGCCATCGATTACTACTTTAACTTTTCCTTTATTATTACTATCATCAACGTCGTTATCCATTATTGTTACTATAATTCTTCTTCTACACCGAGTTGAGTTGCTGCTACTCCGCTGTTGCTATTATTGCGTCCGTCCAAATTACTGAACTACCACTGTGTTACACCGGATTGATCTTCTTCTAATACAAATAACGCCGGTGAATATTTTACGTCAGTCAGAATTATTTACTATAGTACTAAGTAATAACGATTCGTATCGACGTACGACGAGTCTTCTCGATCGTCGTGTTGACTCTCACGCGATCGTCGGTACCTGATTTTTCGTTATTACTAGGAAATAGAAAAGAATTTATCTGTGCCATATTTCCATCATCATTATCGTTTGGGTTTTTTATTTTGTTTTCGATTTATAGTTCCACCACGTACCGATGATAAATACGTCGAAGGCGGGATCGAAATGAACGATGTGATACAAGATACGAACAGAATGACGATTATTATAAAGGTGATTTTTTTTTTTAGAAAAAAAAACGACCGAAATAACGATCATCTAAATAACAATAAAAAAAACGGCTACAAATGATCACAGTTTGGAAATATTTGAACAGTAATAGTAATAATCATCATCATAATCATAATCATAATATTAACAATAATAATCATCATCATCATAACAATAATATTAATAATAATCATCATCATCATCATAACAATAATATTAATAATAATAATCATCATCATAACAATAATATTAATAATAATCATCATCATCATCACAATAATATTAATAATAATCATCATCATCATCATAACAATAATATTAATAATAATAATCATCATCATCGTAACAATAATATTAATAATAATCATCATCATCATCGTAACAATAATATTAATAATAGTAACAGTGTCATTTCAATACATAAATTACAACCGTATAATTTAGTTACTTTTTCTTCATTTCTTAATGTGTACTGCAAAACTTACTATTCATATAACATACATTACATATATATTATATATGGTTGTTTTATTAATCTCCACTTCTAAGTGTAAACGTGTTATATGATAGAACATGATAAAATACGTACAACATGATTCGAGCAAAAAAAAAAATTGATTTTTTCTCGTTTCATAATAGTATATTTATAATGATTACAAATTTTATGTTATTAAAATTTAATGTGTCGATCCAATTACGTTTCGTTTATAATCTTTTACTTGCATTCTGGAATATCTATAATTTTTCACGATAATATCTAAATAAAATTTATCTTCTTAACAAGAACATTAATTTTTCATATTTATTACTTTCTTCGATGACAAACCTATTAAATTCGCTATATTCGCTATTTACTAATTCCTCGTTGCACATTACATTCTCTAAAACTTCTTACACAATTGACACATCCTCGCAGAATATGGTAAATCATGCGCGCAGAATTGAAATCTATAGGGAGTTTTTTTTTTTAATCGTTACGTTCTCTCTCGAAAGATTTAGCTGAAACAATTAGAACCAATCTCGCAGCATTTAATACAGTCGACGCGAAATACGATTAAATCGTTTTGTGACGAAGAAATGTACACGACGGAGACGCTGAAAACCGATCCTCGTTGATGTTAGCAATCGACATTTAAAATTTTTTAATAAATACAATAACCGACGAAATTCTGAGGCTATCGCCGTTTTCCACGCTCTGATGTAGGCTGAATAATATTACAATCGATTAATTGAACTAGCGGACATAATAATAACGAGTTTCGGCATCCAAATTGTTCCTTTTGGTTTTTTAAAGGAGCTAGCCAACATCCTATTAACGTTAAATTCATTCAACAACTACGTAATATCGACCAAACATATTTTTAGGGAGCTCGCAAATTCTCAAACGTAATTATTGCGAAGAGAAAAGTCTGCAAAAATTGAATTTATCGCGAAAACCAGTTCGTTGACGGACGTTTAAACATCCAAACCTCCTCATCGGTAAATCTCGAATAAAAGTTAATATCAGCCTTTTCCAGATTTATCGCCGTTTTGATAGTCTTGGACTTTATAATACACTTTTCACCGTTACCAAAAATATGCCGATAATTCGCATCGACCACTTTAAAAAGGATTAACAAGATGGAATGCAGCTAGAAAACGTCAAGACGTATATAATGAATCATAAGGTTAATTCATCGCAACGGTACGCAATTTTTTCATATTCGTATATTCGATCGCAATTTATTATCGAAGAGATTATCAAACTATCGAACTTAATAGGCAGTCTCAATCCGAATTCACATGAGTCAGTTCAAGGAAACGAAACGCTAATAAATCGATAGGTTATAAAAAAAAAACCGCTGAATATTTATTTATTTATTTATTTAATGAAGCCTCACAACAGCTAAAAGCCAATTATATATAGTGTAGTCTTGTAAACAAAATAATATAATTTTTTCCGAATTATAAAATTAAAAGTAAAAAAATAAAATACAAAAAAAAATATACATTGAACACATTCACCAGCCACACACCTATTAAACACACCAGAAAAACTACACGCATTCACAAGTCTCACACTCGTTAAAACATACATCATTTACACCCCATTCACACAATCGTACTCGAAATAAACGGACGAATAATCGTCAACAAATTAATAAATACAATATAAACCTCAACGTAAATACTACATGTACATTAATAAAGGAACGCATATACCGAACACCTACCACATAATAACAATCTAGAACCATTGCAATAGACAAACAGCGAAACTGCTGTTCTCATCGCAAAATATGTTCGGGAAGCAAATTATTAAATAAATATCTGTTATCAAAGTATATATCCATTATTATAAGCCGCTGGTTGGAGATGAAATAGTGTAGACGTATTAAAGAAATAGAAAATCAAGTATTTCACGAAATGGAAATTTTCGAGAGTATTAAATACCGCGAATTGAGTAAATGGATACGTGCGGAATTTAGAAAAGAATCATCGAAAATCGTGCACGATGGAATGTGAAAAGTGGAAACAAATTTGATAACAACGTACGAAATTGAGCGACAATTTGTAGCATGTCAGAAATTGCGAATTATCTGCAAAGAAACGAGTTAATAGAAAAATAACTAAACATTTTTCGTCATACATATTCCATCTCGTGTATATATATATATATGGAAAATTAGGAAACGTGTTTAGAAATAGGGAAATACCGAATCGCCTTAAAAGTAAACTGTATTGATGCCAATGGAGCGTTGACAGCTAGAAGAATTAGGAAAACTCAAACGGTTCACGAGATAATTATCCTCGAAATCAGACTGCGCAATTAGCTGGACAGTATTATCGTCAAAGACGCGAATAACACGTGACGTTATCTCCTACGGGGGTGAAATTTCAAACAATGCTGATGGCCGCAGTAGAAGGTGTTCGTGATATTTGGCCGTCGTGGATTTCCAAAAATGAACGTCTATTATCGAAATTAGACAACTTTTCCATCTGATACGGGACAAGCGTGCATCAGGAAGCTAAAAGATGCGGAAATGAACGTTCGATAACGAAGGCGGGTCAAGAGGGAAGATATATACGTATAAAATAGAAAAGTCTAACGTGACGCCCGACTTTGCATAACGTATTAATTTCGTAATTATTACTTATTTAGGATGATTTCTAAGATTTTGTAATATACAGCCTTCTCTGAAGCTCTACAACTGTAAAGCTTATGAAAAGTTGTTTAAGAAAAAACAAAACTCTTATAACAATAAACGTTTCTCGGTCGCGATTTCGTAATTATTCGAACGAATAAATTCGACTCCCGGCCTAAAGGATTCGGCTTTTATTTAGTAATAAAAGCTTAACACGATGTAGCGTCAAAAGAATTTTCCACCGCCAGGGAGATGGGAGGTGTAGTATATCGAATTTTAAGAAGACGGCTGCAAAAACGAATCCGATAACACGCCGGAGATTATTAGAGTAAAATTTTGGCGAACGACGATAGGACGAAGAGGGTGTAATAAAAGCGTTTTACGTTAATTAAATTACAGCCGAAGATGTAAAGCAATAATTTAACTACCTCGCCGATCGTCTAACATCTGCTTTCAGTCGCAGCAGAATTTTAGGGGACCAAAGGCAAGGACCGGCAGCAGTTTTTCAGACCGCATTTCTGAGTCGTTCACGAATCTAAGCCGTTGTTCAGTATACAAATTTAAATATATATATATATATTAATGTTTACAGAAATGGCAATAGTGGTAGTAATCGTATCGGTGGTAATAAATGGTAGGTATAATAGTAGTCAGTCGGACTCTTAAAAGTTCAATATTGGAAGCAGATGAGAACGAGAGATGTACAGAAGAAGAATAAGTCGAAGCTTCGCAGTAAAAACGATAACGTATAAGGCGAGAAAGGGTTTAGTTTAAAGAAGGAACTTAATCCGTATTAGTAGTAGTAGTGTACGTTCCTTGTGGCATTGAAGAGTAGACGCGCGCTACAAAGAAGAAAAAAAAGTTAAAAGAAAAAAAGATGGCGGAAGGGTTATGGGATGAAGTAAAATGTGCTTTTTGACGCAGCTTTTTACGTAAGAGGGCGAATAAGAAAAACACCGTCCGTCGGCTTTGCGATGCGAAGGTATCGTTGAAAAGTCGTTATAGGTAGCTATCGTGGAAATGGGTTCCTGTAAATTGTCAATATGCATATGTATATATAGTGTGAGTATACATTTGTTGGCAAATATAGGCACTCATCCACAAGCGCGAGTTCGATAATATTTTCCACCATAAACGTGAAAGTTTCCAACCTTATACATATATATATATGTGTGTATATGTATGTTTGTGTATAAATTTAATCAACGACAAACATGCTGGACTGATAAAATCTTTTCGTAATGTTAAACGTAAGGATTATAATTATTTGAAAATTTCATTTTTCTCCTCGACACTAGTGAATAGACAAAAACTATCGAACGACGTTTTAGATTATTATTCGGCCTTTAAATGAATTCTATATGTACTCGGAATAATTTCGATTTAAATTTTGATTTTCGTTTCAAAGCATGTTGATTATGCAAAGTTATTATATCCGTTTCAATCGAACTAACTATTTATGACAAATGCAACGCTCGTTTTCTGACTAGAATGCTTTCCGGGTCTTTTGAGCAAAACTGCTGGAATACTCGGCCGTGTAAACGTGAAGGACGCTTCATCTCAATCTGAGCACGGAATGTAGCGATTTTTTTTTTATATACGAACCAAGCGAAAAGTCAAAATTGAATCTCTATAAAGCTGGAAACTTTTCGATCGTTACGTCGTTACGTCGTTACTCGGTATCGGAAGCGAATTCAGAAACAGCGCTGTCCCAGATATGCTGTGTTGCAGAATACTGCATGACCGAATCCATATACGAAAACTCTATGTAGTCTCGAATGAACCGAATTCGTTAAAACCTGTTTGGATCGTCGTTAAAAACTTGCGCGAGGATTATAATACTAGGCCGACAATATAGATGGAGGATGCAACGGTATAATCGAGCTCTATTTAACAGCCATTTGATGAACGGTCCAACAATCAAAGTGCCAGTATTTTATATGCGGATAGACCATACAATCTTAATCGTATCTGTACTAATCAAGACGATGTAAATCGCAGATGTACAAATGGAAAGTTCCGAATCATCGCGAAAATCCTACATCCGGTCAATACGTGCAACGTTCATCGATTTAGTAAAACTTTTTAAATTGTCTAGTAGGCGATGATGACGTTAAATCGTGGATTAATACTATTTATTTGTAATTTTGCACGTTATTCAATAATTTAACATTTAACACGCACGCATGTGAATTGGACTACAACGTTAAATTAATACAGTTCAAGGTAAAACAGATGATTAAAATCTTTTTCTCCGTCTAAACCGAATTCTTTAAACCGATTGGAAATCAACTTATTAACTTCCGAATTGATCAAATCGTCTTTACTTAAACTATTACGTAACTTTTATCTCGTTTCACCTATATGGCACTCGGCAGCCTTCTCTCGCTTTGGCCCACATAACACTCTCTCACACGTCCGTCAACTCCAATGTACATTACTACTTTTTGATCCTAGAACCTCTTTCTTGTTCGTCGTATTTTACTACATCGCGTTAAAGTATACATCCCTATCGATCAAATATCCGCCCGCGTATTCTATCTAGTTACCCTCCGATTTCAACTATTCCCCTCCATCAACGTTATTTACTACATCTCTCCTAAATCATCAGTACCGTATTAACCGCTCGGTAGTTACAAACGGCATTGTAAAAATAAAAATAAATAAAGCATTAATACCTATTACACAATTATCTGTATACCAAGAGCCCTCCACCAACAAACTGTGCCCCCTATAAGGACATTTAACAGAACCAACAGTCACACACTTAATCTACAACTGCCAAACACACTTACATCACACAGGTTAAAACACAAAATTCAGGACCCGATACACAAAATACTCTCAAACAACCCTCAATCAATAAGTAGAATTCTGACTTTTGCCAGAGAAAGCGGACTCCTAGCGTACATATAAACTAGACACATGTCTCCTTATGATGTAATAACTCCCTCAAACGGCATGTGGAGATTTACATAATATTTAAAAAACAAAGAACAAAAAAACGATAGAGCTTTAAGACGTTGACGTATAAAAGTGAACGAGTGTAAACTAATAGGCGTCGTTCTAACAAAGAGGGATAGAACAACTCCGTTCACGGGAATAATTCTTGAACCGATAACGCCAGACAGGCCACGTCGACTCGAAATTTACCTATTACGCGGGAAATTTATCGGACACCAACGTGCACCTCAAAAACGGACAAAGTTAAAGCTCCGACACTGCCAATTATACTGTCCTGCTGGCAAACATTCTAGTCTTTGTCTATAGAAAACAAACCCTTTATATATATCAAAAATAAAACTATTATCGCAGATACATGGAAACTTCAATATACTCCACATGATGTTAGGGATGAAACAAACGCAACACTGGCATACTAGGTAAAAGCGCAAAACTTATAACACACAAAAAATACAGACATACTTTAATATAGAAATTACTTATACTGTCGAGCTACAGCTTGTCGATAGGTATACGCACTGGCACTTTTACACGTTATTGTTTTTGTCTTAATTCTGCACGTGTAAGAATCCATTGTTGCATCTTTCTCTTTTTTTTTTTAGTTTATTATTATAATTTTAAAAATTTTTCTTAAAATCAACTCTTAATTTCTCGAATTCGGTATTTTTCCGATATTTTTACCATCGTGCAACCGTTCCTTTTAATTCGCCGTTTCAATATTAATCTGTTTGGTTTCATTAACCGTTCTCAATTTGCCGGATGGCCTCGCTAGTAATAATACGGGGCTGGTGAGGAATGCATATAAAGAGAAGCGTACAAGTTGAGCTTGAATGTAAGTCATTTAATAAAGTTTACGTAAATCTAACATCGTAAATGTCTAACGGGTAATCAAAAGTAGATTACCGACATAACGAAAAGGGTGAAAATTTTTAACATTAAGGATTATCGAGATTACGCAGGTGTTAAAATCGGACACTTAGGGTCGGTATACGACCAGCCCCTAAAAATTTGAAAATAAATTAACCGTTTAACGGGACAGCCAGCGTTAGAAGAAAGTAGAGTCAACTTTCGATAAACGTCGAAAAAGTAAGAAGACGGTTAAAAAAAAAAATAAAAAAAAAAACAGAAAAAATAAACTAAGAGACAAGTGGCGACTACCGAAAAAAATATTAAACTCTCGAATGAGCTTCGACAAAAGGAGGCACCTATCGGCGAGTATCGGTTTTAACAGTAATATATATACGTATACATAAATAAAGTGATAGAATGAGTAAGAGAGACAAAATATAGAACGACGTGGAGCCCTCGTCAGAAGGGCACTCGATAGAGGTGAAGGCAGTCTGGCCGGCTTATATACGTGACCCTAACCTTAAAGTTTTGCTCGACGAAATAAAAATAAAAATAATAATAATACTAAAATAAAAATATCGAAAAGCGAGACGCAACAAGTGTAAATTCCGACGGCCCTCTATGGATTTTCAGTGTTTCCTAGTGTTTCCTAGTGTTTTCTGATCGGTGTAATATACAGTCGGTGGACAAGTTTTGTAAAAGAAGCGAACGAAACGAGACCTATCCGTCAATATTTATTTTAGGGGTGGTGAAAAACCAACCGTGTTCGGTTTTTCCGATATCGGGGTAAAAAAAGAAATCGCGGGTAGGTGTAGACCGTGACTATTATTATATAAATCGTCGAATGGAATGGAGGGTGAAACAGCGAAAAACGATCATCGAAGAAAAAAAAGACGAATATAGCGATTGGAAAGAGATATAGTAAATAGTTAAATAGTAGTCTCGGGGAATTGTCTGGTTTGATGCGCATCTGCTTGTGTGTGTTTGTATGTATATATATATATATATATATATATATATATATATATATATATATATATATATATATATATATATATATATATGTATAAGTATAAATCTATTGTTATTGTATGATTTTCCACCGTATTGGAAAGAGAGTTGCCGTGTATAATAAAAGATAGAAGCTTCAACAAAGCGGAAAAACCGAGGGTAGTAATTCTTTTAAAGTAAAAAACTTTTATCTTTTTTTTATTCTGTCCTATTTTTTTTTTGTTTTTTAAACATTCCCGACCATGTTCTTTTTATGTTTCGCGGTATTTACATTCCACTTTGTCGATAAAGATTAATTCGAACCAACCAACCAACCAACAACCCTTATTTCTTTTCCAACGCGATCTGTATCATCAATTTCCCCCTTAATTCGAATATAGCCGTTCGCGTAAACGATCTAAATGGTTTTTTGAGTTATTATCATTATATATATATATATATTTTTTTTAAATAATTGAAGTATTCCGATTTATTCTTCGCAACGCACCGAATATTGATGATAATAATAATAATTACAATATGAATTACATGGACGACACCATACCTTCTTGCTGCCTTTAGCAGTCGCAATACTCTTCATATGTCTCTCGTTCTTCTCTCACATATTCGCCCCTTCAATCTCATTCTGTGCTGCGAAAGGTCGATGTTTTGTCGCTCTGACTCTTGTATCCTATTCGGAAGTTCTCGATGTTTACTTATATTCAAATTATCGTGTATACACTACTATTCATTATAGATGTTCTTGATGTTTAGCCCTTTAACTATACCCTCTATTATTTTTTGTCATAAACTTATCATATTTTATTACATGTCCTAACAGTTTTATTTTCCACTTTTTTATTCGATTTATTAAACGTATTTTTTCATTTACTCCTTCTAGGATTTCTTCGGTTTTTTTACCATTTCTTTCCAAGATGTTTTCGTTATTATGCGCTAGATCCACACCTTGCAGTCATTTATTATCTGGATTAATGATTTTTCCATTGTTAACGTTAAGCATTTTAGAAAAATCATAGTGCTATATATATATATATGTTATATCGAATTAGCTACTAAAATGGTATTCTTCTTTAGTTTCTTCCAAACAGCTATCGTCCTTTCACTGTCTAGTTTTTTCTTGCTTCAATCCATAACGTGCTACGGTTTCCTTTTGGTTTCTCTGCGAATTGTTTACAATCATGTACCTTTTTTTTTAATGCTATTCACGAATCTATATCTTCTGGCATTACATTTAATCCCTCCATATCGTTTTTAACCAAAAAATCTTCATAAGTTTTCTTAAAATCTACAAACGTTATTACAAAGTTTTTCGATCTTCTAGCACCATTGACCGGAGGTTGAAAATTTGTTCTACGCATGATCAATGTTTCTCCTGAAGCCACACTAATACTCGCCAATTTTGAAATCTAGTTATTCCTCAGCATTACTTTGTAATGACTTTGAGTGTATTTTGTACGTAAACAGTAACAGTGAGAGATACCTTTGTAGTGGTTGACAACATACTTTTATATATGTATATAGATAGACAGATAGATAGATGGATGGATGGATAGAGCTGGTTTTTGTCTAGTTCGAAGTCCCTGTAAATTCCGGCTCAAGTAGGGTTCATGAAAATGAACTACCTAATAGGGATGTCCCTGCGTTTTCAGTACGATTTAATACCGACATCTAACTTGGAAAAATATGTTAAATTATAGGACTTTCCGTATTATAGCATATCAAATTGCAGCTAACAATCTTCAACAAATCAAATATTCGGTCGTTCTTTGAATGACCTCGCATCCTAATCGCAGTGATGATCCCCGCCAATCGGCACAACTTCGACTTCGGAATATTCCGTACATATAACGTTTTGCTTCTGGCTACGAACGTCGGTTAAACTTCGTTATTCCCTGTCGAATTTAAATACTTTCCTCCACCAGACCGAACGCTCGTTAATTTTGAATATACGGATTAATTTCGTAATAGATTTTTTAGATAGTTTTTTAGAAGGCGACTCGTATCTGCACGATTCTACAGTAATCTGTTATAATAATCGAATATTTATCGGCTGGCCGCACGTCCTTCCGATATTTTATTTATACAAGTACGTCAGACTTTCAGGAACATTCGATGGATCGCTCCCTTGTTAATTTTACACAATTCCGAAACTATGAAATGATAGACGGAAGAGATATTTATTAGAAGAGACGAACATAGACACATACCCCATCGCAGATCGTAAAATATTGCTCAATTTTATTAGCACATTTACCGGTTAAAAATTTGAAAAGAATAATCGATAACATAGACCAGAAAAGGAAACGGAGACGAATCGGAGATAAAATGACAATCGAAAAAGTTTCCAAGATGAAAAGTTTAAAAAAAAATAAAAAAAAATATCGATAGTAAATAACGACTAATAAAATATATACGTATTATTAGCATGATATATTAATATATAACATGTAAATTTTACATACATATATATATATATATATATATATATATATATATATATATATATGTGTGGAAGATAGAATTAGAATTTTAAAAGTTATAAACTCTTATCGACCGTGAAAGCAATTGTTATTTACATTTTTTATTGGCTTTTTTCACTTCGAGTAGAGCTATCGATATTAATTCTTCGGGATCATGGAGAGGGGTGTCCATTGGAATGGAATTATCCGTTGGACGATAGTATATTACCGTGAACGACGTGTGATTTAATTTTATAACGCTTATATAACACTATAAACGTAAAATCATCTTCTAAATTCTAACTACAACTTCAGGTAGGTCTCTCTTCCTTCCATATATATGTATATATATATATATATATATATATATATATATATATATATATATATATATATATATATATATATATATATAAGTAATAAAATCGTCACAAATGAACATTTATACTTAATGTATCGGGCAGGATACACCTTCTTTAATACAATATCGAGTTACGGAACAGTAGAAGTACGTATGTAGATTATATATATATGAATATGTTAATATATAATGTGTGTGTGTAATATAAAAAAGATTTATTTGTTTTCATTTCTTTACTTTATTGGACATTTTATTTATTTATCGTTAAATCGCATTCAATCCCCAATATATATATATATATATATATATATATATATATATATACATATATATACATATATATATATATATATATATATATATATATATATATATATATATATATGTATTCTTTATCTAGCTGAACCATTAGGTTGGTGGACAATATGGCTGTGTCATCTAGTAACTTTCTGTCGTAGGCCAATTTTTTGATTTCGGAATAATTTCATTTCGTTAATACGCTTTCCATAAATGTTGTTTATATCGACCGTTTTGTTTTGCCTTCAATTAAACTTTTTATCCAGAAAGAACGTCTCAATAAGTGCCCAATCATCCTGTCTCTTTGATTTTTTATTAACGACGTTAATCTCGTCTATTCTTCCACTCTTTGTAATACGTCTGCGTTTTTGATTTTCTCACATTCTCTATCCGAGATATTTTCAACATTTTTTTTATAGCATCATAATTGAGGCTACAGTTTTGACTTATATTTAAAAAAATAAAAAAAATAATGCAAGTTTCACAGTCATGGCACGCTCCAAACGTAAGTTTTGATAAACAGTTTTTGGATGTAAGTAACGTATTCTTTTTCTTAAACACGTTTTTGGACTGCGTTTCTTTTCACTCTTGTTACGATTACACTTCCTAAGTAGCAAAATTCTTGTACTTTTGAAAATTTTTGTTTGTCTAGAAATATATTCATATATTTTATTTTCCATCAGGGCTATTTGGATTTTATTTACATTTATTTTCATTTTACATTTTTCAATTAATAGTTCATTTATGTCATTAATAGATCGTTATAATTTTGTTTCGCTGCTATATTATGTGCGTAACGCATTGAGTTGCACCACTGGTCCTAGGACTGATTTTATTCCACAGTAAGTAAGTTCCAGCCCAACCGAATCTCTGCAGCTCTTTTCATTTTCCAGTATTGATCCGTGCCTGCATCATGCAACAATGTTGTCACGAAAGTGTTTCGTGGTCTACCACGACTTCTTTTCCCTGGAATCTGTCCTTCTATTACATCGCGTAACAGACCACCATGTCGGAGTACATGTCCAATCTAGGTTAATTTTCTTTTTTTTATCGAATTTAATAAGGTCCGTTTTTCGTCAATTCTTCGGTTATATATATACACACAACGTCGAAAAGGATCGGTGAGCATTCTCGTCTAACTCCTTTTTTAACGTTAACTGGGATATTACTATTTACATTTTTATAAATTTTATAGATTAATATTTTTAGCTTTTATATTTTTTATATATCCGTTTATATTTGTAATATTTATATTTCATGTTCACTCGATAATCGCTTAATGGTTGAAGACCTTTTTCGATTTCAATGAAACCGTTTAGTGACTTCTTTGTCGTTCTTTATCATTTTAAAAGAATCCCATCGAATAATCCCCGAAAAATTCGTTTCCGAAAAAATACATCGAGGGTGTGGTCTTCTTCCGATATTCGTCAAAAGTGAAATTTTTGGTTATAACTCCGGACATTTACGAAATTCTACACCATCTAAATAATTACGTACGTAATGATTTTTAATTGTACTCTTTATTTAAATATATTTTCACCCCCGAGGGAGGAAACACGTTTGAAAAAAATACGAAATTAAAATATCGAGCAAAAGTTCCGTCTTCCGAGTTCTTTATATATACACGTTATTAAAGAAATCGTATTCCACTTCGAATGAGACGTCGAATAAAACAGGTGAACTTCTAGAAATAGTACCGAACGACACGTTTAGATAGAAAGACAAAAGATAAAGCTAATCTCAGCTAATATTCTCATAATTTTCCGCTACCGGAATTTTCCTCATTTTTTCCGGTTGGGTAAGATTTTCTTCGAAATAAATAACAAGTTCTACGAATTTTCCGTCGGCAAACCTAATCCTTGGACGACCTATGACGAACTCGTTTCAGTTTTCTTACGAACACTGTGTACACATTCTACGCTAATTTCCTTTCAAGAAGTAGACATTTTTCGGCGCCAGAACAAATCTGAAACGGTAAACCTCGTTGATTATTTTCATTTTAATTTTCTAATAATTCCTTTCGACATTTTCCACTACTCGCTCCTCCGCACGTGCACTTTCGACGCGATTATTCCTTCCTTTTTACTTCTAATCGTCTTCTTCCGACGAATTCTGTTCTTTATTCCGGTCGGCGTTTTATTCGTTCTTATCCATTTCATTTCTGCAATCGAACTTTATTATTTCCTTTTTACCTTAAAATAAGCGTTTCAACTTTATTCGAAATTAGTTCGTCCGCCATCAGAATCGATTCCACAAGCGTGTGTATCATCATCGTGCCATACTCTTCATAGAGCGTAGACTAAATCGATCGATCAGACTTTGCGCTGTCCCGCATCTGTCAGTAATTGCTGCAGACTTGTTTGTACAACTTGTAATAGTTAGCAGTCAATCTGTTCTCCTTCTTCCAGGACTTCTCTTCCCTTCCATCTTTCCTTGTATTATTATCTGGAGTATTTTTTCGTCCCTGATGATATGGCCGAAATACGATGATACATTTCTTTTTATAATGTTATTTTTTTAATATTATGCTTGTCCTTCTTTAAAACGTCTTTATTCGATATCTTGGCCGTCCAGGGGATTCTTAACATCCTTCGATGGAGCTACATTTCTACAGCTTCGTATCGATTTGTTTTTATTTAAAGGCATAGTTCAGATTCCATATAACAAAATCTCGAGTGGATGTAAACAATTTCTTGTCTTAAAGACTAAGTGATCGATTATATAATAAATGTCTCATGTTAAAGCTGTTTTTTAACTTCAACATCCATGTCTAAATTTTCATTTATATAACAACCAAGATATATTTGAATCTACTGACCTTTTTAAGGAGTAAAATAAAAATCAGCGCAATACGCGAAGGATGAGATAAAAAGGACGCGAACTGTCTACAACGCGAGGGAGTTAAACCAATTTCGCTCGAAAGTTTCGAAAGTTTAACCGAAATACGCATAAATAAATTGAATAAAAGTTCAAATTTTCAAGTATTGTCGGATTTTACTCCGATTAGTTTACTTACGCGGATAGTTAATTACGAAGCAATTGTCACGTCGACGAAGTAATAACAACTTTTATTCGAGAAAAACCATTTAGCGATACTTGAGTCCAAATTGACGCAAGATCTTTCTTATAATTCATTTCTAAATTGTTCTAATTTACACGCTGTCCTTCTAAATGTTCATTTATAGTCATCGAAATTGTACACACACACACAGGCAAATTGGTATATTCAGACATATGTACATATATATTTTGTACGGTTTTTATATATATGCGCGATTGCACGCATACAACATACTATGTAACGCCCGTCATTATATTATATAATGCACGCACACACACATACATATTATATTTATGTATTTACCGAGGTTATAAAGAAACGTTATCGATTTAATATTATTCAGAAATTTTATTTATCACTTTCGTCTCCTTTATAAATTGTAATAATTACGGACAGTTGCAATTTCTCTACATACGTTTACCAAAAATTAACAAATTTCGAAGATTCGAGTAGAAAACGAACAATTGAAGTTATACGTTATATATTCTATTTTTATACTTAAAATCTTGTATTATGCACGAGAAGTTTTGTGTTTTGAATAGCGCAATTAGGTAACCCCCTGTTACAACGCAAACCGCGTGTTACACGTTTTTATAAGAGAGATTGTTTTGTTATATCCCAGTTATCGTCGGCATCCTATAACCGGAAGGTTCGCGTGGAACGTTATTTCCGCCGTGAATGGATCACGAGGACAGTTTCGAAGAAAATTCAAAGTTAGGCGATTTTTTTTCGCGAAGATACCTTAAGAGCCGCGTTCACGAAACACGTCTACGACATATGGAAGACGTGAAAATTCGGATTTCTGAAGAAATTTCAAAAATTCAGCTACGCTCGAAAAAAATTTTTGTACTAAATGAACGTACTGTTGCAAATGGCGGTCATATGAACGATATCGTGTCTTGTTTCGTCTCCAATAAAACGTCGTTCAAACATTTTGAACGAGCAGTTTTCGAATTATTCAAAAAACAAACGTTATAATCATTGTACACCGTCCAAGAAGCAATTAACCTAGATGTCGAGCATTCGTAAATATAATAATAATATAATAATTTCGTTTATAACAAAAAATAATGAAAAATAATCCAAATAAATCTACAATTAGACAACTATAAGCAAGACGGAAAAATAAGTTAAGAGATAAACACGTGCATTGAGACAGGAACTTAACATACTCGTTACCATTCATCTAGAGCGTAGTGATTAAGCAGCGTTTAGATTTATTCACGAACGGCCGCATAATGGATCAATACGTATAAACATTATTATATATATATATATATATATAATATATTTATATATTATATATATATATATATATATATATATATATAAACATTATATATATATATATATATATAATATATTTATATATTATATATATATATATATATATATATATATCAAAAGAAACACCCAGTCCCACATGAATTTAAACATGTTCACACCTTATAATTCGTGCTTGTCACTTTGAATCGTATAGTTTTATATACTTGACGTGATTTGGTTTTCTCTTTTTTTTGATACCCGAATAATAAATTATCGATTGTGAAGCGCGCTTTAAAATACACTTCACTGGCTTATATTAAACTCCAGATTATATATTGACGTTTATCTCCATACACACATACACACACAATACTATATATATATATAAACCCTTATGCATATCTACAAGAGTGTGCTCTTCAACGGACGGGGTGTTCAATTTTATTCAATTGCTCATGTTTTACAAAAATTAATTATCGTTCGTTTATTAGTAATCGTAAACCTGTTTTTGAAATTATGTCGCGCTATTTAACGACAGTTTTGTTTTACTTTTTAAAATGTTATGTATATGTTTTAATGAGTGTGAGACTTGTGGTGTAGTTTTTCTGGTGTGGTGTTTAAATGTATTTTTTTTTCTATTTCATTTTTTTTACTTTTAATTTTATAATTCAAAAAAAATTATTCATTGTATTTATTTATAAGCCTATAATTGGCTGTTAGCTGTTGTACGGCTTCATTAAATAAAGAAATATATCATTAACAGATTGAAAAATCAAGACGTGCGTACGAGAAGAAACGCGGTTTGGATGAAGCGAATACATTAAAATGAAGTTGGGCTTGTCAAGTGGCGACCCGGAACAATAAAAGTCGTGCGTATGTTTTTACAATACGCCAGCGCAGTTTTAACGGTATTGACTTTTCGCGTAAAAATACGTTTCATTATGCTTTCTAGACTAGCTCAGCTAGTCTAATTCTTAAGTTTATTTCTATATACAGGTGTTAAGTTTATTATTTGACCGAGATATTTGAATGTTTGTACTGGTTAATTTCCCGACTGAAAACGACTGGGATAAATAAATAAATAAAAAGTGTATTTAGCACGCAATATAAATTACAAAATCAATGTCGAAACAATATTATTACGTATACCGAACAAATTCTTACTACGTATACAAAATGAAAACAAAAAGAAATAATAAATACAGTAATAATGAACTAGATTACAGGGGGAAAACCAAAACCTGTACACAATTTGAGTATGAAGAATTTTAAGGCAGTAATAATAAATATAAACAAACTAATATGACTGCTCAGCTATTTATATGTATATTACATTAATAAAGTTCGTAAAATTAAATATATAAATTACATACGATTAAAAAGCAGCTGATACATTATAATAGCGTGTGTTTTATTCTTTTATATTTATATCTTTTATATTTTAACTGAAGACTAGTACGCGTATATATATATTGTTTATTATTGAGTATTGGCTGCGTCTACAATCGTCAAAAAAATTTTTTGTACGCTGCCTAATGATATCACCCACAACCGGCAAGTCTAATATACGATGCATGCGATCTGTTCTTGCATAGATAGGAAGTTTAAGAATTATCCTGCAACAATTATTCTGAAGACGTTGTAATCTGGACACGTTTGAACGACTTGTATACGACCATATTGGGTATGCATATATAGCATAATTGGCCTTAATATAGTTTTATAGATAATTAGTTTATTAGCAGGACTAATTTGGCATCGTCTATTAAAGATTGGGTATAGACTAAAAAGAGCTTTATGTGTTTTGTTAGATATGTACTCAACATGTTTGGTGAATGTGAGACCTTTATCTAGGATTACTTCTAAAATTTACATTATTCACTTTTACAACAGAAAGTCTGTCACTCAAATAATTTCTAATAAGGTGGATTAGATACGCGGGAAATTTAATTTGAATAATTTTGTAAATTAAGATGCCATGTAGTATCAAATGCTTTTTCTATATCAAGAAGTAGCAAACCTGTGTGCTTATTTTAATTAAAACCGTCAGTGATGAAGTCAATAATTCGCGCTAGTTGCATGACAGTTGATAACTTTTTTTTCTGAACCCGAATTGTTGTTCTACTATCACATTATTATCATCTGTAAACTTTTTAATTCTACACAGTATAATTTTTTCAGCAATTTTACCTAGGTTACTGATGAGTAACGATACAGGACGTAAATTTTTTGGATCCGATATGTTCTTTCCAATCTTAGGTATAGGTATTATTTTCGCTATTTTCCAGCAGTTGGGAAAGTGTGACAACGGGAATAATTCATTATAATAGTTAGCTTAACAAAACCTTTAAGCGGTAAATTCTTAATCAATATTACGGAGACATTATCTAAACCCATTGATTTTTTACTTTTAAGGTTTTTTATAACATGATGCACTTCCTTCACGGTAGTTAGATCTTCAGCTAATACTCTATCAGGTAACTTAAAGTACTTTTTGACGATAGATGTGATTTTATTTTGGTGGTAGTTCGATGCCATATGGCAATTTTGATTATGATTACTTTTATCTTTGTCCGAATTTAGCAAACATCTTAAAGTCTTATCAACATTTATTTCTAACGCAAACTGCTTTCCTGTATCATTTAATGTCCACACCATTTTATGTAGTATTTTCGCAGACTCGGCAATTCGTCTGCAAACAGTATTTCTCCGCCTTAAACCGATGCCGTATGTACTTTTTGCTGGAGTTAATTTAAACACAAGTTCCACGTATATAATCCTACTTGGATTCATAACAGATGTTTACTAATCAAACATGTATATAATACATTTAAGTAATATATAATTATAATATATGTAAATGTACGTATACATATATATATATTTATATATATATATATATATATATATATATAAATATATTTTTTCGAATAGGCCAACTTAGGTACCACGGTATTCCAACTGTTTAATTTATTTTTGTTTCGATTTCTTCGGTATCCAGAACTATTCAAAATCCAGAAGCGTCTGTTCTACATGTCAGGCTGCAACTCTATCTCCAAGCAACCGTGATTGTATTTCTGTCGGTACATAACCGCTCCAAACATACTATCTTTCAACTGTTAGAACATGATGGAAAAAATAATACATATATATGTATATTGCTAGATAATAGTTATGTACTATTCTGACACGGATACCAACAATGTTACAAGTCTGATAAGGATCTATTTAATGGAAAATTATATCGATAATTATGATGGTAATATAATGAATTATCGCTTAATGTAAACTTCGTTTCACAAACAGCGAATGCGATCGTACTGTAGTAAGCTAAACGCTTTTTAAAGTGGTGGCCTTTACTAAACTAAATTATTTATTCAATATTCCGCGAAATCATATTGAATTTAATTAATTTTCAGTATATATATGTACATGCATGTAAAATGAATTGCGTATATAGATGTATATACGATTGCTTACATGTATAGATGTGTACTTCTTTGTATAAGATTTTTCTAATTTTGCAGATCAGTCGTTCTTCTGAAATACATCTCTTCGAAGTACCTGACTTATTATATAGTACACGTACGTATAAAAAATGATAAATCGTCATATCGCAGCGTTATTTTCTTTGAAAGTATTTTATAAAGTCGTTTGATTCTTTAACTTTTTCGTTTTTTTTTAACTTATCGATATTTAGCCTATAAATCGTACGATTGTAAGAAAAATCGCGTACTTTTGTCCTCGTAATTGCACCTGCTCCTCGACAGTGATATAGAGATGCCCGGTTCGATAACCACGCACTTCCCAGAGGATATAGCGCTATTTTAAACGATTGTATAAATACCGTCTTAATCCGTGGGAGAGATAATATTAAGTCGGATCGTTTTAAATCCGAATAGACGCTGCTGCGAAGTATAAATCAAAACCTCGCGACGCGAATCTTTATCCTCCGTATTGAATTGAAAAAGCGAGCAAGTTTTCGCTTTAGTGGCAGATAAGATTTTCGACAATGTTATTTTTAGCTTTGTTTCGTTTTCCTAGCCGGGAGGTGTTTGGAGCATAAAAACGAGACTACGGATGACCACGTTCAATCTTAGACACAAAAACCTTCCAAGTAAGAATTTACCCTAATAATTAGTAACGCGATACGCTCTTGCATATCTTAACATTATTTATACAAATACATATATATATATATATATATATATATATATATATATATATATAATATATATATGTCTGTATACATGTGCCTGCCCAGAAGGCTGGTTCCCATCAACGATGATACCTCTCCAGTATTACCGGTTTTTTGCAGTTCCTTTAAATACGCCTAACTGCCGAGCCTTGTATCTGTTCGTAACGTCGCGACAAAGAAATTACGCGGCCTTGTCCAACTTCGTCAATCGGGTATTTTACCTTCCACCGTAATTCGGCGTAACCCCTCCGGCGATAAGGCACGCGACCCCTACAATTTATCTGTATCTTATTTTATGTGATATCTCTTTTAATATACTCTCAGATCGCTAAAATACGATTTCATTTAATTAAATAGGAGAAAAATTGTAAATTGAATAGTTTATATATAATGTTATTATATATATTAAGATTAAAAAGTATTATATAATCAATTTAGCCACTTGCTGTACAGCGGAATACCAATCCAAACTCTGTACATCTATATAATGCTGTTGTCATTTGCTGAATGTCGATATTAAGCTATGATAGAAGGGGAAAATGACCCGGCTGCGTAACTAAGTTAAAAGATGAGAACCTATAGGGAGAGGTCAATTTACTGGTGCATTTAGCGGGAGAATTTCAGAACAATAATGCTAGGCTCGGTTTTTGAGCCAGAGCACGCGTTTAGCTAAACAGTTGTCACGGACTAAAGAATAAATTCGGTGCACGGCAAATTACTCGCACGAACTTCCATCTTCCGATCGTCCGTATTAAGTTACGGCCTATTAATATCCGTAGGAAAACAGCCGTTATTACAAACGAACGATTGACAAGCCTCTCGTTTGAAATAATCAAGTCTGAACAAAACAACTGATATATATAATGAATTCCAGGGCATACCGGAACGACGAAAACAAATCCCGACGTCGTGATAATAGGTATCGAGCGGCAATCTCGCAAAGATCGGTACAATTAAGCAGCAGCGACCGTGCAATGAATATCACGTTGCTTATGTGGCAATCCGCAAAAATCTATCGAACCACCAACTTTCGGGATTGACGTTAGTTTTACGATTCCGCATTCAAAGAGAAGAAATAAATGCAAACTTTTAAAGAATGACAATAAATAAAAAAATATGTATACCTATCAAAATACGCGTGATGAAATTTTCATCGATGCAATTATTGTAATTCAAAAATGCTTAATTTCTAAATTCTTCTGTTAATATACCTACACCAATATATATATATATATATATATATATATATATATAAGTATGAATACGTATACGGAATATTCCAGTTCTATGCATTCGGGCAAATTCGTATAGCTCGTGAAGAAGCTATTTTTTGTTGCAGCGAAAGTATTATTAATAATAAAAAGGTCCCGATACGTGGCCGTTATATTATTAACGTCGGCTGGTTTTCACCTCTCCCTCTCCGCCTGTACGATAAAGAAGAATGTGCGCAATAACAAGCGTTACTGAGCGATTGTTGCCAGATAAAAGTAAGCTATAATTCACTCAAGAATATGACTTATGGCCGCACTCGTTAGAACGATAATATATATATATATATATATATATTTATATAAAGATAAACTCTTTTGAAGATGCGAGAAGAAATGTTCTAAGAAATCTGAAACTTTTCGAAAAACAGACTCTAGACAACGACGAGAATTCTTCGGTTCTTTAATGAGAATATTCGACGGACGAACTTCTTTCGTTTAATACACGGGACATATCGCACACACGTCTATAATTAATATCGTACTATACGTATATCAAATATACATATATTACGTGTGCGTGTATGTGTAGTGTGTGTGTTTGTAATCGTGTAGAAAACATACGCGAAAAACCTAAACCTACCAGAGAAGCAACCTCGACTTTACTTTAGGTGATTTATTTTGTGATTAGCATCGAACACGTGTAATTGATTTCTCGAAATTCTTTTTAAATGAAAGTCTGTTCGTGAAAGATAGATGGCGGGTTTTAAATTTCGTTAAAAAATTCTTTAAGCTCGAATTATACGCGTCGCGTCTAAAATATTAACTGGGAAATAGTACATATATATATATATATGTGTGTGTTTATGTATATACTTGCATTAGTCGATCATCTCTCAAGCTTGAACTGTATTTTCCTAAACCGCCACGGTTCTATTTCTTTAAGAAGAGGATTAATCGCGAAGGAATTGTATTCATCATTAGATTGTTACCTAATCGTCTTTTCCATATGCAACTGAGACAAAATCACTTCTGTCCACTCCATACCGACCGGGGAAAGTCCTGATCATGTTCTCTTTGAATACTCTGCTGCGGCGCCGTTACGTTCTGAGCTTTACCTTACCACATATATTACATCTCCGTGTAATGTAACGTCCCTTCACCATGTGGATAATCTACAATTATTCCCCCCACATAGAAACATTTCTAGAGAAGTTAGCATCTTCGATTAAAATATGAACACTCCCACGGTATCACATTTTATAAGTCGTAAAGTCATACGTATATATAATGTTATTAATTAGAAATGACTCTTGTTCGCTATTAAGTTGCTTGTTACTTTCGTCTGTTACACATCGTCGATATCATCGTATTTGTTTGAGTGAAATCACTGATCATATCGGTCACAAATCTCCGTCTTCGACCGGTCTTAATGAGTAACAATTCTGCATTCTGTTTAACGACCATAATTCGAGTAGGCCTAGTCGACAGGGTTTAACCCCGTTCAATTGGTCTATAGGCTGTTTTTCGACGATCTGAATACTATTTATTATTTCTATCGACGATATAGGCCGTAGCTTACATTCCAAAATTTCTATTATATCGCGGCAGATTGACTTAAAATTTTATATGCGTCTATATCCTGGTTGACTTTATAGGTGTTCGGAGCGATTTAAATAATCGATTACGGCGACATTATCTTTCGATCGTAATATAAATAAACCAATATATAAAATCTCGATAGTAATCATATTTAGAACGAGTATACTTCTATATTAGCTCCAGTTTATCGGGTTCGTACTAAAAAAAAAAAGAAAACTGAAAATTATATACTGCCCTCTCGTTTCTAGATTTCAATATCGGAAAGTTTGATATATAAATAAGTAATCTGAATGTCTTCCTATATGTCTTATCCGTAATTACGTGTATGCGTGTTTATGATAGGGATCTCCGATTGATATACTTTATTTTTAATTATTATATAAAACCTTTTCTCGTTTATTATAGTTCTACTTGCATATATATGTTATATATTTAAGTAGGAAACTTGGAGTACGAAACGCTATCGTCGACCTGTAGAAATATCTCACTTGCTCTATTCGTCGATTTCTATGTTTCTTCGTCTCTCCCTCTATCTCTCTAAAAAGAAGAAAGGGTTTCGAAAGTATTTTCGTTCGACAGGGATGACTCGAAGTATCTGACGGAATCAAAAGACGAATTTCGAGCTTTTATCGTTGTCGGATTTTCTTTCTTTGTTTCTGTTCTGTCAAAAATCCTTTATCTTTTTTTATTCTACGGATAAGTTTCTTCTAGAAAAAAGAAGGGTGGTAACCGGTGACGATGACTACGCTTCTGTTAGTAGTTAAGAGAATAATTAGCTAATACGATTAGCAGCGGCAGAAAACTCAATTGTAGTACTTTACCAAAAATTCACCCCACCCCCATCAAAAAACCCCCGATTCGATTCTCGGTCGGTTCGACGATTTTCCCATATCTTTAGTTCATCTTTTACCGTAGGAAAGGGTAAACAATAATAAGTTCTTCTTCGATAAACCTTAGCTCTGTTTACACGGCTGACTGGTGCTTTTGTCGATTGATGCGGACGTGCGAGTTTTCAACGCAATCTATTAGAATAAATAACGTCGTCCCCCACCCCCGGGCTAAGGTGGCTGAGGTGAGGAGTAAATTTGGCTCATTTAAAAGACGCTTCGGCAAAATTTCGTCTAACTAACCTTTTTCTGCTGCTATCGTCATTCTCGTCGTCATCGTTGTTAGTGGTCGGTGTCTGTTTATGCGTCTTTCGCGAATAAGGGATGTTCGAATTTTAACACCTTCTGCTTCCTTTATTCTAATTTACACTAGGGTAGCGTAAACCCTTACCAAGTATAGTCTTTCTCCGTTCAACTTTTACATCGCGATCTCCAAGGATCGGGTTATTTGCTTTAACCCTTTTCTATTTTTTTCGTTACCTCTCGCAATACACACACACACACACGTTCTCACTTTTTTACGAGTTAACGACGCGGCTGATAATTACCGAGCCAATGTCGTTACCGATAACGACAGCGTTATAAGTTTCTCCTTTTAAATTACCAACCACTACCACAAGTACACAAATTTGACGTGCGAATCGAAAGAGTATTGTTCTACGTTCATTCTTCATCGCTTCCATTGTTATTCTTTTCATATATATATATATATGTTTGCAATACACCCTTCGACTCTTAGTTCGTTTTCATCTACGTACTCGATAATCATTATCAATATTTTACTCTTTTATACCTTTTCTTTTTCTTCCTCAGTTAGTCGTCGAGTTGTTCGTTACGAATTATCATCTTAAATTTCCTGAAGAACTATCCAGATACTACAGCCAAGAGTTACTAGTACGTATAATGAGGGTGTAAGCTAGGTGTATAGGTAGGAAACCCTTTTTAGCGGATGACGAGGCTGTCGTTAATTTCGTTTAATTCCTTTCGGTTCTTTCACGACGATCGGAATGACGAGTGGCGGAGGAAGGTTTTGGAAAATTCTTTATTTACTCAATAAATAATCGAGGAACCACCCTTCCGGTAATTTCCCGGTGAATGCAGTCAGCTTCGGTTCGGCGGCGCGTTGTAAATCTTCCGAAATTTTGTGTTTTTATTATTGTAATGTTTTTTTTTTATTTATTAAAAAATAGAATTTATAATTTATAATCGAAATATTAATAAAAGAACGATTCTAATTAAATATTCCCGGTCATATGATCGTTAAGAAAATTATATAAGGAATTTTATTTTTCTTCGTTTAATGATGAAATAAAAAAAAGCGATTATCGAAATTTTTCCTATATTATCGATAATTATTCGCGATTTAGTTTATATAATTTAACCCTTTCCAGTCACGATGTCCGCTATATGGTACGTGAAATTTTGATACTGTTTAATTCTCTGGTGTCCTGCCGATAATAAAATTATTCATAAAACTACGCTGACAATTATTTACGCCTAAGAAACAGAATTGCATAATAAACAGCCGTATAAAATTTATGATTTTGAAATGTTATCAATGTATGTAAGAGTTAAGCATTTTCGCTGCTACAGTGTTCGGGTCAGTTAATGATTCGAATTAATGTTTTACACTTTGTTCAGTTTACACGGCTGCGCGATACACTGCACCACCAGTTTACGGCTAAATCAGTTTTTAGTACGTAATAACCACTCGTTTTGTCATAAGTTGTGTGCCAGTTTCGCTCGCAGTTGTCAAATATGTACATGCATTTGTAACACTTGTACGAGATAACGCTATAATTCAAATGTACTGGATGCGTAAATGTGAGAATTATCCCTATGATACATATATATATATATATATATATATATATATATATATATATATATATATATATAATATACATAATACATATACTAGTTGCACGTGTGAACAATTAAAAGCGCTTTATTTAGCCGGTACACGGATAATTTTATTAAATACTGTAAAGTTTTATCGCTGTATTAGTTAAAAAACTTTAGTAACCCCGGAATTTCTTTTGTGATGATCCATCTTTTGTAGCATATCGAAAGCAAATAATTGAAATTGTTGCACAGTCCGTCTAAGTTAAAGTAATTTTTATCTCATAATCTTATGTAATAGGAAATACCAGCAGTAGATGATCAGCAGTTTCTGCTGACCAAAAGGAAATAGATAAGACCTAAATTTACACTGGCTGTTTTGTTTATTATCCGCATCATTTTGCAATATAGAAGTGTATTTTATCGAAACGAATATATCGAATTAAATTCGACCGAATTAAATTTAATTAAATTATAATTACTATCGTTATTTTAATTATTTCCTCGACGATTAATTATATATTTTTGTTATTTATTCGAAGTTAAATCCATAATCGATAAATTGAGCAACAAGAAGGCTCCTGGTTATGATTTAATTACCAGTCGAGTTCTAAAAGAATTACCGAGAAAATCAATAGTAAAATTAACATATATATATATATTCAACGCAATCGTGAGATTACAATACGTTGCAGTACTATGGAAATTTGCAGATATAATTATGGTTCAGAAACCTGGAAAACCTCCTGAACAACTGACTTCCTATCGACCAATTTCATTACTTCCGATACTCTCTAAAGTATTTGAAAAAATTAAAAAAAAAAAAAAAAAAATTTAAAAGATAATCGACAAAGATCAAAAATAATTTCAAATCAGCAATTTGGCTTTCGAACTGGGCACGCAAACATAATCAAATCCTATTTGAATGAACCATATTTTCGAGTTGTGATAAATGATAAACAATCAGCTATACGCAAAATATAGGCAGGTGTGTCGCAAGGGCGTGTACAAAATTGTAATCAATGAACAAAAATGCAATCACATCATCTTTACCAAACGTCGTATTGCGCGCGACAAATACAAAATTACGATAAATTCTAAGTCACTAAAAGCGAGTCTACTAAATATCTCGCTGTTTATTTGGATCAAACGTTAACCTGGCTGAAACATATAAAAGCTAAGAATATTCAGATAGAACTCAAGATGCAACAATTGTATTAGCTGATAGGCCCTCGCTCGCGATTGAATATCGATAATAAATTAATATTGTATAAAGCAATATCGAAGCCTATATGGTTATATGCAGCTGAAGTGTGGGAACGTAGAACGAATTCAGCGTAGGCAGAATAGAATACTACGGTTGATAGTTGGTGCTCCATGGTACGTCTCCGACAGAGATTAAATCGGCTGTTCATAGACACTTATCAAGACTTCAACACCATCCAAATCCATTGGCAGCTAACCTACTTAATGAAGAAATACCTAAAAATTAAAACGGAAAAGAATCATAGATCTAATTTGATTACACTCTAAAATTACTCGAAATTGGATTTGCTAATGGGCAAAACCTCCTTCTCCTGATATATATATATATATATATATACCTACATAAAATCCAGTAGATGATTTTGTTTTAATCGGCTCTGGATTAGAGGGAAAATATAAAAAAATCCTGATTTTTTGTCATCATTTTCATTTTATATTTCTTTTCATCGTCACTTATTTCAACTGAATCGATGTATCGCGTCGAAGTTGAAATTATAACTTGATTCGACTATTATTTACTTCGTTATAATTATGCTCGAAAATTATTTTAAAAAATTATATTTTGTTTTCTTCGTAATTTAATTAGTTTTTTTTTTTTTTATTTTTCTAATTTTCCAACTTCTTTTGTACAATTGCGATACGCTATTATAATTTCCGGATAGGTAGATGTTAAAAGGCCAATGACTGCTCGTAGGTTAATTTCCTCTATTCTTCAACGATAATATGTCATTAAAGACTGGAACTGCGTCAGCCTGGAAATATATTTAGTACTAGCTCTGCCGGTCACTTATTAATCGTACCAACGCAACTTGTCATATTGTGTATAGATATAAAACAGTTTATCGTATGCGCTACAGGATGTATTGTTTTATACATTTCGATATATACGGACTACTGAAATTCAATGATCTTATTAATAGATAACGAGATGTCGGCAAGGAGATAACGAGTGCGTTCCGCTATTTTAATTGTTAGGTGGTAATTATCAGATTTTAAAAACTAGTAGTTGAAAGCTTGCACTGAAAGAAGTCACACGCATATACACACACACACACACTGGTGAAAAGTAACAAAAAAGATAGAGCGCGTATATTTGTGTGTGTTAGTTTATGCGTACTTCTTAACGATGCGCATAGACAATTAACAAACTTCTCGTAATTAATCGTTACCTACTCTTAAGCGTTTGTTTTTATTGTTAATACCGTATATAAATGTAAATAAATATATACACGAGAATATCTATATATATAATACATACGGTGTGTATATATATATATATATATATATCAGTCCGTGGACTAGTTCGCCCCTTATCATCCGAGTCCTCCATTCGTTCCCGTTCTGCTGTCAGCCTTTTCAGTTCAGCTTAACTTTTGACATTTGCTTCTTTCATGATTATGCTCATCAGCGACTATCTCTGTCTTGGTCTACCTTTCAGTCAGCACACGCGTATTCTTCCTTCTGCAATATCTTTCAATACGTAATCGTGTCTCAGTCCATTTCTCTCTTCTTTTTACGATAATTTTCAAGAGTGATCGTAACTCTTGCACTCGGTTAAAAATTTTATCAATCCACGCAATTTTTAACACGGGTCGTCAGCGCTACTTTTGAAAAAAATTCAAATTTGTAAATCTCTTTGATTTCAAAGTCCATAACGACTTGACAATACGTTTTCGTAATCCCATAGACAGCGTGTTCCGCTTTATTACACGTCTTTTTTTTTTTTCTAAACGTCTCTTTAGTCGTCGAAATTCTCCAGCCCCACTGATCTCTTTGCTATATGTATATATTTTCTGTTATATGGGTTGAATATTTGATTGAATCGACTTGTTATAAATATACATATGATGCATATATATATATATATATATATATATATATATATTCATTTATAAAGTTAAAGCTTATCAAGTGCGCTGGTAAATATATTCTTTAAAATAAAACCTTCATTCTCTCACTTAAACGATATTTCGGTAGTAAAATTTTTCTACTTATTTTCAACTATGCAAAAACCGAAACGATACGTAATTGACGTCAAATTATTATCTGAATCGAACGAAGAAATGAATAAATAGCTTTTAATAATAATAAAAATCAAGAAAATGAATCTGATTTTGGTATAATAAAGAGGAAGGTTCAGACTAGTAGATCATTGTGAGAAATTTCCAGGATGACACCGCATTCAGCTACCATCTTCCTCGGAGCGCTGAGATGGTTATTTAAAATCGAAAGTATACGAAATCGAACCTCAATATCCGGATGAACCGTTGAAAATAAACTTTCGACGTCCATTCTGTCGTGAAAGTTTAAGAAATTTTCTTATCTCGATTAGCTAGATCTCGCTTTATCGGTGTAATTTCTTTTTTAATAATATTTCCACGACACCCCCGTATATGAAGGGTATTTTTCAAAATACGAGTCGAGGATTACTCCGCCTACAAATAACGAATCTGTTTAATGTTAAGCTGAATAAAATATTTATCAAAAATAATTTTTCACTAAATCAACATACGAAAAACGCTGAAAGTTGAAAACCGACTGAAACGTTGGCTGCCTGTCCAGGTGTAATTTTGAAAATTAAAAAAAAAATATTAAAAAATAAAGCAACATACACACACACACATATATATATACAAGCAAAAAATTAAAATCGGTGTATTGTTATTATTCAATCACACGATCCGAACTATTTATGAATCAATCTACAAAAACGAATCATCTCTATCCGCAACCAATTGTATACTCATTTATATGTAACAGCTTCCCGACAAATTGTTTTATCTGATCAATTCTTACGCGTCGTCTGACGACTTCAATTTTACTTTTTATAATCACTTTTTCTAATCCACCATTTCTTATACTAGATGACCGACATATCTAACAATATCTTTCAAGCGTATCCGTATGTTTAAGTCTTGATGTATCGAGATAGTGGATCTCTTAACCGTCCACGGTATCCTCGATATACGGCAATACATTTCGAAAACGTTTATATTTTTTACGTCATTTTTCCTCCGCGTGCAGGGTTTCGGATGCATGTAGAAATATTGACCAGTACTAACATATTAACTAGACGGACACTTTTGTATACTTGCGTCAAATTAGCCTTGCGTTAGCTCGAGGTCTCTTGGTCCTACTGGAATAATTTTCATCAGAATAATTCTATTACCGTACGCCCAAGCTGTTTCGATTTGATTTCTCGTATTTTCATTTAGTAGAAAGACAACTATAGTATTTCCGTTGGAAGATCTTCTATAGGTAAATCTAAGTTTTTTCGTATATTTCATACCACTTCGCACGATATCAATATTGATTCGTACAATATCGATTTTGCTCATCTCTTGTTTCAAGTTTTCAACGATCAGTATCGATTTTAATCCTTCCATTATTTCTGTTTGTATTCGCAACGTGTATGTTCCCTCCTGTAGAACGCTGTACCAACACGGTCACATTGAGTGAACATAAAATGTATTGCCGGGTGCACCTTTTCCGATGTATTTACCGAATTTATACGAATCGCTTCACACGCCGTGATGATATTAAGAAGAAAGCAGACAGCAACGGTTCAGCGTTGCCTTCACTGGATTTACTGTTAGGATTTACTCCCTCAGTCGAGATAGCCCGATGTTTGCCTGCTCGCTTTAGACTGACATTTATGATTCCGACTGGAGCACATCGTCACGAATTGCTGATAGTTTAATCGGCATTTATCGATAGGAACGCCCTCGATAAACAAAACCTTCTTCCGTTTTCCTATTAACGATCTATTGTGAATTCCGGTTTAGCTTTCATAATCAGCGCCAAATCCGCCCAATTGTAAATTACCACCGTGCATGGCGCCTACACCTAACTAACTCACGTGGTTGTTTTTTTCGTTCTTCTTCGGCCGGTGTGATTGACACACTATCCACTTACAGGAGAAGGTGACTCTACTTATAACAACCTGTGATAGAACGTATAAAAATTAATACGAAAATGTTAAAAACTAAATATATTGTCCGCGTGTATGATTAAACACAAACGTATATATACACTGTATGTCCTATATAGCAGAACAGTTCGAATAAACGCAATAACGAGTATAGATGGGTCTCCTAAGTATATATGTGCTATAGTCAGTTTCACCTTTTATAATTGTTACCCTTTCATATAATGCAATGATAATAATAGTGTTATGTACATACACACTCATGTATATATATAATTATATCGAAATTGAGCATGTGTGTTACGTTACTATAATAATAGTAATATATATATATATATATATATATGTATGTATATATGAATTTTTATCATATTAGTATGACTTGGATGTAGTCGATGATAAACATCAATCTGGGAATATAACGATAATTTTATATCCATTCGCTTCGCTGGGTAACTGCGAATGAACGTAATCTTACCATCTAATGAGTCGATTGTATATATTCGCGATGCTTTTGGAAAAGAAATAAGAACACTATAGGTACGATGAGCAACCAACCGACTAAAACATAATAATAATAATAATGATAAATTAAAAACTGGGAAAAGCAACAGGCTAGGACGAGGAATAAATTGTGTATGATATATGATGGAACTACTATATATCTTAAACATGAACTTATAATTAGATATTTAGTTAGGTCGCCCGGTAGTATTTCGTTAATAATTTTATATCATTCGTAGAAATCGGTATATACATATATATATATATATATATATATATATATTTATAAAATGAAACGAAATTTCATATCCATTTGCCAATTAAGTAAAAAGCTTCTGCTTGTAATGTATTCCCTTGATCACTGAGTCGGGCCATTTACTTATTATCCGGCTATTCTCATTAGGTTACGTTGGCACATTACGAACAGACTAAACGGATAACCGTAATTACGAACGTGTAGTTTTTATTTCTCATCGATTCGATCCGGTTATTTGCCGTGTACGAAAAACGTCCGTTTTTTTTTTTTTTACGTTTTCTAACCGTCCGATAGAATATTCGAAAAAATGTTCTCCCTGGACGTACAACTTTTACTACATCAGCCTAAGTAAATATATAATCATAATCATAATCCAATCGTACGCTCGATTTCGAGCATCGTGTGACCTAATTTATGACTTTGAAAAAATTTTCCACCATATATATTTCAATTTTTGGTCGAGCTCGTGATATTTTCTTACGCGCTGTTCCTATCTCATTTTCTCTACATTCTCTTTCTATTTAGTGAATGTTTTTGTGACCGGTCGTATGTTTTCTACGTAGGGCCTGATCATCCAGTCGTCCAAGTTTACACGAATGAACCTGGAATCATCGCGACGATTGCCAGTCGGATTGGCACAACTTTCTTCATTGTTCTGTTCGTAATTCGCAATTTGGTATTCGAAGAAATTAATACCACAATAGGGTTCCTCTCATTTCTGTGCAGCAGTTTTACAACCGATCAAGAGCTTCGTCCGCAAATGTGGCATTTCCGATGTTTGTCATTTTAACAATCGCCTTTACCGCCATTTAGTGTACCCGCTGTCGTATATCGAGAATATTTCTTTCCTGGTTCAAGTCTCTTTACCATTAATCAGCAACTTGGTATTTTCCTCTGCCTTATAATCGATGTTCGTTAATTGTTTGACCATATTTCGTCTCTCTTTCATTTATTTTATTAACTATTCGCTGTGAATCTGTTCCGATATGTCGTCGACAAACCAGCATCATCTGCACAGCGAATGTTGTTTATCGTCTTTCCGTTGATTTCTACTCCAATGTATAAAACCTATTTAAATATTTCGTCTGCATAAATATATATATATATATATTAATTAATTAATTAAATTATCCACTCGTTAGTATGGAGTACCATCAATTATTTATGAGTCCTGAGGTGGCTAATCAAACCAATTTTTGCGGCGCACACCTTTCCGCATGCATCGCACGTAAAAGCGTCATTATTAACATTATCCACTCGAACCGTTCCAATCAATCCTTTACGTCGATTCCTTTATTGTCTGTCTCCAGATGTTACGATCCATCGCTAGCTTTTCCCAACTCCTGCAATCAATTTCGCATTCCTTTAATATCCGATACAAATAGTCTTTATATCGCCAACGAGGACGTTCAATACGCCGCCAGAAGCTGACCATAAAGGAATTTCTTCGGAAGTCTTTCCTCGTTCATTCTGATTACATGTCCAGTCCATCTCAAACTATTGCTATAAAGCAGCATCCGAATAGACTTGCATTTAGCCCGCGTTAAAATTTCGCGATTCGTCACTCGGTCCTGCCAACGAACACGTAGCAATCTGCGCAGCGCTCTCTGATGGAACGCTTCCAGCGACCGTATGTTCTTCGTATATGGGGCCCATGTTTCTGAGCCATAAAGTAGTGTCGGTAAAACAATGGACTTGTACATTATCAGTTTTGTTGACAATAAGATATGTGTATTATTAAAGATCCTTCTATCAAGCTTATACATTGCAGCTGAAGCAGCTTGCATTCTACTACAAATCTCGGTGTCCAAGCTGAACTTGTTGTTAAGCATACTACCAAGGTATTTAAAACTTTCCACCTGTTCTATTACATTATTGCCTAATTCCAACACGTGTACATTTTGCCATTTGTTTGTGGGAGCTACCTGCACCAGTAATTTGGTTTTACCCTTATTTATAGCTAGGCCAAAACTGTTGTATACTGCATCAAGTATTTTGGTATTTAGGTTCAATAAATTATGTAGGCAGTCATACATATAAAATAATTAAAATATTTAACAAATACAACATCGATTTAGCAATAAGAAATAATAACACATTATTAAAATCAATAAATAATAGCAAAATAGAAGATAGAAATATATTAAAAAATTCAGGAGTCTATAAATTAAATTATAACCAATGTGAAAAAGAATACATAGGAGAAACAGGCAGACAATTCATAACAAGATTTAAAGAACATTTAAACTCATATACAAATAATGATGAAAAATCATTATTTGGAAAACATTGTATAGAATTAAAACACAAAATAAATAATATTAATCAAAATTATAAAATTTTACATACAGAAAAAGATTTTAAAAAAGAAAACTACTTGAAAAAATGGAAATAATAAAAGAAAGGGATAAAAATAATTTATTAAATTCAATGGTAAAGTTTGAGGAAGAATTAATTTTAAAAAGTATATTATAAAAATATTATTCCTAACTATTGATTTTTTAATTTTTTAATTACATAAATATATATTTTTCATTGTCCAAATACATATTTTTATAAAATAATTATTTTCTAGCTACTGTTCTGTAAATTTTATATTACTGATAATTGATGGTGTTGTTTACCACTGTCATTGTAAGATAGTTTTAAGTATTTATAATTCATTTTTGTCTAAAATTGTAAACTTAGTTTTAAATTAATATTTTATGATTTTATATAATTAATTTTAATTGTATATAGCTTGACAATGGCGTAAATGCCGAAAAGCTTCGCATAATTAAATAAATTTAGTGATTTCAACTATTTTTAGTAATCCTGTTCTTCTTACCGCATGATTTGGGTTCCCGCCAGCCGCGAGACGCTGACCAGGATAGTTGGAGCAGCCGATGTTTGGGTCACCTTTTCTAGCCCTCTCTACATTCGCGGTGGGCAGCGGCGATCTTGAAGAGGCCTGCCCAGTCGCATATCCGACTGCCGAATTCAACTTCCGCTCCATTCCAGTTGAAAGCGACCATATAGGACATGCCGCCTGCCGTGCAAGTTGCAGCTAGTAGCTTCCAGCCGACCAGGCCTGCTACCACCGCCACATACTTATCGCCGTAGGACTTCTTAAAATGAGAGTGAGTTAGATATGAAAAAGGAAAATGGGAGGTAAGAGAAAGGGGAGAGAGAAGAGAAGACGGTACAGATGCGCATGTTGGAACATAGAAGCTGTTGCGCTGCAACTCCCATGCTGCCTATACAGCTGCAGCGTGCGATCCGGTGGCATGGTTAATCCAAGACAACCGGACACACTGCAGCTGGTGTATAACAGGCGGGAAGTACATGTAGTGGAAAGTAGAGGTAGGATAAATAAGGAAAGGGGAGTAGGGGGAAGGAGTTTGCCACTTTATTCGGGGTGACACCCTAGCCTTTGGATAAAAATCCTGACCACAAGGCAGCGGTTTGCTACTGAGGAGGTAGCAGTGTTTGGCTTTTACAGCGACCAAATCTCGCTGAGGGTGAGACAGTCGTAGGATGTTGTGGACTTTTAACAGGCAGTTCCTCAAGCTGCCCTGCCACATCCTCTTGTCTCATTGCCCTGTCACTACTGGAATCGTCTGCCAGAGACTTTCTACCAGTAGCAGCTGTTGGTCCGCGACTGCTTATTTGACAATTGTCTTATTCGCAGCTAACCTACATATCTGTAGGCCGTTCCATTATCCGCCACCTATGGACGCGCCCCGTTCCGGTTACAGCTCCGGTCCGGAAGGTACGAAGTACCCCCCGGCGGGGATATATATATATATATATTAGACAATAAAGGTCATGGCACGCAACGCCTATATGACTACCCGATTTATGAATATGCCTTCAGATTGTTTGTATCCTAAACGGAGTTTGGCTCTTCAATGGTGATTCAATTTTCCGATTATTCTTTTGATTGTATTTATCGATACTTTCTTTTTATGTCTACTTCATCGAAAGTTTTATTATAATAGAGAAAGTATTAGTGAGCTTCCCTAGTACAGTATCTTTGTCTAAAGCCCTAACTGACATTTGTCCTTACCGCGTTGCCATATACACGTTATTCTGGAATATATGATTCGAGGAAGCTCTTTAAGTAAGCGGTCCACTGGGCTAATCATTCGATAATCCCGGAGTCTTTTTTTTTTGTATAGCGTTATGAAAGTCCAGCTACGCTTGCGGTATTTTACCCGCGCTATACATTAGATAAAAAGACGAAAAGCCAATTGAAAGCGTTCGAAACCCGGTGTTTGTAAGAAAATGGAAAGAATAGCACAGACGGAAGAAATGAGCAACAAACAAGTAATTAGATTAATCCGTTTAAAAAGACGCTTGTTATTAGGAAAATTAAAGAGAAAAAAAGATACAAACGGATAAGCCATATTTAGTGAATATTTAGTGAATATTTAACATACATACAAAAGGAAAAAGATCAAATGGAAAGCCAACGTGAAAAACAGTGCCGATATCCGGAGAATTCTGACATTTCAAATTAGCTACCGGAGAATCTTAGCAATATTGAGGAATTACGATGTATACATATATATCGCGTAATAAGTAAGACTCGTCAACACCAAAATTGGATCTGGCCAATGTGAAGATTTAAACAGGATCGAGCGACCTGTGCTGAACAAGCCAACACGATGTGAGTTTCACCTGTTCATCGGATACAAATTTCTACGAAATACCTCCAAAGATAAAAGAACTTATTTGTACAGACTTTGGCTAGGACATACATCCAAATTTTGTTTTTGGCTTTTTACAGAACATAGTATATCGTATCTCCGTGCTAATTCTTTCGACGATTTTCCTAAAATTAATATTAGATCATAATTTAAAAAAATAAAACTAATTAAGGCGAATTAATTCCTGATCAGTGTAACGGATCAGCTACACCGGTTCTCTTAAATTGGATATACATATATATATATATATATATATATATATATATATATATATATATATATATATATATATATATAAAACACAAAATTGCACATACATAATTCATCATATTCGGTTATTTTTCGCCCGCTTTCATTTCCGATTATTTCAATTATCCATCGGTCTTGAAAATACATTCTCTAACGTTAAAGTCATAAACACACACGTGAACACTTAAACACACCGACATATAACATGTGTAATATCTATACATATAGCCCCGTATATATGTATATATATATATATATATATCGTTATTAACGTTGATTACAGATACCAGCCGTAAATTAAAGTATTTAATTCTATCTCTATGAACCGGAAAGAAGAAAGCGTAATTTTTTCTTCAATTCCACTGTACTAACTTTTACCAACAACCCACACATTCACACACAATGATCACGGCTTACACGTGGACAAAGATAGAATATATTACTGCGTCCACCTCCTCTGCTCCGTGCGCGCTTATTATACGTGTGCATTTGTAAATTCGAGAATTATTTGAAATTCTTCTAGAATCGACTCGTAATAATAACGGCAACAACAATGCGATAGGGTAAAAATCCGCCGTAATGGGGCAATTGTTATTAACCAACTCCAGTGAGTCGAAGTGTGCAGTCGAATATACTTATTGTAGCGTTATTTTTTCGTTAATTGAACCAAACGGAAGACTATTAAGTATATACTCTACGTATATATACATAATCGTTCGCGCATGCATGGAACTTCTTTCCTAATTATATACGGCCCTAAAAATAACGATAAATAACTCGACTGCTACGAATTCTACTTTTACAATACACGTATATAATATATATTGTTTTTTATTTATTTATATATATATATATATATATATATATATATATATATATATATATATATATATATATATGTAGAAATAACCAATTCATTATATATATATATATAGCAGGACACACGCACACACGTTTAAAACGTAAATTGCAAAGAGGGACCTATCACTCAACCGAATAGTTCTTCATATAGATACGGAGTAGTCATTATTCTTATAAGAGTCGTTAGTGACTTGACTAACGAAGAATTTTTATCTGCTAGTCTCGATCGGTTATATTTTTACGTGTACTACATGTGTGAGGTCTCTGTATCTACGAATCGGTTAAGACAGCAGCAGCAACAGCAGCAGCAACAGCAGCAGCGATAACCGATCACTCGGACGAACAAGATGGGACGAAGGTGCCCATAACGCGTCTTACCATCCAGTAGGGAAAATACAATTTTCCCATTGTCTTTTCCTCGGTCGGTTGATTTTTATTCCAACGTCTCATTATCGCTATCTTCATTCGCCAGTTTTATAACTTTTCCAACGAAAAATCCTATATACGCGTATACACTCACATACATACGTATAATGAATATATAAGGTAGCCAAACACACACACACACATATATATATAAATCTTATTTGACGACGCTTCTATTCCTACATGTAGGAGCATATTTTTTCCAGGTCGCTTCAAATCGCTAGTCATCGATTAAATCGTGTAAACCATTTCTTTAAATTAATTATAATCATGATATTATTATTAATAATAATAATCATAAAATTTGACTTTGTGTTTTTAACGGGCGAACTTAGATCTAAGTATATCCATCTGAGCAACGTATTTTCTACTCCAATTTCGTACTTAATATTTTTAAAATATTTAAAAAATAAATAAAATAAAATCGTTATTTATACGGTATCGCGACGAATTATTTATATTATTACATCGTACGTCATCGGGTAGAAATCCGCCGATATATTTTTGCTTAATCGTTCAGGTCTAGGTTTATAACCGCATTCGATACTGTCTCGATTTCTTCGTAACCACCCTTGAAGGCTCTCCGCGGATACGTGGTCAGGATACAATTCTAATTCGCGGTCGAATAACGGATCATTTTTGAAGCCAACGATCTTACATCGTCAGCAAAAATATCATTCGTTGTAGGTCAAACTTCAATAGCCTATGATCGGGATCGTCTATTATATTGTTCTTGTCCGGATTCCGTATTTTTCATTACTCTCTTTCCATGTTGTTACTAAATCGAAACACTCGGACATAAGTTTTACAGTCGTTCTACGGGCTAGCTTCCTTAATTTCAGTATTTTAAGCCCGTCTTGGTCTGCGCGTATGGATAAGTTTTCGTTATATCCGTATTTCGTCCGTTCCTTCACTACCGCGATTTTTCTACGAATATGGACGGGGAAACTACTATGGAGGTCGTTTTGGTAGCGCCACTTACCGGAGTTGCGTACTCAGCCACTTAGTAAACCAGCGCGAGAACTAGAATCCTTAGGACGATTTATAGATGTACCCATGCTGTTCCAGCTAGTTTTTGTATGATGTTCGTTCGCGCATTTCCAGGATGTTTAATGATAGGTCAGTTGGCGTTCGAAGGATACTTCGAGGTATTTTGGATACCACTCATGCTTTAATCAACGGTCGTTGATATTAATAATTAGTTTCATTTTGGTTAGTTGGGTGGAAAGGTGTTATCTATGTATTCGATACCAGTTGTCATTTTTACAAATAATCAGTTATTAAAACTAGATCTTTCTGGGGGGGGGGTGTTTCCGTAATATGCGATTGAATGTTTTTCGTAACCGAGGCTATACCATCTGCGTAAATAAATTCAATTTGTGGTAAGTCGGAGTTGTAAAGGTTGAATGAAGGCCGTTATTGAGGAAACGTGTTTTGCTTTGCTTTCCTCTCTGATAGGCAATTATTTTATGATTAGCTATCATGCTCTTTAGAAACGAGTATATTCGTCTGCAAGGAATCGTTTGCAAAAGTTTAATGAGGAAGCCACGTTCAAAGACCGATGAAGATGGTCGAGGTTTTTATTTCTTTCTCGAAGGCCGTGTTCGATGTGTGAAGTTAGCGCTTTGATTTAATCCGCGCACAGCTTCTTGACTTTCTGAAACCGGCCTGTTTAACTGGCACTTATTTGTCCATTGTGACATGTATCCGGTTATAAACTAATCTTTCTAATAGTTTGTACATCACGCTCAGCAATGCTTTAGGTCTGTCATTTTCAGCTGTTTTTCTTGTTCAAGTATTGTCACTACATTGGATATTTTGAGGTTTTTTAGAAGTCGACTAGTTTCTGCGATATGCCCGAACAACTCTGACTTTCGATATTGTTGGTAAATATTTTCACACGGTTTATTCCATCCGGAGACGTACGTTTCTTAAAATTTTGCCATAAGTAGTTTGAAGAAGCGGTCGTAGTTTTTCTAATTTGGTTGAATCCAGCGTAAGCTATCGTTCACAGTTACGGAAGAGTTTATCCAGTTAACTTTCATAAAATTCCAGCGGGGTAATCGAATGGAATTCACCGCGATGATAAGCTGAAGTCAATTTCTATTATCGGCGTGTATTGTCGTCTGCTCTGATAATAAGTCTGCGTTGGTGTCACTTTTCCATCTGGCTGAGCGAAAGAAGCAAGATTAGCATAAGGTATTAGTTGCAGATTCTATTCGACTAGTCTTGATTTTCTTTCGTTTGCGTACATCCCCGCACAGTGTGTTTAGAATCTCCTGTTATCATTGCCGATCTACTTGTAATTCCTATAATTCGATGCGGCCATTTGATACCTGTAGGTTTATAGACGTTGAGTATGTTGCTGTGGGCGAAACTACACTTTAATCCGTTCTTAATTCAGGTGATTATTCTGCGACTATTATTACGAAGACTTATATTGCGCCTACCATTTCCAGCTGCTTAGCTTGCCATCGGATTTGTAAGTTTCTATTGCGTTGACGTTTTATTCCCGCGATATTTTTGTCCGACTGAAGTCTTTTAATTTGAAGTACTCGGATGTCGTTGTTCTTAATTGTCTAGTCTTGAGGAGGATTGTTTCCGACTCTTCTTCCGCTAAACATTTCTTCGTATGTTGACTGCTGTGTTTAGAAAGATCAATAATTTCGACGTCGTAGTGTATTTTTATTCTAGTCTACTCGGCGTTCGATAGACATCACTACTTATTTTTAATATTAAAATATTTAATACAATTTTTTTTAATATAAATAAATAAAATTGTTAACAGAATTAAAGATAAGACATTATTTTGTCGAGCGGTGTAAGCGCGCCGTGAACCACTTAAATATTAAATCGTTCAGATTTTAAAGTATTCTTTAAACGAAAAATTTCGAATTACAAAACGTACGAAGAATTTATTTCTTCCGACATACGTAATGTATGCATGTGTGTGTGTGTAATATGTATGTAATGTAATGTAATAATATTTTATTGTTATCCAAAGTTCGTTCACCATTTTATTGCCGACGCTTAATCATGAACTTCTTTCTGTATAATGTTATTACCAGCGAGGTTAATTTTTCAGACTATACAAAATCCGCAGAAAAAAAGACCATGTTCCAAACTACATATTACTAGTACTAATACCGTGTGTAACTACTATATGGTATAACCGATGACTATAACACACTTTTGTTCGTTCCTCTTAATGTATAAAAATGGGAATATTATATTACAACGAAGAGGAATATTATTATTTTCCCCCTCGGTTCGCCCGTCCGTAACTATAATAGCCGACTCTACTCGTAAGAGCGAGAAAAGCTGCGAGAAAAAATTAACATGTTATACCACTAGGACGGAGTAGCGAATTGGCGAGGTGTAGCGTAGTTGGTGATTCTTTTAATTTTCTAAACGTCCTCGACAGTATTCGAAAAAATATTGTCGACTTCCATAACAAGAGGAGAAAACGCGTTTGCGCATACATCAGTTAGATAAGACTCGATGAAAAAACGGAGAAATATTTTCGATTTCCCGGACGCCATTTTCAAATTTACGTTTTACCTTTTCATTTTCGTAATACACGAGTTGCTCGAGTTTTTCGTGTTTTTCTCCGTATTTAAATTTGTAAAGGAAATCGCACAGGGCGACAATTAACCAATAGTTTATTGTAGCATTTTTAAATTTTATGTATAAATTTTATATTGTATAATATTGGATTATTTTATAAATACTATTTTTCATTTTGTTAAATTTTGCTAATTATGTATCTAAGTTAACGTTTTTACATTTTATTTTCTATAAACTCTATATATTTATACATATTTTTATATTATATTAAAAAAAAAAAATAAACAATAAAAAAGGAGTTAAAATCGCCAATAAAAATATTTTAAACGAAAAATCACGAAATACTTCAGCTATTTTAAATCATTGTAGAGTGAACGTAAAAAATAAAATATATATATATAAAAACTTGACATGATGTAAAATTTACAAATATTATCGAAATAAAATAAAAAAATAGTATTCCCGAAATAAATCAACGAAACTTTTCACTTTGAAAATTTTTTTGTAAATTGTATATCTAAATTAATTTACGTTTTACATTTTTATAAATCGTATATATTTCGATATTTCAATTTTTACATTCGCTCGATAATAGTTGGAAAAGCTTCGCGATTTTTCGTTTAAACGATTTTTAACTATTTTAACTTCTTTTTTTTTTTTTATTTATTTTTTGAATACATTCCACATCTTAAAGAATGAATGAATAAATAAATAACTACCCGAAGAAGTAAGTTATTATACCAAAAATAATTAATTAAATAAATAAATAACGAGTAATATTACTCGAATAAATCGGAAAGGACGAGAAGTACTTTTACTAGACGATAATCTGACTGAATTCGTGAAAGCAGAAATAATTTCGCGTTTCTGTTTGCCACGTTGCGATCGGTTATTACATTTTCGACTATATTAGTAAGAAGAAGGCGATTAATTTTACCTAATTGCGTTCGTCTGTCCTCGTTTTAAAATTACCTTAACAGGTAAGTAGAATTCCTCATCCAAAAACTTTAAGTTTCAGTCGTAAACCAGCCTGTGACGTCTATTGTGTGGTTCTGTTTATTCGTTTCAGCTAGATGTTTACGTTAGTTATAGGTATTTTAAATTTTTTATTCTATATATATATATGTCTTAAAAATTCGTATAATTACCTACAAATACAATGTGTTTATATTATACTAAAAAAATCCAACTGGACGCTATACACCCTAAGAAATAAAAAAAAATTGCCGAACAATTACTGACGACACGAGCGATCTGATACGATGAAACATTACGAATATACAGAAGGATTAATATATGTGCACATATGTGCGTTGTTGCGTGTGTAATATCCGTTGTGGTCAGCGTCTCTGTACGTTATTTTTGGTACAAAATGGACAATTTCTTTTCCGTGAAAATTAAGAATGATGATGAAAAACTTTTTGCGACGCGAGCTGGAATTGTAAATCAAATGTCAAGTTAAACAACTTTAAAATGACCAAATATATATACTTACGTATACATATATACAAACATGCAACCGTTATATCAAAAACAGAAAACATGCATATATATATGTGTATATATGTATGTTGGTGTTTGTGTGTGCGCATCATATATATATATATATATATTTATGCAAACATACATACATATATATATTTTTATATTATTATTATTAAACATAAACATCATAGTTATAAAGATGAAGTAACCTACTGCATAGCTTATGGTTAGTTGTCATTTATACATACGTTTGGCCACAAATATTGGAAAATATCACAATAGAACTATGCCATTGAAAAGCAATGTATATATTATACGTTAATCTTAGTTAATTATTATGTGATGAACATATTCCTATATCATAACTGTCACAGTTACAACATATATTATTATTAATAATGTTCAATTTGTTTAAATAGTATCCAATAAAACCATCTCCAGTTAATATCTGAGACGTGCAAGTGTTAATGTTAAAATTTTTATCTTTGAACATACCAGCTTAGAAGTTCGCAATTACCTCAATGAGCATTTCTCTGTTTGGATTGGTAGAGGTGGCCGCATCGCTTGGTGCCCAAAGTGCCCAGACCGAACCATGTTAGATTTTTCGATTCGGGACATGTTGAAGGACCGGGTATTTAGGCATCCGATACAAAACGTCGAAGATCTCAAACACTGAAACATCATTAATGAAGACCGCGCGATGCTCGCACGTATTATTAAATTCATCGAAAAGCGTTATTTAAAATATATCGAAATGAACGGTAACCACTTTCAGCACTTATTGTGAAAATTTTTGTGATATAATTAAATAAAAGTCGATTTCGTAAAGTTGATTTTTTTTCATTTTTCAACTTTTGCTCTTCCCATTATATATATATATTTAGCAAAACAAAATAAAATCGAAGTTAATCACTAAAAAATTTTTATTACATAAACACAAATACGAACACGAAGCTTTTCGACTATGAAGTCATTTTCAAGCTACTAAATCACTACTCTCCAATACATCAATATTTTTTATATATATATATATATATATATATATATATATATATATAGTTTATCTTTTTACACATGTTTTTACATATGAAAGGTACTGACGTATCGAATATATGTATACACTTGCACCAAAGTACATACTTAATAATATCTTCGACCAGTCGCCTGCGAGCGAATACAGTAAAGCGTTGTTCTTTAATCGGTTAGTACATCAAGTGATGGATTAATTAATTAAAATTAAAATTAAAATTAAAATTAAAATTAAAATTAAAATTACAAATCATCTGTCGTTTTGTTTCGTCCGGTAATTCGTCTTGTTAATGTTTATCTATTTCACGACCCACCTTCGTTAAAATTACTGCCGGCACTCGTTAATATCTGGCGCGGTGCTTTTTAGGGGAACGATTATTGGCGCTTATTGGCAACCAATACGATATAAGCGTACGACCGTCTGTCGATATCCAATGTACGACTTTCCGATACACTTCCCTTTCCTCTTCCCCACCCACCCTAGTAGGATGTGTTCCCCCAATAGTTCATCGACTTTCAAAGCGTCATTCAGGCGTGCGTTTACACATTCGACGGTAACGATGAACTCCCCAGCCAGCCTGCCAGCCTGTGCCAAACTTTCTACGAAATTTCCGATACGCCGGGATAGGTCTTTTTCTAATTCCCCGCCGATATTAACCAATAAATATCGCCGATTCGATCGGTAGTAGGCAAATTTACGCCCGTTTCCAAAGAACTTTTTTTCGTTTCTTTTCATTCGGTTCGTTGGAACATAACCAATCGAACGAGTAGATTGGCCGGTAGAGTAACAGTGGAAAAGAGATATAGACGTTTTCCGATAAACGTGTGCGGTATTCTGCCCGGTGGAAATACTCCTATACCCTTCGAAAGTTAATAAACTACTACTACTACTAGATAAAGACTATACGAAAGGGTTCGTTCCAATCAATCGGTAGTTCGGAGTCTATACTATCGGTAATAGTAGTAGTAGTAGTAGTCGTAGCGCATGACGAACGTTTCCCCCTTCGTCTTTTCAGGAAAATTCGTTCCCTTTTCGTGAACGCGTTCTCAAATTTTCGAACAACGCGACGACCCGTACTTTTTCCCCATTTTCCCTATTGTTATATTTATTATTACTACTACTACTACTACTACTATGGTAAAACCGGACGACCTACCAGAGGATAAATTTCATTTTTATCGACCTAAACGTATTTCCCAAGACTAACTAACATTCGTACGTGGTTTTTACAAAAATTTCTTCTATTCGAAAATTTTATTTACTACGTACACACTAACGCAGGCGCATGGGGATGGTGATAGTGTTTTACCCGGTTGCCATCGTAATTCGTTCATTTCAGTCCACATCCCTGTTTATCGGATGATAGGTATTTACGATGGTGTATATATATATATATATATATATATATATATATATAAAATTCTAACTCTTTCTCTTTCATCCTACTGCATACATCATCGACAACGCTGGTATCTTTCGTATCGTGTCATCATTCTTCTTCATCTTATATAAATAAAAATATGTATGTACGTTTAATATATATATTTATATATATATATATATATATATATATATATATATATATATATATATATATATATAATATGTGTAGGGTGCCGAACATTTATACTCAACATCCAAACTACGCGTCCCTGTGCAATACGTCAACGACGACAATAACATTATCAACCCTATCGTTCTCGGTACATCTCCACCGTATTTCCCCTATCGGTTTCCCTTCATTTCCCCTATCGGTTTCCCTTCATTTTCCCGATTTCCCTTTAAACCTCTCGTCATCATCGATATCGAGATGTTCGTTTTATCGCCAACCTTTTTCCGAAAAAGCTACACCTATCCCTTCGCCCAATCGCTCCGCCCAATTTCCAATTATCGACGAATGGCAACGATCGAATACGTACCTCTTCCTTTCAATCCCCCCCCAAATAGATGTATCTAATAGTTTATATCTATATCATATATATATATATATATATATATATATATAATATGTATTATTCTAGTACATACATATATACTCATCACTATCATATTATCCGTTAACGGGACCCCCGCTTTCGGAGGGTACACTTTGTTTCCATTTTACTTCCTATACATTATATATATATATATATAGTTTCCCCCATTTTATCGACTTCCCCTCAGCATCCAGAGAAACGAATATTAAGGAACAAATAAAGAAGAAGCTAAAGCGAGCGAAAAAAGCATCGGAAATATAATTTTCTCGGGGAAATTTATATTTCGTCGTTTCCACTGGGAACGACATTAGGGGTTGCGAAGAGAGTGAAATGAAAATATTTTATTTAGAAATCCAAAAAAAGTTGTTTTACCTGCGCTTCTACTTTGGAACAACTTTAATGATATACGCATATATATATATATAATATACTATTCGATTTGAAATAATTAAGTTATATGTATTTACCCCTTATTTAAATTTTTAATTTATATTTGTACATTCGCATTTTTCGTATATTTTATGCCGCGCGTTAGATGTAGTTTACCGTCATAGGGATTCTAACAAATAATAATGAAAATTAATGTATATATGTATATATATATATATATATATATATATATATTTCTTAATGTGCATCTGCATAAATTGACGATAAGAACAAAATTATTATTAAACATGCAGAATAGTCTGCCGATTGGGAATTGTGCTTCCGACTCATTCGTTGTCTTAACATTCGAACCGAATTGTCCGACAGTATTGACCGGTATGTTCACGGTGATTTTTAAAATATTTGCTTTAAAAAAATGTTCGATATTTATCGTCATGCAGTCGCTTTTACCCCAGCTGAAGTTATTATGCCAATGATAGTGATAGTTTAGTGATGAAAATTACTATTATTATTGTTAATATTATTTTCGTAGTAGTAGTTTTAAAATCGACTATCATATATACATTTATATATATATATATATGAATGTATATAGTAGCAAACAGGTAGATTTAAATATTCCTGTAATAACGAAATCGAAGGATTTTCTTTATTTATGACTGTTACGAGTGACGATAACGTGTAACACACGGGCGTATATTTAACAACGATTGTATTTAGAACGTACTGTACAAGTCCGCACAGTCTATATAGATCACACACCGTTGATAGACAGCGTGAATACAACTATTGACGGTTCGTTTAATAAGGAAACATGAAATTGAAATTTCAATCCGTTCGTGTAAGATCGTTGTTTTATTTCTTAGTATATACGCCTGTTGATAAACAGAAATGTCACTACGAGAGTTACCATGTCGCTAATTGAACCAGATAGAGATGAAGATTTAAAAACGAATATATAGTCTTCAATCTACGGTAAATTCTTTACTCCTGATATTTTTTTGTACATCGATCGTAATATTCATTTGTCTCACTTTTCGCTTCTCGTATAAATTTCGACGATGAACACATTCACAGGATGTACATTTACGTATTGCGGGTAAAGAAATTGAGACGAAATAACGAAATTTAAACATTTGCAACATTGGCTGAAGACTGGAATCCTGACTATGAAATTAAAACTAGAATAGAAATAGCGTGAAGTACGCTTCAAAAAATGCAACAATCACTGAGCTACGGGGAAATTACAGTCGAAACAGAATGGGGAGCTACAAAGTACTGTCGATATTATTTTACGAAGCAGACATTCGGACGGTCAAGGCCGCAACGACGAAGAAAACACAAGCCGTTAAAATAGGACTTTATCGCCGGATTCTTAAAATATCTCTGGTATACGTAAGGTATCCATTGAAGCCGTTGTAAAACAAATGAACAAAACTCTCGAAGTGACGTCATTGATAAAAGCACGAAAAACAGTAAACACGTCATACTGTGTTTTGGTTGGCAGATATCAAATAGGAGATGGACCTACTAGAAAATTGCGCACATCTCTAAAACTTTGTGGAACAAAAAAAAGAAAAAATCAGAACTATATCCGTTTGATAAAACGCATCGTGCAGTAATGTTTGCTATTTGGAAAAAATTAAAATGTGTTTTAATTGAAGTCGCTCCAACTATGCCCATTCCTCAGTTCGTCTCTCCGTCAATATCTTTATACAAACTACAACTACCAGTTCAATCAGTTACTCCAAGCTATATATCCCCGTATTTATCGGCTGCTCATTTGACCTCGGAAATTGCATCTAGATTTCAGTCAGCTAGTCTCGTTTAATATTCGGTGGACTGTTTATCGTCTTTCCGAATATACGAATTTTGCTTATACGTATAAGGATGTGTTTTAGAGCAATATACGTTTGCGCTTCGGTGTGTGTGTGTGTGTGTGAATTTATCTGAAGTTTCTGGTTATTCGTTTAAATATTACGGCGCTACTGACTGCACGAAACTATATACCCGTCGAAATTTAACAGAAATATCGTTTGACGGAATTAACCGATGATATTGTATTATTAAAAATTAATTTTTTCACAAATCGATGAAAGTGTTATTATTATTATTATCATCATCATTATTGCTCTCATCGTCATCAACGGTCGATCGATTTAATCGCCTAATATAACACGTCGCCGAATAAGGAAATTTGAAAAATTAATAAATTTCGATCAACATTATTCGGACAACGAAGCGGATGTTCAAATTTTAAGATATCGTCAGATTTACTACACACGCCGATGGAGTTTTTCTATTTCATCTCATCACGAAAGGACGAACAGGTTATCCTGAAAAGGAAGTTGTTGCGGGGAAAAGAGGGAATAACGGTTAAGAATACTTAATAACGACGGCTCAGCCGGAATATATAGGGAAGAGAAATTGAAATCAGTACGAAAATTTTTCTACTAACACGCTCGAAAGTATTTCATACTGGAGACCGACAAACCAGCCCGCCCCGTCAAACGGAGTTTTAGACTAGGGTAGAGGGTAAATATATATATATATATATATACGTGCGTATAGGTAGGAAAAAATCGAACCCACTGATGGCCTAGTTTTGGAAGAATTGTACCGTGTGGTTGTCGAACTAACACAAATACACGGACACTATCGGTTACTTAACGTGCCGATATTTCGACACACAGAGATCTCGGCAAAAAAGAACAATATCCCTAACTTTGGCTTTGCCGCCCCTTGAACGCGCACCACGGCGCAAATACGAATTTTGAGCGTATATGTATACAAAAGTTAACGACATCTACGCCCGAATTTTTAAATCGAAACTTTACGGTGTACTAAATCAAGACATTAATCTGTATGTGTATACATACTACATACATATATATATATATATGTATATATATTCTAAGAGGGTTTTTCATGTTAGTAGTTCCCTACCCTTACTACCCTTAAACGTATCACTGAGTATTATGTTCACCTTGCTACTTTATATATACAAACGATTTTGTAGAAAAAATTCTAAAGACGGCAATGTCTCGTATTTTGTTGAATTTATTTATTTATTTTTTATTAAAACAAGCAAAAACGAACGTACACGTATACGTATTAAGGTTTATATTAATTAATTTATTTATTATTTAATACAAGCATTTCACTTTTGTATTACCGGCCTGCGGGGAAAACACTTCACACTACTAACTTTCTTCATAACAAACTACCCGGAAAAACCATTTATGGAATCCTATTAAAAGAAAATGTCTAACTACCAGTCGTAGTCTTAACAGATGGTTAAATAGAATTTTCTCGCGTTATCCGAAAAATTTATTATCTACCACCTCTAATGTTTGCAATATATTTTGCAAATCTCGCGAGCTTTAAACTGTCACAGCGCATAATTGTACAATTCCAGTTTCTGAACATTTAGAAGTTGTATTGAACCGCTGTAAGTTGAAGAAATCACCGTCGAATCTGCTGTTCACTACTACGTTCCTGAAAACTAGTTTCCTAAATTCAAGCATACGTTTATAGAGCACTCCTGTGCTGCTTATTCGAAACTATTCTAATTCTCTTCTATATCGTAGCGAAACGGGGCCTACGTTATTTTCGTGTAATACGGAAAGCACTCGAAAAAATTTTGGAACGCGTCGTACGAACTATTGTCAATATTTACTCAAAAATCGGTATTTTGTCCAGGACTGAGGGGGTTTACATTAACCAATTTTTCAAATAATATATATATATACATATATATGTGTTTATGTGTGTGTGTTAATCTCGTCAAACTGAAGATTAATAGAGAACTATCCAAACTATAGATAATGGCTTGCAATTCACTTCCACGCTTTCTTTGTTTTTCCTCGTAAGCGAAATTAAACGACCAATTAAATGGACCCTGTTAACTGGAGATCGTTTCTATTGCCGCTAAAAAAATTCTCGTTCGTGGAATTGTATACGTACGTCGTTTGACTGACCGAATTTGTCGCAGTGCGCAACATTCCCTAGTGAACTTAAAAAAAAATAGTACGAACCAATGTGGGGTATAACGAAAATAATTTCCCATCTTCTATTTCAACGGATCTTATAAAATTCCCTACTTCTCATTACAGTTCAACGTACGGGGCTTATTTTTCTGCGTGCGTCTTAAACGATTCCTCAAAGTGAAAGGATAGCTTAAATATATATATAATTCTTCGTTCGTATCTCTTTCCCATTATCAGTAATCGCTGTAACGGTTCATACGTTCATTCCTATTTCTCCATATAATTCAATATTTCATTTTTTACTCTAATTCGAATTTCAAGCTCCTTATTCGATAGTAATTATTAATTAGTACACTTAACGTAATATGTATGTATAAATTATATATATATATATATATATATATATATATATATATATATATATATATATATGTATATATATGTAAATATGCATACAACCAATCTTCAAAGGCGATTATATAATGCTCATTTTGAACGCTGCTACTACTACTACTAGCGTCAAAATGTTGTCCCGTTAGGAAACACGTTTTCGTTCGTTACAAAGGGACAAACGGGCGTGCGTTAATCAAATTTTGGACTTACCTGCTCCATACACATACACACACACACACACTCTGCTCCTCTCGCTCTGTCTGCTTCTTCGTCTTTCCTAATAACTTTTTCTTCTTTTTGTTGTCGTTATTTTATTTCGCGAATTCTTAACGTAGAAACGAGTTATCCTTTGTTATATTTTTCCGGAATAGACAAATTTCGTCAGTCGAATATCCCTAATTACGAGCCTAGGCGAGGTGCTACGGATACTTACGCCATTATTCTGCGTAGTAGTAATGATAATAATAATAATAATTTAAAAATAAAATAAAAAAAGGCTAAACGCTAATGGACGAATGTTCTCTACGCTACATAATACTCTCTATAAGGTTATTAGGCTCGAAGAAGAATTAGCGAAAGCACGTTTGTTCGAGGAGTTAGTTAGTAGACGCGCGAAATTGGAGATCCTCACTTTTTAGTAGCCCGGGGTTTTGCGAAGGAGTGGTGTGGGACGTATCGTGTTATACGTTTCGCATATACAATTACTAATTACTATTCGTAAATACCCCAAAACACGGTCGGTCCGACCTCTGCGGTACTAGTATTACTTCTTTAGCGACCTTTTTATTTAATCCGTAATTACATTTTTAAGGGAAAGTCTTCTCCACCCGTCCTTTTCCTAATACTTCCTCTTAAATAACGCTAGTAGTGATGCGGATTTCTGAATAAAAACCGATAGAAAGTTCATATATACATATTATATGTATGTAATGTATGTATATATACTTAACTTACAGAATCCTGAAAAGAATCGAGATCAGTACGAACACTATAGAGTCCACGACAATCTTTCAGCAACGACAAACAACAGCAAAGCGGTGGACTCTCGATTTTAAATCCGCACCCCAAACTTGACTAATAACTAAAAATATCCAACCGCTCCGGTCTATCTTATTTATATATTGCACGCGAGTATATTTGTCTTTAGTATACCTCTAACTTTCTTTAACTCTAATCCCGAATTTTGTAATTCTTTTAAATCGTTCTACCGCAGTCATTACTATTCTACGCCAACCTCTGAATGGTCGTCGTTTTTACATTCGCATCTCACTACCAGCTTATTAACCGTCCGAAAATAGTCCATCCGTTTTCCCGTAAAAGTAATTAGGCTTTCGGAGAAACTGATATGTAAATTTTATTCAACGAATTTTTTGAAAACAAAACATCCCTCTTCCGAAAAACTCGACCGACCGACCAGTTTTATTGTTTTAAGTTCGGTGGTCTCGTCTCACTTCCGATAGAGGCTAGCTAAAAATTTCTTATACGTACTCTCACCCGATTTCACATATCCTATCCGCTACGGACGATTTAGTCCGTACAACCGGAATCTTTTACCACCACCACCCCCCCCGGTTAAAGTCGAAATAAAAAAATAACCGTTTTTTTTTCCTTTTAATATCTTTTACTATTATTATTACTTTTACTATTATCATTATCGTACACATTATATTATCCTTAGTATCCTCACCACGTATTACGGACAATTAAGTTTCTCTCGAAACGTACACATTAAGACACAAGTGTGCTCCTCCGTAATTAAAAGTAATGATAATTTATTACGTCATAAATAAAATTCTAGGAAATACATAACGGACGGGTTGTTGTTGTTTAGTTGTACGAAGATCTGTTATTATTCTCCAGGAAAAGGAAAAATTTCCAGAATAAAGATGGATTAGCGAAAGCAGCCAGTAGTCGGTGCAAATTTTCAGGATTTGAAATTCGATTTATTTTCGTCGTACAAATTCCGGCATTTAATAAAATTCCGACTGGAAAAGTAAAAACGTAAAATTAAGTCTGATATTTTTGGAAATCGTCAGATTTATCTGCTTCAATCACTTACCAGTCTTTCATTGTAAGTCCACTCTATTCTACTATCTGATATTATTTTCCGCTGTCAGGAGAGGTTAGGTTATTCTTTTCTTATAGCGTCACTATATTATATGTACGCGGTAATTAAATAAAATAATCAATAATTAATAGAATAAATTATAATAAAACAATAAAAAAATTATAAATAGAATTTTAAATTTTTCAACCAACTTATAGAACTTAGTTCTCTAAGCTGTGCAATTCCTTCATTTCGAGTCCCGGGCGATAGTATACTAAATACTCTTCCACAATGTGCTGAGCGGTTTGATGCGTTTTTCCGCATTCACAGTCGGAAGAGAAGCTGCCCATCCAATATTCGCACCTGCCATGTACAGTTCTAAATCTGTTTAAATTTCGCCAGTTCCGTCATTGTAGATCCATTCCAGGTGACTCTTTTGTTGGATTTTCCACCAAATTTCCTTTATCAATTTTGTGTTTAACTGCGTCCCAGTGATTCTGCCGTTTTCTCTAAATGTAGGTGATAAGTTTTCAACCTTGGTCTCCGCCGCATTTTTGAAATTATCCCAGTTAGCTTTTCTAAAGTTCCATCTTATGTTCGGAATGGAGGTCACATACGAAATAATATCTTAAGTATATATAATCGGCCTATGCTGACTATGTGGAAAGTCATTTAATACTGTCAGTATACCGTAATGTCCTCTTTCGCTTCAGGAGTAAATTCCTTTTGCCACCTGGCTGATTTGAAAGAAGCTTTAACCTTTGGCTTATATACCAATTCCAAATCGTTTACTTCGATCCAGTCTGCCAATATTCTACCATTTTCATCATCACCGCTATCTATTCATCGAAACCGAGACACCGTAAAGGAACGGAGTTCTGCATACGAATAGGAAATATTCCGGAAACAGCCATCGGCGAAACCTCACAAGGTTGTACGTTTTTCTTTCTTGTATCTATTATTTTATGATTTTTATTAAATTTTATTATATGTCGTCCATTCTATGTATAAATAATATCCATGTGTTTGTGATTGATTCGTGTTGCTTTGTAATCTCATATAAGTATCTGTTTAATATTCTTAATCTTTGTAATGTGCAATGATACTAATTAAAATATACCGCAATTTTATTAAAATATTCCAGTTATTGAATTGTAGTGTCACCGGCTGCTGGTTCAACAAGCAGAGTTTCAGGTTAGGCACGAAATTAAGTCTCGCTAAGTTAATCTCTTTAGAATTTCCGATATATATATATATAAAAACAAAAAAAAAGAAAAGTGAGAATAAATAAAATAAAATAAATCATTAGCAATTTAATCTGTGCACTATAAGGCACTGGCGACCGCGACCATATAGTTTGGATTTTTTTTATTATTGATCTTATTACGTTCTTGTGGGAGCCCCATTGATAGTCGGGTCTACCTAACGAGAGAAAGCGTAATAAGAGGCACGTTACTGATAACCAATAAATTGGCGATCGACGACGAGATACCCATACACAATAATATATATATATATGTTGAGTTATTTGCTTGGACAGATTTTGTTTTAGGTAATTAGTTTACCTTCACTCTTACGACAGATTTACATCCGACTTTAATGCCCTAGTTGAAAAATAATAAATAAACGAATGAAATAAAACGAGTTTTATCATCTATAAAATTACGATGATGATGATGATGATAATAATGATGATAAATATAAAAAGTAGGAGCTTATTGTGTAAAAGAAAAATGTAGTATATAATCCGGCTGAGAACCTGATAAAAATAGAAGTTAAAAACGAACAACAAAAGAATTATATCGTCTATTTTATTGGACGGTAAAAGGTCGAACGACTGTTATAAAGTCGAAATATTTGGCCGGTTTTTATGCAACGAACAAAATAGTCTCTCTCTACCGAAATCCTCGTGATTTATAGTCCCTAGGGTGATGGAACTAATAAAATATCAGTAACTTATATAGCAACGTCCAACTTCTATCTTTATATCTTCCTGTCCGAACGTCCTAGTAATAATAATAATTAATAATAATAATAATAATAATAATAATTAATAATAATAATAATAATAATAATAAAATACGCCGGAAGGATCGACATCGCCACTAATAGAAATAAACTTTCTATTGACATTAAAAGTCGAAAGTTCTCGAACTTTTAAGAGACGAAAATCGCCAAAAGACGAGCGGTGAACGATGCAGAATTACTATCGCGTTTTGATTTAGGACCGTGAACCACGTAATCCTGCAATAATAATAGTATTTATTTATTTTTTTTTAATTTTCAAATTCTTTTTAAAGTTTCTGTTTGATTAAAATTTAATTAGTTAAATAAAATAAAAGGTCTATGCGCGATAATACGGTACAGTTGTGTTGTTCACTCGCGACATAAACACATCACACACCATACTTACTTGCAATATAGGTTGAGCACCTTAAATACGATATAATCAGTCGAACGGAAACATGTGTAAACTATGAAGAAGGTTTATTAAGAACGCAAGTCCATAAATTTTATCTATTTGAATAAAAACTAATTCAACAACGTATTACAACCGGATTCAATAATTATAATAGCAATTAATGCTTCCCCTTCTTTCGGTTCATCGACTCGATCTGAGCAGTATCGCGAGCTTTCAGATAATTCTGAGCAATTTCCCTCTAACCGCGACCAATCTTATCGGCCGATGTAGTGGCATTAAGACCGTTTTCTTTTTTTTTTTATTTAGTCGATATATCTTAACGGTGCTCTTCTACGTTTTTCGCTACCTTCTATGTTGCCTTGTATAATCCGCTTTTCAAGAGCGTCACTCCTGCTTCACAACAGAAAAACCGACTTGAAAGAACAAACTTACTTGTTAGTCCATCTAAATGTCGGATAACATGTGCAGCGAGAAAATTAACAGAGCAACTCCAAAGTTTCAAACTCAACTCCCGATGAAACAAACAACCACAGCAATAGCTATCCGAAATACATACAAGATCTCATAGCGCCGGAAAGGAGAACGCAAATTCAGTGGCAACGAAACAGGTACCCTGAAAGCAAACACAACTTAAATGTCCTAACTAAAAGAGTAAGGAATGCGCTTCTTGATTTGAAAAATGAAGAATTCAGTAACCTATATTTCTAACTTGACGCCCACATCTGAAACTGGGTACAACTAAAAAAAAATTAATAGACTAGTAAGATGTAGTCAACCGCCGAAACAGGATAACGGTCAGTTAGAAGTGCTAAACCAAAGGCAAACAAACTAGCAATATACCTAACTGATGTATTTAACATTTCTAACGCTACAACCAATGTGAATCCCAGCGTAGACAGGATGTAACAAAAATTAAAATGTTCTCTCCTCAACAACTGTGCAAGCTCATAAAATTACCGAACAATAGAAAATCCACAATCTTCGACCTGGTAACACCGAGAATGTTGAAAGTAAGTGTAATGCTACTAACATATATATATATATATATATATATATATATATATATATATATATATATATATATATAACATATACAATGCCATTGTCAGAACAACACATTTGCCAATTCAATGGAAGTTCTCAGAAGTAATTACGATACTGAAGCCTGGAAAGGATGGCAATAAGCCTATATCCTATAGACCTATCTCGCTACTCTCAACCATTGATGAAATTAATGCTAAATCGATTAAATAAAATTGTTGAAGAAGAAAAAAGTGATTATCAACTAGAAGCTCACATTCTACCGAACAGCAAATATATAGAATTGTGGAAACATTTGAAAAAGGAATTGAGAATAAAAAATACAAGGAAGAAATTTTTATCGATATCTCTAAAGCCTTTGACAAAATACGGAATGAAGTTTATATAAAATTAAAAAGATTTTCCCCGAAAAATATCATCAATTACTGCAATTCTATCTAACAGACAGACTATTTCAAGTAAAATATGACGATGATTACTCGGAAATACACCCTATATATAGTATGATGTGCCGCAGGGTATTGGGGCGACTTTTATAATCTATCTATACCGTTGACTTACCAACTGATGAACATATACAAGTAGCAACATTTGCAGATGACAAGACTGTGTCATATAGTAAGATCTAGAAAAATTGATTGCCATTTATTTTTTCATTTCTTTCGACAAACTGTCTTATCCTTGCAAATTGTTTCGTACATGATCTACCCGGTCGACATCGCGCCAGCTCTGCTGATGGGTGAGTATATTCACTTCGTCGCTAAAATCCGATTAAAAATTATTCGTTCGAAAATTTTATAAGGAACGGATAATAAAGATATCGGCCCATATCGTTTACTTAAGTGTTTTTTTTTGTTAGCGATTATTTCGGTTTATCGAAATTCTTTCTGTAAAAAAAAACCACACGTAATATCTAGCTAAAAAGTGGAAAAGAATTACTCGAATCAGAGAGCGGACAAAACTGGCGAATGCCAGTTAAACGAATATCAAACCTTAAGCGGACCGGGACGAATATGCAGCATTGTCAGTTGGACAAAACATATTTCTCATTGTCGCCAATTAAATTCAAAAATGAAAACAGTCGTACCAACAATAGGGCGGGTGGATAAAATTGTGTAAATCGCAGAGATTAATTTGATCCGAATCATAAGAAATTCCGAGATCAAATCTACATCTATCAGCGCTTAGATATATATATATATATATATATATATATATATATATATATATATATATATATATATATAATCATCAACAATCATCCCCATGGATACGTGATCAGTACTTAGTCGCCAGTAATTTCGTAATTTCACGTTATTTTTTCAATACTACACGAATAATATCCGTGCATCTTGTAGGTAATACACGTCCATGGGATTCTATTTGTTTATGTAAATGACGTCTTCTATTGTTTCCTGTTTCCGTACTATGTGCTCAAATTATCCTCATTGCGACAATCATTGACAGTCTTTGGGTGTCACGCCAAATAACGCCGATATGCGTTTACGTCTTTTCAGAATTCTGAGGTCGTAATTTATCGGGGGTAAGTTATTCATTGTAGTCGAGGGAGACGAAAAATTCTCGAACATAAAGTAATTCCAAAATCATTTTTTTATTTTATTTTCCTTTTATCATTTACAATCTATAGTGCAATAAATAAACGTGATGAAGGAACAGGAGTTGACGACAACTCAAGACATATCTAGGAGGAATTCGAGGGAAAGGAGAGGAAGAAGCTTTAAAATTATCTCTTGGTCAGTACTCTCTTCAGCCGACGAAGCGAGTGGCATATCACGATTTTTCAGTTGTGGAATAGCTGGATTAGTGTGGCATTTTGTAAAATTCGAATACGGACTCAGATATTCTGGAAGACATTAATTATTGGTAGATTTTTTCCGAATGATTACTGAATTGCCTTTACCATCGGTAGATCGTAATTTTGTATTTAGCTAGAACCGACGAGAAGTCCGATCATTATTTAATCTTTAATAGCGGTTGCCGAAATTAACTTTAAGAACTAATTATCCACGCCTTCACCCGCCGCACGTGTTCCTATTTCCCATCTATATACACATTATAAATATATATATATATATATATATATATATATATATATATATATATATAAACATATATCCATAAACGGCGATCTGGTAGGTTTTGAAAATTTATAAATCTTCCCCTTCGGATAGCTATTACGGATGAAAGGTTTACAATAAAATAAGCGGTACCTCGGTCCACGGTCAACTAATGAACAGGGCAAACGCGAGTAATTAGCGACAACCGGTGCATTATCCTGAGAACGAACCGAAAGGGCAATATCCGTCTTTATATTTACGCATATATAAATTATATATATATACATATATATATATATATATATATATATATATATATATATATATATATATATATATATATATATAATTTATATATGCGTACACATTCGTACAAAGTTGATATCGAATGGGTCATCGGCTGTTAGAAACCCCATCAGTCCAATAAAGACTCGGCCATTATTGTTGTCGTCATAAAGAAGGAAAATATCTCGGTTAGGTCGTATAAGATGAAGAAAAGCAGAACAACAAGAAGAACCTTTTCGAATTAGCAACGAACGCTACACGTACGACGTTCAAATTTCATAGAAGTAGTAAAATTTGTAACAATATAAAGGCTAGTCGAAGGGTATAGGTGGTATATGACCGTTAAAGGCGATTAATAGCCTTTAGGACTTTGGTTTTCGTTTAATATGGGCGACTGGGTAATTAACTGAAAACTACGTACGTAACAAACGAGGCGTTCCTATCGAACTAACAGAAAAAGGAGTAACTTTTCGTCTCGTTCCAACTATCGTCCGAAGACGAATATTAGAAAGAAACGAAAGCATTAAAAGATGAGTATTGCGAAATGCAATAGCAAAGAGCAAAGAGCAAAGCACGGCGGGATAAGAAGTGAAGCGGAACGGCTACCAGCGGCCAGTTCTGAATTAAAAGTAAGATACTGTATATATATATATATATATATATATATATATATATATATATATATATATATATACTGTTTTGGGCAAAATTAGACAACCCTCTATATTGTACCTAAACATTAAATTTTATATACATATATATATATATGTATGTGTAATAGTAAAAGAAATGCCATCGTAAGGATAGCACGGCTATATTATGCGAGAAGAGAATATATATAACATAGTATGATGTCCGGAACAGTGAATTAAGTTTTCCCACTAACCGGGAAACGACTCACAGCCGATGTCCGGTATAAAGAAATCAAACTACTACCGAACTGCTAACCTATGAAGCGTGAATCGCTTGTTTTAACATTATTATTATTATTATTATTATCGTTAACGCCCTCGACTTAAGTTCGGATCAACGGTCAAAGTTGAACGATAAAGAAAGCGTGGAGGTCAATCGTAGGCGGAAGACCCTTTTCATTATTAAGACTCAACTGGTACCCGGACGGTGTAACACTGCGACCATGGTCAAAGCATCTTCGTCTGTTTTATTTGTAATAGGATAATTTTATTATTATCATCGTTACTATTATATACTATAGTTTCTAATTAATTAAGAAGTAATTAGAAATAAAAAAATAGGTTGGGATCATCTTGTTTTTTATGTTTGTTTTTTTTAGTTTATCGAAAAATTTCTTTCGGGCGATATCTAAGAATCGTGGTAAAAAAGGACAAAATCGAAATATACTAATTAAATGACACAACGTTAATTAAATGCCGATCGATTGTAATAAATTTAAATAAATTAAAACTAAATTTCGAACGGCGAGTACGTATTACACGGTAATTCCGCAAAATATCTAATCCGTTCAGCCATTATTTCCCTTCGATATGGGGCTGAGCTCTGATTGAACGTAGTTCAGTTTTAGCGTTGTGTGATATCCTCCAATATCGATTACCGTAGAATTGATAAAAATTCACGTAAACCTCGAATTACTAAACTAAACCAATTATCAGCTTGCCTGTCCGCTAGTTCGCTAGCATTCCGCATGATTACGCGGATCGCTATTTTTGTTTATATTTTCGCCTTCGGATTGGAATTACGAGATGATCCATTTTGCTGGTTACGATATCCTTCAATTTTCCTTAATCTACTTAGTTACCTGTAATCACATTCGTAAGATATTGCGATGCTTTTGTCGTATTATCGGGCTAATCTGTTTCGACCGTGTTTATCGGTCGATTATCCAGCCGGAATCGGCGGAGATTTTAATTTAATATTTCCACTTTCAACGTTTGCACAACTAGTACTACGTTCAATCTATCTAAAACCTTATTAAACTGCGTCTCAACAACTCTAATGCTATTTTCGTTTCCTTCTGTTGATTGCCAGCACATGTTGAGGTCGCCGGATAATAATCGCAAACGATCGAGCAGCGAAGGATACCGCACTTAAATATCCATGTATTCGATCATCGACGTGAAAAGAATAATTAATCGCGTCGTCCGCGATATCGACTGTTTCTTCCACGTTGCGCAGTTTTGCATCTCAATTTGCCATACCATTCGTAACTTCATCGCTATTCTCCATCACGGAGGTTAGCGATCAACATGACGATGTCTTTCCTTGACTTGACATAAACATTTCAACAGTCGGACGATGTGGAACCAACGATGAAAATCCTTTGACCACGAGTTTTGAGAACGGCCTCTTAATGCCTAACGGCTTTCCTTCCATAATGAGATTGAGAATTTCGTATTTATGCCCTCTCATGATGTGGCCCGAATATCGTATTTTCCTTTCTTGAATCAAATTTAATAATTCCGGACGCTTCAATTTCATTCTATTGAGAACTTTTCGTTAGTAATTTTTAATATCCGCGAAATTTTTGGCATGCGTCGGTACGAATATAATTCAAAGATTTTTTTATCATTTTTTCCAAGGTAGCATCGAACACCTAACTCTCACTTCGGTGAAGAAAGATTGAGAAGACGTAGCGCATTTTATCTAATACGTAATCCGAGACTTAATTCTCTTGCGGATGTGCAGGTTTTTCATTTTAACGAACATTGTTCTTGACTGCTCTATACGCGATCTGATTTCTTTTTTTTAGAGTTGCCACTATCATCAAGCAGGGTACCGACATGTTTAATAGTTTCGACTTGGTCAAGTTCTATCTATTTTTATCTTACATTTTACCGATTTCCTGGAGAACACAATTACTTTTTAAACGGTTGATATTTAATCCGTAATCTTTACTATGTTTTACAAGTTTATTCATCGTTCCTAGAACACTCATTAACCACTTTGTGCCGTCTCACCTTTACAGACTCGGTTCGGTATCCGGTTGAACGTACCATCATTTTTCAAATAGCCGATAAAACACAGACTCGAATCAGACCCTATTTTGTTCCTCACCTCTCGTTTCCTCGCGCTCTGCTCTAGATACCCAATTAATGTCTACGAGTCCATATCTTACAGTCTACGTTCTCTTCTATCTGATATTAATATGATGATATGGACAAAACGGAGTGGTCCACGGTGCATATCTTTTAATTCTTTTTCTATAAGTACGACTGTACTGATTTTAATTTGTATGTAACGTAATGTTGTTTGTTCTTAAGGCTGTTGACTAAGAAATGGAAAGTATCTTCATTTTTTGCAAATAACGATATAGTATCCTCATTATTTACCGCGTTAACGTTATGTGTTTTACCAAATGTGGAATTTATTTCTTAATGAAGTCATTAATGTCGTTTACTTTGATTTTGGAGTGCTGGCTTAGTTTCCTCCATGTTGTTCCTGTTCTTGTACGCGGCTCCCAGTAATATTGACTATTATTTTAAATGTTGGTAACGCATTTCATTAATTAATTAGTACGTTGAGAAGATAACTCGACTGCCATTGTAATTGATTTTCAAAAATAATTTATAAGTCACTACGAAGATTTGCGAAATAATAATTAAACTCGCATTCCATCGGAATTAACATAATATTCTCGGGGCGTTAATTTTCAAAATTAGCGACAATTTCGAAAAGCTACCGAAGTGTAATGAGGACGGATTTATTATTTTCCTAAAATTAATTAGAATAACATAATTTAAAAATAACTGAAAAATAACATCGATGTCTGCAATTTAAAAATACCCAATTACACGTACTATGTATACATCTATGTATATGTGCGTATTTATGCAAATCCTTTTTTGTCAGCGACGTTCGAAAGTGGAACGTGCCTAACAATCGAATAACGATGTTTAAAAAGAAATATCATCTCTTCGTACACGCACACACACACACAACGACGAATACTAAGAATATCCGTCATAATGAGCTCCAGTAAGCCTGCTGGCCAAAAGCTCATTAACTTTTTCTGCAATTGTTTTTTTCTCTCTTGCTTTCATTGAAGAACTCTTCATACTAGCCGAGTACTGACACCGTATTCTTATCCAGTTTTAATTGTCTATCGCCTTTGTAAATACGCTAACCTCCGGCCGTCAACGTATTCTTCTACCGAGGACGACGGTACTTAATTTCGGTGTTAGTACGCGAGGCTTAGTAGATTCGAGGAATAGATCAACTTGTAACCTCATCTTGCGGATAGGACTCCAGAGATTTGCGAACAAGTTTTGATAACGCTGCTACGTATTTCCCGAAATTATACGTACACACACACATATACATGTATGCCACGAACATGTCAAATTTCGCTCCTTTCAGGTAGTAATGTGGATAAACGCGGTCTTAATATTTTTAACTCGGTTGAATAAAGAAGTCTCATCTGTTTCGTATTTAGACAATTATTTATATATATACACACACATACGCATGTACGGGGTCGCGTGTATATATACGTATATTATGCTATTTATTTGTTATACCGTCCGCCTGTATTACTTTGTCCCTTAATAATTAGTTATATTATCTAAATATACGTGTATCGTAGTTAATCTGCGACCGATCAGCTCTATTTGGAGATCGCCCTGCTTGTCTTACGTCAAAAAGGGCCCAGAGAAAGGTGATCTGAAAAAACTATTCGCCTTCGTTCAAAAACTTGTTCGATATACAGCAATCGGAAGGATTCTATATCACGCGTTCGCCGAATTACTAAAGATATGTACCTACTGAGATCCAGAGCTCTAATCGGAACGGGGCGCGTCCACGGGTGGTGAATAATGGAACGACTAGTAGATATACTGGCCAGCTGCGAAAAACCAATAAGCAGTCGCGAACCAAGAGCTGCTACTGGCGGAAAGTCTCTAGCACACGATTCCAGTAGCGACAGGGTAAGGAGACACGAGGATGCGGAAGGACAGCTTAAGGACCTGTCTACTAAAAGTCTGCAAAATTCTACGACTGTATCTCCCTGAACGGCTTTAGGTCGCCGTAAAAACCTTAAGTCGTTACTTCCTCAGTAACAACCCGCTGCCTTACGGCCAGAGTTTGGCTAATGAAGAGTACCCTGACAGAAAACAAATTCTATTATCTTGTGGAAAGGGTTTTTACCCAAAGGCTAACAGAAAATCCATTGAAGCCAACAGAACACCACTGTTCAGGTTCCGGGCAAACATGGTACGTCGAGATAACTATAAATATGCTGCACCCGTGGGATATGCTCGAAAAGAAGTATCAGGCAAATGCAACTTGACTCGAGTTCCCCCATATCCTCGATGGTATGGAACTCTGCAGTTGGGAAGAAACGTATAGCGAAACCTAGATCACTTCCTTGTAAAGCCTCTGAAAAAAATCATAACAAGATAACAAAAATAAGAACTTAGAATGTTCGTAATTTATATCAAAGTGTTAAATCACATAACGTTATTGAGGAGATGAAAAGGCTAGACATGCCATACTCGATGTTAGCGAAGTAAGATGGCCTAACTCTGGAAAATGCGTAATAAATGACTATCATTTTTACTATGTTGGGAATGATGATACGAGTCACTACAACTAGGTTGGTTTTATAGTTCATAAATAATTATGTAAATAAATTTGTGCCTGTATCGGATAGAGTCGGTTTTTTACAGCTTAATACCAAACCTATCCTCATCAATCTGATACAGGTATACGCACCAACATCTGTTGCATCTGAAGTCGAAATTGAACAGTATTATTACGAAATCAAGACAGCCTTGTCGTTCACTAAGTCAAACTATATTAACATAATAATGGATGATCTCAATGTCAAAGTAAGAAAGGAAAGACGAGCTGACGTAAGAGGAGATTACGGTCTAGGCGAAAGTAATGTACGCGGTGACCACCGCGTAGTGTAATGGTGCCAAGAAGACAATTTTAAAATAATGAATACATTTTTTAAATCACTGCCAAGGCGTCTGTATATCTGGACATCCTATGACAATAGTATCAGAAATCAGATTGACTATTCCTTGATAAATATACGATTCCGTAATGTAATAAAAAGTGTAAAAACATATTTGCCGATATTAACTGTGACCGTAATCTTTTGATGGCAAGAATAAATATAAAACTGAAGAAAATTAAAAAACATGCAGCTTTTAGACAAATTGGAATGGAAGGGTTGCGACAGGAAATTCTAAATGAGGTCGTGTATAAACGAAATATTTAACAATACTAAAAGAACAGACGGAAAAAATTGTTTCTAAAAATCGTGCATCAAAGAATATACCGTGTAAATATGAACGGAATATCGGAAATGCACAATTTAGTTTCAGAAATGGATTTGGTACCAGAGAAGCTTGAAAAATACAAAACACACGTCAATACTCACTCTCGGAACATCGGATTGTGTAATTACGAAGCAATCGAGAATGTATACTTACCAGATGGCACATTACGGAGAACGGACTGCTGGCAGATCATAACTATGTAAATTAACGGGGGTTTTTTTCGTGATAAGGTAAAATCGATAAATAATATAGTAAATTCCTTATAAACAAACACGAACAAATTGACTTTCTAGTAAAAATTAAAAAAATATATACATTCGAATAACACGATAAATGAGGATTTATACATAACATTGAAGAATTCTTTATCTACATCCATAAAACTGTTTCTAATTTCTCGCGAAGAAACCCGTGGCACGAAAAATGATTAAATACACGGAGATTGGCGAACTGAATACCAAAATGACACCTCAGAACTACTTAAATCGAAAAGAAAGACAAACGAAGTTACTTTAAGTACACCGAATTTAAGGACATCAATGAAAAAGTAAAAACTAAAAGATTCATGCAATACGATATAAATAAATGACGGTCGGATAAATGCGAAGAATTAAATCATTATAACGATGTAAAGGATTATAAGATATTGTAAAAAACTTTGTATTAATATTGCCAAGAACGGGGATTGTTACAGCGCGACGAAAATGTTAACGCTAGATGGAGATGAACTCGATCGTAATAATTATCGTGAGACACAAGTGCATTAAGATTTTAAATGATCGAATTTAATCGCGGTATAATACTTGAAAAGGAAGGGAAACTAACTGCAGGTTTTTTTTATAATTACTATAGGACAAGATTCGAGAAAAATCTCTAGAACAAAATCAAGACATACATCTAGAATTTGTAGATATAACAAAAGCGTTCGATTCCGTCAATAGGAAATGTGTTACGTATAATTTTAAGAGAAAAAAAAAAGTTGTAAGTATTAATTTAAATTTAATTACGTCCTCGAATGTATATCTAAATATTTCATCCGGAAAGCAGAGTCCCCTTAAAAGTAGTACATTCACGTTCGACACTTTTAATTATCGATATTCGATTATATCTATTTATTCACAGCGCCGAATAACGAATAAATAATCAATAAATAACGAATATCACGAATAACTTAAATAACCGATAAATTAACGAATATAACCGATAAAATATTTTATTCGGAAAGCAGAGTCCCTAAATTGTAGCGCGTTCACGTCACGTCCATTACGGTAGACACCTTTAATTATCGATATTTGATTATATTCATTTATTCACGGCCAAATAAGAAATAAATAACGAATGAATAACGAATAACTAACGAATAAATAATGAATAAATAAATAACGAATATAACGAATAAATAACGAATAAATAAGGTATCGATAACGAATAAATAACGAGTAAATAACGAGTAAATAATGAATAAATAACTAACGATAAATAACGAAGCTAAAAGGTGGTATGGCCACATACTACGAGCTCAGGACGCTGAAAGTAGCTCACTGATATCGGTAGCCCGTACGTTTCAAGTTCCTGGTAAAAGGCCGGTAGGAAGACCAAAGGCAAAAATAGCACGATGTTATAGAACTAGCAAACAACCGAATTGGACCGAAATGATCTATTTGTATGGCAGTTCCCGCACCAATAATGGGAAATTTTCGCTGAAGAAGAAGAAGAAATAGTGAATAACAAATAAATAACTAATGATGAATAATGAATTAATGACCAATAAATAACGAATGAATAACGAATAAATAACGAATAAATAACAAATAAATAACGAATAAGTAACGAATAAGTAACGAATAACTAACGAATAAATAACGAATAAATGTGTCATGAAATGTGCATGTTTGAATGTGATTTTAGTTCATTTTGGTTTTTTTACTTTTTTTTTTTCCGTTCCGTAATAGTATGTTTATTTTTATTAATTATAAGAAATTTATATATTACGAAAACTTAATACGTTATCGCGAAACGATTCAAAGTTATACTAAAAATTATAATATTATTTAGAGCGGTATCGCATCGCGTTATAATAACCGATTATTAATATTTCCCTTAAATTCGAATAATAAACAGACTCGATAATAATCGTTTCGTTTTTAATTTTTTATTTATAACGAACAATTTATTACCGGTCATCGGGAACCAGACGAGTTTACAGAATATACAGCAGTCAGTCGGTCTAACCTGTCACTCGGTACTATCAATAACAGCCGTCTCTTCCTAAATTTCCCTGGTTGTATTTTTTTGTTTTTTTTTAAGTATTAAACTTAAAAACATTTTACCTATCAGTAGATCGCAATATAAACTCCTTACCGCCATCTTCATACTGGACGCGCAATTTGCAATCCTGAACATGTGTTCTTCGAATATTAATAGTACGTTCCGAACTACTATAGTCCTTTCTTCATCATTGCGAGAGTTTACATTAGTTTCAAAAAAAAAAAAAAATCCAAGACGTTTTGGCATTAAAAAGAAAACTGTGTTTTAGCGAAGATGTGTAATTGTAGAGGGTTTTAGATTGTATCAGAAAATTAGTAAATAGCGAATATAACGAATTTAATAAGTTATAAGAAATAGGAAACACGAATTTATGATAATTGTTTTTCAAAATATATTTGTACACGTGTTTTTTAGTATGAAAAGAAAGTTTTTGCCGGATAGTATAAACTTTTTAATTTACCTTTCGATACAGAATGAATGGTGTAATTGTTCGTCAAATTTTTTTACAATGAAAACTACCGATTGCAGTGTTGAAACCGTTAAATATAATTTAGTCAGTTTTCGTTAGATAAAGAAATTCGAAAAAAAAAAAAAAATAAAATCAGACAGATCGAATGATTTACTATGAGAAAAGTATATCTTAGGACGCTCTAGTGATTTATTTCGTTTCGCTAGTATCGATAATGTAAAACGTACAAATATAAATAAATAATAACGATAAAAATACTTTATTATAAAGGGCTGCTGTTCGGAAGGAAAGATCGAGAACGCCTTTGATTTGATTTGATTTTTTTATAGCTTATCTTCTAGTTTTCCAAAAAGGTCCAGTTGTAGGATGTTTAAAAGATTGCCGTTAAACATATACACTAGGCGACGAAGCATGTGGTGTCTAGTAGAATATCATTAGCATAGGTTCTACTATTATTATTTATGATGATTATTTATGATGATGATTATTATTATTATTACTTCTGTTCTAATATTAGCGTTAATATGAATACTTTTCGTCGGTGAGAGCGAGTCGTCAATAATTTGCATTATATTGGCAGAGTAGGAAAAGTAACAAAGGGTCCATCACATCCCAGATGTGCGCATCCTACCTACGGCTTTTCTGAAGTATGCTTACCAAAACAAGCATCCCAGTTTAAACCTTTCGAATAAAAGCCCCGTAATTTAAATATATATGTATATATCATACGTGTATATTTATATATCGGTCTAAGAAGTAACAAGAGCCTCGTGTTTCACCCTGTATTTATTATATAAAGGAATATATATATATATATATATATATATAGCTTGTATACGTATTTCCAAGCTAAATATTACATTTGCATATTAACAGGAAACCTTTCGGAGACCGGATGGATACGTGTTCGGTTATTAAAAGGAAGACGTTCGATTTTTACTATCCTCATATTTACACCGTCGAACTCTCGTAACAAGATGGAAATCCTCGGTAAACGAATCGTAAAGATAAATGCAACCTAACACACGCGTGAGACGATGGGACGACGCTTTTAAAGTATCCGATTTTAAGCGTAATAACATCGAAGTTGAAGAGATACTGACACGATCGGATAAAGTTTTTTTTATACTGGCAATTAAAAGCGATACTCTATATAGAGAGCGTTACGCGGAGGAAGCAAATATATTTGCGTTGTTGTTATTATTAACGAATTTATTCAGAAGATTATTTTTTATTAACCGGACCGGGCGAGCCTTATAGAATTACTTTTAAAAGATACGGTTATTTTTAATTTTGTATTAGTCGTTTAAAATTTAAAAATACCGTTATTTTTACTTTAGGAACGGTTACGTTAAATTTGGGAATCAATTTTTATCGCGGGAACGTTCTTTTTAATTCGGGAATCGTTACGTTTAATTTCGGAACCGTTATTTTTAATTTCAGTTACGTTATTTTTAATTTCGGAATCATTATGCTCAGTTTCGGAATCATTATCTTTAATTTCGGAATCGTTATATTTAATTTAAGCCAGCGACGCACCCCCACGGGATGCTATCGGGCTTAAGGCCCCCAGAGGGCTTAGAACAGTATAAAATACATACCAAGAAGGAACTTGTAAACTCCAAACAATTTCGCAACTAAAATGATATTTGAAACGGAAGGGAATATTTGAAAGAGCTATCGATAGTAAAACCTCGTCTTGAAGAGTGCGCAAAACAGCTTTCAAAAAGTACTGTTAGAAAATATTCGTTACATTCTATCCGCTAATGACATTGAAAATCCAGCTGAGTCTGTAACACAAAGAAAAAAATGTCTTTCGGGTTGGGCCGTTCAGCATTCGAATCTGACCCAATGACCAGTGCGGTTTTTTTTCTTGTTGTTATTACTTGTTTCGTTGTTGTTCGTGTTCTATATTTTGCCTGTCGACTCTTGTTACGCGTTCCGCTGTGTATATTTTATTCATTTTTATTACGAATTTTTTATTTTTTTGAGCGGGGTGAAGTAGAGGGGATGTTTGAACCCACCCGACATATCAATCCTGGATGCGTCGCTGATTTAAGGAGAGTTATTTTTAATTCGCGAATCGTTACGTTTAATTTTAGAATTGTTACGCTTAATTTCGGAATGGTTATGTTCACGTATATAAAATTATCTACAGTTCGCGTAGGAATTGGATCATAAACAACTGTATAAAATTTATAATTTTTTTTTTTTCATAATTTTATAACGTATGACTAAAAAAGAGTCGAATGGATTTCGAGTCGTAGAACCGATAAATTTATACAGGAATGTTTCAATGCTGATTTTATAGACACACAAATAAGTTAACTGCAGTCGATTAAACGTGTAATATTATTCCTGTTTAATTCTTTTCTTATTGTTATTATTATTATTATTATTATTATTATTATCATTAATATTATTATTAATATTATTATTAATAATATTATCATTAATATTATTATTATCCATAGTTACTGGGATTCACGATTATTATGGTAGATTCATTGTTATCCTAGTTACATCCAGTGATAATCGTTGCCGTTGGTTTCAAACAGAGTACCCTCATCAAAGATTTTCGGCTACTGCTTTTAAAATGTAAGAAGAAATGCAAGTCATGACGATCGACGCGATCATTATTTTGTCATCGGCATGTCGACCTTTTCGAAAAAGCGTATACAAACTCCCCGGGATGTCGGATAATTGTTGAATGTCCTAGACAGCCTGCTGTCGTACTTTCATTTTTTATTTTTTATTATTATTATTATTGAACAGGTAACAATAACAAAGCTTCACCGATCAGTTCGAAGGGTATGAATGGAAGTTTTAACAGGTTGATGTTAAATCTCATCGGTAGTTGTCGTTATAGTCGATTAATGATAATCGGACTACTAAAAACGGCTGACAAACGGATAAAAGAAAATTACAACGTGTTGCTTCCATTTCTCGTTGTCGCAGGTGAACGAGAGGCGGTGCAAGCTAAATTCGTTCACGACATTTATTGCGATCGTTAAAAGAAAAATTAAATATCTAGGATCAGTATTCCGGATATTCAATTCGTGACGTTTCGAACGTTGTGTCTATTAATTCTGCTCTGAAAATATCTTTATTATTCTTAGTAATGATTAATTAATTAATTACGTTTAAATATTTCTTATTAACATATTAATGCGGAGATGCTGTAGCAAATTCTACATTTTCGATCGACGGTAATATCCACAACTACATACATGTTCGGAGATTTAGTAACAACGCCGGATAATAACATTTTCGATGTAAAAATAAATGTAGAAGATTTCACGAATATATTAAAAAAAAAACAATAATGAAATTATTTTAATTTAAAAGGCGGAGAAGTTGAATTCAAATTTTTAAATCGACGTTAGAAACGATCACGAAAGACAAATGTAAACCTTAGCCATATTGCGGCGACTGACTCACACTTAAATAGTTATGTGTATAGTAATGTAGGGAAAGCTGAACTTCTTGCTTCTGAATACTGCAAAGCTCATACACGTAATAGCAATATGTCTTTCAGTTATCAGGTAAACAAAGTTCATATGGCTGTCAAAAAATATCTGAAAGAAAATAAAAATACTCGTATTGATGTCAGTCCTAAGGAAGTCTCTGCCGCTATAAAAGCCATCAAATCTAAAAATTCTGTTGGCATTGACAATATCTCCACTATCGTCATAAAAAATCTTCCACTGAAAGCAGTAGTCAAATTTTCGAATATATTAAACGCAATGTTTAAATGTGGTTATTATCCTTCAAAATGGAAAGTAACAAAAATTGTCACTTAAACCTGGTAAAGATGCTTCCATAACTAGCAACATTCGCCCTATAAGCTTATTAAGTAATTTCAGCAAAATCGCAGAAAAAATTATTTTGTCTAGATTACATTATCACTCCGAATAATACAAACTATTGACATTCAGTGTGGGTTTCGCCCAAGATATTCTACTACGCAACAAATATCTAGAATAATAGAATTTGTCAGCCATAATTTTAATTGTAATAAACATACTGGTTTAGTTTTGCTCGATGTTGCTAAAGCATTCGACACAACTTGGTGTAAAGGTATCACGTATAAAATGATACAGTGTAAATTTCCTACTTATTTGGTATTTTTAATTCATAGTTATTTAAGCGACAGAACATTTTATGTAATGGTAGATGATTCGAAATCGATTATGATTGTGCCGCGGGTGTTCCACAAGGTAGTATTTTAGATCCGTTTTTATTCACATTGTTTCTCTATGATTTCCCAAAATTGACAAATATGCAAGTTGCTTTATACGATACAGCAATATTTTGCAGCTCTTACAAACCAACTGCTATTAAAAATCAATTAGAAAACGGTGCACGTCGCGTTTTAAAGTATTATCGCAAATGGCAAATCGAAATGAATTAAAAACTGAAGCCATCTTTTTCACTCGTCGTCGACCAATTTTGCCACCTGAACTTCTAGTAGATGATAAAGTTATAAATTGGTCGGATAGTATACGTTATTTGGGAGTTTTATTAGATAAACGATTAACCTTCTCGGCGCGTGTAAATTACGCAGCTCTAAAAACAAATAAAGCAGTAAGTACAGTGTATTATTTAATCGTAATACCTTAACGTTAATAATAAGCTCATCATTTATAAAGCGCTTATTCGTCCTGCGATGACTTATGCTTGTCCCGCCTGGTCTTCTATCTCGAAGGCGAGCTTTAATAAATTGCAATTAGTACAAAATAGGCGTTTAAAATGCGTATTAAGTGCCCCAAGGTATGCCAGAATAGTGGACATGCATGAAATATTAAATATACCCTTTATTCGGGATTATATTCTTAATATAACTCGTAAGTTCTGCGATAATTGCGTATTGCATGAAACTCAGTACATGTCAATGATCGGAAATTACGATTTCAGGCAGCTACAGTTTATGTACACAAAGTATAAGCATAGACGCCTTAAACATAATTTACTGTAAATGATTAATATTTAATGTATCTGTGTATATACATGTGTGTGTATGTATATATATATATATATATATATAAGTAAGTATATGTGTATTATATTATATATCTTTATAATTGTTATTATATCGAATAATATTCCTTTTTGTATGCTTAATGTGATACAAAGCGTTTTATGGAGTGGGTTTTTTTTCAAATTTTTCCCGCGTTTTATATATTTAATATACTATAAGATTTATTACGTATAAAGAATTTTGTTTATTAGCGGTAAGGATATTATAATTCCGGTACGCGTAATTCTTATTATTTTGTACTTTTAATGAATTTATGTCAATAAATAAATTTCTTCTAAAATTTCTTCTTTAATAAATAGATTAATTCGAAATTTACAGTTAATATACAGAATAATAAATTCAAGGTTAACGTATTTATACGCTTAATGTTTAACAATATATAAATTACTAAATTGCAATTATACCCCTATATAAAATATAAAAAAAGTTTTTACAATATTATATACTTCAATGTCCAAAGTGAAGTACTCTTTTTTTCTCTATCTATCTCACCGACTATTTTTTTTTAATTCGTTTTCTTTTAATTCTTCTTTTTTTAATTCTTCTTTTTTTTTTACGATTTTTATCATTTATATATACTTTTTTTTTTTCATTATGAATACGCATAAATAATATTCTACATCTGCGCATATATGGAATCTCATACCGTTCGATATTAGATCTTAGCAGTTTTTGTACAATTCTCTCGAGTGAATTTCGACCAATTAACCAAAGTAGTCGTTAATCAGCGATTATCTAATTCTCCTACACGTAATCGATTGACGCGTTATCTCCCATACGATATTGTTTAAAACTACAATGTTTTTTTTTGTAACTCCTTCAGTTTCATAATTCAACATTCCGATTAGACCTGACTTATTCAAACGCTACTGCCTTCGATTCTACGTTTTCCTAGTCAATTCTGGTGTCTGAAGGCCGATTAGTTTCGTTAATCCAGATACATTATTTTCTTCGACCATTTATCCCGACCTGAATTATATGAACCAAGAATGATAACGTCCTAATTATAGTCGCTTTCATAGTACCAACGTGTTAGATGTCGTCCACTTTTCATTTCGAGGTTATTTAAAACATATTCATTAATCTCCGTGGTTCAACTACGCGCGAGTCAAATTTCGAAAACACTAAGATTTTTAGCGCTAGTCTTGTTTTCGTTTACTTCGATGATATATCCCGATATTTGCGCGATGTCCAGATTGTCAAAAACCTGTTCTTCTTTTTACGTTATCATAACCACCTTCGTTCGTTATTATACTGGCTCCCAGATTAGTCACTTTTTTTCTTATCGAAATGTCTGTAACTAGTTTTCCTGCGGATGATTTACGTTCTTATTTATAACCGCATTTTTACACCTCCGTTCGTCCATAGTCCTCATCGCTGATCTCTTCAATATTGTTCACTTCATTTCCTCTTACGATTTCTAGATAAAGATCATCGACAAATATCGTATTCGGTGTATATGTTTCTTCCCCCTATAGTGATTTTCACCGTTCTAACTTGTTCGTATAACGTATTTTCCACTGTATGTGCTTTGTTCACCTAAAATTGTTCCGATAGTTCATTTTCTATTTTAACGTTAGTCTTGAAATAATTTCTGTTAGAGTACGTACACGCGTATGATTTTCAAATCCGTCCATGACCGAAGCGTTATATACTGCCACCAAATCTAACGGTCGAAGAAGAGGCCATTGTTTGATCACATTCGTTTTCTAATCCTACGATTTACATTATTTACATTAATGTTAAGATCGATAAAGCAATTAATGCAATTCCCCGCGCACATTTTTGCGGGAAATCATTTCTGAGTCTTTCTAAAAAAATTAACCCTTCGTGAAACTCTTATTCGACCAATTATTACATAATACTGTCCAGCTCGGTGTCGTATTTCTAATAATTTTGAATAACAATTAATACAGAACCGACGCTGTAGGATTATTCTTAACGTTTCTCGTTAAATAAAAAAATTACAGATACGCGCAACGAATTACGATCGGCATTTCTCGAAAATTACATTTTTTCGCTCGGAACTTTTTTTTATTAATTCTACATCCAAACGAACCGTTATTAATGTCATTAGACGATTCCAGGCAACTACAGCAAATGTACATAAGCATCGCAGACTAAAACATTATTTTTTTACGATTCATTCCGCGTAATTTTTTTATTCTTACGTTTATTTCAATGTATTCTCATTTATTTTATAACATATTTATTTAATTCAAAATTTGTATATAGATTACTAAAATGCGCTATATTTTTTTTTTCATAATCGTGTAATCCAATTACTTTTTGGTACTCTTCTTAATAATAATATAGTATTATTTGCATTATCACATGTTACCGTTTTAATTGTTTACTTTCTTGCTTTATTATGTTTTACTTTGTAAATATATACGTTTGTTGTTATTCGCAAACGTAAGTATTTTAATTATATAATCGAAATAAGATCGATTCGTTTCGATTAACCGGAAAATAGACGTTGAAATTTCCTAACACGATGCAGTTTGAAGCCGAACGTCATCCGTCTATTGCAAGTATTCATCTTGTCTAGCTAATTGAAACCCGAGGCTAAACCAGACTATTACCCACCCAACGGTGAGTTGGACAATTGCTGCGCTGTGTCGAGGAAGACAGGTTGAGAACCGCGATGGATGAACGAAATAAAAAGATTTCTCAGATTTCTCAAGTACGATTCCGTTTGACATTTTAAAAAAATAATAATAATAATAAAAAAAAGTTACAAAACATTGTTGTACTTGTGAGGCGCCTAAGGCACTTGTTCGGTACGGAGGACCTTTATATATTGCGTATGGTAATATTTCATATATATATATATATATACGATATATATATATATACTTTTCATTTTCATTTCATATTTTTGTAAATCAACGAGACATTTTCAACTACTAACGCGACACTTGTAATAAGTGCCGAGTACTCTCTACCATTTCAGCGACATTTTACGTCTCTTACTGCAATCGTACTCGACTGGGAAACAACGTTGTGGCTTTTGTTCGAAACAATTAAAAAATTGTTTCCTAACGATTCCTAAACAAAGGACGGTTTGACGGCAAATGCTCCACAGAAAATACGTCTTCCGATTGTGTCTTAAATATATGAAAAAAAAAAAAAGTCACCCAACCTTCGCCGGTGTAAATATTAATAATGATAATCATAATAATAATAAAAGCCAAAAAAAATGAAAAAATATAAATTCAGAAAATAATTGAAAAAACAAAACCTTTCCAAAGGGACGAGTTGGATAAAACCGGTCGTTGTACCACACTCGAAACGTATACGATATTTTAGCTGATATAGAAAGACCGTATTTCTTATATATATATATATATATTTACATTCGTACGATACAAAAGGATCGGACGTTTGCAGTTGCGCTTTATAATTTATTCGATTACGTCTGTGTCATCCGGCACTAGTTCGGTTTTCGATGTACCTCTCGGAAACGTGGATAATAGCGCACCTGTTATTTTTCGAAATACAATTTTAATTAGTCGAGGGAATAATGGAAATCACGATTGATAATGATAATGACAATAATAATAATAATAATAATAATAGAAAAATTGTCGATATTCTTGTAAAAGATATGCGGGTATATTCAACTTGAAGTGTCACGCATTCTCGAGATTAGCCACTGCATTCGACGCCCTACAGCAACTGCTATAGTGCCTGGGCGACTGAGCTTTAATCGGTATTTTTCTCCTTTTGTAAAATCGTTATTTTTTTCAAAAAATATATTCAAGTACGAATCGCATATCATTAAAAATCATTCTATAACTACTTTAATAGGATAAAATTTCGTTTAAATTTGCCTAGATATAACTGAAAAGTCAGGGTTTTTTCTTTTAAATGTCAAAATAATGAATTTTGAAATTTTTCGTTCGGATTTTTTCCCTTAAAATAATTCTTTAAAAAAAATAGACGAAGATCCGACACCTTAAATCGAAACGGTACACGAGATAGGAAACTTCAATTATATTTACTAGTACACATTAAAAAACAAATTTATCACATTATAACATTCGTTAACACGATCGAGCTGAAATGTTCAATGTACATTTACATATCGAGAAAAATATGACGAAAAGACTGAAATTAACAAAATTTTATGACGGTGCGTGAGTACTCAGGGTCGAAGCTCAAAACTTAAAAATTATTTTCTCAATAAATTACACGCGCGTACCATTCAAATAGAGCCGTTTCCGAGATTATATATACAAGTAGCTAACAGCACGGACTTCTATACAGAAGGTAGCGAGTTAGAATAACGCGTAAATATGATTAGAAAATAGAAAATATAAATAATCCTAATATTCTCGCGTGGAAGGCAATTGCAAACCACCACGTAATGATGAGCGCTAGTAATAATACAAAAAAAAGGGCTGCATTGTGTCGGTGGATTCAATTGCGCTAACGCCATATTATGCTTTGTACGCTACTTACACTATACAACAACATTTGTATAGGTATAGTCGCATAAATTTCACACCAACCTAGCAGGTTTTTGAGGATAAACGATGATGATTATGTGTATATATGTATAGTTCTCTGCACCTTCCGGGCCGAAGCTGTAACCAGAACGGGACACGTAACATCGGCTACGGGTGGAAAGTCTCTAGTAAACGATTCCAGTGGCGATAAGTTTAACAAACACGAGGATGCATGAGGAACTGTCTGCAAAGTCTGCGTAAATCCAGTGATTTTCCCCCCTCTCGGAAGGTTTAAGTCGCCGTAAAAGCCTTTATCGTTACAGTAACAAAACGCTGTCTATCGGATTATTAATCCGTAGGCTAAAAGAAACAACCCTAACAGAGCACCAAGCTTTAATCCAGAATCGTCTGTCTCTTGTGGAGCGGCTATCCGGTTAGCGTCTGTACTCCATGTTAGGAGAGTCGCGAAAAGTAGACAGACCATACTGTGAATATTATCTCAGGAAAACCTCGATTTAAACGGATTTACTTTGCATTGTGACCCGATTACATAATGGTTCCGTGACCGGATGAAATTGACGATCGGCAATTGGAAAAGGGAAACCATCGTCTTAATGAAAAAATTATTACCGGTTTCAAGCCAAACAAAAATAAACGCGTAAAAAATAGAACAGTTAAAGTAAAAACACGGAACGTCAGAAGCTTGAACAAAATAGGTGAATGAAATATAATAGAGTATACGACGGATATGGCGATTGTTGGGACGAGACTCATTGGAGAGGAAGCGGACATTTTGTTTCGTCAAATGGTAATTTAATAATAAGCTCGGACAACCGAAAGATTCAATAAATGGAGTATAGCATTAATTTAATAAATATTTAAAGGATCCAATTGATGGATAAAATTTAGTCACGACAGATCGAGTGATCTCGGTGAAACTGAAATCTAAATCGGTAAATATAAATCTTATAATGCAAATATATGCAACAACAACTCAACATTCAGACGAGGAAGTAAAAGAATTTTATAACCAGTTAGAAGGAACAATTCTAATAAAGGAAATACTGATGATAATAGGAGACATCAACGTCAAATTGGGAAAACAGAAACCGATCCTCGCGAAAAATAAGGGACAATATGACTCGGGCGAACGAAATAAATAGAAGAGGAAGAATTTTTATCGAGTCCTGTGCACGAAATAATTTATATACAGCAAGCTCCAAGTATAAGCATCATAAACGTAGGTATACTCGTACTTCTCCCGATGGGTTAACTCGAAACCAGATTATACTCTTAACAGAATAGAAGATAATAGAACCTAAAAAAAAAGACAACATAGAATTTAGGATGAGGATAAGATAGAACATAAGCTAATAAATTGTGGAATACTGTGAAACAAGCGATCCCGATTGAATAAAATCTCAAACAACTAAAGTAAACAAACAAAAGAAACTATATTTGCATAGGGAAAATTTACACACATTAATAGACAGGGTGCCGGTAAAAAATACCGTTTAAAACGGTGAACTGCTATAGCAACATATTTATCATCGTTATTTTGTATTAAAATATATCACGAAAATTAACACTAAAACCTGTAAAACCAGTAAAACCAGTAAATTTAGAAGTGAAATCCCGAAATTGTTTCAGATGTTTAATCCCAAGTACAACAGTATCTCCATCGGTATGTATTTTTCTAAACGATTTTCAAAGATCTGCTATAGTTCTAATAGAAGGGAAAAGTAATAAGATAAGGAACCTTCATCCCGTGGCACTAGTCAAGTTACTTTATAATAAAGTTAAGAGCCTAAAATGCGTGACAAGAAACGGGCGAAATCTAGTCCAGACTAATTGCAATTCGATAGTTGAAGCTAATATACTGCTCCTGACAGAGGCTATTCATAGAGATCTAAATATCCATCGTTTTATACCACAAACATTATTCTTTCGTTTTGGTATCCGATCGACCTTCAACTGCTTGCTGCACGGCAAACGGTAAAGTAGCCAATATACGTAGATTGAATAAAAGTAATCAAGATGGTTCTTTTTTCCCATTCCTGTTATTGAAATAGAATTTGATGACAATTTATTGACCGATATTTTTGTGATTATTATTCATGTAAAGTCGATCCTAGTATCAGGAGACCAAAAACGTGCAATAATTGTCTACAATTTGGCAATATTAGCAAGTTTTAACATATATCAAGCTAACTGGGCTGCAGACTATTGATGCGGAATAGGATCGAAGATAGTGGCGTTCAATCGTTATTAAACCCGGTTTCAACACCCGGAATTGGACTACGACATGATGGATGTATTATATTTATATATATTATATATATTATATATATACAGAACTATTGTTTGTTTAATAAGATATGTATATAAGCAACTCAGCTATCCATTTAATTAGTCAGTAAATAACTAACAGTTTTCTAGGAAATAATGAGCCATTCCGTATTGGATTGCACGGGAAGTGTCACTTAGTTGCTGAGAACAGTTTAGACGATGTATCAACTTTTCAACTTCTCCAGTTGTTCGAAACGTCATTACTTATACAGTGTATGTTCCGACAGCCTGCGCATATAAACATAAAGAAAACTAAATGGATGGTCGTTAGCAAACAACGAGTTTATGATCTCGATTAGATGTTAGAATATTAAAAGGGTCGATAATAAGTTTGAATATCTCGTACAATAGACACACGGCTGTTGAAGTTAAAGCAAGGTAGTTATGCATGAGCAGCATTTAATGACAGGCAATCGGTCACTTATTCTCAATATAAGACAAGATATTGTTCGCTGTTACGTGTAGATGTGTAGCGCAATCGGTAAATATCTGAGAATTCCTCGGACAGTCGAGAAATCGAATATTAAAAAAAAAAAACATCACATGTAGCGATATTTTTGCAGGTGAATATGAGATAGTCCAATTGGTAGGGAAGGAGAAAATTCCCGGGATAAAGATAAAACGGATTGACTGAGAAGTATTAAAAAGCTGGACGAACGCGTTTTCCGTACAAACTGGTACATGCAAGGCTCAGTGATCTTTATTCGATTAACCCTGCCACCGGCCATTCCATAGTAGTACTTAAGCGAAGTGTGGCTGATAACCCGATGCTTCCAATGCTTAATAGGGTAAAATAAAGATATTTTTAGACGAGGTTCTTTTGACAGGCAACGAATTTGGAATTGAAAAGAAAATTATCTCTTACACGTTCCGATTAATTAATAAGCCGGCGCGTGTCTTGCCACACACTAACCTGTTATCCATTTGTTACCTGTTATCGTTATCGTTCGTAATTACTAACGGCGGTCGATTATCTTTCAATGTAGGCGACCGAATATACGATAAACAACGTCGTCACGAAAATACTCTGTCTCCTTCTTCGTATGTGTATATATATATATATATATATATATATATATATATATATATATATATATATATATATATATATATATATATAATATATAAAATATCGTTTGTAAAACAAACGGAAATACACTATATTGTCAATTATCATTCTCGGTTCGTCTTCGGTACTATTTATTATTATTTAAAATTCTACTAATGGCCGTGTCATCGTTGATACCGGTCAAGAGATCGGAGGTCGGTGAATGTATTTATAGTGCGCGCGTTTTGACGTTATCGGTATGTACAGAACGTACCTGTCGAGAATAGAATACGAATTGGATTCGATGAAGCGTCTCACCCGCCGAACGATTATTTATAATCGAAGGTGCCTTCTAGTCTGTCAGTTTAGAAAAAACCGAGTCGCTAAGTCTGTCTTTATCATCCGACTATTCTGAACAGCCTGATCATTCATGTTCTGATCTTAAAACGTAGTAGCACAAACGTCGACGCACGCCGACGATTTGTTCTTCATCATCATCGTTATTATTATTATTATATTGCAATCGTTATAATTGCTGTTAATATTATTATTATTTATATGTTTATTTTTACCGCTATTAATATTATAAGAGTAGTAACCTTGTCCGGATTGGTGGCTAATGCAGGTGTATATTTTCGTTCTTTAAATTAAGAGCTAACGTCTCTCTCTCGCACTCGTAAGACTTAATTTTGTGAAGCTTTTTAAATATTCTTTTCAAGCGTCAGTATCCGGCATCGTGGTGGCGAACTACAAACGATGACGCGCGAAAATAAATTATTTATTTGATTTTCGTACAATTTAATAATTTCGAATTTTAAATATATATATATATATATATATATATATATATATATATATATATATATATATATATATATATATAATATATAACCTGTTCATAGTATCGAATATTATAATTATTCACGTGACGTCATCGTAAACAAGAATTAAATACTACGTTATAGATTCTGTGAATTAATTTTAAAATCGAACATTTCGAAATTAATTAGTATGTTATATTGATAGTCCGAGCTGTTTTGCGCAAAAAATGTATTAAACATAAAAGTACGCGAAATATGTGTATTGAATTTAAATATTGACAATTAAACACATTTATTTTACTTCTCTTGATAATTCTTTAGAATTTCGTCGATAATTGGTGACAATAGTTTTCAGTAATTCTTTCAGGTGTTGGTTAGATAATACTGATCGGTGTTTGGATTTCACGAATTTTAAAGTGGAACAAAATGATTCACATAAGTACGTTGTTCCGAATATTGAATGATTTAGATATATAATTTATAAAAATTAATTATTATTTTTTTTAATTAGATAAACACATATCTTATTCCCAGCTCTTGCTTGGCTATCAATAGAAATGATTTCAGTTAGGGATAATTGGTTGGTATATTCAGCTATCCATTGATATGCTGAACTAATCAACTAGATCGAATAATCTCGCAGTCTCCAATGAATCCTACGAGATTTAACTCAGTGTTTTTAGTACGACTAGACAGCGTATATATACGTCTTCTTGCTGTTTTTTTTGTTCCTCTACATATCGAATTTTTGTATCATTATCATTGCTGGTGTCGTTGTTTTCAGCTGACATCCGTAGATCCAAACGGGTGTGAAAATTTGTAGTAACTTATTTTCGAGCGAAAGTCTTGACTGCTTGCCTATTAACCCGTAAACTTTCTTTAATTTTAGGTTTAGCTCCGCTCGTTTATTTTGAACACTTTTGCGCCATGTTAATCTTCTATTTAAGTATAGATCAAAATACCTTACTTCGCCTAAATTAGCAGGAACTTTTTTGTTATATATATATATATATATATATATATATATATATATATATATATATATATATATATGCTTACAGGTGTTATGAATTTGTATAACACGAGTACTTGTTTCATTAATTTTAATCCTCCATTTTTCGCACCAGCTTTTAATATAGCCAATTGCAAGGTGCGATTCAAAATGTGAGAACAATGATTTGAGCACAATACGGCTGTATCATCAGCAAAAGTTTCCACAAAGCATTTCTATATTTCATTTGGAAATGTTTTTCGTCTAAATTGGACGCGAAAAGTTTATAGTAATGATATGGAAAATGAGTTTTAATTTTACGAAACAATCCCTAGTGCCAAACTCTGTCAAAAACCTGGCTCATATCCAGAAATACAGAGTAACAAACCTTTTTTTCTTCAAGGTCAGATTTTATATTTTTGACAACTCGGTGAACGTGCTGTGTTTTTCAATACATCAACACTGAAATTCTGGAATAAGTTTCTTTTGTTCAATAACGGGAAGTATTCTTTTTAGTAGCAGTTTTTCGAAAAAAAGTTTCAATATAACTGATAATTATGATATTGGTCTGTAGAAAGTCTTGTCCACGGGTGTCGAATATTCAAGCTGCACAGGGAATTAGGACAGCCTAATTATAGCATTAAACAGGTGAGTTAGTACTAGTAACCACTTGTTTGGTAGCTCTTTTAGCAATTTAGCGGTGATAAGGTCATATCCGGGAGCCTTTTTTAGGGTTCGTAGCTTTAATAATTGCTTTTATTTCGCCGGGACTAGCTGGTTTAATTGCGTACTACAATTAAGTGAGTCTAGGTTTTCATTTCCCGAGTGAGGCTGAAATATATTAGCAAGGTATGACGCAAACTCATCTGCTTTTTCCTTTTCACTATGTGCCCATTTGCCATTATTTTTACGGATTGGGTAATGATTTTTTGGTGTTTTGAGCTTACGCGTTACTTTCCATAGAGAATAATCTAGCGACAAGGGGGAAAGTGAAAGATATATTCATTGAAACTTTCATTTTTTAAATTTTTTAATAGTATTCCAATTTTTTAGTTTGTCAATTCAGTTGTTTTTTTAACTAACCGGTGCCTGTAGGTTTGCGATTTCATCTTTTTTTTTTTTTTTTTTTTTTGTTTTTCTATTTCATCCACAAAATTAAAAATACTATTTATAAAGTAATCTGATAGCGAGTGTGGTAAACAACAAAATCTACAATCAGTAATGTACAATTTATACATAAACGTACCGAAAACACAGAAAATAAAAATAATTAAGTACTTTTGTCTAATATAAAAATTTATAAATTTCATAATATAATTCTTATAACTAATTCTTTATCAAAATTTATCCTTGAATTTAATCAATTATTTTATCTCTTTCTTTTATTACATTTCTTCAAGTATTTTTCGTTACTTATAATGTTTTTCTGTTATATAAAATTTTATAATTTTGGTTAATTATTTTTTCCGTTTTAATTCTTTACAACGTTTTCCAAATATAATAGTGGCTTAGTAGCCGAAGAGTTTTATGATTTTTATAAAACATTTAGCGATTTAAAATAGTTTCTCTTTTTTTTGATTTTTTCAAAAATCACGACATTCCACACTTTTCAAATTATTATATTTTAATGCTAACACAATTATTGCATGTTTTTTAGTATTTGACACGAAATGTTTCAATTTCAAAAATATTTTTGCAAACCCATTGAAAATTTACTAAAGTCATCTCGTAAAATTTATTTGATTTTTAATTTTTATACAAAGGTCCAGCCAATAGGAGAAAAAACTGGCATCTCATCAATCCGGAATCCGGACGATCTTACCATTGCTAGACAATCGAAGAAATTTGAAGAAATAGAAACATGTTACTGAAATGTTTGAAAAACTCAATAAATACTACGTTCGAAATACTTTAGTTTTTTTTTTTTTTTTTTTTTTTAAATATTGTGTGAATCTCCATATGCCGTTTGTAACTACCAGCATAAGGAGACGTGTGTCTAGTTTATATGTATGCTAGGAGTGCGCTTTCTCTTGCAAAAGCCAGAATACTACCTATTGATTCAGGGTTTTTATTTTGTGTATCGGGCCCTGTATTTTGTGTTTTAGCCTGTGTGGTGTGAGTGTTTGGCAATTGTAGATTAAGTGTTGTTAAATGTCCGCATAGGGGGCAGTTTGTTCGTTGAGCGCTTTTGGTATAAAGATAATTGTGTGATATGACTGTATGACCCACACGTAGACGGTTTAGGTACCATATTCTTTTCTGCTTGTGCCATCTGGACGACACCAAGGTTATATGGTTGATTTTATGCTCCTAAGGAAGGTTGTTTGTGAGATCCAGTAGGTGATCCATTTCTGTTTACTGTTATTCATGAGTACGTGTACTAATGTTGATAGAGGTGGTGAGTGTTCTGTTACTGGTGAAAGTACAATAGACCGAGCTTCAAGGTCTACTTTATCACTAACCTGCATCCTTTTGTGACTTCGGTTCCACAGAAAGCGGATTTCTCTCCCTTCCTTATGTAGTGTGTGTAGATTGTGTTGGATTTCTAATATTATGTTATTTTTATTGTCTTGACGGCATATTAGTTGTAGAGAGGAGAGGGAGTCTGTTATAACCAATGCTCTTCGATGTGGAAGTACAGCTGAACTGATGTACTGAATAAAGTGCATAATTCTATACAACTCTGCATCGAGAGAAGTGCAGCAATCGCTTAGTCGTATTGAGTGTAGTATATTATCAATTTGGTAAGATCAAGCTGCTGGTGAATTCTCGCCGCCTGCTGTAGATTTTGCTCCGTCTGTGTATGTGTGTGTGTGTAGTCATTATATTTTCGAAGAGTGCTTAATACCATTTCTTCTATATTCGTAGGGTGTGTAGATTTATTGTGCTGTGTGAGAGATAAATCTATTTTTGTTTCGGAAGGGTCCAAAGGAGGTATCATTATATTGTAATTCAATGTTGGTTTTGGAATGAAGCTTATGTGATATGTTGAGAGTATGTTAAGTAGGTTTGGTATAGGGTAATTTGTAAAATGGGGTTAGGGGATGTACGTTATTTGGTGTATGAAAATGTTTTATTGTAGCTAAGCAGACGGCTTAAATAGAGGTAAGTATGATATTTTCTTATATAAGTGGAAAAGATCCTGCTAATGCACACAAACTCTTTGATGATGATGAGGGATGTACTGCAAGGATGGATCGAAGTCCAGCATGGTGTACTGTGTCTAATGTTCTTAATATGGATTTACTGGCTGTTGAGTATACCTGGCACCCATAATTGATTCGTGATAGGATTATAGATTTATAGATATTTAAGAGGATTTCGGTTTTTATATTGTATTTTGGGTTTGATAAATATTTTAGAATTGGGAGTAGTTTTAAGCACCTACTCTTGACTTCAGTTATATGGTAACGCCAGGTTAATTTAGAGTCGAACAATAAACCTGGGAATTTTACTCTTGTTTTGGCTGTTAAGGGAGAGTTATTTATACTTAAAGAAAAGCTGGTAGATGATAGATGCCTCTTATGGAAAATAATGTATGATGATTTGGATGTAGAAAAACATAAACCTTTCGTGTCAGCCCATTGCTGCAAACAATCTATGGTTTTCTGTAGGATTTTTTTTGTGCATTAGAAGGAATACTGGATGACAAGGATATATTAAGATCGTCAATGTAAAGCCGAGCGGTAACAGGCTGTGAGATATAATTTGCTATGTCATCGATATATAACATGAACAAGGTTGCACTAAGTGCAGAGCCTTGTGAAACACCATTTTCTGTGTTGATTTTGACAAACCGATCTTAACTTGAAAAGTTCGGTTGTTTAGGAAACTGCATAAGTAGTTGTCTAAATTACCGGTTATGCCTGCGAACTTCATTTTTATTAATAGTCCATGTCGCCACAAGCGGTCAAACGCTTTTTCTAAATCGAAGAATACAGCATATAAGTGCTGTTTATCGTGTTATGATGTTAATATCTGCCTCTGTAAAGTGAGGAGATAATCTGTAGCCGATCTCGTCTTACGCCCACCAGCTTGCAAAGGAGAAAGGAGATTGTTATTTTCAAGGAAAAATAAGAAACTCCTATTAACCATCTTCTCCAGCGTTTTTGAAAGAACAGTCAGAAGAGATATTGGTCTGTAATTATCTGGAAAGTAGGGATTTTTGTTGGGTTTTAGTATTGTAATAACTATAGCTGAATTCCAGCTTTTGGGAATGATGCTGGATCTGCATATTTGGTTGTATAAATTTAAAAGGAATAGTTTTGCACTCGGTGGAAGGTATTTTAATACATAAGGATGTACTAAGTCTGTACCGGGTGCAGTGTTTGGTGTATGTTGGTTGAGCTGAAAGTGCTTTAGTTCCTAATCTGGCGGAGAAACAAATATGTGCTGTTTATTTGAAAAACAGTGAATTTAAAAGGAAATTAAACGTAGTGTAGAAAGGAATAGTCCTCGAATGTCAGTAAAATCCTTTGTACTCGGGAGTCACATTGGATAGAAGATTGACATTTCGGGTGCATTGTGAAAATGTTAAAAAGAAAGCAAATACAAGAAACGACATTATCTGAAAATTAATCACGGGGAACAAAATCGGAAGTAGTTGGCACATCAGCAATGACGTTATGCATTTACTTGTCCTGTACGGATACATTCAACACATGCAAAAAAATATTGACGTTGCTATTAACGATACGGTTGTCTTTCACAACTTATATCTTCTAAATGAAATAGCGACACCTATATAAGGGGGAAGGTCGTAGCTGACGTGGTAAGAACCAAACAATTCCACGATTCTCATCAAATGTATGGGCAAGCTGCAGCAAAGGCAATCTGGAAATAGCTTCCTTAAAGTCCCAAAAGAAATACCTAAATGCATATCGATAGAGTGCGAACGCGTAATCAGATGGAGAAAATGGGTATTCAAACACACCAAGCTTCAGTCGAGAACAGGTAATATGGAGGACACTGAAATAGGAGCTGGATGTGCTCGAACAAGTATGTCGAAGTGTGAGAGAGAATTTTAGCTGTTAATAAGCTACTTATTGGAATGTAGACTTGCCGGACTTCGGTGCAATATGACTAATTTTATGAACGCGGATCAGCATGTTCTGCAGCTAGCAAAGCATTGGTCCGAGTAAATATTATAGTAATAGAATGGCCTGCACACGTCACGAACGAACAGCGCGCACAGATATATAATTTTACTTACGAGATTAATAATATGCCACTGAAAGAGTTCGAGAAATAAAAATTAACAAGTCGATGTCTGGGGTATTATTTTATTTTCCTCGAGGATTGATTTCTCATTTTTCTTAAAGTAACTTTTTCAAGTACCTTCGAAAGGATTGATGTGTTTATGATGCTGCATGAGGTTTGCCCGGTTTTGGCAGCATTACTATTTTTCCATTTAATAAGAAAAGCGGCCACTTCGAATAATTGCATTAAAAATTCGGAGTACTCACTTTCCTGAGCAGATTCTTAAGAACTTTTGCATGGATCGTTTCACGTTAATGTAAATGGTGCTTGTTCGCAGTTATGCGCTATAAACTCTGGTATGTCACATGATGATAGTGTACTCGGTCCGGTATTATATCAAATTAATACAGCCGATTTTCCTGACAATACTCATACCGCAACAGCCACGTTTGCCGATGATACAGCGATATTATCAGCACCCGATGATGTTATCGTTGCAACTGAACGCCGTCAGAATCACGATACAATTAGACAAATGGTTAAACTTGTGGAAAATCAGAATCTAAATATTAAACATGTTGTAAATTCGAATAGAACAATCCAGGTCCGGCTACAAAACTCGCTATCAAATCCCCAAAAGCTGCAGAACGGCATTCCGCAGAGGAGTATATACTTAGTGTATACTGCTTCCTAATAGCAATTAATGATATAACGGTATGCATTCCAGCCCCGCTGACGTACAGATTACATGCGAATGATCTTAACATCTCGTACAAAACTCGATATCCGGAAACTGCTCAACAAATGCTTCAGATCGCACTAAAACATTTCGAGAATTGGAGTCAACAAACTGGATTCAAATTTTCTACTTCCAAAACATACTGCGTCGGCTTCCATCGTCGGAGCGGGCAGCAACCGACTTTATATATAAAATTGTATGATTATGTACTAAAATTTCAGCCTCGCGTAACCTTTCTTGGCGTCATTTTTGACTCCAGGTTGCGCTGGATGGACCATATTATGGAGCTGCACAAGAGATGTGCGAAGTCCTTAAATATACTAAAGATTTTAAATGGGAAAAAGTACAGACCGCACACGAACACGCTTTTGATGATCTGTCGCGTAGTTATTCGATCAAAACTGCACTATGTATACTGTATCGTGCGACGTCAAAATCACTACTTCAAAAACTTGATACAATACACCATACTGCAGTACGGACGACATTAGGTGCGTATCCTACTAGTCCCTCATCAGAGGAACCGCCTCTACAAATCCGCAGACAAGTAGTTACTATAAACTATGAAGCAACCATGCTGACGAAGATAAATCATCCTAATCTAGCATTAATCGACCCCTTAGGCACAAACTCTATAGCAACAAGGATTCGAGCAGATCTTGCTAACCTGAACCTCGGAATGATCAGATTGCTCCATCTGCCAAGGAAAAAGATCGCTCGATCACCGTAAACTACGCACTACGGAAATAGAAGGAGAGATGGATTAATACCGATACAGTAAATAAACTGAAATATATGTTCTAAGGACAACGACACAAGAAACTCGCATATATGAAAAAGTACTGGCTCGCCTCAGAATAGCACATACCCCGCTATAATGAACCACCAGAGTGCGAACTCTGTGATGAACCCGTGACTGTACATGTTACTGAAATGCAAAAAAGACGAAAATTGCAGAACGTTGAATGATACACCCAAAGAAGATTTGAAGGATGTTCTCCCGGACGATATACCTATAATAAATATACTGTACGTGTATCTTGTTTGTAAAAATTTAATGCGCTATATGTAATTAATGTAAATTAAGTGGTCATAGCCGAAAGGCAATAAATACTGCTGTTAAATAAATAATAGAAAAACGAAGAGAAATATTTCATAAATCGTAAATATGCGGTAAGGCTTTTAAATAAGAGTTGTAACGACTTAAAAATTATGCGATAAAAAACATTGTTGTACGTAACATAATTCGTTAGTTCGATCCTTGGATAAATTACTATTTTCTTTTACCTTCGGTTTCAAACATAGCTACATCAAGGTTACAATTTTCTAGTAGTTGTAGTAGTAATAATAATAATAATACAATAAAAGAACGCCCAGGAGATTCTTTTGTACGCTTTCCACTTATTTTATGTTTCGCGTATGTAACTGTATTTGTAAGTTCGCGCTTACAGAGGCGCAAGTTTAATTTATCGAAATATCCTTTTAAGACTTTTCGCAATGCCGAGAGAAAAACCAATTAAGAGTGGCCAATTCTTCCAAACCGTTTAGGATACGACGACACCATTAATTCGAAAAAGTCGTATAAGAGAACTATCCAGTCGTTGACTTTGAAATTGTCTTTCATTATTATCCTCCCCCCTAAAACCTTCCACAGGGTTAGCGAGGGTAGCCAACGAAACGACTACCAATAACGACTACTAATTGTAACAGCAATTGTTGTGGAAATGGTGTTAGTAGTAAATAATAGTGTCGTGGTTTTGTAAATACACGTGTATTACGTATTGTTCTCGATATTATATATATATATACACACACACATATATATATATATATATATATATATATATATATATATATATATATATGTACACATATATAGATATCTATTATGTTTTATTCGTGTTCATAACCAATGAAACGATGTACAATGATAAAAATTAACGATAAGTAGCTTAATGCGGTCTCTAAGGTTGTTACTGCTAGAACGTTCGTTTGATTATTACCGATGAGATTCTCTTGTAAACACGGTCGACAGACAAATGATTAGTAGCTAAGAAAAAAACGTCTAATCGAATGGTGAAAAGAAAGATGAAAAACAATAGAAAATCATATATATATATATATATATATATATATATATATATATATATATATATATATATATATTATTTTAAATTTCTTTTAGGGAATGACTTTACGCTTTCAGAACTAATTCCACTTGAACGGATTTCATGTCCAGCCTTACGTCTTTTCGTTAAACGACTCTGATAAAGTACACAACCGGCCTCGTTTGCCGGTTCTTCATTGTCGGATTTTAATCATAGTTCTCCGACAATACAAATATATATATATATATATATGTACATGTGTGTATGTATATATTTATCACTTCAAAAGTTCAATCAATAGCATCAACAAACATCTAGAATAATAGAATAAGGGAATAAGATTGAAATTGAGTTTCAAAGATGGTCAAATGAAATGGGCATGTCCGCACTAAAACGTTTTATATATATGTATATATATATATATGTTCGTACATATTTATATACAATTTTCTTCTTAATAATAACGAATACGATAACCGCGACTAAAATTTCTAGACAGAACCATTTTTTCGTATAATTTCGTATCTTTTAATTTTTACGCCTCCTCTTATGTTGGCTTTATATACTTCAGCCACAGTTTTCCTTTTGACCTTTACTATATGTTATGCTCGCATCAGTCCGGCTGCATTGTAGATGTCCCAATTAATTCCCGCTCCACGCGACGATATATGCACATCCAGCCGCTGCATGAATGTTCCGATTGCACTGTAGATTGATCTCTATTTTCTTTACCCTCACTTGGTATTGTCTCTCTGCACGCAACATATCCGGCCGATATCCATTTTAGGTTCGATTCCCTAATCGTGGTAATTATTTTCCCCTCGTTTAGCCCGATTCGAGCCCTGTTTGACTTTTTTCGACCTTCGTGATTATGTATATCGTATGTCTGTTCCCGTTCCGTTATATTAACGCGTTTTTTCCAACTGTTCGGTATATCTTCATTCCGGAAACTGTTAGATATTTTCCTTCGTATCTTCAGCCGCGTGTTCTCTCTTCTTTCTGACTACATCCTAGATCATAATCAACGTTGTACTCTTTCAAGGGTATATAGTAAAGTTCTGAAGGTCATTAAATGATTGTTTGCGTAGTAACTAGATATAGACCCCGCGTGTACCTTCAAATCGTCCTTATTCGATTAGTCGAATATACTTCATATTTGCACGGTATAGTAAGAGACCGATAATGTTTTACCTTTATTATGCTAACTTCTGTTTACAAATTTTACACACCCTTATTTTTTATTTTTTAAATAACACAATTACAACTGGCCGCCGAGAGGCCATCTAGCAACTGTTACGAAATGCGAAATAGCGTGAGAGGAGTTTAGTGCTCCCCAAAGAATTCCAGTAGAAATCCTAATCAAACGTCCTGGTTCGTTTCAATCGTCGTATCTGAAGGCAGTTATCTATGATTTTTTGTTTAATAAAGACTTGTAAATCGAACGCAGATGTCCTAAAACGAATGGCTCGAAACAAAGAGCTGCTGGCAATTATAAAAAAGAGAAAAACAGCGTACTTAGGGCATATTATGCGTAATCAGAAATACAAGATATTATAAACAATATTGGAAAGGAAGATAGGAGGCCGGCGATCCAGAGGTAGAAGACGGACGTCATGGATAAACAACTTTGAGAAATGGAGAGGAAAATCGGCAGTTGAACTAATACATTTAGCTGAAGAAAATATTCAGAAGTTGTAGTCAACCTTCGTTAACGGAGATGGCATTCAAAGAAGAAAGACTTGTAAACTGGATTTCTAGTTATGTGTCATTTTTTGGGAATGTTTCTCTTTTCTTTAACTAAAGTCAGAACGTGACGAGGTAGGTTATTTACTTTTTCGATATTTCTAATGTGTGGTGAAGATTTCCACGCTATGCGTTGAATAGTTTCAGTAAAATATGGCTATATCCATATCTCTTTCATTTTTCAATGGTAGTTTTAATTTTAACTCGCTATCTACAGCTACCCGAAATTCATTCCAGTTGGTGTATTTATTATACAGGTTGGGAGAGCTTTCCTACTTTATTACACCTGTACTTACCGTAAGAATTATAGAATGTGAGAAATCTTAAGTTCGCACATAACTATTAGAACGGAATGTTACTGATTTTTCAACATTCTAAACAGTTCGAGAAATGGTCTTACCCAAAATATGGCCCAAGAAATTTTAAAAGCACAGTAGCAGTACGTGGCGCCGCTTTTAATAAATTAAAAAACAAATAAAATCATAAGCTTTTATTTTCAGGGATCTTCTCAGTGGTAAATGTTGCATTTAAAAATAGTTTCTTGTTGCGAATATTCTTTATAATTTAATTATAAAAAACGGACATAGACTTAATAGAACTGGTTATAAAGCAATTAAAAATGGCTCGCCGACTGCTAGGGCGAGACTATAAGGCACATTCTATGTATTCTCTTCGCGTGTACGTCGGCATGCCTATGGGTACGCACACACGCCGCCAGATCGCCAAAATAAAAAGTAACGGTATTGTTAATAATAAAAGTGGATATAAATTATAAAATGATTATTTTCTTCAAAAAGGTTTTTCGCGTCGCTGGGCATGACGGAAATTTCGTCAATTCGCAAGAGGTTGGCCAGAATGAAAGACATTCGAAACCAGAACACATCATTCCTTTTAGAGGAACTTACTGCGCGTTCATTTCGTACGCTGTGTCAAACGGAAAATCTGAACCTATTCCGCGTACGTAGTATGTGGAAAAAAGAAAAATAAAAATATCCTAGATAAATTCGGAATCTTAACCGGACTCCGATGGAAGATAAACGAAATAGAGGCATATCTTTAAACCGATGAAGTATTATAGAAAAAGCAGCAATACGACCAGAAAGAGGGAGTTATCTCGTGAGGGTTAAAATACATGTAGCGATATTGGTAGTTCGTGTTGTACGTAACATATAAAATATCAATTAAACCGAATTGAAAGTTGTTCAGTCAAAGAAGAAGTTATTTAGAGGATCGATTGTCAACGGTTAACGTCAACGAAGGTAAAAACGTGCAAATATCGAAGGGTTGTCAGTTTAAGAATAGTCGTCCTAACAAATATATGCGCGAAATAAGGTACATCCGCGTCGAACGCATAGGATAGGTGGTAGGCAATTTCTTCTAAACCGATAAATAAACTCGACCTGACCTTTTCAACCTGAATGAGAAGGCGATGATGATAATTATGAAAAACGAGAAGAGCTGTTGTATTTTGTCAACATTCGCGGTAGCATGTATACACACGTACACTGCATATATATATATATATATATATATAATATTCAAAAAATCTCAAGTACCGGTTGAAAAATTATCTCACATTTATTTAAATTCGATTATGTAAAATAGTGTATTCTACTTAATTTTCTAGACACTGTATACATATATATATATATATATATATATATATATATATATATATATATATATATATATATATATAAAGGGATAACACTAGCACCCTTTACGCCGATTCATGTTTAATATATTCCTTCGATTTCATATTTCCGACAATGCTAACAATAATAATTATTATTATTATTTTTATTATTATATTCCCGATCTTAATAATTATAATAATAATAATAATAATAATAATAATAAATAATAGTACGGTAAACTCAAAACGGTAGTTACCTACGAAAGGGTTGTCATTTATGGAGGGGTTTGGGGGGTGTTTATAGGCGAACTGAATACCGAAATACCAGATGGAAAATTTCAATACTGAAATCATACAAGTTTCGGCAATCACAGCTACCGGTTTCTTACGTAAATCTAATTCGTTATCATTATTATAGATATCGTTATTGTCACGATTATTACCGGGGTGTTATTTTTAAATAGGAGATCGGTTTTTACTTTCTTTTCACGTACAATCAGAAAAAAAAATCGGATTATAGATCATCATCATTCTATCGGTCGCATCCGTGAATTAGGGTAAAGCTGTCGCCGTGGTCTGTTACACATTTCTCGGTCTTTTGATATGTAAAATTTACATACTTAGCCTAGAGACGTCGTCCTATTGCGTAGCTAATATATAACGAAAAATCCGCCTAATCCTTTCCTTATCGAACCGTACTGACTAGAGATATTAAGGAAAATGATAATGATGATAAATATTTAAATTATAATAATCATAATATTTTTATCATTATGATATTAATAATAATTTATAATAACAAGAATAATAATAATAATAATAATAATATAACGTCTCAAAATTACTCAGAAAACTATTCGCACATACACGTACCCTCTAGAGTACTATGTCTCTGATTTACATATAATATATTTATATATATATATATATATATATATATGGATATGCCGGATTACTTCTATAAACGAATTAAAAGTATCGCTACAAAATAAAACCGGTTTTAGTAACGAATAAGAAAAAGTAACGCCTAGTGTATTTAATAAAAATAACGATTCGATTTGTTTTTTTTAGGTTTTTTAATTTTAACAAATTTATATCACTTTAATTTCGTTTTCGGTTTTTTAATTATAACGTCTAAAATAGGGAATATTTTAAAATTAATTTTTAAGATCAAATTTATAAATCGAGTGAAAAAAAAGTTAAACCGATTAAAACGAACGACTGTCGTAGTAAAAAGTAATTACGATATTTTCTGCGTTACTTGAAAAATATTTTGAAATTACGTTTATTTCGACTTTACGCATTTTTATGTGGGTGCGGAATTTTATTACGATCGTCGTGTGCAGCAACTAAGGCTAGAGACACGAGTGAGAGCAAGTTAAACCAAACCGTAGAGACGAAACGTGTGTAAGAACAAAATTAAGTTAGGGTTGAGAGACAATTTGAGTGAGGAGTACAAAGGACGGTCAATGAGGATGTGGTAGACGAAAAGCGCGATGACGCTACACACGGTGCACTGAGGAGACGGAGTTCTGTTGATCAGGTATGAATGAGTAAGTCTCGTATGGCCCAGCCGCGGTCTGCTGTGGACAGCGTCATCTCTGCGGTTTGTAAGTCAAATCTTTTACGATAAAACGGAATTCATGATTTGGCGAAGCTTATTTAATGAGGAGGTCGACAGCCCCACATCTGTACATTCTTCTTACGGGCTAAAACACTTTTCATTCATACGCACGCAAGCACACACAAACCGTGCGTGTGTTATATACACATAAATATTATATATATATCTATATAAACACACACACACACACATATATATATATATACGAAAATTACTAATGCAGTACTACGTTTTAATTGAAATAAGCTAAATATAATAATACAAATACTGTTTATATCGAATCGTAATTAATAAACAATTTATTTTGTTTTGTGTAATTTCAATAATACATATTGGTACGTTCACACTTGAACGTTTTTAAGACCCTTCACGTATACATGTATATATATACATATAATACATATAGGAATATCGACGGTTTATCTAAATCTATGTACTAAACTAAACGGACAAAATCATTGACTTCTTTTGCATCAAAATGGTATTCTCAAATTACCAGAGGTTTCTTCGCGAACAAGCAAAAAAAGTCTGGAAAGCACGGTATTGCTGAAGTCATACTGTTCCTACATAACTCTGAGGATTTAAGTGACGGCTTAAGCGTCCGAAACCATAATTCCTAGTGAAGTAATTAAGTCGGAGTCACTTCGTTGGAAGTCTACACACGTGCTTTCAGCTGCATCCTCGTTATTGTCAACGACTACATACGGTCGTCACAATAATCTTTAAAAAAAAATATTTTATACTTTCCGTCATTATTGATAGGTAATACGCTTGAAGCTAGTTTCATCTCCACAATTAGATGTTATCCACACGACAAATAACTCTTCACACACACACACGATAATACGGGTGGTTCTATTAATGACGAATTAATAGCGATATTTATCGACTCGTTATTTAGGCGAAATTTTATGTTTCGCATTTATATTCGCGAATATAATAAAAAGTTAAAACTTGGCCTAAATAAAGTAGCGCATTCGTTAATATAGCGATAAATTTAACAGATCTTGGACAATTCTATCGCAAAAAGGTCATCGACCCTCTGTAAATATGTACGCGGATGGAATTGTAAAAAGAAAAATGAACGCTCGTTTGTATTAAAGCGATTTCGGCGTGCTCGGAATTCGGCCGTCTCTTTTTAGAGAATATTTCCCTTAACTGACGAAAAATTGTGGGAAAAAATAGAAATAAATATTTAAATCGACGGAAAAATAGCTAATTTTTTTTATTTTTTTTTAAATTTCGAACTGGAAATTCCTTAGAATTTTAAGCTGGACTGGAATGAAGTAAATATGACGAAAAAAAACCCTAAGGATAAAAAACTATAATTTAAAATCAGCCGGAGAGGCAGTTGTTTATTGAGGAATATTATTTAAAAACCGAACAAAATGACTCTAAATAAACTATTATTATCGACAAAAAAAAAATAGTGTGGAGCAAATACGCACGAACAAAAGCGTATAAAAGTAAACACACACACACGAATACTTATATATATATATACATATATATACACGCGTGTATGTATGCACTTTTATACGCGCAAAACAACCCGTTAGAAATTTAACGTGTAGTTTTTAATGCGATTTTTATTACTAAATTATAATAATTCTTTATTCATTATTTCAATTACAATATTTCGTTATCCTTGATAACATCAAAATGATGTATTTTCTCTATCGTATTATTATTGTTATTACAGTTATTATAGATATTATAGATATGATTATTATAGATATTATTATTATTGTTGTGGTTGTTGTCATCGTCATAACGTTATGATTATGCTCCTGTCAGATAAAGAAATTATTACCGAACTTTCCAAAGTCTTCCGGTCAAGAAAATTCGAACCGGTCAATATATGTAATTATTCGTTTTTCTATAAAAGTTACAACACTATTACAAGATAAAATATGCGCAATAAATAATTTAATTCAAAATTTTATCTTCCGGCCCTAGTTACAGTCTTCGCAATTAAGTACGGGTTATATAAAATGAATAGAATATCCAGGGCAGATGTTTCTTTCAGCTTCAACATAGAATTAGTCCTTTCTAATTAAACCACCAACTAAACGTAACGAATATGCTCCGTAAAATAATATGCGCTGTTATATATAAAATATCGATAATTTACTTTAACCTATAATTCGATAATCGTTTATAATCGATCGAAATATTAATTTTTACATAATGACTTATGCAGCAGAATGTGCTAAACCAACGTCTCAGCTCATTATTTCATATTCGTTCAGAAGTGCCGGTCGAAATAAGTTAATAGGAAAAAATATTTAAGTCTCGTATTTAATAATGAAATTACAGGTTTTCAACATCATTACTTCGCGAGAATATTTCATATTATAAATATCGATATCGATAATTCCTTTTTTTAATATTTGCTTTTTTCTAAGTATTTTTCTAGTAGGTTATCATGCCGTTTTTCATTGTTGTTGTTCTAATCATTTTCTAGAGTAACCTTTTCTCTTGCACACGGTTATAATCGTATTCTATCAACCCGGGGGGCTAGATGTTTCAGCTTTTGGGCGCCAATACCCTATTCCGAAAAGTTCAACTATTTTCTAATTCTATAGTTCTAAAGTTTATATTCCCAACGCCGCGCACAACAACGCTTACGGATTAATAATACGTTTTCGTAGGGCTATAGATAGCGTGTTCAATGTGATTCTGCTTTTCAGCTATTTTCAATCCACTGCTGGATGTAGTTATCTCGAAGTTCCTTACATTTTTCGCTGTCGGCGCTTTGAATACCTTCTCGAACTTTATTTACATAATCGACCCAACGTATCAGTAATCTACTCTACGGGCGCTCTAGTTGTCACTTTATTTGCAAGGAGTTCCGGATGTCTTAGCCCGTCTCCATGGCGTACACCTGCTAGTATGTTACGAATATCCTGATTCATCACCTCCAAATATTATTTAACCGCCAGGAGATTAATGACACGTTCCGTTACGACGCGATCGCTGTTAATTTCGGCAAAGAACCTCAGAAAACGTTGCATCGTTGTTCTACGTATACAAAAACGAGTACAGGGGAACACGCTATAATATTTTTTTTAAAATTAAACAATGCGCAATTTGTTATCACGCGATATATTTTCGTTAGTTGTGATAGCGTCCCAGCTTTACTCGTTGTTGAACTTCCGCATTTTGTGATCAGCGCTCCTTAGTTATATCAATTTGTCGACCACTTGCCGAGCCGTCTAGAATTCTTGATCAGACTATCCGTTTCATAATCGTTGTCTCGATCTTATTACCTACGAGCAAATTATATTCGTACACGAATTTCGTCTGGATAGGATAGAATTCGAGCAGCGCGTATTTTTTTAAATAGTATCTTTCTTATTAAAGTCGAAAGAACTCGACGAATACAATTATAATCCACTCCGCCTACAACTTAAAAAAGAACTAGAAACAAACCGCCAAAAAAAGTCTCCGGCTCCGGACCATCGAGTTGACATTTTTATAACGGGAACGTCTCTTCAGAAACGATTAACGAATGCTCTCATTTATACCGACTACTAGTAACGGTAATAATAATGATAAAATTATTAATCCCGATGATTCTGTACGCAAGCGTAAAAAATTATATTTGTCCGTGCCAGTTGCTATTAAAAATTTCCCCCCGTTTACAAATTCCTAACCCAGTCGTAATACACAAGTGGCGGATGGCGTTATTATTAATCGCCGTCGTTGTAATAATAATGATAATTAATTATTATTATTAGAAACATGAAAGAAGTATATTATTCTTATGATTATTATTGTTATCAATATTAGCAGAACGATTTTTGAGGTTCGTCTTGTTAGCGCGACAAGATATTACCGATGGACCGTGATCGCCACATTTTAAATTTAATAGTAATAATAATTATAATAAAAATTTATATAACGGCTAAAAACAATTTATCCGGGTCTTGGCTTTTTAAGTTGGGAGACGACACATTGTTTTGACATATCCCCCGTATATTCATTTATGAATATATATATATATGAATATATATTTATATATTTTTTCATATATATATATATTTATTTATTTATATAATCATTATACTATTCAAAATTCTTTTTCCATAACTTATATTTTTTACTTCAACCGTATAAACTATATACCACAACTATTACAGAGTACATATAACTTTAACGAATACCAACATTATTATTATTATTATTATTATTATTATTATATTCATTATAATACTAACGTAGTCGACACGATGATCAAAACGGGGTTGAATGGGAGTGATACATGGGCGGACGGCCAGTAATTTAAATTTTTTTTCGTAATAATACGTTCCTTTTTTCCTAATAAATCTAGAGCGAAACTTAAATACTGAAGTGTAACGAATTCAAAAATAAAAAGAGATAGAAGAGAAAACGAACCGTTGTAAACAAACGAAAAATAGGAAAAAAAACGACAAAGTCCTGAACTTTATTAATCCGGCATTACGCGCGTGTATATTATTTTTAAAAAGACCAGCAGTAGAGCCATAATACGATTTCTTAAAAGCCGGAGGAGGAAATGCGGTTACATCCAAAATTTTGTCCGTGTATTGGTAACATACACACACAGATATACGATGATACTGACGTAAGTGTGATAAAACGTTCATAAAGATCCGAAGCGGTTAATGGCATAAGCACTTTAACGATCGATACTTCTGTTTCAGCAAAATTACTACAATCTATTTTCATCATTATTATTATTATTATTAATATTTTAACTCCTGTCCAACGGAAAATGTAGTCAGTCAGCCGAAAATAGAATTAGACCATCAAAAAAGTGAGCTACATATTTTAAAAAACGAATTGTGACAACCAGCAAAACTTTTTCGATTACTCTCGCCTACACGTTCTCACATATCACGTACATAACTCTATTTCCCTCTCTTTCACACACACACACACAGATATATATATATATATGAGAGAACACAGGAAATTATAGACTAATAAACTTCTGCAATCAGTGTACAAAGTAAAATAGCGAAAAAACAGGGAAAATCAATAAATCAATAAACTTTTTCGTGAAAAATCATAAAGCGTTTCGGCTGTTGAGACATTATCGAGCGAACATAAAAAATGAATCACTTTTAGATTATTTTATATCTAGTGTTTTTGCACTTTGCTAATTTTTGTAAATTGTGTATCTAGATTAGTATTTTTAAATTTTATTTTCTCTTAATAGTGGCTTGACAGCCGATAAATTCGTGATTTTTTATTAAAAAGTTCGATGACTTTTAATCTTTTTTTTATTTTTTAAAAATCACTACATTCCACATTTAAAAAGTATATATATATACGTAAATCGGCGAGAATTCACCAGCAGCTTGCTCTCACCAAATTGATAATATACTACACTCAATCCGACTAAGCGATGGATGCACTTCTCTGGATGCACTTCTCTGGATGCACTTCTCTGGATGCAGAGTTGTATGGAATTATGTACTGTATTCAGTACATCAGTTCAGCTGTACTTCCACATATAGCATTGGTTATAACAGACTCCCTCTCCTCTCTACAACTAATATGCCGTCAAGAAAATAAAAATACCATAATATTTGAAATCCAACACAATCTACACACACTACATAAAGAAGGAAGGAAGGGAAATCCGCTTTCTGTGGATCCCAAGTCACATTAGGATGTACGGTAGTGATAAAGTAAACCTTGAAGCTCGGTCTATGGTACTTTCACCAGTACCAGAACACTCACCACCTCTATCAACATTAGTACACGTACTCATGAACAACAGTAAACAGAAATGGACCACCGACTGGACCTCACAAACAACCTTCCTTAGGAGCATAAAATCAACCATAGAACCTTGGTGGCCTCCACATGGCACAAGCAGAAAAGAATATGGTACCATTGTGGGTCATACAGCTATATCACACACAATTATCTTTATACCAAAAGCCCTCCACCAACAAACTGCCCCCTATGCGGATATTTAACAGAACCAACAGTCACACACTTAATCTACAACTGCCAAACACGCACACCACACAGGATAAAACACAAAATACAAAGCCCGATAAATACTCTCAAACAACCCTCAATCAATAGGTAGTATTCTGGCTTTTGCAAGAGAAAGCGGACTCCTAGCATACATATAAACTAGACACACGTCTCCTTATGCTGTAATAACCCTGGTAGAGTTACCAACGGCGTATGGAGATTTACATAATATATTTAAAAAAAAAAAAAGCAAAAGGCATGCGACAAGGATTGTCACCATATTCAAGGCTGCGTTGAAATAAATATTTCAAAATTTAGATTAGAAATAAAATGGAAAAAAAGAAATTAACGGAAGCTCTATGTCAAAATCTAAGACTTGCAGATGACCTCACTTTAATTTTAGTATCTGCAAAAAATGATTAACAATCAACAGTGTTACTACGGAAAATTTCGTAAGTAAAAGGTCCGCAAATAAATTACGAAAAACTGAATTTATTAAAAAAAAAAAAAAAAAGGTAAAAATAAAAATGAACTATAAGACATTATACATTGAGTAGACGATATCGTACACTTAGACCGTGCAATCTCATTTACAGATAGAATAGAAAAAAGAATAGCGTCAGGATGGAAATAAAAATCTGAGCTTCAAACGAAATATTTGGAAGAAATAAGAAAAAAGTGGCGTGCACATTTATAATATGTCTCCATCGTGACTTGTACGAATACGGTCGCGGACAATTAAATAAATTATGGAAATGTAGGTAGCTGGAAGAACAGTAGAAAAGAAAATAACTGGAATAACAAAGATAAAACAAAATGAAATATTAATGGATAAATCGAAAACTGGGGAGAGGTGTTCACTATAGAATACGGGAAATGAAATGTAATTGGGCTGGATATGTTATTTGAATGATACCGAATGGGGTTACAACTGAAAAAGACTGGAAACGCGATGGAAGGACGAAGTTTTGACAATTGGAAGCGATGCAGAATCATCTGAAATGGAAATAGCAGAGAGAAAAATATGTAAATATCTGTAGATTGAAAGAGACCAATGCTGGATAACGTACACATTTTGAAAATATATATATATATATATATGTATGTATAAGCACATGAGGGAATGCACTTCAGATATTGTACTAATTTCATTACATCAGACATTCAGTTACGTGCCAGAACAAATAAACACGATTATTAGATAACGTATACATATCTCTTTCACCAGTAGTAAGCCTTATTGCGGCTGTCGTGACTAACCATGCTTAAGTGGTAGATTAGAACACTACCTGTCGCCATTTTTCTTTGTTGTTACAAGACCTTATTGATATAGATTAAATTCGTTACTGTTACATGGATAAAAAACACCGTGAAAGCCCAGCAAAGGTTTATAAAAAAACCAATTGTAATTGTGGCGACATGGTCTTCGGAGGCCGCCCTCTGGTTCTTTTTCCATTTCCATCGCTTGTTTCAAAGCCGTCCCGCCTTATTATATGACCGATAAACTTTAGTCCGTGTTACTTAAAGCAGGTAGCGGCCATTGTCTCGGCTCTATATACAATCTTTCTAGAATTGAAAGATTAGTTCTACGTTCAGTCTACGGTCTTCTTAGCATATTATCCTGAGCGATGCCGCTGCTATAATTCAGGACTCGGAGACGTAGCGAAATATCGAGTTCATTAATGTACGTATCAATCTGTTTTTCAGACGACAAGTTATCTGACGACCAGTTTTTGTAATTTTACAAACTTCTTATCACGCATATTCTTCGTTTGATTTCTGTTTCACCGTTTCTAATATATATGTTACATAGGCACCGAGATATTCAAGTCCACGTTGATGGTTTAACCTTTCCGAGTGGCATTCATAACGACAGTTATTATCGTGCGCATTGAATGAGAGATTAGATTTCTCTAGTGGTGTTGGCACTCGCTAATAGCAATTATCATATTATCACCACCGCGTCGTATATACATATTCGCGGTGGCATCGTTACTATGCTCAACTGTCAACTCGAAGGTAGATGGTTCGAAATCAACTGGCGACCTATTTTTCGTCATTACATAACTCTTAATTTTCACACGGAAAAGGCAGTGGCACCTGACTGCTTATAACATGTGCCTTGTAGCCCATAATAAACGTACAATGGGTAACTAGGAAACAATGACGATGATACCTATATATTAATAAGCCGAAGTTAACTGCCGAGAAGTTTTGTTCAAATTTAATTAAATAATTATTATCGATTTTTTCTCGTGATATTTTAAAAGAAATCACTAAACTCCGTACGTAATTATACAATTTATATATATATGTATATACGTATTTAGGTCACGCGGCAGACGTCATCTCAGAAAACTTCCGATTATACTTCGGAGTTGGACGATAGCTGGATATTCCACGTAGCCGTAAACTTCGTCAAATTACAAAAAATACACCCATCCAAAAAAAAGGCATTAATCAGAGCAGATATTATGCAGTCATCAGCAGACGTCGACCGCGGCATAGGCAATCTACACGCGACTAACTGTATATAATCAAATATGAATAACTTCCTAACTAATAAGTTATGCTCTGTAACTGTCTAAGCCGTAATTGTTGTACTTAAATAAAATATAAAGAGTCGGTTTTTTGTTTATTTGTTTACAATTTTTCCGTACGCGTTATCTTTCGCATAGGTTGTTTAATTTACTGCGTTTCGTTCTTGACGTTAGAGAGAGATTACGTAATATCGCTTCGAAATTAAGAAATTCTTTCCAATTCGGCTAATTCTATTCTACTCCTTAACTCGACCGAATTGTTTGTAACGCCTGGCAGATACGAAGACATTTATTATACCGAAATGACAGTTTACTGATTTTGCAACGCGACCATCAGAAATAAACTTTACGACAAGTGGACTTCGCAAGTCAAGTCTCGCTTCACTGACTGCAAATGCATGTTTATTGATTGCGAAAGACAAGTGATAAATAAACCGAGGCCTATACATACATACATACATATATACATATATATACAAATATATATATATATATATATATATATTTATGTATACATAATAAGCTGTTCGAAATAACAGGACGAAACTTACCTTGCCATTCGCAAAATATAAAACTTCCTATATCGATAATTCGTGTATACAAACATATATATATACATATATATGTATATATATACAACATCGTAACAAACTATTTATCAGTTCCCTTAGCTAATGCACTCTGCATAAATAAACTGCATCGAAATGCATAAACGCATCGTATAACGACTTCGATATAGTTAATAGGTTTTATTATCAATGCTTGTAAGTTTCTACATGGTGTTTTCCATAAACTCTGAGAAAATGAAAATACGTCAACGTCGATATGTTGTAATCGACTGAATTTTATATATGTACATATATACATATATATATATATATATATATATATATATATATATATATATATATATATATATATGTATGTATATACCGTAACCAGTGGAGCAGTAATATGTTCTTCACTGTGGATATAACTCACATGATCCAGTTCATAGGAATTCATCTAAGCTATATACATTGCATTACACACGCTCATATACAAGAAGAATAACTTACCAATAGATTGTTTAGCTTTTGCGGATGATTTGGCAATTGTAGCCGAATCCATGGAAATGGCAAAGTGACAGATCGAATTAATAAAAGACCAAGCGGAGAAGGCTGGACTAGAAATTTCGTTTGAAAAAACTACATTTTTGACTAATATAGCAGCAGCGCCTAATAAAATTAAAACTGATTTTAGTCCAGTAAAAAGAGTTAATAAATTCAAGTATTAAGGGTAGTTAATCGACCAAGTCAAGCTGCCTTTTATTTAACAAAAGAGATGTATAAAAAGAAATATTTATCAACAAATACCAAGCTGAAACGTTACAAAACTGTTGTCAGACCAGAGGTATTATATGCAGCAAAGTGTTTAACACTGAACAAAAAGGGATCTAACGATCAACTAGGAATTTCGGAAAGAAGAATTATGAGAACAATACTGGGGAGCCGAGGAAACATGGTGAAAAATATAAAAATTTATGTAATCAGGAGCTGTACAACCACGTGGAAAAAATTACTACAACTATTAGAAAAAGAAGAATCAGTGTTTCTACGGGCATTTGCAAAGGATGATTCCAAACAGGTTTACCGGAAGATTATTTAATTATTTGCGAAACCTAAAAATAAACGGCACATGGTTCACGGAGAAAAAAAATGACATGGAAGAACTGAAAATTATGCCTGGAGACATAAATAATCGAGTAACATTAAGGAAGAATATTCAATTGCGAAAGGTCTCGTGGAGAAATAAGGAAGAACTGGCACTTTGTGAAGAAAGGAAAAAATACATGGCGAAAGGATGAAAGCCATCTGGAAACAGTGCAAGAAGAATATCAGTTGACAGCGTAGTCTCCATCTGTGGCTGATTCGAAATATTAATAATAATTATAATTAAAATTATATATATATATATATATATATATATATATATATATATATATATATATATATATATATATATACGTGAGTTTAAAGCGAAAATGCTTAAGAAGAAATGTCTGTTAACGGGAATAATAAAAAGATCTCGATAAATTATTACGGGTTTTTGTATTTATGTCTTTTTTTAATAGTCAACAAAAAACGTTTACCATAAAAAGATTTAGAATATCAGCTTATTTTCCAAAAAAATCAATAAATGTTTAATTTATTTCTAAAAAATGTTTAGAAATTATTGTACGTATGTTGTGAGTTCTTCTCTTAGTGGCAACTCCTTAACGGGAGTTTGTTTACGTCGTAAATTAATATTTTCCAGCTCTCCTACCTTATTTCTTCCGAAACCGGCGGTTATCATTTCGAGGTGTTTCCTTCTTCTAGATGTTTTACTGCGGTTCTTTGCCAGTAGTTCAAGCAGAGACACGCCATATTTTCTATTATCTCACGCGTTAAGTATTTTCGTTTTTAAGATATCCTGCGCGGTCATTGTTGTTTCGAGCCTCATTTCGTCAGTATTTCTTTATTAATGATTTTTTTTCTGCCGACTATATTGGCGCCGTGTTCTTCGCAAAATGTATATTTCAGAAGCATCTTTATACTTTCCGCATTCATAATTTAACGCAGATGTGACGTAGCACCAGACTAATCTAAGTTTTAATTCAGTATACTCATTTTCCGATCCTTCAATACGGATGCCGTATTTTCAAACGCTCGTTTGGTCGTAGCGATTCTGTAACTTCTGTTATATCTTTTTCATCAGTAGTAAGTCGTGTCTCTAAATATCGAAACTGATCCACCGTTCCTAGCGTTTTATTTCCTATTTCAACCTGATCCAGATCGTAGGATACGCAATTTTCCAACTCAGTATAATTGACCACGATGATAATGATAAATGATGTTATGGCTTTTCCAGATTATATTAAGCCTCGATGTTACCTCAGTCGCGGTACCCATCTCTCAATTTCGTCCCTGCGTATCTCCCTTATTGGTATCCCAGATATTCAACGTTTCATTTTGTAAGCTTCCCACACGATACTATATAGCTTTTATTTTACCCTGACAAATAATCACGTACAATTTCCGACGAGATAGTTTGGAATAGTCCTAAATTTTTTGTTTTCATCCGATCTTCATACCGCTGTTCTCATTTATTGGGAACTTTTCTAATTTCCTATTCGTCGTATTTAGTGAAATGTATATATGTGTATGCGTGAATATATCTATATATATATATATATCTTCTTCTTTGCCTATATTACATCGTTGTATCGATGTGGGACTCCCTTAATAATTTCCATCCTCTTCTATTTTGTGTTTTCCGAAGCCACTCAGTTACCGCTGTAATGACAATTCGTTTATCCATCCCCTGCTTAGTCTTCCTCGACTTCGTTTTCCGCCATATGGTCGCCATATCACTAGCTATCCATCACCCATTACATTATCTATCAATATGTCCAGCCCATGCCCATTTATTCTTCGCTATTCTTTCACCGATAACCTCGAACGTTGTTTCCCCTCTGACTTTTTCTGATTTTATTTTATCTTCGAGTCGAAGTGTTAGTAGTGCACGTTCATCAATTACTTATTCTGTTAATGGCCATGTTCATTACGGGTATTACACACTGGTTAAATAGTTTTACTTTGTTTTGTTTAGTAATTTTATTTTTGAACATCTTTATTCTGTGATATGCGAGATGAATTTGTATATTTAGATAAAGTTTTCACAACAAAAAAACAATCCCAGGTCTACTCAGGAAAAAAAAATATATATATATATAAAAAGAGTAACTTGGCGATTGAAATAATGGGTAAAGTAAGAATTACGTGGTTAAGATCCAGAAATCATCAAAAATACAAGAAATTAACCGTATTAAACGGAAACTGGCCAAATCAGAAATACCCCCATCAACCATAGTCCGTATTCTACTCAAGAGTCGCCAATCCTTTCGTCAGAGTTCCATTTCAGAGGTTGCTCCGTACGGTTCTCGACGAGGGCTCCTAAAGAAATTACATACCGATTTCCATTTCTTGGTTCATTGTTCTTTCCAATCGAAGGCAAACCGTGCTTGATCCAAGGTTGTCCATTGGGATTTTCTAGATTTTAATCTAACTCTAGGTGCTCCTCTTATAAATTTCGTAATTACTAATAGCAGCATCGTGTGTATAATATAAAATACGAAATTTTGTGTAAAAAAAGTTGATATCCCGACGGTATTATTTTTTTAGGTTTTTTTTTGGTTTTATACTTATATAATTATTAGAATGCCGACCCGCACAAAACGTACATGGCCTATAATAACTTTTTTTTATTATTTATAAGTCTAAGGGAAGATGAAGATGCGTTTTATAAATCGAGGAACCTAATTCTTATTGATATCGTCTTCGTAGTCTCAAAAAAATAAAAAAGATAAGAAACGTCCACTAGTGTATTTCTTCCAGATAAAGGTACCTGTGAAGGTCGTTGCAATAATCGGCGGCAAAGTCAATACCCGAACGAACGAGTATGGCCAATTTAATAGTCTGGAATCTTAAACACAAACTCAATTTTATATATATATATATATTGCGTATACGCATTAAAATAAACGAGTCTTATAACAGGGTTTTCTTAATAATTAGTCGAATTTTCCGATAATAACTTTTCATTTGCCCGAATGTAGATTAAAAAGAATAACAGATAATTAAAGACGAAATTAAGATATTCTTCGGTATCCGAAGATAAATTCGATCATCGGATGCTGTACTTAATTTGATCGAGACGTGTATCGAAATCTTGTCAGACAATAACGATTACCTGAACGTCAATTATACGTGTTATCGTCGTTAATCATTATTCGGTGTCAACATACTACTTTAATTGATGCGCAAAACGTGTCCGTATTTATATATGCTTATGTATCCGACGGGAATCCGGTTTTCGACGTCGAGACGGTAAAGTATATTACCCGAGATCTACATATAGAGTAGCGATGATAAGTAGATCGAACACACGGGTATCATGCCGTAGAAATGTAGAAACGAGAATGAAATTTGAACATTCGACAGAGACCGCGTATAATATAATATGATTAACGATCAACCGTTAATCAAAAACATTTTTTTTTTATATATTACGATAAAATCAGACGATTACGTATAATTCCTGTATATTATATACACATGCGGCATTCTCCAAGCTCATATTGTTTAACGATAGCGAACGGATATTTAGCAAAGCGCTCGATAAATGAGAAGATTGTATAAAAATAGCCGAAAAAATTATTAATAACCCGCGGTGTACTGATGATATGACAATAATCGCTTCATTCGAATAAAACATGTTCACCCTTTTACGCGAGATTGTAAATATAATTAAACAACTGGGTTTAATAATAAACTGAGAAAAGGCTAAGATATTGATTATCGACAAGATAACTGCCAGTCGACATAACAAAAACTGGACACGATACAAGCGGTTGATAAATTTTTCTACTCGGGATCTCTAATTACGAAACAAGGTGGATCTACGGATGAAATTAAAAACCGAATATCAACAGCCAAATTCGAAGCGTATGAAAATAGTCACGACATCTCACTGAGTTGGCCACGAATAGCTAAGAAAACATATCAATTCTAGAAGAACCGAATATTGACCGATGTCTCTTCACATTGTGCCTAACAAATTTTGATATGTTTTGGAAATATTATACGAAAGTACAACCGGACAGATAGCAGAGGCAGTTAACAGTCTCGATGAGTAGTCAACACTATTACGATCAAGACTAAAGCAATCTATAACAGCCGAAACAAGATCACATAGAGAAAGGTTACATCAAATGAATTTCATAGAGATCACGATATTCAATAATTTAGTTACCGACTATGAAAATGAACAAGTCTCAAACATCCATTTCCAGTGTTCATCCATATATATATATTATACATATATATAAAAATTTGATTCAGTGGGCAGAATTAAAAAAAAAAACAATAAGAAAAATGAGAAATGATATCAGGAATTTAAACCCCCGGCCGGTACAGGAAACTATTGAAAACAATAGGGGTTCGAAGATATTCAGAAGGCCATTGTCCTGCGGAAATAGAGTACTAACAAAGATAATAAGTGCTACGGGACAAGTTGTGACAAACAAACACAAAATAATTCAAGAAATGATAAACTATTTTATAGACAATACATATGGTCGTAAATACGAGTAAAGAAGCTGTAGATAAAAATATTGAAGAGATTCCTGAAATAACGAAAAATGAAATAAGGAATGCGCTCCGAAGAATGAAAAACAACAAAGCCACCGGAACGGATGGAGTCCTAGATAATTAAATATAGTGGAGACACGATGGTTACTACAATTTGTCAACTTTTCAATCGGTGTGTTTCGAAGAAGTTAAGATACCAACAACATGGATGGAAGCAGAAGTAGTTCTTATACATAAAAAGGGAGATATGCGCAATCTGAGCAATTACAGACCAATTAGTTTACTGTCACAAGTGTATAAATTATTTCATCGGATAATAACGAATAGAATAACACAACAAACCGATTTCAATCAGCCAAAAGAACAGGCTGGCTTCAGATCAGGATTCAATACGAACGAACATCTGCTGACAATTACAATACGAATACAGAAACGTGAAGAGTACAACATAGATTTATACATGGCATTTATATACTACGAGAAGGCGTTCGATGCAGTAAAGGTCTGGGCAGTACTGAATTCATTAAAACTAATTGGTATCGGTAACAAGTACATACAAATTATAAAGAACATTTATGGGTCTGCTAACAGAAAAATATGTGACGCGTTGGCGCAATGATATAGCAAAGGTAGCTGGGAAAATTTGGTTGAGGAAAGCACAGGACAGAAGTGGTTGGAAGACATTAGGAAAAGCCTTCATCCAGGAGTGGATAGATAAAGACTTAAAACGTAAATACAATTAATTTACCAGACGATATTTTGAAAAATAAATTAATATTTAAACAACAAAAAAGGAGTTAAAATCATTAATTTTTTTCAACGACATAATCGAGTGAATATAAAAAATATAACTTATAAAAATATAAAGTGTAAAAAATATTACTTGGATACGCAATTTACAAAAATAAGTGATAAAACAGTATTTTCAAATAATCTGATAGTTAATGCGGTAAACAACACCTTCGACAATCATCAATGTCAAATTTATACATAAACAATAACGCGAATAGTCGCTAAAAGAAAAAATAAATAAAAACATCGAACAACATAAAAATGTTGTTTATGTAAACAATAACGCAAAAATCTCTGTAGGAGGAAAAAACATATACTGAATAATCTTATTATGAAATCATAAAAGGAAATTAAATGAACAATATTGAAGAGATCAGCTATGAAACGAGACTAAACTACTAGAAAATGCTCAGTACTAGTTGTAAATAAAGAAAAGGTAAATGATAAACTACTTGTAGATATTCCGATAAGAGAAGAAGCGATCAGTTGTTGCGTTATTGTTTATGTATAAAATTTGTTGTTATCGCTAATTGTTGATCTCGTTGTTTACTGCATTTACTATCAGATGCTTTAAAAGTTTTTCATTTCGATAATTTTTGTGATCTAAGTAATATTTTTACATTTTATACTGTTATAAATTTTTATGTATTTTAATAATTTAGTCTTGTTTATAATCGCTTGATAATAGCGTAACAACCGAAAAGCTTTCTGATGTTTCATAAAGAAAAAAAAATTAATGATTTAAACTCTTTTTTTGTTTTTTAATTTTTTTAAAACACTACATTCCGAATTTTTCAAAATAGTCGTATTTCTTAACGTTTTTATTAACATACATCTAACATGTTTAGTTCTATAAATTATCATTTATAATTACACCGAGCTATTTAATATAATTTGAGCGATTATTATTCGATACGCTATTTTAAGAACTGGAAAATTAATATTAATCCAAACAAAACTAAAGCTATCTTTTTATTTTTTTAGCGGTAGGCATCGCATCTCTAACAGAATTCTGATAGCGAATAAACCTACTAATTGGACTAATACGCTATGTTGGTGCCGTTCTCGAGCCTATCTCCCGGATAATTCATCGGAGATTAGGAGACTAAAGAGGACAAAACTATTTGATCTGGCTGACTAGTCCAGCATCAGACTAAAGAAGACAAACATATGATTCAGCATGAAATCGTAATTCTGCCAATCACCAGCTGAATGTATTCGAGCAATTATCTCCAACTAAAATCATCTATTGATAACCAAGCGGGCTAGGGATATTCAAAAATATTCATTAAAAAAAAATTAAAAAATTTTACTCGACATTTATCTCGTATTAATATTAAAGCGAATAAAACAATTTCCGCCTATCATTAACCGAAAATCCTTCCTGATATTTCGTAATGAAATGATTCTTTATAAAAGTTTTATACGCCCGTGTATAATAGTCGTCTATTTAAAATTCAGCATATAAAGAACCTATGCATATTGAATAAGTTAAAATTACGAAAGAATCTAATTTACCCGTGTGAAGTTACTAACCTACCCCTATCTTAAGGATTATATGTATTAAACCAATCCGCTAAATTCTTCATTCGGTGTTCATCTCACACTAATGCACACATTATAGGCCCATTGGCGGATTACGATATACATATATTTTTCTTTAAATGGGGGTGCCTTTACAGCTTAACCAACGTGATACTGTGGGGACTATCTACATCTTAATCAAGCACGCTGATCTATGTATACGAGGTTTAATCATAGACGTCTAAAACAAACTAACCTTTTGATAAACTAATTATATAGTCTAGAGATAAGTTAGATCGAGGATGAGGTTATGAAAAAAACAAGTACAACGAGTCTATTGCATTTAAATTCAATTAAATTTTGCGACGCCCCAGATATTACTTTAATATTACAGATCGAAAAAAGGGAAAATTGCGCTTCGGGGTTAACATTTGATGGAAATTATTTCCCGATAGAACAATATCCTTAATAATACCCTTTAATAATATAATCGGAAATTCATGAACACACCAACGATGGCGTGAAACATAGTGTATGCCAAAAAAAAAAAACATTACATTATTATGTGCATACCGATCGCGAGTGATCATTAAAAAAAAGTCTTAGGTGAACAAATTTCTTTTTTTTTTTTTTTTTTTTTTTTAATATACTGCCTTTTAGGAAGGCAGTTACACAACTACAATCTTAACCTATAGGTTAAATAATTAGTGACTTTGATCGTTTAACATGTTGTGTATGCTGATCCAGTGATCAGTTTCCACTAATACTAACTAAATATTAATTATGAAAATCGTGTTCAATAAAACTATAATTATTATTTATCTATGAACTAGGTCTACTGGATGTGTTCGCTTAAGGCGTCTCACATCATTTGAAGTATCCAGTAATCGAATAGCTTCTTTATTTGTGTGACCATGCAGTCTCTGTTCATGTTTGACTGCAAAGTTGTGAACGACGTCATCAACCTGTTGAATCTTCAGATCACAATGAATATTAGCGTTCCGCTGGAACCATCGTGCGTTAACCAGCGTCCGAAGAATTTTATTCTGCCGACGCTGAATGATGGCTCTGTTGGAAGCAGAAGCACAGCCCCACACTTGAACTCCATATGTCCAGATGGGTCGTAGAATAGTTTGATAAAGTAACCTCTTGCTGTACAAATTTAGAGGTGACTTTCTACCAATTAACCAGTGCATCTGATTCATTTTGAGCTGTAACTGGAACAGAGAATGCGTGTATCTATACGGTGAATTACAATATACCATATAAATTTGAATTTACTAATAGTTCAAATCAAATCAAATTAAGCTTTATTTTTCAAACCAAGCTTTATTTTTAAATGATGTTTGCAATTTTTTATATAACGGACAACACATGTAAGAGTTGAAATATACGTATGTATATATATATGTGTGTGTGTGTGTGTTTTCCAAAAATGAGTATATTTAGTACAAGTTTACATCGCTACAACAATAAAATTCTGAAACAAAATATATAAGTTTTTTTATTTACTGGTAGCTATTATATGAGATTAATTACGTACTTTAGCGATAAAAATTGCATAAGAAACATATATATATATATGTGTGTTTAATTTTAAACACTTTAAAAATGGAACTCGAATAGTGTTCTTAAAAACATTATCTGGTTATGAGATAACGTAGTGGCACTATAGTATTTATTACGAAGATCTTCTTATACGTATTACATGTCAAAATGATGTCATCCACACGGTTATATATAAACACATATTTCTTTGAGTTATTGCCGAAATTTTAAATCAAATAATAAAAAGATTTTAAAAGAAAATTTACTAATTTTCTTGAACTTTAGATTATGCTATGTAAATTTCGCATAAATATAGCTTGCGACAAATTAGTTGCTTAATATTACACTCTACATCGTGTATAATATATATATGAGTTTAAATGTTGTGTGTGTGTGTGTAAATAAGTGGCGAAATAGTGACACACACGTTGAATATAATAAGGGACGCCATCTGCTTAAACGCGTGTATTTCACTTTTTTCCTTTGTCTACCTATACCGTTCGTGAAGTCTAAGCTAACAACAGCGGGAGCAACGTTGAGCAATATGAGCGACATGAGCAGCACGTGCCTCAATTCAAAAATCGACAGGTGCGTTTATTATTTATTCGCGCCTAAGCGAACGGATTAGGCCCAGAACTGACTTCCGCGTCCTGTACGAGAATAATACGATCTTCTTCAGTCTTTATTCTTCGATAATGCTTGTACACTGATAAACACAGATACAGATGTATTACACAGATAGACAGACTCATAGGACAGAGATAAATACGTCATTATGCGTCGTCTTCTATACGTCCAAATTCGCATCTTTCTCACTCGTTTACATTCAAACGGAGAAACTTTTGTAGGTCTCGTTCTTTTTCTTTAGATTCTTCTCGTTGTGTTCTTATACGTGTATCGTCTTGCAGCTCAAACGAGTTAACCTTATCAACGTTCGATCATCATTTTATATATATATATACATATGTATATATATATATACATATATATATACATATGTATATATATATATATATATATATATACATATGTATATATATATATACATATATATATACATATGTATATATATATATACATATATATAGGAAGCCTATCTCTGTTAACCGAAGCGCACAGTTGAATTTAATTATCAATTACCCACCCCTTAAAATAAAGTCACGCTCCACTCCACCATTACGCGACGTAAAACGTAATTAGTGGAGCGCGATGATGTAAAAAAATTGAAGCTAAACTATACAAGGAAATAAAGCCCGTCCAGTCCAGACGTGCATATCAGTGGACTTATATATATATATATATAGGCAATGTACATAATGAATATCTACAGATGCGAGAATATGTACATATATTTATATATATATATATACACCTGTGTGTAAGTGTGTGTTTCCACAAATTAATAATGTTTTATTAACGCACCTGAACACTGTGCAAAGTATACGTTTAGTAATAGTACTGCTACTACTACTACTAATATTAATAATAATAATAACATTAATAATTAAATATTGATAGTAATAGTAATGAAAAAATAATAATAACGATCTCACATTATAGAATATTTTAATATTAATATTTATAACACGCCGGAAGGAAAACATAATAATGAATATTAGAACCACACGCACGAACTTAAGATATAACGATCCAAACGTTCGGTAGATGTCTTATTAAAACATCTACATATATAACAATAACCATACAGATGTATATATACATTATATATATATATATATATATATATATATATATATATATATATACTGTTCGCTTATAATAGGTTAAACTAATACAACTAAATTTATATTCGCGTTATTATATGCGTGTATAAACGTGTCTTTAGAACGGATATGTAGAATAATGTTAACGGAAAATTTATATTACTTATGTAAAAATAAAAATATTCTATCTATTCCATATTATTATTAGGGTAAATTAGATATTAATTTGCTCAACCGCAATGCCCAGAAGTAGCGAGTGGTGGAATGACATTCACGTGTGTAAGTAGCAGTCGCGAACCGAACGCTATTGCTGGCCGAAAAGTTCATATAGGCTTAGTGACTGGTAATTGGTACGAGGGTATATATATATATATATATATATATATATATAGAGAGAGAGAGAGAGAGAGAGAGAGACAGAATGAGATATGTCCACTAAACTTTATTATGTTCCTTTGACTTCTTAATTTGGACAGATAACGACCTTAGTATAAATGTACCTCACCTGCTGTACCATTGTCTTGTGATTAAGTCTCTTATTGAAATGCAACGAAAGACAACGAGAAACTACCACAGTATTATAATAATCGTAGAGAGTGAATTTAACAAGTTAAATTTTGCATCTATGTGATGTACTCGAAAGAGTGCACCAGTCAATATGCAGGCTTCTGTAGCAATAGAGGAATACCCGAATTTTCTGGTACGGCCTTCTCAAACTCGGAACAAATAGGTGCAAAATTGTGATTTAAATTAAAAGATCCTCGGTTTTCAAAATGACAGTACATCAAACAAAAATGAACACCGAGACATCCTTTTAATAAATCATCAGAAACTAAGGACGTGGAATGTTAGAACATTATATGAAACAGGAAAACTTCGAAATGAACTGTCAGAGATGAAACAATTACAACTAAATATTACGAGTATATGCGAATGACCGCATACGGTAACTTATCAGCGATAAGAAAGTACATATTTTATCACTAGCCATATACGGAACAGTGCAGGAAATGGTGCTAGGATAATCGTACTCGCTGAGGCAATTCAACGTGTAGTGAATTTTATACCCATATAAGATATTTTTCGAACATGGCGCCCACTGCTTTATAAACGTAATTGAGATTTACGCTTTTCTAATCGGATTCGAAGTAATATGGATGAACTGTGAGTCAATCTAAATCAACTCAAAACATGGGTTATCTTAACAATTATAGGTGTTTTTAATGTAGGAATAAAAATTCACAAAACGTGGAAATGATCTTCTGCACTGGCAATAGCAATAATGGAGCAGACAAAATTGTTTTGAATTATATTTCGAAAAATGCGGAATCTAATGATTTTTTTATTAAAATATACAAAAAAAAGATAAAAGTTAAAATCACTAAAATTGTTCTTTATTAAAAATCAGTTTGCTTTTCGGCTATTACGTCATATATTAGTAAAACCTATTACTAATATTATTCTTCGTTTTGCTGATTTTTGTAAATTGTAATCTTAAATTAATATTTTTTCATTTTATATTTTTATCATTTAAAATATTCACTCCGACAAAGGCCTAACAGCCGAAAAGCTTTGTGATTTTTCATGAAGAACAATTATAGTGATTTTAACTTCATTTTTTGTTGTTTATTTTAATAATTTAGCTCTAATACAAAATTCGAGCTACCGAAGCGTCGTTTGCACACACGGAGGACAGTGATGACTGTATAAATAGGAATCAAATTGATTTTATATAATATAGTAATATGATAAGCAAACTTCAATATATCCAGAAGCTGATATTGGTTCTGGTTACAAGTTTTACATTAAAAAAAAATAAAATAATTAAAACAAAATAGCGAATAAAAGAAGCGGGGCATCAGTGAATTATAGGCTGCGGAAATAAAAATTTCAAAACAACTAACCTGAGAATAACTGAATGTAGTTATTACGGAAATTGAAGACAACTAAATTTAAAAAGAAAAATTGGACGACAGGCAAAATACTGGAAAAGAAAAAGTCACAACGTTAAAATAAACATGTCGACTTGAGAAGCTAAAAACAAACTGGCGAAAGAACAATCCAAAGACATAATAATTCCGGCTGAGGAGAATTACTTATTTATAGATAAAAGTCATTAGTGAAAGAGGTTTTAGTCATTTTTTAATATGTCTGCGAAATGAACACGGTATGTCTATTATCGAACAATATGAAAAACAAAAATGCGAAACATAGGAGAAAATTATTTTCTGAACATCGATTAAACAATCTCACAGAAGATTGTCCATAAATTTTGGAAACGGTGGTAAGGTACGAAATTAAATTACTCTCAAGTAGGAAGCCGTATGACGGAATACCTTGCAAATGTAATTAAACTTCTTGATAAGGGAAATATTGGGAAACTGAGACTATATTATTCAATAAATTTGACATGTCTGCATAAATTCCATCTGAATGGCTAAAATTCTTATTTGCACCCATACTAAAGAACCAATATCCCGAAGAATGTGACAATTATCGCGAAATTGAGTCATTTTTTAAAATTCTTCCTCATGATTTCTTCGTAGAATCTGCTAAGCGTGAATATAATTTAGTCGATCACCAATGTGGTTTCAGTACAAGTTTCGAAACAAGATAAATCTGCTGGCGACTATTGTTCTGCTTCAAAAATATAGGGAATCTATTAAAGACGTATTTACTCGCTTTCTTCGTTACGAGAAAGTATTCGATAATACTATATATATATATCCAATCTCGTTATATGGAATTTCTCCTCAACCTTTAGGTTGGTGGGAAGTTACATCAAATGAATTACCGGCCATATTCTTTATTTCTCGATATCTTCTCCCTTTTCTAACATCATCCATATACTTTTTCCTTCCTCTTCCTGGCCTTCCTTTCGTCATTCCTTCAATTATATTTGTGATCCATCTTGAATGTCCTAGCAGATGTCCAATCATTCTATTTCTTCTAGTATCTACTTCCGTAATAATATTTCTATTTTCTTTCGCTATTTTTTAGCCCTTGTTCATCTGTGATTTTCTCGGTCCATTTTATTCTTAACATTCTTCTCCAACACCATATCTCGAACGATTCCATTTTTTTAATATATGCTTTAGACATGGTCCAAGTTTCCGCTCCATATAGAGCAACGCTCCAGACAAATGTCTTAATAAAATGCTTTCTAGTTTCCAGCGAGATGTTTCTGGATGTCAGTAGGCTTTTCTTACTTACGGAACCATTCATTGGTTATTCTCGCTCTTATGTCTATTTCATTCCATCTGCTGCTACGATACTCCCCAAGTATGTAAATTGTTTTACTTGACTTATTCTTATTCCATCTGGTCCTATATTTATTATTTGATTCTGATCTTCATTACTTTTGTCTTAAAGTCAAAAAATTTTAGGAATGGCCAAAATATAAAAAACAATAATAAAATCGATTATACATAGTAAGTATTTTGATAGCATAATCAAAGCAAATTATTATTAATTCCCGCTACTAAATAATTATCGGAAGACAAGTAGTCGAGGAAGATAGCAAACGTGCTGGTTAGGCAACATCGAGAAATGGCGGAACTACGGATACTAATGCAGATGCCAAGGATATTACCAATATACATGGTCCCCAAAATATCTTCGTAGATCAGTCCACCTGAAAAAGAGACAAAAATTTAATCGTAATATATATCAATGTGCTAGGTGTGTGTGTATGTGTGTGTGTATGTATGTATCTATATATATGTGTGTGTGTATGTATATGTATGTATATATATGTATGTATGTGTATGTGTTATATATATAAGGAAGAAATAAAATATCTGGTTATACACCTTGACAAACGTTTAACTTAGAGGAATCATACAATAACAAAGAGAAACCAATTAAATGTTAAAGCAACCATATTGGCTGCTAGGTAGCAGGTCAACAGTATCTCGTGGAAACAAGTTGCTGCTATATAAACAAGTGTTAAATCCGGTTTGACAATATAGCTGGAATTATGGGTCTTTGTCAGAAAAAGCAACACTTCAACAATACAAAGAATGCAAAATAAGATATTACGGATAATTACTAATGCTCCATGGTATATAACCAACATCATAACGAAGATCTTAGAATAAAATTTGTAATAGAAGAAATAACTGCCGGTTCACAGGAATAATATGCTGCCAGATTGGAAAGCCATCCATTTAATACGTCGAAAGAATTGCTAAATATGGCTAAAGTTTTCAACACCTTGTATGAATATATGTGTGTGTGTGTGTGTGTCAATTATGGGCGTTGGTCTGTATTTACATATTGATATGAATGTAATCTATACGTGTATTTAGATTGTGTGAATGTATATAGGTTAATAATTATCTCCTTTCACTGGATAGGTAGATCATGATATTTTAACTTAAATTACATCAATAAAATTGCACAGTATTTAAATAAATAAATATATATATATATATATTCTTCTTCATATCTCCATTAACGAAGGTTGGTTACAGTGAGTGAGAAACTGGTCCTGTTTCTGGCCGAATGTATTAGTTCGTTGGTTGAGCATTCCGTCCAATTTTCCAAATTTTTCATCCGCGACATTCTTCAGCATCCTTTTCGTCTACACCTTCTAGTTTGCCTTGTATAATTAACTGTATCAACTGATACCTATATCGTGCCTTATAATGTGGCCCAAATACGCTAATTTGTTTTTCTTGTAATGATTAATATCTCTTTATTTCGCCCTATTCTTTCCACAATTTTTCTACTCGATATACGGTCAGTTCGTGATATCTTCAGCATTCTCCTGAAAACCCACATTTCGAATGCTTCTAGATTTTTCATCGGTGTGCTTTTTAACGTCCACGCCTCCGCTCCGTATAATAAAACCGAATATACATAACACTTAACCATCCTGTATCTTAATTTCAGACTTAAATGTTTATTACTGAACAGAGATCTCATTTGGATAAATACTGATCTTGCCTGTTCGATTTTTATTCTGATTTCTTTATCGGGGGTTAATTTCATCATTCAATCAGCAACCGAGATATTTAAACGATTTGGCAACTTCTATTGGTTCCTCGTGCACTGTCATTATTTGGCATGTCTTCTTGGTATTGGTGAATATCATCGCTTTCGTTTTCTGTGCATTTATGCGTACTTCTGAAATTTTATTCAATAATATTTGTATATCTTGTGCCTTGTTTGCTACTATCGCCACATCGTCTGCATATCGGATATTATTTACTACTTTTCCCTTTACTTTGACGTCCTCCTTGGATTCTTGTAATACCCCCCCCCGATGTAGTTTTCTGTGTTGTATAAATTAAACAGTAATGGTGACATACTACTTCCTTGTTTGATACCTTTATTAATTGGAATGTAATCTGTAAGACCGTATTCTGTTTTTAAAGCCGCTGTCTGTTCCCAATATATCTGTTTGATTATATTTATGTCTTGTTGGTCTATTCCAGTTTTTTTTAGACATTTTATTAATTTATCCTGTAATAATATATATATATATATATATATATATATATATATATATATATATATATATATATATATATATAACAGGAAGAGAAATAGATCTGGACATATATGAATGTATGTAATTACAACATTAATTACGAAAATCGACTACTCTTCTCCACCCAAAACCCAACACAAGTAAAACTTCATTTTTAATATCGTTCAGACGTTTTTTTTTTAATTGATGAACTATAGGGGCTGGTATTTATTTCGCTTACATAATGGAAATTAATTTCTGGAAATACTTCCAGCGTACCTTTGTATAAATATAATTCATCAATAACAATTTCGTTTTATGCTGGTCGTATTATATCGGCACATCCTTTATCGATTAGATCGTATTCGTTACGTTTCGCGAAGTACATATGAACTTTTGTGTGTGTGTGTGTATGTGTATATATATATCATTTGATAAATGTTTCGATCAATTACAACGAGAAAATGCCGTTTACAGCGTTGGTGTTACTTTCGCGCGAATTTAATAGGCTTAATAAGGTAAAAATAATATCTATATCCATAATAATGCTCCTAATAGTAATCATAATAATAATAATAATAATAATAATAATAATAATAATAATAATAATAATAATAATAATAATATCGATATTACGAGTAATAATAAAGTCGACATATGGTCTGAGAAATTCTCTAATGATATACGGAAATCGAATGATCGGTTATTTCCTTTTCAATTGCGTACACACCTAAACTGTCATTTCGTTATTATTCTACTATTTTAATTTATTTTATTTTCTCTCTCTCTCTCTCTATCTATCTATCTGTATATATATATATATATATATATATATATATATATATATATATATATATATATATATATTTGTTGCATAGACGTACAACTGTCGGTCAAAGACATACTAACACACATATACACGCACACGTTAATACGTTAAACGCAGATGTCGATAATAATATCGTTACTCTTTCATTTCTTTCGTTATTTTTAAATAACGAAATGAGCGGTTTTCCTTTATTCATAATTACCATTACGATAATAAATAGCAGACCACCCGTTGACTATTAGAATAACTTTTAATGCGTAGCCTCTTTAACCGTATATTTACTAGAGTTGATTTTCAGTTTTCCGTCCGGCCACTTCCATCCATCCGTTCAACGAATTTTCCTCGCGTATTGTCGATTTCGTGACATTGAACGAATAAAAAGAGGCTTTTCTTACGAATCCGACATTAGTAGTAGTAATAAAATCATTTCTAAACATGTCCGTAAAGCGAAATGTCTATTTATCGATTATCGCTCCAGTATAGAGATGTGGGTTAGAATTATATTGAACAACGAGCCGAAGTAACCTTCGTGGAATACAACAACGGCGGTCCATAAATCTACGTACAACGATATCTGCGTCTTATTATGTATCTAACGGCACATTGCATGCGGACCTGAACGTTCTAAATGTAAAGGATGTCTATATGGAACAATGCCGAAGGTTCTATAAGAAACTTCAGTTCAACCAAAATCCGGTGGTACACCACCAAATGTTCACTATCGATTTTCCAGCCAGATCGAGCAGATTCCGAGAATTCTTATGTACTGCCAGGAAAAATGAATAAAAATATCAATGAACAGTTTTCTTCTTGAAGATCCAAATTAGGCAATTCGTTGGAATTGTCTGATGAATATACATTTTCATCTTCATTCCACTCCAATCTTCTCTCCTCTTTCCTCCATTCTTTCCTTTTTGTGGCGCATGTTGTTTATGACAGGAAACTGAATATGTATAGGAGCGCAGAGAATAACTGAAACTTAAAGACATATTCGATACAGACTTTTTTTTTAAAATTTTACGCGTATATATATAAGCACACGTACGCACACACACATATATATATATCTAATATATAAAATTCTCGTGTCACAATGTTCGTTCCCATACTCCTCCTAAACGGCTTGGCCGATTCTTATTAAATTTTTTATCCATATTCAGTAAGTCTGAGAATCGGCTACTATCTATTTTTCAAACCTCTAAGTGATAAGTGGTGTCAATTTTTTTTTTATTTTTTTGATATATTTTTTTTAATTTTTTTAATTATGAGGCATTAAAAAATACATACAGCCCTAAATTTTCACTTTTCTATCACCAACCCCTGCTTTTTAATAGTCATTTTCGTAATTTTATCATTTTTTAATGTATATATCATCATCATCATCGTAGTCGCTTCCTCTTTACAGGAGATTGCGTACATCCTTTCTCATATGATGCGATTTCTGGCGTCTTTAATGATCTCCGTCAGGGTTCTGCTTGGTGAGTCATCCGGTGGATTTGCCGTCATCATATCCATCCGCTTTCTTCCTCTTGCTGGCTTTCCCTGTATTTTTCCTTGTACTGCCAGCAGAAAGTCCCCACCTTCACGGATTTTATGTGCTATGTATTTCCTTTTTCTGTTCTTAACATCATCTACCATGTTTTTCCGTTTTTCTCCTATTTTTGATAAAACTGCCACATTGGTTATGTAATCTTTCCATGAAATCCGGAGCAGTCTTCGGTAACACCACATCTCAAAAGCAGCAAGTTTCACTTCGCACTTCGCGCTCATAGTCCACGTTTCACAGGCATATTTCAAAACGGACCATACATAACATTTCACTATCCGCTTTCGTAGGGTGATTCGTCGTTTGATTTCCAAGAACTTTGCTTAGGTTATTGAAGGCTTTTTTCGCCATACCAATTCGTGTCTTTATTTCCTTGTGGTCTCGACCATCGTTATTTATCAGCGTGCCAAGATATCTGAATTCATTTACATTTTCAATTTCATGTGTTCCAATTTTGATTATAACCTTCTTGTCGTCATTCTTTGTAAATTTCATCACTTTTGTTTTACCTACATTGATTTTCATTCCGTATCACAAGCCAGCGCTATTTATTCGGTCGATCATCTTCTGCGCTTGCGATTCTGTTTCAGCAATTATTACCTTATCGTCTGCGTAACTAATTTCATTTATTCGTTCCCCATTGATCTTCAACCAATTCGCGCTTCTTTAATCATTTCGTCTGCATATATGTTGAACAGCCTTCCCTGACTCCTTTCTGTATATGTCATTTATTCTTTGAGTACTCCATTTCGATCTTTGTATTAGCGCTTTGACTCCAGTACAGATTATTGATAATTTTTAGGTCCTTATTATCGATATTATATTTATTTAGGATTCTCATCAATTTCTCGTGATTGACACGATCAAATGCTTTTTCATAATCAATGAAGCACACAATGAGTTCCCTATTAGCATTTAATGTCCGTTGAATGATTACTTTCAGAAGGGCTATTGCATCTCTCGTTCCTTTTTTTGCTACGAATCCGTACTGGGTTTCACTTAGATTTTCATCTAACTTTCTTCCAATTCTGGCATTAATGACTGACAGTAATAATTTAAGCACATGACTCATTAGCGCGATGGTTCTATATTCTGAGCATTTTTGCGCATTATTTTTCTTTGGTAATGGCACGAGGTTTATCACTTTGAAGTCCTCGGGCAGCGTTCCTTCATCATATATTTTGTTCAGTATCTGCAAAATCCCTTTTTCATACGTCGGTGTTATGTGTTTGATTAAATCAACAGGAATAAGATCTTCCCCACCCCATCTTAATGGTTTCTGGCTCTTGTAACAGCGTTTCTCAGCTCACACATTTCAATTCGTGGTGATTTTTTTGTAGTTGAGGTTTTAATTTGAACAGGCCGTGTATCGTCCCTGTACAGTTCATTTATGTATTTTATCCAAATATCTTCTTTTTCTTGATTATTTACACTATACTTCCCATTGCTCGCCGCATACATGCTATCCCACTTCTTCTTTTTTTGTATGTGTCCATCATTTGCTTTATTTTGGTATGCATTTCTCGGTCATTGTGTTTATTTTCAAGCTCTCCAATTTCTTGACATTTCTCAGCGTACCATTCACTTTTTGCCTTATTTTCTTGATATCTTTGTTTATTATCGTGTATTCAGTACTAGTTCGGTTTACTTTTCTTATCATATCAATATGGTTCATCCACACTTTGTGAATTTTCTTCCCATTGAGAGGGATCGTATTTCCTGCTGCTGTTTTAACCTTTTGTTTGCCACATCGTTTCAATGCTTTGGTCCTCATTCTGCTTCGTGGTACTTTGTTTTTCCAACTCATTTTGAAATGTTTCCTGTACTTTTTTTAATTTTATTTTTGTAATATCGAGTTGTTGGTACTGTTCTTTTGTTTTCTTCTGGTTTTTTAAAACTATTTTGCATTTTGCCACAAGCAGCTTGTGATCGGTATTGCAGTCAGCGCCAGGATATGTATGGCAATTCTTGACCGCGTTTTTATATCTTTTATTTATAAGTATATAATCTATCTGATTTCTAAACCGATCTCCAGGGCTAACCCACGTGTATAATTTTCTTTCATGTTGTTCGAACCAATGAGATCATCGAACATTTGGCCCCTTTCATTTTGCTTTCCAAGAGTATGCTTCCCAGCTACTTGGATACCATGAGCCCACCCTACTTTCGCATTAAAATTACAAACACAACATCGTTATTTACAAACACAACATCGTTATTTTTCGTGCATCTTTTAACTTCTTCCAGATCCTTGTAGAACCGATCAATTTCCTCCACGCTGCTTTCTGTTGTTGGTGCATATGTTTGTATTATCACAATTGGCTTAGGTTTATTTTCTATTCGAACAAAAATGACCCTGTCAGATTTTGGGATTATCGTGCTGATTTCCTGACTAAGTCGAGTATGAATTATTATAACCACTCCGTTTTCGTGTCTATCTTCTCCGGCATATATAACTTCATAGTCTTTAACTGTTCGGAATCTTCCGTTTCCAGTCCATCGGGTCTCGCTTACCACTAATATGTCAACATGTAATCTCTTAATTTTCATGACTACATTGGCTAGTTTTCCTACCTGATATAGCGACCTTACGTTCCAGGTTGTGATGTTAATATCGTTCCGCCTGGTTTTAACTCCGTAGATTCTTCGCACCCTGTTCGACTGTCTCGGCGGATGAGATGCAGTCGGACGGAGATTTAGGGCCTTTGTAATATTGACGTTCATGGATGTAATTCTAGGGTTAATTAATGGTGATGGTATCCCGTTGCCTTCCGCCATGATTTTCTGTCAGAGTTTACTCCCTTAGCCTTTGGGTAAAAATCCTAACCGCAAGGCAGCGGTTTGTTATTGAGGCGATAGCGGTATCAGGTTTTTACGGCGACCTAAACCCGCCGAGGGAGAGACAGTCATAAGATTTATGCAGACTTTTATGGCCAGTTCCTCAATCTGACCATCTGCATCCTCGTGTCTCTTACCCTGTCACTACTGGAATCACCTTCCTGAGGATTTCCACCAGTAGCCGCTCTTGGTTCGCGACTGCTTATTGGTTATTCGCAGCTGGCCAATATATCTACTGGTCGTTCCACTATCCACCACCTGTGGACGCGCCCCGTTCCGGTTAGAGCTCCGGACCCCAGAAGTACGTAGTACCCCCTGAGGGGTTATGTATATATATATATATTTCACTGGCAGGGATAACTCCATCAAAAATGGTCGGATTTTGTCAATCCTTTTTTTGTTTTATTCGTAAAATCAATATATATATATATATATATATATATATATATATATATATATATATATATATATATATATATATATATATATATATATATATGGGTACGCCATTATCATGTGGTAGCCCCAAAAAATTTGATCCATCTTTTTTATTATATCTCTATATATATAACTGTGCGTGTGTATGTCATCGAACTCCTTCCAAACGGCTGGACTGATTTTAATAAAATTTTTTGTTTGTCTTCAGGTGGATTCGAGAATGATTTAGATTTACAATTCGGTCTAATTTAAATTGTTTATTCCTACGAATTTTTCAAAATTGCCGACTTGCCACCTATGGCAGGGCATAACGCACGACGTAAATATTTTTAAACGATTCCACCTCTTGAAATAGCAGTTTCTATATAAGAACTATCGTATTAAGGCAAAAAACCGAAAAAACAAAATACCAACAACCTAAAATTTTTATAAATGGGAGGGACACCTTGCGATTTTTTCAGCAATAAATCGCGAACGATAAATCGGGTAAAATGGTTTAAACGAAAGTTATGTAGCATTGATGTAAGCGTCTAACGATAGTATAAACGTATTTTTACACCAAATAACCACCGAGAAAATTGGGGTTAAATGGTTTCGAGGTTTTGGGTCATTTTTAAGGCCACTATAATAGATAGTAGGTTCGTATTAACGTTAAACGAAAGTAGACGTGGAGATCTATCATTTACGTAGTAACATAAATTTTGCCTAAATTAACCGGTAACCAGTTTAAATTTGATTTTCGATTTTTAAAAATTTTTGGACCGATTTTTGATAGGCCAATTCTACGATGCTTTTAGCAAGGGTGTTAGACGTTATGTAATATATATATATATGTATGTATATAAAATACGATTTACACCTCCTTTACACGGCGAACTTCGTATCGCCAAAGAATCAATAAATGTATTAACTTATTAGCTGAATTAAATATACTTTTTTATTAAGTTTAATAAATCAACAAAAATTAAAATGTATCGCCATATCGTTTAAGTCTCTTTACAAATTTGTTTTTTACGTTTTTTGTGTAATTCCTAATTCTCTATCAGTATTTTTTATTTAATTCAGCTAATAATTTAATACATTTCTTGATTCTGGGGCGATACAAAGTTCGCCGGGTCAGCTAGTGTATAAGCCTACCTGAAATGTATTGGAAATAAGGGATAATTTTGGATCGATAATTATATCTAGGCATTTTAAAGATGCGGTATTCAAGATATTCGAATCTGATAATAATTCAAACTTCTTGACCCGGCTAACAAGTGAGGCATTACCAAACGGAGAAAACCTGCATTTGGTAAGGGAAAAACTAAGACCTATGTCCATCACCATACTCTTCAGGTATTTAGAAATACATGCGAGAAGTGGCAGTGACGATAATCTTTCTGCTTTAAACAATAAGCACATATCATCACCATACGATATTAGCTCACATGTGGCTTTAATATCGAAATAGAATTTTTCAACACTGTAATGTACCGTGGAATACAATATGTTCCACAGAATAGGTTCAAGGACAGACCCTTGTGGAATACCACACGTTGGTGTCCTCGTTCCAGCCGATGATCTAAGCTTAAGTTTTCCAGAGCGATAATTAAAATAATCTATGATAACATGAACTATATATGGATTAACAGAATTATTATTAAGGACATCGACTACTGCAGACCAACAGCAATTGGTATGAAATCACAAGAGCCGCACAACCATCCGAAATATATTGACTGTTGAAACTAACCCATGAATAGCATACACCTGAGCTAAAACCAAACTATAAATGGTGCGACGTGCCCTGGGCTGTGATCTTTTGTACTAAAATCTCATTGATAGTTGTTTTATATATATATATATATATATATATATATATACAGACCTACCAAATGCAATTCAGCAAGGATATCGGTCTATAATCCGACAACTTGAATGGATATCTACCTGGCTTGGAAAATAATCTCAACAGGCTGAATTACAACGATCTGGGAAGAGACCAAACTGTAGACATTAGCGCGTGAATGTTTGTAACAAATAAGGAAATAAAGAGTGAATATTTATAACAACCAAATTGCAGACTCTATCATCAGCCGGCGCCTTCTTATTGTGTAAATTTTTAATAATTGAAGTAAGATTATTTCGATTTACAACAGGAGAGTGACAGCCACTGCCAGGAATTAGCACCAAAGGAGAATAGACCTTAGAAGGGAGGATGTTGTTAGAAATGATTAGTGAGCATAAATATCTGGGGATAATAATTGATAATCATTCGAGGTGAAATATACAAATAGAAAATATAGAAATGAAACTGCGGTCAATAATACCAACTTTCTATACGCTACATAATAATGTAAGTCGGGAAACAATGTGACTGGCGTACTTTGCATTAGTGGAGTCCAGATGATTAAGATATGGAGTACAAGATTTGGGTGTTAGCATCCGAGAGTTATATGGAAAAAATGAATAGACTTCAAAGAAGCTTCTAATAAGTCAAAATAAAGCTAAAGATGAAGAAAGAAATTTGAATTTGTTTGTACAAAACGTAGCTGACCTTATCTGTTCATAAAAATATTTAGTGAAGAAAGAAAAATATGAAAATTGAAGAGAGTATACGGATTATTAAGAAAAATAACGAAATATAGATTGGCTGTAATGAAGACAAAATGGCCGAATTTCAATCGATTGATAAGTACAATTCTTTCTCCCTTTATGTTTTAAAAAATCAGAACATTTACGGTTAGGATCCACAACTCTTATTCGAAGGAATATGCAGTCTTAGCATCAGTTCCTCAAGGTAGTCTACTTGGGCCTCTACTGTATTACATCATAAGTAATCAAACGATTCTAGCCACATTCGCAGATGACATAGCGATCCTCGCGTTGAATTCGGATGTCAAATATGCAAACTTTGCTGTTCAAAACCACCTGAATCGAATTGTTCAACGGGCTCAATATTGGCGAATACAGTTTAATCCGCATAAATGTCAACATATTATGTTTACTAATAGATCGGTTGAACATATACCTATAACAATTAATAATGACATTATCCCACAAGCTGATTTCGTACGCTATCTCGGATTGTACTTGGATCGAAGGCTCACATGGCGCCTTCACGTGGCGCAAATTAGAAAGACCATTATTGCACGTGTTGGGCTATTATATCCACTGCTGGGCCGTCAGTCAACCTTAAATTTAAAAACTAAAACACGCATTTATCTCACAATGATTGCGCCGATTTGGCGTTATGGTACTGAATTATATGGATCAACTAGCACAAGTAATTTGAACAGAGTGCAGCAGCAGCAGTCAAAGATACTTCGTATAATCACATCCGCGCCATTCTACGTTTCTAATCTAGCCCTGCATAATGATTTGAATATTTCATTTGTCCAGGATGTTTAGCCAGTACGAGAAATTATTTAACAAACTCAAACATAGCAGTAATCCCAATATTTTCAGAATACACTCATTAGAACTTCCAGACAATCCAGGCTAGGAGACTGAGAACGAAGTGGTGCCGAGATGCTCTCCCGATTACCTAGTAACCGGAATTATCTTGAGCGTTACATTTCTTTACTATATTACATTAATTCAATACTTCTAAAAGGCGTTCTTTAATCAATATTTATATGTATAATATCTTAATTATTATCCATACTTATTAATTATTGTATTGTATCGCAATCTAATGTCTCATTGGAGACGTTAAATATGCCAAATTTATCGTGATCACCGTTTTTTATGGTTCTTGTTGTTACCGGTACAATGTAAAAAAAAAAATAGAGCCCTGAAAATTTTTATGAAAATCTATACGGATGCATTATCGCCGGACAATTACGATTATTATAATTTCTTTTTCACGCGATAACGCGACAAGGATTACCTTTATCGGTGAGGTGAAAAATTATCGATAACGGATACCCGACACTTGAATGTTCTACACGCGATATCCGACGCTAACTAAACTAAAGAATTATCGAATACGATTTTTAAAAAATCCGTCTATTTACACGATGCACCGATTACTGGAAATCACTCATCGAATTAAACGTATCGATACATCGGTCGCATTAATATCGAGTAGAGTGTTTTCTGATTAATCGGATTTTAAAGTTTTTATTTTCGTTTTTTTTTTTCGTAAATTATTTTCAATACTCATCGATTTGGCCGTCCGAAATAAGTTATATCTTAATCCGGGAATCGCGTTTCTGGGAATCCGTGACGGTTGGGTAATTTTTCTCCGGAAAAGGAAATTGGAGAATGGGAGCGGAGGAAAGAAAGAAATTAAAAACGGAAAGGATAGAAATAAATAAATAAAACGCAGAAGTAGATTTTTTTCACAAATACTTGTACACACATACATGCATATATATATATATGATATATTTGCTATATATGTACTGATCAATCGATATCAGTAATTCGAATAGAAAAACCTGACAACATAAATATATCGTAGCTGAAAGCTGTTTCGTTCCGTAGCGGTAACTCGACGAAAATAAAAACACACGCGATAATACGGAGAGAGAGAAAACCGTACGTAGCGACGAATACACGTTTCGGTCTGCGGTAAAGGAAAGGACGAGACGGCACACATATATAGATCAGTTGCGGAAGGAGGATGACAACAGTCGATGACGGTTAGACGCGAAGAAAAGATAGCGATTGTTGTAACAATTGAAATAATCGTCCAGTTCGAGAGTCGGTTTGATATATCCGGTTCAATTTACATCGAAACGATACTATCCGTTCATTTCCGGTCATTGGAGACTTTTCTCCAGCCAGCCGACCGATGTCGAAGGATATACGCATACATATATAATATATATACATGTATGAAAATAATTCCGTACGAATTAAAAGGCCCGGTGTAAGCGAGAAGTAACGATGACTGAACCAGAGGTTAGGTATTGAAAAGTCCGTAAGAAAAACAATGAAGCTATAATTACAAGAACGAAAACTGATATTATCGTCCGAAGATGATGTATGCACGCAATACGTTATATATGTATTTATATATATGTATATGTGTATGTATATGTATTTACCTATATATGACCTATTTCCTAAACGTCGATACTAGCAACGCATGGAACTAAAACACAAAAGCGTAAATTGAATAAAAAAAAATAATAATAAATTTAATAATAAGTTACGATTTTACAATTTAAAACGGATTAAATCGTACCGTTCAGATGGCACATTTTAACACGATGATAAACGAGTATCAGTGCAGTGGAGGCTACCGGGCTTAAACCCCCACGGAGGAGATTAGAAAAGTATAGAATACATATTAAGAAGGAACTCGTAAGCTCCGAACAATTTCGCAACTGAAATGATCGTTGAAACAGAAGAGAGTATTTGATAGAGCTAATAAAACCTCATCTTGAAGAGCGTGCAAAACAGCCTAGATTGCAAAAAGTACTGTTGAAAATATTCCTTAAATTCTATTTGTTAATGACATTGAAAATTCAGCTGACTGTGCAACACAGAAGGAAAAAATGGCCGTTTGTTTGGCTGCTCGGCATTCGAATCTGACCCGATGACCAGTGTGGGTTTTTTTTTCTTGTTGTTATTACTTGTTTCGTTGTTGTTCGTGGTCGTTTATATTTTGCCTGTAGACTTTTGTTACACATTCCGCTGTGTACATTTTATTCATTACGAATTTTTAAATTTTCTTTTTTGTTTGGGGGGGATGTTTGGGGGGATGTTTGATCTCACCCAAATACAAATTCTAGATGCCCCACTGTATTAGTGTATATATATATATTGAAATTTAACGGTGTGTGTGTGTGTGTATGTGTCCACACATTTCGATTATTACTAAACTTATACAAATTTACAAGAATAATCCGAATAAGAAGATTGTATATTTTAACGAAATAAACATCAGTCGCTACAAATACCTGCTCTTAAAGGTTGTTGCCAAAGTGAACAATCTGATAAAAATCTAAATACAACTCTACACGTAAATTGGGCCGAATTTTATATTAAAATAAAAATAACTCCTCTTGTAGTCACCATGCTGCCGAATTAAAAAATAACTAAGTTTTGAAAATCGCTAAATGTAATATTTTTTAATTAAAAATTAAATAACGAAAAAGTACCTTTTATATAAAGAAGATCACGAAGCTTTTCGGCCGTTAGACCATTATCGAGTGAAAAAAAAAGTATAATATAGAAATATACAATTTATTTTAAAAAATTAAATATAATCTTGAAAAATAATTAATTTAGACATACGATTTAATGAAAATAGTAAAAAACAGTATTTATAATATATATATATATATGTATATTCAATTTTATATTCACTCGATAATTTGAAATCAAGTCCACTCGGAAAGCCCCCCAAAAAAGTACGTCATATCGGCAACTGGTTATCAGAGATAACTGATAAGAGGTTGTTGGACATCGTCAAAATGCTTAGTTAAAAATATGAAAAATCTCTTATCTCGGATACTCATGGTCTGAAACTTTTTACAATATTTAAAAAAATCAATAATCCGAGTTGTCGCAACAGTAGGTTATCCAAAATGACATTTGCTCGATAGCCTAAACAGTTGCAAATTGCGGAAGAAGAAGAAAAGAATAATTAAATATTTTCAATTTGGAAAGAAAACACGATGATGATAATATTTTCTTTATTATATAGAAAATCTTTTTTTAAAAATTCAATTAATAACATTTATATTTTTTAATAATAATTAATATTTCTTCAACGATAACTTTATCGGTATTTTTTATATAAATTAGCAAAAATATATAATTGAAACCGGCACATCGATAAAGTAATTGATATACTTGATTTTTACGAAGAAGATTCGTATTCAGATATATACGCGTTAAATTTAGTACGTATTTCTGTCCTTGTTTATTAATTGCTTAAACGGTATTCAAGAAAAAGTTTACACCGGTAGAGGCCTATTACCGGCAATTATTCGATTTAATTTTATATATCGAGGTATATATTTTTCTTTCCGATATTTCGGCTTACTCTTATACGGTACGTTATTATATAATATAATATCATATCATATAGTGTAGTATATTAAATCGAAATACCGTGTTCACGATGATAATATTCTACGCTGGTTTTTGAAAATACATCCTAATAATGAAAATTATCTGTGTCACTGACGACCGCTGAGCGTGTCAATTAAATATTCGATAATATTAGGAAGGTTGTTATTTTCTGCTCGGTTAGTACCGGCAACGAATATATTATATTCAATTTCGATTGCAATATTATACGTCGTGGGTATAATTTAAATTTTGTATTTATACACCGCTCGCTGTTGTTACTGTTGTAATTTATAAATACGAAATATACACTGGCCACGCACGGTCCGGAAAAAATTATCGAGCGGTCGCCGGAATAACTTTTTCGGTATTTCCAACTAATTCCGATTTATAATAGAAAATTAAAAATAGACCAGTCGCAGTATATTTCCAGCAGGCGCCGAACAGAATATTATTTAAATTAACAGCAATATCAACGATTCGAACTGAACGTATATTAGGCCTTCTATCTATACATATATATATATATATATATATATATATATATATATATATATATGCATATAAATAAATATATGTATATAAACTCATATATGTATATATTAATGCGAATGTGGAAATGCAAAATTATTGAATCCCAGTATATACACCTATTTACTTGAGTAATATATATAAACATATGTTTTTGTGTATGTGTGTACTTCTGTATTACCTGGATCGTCTGCTACAATTGTTTCTTTACAAAAAAAAAAATAAATAAAAAAAATACGAAATTGAAAAATTAGAACTAATGTTAATTTATTTCTTGGAAATTACGTAGAAATTCTAAAATTACAATTTCTCCTGTTCGAAATTGAACGAAAGCAGACCGGTGGCCGTGTGTGTGTGTGTGTCTTTTGTTGAACGTATTCCTACATTATTATTATCATGATGAACATTAATATACTATATTTATTATTTCACGTCTAATTATCTATTAAATGAATAGACGACTGTCATTGATGTAATTTTACCCACGGAAAATACATATATATATATAGGTAAGCGGAAGAAGAAGATCTCTTTCTCACTCTCTCTATATATATATATATATATATATACACACACCTATCTTATATAAATATGTATTAATTCTCAATTCAGGTCGTTTAAGACGGACATGGAATTCTTTAACTCGATAAGTGAGCCTAAAGAAGATCAGCGAGAAAACCTTTATCGAAATTCTTAAATAGCGTCGAATGGAGATACTGTATATATATATATATATGTGTGTGTGTATGTATGTGTGAGGTGTGTATTTATGTGTGTGAGCGTGCGTGCTTATAATCAGAATGAATTCAGCATGCGACTCTAAACCGGAATAAGTGAGAAACGTAATTTCACTCGGAATAATGGCAATTAAAAATTAACGAACGTATTATTACGTTAGACATTAGCGGAAGTTTATAATATAGACCAGCTTCGTGTATATTCTCTAGAATTTTGATGATTATCTACCGAGATTAATAGGAAGAAATAAATGCCCTTTAATAACAACGTCCAACACCATGAATCTCCTAATAAGATGGCGTCGTCAGGCTTCAAAGAACACAAGCTTCGTACCTATATATCTATGTATACATATATATATCTATGTATATATATATATATATATATATATATATATATAATATATATGTAGTGGTTTCGCATTAATTACTCATCGGTTCTTTTGTGCAAATCTATTTCTATTATTTTTCCCTCCGCTTGTCTTGATGTTTTTACCGTCGTCATTACCTGTTTCCCCGTCTTTATTCAACCACCACACGATTTCGATTCATTCTCTTTCTCTACATTTCAAACTTATCGACTCGATCCTTTATTATCTTCTCGTATTTTCTTATAATATCGTTCAATTTATAATTGTAAAATTTCAATAATAATCCACGAAATAATCCTAACCTTATAGTTAATACGCGATTACAACTTTCGACATTGTAATTTCGTCTTTCAAATTAGTTACCTATTTTTCGTTTTTTACCGTAATATTATTTTGTCGAAATTACACACGACGCCACTCAGTAGGTCGAACTATATATATATATTATATATATATATAATTATGAATTACGATATATTAGTATTTTATTTTATTATGTGTTGTTCCTACGTCTGCTTAAGAGACAATTCCGCCGTCGTTAATGCAAGTTTATTATGGAATTGAATCTTCATACATACATATATATATATATATATATATATATATATATATATATATATATATATATATATATATATATATATATATATATATAGGTATATATAGGTATATATATATATATATATATATATATATATATATAGTATATATATAGTATATATATATATATATATATATATATATATATATATATATATATATATATATAATATATATATGTATGAAGATTCAATTCCATAATAAACTTGCAGTAACGACGGCGGAATTGTCTCTTAAGCAGACGTAGGAACAACACATAATAAATTAAAATACTAATATATCGTAATTCATAATTATATATATATATATATAATTATGAATTACGATATATTAGTATTTTATTTTATTATGTGTTGTTCCTACGTCTGCTTAAGAGACAATTCCGCCGTCGTTAATGCAAGTTTATTATGGAATTGAATCTTCATACATATATATATATATATATATATATATATATATATATATATATACCTATATATACATATATATATATACATATATATATATATATATATATATATATTGTATCCTATCGTGCTGTCAAACAATTTACTAAGAAAATGAGGAAATGATAATTACAGAGTTTAAAATTAAATTAGTTTTTAAATCCTGTCGTGGTTCACGATTTATTAGTAATTTGGTTTAGGAGAATTGTTGATTTATATGCATATTTCACATCATAATTTCGATCTGTGAATACTATCTTAATTTTATTTTAATTTTATATATATATATATATATATATACATATATATGTATATATGATAAATTAATCAAAATGAGAATATACGGAGCGATGTATATGTGGTATTTTCAAGTAATTCATTATTAACTAAAGTAGATGAACCTAAATAGCTCGGTATCTAATCAGTCTGTAAATTGTCGTGGAACGCTGAATCGTTATACTTAGCAAAACGGCTACGGAAATTAAATTATCTACCCGGGTCAGCATCTTTCGCCAATACATTTGAGACGATTGTATCTTGAAATATATCAGCCTACATAAGTTATGGAATAATTAATTGGGATAGTGCGGCTAAGTATTACATTAAGCCCGTAGTAGTTATTCAAAAATCCGTTTGGAAGAAATTAAGATACATGTAAAAAATTACAGTCTGACCTATTGAGCGTAATTAATTTTTATAACTTACATCTACTTCAGCTTTTTGTGATCGCTCTCTATATTTGATACATTCGTTTTGTATTCTCAATTTCCGGTTTTAATTCTACCGTTTCTGTTTCATATTCTTTTCTTAAGTTCCTCGTATCATTTATTATCTCCAGCAATTTAGCCATTTTTTTTTTTAGTTATTATTTGAATCGCAAGTTTATACAAAGTGAATATTCTTATGTAATTATTTTGTAAGAAGGCTGCAAGTTCTAATTTAAAAATTAAACGATAGTGTTAATCACGTCGTGGTCGCCAATTTATGCGAGCACCCCCCCTGATATTCGCCTGACAGACTTCTACGGACTTCATTATTCCACGCTTAGGATCCCCGTATATTAATGTATATATATATATATATTGTTCTATACTACTCTATACTTTCTCTTACTTTCTTTTAGTACTTTTTTCTTTCCAGTTGCAGAAATAAACTCTGACGCGGTGTTTATGAAGGAATAATTTATTATATGAAAGATAATTCAAAACATTAACAAAGGGTTAAAAAATATATATAATAATTTTAAATCGCGTCAATTTATAAATCGATTATAAATTACATGCGCGTTAGTTTTCGATGAGCGAATAACCTTTTTACGTCAACAACAACATTATCATGCAATAAAAAAATTCTTATACTTTTTCTCTTTATTGGCGGATTGGATAAATAAAATGAAATAACATCTTTTAGCCAATAATATATATATACATATATATATATATATATATATATATATATATATATATATACATATATATATATATATATATATATGTATATGTCGCGGTGGCGTAGTTGCTAGAGTGTTCGACTGTCAGCTTGACGATCGGGAGCTCGAAACCAACACGCGACATAGAAAGTGTTCATCATTATTTAATTTTTAATTATCACGGAGAAGGCAGTGCACGCGCATCTGCGTTACATATAAATAGTGCCTTGAATGCTAGCTAATTCTGTACGTAAAAATAAACGTACAATAGCTAGTCACGACGTTCGGTAACGAACAATACAACGATTATATATATATATATATATATATATATATATATATATATATATATATATATATATATATATATAGATCAAACTAACCGGATTTGTGATGTTTGTAATTCTTCTCTGTTAGTTCCGAATACAGACATAACTAAAGGCTAACTCCTCACTCTGACTTCTTGACTGCTTTTTCTTGACTAACTTTTTCTTAACTCACTGACTCTTCTTGACTACCTCACTCTTCTGCTGACTTTTTTTTTGAGAAAAACCATTAACTATCAACCTCTGCATGCGCAATTTTCTTTTTCACTTACCTTGTGATCACAGGGACTTTTATCCTCTATTATCATAGCTATCTCGTCGATGAATATTATGATTTTGACATTTTACCGTTATTGTATGACAATAGCTCTCGCTCATCTCAAATGCGGCTTTTTACTGTAATAATAATTATCATAATTCATGATGTCGAATTAAATATTTTATTTTAACTAAATAAAGAAATTATTTATATTTTTTCATTATATCGATTATATTAAATATTAGTCCTCATTTCTCGAATTAATAAATTAAGTTATCGCTAAGTGAGCATACGAGGACAGTGGTTATACATATATGTATATATATATATGTATGTATGTATTTGTATGGGTAACAAATTTCCCAGTAGTCAATAGCGGATACATGGTATATTTGTTATTCCGGTACTGAGTACTGTATAATTGCTACATTATCTTGAAATTATTCCTATTATCGTAATTCTAACTTTTACCGATGTCCTCGATCAATTGTTGTTGTTCGAAAAACAAGACGAATGAGATACTAACACATAAGACGAGTATATGTACTTAATTGACGTATTGTTTATTATTAATATTATCGCGTTTATTTTAAGAATTTATATTTTAATTAATTAATTTTAAATGTCTAATAACGTCGTCGTCTAATCAACCAAAATGAGCGCGTTATTTAATTATATTATCCTCTCAATGGAGCGTACTGTAGATTTTTCTCCTATATAACTTCATTGTATTGCCGTTTATATACGCTATTATCAGGTTGGGTTATTTTTCTATATAGATTTTTGTAAGGGCGGTTTTTTCGAATAGTCTATAACTAGAATCGTATCCATGTTATGTGCGACGTGGCAAAAAGACGGACAAACAATAGGAATATCAACGAACCGAGGAGGAGCAGATTGCGATAAAGCCGTAGTGAATGATTATTGTCCGGGTATAATTTTAATTACTACCGGAGCGCACGACAAACTAGCGTCTAGAAAAGTGTAACCATCCTTAGAGACGTCTGCAAACTAGGCAATTATAAACACGATTTTATTCAACTCGTCCGAACGTTTTATTTTGCTCTTTCCTAGGCAACGGTCATTCTGAATTATGAATTATCTCAGGACTTGATATAAAATTATTGTGTCTATTCGTTGAATCTATCCGATATTATATATATTATTTATTTATATATATATATATATATATATATATATATATATATATAATATTTCCGATATAACATACTGTAAATGTGTATCATTTCTTCTCACTGCTTGCGTGTGTGTGTGTGTATACTACATATGCATTTTTTAGACGTTTGCCTGTTGTACGTGTGACACGTTCTGGTTACCCGTAATTAACGATAATTAGCCCCTACTATATATAGAAGGTTAACCACCTTACGAACGACTGAAATAAAACATAGTTCCTGCCGTCTTGATTACTATTATTTACAAAATATATAGAAAAAATTTTTAAAAAGCCTTAAAGACAATAATAATAATAATAATAATGATGATGATGATGAAAATAATAATAATATTAATCGAATCAAATGTATATTAATATGTGTTATAAACATATTAATAACGATTAATTCGAATAAAACCACCCATGCGTAATATTGCCCGAATGTGGTTGACACATTATTATTATTAATATTATTATTATTATTATTATATTTATCGTGTCAGGACGCTATTGAGCGCGAATAAAGTCGAACGTATTTTACACAAAAAGTTTATAACTCTCCAAAGTATCTGGCACACTAATATATATATATATATATATATATATATATACATTTCCGAGAAATAATCAGAAATATAATATATAAGTGTATACTATAATTAATTCGTACAACATTGCAACATGGATATATATATATATATGTAAATTATGTTTCGGGTATAATCGTTACTCTATAAACGTATTAAACGTACGTAATATATGCACGTATATATATTCGTATCGGTACCGACTACAACCACGTCTATATTTAGGTGAAGTCTCTACAATTAATTACTAAATAAATTGTTAAACAACGCATTTCCATAAAAATAATACCTAACATGCCTAACATACTTATAACGAAGTTTACATATACGTACGAGTTCCAAAAAAAGTGCGTTATAGGTGTATAAAAATAAAATATAAATATTCCATATAGCGAATCTCTATGAAAAAAAAAAAAGGACTTAGTATACGAAACAAACCAGCTGTAAAAAAAAACAAATGTGTAAGGAATTTGAATTTAAGTTTATCTATAAAACTCACAATGTATAACGCTATCCCGAAATAAGCTAAAAAGGAATCGATCATACATAAGCGTTAAATACTTCTGTAATTCTACCTTGTTTTCATCTCCGATCACGACGAAAAATACCTTACAACGACGTTTATAATTTTTTAAATCGAGCCAAGGAGGTAACGAATTAATAATAATAATTATAAGTAACAATAATAAGTATAAATAGAAATAATAAAATTAATTTTAAATAATAACTAAAACTATAAATAACCAATCTTCGACGTCGAATAAAAATATATTCGAACATAATGAGCGATATTGAAAAATTTTCCAATCTATTTAAAATGATTTACTACAAACACTTATATTCATACGTGTAAGTTGGAACACGTACAAAAGTCTAAAAGTCTATACTATATATATCATCATCATGTAGTCATCAGTCCTAAGACTGGTTTGCTAATTTCTTCCACAACTGACGGTTTTCTGTTTTCCTCTTCATATCCGTATATCCTGTGCTACCAGTGTCTTCTATTAGTTGCTGTGTATATTGATTTCTTGGTCTTCCCTTTCCACATTTCCCATTCATCTGTCCTTCTATAATTATCTTTAATAAGCTTTCATGTCTTAAAATGTGACCAATCATATTAGTTCTTCGTTTTATTATTTTTTTCCATAATGTTCTTCTTTCGCCAATTTTTCCTAACACCTCTTCATTTGTTAATTTATCGGTCCATCTTATTTTCAGCATTCTCCTATTGCACCATATTTCAAAGGCTTCTATGTTTTTTTCTCCGTCTTTCCAATCATCCATGTTTCACATCCGTACAACGCTGCATTCCAAACAAATAAGGTTAAAAATTTTTTCCTCAAATTTGTACTTATAGCTTTATTGGTTAAAATATTTTTCCGATCGTAAAAAACTTGCTTTGCTTGATTGATCCGTTTTTTAATGTCCTTTCTACACCTGCCATCTCTGATGATTTTACTACCCAAGTAATGGAATTCATTCGCTTCTTGTATTTTAACACCGTCAATATCTGCATTTATTTTCTTTCGACTGTCATTTTTTTCGCATATCATAATTTTTGTTTTATTTTTATTTATTTGCATTCCATATTTCTTAAATACATCTTCCATTACTTTTAATGTTTCCTTCAATTGATTTCGATTGTCCGCTAGAACAGCTATATCATCGGCAAATTGTAATATGCTTATTATTTCACATTGTAACTCAATTTTTCTTTGTTTTTTCTTTAATTTCTTTCATTATTTCTTCTATATACAAGTTGAATAATATCGGTGATAACAGCCCTGTCTATATCCTTTCAATATTTTAACTCCTTTGTTCACATTGCCAATCTGTATGATTGCTTTCTGATTTTCGTATAATTTATATATTAATTTAATATCCTTCTTGTTTATTTCCGTTTTCTGTAATATTGTAAACAATGTGTTCCAATTGACACTATCAAAGGCTTTTCGTATATCTACGAATGCGATATAAAGTGAATTTCCGATTCTAAATCTTTGTTCGATTAACAGTGTTAGTGCCAGAATTGCTTCGCGAGTACCTACACGTCTCCTAAATCCGAACTGAGCATCTCCTAATACAATTTCTACTTTATTTACTATTCTTGTATACAATATTCTTACCAATATCTTTGATGCATGACTTATTAAGTTTAAATATATATATATATATATATATATATATATATATATATGTATATATATATATATATATATAGATGTTTAGATTTTAGAATGTCGTGATTTTTTATTAATTTAATTACAAAAATTAGTCGCAGTCACTGTCAGATTGTTTTAAGTATCTATTCTTCATTTTATACTTGTAAATTCGTGATCTTAAATATATATATATACATATTTTTTAAATCTTTATTTTTATTTAAATATCACTTGATAATGGCGTAATTGACGAAAAGCTTTGCGATTTTTTCAAGAAAATAAACGTTTAGTGATTTTAACTAATTTTTGTAATTAAATTTATATATATATATATATATATATATATATATATATATATATATATATATATATATATATATAGTTTGCGAGATATTTGGATAGTAGACAATAAATCAAAACAGGGGGTTACGTGAGGAATAAATAATCTGTTATTATTTATAGTAAGATGTGATCGATCGGCTAGAGAAAATACCAGTCGCGATTATAAATGAAAACCAAAAATATTAGCCAATAAGATAAATACACAAAATAAACCCCATTAAAAATCTTACGTTCGTTTGTAGTTTACTCTTAATTTTTTTTTTTAAATTTTATTAATTAGTAAACCAAATTTATCACGGTGTTTATTATTAACTTATAATTCCGTAATAATTAAGTTAGGATTTCGTAATAATTAAGTTAGGACGAAATAATATCGAAAATTTGATGTGCGAATATATTATGGTTTATTCAAATGTGTTACGTTTATTTATATTTACCCATAAATTCCGGTTTTGGTTGTCTGTTGCAAGTGTTGTTGATTTTTAACAAAATAAAATCGAAGTTAATCACTATAAAATTTATTTTATATGTAGAGCTTTTCGACTTTCACGTCATTTTCAAGCAATACAAAAACGTTAGAAAAAATTTCTTGTTTTTTTGTAATGTTTTTTTATATGCTTGAAAGTCGAAAAGCTTCGCATAAATGAAATACATTTTTTAGTGATTAACTTCGATTTTATTTCATTTTGTTAATTCATAAAATCACTACTCTGCAATACATCGACATTGTTCATTTTTACTTTACGTCTATCTAAAAAGAAGCGATTATTTCACGTCAATTTCCCCTTTATTCGTTCATTCGTTATTTTCTATTTATAAAGTAAACTTTTTTTTAGCTTTTATCTCGTTATTATTTTTTACACGGATATTTGAAAAAACCCGCTTTATATTGTTAATAATGCCGCCGGTTATTATTATTTTATTTTGAATAATCTCAATTCGAAACCATCTTCATAATTCTGCAATCCTGTTCAGATTGGTGGAAATTTCTCAAATGTCATAATTCCCTAGATAGCGCTAGCGATAGTGCAAGATATCTTGGTACGCATCTAGATAGAAAGTTTGGAAAAAGTATATTCAAACAGAAAACAATGAATTAAATATAAAAGTTCGCCAAATGTATTGGCTAATAGGTAATCAAAGCTACATTTGGATAATAAAATCGCCATATATAAACGAATACTTGCTCCTGTTTAGAGGTATGTCAAATATTGCAGTGCTAGAACAAATATGACACTAATGCAGCGATTCCAGAATAAAACTCTACGAAACATTGCAAATGCACCGTGGTTTTTGTTACATCGTGACCTACATGTCCCATACGTTACTGATGTGATAAAACAGGAAGCAATAAAACATGCAACGAAGTTACATGATCACTCTAACTGGACAGCAGTCAATTTGCTGTATAACTCATCAGAGCTGCGAAGATTGCAACCATTGAACTCGATCAAATAAATGCAATTTGTACATTCTACGCCACCTTCAATGGAAGGAGTGCCGCTCGAGTAACTGCAGTCACTATTGATAGGCGCTAGCTAGGTATAGGGAAAACAAATTTCTTTCACGTATACCTTGTTGCTGGTACATCATGTTACATTCTATATATTTTATTCTCGGCCTCATTCACGATTTCTTGGTGCTTCTTAATAAACTTTTATTTTCACGAATTAATCTGAAAATTTCTTCGACTTCTCCGTCCACGCTATTCTCTTTTCATTCTCTTCCAATACCGTATTTGTGGAGCCTTTTATCTATCGTCCAAACTTCCGAACAATCGTAAATTAAAAAACTCCCCATACGAATTGTTCCGATCGATTTCTTCTGAACTTCTATATTCGCCGGTCTCCATGTCAATAATCGGTTCATTTTTCGCTGATATCGTTCTTCCTTTTATATCCGATTCATCGTCGTTTAAAACTGAATCGCGTTCTTATTAATTTTTAGCCAGTTACACGCGCGTATTTACAATTAATTAATTAATTAATTTACTTACGCCGGAATATTACTAAATAAATTGTATTCGATATTACGATCGAATTAGATAATAAATAATAATTAAATAAAAATCAATAAATTAGACTTTAAGTCAAAAAGAAACGTATCGCCGGAAAAAAAAAAGAAATAGGGTGCATATTATTATCATGTTTATTATTATTATTAAACCACAACTTTCGACGAGGTTCGTGTTTGAAATAGGGTTAGTAGTGAATTAGTCTGGTGAACTTTTTTCCAACTACCCCGCGTGTATAATATATCCTTATTGGGTAAGTAGGGAGAATTCTTTTTGCGAGCCAGTGTAATATTTTCGTAAGGCGCTATTACGAATGTTAAAAGTAATAAGAAATTCGAAAGTCCGCCCATCCGTATATCCGTATATCCGTATATCTGTATATCCGTATATCCGTATATCCGTATATCCGTATATCCGTATATCCGTATATCCATATATCCGTATATCCGTATATCCGTATATGATCGGAACTTTTGTTTTCGATTTTTCTTTACGAGGCAAAAATACGCAAAATTAAACATATAGTTTCATCTAGTCGGAAGTTAGTAACGAACACGTCGTCCGACCTCCGTCTCGGACATCGGGAATACCATAGTAGTTGGCTATGCACTTTTCTTTACTACTCGTCAAGTTGGTGCTTATTAAACCGACCAACTGAATCGACAGTACGCACCCACACAAAAAACAAATAGCATCTACAGGGAGAGATTGAGAGCATGACCAAGCTTTTACACGGTAATTTAGATAGGAATCGCACACTATTAAAAACCGATACATATAAATAACTATTTTAAACGTGTAGAATTTCGTTTCGTAAATTTTTGGGGAAGATACTACAAGAAACGGAAATAGATAAAAGCGACCAGAGAAAAATTCAGAACTTATATCGGAAACAAATAGCATAATAGGAGGCGACAATAAAAATGATTTTGATGTTAGAAGAGGGGTAAGACAAGGTGTGACATCATGTCTGCATTTTAATTTATATGCAGAAAAAGTTTTCAATGTTTAGCAGAAATGAAGCTCGGGATAAAAGTGAATAACAATAAACAACATTCGATACGCTGATGAGTAATCTTTGCGAAAAAAGGTCGGTGATCTATAGAAAATGCTCGATGTACCGAACAAAATCTGTAGAAAGTACAGTCTTAAAATAAATGCGATAAAGTTCAAATGAACGGCTGTAAGTATAAGTGATATTCGAAATAAACCAATCAAAAACGATGATTGATGGGGGAAAAATTAGAAAAGGCGGATAAGTTCAAATACCTCGGACGTCTGATAACTGACGATCATGCAGATATGGACATAAAAACTAGATTACACGAAAACGACCTTTAACAAAATGAAAAACTTACTACGCGTTAGAACCCTCTCCATATTACTATATGATGCAGAAATATCAATGCTGAAGAAAAAACAGTGGAAGAGATTAGAAGCTATTGACATGTGGATTCACAGAAGAATGATGCCAATATTATGCACCGAAAAGGTATCAAATGTAGAAGCATTAGAATTGACAAATTCGAAACTCATGCTACGAGGCATGATATGGAGTGGGAAAATAAATTATTTCGGACACTTAGGACAAGAATATGGGATATTAAAAGTCATGCTCCGAGGGAAGATTAAAGGTAAAAGAGGATCAGAAAAACTGAATAGATAGATAACATAAAACAGCACACTGGAGTTCAAATTGTTCCGTGAAGCGCAATCAAGATGATTGAGATGTCTACGTCCAGTAGCGGATACGACACTTGAAGAAGAAGAAATATATATATATATTTATATATATATATATATATATATATATATATATATATATATATATATAAATGAACAAAAAAAAGTTGTTTAAATCAAAATTTTTATGTGTAATAATATATGAAACAATTTTGTGATTTTCACCTCTTTTTTTGAATACGCTTTTAAATATTTGTGGTTGATATCCATATATTCACAATTTTTAAAAATTACATACATATACATATATATATATATATACATAAAATGTATATCTCTATGTACATATATAAAGTTCAATGATATAAGATATATATATATATATATATATATGGATGTGTGAGTGTGTATCAGGAGTGGGTGAGCTCAATACTGGAACGATCGACATTAATTTTTTTATAAATTATGCGCGATCGACTTCGGAAAATTGGTTAAATTAAAAACAGACAAAAATTTAATTAAAATCTTTATTGATTGACAATAATATATTAAATATTTTTTCTTTTATTGATAAATATTTTGGATTAAATTTTTCGTGTAAAAGCTTGACATTCCATTTCATCAACAAGCAATCGAATAGATGCCATTAAGTGATCATCAGTCAGAGGACTCTTAAATTGCGATTTGATGTTTTTCATTTGAGAAAGCGCTGCTTCGTAATAGATAAGTGGAACCAAAAAATGTAAATATCCTCATTACCGCCGCTCTCAATAATGGATATTTTTCTTCTGGTAGTAAATTCTAAAAATTATTTCCATTTGCACGCGCTTTCAGAATTATATCTGATTGTATTTTTAAAATTTCTAACACTAGATTACACGAATTGAACTGAAAAGTATGATTTAGATTCGATGAAATATCCTCGTTATTGAATTCTCCAAAAGGAAATGAAATAAATTCAAAAATCGATTGAAATGAAACATTTCAATATTACATTCTCCGGTAAGTTTAATATGTTTATGGAAAATATTTAAAATGTTGTTTTTTCAATTGCGAAGCAAATAGCTTTAATTTTGCTTTAAAGGCACGCAGTGAACTCAGTATAATTCAATATTTTCTCCTTTTCCGTATAATTGTAAATTGAGTTATAATGGGAGATTTCCTTTGTTGGGCAAGGCGACTGTAACACGGCATATCAAACATAGGCATTTATCTCGATACATAGTAAAAATTCATAATCATAAGTTTTTTGTTTTTTCCTACTCATTTTTTACCTGAAATTAAAATTATTAAATTTCTATATTAAACCAAAACTTTAACTATTTTTATTGCTTTTAATTTAGCAAAATATAAAACATACGTATATCTCTCAACTGACACCCACACAGAAATGTCAAGTGCAACCGAAATATAAAAAAAAAATATCTGTCCGAAATTGTAATTATTGAATAAAATAAATTTAAAATTTGAAATTACATAAATATTTCATAAATACGTATGTAAGTGCGTGTAAACCAAAACAGAAGGCAAGCGTGTTTATTTTATTTTAGAAACTCTTCAAAAAAATGTGACAGATGCTGGAAAAATCGAAATACTCAAACTCAAAAATAGGGGTCATTTCTCGAGGAGCAAACCGAGAAATAAAATACACTTACTAAAATATATTTCACGTAAAGGTGCATTCGTATATTTAACAAATCAGTTGATTCGAGATCCAAAACAGAATAGAACGAAGAAAAAAATGAATGAGACAGAATGCACAACAAACTTTTAAAAAAAGAATTCCCACACTTGTCAGTGCAGCATTCATTTCACTGTTTCACATATTTTCGTCTGCGTGTATACAATGGCTGAAGAAAAAAAATCGCATAGAGGTAAAGTAGCAATGGTGGAAAGCACAGTAAAAACAATTTCAGCATCGACGCCCTGGTTGAAATACTGGTTTAGACATAGTAAAAAGGAAGAGAAATTCCCTAAATTTTTAGTACACATTTTAAATTGAAAGATTTATTATTTAAAATGTCTGCCATCGATCTTTTGCTCACACCTGGTGTATATATACTATTTGATCGTTTTTTATTTTATTTTTTTTTTTATTTTAGCTAATACATTACAGCAAGAAACGTATATTTCAAGTAAAGTGAAAAAATTGTAAGACAAAAATTTTAATTAGTAACATCCACCATGGTTCATCCTATAACCGAATTAATTTTTATTTAATTTTTTAAAATGAAAAATACGTATGATCGAGTAAGCGTTACGGCAAATACTCTCCGGCGGGATTCTATAACGTTCAGATTTATTTATGTAGTACGAAAAGCATTGGCGGCATTAAGAATAACTCTAGAGAAGTCCAGAGAGATGAATAAAGACGTCTTTATGTGTTTCATCGATTAAGGCGTTCGACAATGTAAAGCACGATAGACTGATGATAATGCTACGAAATATGGTCGCTGATAGCAGAGATTTCGAAATAATAAGATATATCTATATTGGAACCAGCGGAGCTGAGTTAATACTTGAGTTAAAAATTTAAAATGAAACTAGGCGTACGACAGGGGTGTGTATTATCCCCGTTGTTATTCAACTTATATACCGATCAGATTATCAGGCAAGTCATAATAAAGCAAACGTATGGAATTAAGATTAACGGAAAAATTATTAATAGTATCCGATACGCGGATGATACGGTCATACTAGCAGACAGCCATCAAGGCCTACAGCGACTGCTGCAAAAATTTGATGACATTGGTAAAACGTATAAATATAAATACAAGGAAAACTAAGTGGATGTTGATTAGTAAACAACAAATTAATAGCGCTGTAATAACCGTAAATAATGAAATTATTGAAAAAGTGAATAGATTTAAGTATCTGGGTTGCTATGTCACTAGTAGTCTCGATGCGGATACCGAGGTTAAAGCACGATGCAGTTAGGCACGAGTAGCCTTCGATAATATGAAACAATTATTATGTGATCGATCGCTTAGTCCGAACATAAGATATAATTCGATGTTACATCTAGCCAATTTTATTATATGACATTGAAGCTATGCCTCTAAATAAAAAACATTTGAACCGATACGAGGTTGTGGAAATGTGGCTACATAGGAGGATGATACCTTGGACAGCAAAAATATCCAACAAAGATGTCTTAAAGAAAGCGAATACAGAACGACAATTATATTATAAGGAGAAATGTGTCATATTTTAGCCATATCATTAGAGTTAGAGGTGCAAAGATGAAATCTTACAGATTATAAGGACAGATGGAAGGAATAAGAAGTCAACGAAGACAAATTCGCTGGAAAATATCAAAAATTGAACCGACGCATCTTTAATACAAAAATTAATGGCAAATGCGAGACAACGTAAAATCCAGTTGGCACATTTGTGATCGCCTACGCTCTCTCGAGTATGGCACATAGAAGAAGACGATTTAAAATTCCTACTTGAAACTAATACTACGAATTTGTCAAAATAGATTGCCGGACGGAGTAAGCCTTTTATAGAAAATTATTTTATTAAAATTACTTTAATCTATTATCACTCGAAAGTAACTCTAAAAATCGAACATGTTTTAACCAGTTAACTAGGGTTGAATTATTTCAGATATTATTTTATATAATTTATAATTTTTTTTTTTTTTTTTTTTTTAGTGCAATCTGTATTTAATAACAATAAGCAACAGTGAAAAAATGTTATTATCAACAATCAAAAGGCGGATAGCATCCCAATGGGTGCTGATCCTATTTATTGATGATTAATTTAATCTGCAATTATAAGAGAAAGAGATTATTAGGATCGATGTTAAAACTGGAAAGGATGGAATCTGTGTATTCGAATTTAATGCAGTTTGACAACAGGTTCTTTGCTAGTATATTTGAGTGTTGATTGAGTCTTTCTTTGTATCTTGCAATTGAGCTACGGAATTCACCTTTAACCGAGCTTATCTCAAGGAGCATTAACAATTTTCCGTAATTTGACTGTGCTCCTTCCATAATAGCTATATTGGATTTACCTGCAGTACCCCATAGTCCTGTATAGGTCCTTATAAATGAAATTAATTTATAAGAGCGTAGTCAATTTTACACGATCGTTTCCAGTTGTGTCTATACATACATATATATATATATATATATATATATATATATATATATATATACGTGTGTATGTCCGATGTATATGAGTAACGTACAAAAATATTAAAATCGAATTCAACTTTTATTCCTACGATAACATTGTAGACTATTAAACTTACGCGCGCACTAGCACACAATCAAACATGTACGTATCTAATACTGTAAAAGTATGTGTGCGGCCTACCTATTGGAAGTATCCCATTCTACGTATAAAGTAAACGGTGGATGGAAAAAAAAAGTAATAAAAACCAAAGCCGGAGGAATAGGTGGAAAAATAAAAATGAAAGGCGTAAGTTTTGCGCTCAAAAGGCAGAATTTTTTTTTCACCCCCCCCCCGGCACGATCTTAAAAAGTGACGTCATTCATATGCCCCGCCGCTTAAAACCGATTTACCCCGTTGGTACCGACCGTGTGATCGAACGACCGATCGTAGAGGGCCGATACCGTAGGTATTCCGCGCTCTGATAATCCCACCTCTTTAAACGTACCGAACACCGACCGATCGCTTTCGTCCACTTTCGATACGACCGAATCAACAGCCGCTAATATATATATATATATACATACACATCTGGTCTCTCGGACGTCGGAATTCGTCCCACCGAAGTGGGAAGAAGAAACAACGCTAGTTTAGGAGTATCGACGATAGATAGCAGCTCTTCCTGGTTCTTATAGAAGTTCCATCGAAGGTTGATAGGTTGGAGGTTAGACCACTCGCCTCTTTATCCGATACGGCGTTATATTCCGATATAGCTAGTTTGTTCGCCGTTCGGAGCGGTAGTCCCGCATTGGTATTCGGAGTGTCGTGTTTGGTCGGTGTCGAGTTGATGTTATTGTTCTTATTAAAATTATTATTATTCGGACGAAAATAATATTAATTAATTAATTAATTATACCGAACCGTCGTTATTATCGCTCGATTTTTTTATTTATTTTTTTTTGTTTTTTTTTATTATTCGAAATTTTAATATCGCGAACGGCTAAAAATTTTTTCTACGATAATTATCGGTTTAAAATTTTCATTATTTATACGCGATATCATATTTATTCGGTATTTCTTCTTCGATTTTCTTTTAGTGCGTGTTATATATATACACAAACCGATACATATATGTATTTAGATGTAATAATATTATACAACCCGAGGAGTCGACACACGTAATTGTAATTATACGAATTATTATTCAAAATGAAGACGACTTATTATAGAGAGACTAATCTATCGAACATGAAATGGTAAGCCCCATATATTTTATATTCTAGACGTATATTTCAATTGTCGGGTATCTTAGAGGACGCCCCCCCCGTTAGTTAATTTTTAAACAAATGTACTACAACATTATTTAATCTAAAAATAAATTAGAACGATTATCGATAATGCTGACGGTAAAATTGTTCCTTAATGCGCCAGTAGAATTAAATCTTCGTATAAAGGAACCTTTAAATAATTTTAAAGTTATATATATCATATACGTATTGCATATATATATATATATATATATATATATATATATATATATATATATATATATATATTTGGTTTTAGAGACGATTTTTATGGATATAAATGAAATTAATTTAACAGTGATTTTAAAATAAATAAAACGACCGAAATTTGATTTAAAAAACACGTTCGAATAAAATAAATTCGGAAATCGACAAAATTTAAAATTAACGAATAAATTACATAATTTTAATCTATTACCGTTTCCACCATCGACGAAATGACAATAATTCATCTAATCACTATTATTATTATTATTATTATTGTTAATATTACTGTTACTATCGTTGTTATTACTATTTAATTATTTATTAGTTATAATTATTGCGCATTAATCGATTAATCGATTATTCTCATCGATATATAATCGAATACGCTGTTAAAACGTTATTAAATTAAAGGAACATTATTATTAATTAGTCGTATACGATTGACCGATTTATTGGAATATCGTCGACTGTGTTATTTATAACATTTTATTATTATGTATATCGCCGTTATTACGTAGAACGAATGAAATCTATTAAAATAGTAAAAAAATAAATAATACTTATAGTTATATTCGACTATTATCATTTTAGTACGTAGATTTTATTTGTTTCACAATATGCCTATTATATATATATATATATATATATATATATATATATATATATATATATATATATATATATATATATATATATATATATATATATATATATATATATATATATATATATATATATATATTTCATATAATAATTTCATACGCTTCATTTATCGTAATATTTCGTAATCATATATATATATATAAAATTATTACGATTTCGGCAATTATAGTTTATTATCGTATTTATATATTAGATATCTTGTAACTCTTTTTCAGGCACGGTGCACCCAATATGGTACATGTCATTTTAAATTGTATATATTCCGGTTGAGACGCTAAATGTATCAAAATATTTATATGTAAACACGTTGAAAATTTTCTAGAGATATCTAAAAATCGATATTTTATAATAAACACTTTGCGTAAGATTAATAATTTTCTCTTTAAATTTGAAGTACGACAAATATTTCTCATTATAGTCGTTTAATATGTGATTTAAACAAAACAAAAAATTAACTAATTTAGTTATTGTGGAAAATTAAACGAGATCAATAATTATCTCGAATGTGCGACTCGCGGTAACGGAATATATTACGATTATATCGGCCGTTTTATTAATCAATAAATATTTAGATTTAAATTCGCCATTATGTATTTCGTTCCTATAATTCGCCGGTAACTGATATAAGGTTATATGTATAATATCAAATTCAATCTAAATTACGTTAACCGTAAAATGAACGTTTTATTGCTAATAAATTATGCCGGCAATTTAATTTCTTCGATATAATAGATTTGAATATTCGCCAAAAAACTACACCATAAATAAGTAGTTCCGTATGTTCGAATTAAATAATTATTTAAATGCTTGCACAAAATTGATGTATATATATATATATATATATATATATATATATATATAATGTATTACACATGTATATATAAATATATATGTATGGCTATATTCACACCTTTGTTGGAATTGTGAAGAGAAAGATTTTATAGATTTCAGTAATGAAACTAGTAAAATTAAAGGATAAATACGACCGCGAATATAAATTTCTCGTATATGAATGAGTGGATAAATATATATATATATATATATATATATATATATATATATACACAAAAGCATACATGTGTGATTTATCCGGTGTAAATTATAATCTAATAAATTATCACGGATAAATTCGAATCGGCTTCGGTATGCAGTTTTCCTAAATATAACTTATTAGATTTAAGGAGATAACACCACGGTCTTAAAAGTTGCACTTACGGAACAACTAAAATATATTGACGAATATGAGTGACGATACTTTGAAAAACTATTTATTTATTCCTTTACGTATATCATCAGCGAACTTGCCTATGTGTTTTGTGAGCCTATATTACGCATATGATTTTTTCAATGCTGATAACCTTTAAGCTTCGTCCGCAATCTACCGAAAAAATAAACGTAAAACTCGTTTAAATCGTAACTATAATTTTTATTTCGACTCTATATATATGTATATATATAATAATATATATTAATGTTTAACTTATGCGTGTATTACATTTGTATAATTTATATTTATTTTGTATATAATTTGTACATATAGAATATATATAACTCGTTCATATTCGTGGGTTACTTTTTATTTAATATATATATATATAATTTCAATTAATTCTTCTTCTTCTTCTTTTTTCATTGATAACCGTGCCGTGTACTGCTACTAAGGCCAGAGGCACGGGAGGAATTTATACTAACGGGTAGATTCTGGATAAATGAAGGAAGGCAAGGAGTCTAGATTCGGATGTAGGAGAATGCTGTAAAATATTTGGGAGAGAGTTTGGAAGGTTTGCGATTGTACGTTCGGAGGAATATAACGGACAGGTAGTAAGCAAGTGAGGAATAGTTAAAGGAATATTGCATGCGGTACATTTCGGTTGGTCACTATTAGTAAATAAGTGCTTGTGAGTAAGCAGTGTGTGGCCTGAGCGTACACGGCACAGGACTACTTCGTTTCTCCTGTTTGAGTTTTGACATGTAGTTGACTTTATCCAGTTGACGTTGTATTGCTGCAGGTTTGAAAATCCTTCGTTTGCTCTATCGGATAATTTAGATCGTATGGTGTGAAGGAAGTCCTTCGTTGGAATTGGTATAGCGGGAATAGGTGATATTAGACACGCTTCTTTTGCGGCTGCATCTGCACTATCGTTTGATCCCACGCCGTTATGCCCTGGAATCCAGAGGAGAATAATTTTTCCGGTAAACTCTGATGCGTTGGCTAAGATGGATTTGGCCAAAGGATGTTGGTGGTGTGATCTGTTTTGGAGACTTTTAATGGAGCTCAAGGAATCGGTGCAGATAACAGCATTGTTTTTTAGTTCTTCAATAACCACATCGACGGCAATTGAAATTGCGTACAGCTCTGTAGAAAGAACGTTGAAGTTTTGTGGAAGCGGAAATCGAATTACATTGTTTGAATATACAACTGCGCAACCGCACTGGTTGTCTCTTTTGGCACCGTCCGTGTATAGGATGTTGTAATGATTGAAACGCTTTATTAAATTTTCAAAGGAGGAATGTAGACGACTTTGAGAAGTAGGACAACATAGTTCCAGGAGAGAGGTATCGAAGGATAAAGGATGGGACGAGACCGGCGGTATTGGGAAAAGGATGTTGCTGTAGAAGTTAGGTAATGAGGTGCATAGTTTATTGTGTAGGATGGATTTGACTTTATACTGGAGCGTGGATTTTAAGTATGGTCGAGTAAGAACAGAAGGTAGAGAAGTAATGGGCATGGGGAGGTTAGGAGTTGTATGAATATGAGTGTGGAATTTTAGGAGTAAATAGGCTTGGTGTAGGTCTGGAGGATATTCTTGTGCTTCATAAAACAGATTATTTATGGGTGTCGACCGAATAGCGCCTAAAACTAACCTTAGAGCTGAGTGGTGAATTGGATTTAATAATGTTAACACTGATTGCTTAGCTGATGAATAAGCCGGGAAACCATAATCGCATTTAGATTTTATTAGGGAGCGATATATTCTCAAAAGTGATGTTTTATCTGCGCCGTATGTTGTGTGAGATAGCTTCCTGAGAAGGTTTAATCGTCGTGAACATTCGGTTTTCAAGTGGTTGATGTGCATTCTCCAATTTAATTTTTCGTCAAATATCAGACCTAAATATTTGGTGGATGGTGTAGAATTTAGTATTCTGTTATCCAAAATAATATTAAATTGATGAGCGCAATGGCGAATACGGCAGAAGTGCATTACTTTGGTTTTTGCGGGTGAAAAAGATAATCCATTTTCTTTTGACCAGTTATTGAGCTTATTAGTGACTTCTTGAAGAACTGTTTCGCCTGTTCTGAGGTCGTTACATCGGACAAATACTGTCAAGTCGTCAGCAAATAGGGACTTGAATACTAAAGGAGGTATTTCTTCAACAATAGAGTTTATTGCGATGTTAAACAGTGTTGGGCTTAGAACCGAGCCTTGCGGCACACCGTTGATGATGTCATGAAGGCTAGACACGGTGTCTCCTAGTCTAACAAATAACCTGCGATGTTCTAGGAAATTTTTTATAAAAACTGTCATGCGTCCACGTATGCTCCATTTCAGTAGTTGTTGGAGAATTTTTTGATGATTGATTGTGTCAAATTAATTTCCCGTATTTTGAAATATAGAGTATTAACTCTTTTTTCTTACTAAATTATTGCGAACATTCTCAAAATATTTATAAAACCGAAATATCAAGAAAATAAATTATCGCTGTTATTAATATTTATTTTGCATTTAAAGGAATTTTAAACATTTTCATTTCTATTATTTTATTATTTTATAATTTTATGTACACTTAATTAAATCGGGTAAACGATATCATTGTGGATACGATTTATCTATATCTATTATATATATATATATATATATATATATATATATATATATATATTTGTGTGTATAATTTTATACATGTGCGTATAATTTACAAATATGTATGTATATAAATATATCTTCTTTTCGTATATATCATCTTAGAAAATTGTATTCAATTCTTTGCATTGTCTAGTTGCAGCGCTTATTCCCGTATTTCTGGCGTCAGTATCAGTTGTTTGAAGTTATCTGTTTTGGGCTCGTTAGATAATTATTTTTAAACAGGCATCATATATATATATATATATATATATATATATAATATCTATATTACGATTTATCTATATTTCACCGAAGGTTTGTTGAAGGCACCCGAAAAATACTTCTTCGAGTATCCGGCTGGAATCCAATTAATTCCTATCAATTACACACATACCCGAATGAAAGTAAACGCGTCAATCATATATGTAAACTGTGCATGTATTGTTTTTTTTTTTGCACCACCGTTTAAAGGAATTTTCTTTTTCTACAGTCAACATTACTACTTGTAATATTTCTACCATCAATATTTCTTCGCTGTACAAATATTTCTGTACTCAATAGTTCTACATTAAATATTTCCACAATCCGTTGTTTATTTTTTCATATATGGAATTTCTTCTTGTCTTATGGTACTTGCTGTTCTTTTATTTTGCCTTGGAAGTTTATTAAACTTTTAGACTACTTTCCCGTATTATTAACAAATTTTACTTCTGCAATTCTCTGGTCGGCATTCGTGATTGTGTTTTACTAATTTCTGCAAATTTGACTGCTCGCCGGTTCCGATTTTGATCTGTAAGTCAAGCATCGTTTAACTAAACCTTTTAGATTTCTACATTGCATTATGTACTTATTTTCCATGACTACTACTACCGGCGTCATTACTATCATTTATTATTTATATTTGTTTTACGTACATCCTATTTACGTTCGACATAACGAAACTCCGAATACAATTAATCAGATTATTTCGTAAACGGGTACTCGTGTCATCGTGATGGTGCGGTTCAACGCGTATGTATATCAATAAATATTTTATAATACAAACGATTGAAATATATGTTCTATCCTAATTTCTTTTTTGGTTATCTCTTTTGATTCATCCATAACTAATCAATTCGATTCTAGTGTAAACTTATTTGGTATATGTGTTCTTTGGTTTGCACGCGCGTCTGCCGTTATTATATATGTACATATATACATATATATATATATATATATATATATATATATATATATATTTATATTGGGAAAAGCTAGCGATGGATCGTAACATCTGGAGACAGACAATACGAGATGGTTTGCAGAAAGCGGATCAAAATGCTAAAGCTGCGGAATAAATGAAAAGGAATTGACGTAAAGGATTGATTGGAACGGTTCGAGTGGATAATATTAATAATGACGCTTTTACGTGCGATGCATGCGGAAAGGTGTGCGTCGCAAAAATTGGTTTGATTAACCACCTCAGGACTCATAAATAATTGATGGTACTCCATACTTGGTTAACGAGTGGATAATTTAAATTAAATTTATATATATATATAAATAAATAAAATGTGACGGACATAAGTGAGTAATTAGTAACACCGTTTCTAAAAAAAAAACGATTAATTGTTTGATTTTTTATTAAGTCAAATTTACTTTAATTCTTTATTAGTACAACGTAAACACCGCGTGGTAAATGAAAATATCCCTAAATGATAAGTTATATAACAAATATAAAATAAACTAAATGCATTTAAAATAAAGTTAAAAAATATAGTTCAGTTGAAGAGTATAATCTAGAATTGTATGAAAATTGTGAAGTCACTTAGATACCAGAACTACATCGAGAATGTTCGCAGACGGAATTTTCTCCTACGCTGTGATTCCAAAGATAACTCGGATTATTATTGACGAGTGACATCTCTCATCCCGTCACTATCCGTAACTTATTAATCCTTTACATGGACTACATCGACCAGATCGCACTCGATAGAAAGAATCGATTTATCCTTCAGATAACGGACGTTTTGTTTTTCAGCCGACAAATAATCGCACTTCGGGTATGGATTTTATAAATTCGATAAAATCACATTATAGTAATTCGCGAACTGGCTGTACCTTTACTCGCAGATTGCATACTCGGTAAACTCCTGCGTACTATTCAGTTGGGCCAGATGTTTTCTTGTACGAACGTTATTGTTTAGGAGTTCAGTTGTTTTGTTCGACATGCAAGTACATCATCCGTGACTTTTTAAGAAATAATTTCTCCTTTCTATCGTGTAAGCGCGGAACGATCTCTTCAACTCCTTTATACTCTCAGGGCGTATAAGACGAGCGGATGAACAGTTGTAACGATTTAATATGATAAGTGGCATCTGCTGCATAGGTTGATAAACGGACTTGGATAATAAAACAGATAGTTCAATTTCATCAACTTACCAGCGAAATATATAAACTGCGCGTGCCAACGTTTATTTATGAATTGTTTATGTATAAATTTTATTTTGCTGATTTGTATACCACATTCTATCGTACAACATATTTTAATTTTGGTTTTCATCTTTTATATTTTTACAAATTGTGTTACATTACATTAAGTTGTATACTTAGATATTTAATTTGGAGAAACACGTTCCAATTCTTATATAAGTTTATCGTTAAGTTCGACCATAACTTTCGAACTTGTTTACTATAAACGACATATTCAGTTTTATTTTTATTTAACTAATCGATTAATAGTTAACCATTTAGATATCTTGTTTACATCATTCTGTATTAAAGATTGCATTGTATTTGGAAAGCTCACTAACAATATACTGTGTCGTCGGGGTAACTTAATATTTTCCGCGTTACATTTAAATGATAATTAAATTTAAATCAAATTTATTCTCACGATGTAAACAATCAAATAATAATTGTAATAGAAATAATTCAAAAACAATTATAGTATCACGATATTTCTAAGAGAAATTACAAAAGTATTCATTACTACACGTACGCAGGTTACAGAAACAAATATAAAAATATTATAAAGGAAGAGATCGTTTAAAAAAAAAAAAAAAAAAAAAAAAACACTATATACATAATAAGAACAGTAATGAAAATAAAACAACAACGAATGCGGATAATGAAATACGTACATATAAACACACACACATATATATATATATATATATATATATATATATATAGTCGCCCATATATACGTGTTCATGTACATATATAAAATTTATAATTTTTGTTTAGAATTAATAATAAAGAAAAATGAAAAAACAATTGCCAATAGTATAAACATACATAAAAAAAATAATAAAATGAGAAAAGTGAAAATTATAAAGGTACACTTAGTTCAAATAACAATTAAAAAAAAAATGAAAAATAAATTATAACATAAATGAATAATTGACCATAACGCGAGTAATAACGAGATCGAATTACATTAAATAAGATCCATCGAAGAGATTATGTATCGGCATATCTAAGTTACAGAATAACGCGATGTGTACATTTCGATTGAAATAAAAAAGGATCGGACCGTGTCATAAAACAACAATAATAATAATAATATTAACATTAATATTAATAATATCAATATTAATAGTAATAATGGCAATGATGATAATAATAATTATAAAACTAAATCAGTAACATTTGAAGGTAGTCGTATGCTTTAATTCGAATCGATTTGAAAATTTTTTAGCATACAACAAATTATACATATATTGACGTACAATATATAAAGAAAGTACATATGCATATATACATATAATATTATATATATATATATAATACACGGAAAGATACTGGACATATTTATAGGATCGGAGATTCGTTTTGGTAAAGGGGTATTTTTATTAACAACATCCGGAATTTGGTAGATTTACTTTTTAAATGAACGATATAATCATCTTCGTTGGTATTAAAAATGATCGCTTGTTATCATTTTTGTTGAACGTATTAAATCAATTACAACTATTTAACGGTCCGACTACACCATTACATACATATTCACACATACGTGATACATATAAAAAAATATATATGCCTAATATATATATATATATTTGGACTGATTCCTGTATTTTTTTGCTGAACTATAAGGACAATATACTTCGCTATATCCATCATTGAGAACCACAAAAATCTTCTATGTTGCGATTCTCTATTATGCGCAACATGTGTAAATCAAATTACACCCTGTTTCCGTAGAAATCTTGAATCTATTATACCGTAACCCTACTCTTAATAATATAATTCTTATTGCGGATCCCAAGTCATACAGATTTGCCACCGAATAAACTAGCATATAAAACAGCTAAAGAATCGGCCACTATGCAACCATATCCATTAACTTCTATATCCGAATCTGATGCAATCGTTTCCATTAAACAAATCCATTGGGTGGATGTAAGCGTTCCTCGTTTCTTCCACCTGAAGCGATCGGTGAAGCGTTTTTCGCATCGGCCGAACATTATATATCGTCATGTCGTGTTCGGCCTACCGCGATTTTTGTGTCCCACTCCCGTTGAAAGCCATTCCGGTTCTTCTTGTAGCACACCTGTCATTGTATTATATATAGTATACTGAATGTCGACCCCCCCCCCCTTGTAATGAAGTTTAAAGCGTTTTCGGCTACTTATTCGTATACGAACACATAAAATAGTCAATGTCCCTATACTTTTAATATACGTCTTAAGCCGGTGTAAAACTTCTTTAATCCATCATGAAAAAATTAAATTTTCATAATTAAATATATATGCATATATATATATTTATTATATATAGTAAGTAAGTATGCAAATAAGTAATTGTACTTCATTTGGTAGAATCAAATACTGAAAATAAATTTACAATATATATATATTATATGAACACGAGAATAAAATAACGCATTAAATTATACTGGTATACATATTTCAACATACCGAAGGCGTCGCAACATTTATTCAGTTGTAATTAATTTTATTTCGACTAAAATTATATACGTATTCTGTGTTCGCTCTATATACATAGTTGTAAATGTACGACTCGGAAGATATTTAAAAGATAGTTAAGCTTTCTAAAATTTTTCAATCAAATATAACGAGTTTCCGTCTTGATTGTGACATTTTTAATAGATCCTTCTAAATGTTCTAATCTATAAGGTTTTTTTCCTCTCAAATTAAACGATTTCTCCTTAGCGAACTGAACGGTTTATTAACAAATTTCGTAGCGTTATATCTAGCATATATTCATGCGTTAAAATTTTGATTACACAATCCGTTTATAGTATATGATAGATACTTCCTCGAACGATTGGAAATATTTCCTATTTTTACAATAACCCGCGAACCGAACCTCTATAGACCTAAAATCGTAATTATCTAATTTATTCGACAACCTTGTTACATCGAATTATTCAAATCGAAATATAATAAATAACAGATTCGCTCTTCTAACGTAGAATGTATGTTTGAACTTGTTAAATCCACGCTGATTATCGATGAAAAAAATTATTTTTCTGTCGAGATAAATAATTTCTACGAGTCATACTTTTTTCGAAAATTTTACAACAAAAAGTTTCGAACAATTAGTTTTCTGTAATTAATTAGTAGTAATGCACGCTCTATCGTCAGTTTTACTACTAGTAGCCGGTGTCGCTCGTAACTTAAAAGTATATGTCCGGAAATTTACCACTTTTTTACGCATTAATTTATTTGATTTTTTTTTAAATGTCTACATTATCTTTTATTTAGCCTATGGAAACCTTATTCCAAAAGATACTTTTCCCGACATCGCCTATTGACAAATCTCTCGAAATAACGAACGAGTTCAAAAAACACGATAGATTCTCGTCAAATTTATTACTTTTTCACTTTATGCCGCATTTCGTTATTAATAAATAGTTACTAAGCTGTTTTTTTTTTTTCCAATAATTATTCTCGTTGGCCTAAAAGCTAGTAATTTTTTTGGCTTTTGATTATCTATAAACAGACTTAACACTAAAAGACAAAAAAAAAATAAATGTTTAAGATCTTAATTATAAATTACGCGAATCGAATATGAAATAAAATATTTAATTTAAATCGCGATTCATAATTTCTCTAATATCGGCGTAATAATAGAGTAACGATATTAAATATTATTAAGTAATAAATATCTCGGCGAGTAATCGTAATTATTAAATTTAAAAAGTATTTCAATTTATTATTAACTTTTTTTTACACATATGCCCTCAAATCAATAAGGACCTGTAAAAATTCCGAACTAAAACAAAATAAACGAAACGAATAACAATAATAATAATAATTTATTATTATTATTATTATTATTATTGTGTTTATTTATTTTATTTCAGTTTGAAATTTTACATTGATTGATAATAAACGCAGCTCTACAGTTCATTCCTGTTAGAATTTTTCATCGGATGCGCGCTCGCTTTTATTTTGTTTAATTTTCTCGTAATACATAACTGTATATTTATCGGTTATATTTACTTTATAATTTTATTATACCATTGATTATTTTTCTTTTTAAAACCATTTATTTCATTATTATTTTTTAAAGCTTATTTTGTTTTAAATGTATTTTATTATATTTTCTCGTTTAATAATCGTTTAGCTCTAGTACTAATTACGTATTATTTATATTTATTTACGAATATATATTTCGTTTAGTTGTGTTCATTACTTTCCTGTTTCGGTAATTTTCGAATTTACGAAGTATTTCTTTATTTTTTATGTTTCGTTTACAAGTTTTATATTTTAATATAGTGTAATAATTTTTTATTTATAATTCGACAGAATTGCATATATTAGCGTATGAAATATATATATATATGTGTGTGTGTTTGTATGTGCACATGTTATTGCGCGTTTGTGTATACATTTTTTATATTAATTGGGTGGAGTACTTAAATGAATTGCGCATAGCCGGTTTTTTAAAAATTAGTTTTACCGTATTTATTTAAAATTAATACCATTAAAATTTTATTTGAAAAAATTTAAAAAATTTTATTTGATTCGTTTATTATTAATAATAATAATATTTTTATTATTAATAATATTATTATGCTATATTCTGTTTTAAATTTTTTCCTTTTTTTTTTTAAATATTTTTAACATTATATTTTTAATATACATATATATAAGATTGATATTTTACGATCGCTTTGTGCGTTATTTAGTTTATGTTTTTTCGGCGTCGATCCTTTGATTTTCTATTAAATCGTTATTATTTTGTTAATTTACCGTTTAAATTTTTATTTATAGAAGATTTGCATATTATGTGTTTCGCTGTACGTTGTTTATTGCAACATTTATCATCAATTTTTCCATTTATAAAGGATTAATATTTGACGTTTGCTTTGAGTTAATTTTCGTTTCTCTCTATTTCTTGTACCACCGTGTATTATAAGTCTTATAAAGTGCCAATTTACTCGGTACTCTAGCATTTATGAACATAACGGGAGACGTGACTTTTAAATTGTCTTTATTATATTTATTACTGAAATGAATACTAATAAAATTTGATTTGATAATATTATTAATGATATTATTCTTAATATTTTTATTATTATTATTATTGTATTAAATGATAGTTGAATCCGATAAACATACGTACTGTGATATTTAACGATGGTCTTATAAGAAAGCTTTCTCCATCATAGATTATAAACATAGACGGAAAACGGATGATTCGATGACTATTATTTACATTCCGTCTGGGAATCTATTCGCCGAATTTAAAATCCAATACCAAATTTAACGGACACTCCCTTTGGACACCCCCTCAACCCCCCGTATGTAATTTGTCACCGCTTACGATGTAACGATTTGAACTTCGGTAAATACGACCACCGAACGAGAAAACGTGTTATCATTCAAATTTTGTTCGAAATCGGGGGTTCGTCGATGACTCGAGAGACTAAACTTTAAACCGTCTAGACAACAGACAGTCGTACCTCACATTATCGGCTATTTTCGCACCCTACCGTATGCCCATCGACGGAGATACCCCGTATATATATATATATATATACATATATATATATATATATATATATATGTATATATACACACCAAGGAAATAACGCTTATCGAGAATTAGGGGTAAAATCAAGTTGAAAATAAAATATGATAGTAAGTCCAACAAAATAGAAAATCGTAAAAGTTCATTTATGCTATTGAAAAAAGGGTTTGACCAGGATTTTATTAAAATTACCGCACACCCTACTTACTATAAATAATAACTTACTGTTTTATGTATACACGGTAATACACGATCATGTGTTAATTGATGGACGAACATATAACTTCTCGAATGTATGTATGTAAACGTAAACTCAAACACACACACACATATATATAAGATCCGCGATGTAAACTTGTACCATCTCGCAATTTAACTTCAAGGTGGGTTTAAAACTTTCAGAAGACAGCATTTGCAGCGGATATAAAACTTCCTTTCAAAAATAAAAGAAACGGTTCCTATCTCCAAAAACATCGATCGAGTTCAGCGATTATTTGAAGTTCCGGATGCTCTGCACGCCGTTCTGCTGCTTCTTTAAACTTGTGGACAGAATCTGTTAAACCGTATATTGCTGGATGATTTGAAATTTCATCTTTATAAATTGGTAACGACTCGGTAATAAAAAATTACCTACGAAAAACTTTTCGCTAAAACGATTGTGAAAAAAATCGAAGACAGATCGATTTAAGAAATTTTTTGTTGAACGATGAAACTCATTTTCAGCTATATTCCTAAATAAACAGATCTAATCAGAATTCAGTCGAACAGAAGCTGCTTACACAGTGAACGATTAACCGTTCGGGCTGGAGTGGTGAATAGTGGGGACTTATTTTTCAACTGGTACTGTCAACGGAACGCGCTATATCAAGATGATAAACTGGGTTTTTGCTTCTCTCATTTCGTCGTCATTGTGCTGAGCAGTACACGGTTTCAAGATTCTGCGACGTGTCACTGTTGAACAGAAACGCTCGCAGTACTGAAAGAAGCGTTTATAACCGCATCTGTCGCACGGATTTCGCATGGCCGCCGCGCTCGGCAGATTTGACCGCTGCAGATATTTTTTGTGGAGATACCTTAAGACCAGCTTATACGAAACACGTCCACAAGATCTGGAAGACCTGAAAACTCGGATTTCTGAAGTAATTTCAAAAAATTCAGCGACCTATGCTTGAAAAAATGTTGAAACTTTGTAAATAGACTGATGAATGGATTGTTGCAAATGGTGGTCGACTTGATATAGCGTTCCGCAAATGATTGCGAGAAAATCTCTCGTTTGCTTGTTTTTAAATAAAATCTAATTCAAATTTTTTGGTCGAGTATTTTTTGAGTTATTTAAAAATCAAACCCGTCCGTCTTCTCTGGGCCACCCTATATAATATGAACTTAATTTACGCTACAATGGCTCGTTGAGATTTCGTTTTTGTATCTCGGTAACAAACAAAGAATGCTAACGAGCGTATTAGATGAAACTTTTATAATCCACTTATTTGATTCTTATTGCAGTACACACAAATGGAAATTTGGAGGGTCACGGCATTGTTCGGTTACAATTAATGATCTAACTTGGTCTACGCCATCATCAGTTAGCGATCATTTATTATTTATATACAACAACTTTTATATCACAAGTCTTAGCGAGCTATGTAGTGGACTTTTCAAAATGATCTTGCATTCTCGCTGCTCAAAACTAAAAGCCCCCGGTTGTTTCAGGTACAAATTTACTCATTTGACACTGATTTTCGACGATAGTACTTTTAAACGACGCATCCGGTATTTAAAACGGTCACGTTTTAAGAAGTTGAGCGCAATGAGGAAGCTTTCACATATGCAGCAAACGGAACATCATCGCTGAATTATGGAGTCCCCGTCTCTGTGGTACAGTAAAACCATTAGTATGCCGTACGAAGTGAACGGATATCGTTTAATCTACGTCACGAGTATATTATCTCAAGTGTGGAAGTAGTACTTTTAGATCATATGAATTTGATTTAATGCGGAACTACACTCATATGTCGGATCTTCTTTATCAATGAGATTCGAATCAACGTTCCAGATGTTGTTGCGCGAACGAAATACTCTTATCCACCAACTGTCATTTTCGTAAATATTCGTACCGATATCTCACTAACGAAAGCGCGAAAAGTATATATATAGAAACAGTCTCAATGAAAAACTACTATCATCCTACATATGTTAAACTTATACCGACTTGTCAAAATTCAAAAAAAGGAACCGGATGTTCTGGAAATCATCATGTACACATACAACCTACCTAAATGTTGAACTGTAATTGTACACCAAGCGATGAACGTGAAATACTTAAATCTTGTTATCTTTACAGACTCGCAGCCATACGAACTATATGAACGATTAAGTAAATGAAAGTAAAACATTAAGAGATATTCTATTTACAAATCCAACATGAACGTAACTTTCTGCTAGATTCCCAGTCATTCATTACAACTCAGGCGATAAGACAGCGAAAAAGGCAACAACTATGTTCCTGATTCCAGCGATTCTCATTCATGCTGCAGTAGATGTTAGTAATCAGATGAAACAACAGTTTCAGGATACGCGTAGTGGACATAGATATATATATATGGACCGCCAACAAGTTACGTAGAATCAAATCACACATAACTTCTTGTAGTCGACGCGACTTTTGCTACGCGAAATTATTCTACACAGCTCAGCATCTGATGTACAAACATATCCTAGACCGTTGAAAAAATTCGACCATACTATTATTGCGGCCTTAACCCACATATCGTTGTCCATATTCTCTACGAATATCACGTTATTCCGTATTATCGCATAAAACGGTCTTCTTCATTTTTATCCGCTGTCTCTCATAATCGTAATATGATCGATCAAACTTTCTAATTTCTCAAATGCTGTTAACTCTTTTCTCTAACAATGTCACAAATTTTTGTTTTTAACCATAGTGGTAGTACCGTGAAAAAATAAATGTCTACTACTCGGCTGTCCGTATTATGTGAAATAAAAGTCTATGGCCGGGTAAAAGTTTTAAATTTTATAACTGTAAATCCAAAAATTCATTCAAATGAATTCAAACTTAAATTTCTATTTAACACACACACACACACACATATATATATATATACATATACGCGCGCAACATAACACATATATTTATAAATATCCATTGCTGTATGTAAGCTGTCCCCCTTGTAATCAATTGTATGGATTGCAGGCTTCGTTCATCGATTTTAATCCAATGTACCTCTGTATACTATCCTAGAGTGTACGGTCGCTCAGTTTATGTATATATATATATATATGTATATATGTATGTGTACGTAGTTGAGACTATATATAATGTAAAAATATACTTGTGTATTAAGCGTGTATAATACACATACACATAAACATTTATATATATACACGTGCGTATATGTACATATATAATGTGACATCCATGATAAAACAAAAAATAACAGATAACGAATAATAGACGTCTAAATTGGATACATTATATACTTTTATTTACACATACATAAACGTATATATACATATATATATATGTGTGTATGTTACGTGTGACTTTGTATATATATATATATATATATATATATATATATATATATATATATATATATACAGATGAAGTATAATATCATAATTTACTTGACTTGGTCATGCTGTAATTTGTCTCAAATGAAATTTCATTACAGTGAAATTCTCTAACCTCGTTATATTATATATACATACTTTATGTAATATAATGTCCATTATAAAATAAAAAAATTGGATCTGTATGGCAGGTAATGAAATTGTAAATACTTTTCGTATTAGACGCATACATATTAATACACGTGAAAGTATAATACTTAATAACTGACTTGACACGGTCATCCAGCATTTCCTCTTAAATGAAATTTAAGCTTTTATCGAAGAATACTGTCCGTCCTATAATCGTGCGCCGTAGAAAAAAAATTCTGTCTCCTTATTTTTTTTTGCCTTTGCTCACATCAAAATTTTTTTAGCCGATTAAAATTTTTTACAACTACTCGTTTGACCTACTTGCAACTGTCGACTAACGCTAGAGTTGCTGCTACTTAATTTGTGTATCCATTCTAAACGAGTTCTTCATGCGTTTTGCAACGACATTTACTTTACATCGTTGTCTGAAACTGACAGCACGTTTACAGTGTAGCGTTTTATTAAAACACGAATTACCGTATCACGAATTTTACGAGGAGGGTCAGTTGCGCACAAAGTTGACATTAAATCGGCTTTTGGTTCTGAGTGTTTTCACATCGAGCAAGTATACGTTCCCTAGATCAACCCATTTATCCGATTAACCATCAGCTTTAACATCGAGTTGTTTCAGTTTGCCCTCGCGCGATTTAATCGTTCAGTTTCTAGTTTGTACTATATTCTAAGTATTTTACAAATTTACTATTGCGTAGTACTTCATATATATTTGTATTAATGTAATTATATGCATTTTGCGCACTGGTGTAATTATTTTTACTTCCGAAAATATCATGTTAATATATATAGTTAATGTTAAATAGTTAATTCATTTCCATAGATTTCTTAGACCGGATATCGTTAAATACAAATATATATATATATACATATATATATATATATATATATATATATATATATATATATATATATATATATATATATAAATATATATATATATATAAATATATATATATAGATAAATATATATATATATATATATATATATATATATCAACGGGGATAATATCTTCTGTCGTTAATTAATTACTTTCCAAGGCGATACCTGCAGAAGTTGTCAATTTTACCTTCGAAATTTGAACGTACTTCTATGAATATTTAATTAATTAATTAAAATAGCTAACACTTCATTTGTTACATATTTTCGTCAGATTTATCATTTAATCGCGATCAGGTACGATGTTCTTAAAGTAACTATTACTATATTTTCCTTTATCTATTTTATATGTTAGTATTAGTTTTTAAAATTATAATCTAATGGTTGGTTATACCAGCTATGGCAATAATAATAATAATAATAATAATAATAATAATAATAAATCAATAAATCAATCAATCAATCAATATATTTCAGGAAAATAAAATAATAATTATTTCAAATTTCAAATTCAAATTTATTTAATAATAGATAGAATGGAAAAATACAAGGTACTTAAATACTACATATCTATACAAACGAAGACATATATACACATACATACATTATACACATATGCACACATATACGATCATATACACATATACCCACATGCCTATGAATACACATAAACATTTTAGATGCATACAAACAAGTAGTGTATAGATAATGACCTTTATCCTAATTACAATAATTACATTACACCACCGAAATTCAGTACGTAGTAGATAATGTAATAATAATAGTAATAGTAATAATTCAAAGTTATTTCAAGTTTCTGTTTGATTTAAAAACGAATTTAGTTACATAAAATAAAACGTCTATGCGCAGTAACAACTGTAAAAGTTATTCACTCGCGTCACGAACACATCTCACACATTCAGATACAACATTTTCAAACCTCGTCTACACGTAAGACAATAATTTTATGCAATGAACACATAAATACAATAAAACTAGTACATTATTAACGTGTAAAAACTACGAATAAAGCTTATTATATAAAGACAGTGCAAGTTTAATAATAATCACACAATCAAGCAATCGCACAATTAATCAATCGATATACTTCAGGAAAATAAAGCTACGAATGTAAACATTTAGATATATAATACTCGCAAAATCAGCTTGAACAACGATATTTGAAATATGAATTATGAACATCACATTTCCTTACATAAGAATTTTGCGAGGCAAATAAAATTTTCAAACCCGCATAAGAACACAAACAATAATTAGTCTACATCTAGTATACATAGGTGTACAAATTAATGCATCTTATCAACTCATAATATAAACGCGAATGTACTAATTTTCATATTAAATATATCATACGCGTAGTTAAAATAATCGAAAGTTATCATGAAAATAAAAATATATATCCTATTATTATTACAACGAAAGGTAAATTTGAAACTTACACACGTGTCAATAAACATATTAAATTAGATAATTTATAATTTACGATAATAAACGTAATAAGGAAAAACAGATAGGACGGGGGAAGTAAAATAAAATGGAAATTCAATAAGGAGCAAAGTTGTGTACGCCGGTCAGAGCACCTCACCGATTACATATTAACAATCCGTACGTATTTACATGTGAACACGACGCAAAAGAAGTATACGAAAATTTTTAAATTAATTAATGAACATTGTGAACAAATCATAAAATTTCAACCAATTGAATAATATTTTTCATATCGATATATATATATACTTTCTTTGTAATTTATAAATATAAATACAAAAATGTATTATTGTTTAAGATTACCAAAATAACAATGATAATTTGAATAATAATAATAATTGAATAATAATAATTGAATAATAATAATTGAATATTCGGGATCACAGTAGTCTTCTCTATATATAGGCTAAGTGAGTTTTGAACGATTGTTTATTTTCATAAATCGCTGACATAAAATCGGGTTAATTTAAAATTATATTTGTTATAAACATGTTTTAAAAATTTGCACTAGTCTAAAAAACGATATTCTACGCAAAATATTAGTTTACATAGTTGTTTCGCGATAACTCGTATTTGTAAATATCCTGTAACTAAAACAAAACAACGAACATTCGTGGAAACAGACGTGTGCTGCGCAGTTTATTTTAAAATCTCGGAATTCGGATCGAAGAGGAATTTCTAATATATATCCGAACAGAACAATTGTATAGATAATTAAACTGTACTTTATCATATTAATTAATTAATAATTTTGAGTAAAAAAATAAATAAATTATACCTATTATCAAGCGTTCATAATCAAAAAAATAATAAAATATGAAAATAAAATATAGGAAGAACTTTTTAAAAGATATAGAAGGAAAAAGTATAAAATTTTAAAAGAAGGGTACTTAATTTAGATGCGCCATATTACCTGAAAGAAATTAAATAACTGGTTTTTCATTATGTTATTTTCGTAATATTGTATATCTAAATTAAATCGATTTTTTAAATTTTATTTTCTCCTTCTATAATTTTTATAAACTGTATATATTTATATACTTTATTTTTTTTATGTCGTCTTTATACATAAAAATTGAGCGATTTTAACTTTTTCTTTTTTAATTACTGCATTCTACAAGGGGGTTCAAATTATTATCTTAAAACTACCGAAATAGCGATTTTCTCCTTACACAGTCGAGCCTCGAGCCTGTTAATTACTCGGTAATGCGAAATTTAGGGTTAAACCGAAACTTAAATTTAGGATCAAATTCTGCCGAAGTGAAAACCAGTTACTGATTAATTTTGATTCATCGTAAATTAAATCTAAAAATCGTTTTAGTTAATTTGTTATTCGTTTTAGTAATTGTAGCGGTAGGATGTTAAAAAAGAAGGTTGTACCGTAGAAATTTTTCCTTATTTTTAAACGAACCAATCGTAAAGCCGAATACAATCGATAGGCGGGGATCGATTTAAACGAATTCGATAAGAACAATAGATATCAATATGCATATGTACACCGACGTGATATTTGGATATGTGTTGATGTGTGTTTGCGTATATATATGTACATTCGTGGTGTGCGAGTAACGCTGATTTCTGCTCTTAAGGGGGAAAAAGGGAAAACGAAAGTGTGTAAATTTCCTTTAATTATTTTTGTGTCACATTTCGTAAATAATAATTTCGCCATTATTACTGAATATTCACGCATAAACGAACACCTACACGCAAACGTGTGCTCGAAGCATTGGGATGTTAACTGTAATCTAATTTATAACTTTAAAAAACAAAAAAATAAACTAAAATAAAATAAAAAAAAAATAGACTACCACTCAGTGTCGGATAGTCTTAACTAGTTGTAAATTATTAACTGGTTGTTAAGGAGGAAATATTTACACTGGTAATAAATGACGACTTCTGATAATAACGATCATAATAATAATAATTATAGTAAACGACTGGGACATTACTGATAATAACGGATAACAGTAATAATAGTAATAATAATAATAATAATAATGGATAATAATACTCGTAAGGCAGTAATAATGACGACATCCAATGATACCGTCTTTCAATTGCAACATACCGTCTAATTGTTTTCTACTTTATTCGATAAGAAGGTAATTTTATTGGCTTTTTTTTCGTGCGCTTATATTATTATTTTTTTCTTATTTCGGTATTTTTTTTTTTCACCTCGACATCCGCCCTATTTGTTTTCCTCTTACTCCTCTATTATTGTATACACGCGCACACGCATACATATACATATATAATATGTCTATTTGTATGTGTATACGTAGGTGTCTAACGAGATAATGTTGTATGTTCATATATATATATATAAAATTTCTGATTTGTTTAATTTATTTTTCTTTTTTTTTTTCCTTTTTTTTTTTTTCTATAGAGAGAACCGATTAGTAAATAGAAAGATTCCAAATATGGGAGCGTCCATGAACGATTCTAGTGAAGTACTTTGTCTTCCGAGGACAGAAATAACTTTATCGGATAACGGCCTAACGAACGCGATATAATTATATCCGGGTGTTAAAACGACGAGATTCGGCGATGTTAAAAAATTTTCAGTAGCTCAAAAATTCCGGAATATTATTTTCGAAAATTTACTTAAGATTAATACGTTTTAAAAATATAATAAAGTGGACGAAAACGGGCGCGCATGGCAGAAATGGATATTCAAGCGATGCAATCCATGGATTGGCTATTCAAAAAAGAACGCATTTATTTGCTGGCGCAGTTCTGGCAACAGGTAGAGTAATTAGAATATTTTTTCTTTACGCTTAGTATCATTATAAATCGCTGCAATCGGTGCCGGCTCGCCTTCGTAACGCTGCGATGAGGGAAAACCTTAAATCGATTTCCACAACACTTTTCTCATCTTGTATCATTTCACGATTAGTTTTAGCTGGAAATTTATATAAATCCCCCGGATCGATTCAACTACTACTAAGGATCACGCTATTCGATGAAATGAGCTAGTTCGTTTGACGGTATTTTTCTGTAGTTCATATCGATATTAAAAAAATTATTATAAAGGTTCAGGTTAGATATTTTGATGAAAAAAAAAAAAAAGAACCATCAGGTTACCCCATTTTGAAGTGTAAGTTAAATCGTATAGAATGCAAACAACTGGAAGAAAAATATGCGGACGCCTCCGTAGATTGAAAGAGACCGACGTTCGACAACGGGCTTAATTTTCCCATTAAACCAGTGTAACTGAAAAATGGTACAAAGTTTTCATGGTTATTTTGTACATTTGCCCTCCAGGGATATCGATACATATATATCTATATACACGAATTATATATAAAAAATACGTATATAGACATATGTATTATATACATACAATGTATATATATATATATATGTATATTCATATAATGTATATACATAGTAAAACATGTATATAATGTATACATCAGAGGTATATGTTGTATAATCCGCACTAGACAAGTGATTTGTTTGCGTAATGACGATCGGATCAGTGTTGTCTGTAGGCGTGTACAACGTGTCTAAGTCGCATATAAATAGTGTCTTGAATGCTAGCTCATTTTGTACGTTAAAATAAACGTACAATAGCTAGTCACGACGTTGGGAAACGAACAATACAACGATTATATATATATATATATATGCAGTATAAATATATGTATAAAATATATTATTTATATAATATATTAAAGTCAGTGATATTCCATATAAGTGTTCGAAATTACATTGTATATGATTAGTGTCTCGAACACTAGTCCATTTTGTAAGCAATAGTAACGTACAATCAGTTAGACGTTCGACAACGAATTACAGGACGATGACGAGAAGATATGTTTAAGATAATTCAAGATTTTTGTTCTATACTCTCGCATATTTTCGATGTTACCTACAACGATATATGGTAACTTATATGCCGATAAAATATAAAATAAAATTTTCGTAATGGTAATTTTTTGCTCGAATATGACGTCATTTGCAAGTTGATGTTTTTTATCGTTGTTTTACGTATATCTACGTGTGTGTGTGTGTGTGTAAGTATATAAATACGTCCCGGTAAATAAGCAAATACTTTTTTCACGCATGCATACTATATAACTTTCATCAATATGTATTATGAGACAACCAGTCCAATTTGTACAAAAAAAACGAAAAAATTAAATAGGTTTCTTCAAAAATCAGGTTTTAAAGCTGAGCGGAATGATTAACTTTCCTTTAAATCAAACGATTTATAAAAAAATGAAATTATTAATAACTGAGACAGGTGTCGATATTACTAAATTGAACATTTAATTATTGGACCGGAGTATATTTAGGTTAACCGTTTTAAACATTATATATATATATATATATATATATATATATATATATATATATATATATATATATATATATATATATATATATATGTATGTATGAATGTATTTATGTATATGTATATATATATATACGCATTTTTTATATATATAGAGAGAGAATGAGAATGAGAATGAGAATGAGAAAGAAAGAGTGTGAAGGAGAGAGGGATGGAGTGAGCGAGCGAGAGGGTGGTTGTAGGTAAGGGAATGAGAGCTTTACAAATCGAAAGAAGTAATGCAGCAATAATAAGGAAAAAAATATGACATTTATCCCTTCCTCCCATCCTATCCTTTCTCGTCCCACTCTTACGTGTATATAAGAGTGTGTGTGTGTGTTTGTGTGTATTTGAGTTTCTTAAAAGACATTTTGCTTACAACTATGTTACACTATCAATGTGTACGTATATTGGCGTGTTAACTTATACGAGATACTCGCGTAGTTTGAAATATGTATGTACACATTTACATCTATCTTATGTATGTGCATATGTGTACATACATATATATATATATATATATGCATATATGTATATATCTGTTAATTTTCTTCGCTAACAATAAAAATGTTTCAACTTTAAAAAATTGACAAACATTTTTCTCGAATAAAACTTTATTAATTAGTAGAGAGAGGACATTTTCTTATATACTCCCTGCCAAAATTATTCGAATAATCAAGCGTAGGTAGTGATAGGTGGAGCTTTCGGTACCAGTATGAATACGTTAAATATAATCGGATAATATATAATCGCATACACACAGATGTATGTTGGATGTATATATATATATGAATATATGACTATGATATAATATAAATAGGTTTGTATGTATTTAATAATTTTTTTTTGTTTATTACATAAATATAAATAAGTATGCGAAATATATAAGAGCTGTATATAAATGATATAACAAGAAGGATAAAATCAAAGCAGCGTAACAGAAAAAAATTGAACGATAACACGACGTAATATAGAAGCTGCGGCCAAAACGCAAACGGTTGCCATCAGCGATTTTGTACCGCTTATAAATCAAAAAGTTTATTTCGTTTATTTTCTATAATAAAGTCGAGTCTCACATTAATAGCACTTAATACGTATACACTGAAAATAAAAATAAACACCAAAAACCAAAAACTCATAACTGGCAAACACACGCAAACACTTTCTTGTAAGATATATATACATACGTGAACGGACACTAGATAAAAAGTTAGAAAAATGAAAATAATTCACTTGTTTAACAACCGTGATAATAATGTAAATGGCGGATAGAGAAATACTAACACTGTCGACAAAATTACGTAAATTCTCACCCCCACCATTCCGGCGAATTGTGTCTAATTAAAAACGGGAAAATCATTCGACCGTTACAAATACCTCTGACCATTATCTTCCCGTGGTGCAGCAGGGTCGGTCGATACCAATTAAAATATCCAGGAATTCATACGGATGACTAAGATTGAGAGATAACAAGTTTATTGTTTAGAAATCTCTTAGGTATACGTAATATCGAAAATGGTACATTGCCGGTTAGGTACTGACAGACAGACGAATTGACAATAAATCAAGCACAGACATCAAAGATCCCGTATAATTCCTCTATTCCATTTACTTATTGATAATATTTATTTATATTTGCGAGTATATTAGATATATCTTAATGACGATAGAGATACTGAGAAATTAATAAATAAAATCGAATAAATGGTTTCGGTCAACAGGAGTGGTCGAAGTTTGCAACACGTGACGACGCCCAAGTTGTTTCAATGGCCTGTATATAATTTGTTGTGTTTATTTTTATTCCGGTACACAGTGCCAAATTATCGTGTTAAGTTTGACGCGATACGTGTCCCACAGTCGATGTCACTCGATGGATACTTTGTATGCACGATTTGGGGGGTAGAGTTATTCTTCGCGGACCACGAGATCTTACGATTGGTTCCGCTGGATTTTTTCATACAGAGTTTCTAGGTGGTCTATGATAATAAGCCGCGATCGATGAATGTCCTTAAAATCAACATTACCAATGCTGTCGCTCAAATTCAGTCCGATCTATGCCGCAAGGTAGTTGAAAATTGAGTTACACTGATCTGCGCCGTCGTGAAATGAGTTATGTTGTGTACTCATAGTGACATAAATGGATATTTAAAAAATGAATTCCATTGGTACCTCAAACACAGCTTGTTTTATTCCGATCCGCCCAACACTATATATATATATATATATATATATATATATATATATATATGTATGTGTGTGTGTGTGTGTGTATATATATATATATAAAATATGAGAATCAAAATAAACATACAGATTAACGACAAAACAGCCATTAATAATACACGATGGAAGTCTAGAAGTATCTACATATGCATATATATAAATAAATACTACCTGTATATATATTACAAGATACCTCGTAATTATACAAGATACCTCGTGTATACTATTATTATTATTATTATAAAAAAATGAAGTATTTATAAAGAAAATTTTTTATTTTATATTTAAAAAAAATATATATATATTTATTAATAAAAAAAAATAAGAATTTAGTTAAAGACTAACCTGACCGGATTTGTAATTGTTTTTCAACCATCCATTCTCATTTTCATTCTAACCGTCTTGATTAAGAAACTAACGACTGAACTTTGTAACTGAAAAACTCGAACTCTCTTGAAAATAAACAACCATCCCTTTTTATACATTTTTCTTAAGCCTTGTTAAACAAAAATTACTGGATTTTCTTCATTATTTACTGGCTGTAATTTATTTTTTACTGGCTGTATTAACTAAAATTATTTGGTCAAACTAATTTACTGTTTTTTTTCCATTGACTAACTAAAATTAATTTTAACTATTGTATAATAATAGTTTATCTACTACAAATCCGGTTTGATTATATTATAATAATTTTAATATATTTTACTTTAATTAAATAAATAATTATATATATATTTTGTTTTATTATATTAATTAAATTAAATATTAGTTTTCCACCTTCAATATAATAAATTTAGATTTATTATAACGTGAACATACGACGATCGTCGTAATATATATATATATATATATATATATATATATATATATATATATATATATATATATATATATATATATATATATATATATGTGTGTGAGAGAGAGTGAGAGCGACCAATAAATCGCTAGAATAGGAGAGGAATTGGAAAAATGATATACCAAAAACAACTGGAATCACTTATTTCAAGGAAACGCCGTACAAGAGTCCATAGAGAAACTTTATTACATGTTTTGTTTAGCAGTGAACTGACATAGGCATATCGTGATTGACGTTCTGCACACACACACACACACACACATATATATATATATATGTATATACACCGCATGCACATACACACGCACACATATACACACACCAACATTGCACGTCACTAATGCATTGAGTGTTACCCGTTCCGTAGGCAAAAAATTATGTCATGTTCGGTTACTAACAATAAGACAGTCGTATGACTCTGAAATAATAATAATAATAATAAATCTAATATGCGAATTAATGGAGGAAAAATGAATAATAAATATTCAGAAGTACATGCAATTTATTATCCAAAGTATTAAAAAATAAAGGGCACACCGTAACCCAATCGAGTTGCCCACGAATAAATGTTTCCCCCACTCCTCTTCGCAATACTAATACATTTATAATGAAATTTCGGCCTAACCGAACAAAACATATAAATTTTACCCGTTTTGACAATTTATTGATAAAATTAACGAATGAGTTTTAATTACCGAGATTTATGCGGTTAGCAAGCAGTTAATGATTGTACAGCGATTTTTCGTTTAGGATTTCACTGGTAGTTTTTTTCTTTTAAAATCCCAATCGATTAAGTATTTTCCAAAACGTAATCATAATCTGATGTTGGTCAGTTTCAAGCGATGTTCGACTTTGGTTAATTTATTAATAGGAAATAAATAAATATATATGTATATATATATGTGTGCGTGTGTATGAATGTATTATATATACTTATATATGCCTATATTTGCGTGTAGGTGATCGAGTTAACATTATATAGGTATTTAATCGAGAGTCGATTCGTTAATAATATTCACACATGTATACACGGTATAACTTGTTTCAATGCAGCTGTAACGATGGCAGCTGTACTCTAGAGCGATATAATGATGCGTTTCCCGGAATATATTATGCTCTGAAATAAGGACAGTTTTATTTCAATTCGACAGTGGATATGTACACGATGGACATGGACTTTTTTTCGCTATATATGTGTAAACTACACACATTTATTATATATACACAGGAAAACGTAATATATATATATATACATATATATACATATATATATATATATATATATATATATATATATATATATATATATATATATATACTTACGTACTGCAGACAGACGTATAAATAAGAATTTATTAAATTTATATTAGACGATTTAATTACGCATAATCATTCACACATACACAAACATATATGTATATATAATATATGTGTGTGTGTGTTCTGGGTTTGTTGTTGATGTTGTGTGATAGTACAGGAAATTTAGTCAAGAGATCTTATCATCTGTGTCGGATGTTTTTGCCGCTAGTACGTACTATCGCCGCCGCGTAATTTTTTTTTTTTAATATGGGCTACTATTGGTTGTCGAAATAATAGTAATAATAATAATAACAATAATAATAATAAATGATTATAATAATAATAATCGACGAAAATAAAATTAAATAATAAAATTGTTGCGATTTGATTAGAAAAATTTTTGATTTCATACATCGATAATCTTAAAATGAACATGTAATAAAGTGAAAGATATGTTTTAAAATAAAAAATAAATTAGTTAAATATTAAAAAAACAAAAACAAAAACTAGTTCTAATTAAAATTAAAAAATATGATTAAATTCCGCGGTACTCGTCTTTTTTTTTTTTTTTTTTTTTACTGAGCAAGAAAAATATGAAAAAATCTATAAATGTCCGTTAATCGACTCTAACGTAGTGTGTGTGTGTGTATGTGTGTGTTATAATAGGTGACATTTTTATTTTTTTAGAAATAAATATAAATTTTCATGTATAGGACGTTACTACGGGATGACGATCCTTAAGGATTAATACGAGTATCGGTAGATTCGTGTAAACTACGCATACAAGCGCACACATTCGTATCGACGCAATTACACTATAACAGCCGGTAATAAAAAAGACGGGCGGCGATAGAAATATTTATTAAAAATTATTTCCCTAGTTCGAATGATTATTAATGACGATGTAAATCATATCGATTAAGCTGTTAACCGTTTCCTCTATTTACGTGCATATATATATATATATATGAGTATTTAAATGTATATTTGTATAGATGCGAAATTTATATTTAGCCACGTTCGAGAACAGCTTGCGGAGGCGGTGTGGTAATTCTGGTAATTTTACTCGATAAATTTTAAATAATTATTACCTACATCTTACGTGTCGATCGGGACTCTTTCCAGAGACTTACTTATTGACGACGAACTGCTGGTAATGGCGATAGTAATCGTGTAAAATTTTAGCAGTAGTGGTAGTAGTAATATCGCTAATTAGCGTCAATCGATTTTTCACCCCCTCTACTCGATGATGCCCTACGCGTCGTAGGAATTTATTGCGAATTCATTATTTCCTTTGGATCCCGGTTGGTTTTTTAATTATTATTATTATTTATTTCTTTTTGTACATTAAAACACCACTGACAGTCGCCTAAGGCAGGCCCCACATAAAATGCTCTCCCCAGCGCGCGACTGTTACAAAAATAATAATTATTATTAATCTATTCGTATAATTATTTATTAGTATTCAATATTGTTGTTTATTATTTTATTTATTAATTCGAAATCAAATAAATACACCTAACTAACTGCGCGATACATCGACCAAAACGAAGAACGATGAACAACGCGAGGTTGAAGAACATGAAAAATCAACTGCTTAAATCGGTAGTAAAATTACACGGAACAATGAGTCGAAGTAACTTTCGCGCAGAATATAGCGACGTCAACGCATTGTCGAACGCGGACTCGAACGTTCCATATGTGAAGGATGGTCTGGAATTGCTATTAGAAATTTCAGTTCAACCCGAATCCACTACCAAATGTACGGCTATCGATTTGCCATATGTAGCGGACGGATGAAAAGGAAGAGATGTACACTTCCAGTAGGAATTCTCATGTACCGCCAGGATAAAATAAAGATTATAAAATAGTTTTCTTCTCGGAATTGCCCGATTAATATACGTTTTCATTTCTACGTGTTCTCTTTTTTCACGACCGCTATTGTTTACGGCAAGGAGTACTGCTGGTACAATAATATATATACATATATATATACATATATATATATATATATATATATATATATATATATATATATATATATATATATACAAACACACGTATATCGATATATAGAATTTTTTTGCTCGTTGTTCCACGGACGGGAATAAATTACGGACGCATAGTTTTGAGACTGGAAGCAATAGTACTTCGGTCCTTCTATCTGACGAGTTGGAGAAATGGTGAATAGATATAATGGAGTATCTTCAACGTGTAGGAAGATTTTTTTGTCTTCGTATGGCAGATATTTTTGCACTGTAAAAAGCGACCCTTGATTTCGTCACCACATACGCACGCCGCAACTAAAAATGTTTTTCTTAATATATCGGAAATTATTTGGAGAATTATTTCAATTTTTTTTTGTTTTTTTTTTTGAAATCGTCATCGTCCTAATCCAACGTTAATGTCGATATCCGTCTAGTTCTGGTTTTCTCGTTAATTTAGCCATTAGACACCACGCTGTTTTCAATAATTACCGTTCGTTTTTTTTCGCTACTCCGTTTAAGATGATAATTATACGAAATACAGACTACATCTTATCAATAGGAGAGTAAACCTATATCGGCTAATTTATTTACCTATCATTACCGCGATTTTGTCAACATACGTAACGAACATCGTACCGATGGCGAGGGCAAAAAATTATAAAAGCGGTAAATAAGGAAAATCCGGGGTATAATATCGTGTGACAGTTCGGAATTTTTTACGTTTCTTTTGAAAACTGTTTCAAACGTACCGATGCGAAGATACGGGTCATTTTGAAGATAATCCATAAAACATCAAGACGATAATAAATAATTACGTTCGCCTTACATATGTATCGCCACGTTCACTACCTACCACCTCGTACGAAATCATATCAACCCATTTTACACTATTCGGTTAATGTCGCGCATCGACTTCATACATATACGTATACATATATACATACATCATATAAGACAAAATTTCTCGGCTATTAGCAATGAATATGTAAAATATACAATAAGGCTAACTTACACAGTCGAATCCATACATACACACATACATACATATATATATATATATATATATATATTTATCAATATATACTCACGTAAACACTAGTCGGTTACTCGGTAGTAGTATGAAAGAAAATTACAAAATCTAAATTTAAATAGTAGTCAGTCGCCTATCCAAAAGGGAGAATTTCTATATTATCAACCCCGAAAGGGACTGTGACTTCTTCTCAATATTAGTAAGCAGAAATGAAAATGATGCCAAATTCTATAAAACGGAAATTTATGTTTTTTATACCATCCGTCTTAATTTAAACACACACACACACATAAAAAAAAAAACACAAACGAACAAACAAAATATACATAAACCGTACATATACATGTGTACGACATACTTTTGTGCGCGTATATATATTTACGATGTATATCCCTGTTTTTCTACTTATTATTATCTTATTATTCACGTGTACACAGATACACACGTATTATATATATATATGTATATGTATATTTCAAATTATATTAAATTCTGTTATTAATATAATAATAATAATAATAATAATTGTAACTGTTATCATTATTGTTAGTTACATTATTATTCGGATTTTTATCACTTGCAGCACGGCGATCGTAGATGATGTTACGAATTTGAAATTTTACTTATTTTGACGAGTGAAAGCAGTCAGTATTTATTATTACGACTATATAAAGCGTCAAAGCGAGAGCAGCTTTTTAAATGTGTTATATAGTTTACAAAAGTCTCGCTTAAACTCATCCAACCTCCTCGAGAGACTAAATAATTATCATTTATATTGTACACACACATACATATATATATAAGGGTATCCAGTACGCGAAACTCGTAAATATAATAATTAATAACTGGAATTTCTTATATTCACGCATGGGCATGTAAACTACTACTACCACTATTATTATCGCCATTATTGGTGATATTATTAATCTTTGTACCCCCTTTCGGAGTTACGACAAAAACCAAATACATTTACTTATCGACTCTTTCTGACTGGCTCGATTTTCATCACCTTTTCCTTCTCATGTTTGGTGATAGTTTTGGGCCGATATGTATACAGACACCTATGAAAGTTTATAGATTTTCTTCATGTGGCAAAGACAGAGATAGACAACAAATAAGGTCGCAATCATTTTTTTAATCCCTTTTTTCCTAATACCTTTTTTTAAATCTTTTTATCATTACTTATTTTATAACGACGTTTTTGAATTGAATAGGACGATCGATTTTATTAAGCCAGTAATTCCCGCAAAAAGTTCAGACATAAAGCTATCTCAATTTTTGTATTTCGGACACAGGACCAGATCTAATGTTCGATGTCGATATTACATATCTCACAAACTCCAATTCTGACAATCCCCAATTTGGCAAGATGACCAGATGAACAGGAACGACCACTCCTTAGTCTAACAAATACAGAGACAAAATCTTTCTGGAGGAGATCCCCATGTTTAAACCAGGGCTCTTTTGGAATTGTCTTTTGAATAGCGGCATATTTTTTACCTTTTAACAAGCATTGAAATTCGAAATATGATTGAAAAGACTTCTTCTACGACCAGGAGCATCCCGAAAGTAATTATCGGGCGTTATATATAGTTGATGGTGTCTATATTTCGGCGGAGAAATTGAAGAACTGCTTGTACTCCAGTCGGGTTATCGGTTAAAAAGTCTTGTAGTGAATTACAACAAAATTTTCGGAATCGATATATGGAGCATTGTGAACATTCAAGAAGAATAAAGTGTCTCAAGCGTGTCTGGACGGAGTGAGCGCACAATGGCGGATCTGTTTTATTTATAATTTAGCCACACGAGTCGATGCGTCTGGACCGATACGGATACGAGATAGTTCCCTTGTACCGTGTAAAAAAATCTCCAACGAAAACGATAAGATCGGGGAGTTCCAAGATGATTAGTTGTAGGGATATTCATAGATTGTAGAAGGTTCTGTTCTGTATTTAATGGAAACGATTGAATCAGATTCGGACGTAGGAGTTAATGGATGGAGCCTCTTTAACTGTTTCGTCTATCAGTTCTCATTTCGTGAAAAACTTTAGTGACTCGAGATCCGTAGCATAAAATTATATTAAGGGTATGATTACGGTATGAGAGATTCAGAAACTCGATTACTATATTGTTCTTATTGCTTCGTATCGATTATTATTTATAGTAAATGTAAGGAGTACTTCATTCTTGACGAAATGCAGTCCTTTATAATACCTTCTGATAATGTGTTATCCAAAGAAACATATTTACAAAAATTACAAACACGTCCTTGCGAGTTCGTATTTTTATTAGAACGACTATATCCGATTTGGTTCCAAAACTTACGGACAAACTGCAACGTTGAAGAATTGATTTTCTCGAGATAGGAACGCCTATAGGGAATTAATGTAGTTTACCGATGAATGAGTCCAAACCCACTGAAGGAGAAGGTGAATACCTCGTGTACTTCCGCCTAATATAGGCTGTTTACCGAAGTACGAGAGTACTTGGTAATTTAATTTATCAGTTTTGTCCGTTAATAACTTGGTCATTTAATACAACTTTTTATTAATTTAATATGTTGAAAATAGTAAGATTCACGTATAGAATTATATTTATCTGCATGCTCGACGATATGTAAAATCAGGATTTACAACTATGTGTGCGGTTAATTGATCAAGTGTTATGAATTGTGTATTGACTAGAATAAATAAATTGATTATTATATTAAAAATACTTATTCTTCTTCTTATTATTATTATTAAAATCAATTCAAATTATTATCAATATAAACGAATTTGTAGATAAATTACTATATATTACACTGCGATTGAATACACCATAATATGTGTTTGAGTTTATGTACGCTCTAGCGGATGACAAGTACAAGTCCATGCGTTTATATATATATATTATATGTATAGTGTTGGATTGCTAACTTTGTTTATAACTTTACATTTTTATATCTATCAGTTTCATATATATATATATACACACATAATTATTGATTTGTTTGTAATGTTTACTGGTTTATTCAAAAATTTGTTTAAAAAAATTTTGGTAATGTCGATATAGAAATACATTTTATTTAATTATTATTATTATTATTATTGCGGAAATATTCATCAGTCAAACGGTAACGTTCGATTTGTGTATAACACTAAAAGGTCGTAGACGATTCAGTTTCAATAGGATCGGAACTTAATTTTATACTAGACAGAGAAACATCAACGGGTGGTTCTATATTTAAATAGAGTGAGCTAATGAAATATTGCATGCTCTATTTAATCACCGATATATATATATATATATATATATATATATATATATATATATATATATATATATATATATTACAAGATACCTCGTATATACTATTATTATTATTATTATTATTATAAAAAAAATAAAGTATTTATAAAGAAAAATTTTATTTTATATTAAAATAAACTTTTATATTAAAATAAACTATTATATATTTATTAATTAAAAAATAATAATTTAATTTAAAAAAATAAAATAAAAACTAACCTAAACCGAATTTGTAATTATTTGTCATCCTTCTTCATTAAATCGTAACTGTTTTGATCAAGTAACTGACAACTGAACTATTTGACGGAAAAAATTAGAAATCTCTTGAAAATGACCATCCCTTTTTATACATTTTTCTTCATTATTTACTGGCTGTAATTTATTTTTACTGGCTAAAATTATTTGGTCAAACTAATTTACTGTTTTTTTTTTCCATTGACTAACTAAAATTAATTTTAACTATTTTATAATAATTGTTTATCTACTACAAATCCGGTTTGGTTATATTATAATAATTTTAATATATTTTACTTTAATTAAATAAATAATTATATATATTTTTTGTTTTATTATATTAATTGAATTAAATATTAGATTTTCCACTTTCAGTATAATAAATTTAGATTTATTTTAACGTGAACATACGATGATCGTCGTAATATATATATATATGAATATAGTTATCTTCTTCTTAATTCCTCAATCTATTAATAGATTGGTGGACAACCATGTTTAAAACTTCCTTGATAAATTCATTTTCTTCATAATTCCATAATTCTCCGCTTTTACGTCTTCCTGTATCTGCTTAATATATGTCTGTCTTGGTCTTCCTCAGGGTCTTTTTCCTTCCATGGCTCCTTCTATTATTTGCACTAGGTATTCGTTATTTCTGTATATATGTCCAATCCGTTTTAGTCTTCTTGTTTTGAGTGTTTTTATTATATTTCTTGTTTCCTCGATCTTTCTAGTATTTCTTTGTTATCCTTTCCGTCCATGACACCCTTTCAATTCGCCTCCAGCACCAGATTTCAAATGATTCTAGTTGGCTGGTTATTCTTTTATCCAGATTCCATGTTTCTGACCCATACAGCAGTATACTCCATGTGAATACTTTAATAAACCTGTTCTTTTTTTAATCTAGATATTTTTGGATGTTAATAGGTTTATTTTTTTATGAAATGCTAATTTTGCCATTGTTATTCTTTCCTCGATGTCTAATTTACTTCTTCCGTCTTCAGTAATTACGCTCCCTAAATATTTTTGTTGTTTTACCTGCTTTATTTTTTCCCCGTCTATTTTTTTCTTTATTTCTTTTCCACCCTCTTTTTTGTTACATACCATTAAAGTTGTTTTCTTTTTATTTATTTTCATACTTCTCGCATATTCGATTCATTTGATTTAGGGACAATTTCAATTCTTTTTCGTTTCCCGCTATTATGGCAATGTCATCTGCAAATCTGAACATGTTTATTTTAACGCCTCGCACTAAAATTCCCTTATCATATTTTTGTTTCCATTCCTTCACCGCTTGTTCTATGTATATGTTGAATAGCATAGCGGACAATCTGCATCCTTGCCTGAACCGCTTCCTAATTGTTGCTTTAGCTTCTACTTCTCTTATTTTTATTATTGTTTTTTGATCCTTATGTAATGTTTTTATCATCCATCTATCTCTATGATCTATATGAATCGTTTCTAGCATTTCATTGAGCAGTTTCCAGTCGCATCTATCAAACGCTTTCTCTAGATCTACAAAAGCGATGTACAATGGTTGATTTATTTCTAATTTCTTTTCTATAATTAGTTTTAATCCCAGTACCGCATCCCTGGTTCCTCTGCCCTTATAAATATATATCAATATAGTTATTAGGAAAAGCATAAAGTAGTTTATCAAGTGTAACCAAATTGTAATTTTGGAATAAGAACTGATTTATACCAGACGGGGATCTGAAAATTATTTACATTTGGACTCGTGATATGTATATATATATATAAACATTAAATTCGATAACTGGATAAAAAGGGAGAAGATTAAGATTAGGGTGCCGGTAAAGTAAAAAACCGGCATTGTAACAGTAATCCACTTCTAACGTTGGGAGGGGGGGCTAACTCTAATTTCTTGGAATGGCGGACGAAGTAGAAGTTAGTTGGTTTTAAATAATAAGTAACTGTGTTGCAAAAGGAACAGGCAAACGGAAGAGTTGCGTCGAAGAAGAAGAAGAGATTTGTAACGAAGTTAAAAGGGTCTGTGGCGGAAAACCGGAAGCTGTCCGAAATGAAAAGAATTAACTTTTGACAATTATAATATTGCTGATGTTGTTGTATAAACGGTTGCTTTATTTGCGCGTAGAAAATTCGCGGTTAAGAACGTCGAAAGCAGGAATTGAACGAAAGCTAACGGACTCTCCTTGTTGGAAAGACGAAGAAATTGAGCTAGAAACTTCTTGAAAAGGGTTTGATAAAAGAAATATATGTATAAATATATATTTATTTCTCGGAAGTTTTTCAAACGACTACGACAGGGGATGAACGTCTGACGCCCATACATGCATATATATTATATATATATATATATATTTATAAAGTATGTACATTGAAAAAAAAATAAAGGAAACAGTATATATACATGTATATAAGTATGTAATATATAGATGTGTACATATTAATATGGTTGACGAATAAAAGGATGAAGTGCATTAATTTGCTAGTCAAAGCAAATTGTAAAATTTGGGCCGTCTTATACTTCGTGTTTCTTTGACGCTATCTCTAATTCGTATTGCATCACATGTTATTTGACTATCTTTCTTTTCTTAACAATTTCATTTTCATGTATTTGTGGATACTTGAATTAGCCTATCAATCTTGATGTGTAATGCATTTTAAAATTTATTTATTTATATATATATATATATATATATATATATATATATATATCTATATATATATATATATATATATATATATATATATGTAAATTGTCTTAGCTTAAAACGACTCATATAGAAAACATCGAATTCATAGCTTCGAGTTTATGTGCAAATAACAAATATGAATTTCTATCTAGGTATCTTTATATTACGATTTCTTGGAGACTAAAAACAATTGAGTATTCAGAACTGCGAACATGATCTTGACGGAGTATAAGCGGGGGTAACCCGTGTGATCAAGGATGCATAGTTAACATAGAGTGTTCGATATCAGCTTATTTGTAATATAATTATTTTTTTAGAACAAGATGAATTACGTTTAAATTTAAAAAGTATATTTTACTTTATTCGTTTTAATCGATTTTAAGAAGCTTGCCGACAGATAGCGCGGTACTAAATCCGTCTAGTTTGACTGACAAATGTTTGTTCTCCAACGCTATCTGGCGATCATCGAATGAATTAATTTTTATAGGCTTATTTAAAACACCATTAAGCAATTGTTTCGTTTTTTTTTTTCAAAAAAATTTTTACCGGTATAGGGGGAATAAAATTACTTCTTATTGTTTTGCCTTATCCGCTTAGCGAACTTTGGCGACCGATGTGTTCGATAATCTTCTGTTGCGTAATGCATCGGTTAATTCTCTTATATTTTTTATACCTATCCAGCTTTTTATATTATCCAACCAAGATATCCTGGGTCTGTCGCGCTTACGTACTCATATTTTCCTTTGTAATATTAACTGTATTATTTATCTCTCCTCATCGTATGACCCAAGTATGTGATCTTCCTATTTTTAATCATGGTTAACAGCGCGCAAATGATTTCGGAATTAATAAAATTACTAATTATGATTTTTCATTAGTAAAATAATTCTTCATTAAAATAAATTAAATCGAATAAACGCGGAAAAGCTAATACGTCTGTCTGTTTAACTATTCACCTATGTACGTATCTGTCTGTCTACATATGTTTATTTATATATAGATGCATTACAGGTGTATAAATAAATAAATGAATTTATAAAATTGTTGTCGTCATTATTATTATTACATATTCTTATTGTTACGATTGTTGTTGAATATTTACAAGTGTATATATATATATATATATATATATATATATATATATATATATAGATATATATATATATATATATATATATATATATATATATATATATATAGTTCGAAACCCTGCCCAATGACATTATTAAAACGAGCAACCTATACACGCATCTACATAATTAATGGCTGGTAAATAAGTTTTGCTGCAAAAGAATATTTATTTGTGACACACACACACACACACATATATATATATATATATACTTATATAAGTATATAAGTATATAAACATATGTAAAACATACATGCACACTTCTTCTTCTTCTTCTTAGTCGGGCTTTTGTTCAGACGTAATGATCGATTGTGTGTTCCGGATGTGGTCGATATATCCAGTCGGTAGGTTCCAGTCCCCTATTTCTTTTTTCTCCTATACTGGTCACTGGGTGGCAATTTTTTTTTTGATAATCTATCTATGCGTATAACGGGACCAACAATTTGAGAGAATGGTCTATTTGCAACTCTGTTCCCAGTCTTGTCAAAATTGATTTATTAGATAGGTGCGCGATCCATTAAATTTCAAATGCTCCTGATATTTGGCAAAGCATATATTGTTCAGCGTTCATGATTCCGAGCGGTAGCTTATATGCTTATAATATAGAGTGTTATGGTTCCATCGGGTTCTTCTGTTGATACATTTATGAAATTAACCTTCCATGTTAATTTCGCTGAGCGATTTTACCTATTCAGATTGATCGTTTATTTTCATCGCTTCCATTATTTATGACGTATGCTCTAAGGTATGTGACTGATGTCTTTTTTTTTTAATATCATGTATAGACGTGAAGGTTTTGGGGTAGCTTTATAGCGTTATGGATAGCGATTTATGATCTTAAATGATTGACTAATTTTGAATTTTTGTTAAAATATTCGCTTTATTTTACTAAGTATGTTTTAGGTGACGTTTTTAGCTGCCCGACTATTGCGGCACCGTGGAGATTGCAATGTGTTATATATATATATATATATATGTTAGGCCACTCGTCAGGATGTACCACGACGTAATTATTGCTATTTTTCGTTGTTGATTACAGCGAGAGAATTGATTTTGAAGGGCGGCGTTATCATGTAGATAGTTGTGATGTGACAGGCTAATAGGACCTGTGCGGAGTCGACTTAAGTGTATGAAATGTGTCCTAGAGATGTTAGCAGTAAGAAACTAGGTTTTGGTATTTTGTTTGATGCTGGAAAGGAATTTAATTGTATTTGGAGATCATTCGCGGTCTCAAAAGGAACATATATCTGGCAAGGCATTTTTTCAAGTTTGTTGTACTTGCTGCAGATGGTGGCACTGTAGAGTAGAATACAGCTTATGTTTCTCGGTCAGTTTGTTTATTGCCTGTTATTCCTATGTGACTTGGAATCTCGAAAGTCGTGATTTGTATACTCTTTTGAAAATACCCGTTTTGCAAGTTTTAAAATTAAGCGAATAAAATATGCTTATTTCAAAGAAGAACCCGGATAAGGCTGATACTATTGGGGCCTGATAGGCGGTTCTTAATACAGCGTACAGTTCGGCATCATAAATTGCGTAAGAATCAGAAAGACGGAATTAATGTGGTGTACATTATTTGTAACGAAAGTGCTGACGGCGTAAATGATTCCGTTCCATCTGTGTAGCATACTTTTGACACGAGGTATATTTCTGCATATCAGCTTCCATTTTGAGAAAAGCGGTATTTTTTCAAATGTGTGTATAGTAATGCCTGTTCAGTGTTCATTGTATGATGAAGGTTTGATTGGAAAGTTAGTTATCATTGAAGTGCAATCTCAGTATCTGGAGAAGCTCTCGTAACTTTTCGAGTAAGTCGTGGTATTCTGTCAGATAAGAACTCTAGTAAACGTACGAAATGAAGGTGAGATAAGTTCTACAATATATGTATGTATATGTTTTTTTCTTTCGTCTTCATTCTGTTCGGAAGAAAGCATTAAATGCAAATTTCAGGAACGTCGCATAATTTGCGCCGACAAGTGATTGAGATTTGAGTCGTGAACAAATGAGAGCAGAATCAAGGAGAACACGGACAAAAGTGTATTATGTTACCTACTGCATTTAGACGGCAATACACTCTGCCTCTTCGTTAAGCCATGAACAATATGTGTACCCACACAGTCTCGGACAATTTACGTTATTTTTTTACGTTACGTTATACTGTATCGCTTTATATTAATTTCCTCGGTGTCGGCTGTGCTAATCGTATTAGAAAAATCGCTGTTTGTCGGTTACGCCAGAAATTAAAAATATCGTCATAACATCGCGCGCTTAAATATCATCGCCGATTCCAAACGAAAGATAGCAGCGATTTTTAATCGACCACACCGTATCTTATCGACGTGGGAGGACAGGACAGGACGGATTGTTAGGAGAGAATAAGCCATAGCCAAGTAAAGGACCATTAACCGGGGAATATAGGGGTTTTTTCTTTTTTGGCGCTAGACTTAAAGTTTTCTTCGTCTATTTTTGTTTTCGGTCTCACATCGTTATAGAGAGAAACGATGAAGAGGCAGTGACGAAGAATAGGATTTTTGAATCAGTCGAAATGACAAGTAAGTTCAAAAGATGTAGCAATACGAACGAAACCAACGGGCGCTCGTGCAAATCGAATTACATTAACTAACCGGCCTTTGTTTTGCATTTTGCGTCGTACGGTCTAGCAGATATGCACACATTTAATTTATTTTATTAATAAATATTTGTATATATATGTATTATATAAGTATGTGTATAAACACACACACACGCATATACATTATATATATATATATATATATATATAATGTATATGTTATTTGTTATTCTTCAGTTATTTTAGGCGGCAACATTATTATGAATAATAATATCAAGATTAAACGAAGCGACCGACTTTGGCAGATTGCCGTCGATAAAAAAAAAAAGATGACAAAAATAAGTTTTAAAATATTTATCGATAACAGTGCAATAAAATAATAATAAAATAATCTCGAATGTATTTTCATGCATAAACAAACACAAGCGCATAACTATACGTATACACACGTATACACGACTGTATCGTGCGTATTTGAATTGTCGTTCAAACGGAGTTCTATATGGTATTATTTGGGATTTCTTTTTCCCAGAATAAGGATTTTTAAATAAAATTCTAAACCTTAACGTAATTTTTCTGATAATTTATAATCGAAATTTTGAAGGAACCGCTGCCCAAAGCTCGAACTTACTATATATCAACGGTGCGTCATGATACGCGATCAATATTTATAATTGCCCCTTCGGAAATAGCTGAAGTTCAACACAGCACGTCTTCTGTGCCACGATAAATCTGAAGAAATCATATTAAAAATCTACCATTTATTAGCTTTTTCGACAACAAAAGAGTCGTTAGCAATATCATTTTACTTGATTGAATCACACGTTATATATTCATGCACCTAGGATTCATAATGTTTTTATTATAAGTATAAACCTCGTAGAATTAATCCTAATTTACTTTCCTAAAAACTAATGTACTGTTTACTTTAATTATTTTTAATTATGTAATTATACATACATATATATATATATTCGTAAACACACCAAGCATACACACGAATATATATTTAAATATTTATATATATATATTTTTTTTGACCATCGATAATACATTAGGTTAAAAGCAGGAACCAGTTAATAATTGTATTATCGAGGATGAGTTCTAGTTGCTCCAGGACATGAATATTTTTCGCGATATAGTCGAAAGTATAAATTAAATACAACGAATTTTGATTTAATTACTTATTATTATTATTATTAAATTTATATCTGGGGGACTATATTTAGTCAAAACGATAGCAGCTACAAGTTCGCTGCAAGCGAACCGATTTACAACTGCGACGAAGCGATTCCACAAAAAGCGAAGTAAACTGGATATAAATTTTTTCATCGTCGTCATAACTAAGACTAAATTACGAATTAAAAAATTCAAATAATCTAATCTTCTCCGCTTTGTAAAAAATTAATATTTTAATTAAATCGAAGATTAATTCGCGCATTCGAAATAGGTTACGTTTGATCGATACTCGTTCGAGAGATGTGAAAATCATCCGGGAGATTCACCGTGTAAAAGTTTTATAATAAAAATAATTCAAAACGAAAAATTTATACAGAGCAGAGTGTCTTAATTCCAACACACACACATATATTATATATATATATATATAAAAGCACCATTACTGAAGAATTGCGTAGCTGCTCCCAAGACATACGGGAACGACATACCATAGCGAAACAGGCTATGTTGAAAAAAAATAAAAATAATAACCAACAGAACAATGCCCTTAGAGCTGCGAAAACGCATTATAAAAACATACGTGTGGTCAGTAGCACTTTATGGATCGGAAACATGGACGTGTACAAAACGAGAAGAGGATAGGATATAAACATTTGAAGTGTGGTGCTGAAGGCGGATGGAGAAAATAAGCTGGACGGAGGAAACAAAAAAACCAAGGAGTTTTAAAACGGGCCAATGAAAGCGCGGGAAATACTGAACCAGATTAAAAAACGGAAACTATGTTGGATGGGGCATGTGTTACGACATGGAAGATTGCTACGAGATGCAATTGAAGGATATATACCAGGAAAACGAATAAGAGGTAGACCACGATTAAGCTGGATAGACAATCTCTGAAGAGGGATTCCAGATTCTCCAGTTACTCGGAAATGAAAAGAATGGCCAATAACCGATACGAGTGGAAAAAGACAAAAGCATAGAAGCGAACCAGTCCACGGACTGTTGCACCAGATCATATATATATATATATATATATATATATATATATATATATATATATATATATATATATATATATATATATATTAAGCCGTGTGTTTAATTGGCGACGATTATACAATAAAATTTGAGTATTTAAGAGATTCGATCAGAAAGAAACTTGAAGCATTATTACCATATGGCTTCTATATAATAAAACATCGTTATTGTTTTCTCTATATTTTTCATTTTCTCATTGTCCACACGCCTGATCGTGAACGATTGTTTCCACCGTGATCTCCCACCCCTCACCTCCCTCCTCTCTCTTTATTCATACATATATATATATATATATGTGTGTGTGTGTGTGTGTGTCGGACGAGGTTATAAAGAAGAACTTTTAATAAAAAATTAGTTTCTATTTCTATAAATTACGATAGCATATCCGTTGGGGATAATTGTACGCATCGTACTGGTTAATTAATATTACGATACTTAAATTAAAATGACAATAAAAAATAATGACGGAAAAAAGGAAATTATTGGTCATTACCCGTTGGTCGAGTCAAGACGATTGGAACTGCGGAGGGTCGCCTAAAAGCGAACGCACACTAACAATAAAAATACTTGACCACAGATGTGTGGAAGTGTATATATATATATAATGTTGGGACAGATATTTGTCATACATACGTATATATATTTATATATATCTTCAGCATAATTTATGAAATTGATGTAAACACAACAGGATGAAAGACAGACAAGAAAAATAATAATAATAATAATAACAAAGTGTTACAGAAAGGAAACACGTTAATGATATTTTCTGCTACTAAAATATTAGTAGATCGATATTTGTATGTTTGGTGTTTAGACATATTTACTTGTTTTTTTTTGTTTTTTTTTTAGATATGCACACATACACACATTTATACATATATATGTGTGTATGTTGGTATGTATGTAAAATACGGGAAGCAGGAAATGTCTGCGTCTCGAGATGTAAGTGAAGTCATCTTTTAGTCAAATGATGGGGGCCAACGTTGACATGGTTTAAATTAACGTCTTCATACATTGCTTGACTTTTTCTTTCAGTTTTATACATATTACATACGACTATCCCTAATTTCAGAAATGCGTACACCATCAGTTTGATCAGTGCCATTATGTTCTTTTCTAGTTCTATATATACGCCTATATACATACAACATACATACGTACGCACATATTCTTTTAATTAGCAGTCTACCTTTTTGGTTCGCATTATATATATGTATATATATATATATATTTAAATATATATATATTTCGTTCGGTTAAAGCATGACATTCGTCTATTATCGACTGTGTGTGCCAGCCCGAAACCGAAAAACGACAGATCTTCCAAAGAGGTATCGATATTCTATTTGATCTTTCACTATATACATATGTATATGAATATGAATGGGTATATGTTTATATAGTTATATATATATATATATATATATATATATATATGTGTATATGATTTATTAACATCATAACTTTGCCAAATTACTTTCTTGTCTTTGTTTCACTTCCCATCGACTAAAATTTACTTTCTCTGTCCGTTCACGACGTGTTTCGTCAGAACTTATTTTCCTACACTTCGGACGCGTTTATTCGATTTAACGGAGGACGTTACGAACATATATTTTTATATATGTATAAAGTTTTTTCAGTCAGACTTCAATCGTCATAGTCGTCGACATTTGTATACGCGAACATACATCAACCCTCGAGAGAATGTTTTCGATTTGAACAGCGAAGAAAACTTAATCGATTCGACGAAAACCGGGGTTAACCGCTAACGCGTCATTTCGTCGTTGATCTATTTTTAATAATAGAGCGATCGTTGTCGACGAGGGTAAGAACTTTGGGAAATTCCGAAGCAAAGCGATCGAATACGAGAATTATAGTTATATATTAAATTGCGGTCGAATACGAATTAGCTCGCCTACAAATTTTATCTCTGTCTTGACAATTCTAGCGGCACAGCACGAGTGATAAAAAATCTTATAAAAACGGATATAATATAAAAAAGAAGGTTAATAAACTGGATACCTTGGGAAAAGTAACTCTTTCAGTTTATGATCGTTCGAGGATAATGACGATATCGAGCCATTACCGAATTGAAACTAAATGAAAAAGTTGAGATAGTATAGTCAGATAATTACTCATGATACACAGCGTCGTCTCAAAATTACTTACACCGGAATATCTTAAGCGTAAAACACAAGTAATACCTGCAGTGGAAGATCCGATGGTCCATGGAGACTAGGGACAACTTCGAATAACGAAATAAGACGTGATCGTAACGAGATTAGGAATCGGTCGTATACAATGTACAGACGTGGATATAACTTTGGCCATTAGACCGGTTTGCGACACTTGTATTAACGCCAGTTACAGTGCAACACAACTTTATCGGTTGCCTGAAATATACGAAAGAAAGGAAGGCTAGCGGACCGAAGGAAAACAAATCGCGCACGATGATGCAAATATCTTGAAACGTGTATAATGCGCTTCTTAAAATCAGTTTGGCATGTACAATAACATATAATCGACTGGAACACTAGCCCATGGATATTACAACTGAACCTCTCTCTCTCTCTCTATCTATCTATCTATCTATCTCTCTCTCTCTCTCTCTCTCTATCTATCTATCTATATCTATATATATATATATATATATATATATATATATATATATATATATATATATATATATATATATAGACACATATATATATAGATATTGTTCGCGTAATAAAGGAGGATATTTATTATAAAAATTTTGAGACATAACTGGATAAAGTATTACCGAAAAGGATAATAAACAGTAGATAAAATTTGTATGTAAATTGTTCGCGACGATTTTCATACTTTTAAAAGAAGCTATTCTGATTATTTTCCTTAACTTTGATCGCTTTTATATGTCTGTCTACTACTATTTATCTGTCCATCTATTTATATATTATTATATATATATATGTGTGTGTGCGTGCGCGCGCGCAAACACATATATATATATATATGTATATAATATGTATATATTAGAGTCGTGCAAAAGAGGGGATAGTTACATGTTTAAAAAGTAATCTATTAAAAAAAAATATGGCCGACATATTTCCATTTTAACAAATCTCGTCCAGATGCTTCATGTACAGGACATGGCGACTCTATAAAGTAAACTCGATCTGTACCGCACGATGATATTTCACCGTTTGGAAGACTTAAGTCGGATGGTAGAAAAGAAGATGGACTGAGTTCGATCGTGTACAATGAACGAAGAAACGATTGGATACTTGGGGGGGTTTAAATATCGGGACCGTCCGAAGGAAAGAACTGGAAATTGTTCACACGCACGCACACACACACAAATAAATAAAAAATCTTAGAATTATTAATCAAACGTCAAACTCGCTTTTCAGATCTATATTTTCAGCTGGACGACGTATTTTCTAATAGTATACGCGTAAATCTACCACACCGAATACTACTACTAATATTATTTCCATTAGCTCTAGCAGTTGCTACTACTATACCATTCCTGCTGCATACTAACAAATATGCATATTATACATATGCATATTATACACATATATATATATAATTATATAATGTATAAACATTATTATATTGTATATATAAACTTTATTATAAATTTTATATATGTACACATGCATATATATATGTGTATATATATATATATATATACACATATATATATATATATATACATATATATATATATATATGTATATATATAAATGTAAATAAATAAACATTATCGTGCTTTTTATACTATTTATTTGTATATACATATTTTATATAAATGTATACATCGTTATATCGTTGCTATTCTACCATTACCATTATTCTAATTTATTGCTAATATACATGTGCACAGTATTACCACTCAACTATATATATATATATACATTCATATATTTATATACATTTATTTTTATATATTTTATTACTTCTAATTATACATACTATTTACTATTCAATCATTTACATGTATATATAAATACAATTTTTTAATTATTGTATGCATACTAGTATGTATTTTTCTATATATGTATATATACATGAATCTACGTATCAATATACATGAACCCGCGCATGCACATTGGTATACATGTACATGCACATATTCACATTCCCACAATGTTAGTAATACCAAGCTTGTACTAGGTAATAATGCACTTATCGGTACACTAAATTAATGTCGTAGATCTGGAACCGGTTTCTACGTTTTATCAAAGAACAGAAATTGTCGCGGTCGACTGGAATCGTTCTTCATTCGCGTCCAATCTCTGGCTACGTGTCCACTGTTCGAGCAACTCTGTCATCTCTTTTCGATATATATTTCAGTCTTTATTTCTACTTAAAGTTCTATCACTATTTACTTATATACATATGCACGCGTTTGTCTTATATTACCCACGGACCCCTACAATTTTTTACAGGACGTGTTCTACACCAAGACGAGATCGTAATTTTACGATTAAACTTTTAGAAATATATCGCGAATAATCCGCCTATAATCACGATCTGCTTATATCACACTCTAGCGCTTTTCCATCGACCAGTTGATTTTCCAACTGGTTCCTGGGTTCCGGTTTTCCGAATCCTAAACTGTTACGATCCGATTATGAAGTTTTCCGATCGTATAAATTTCTGTTTATCTAATCGTTGATTCCGTATACTGCTGTAAAAATACTTTACGTGAACAATATACGTATGCATGCATGCCTATATATATATATATATATATATATATATTATATATATATATATATACATATATACATATATACATATATATGCGATGCTCAACGCCTCTAGATGATTATAGGAGTTTAAACAAAAACCCGTGGGAGTTTCTTTATGTCTTTTCAGTTGACTATATTTGCCCCGGAGTTACATATTTACAATCAAACTCTATTCCTATATTGCTGCTAGTAATGTATAAATTAAACAGACTGGTATACGTAATACATATATATATATATATATACGCATATGTACGTGAAAGTGAATGATTTTTCTTGTTGCTATGCTTTACGAGCCGCATGTGCAATGTGGATGATATACGTATTTATCGTTTTATAAATTCGTAATGTATTACGTTCGGTAAAAGTGCGTGAAACTGTTCGAAGATTTAAAGATTGTAATTGAAAAAAACGAATAGTCTAAGTTATTTTCACTTAGGTGGTTCAGCACGCCTGAATCAGACACTCATTCCCTTTTCAGATTCTCATAAGTTTAGAGATCATAGGCATATACTTCGTACATACGAGTAATAAATTTTTTTGCTGCATAAGTCTATTCGACCCGGTAATATTTATCGAGTTGATGTCGATGTACATATAATCATTGGTTGTACGCTTTTCGCATATAATATATTTATAGATCGTATATCTTTACTGCATATTTATTCGTAGAAACTTATTTTTCTTAGGAAATGAAGAGGATACCTTAGAAGACACACACACACACACATATATATATATGCGAAAAGCGTACAACCAAAACTGACTTTAATATATAGATGTCTAAAGTAAAATATCTTCAACTTGAAAGTAGGTGATCCTAATGATCCGAAGATTGATAAGCAAACGACGTAACCTGAACAAACCAATAAAGTGTAGTTTGCCATATTGTTTTATCCGGCTTTTCTTTACCGTCCCAGTAAGCTACGATATTCGTTTACCGACCTATTCTACTAATAGCTGACTTGGCTAGAGGCTTTTTAGTCGTGCGATGAAATCTCGTCTTCGATGGTATTCGAAGTCGGGTCTAGAACAAATGCAAACCGTTGCAATCGATATCGTCGAATTAATTTTTACGAAGTATTACGGAGAATTTAAATGTTGGACGTGACGTAATTTCTTGGTATCGCGTATAGAAAATTAAATAATCCTTCGAGAGAAGAGATGAAGATTTTTCCTAGAAAAGAATACATTTAAAAAGAGATCGTTCAGAGACGGAGATAGTGAGAAAGGAGCAGATATGGAAATCGTCGTAAATTTAAAAAAAAATTAACCGATTAAACATTTTTTCAGATTCCAACTCTTAGCTTCTCAATATATGAAACGAACTTTATCCAATATACAAAATTGCAAAACTATATATGAAACGAACTTTATCCAATATACAAAATTGCAAAACTATTTTGTGTACGAATAGTTTCCTTCAAGTATAAACACAAGTTTTATAAATTTATCGTATCTCACACACACACTAAAAAAAATGTATAACACACAGTCTACAGCACTGAGCCTAAGCGCCTGTGTTTGGAAACTTCCTTCGCGTAAATATATAAATAATATAAAATTAACAAAGAAATATCTAATTCCGATATTAATGATTGTTCTAAAGTTTAAACGAAACTTTCAGCATTAGAATAATCGCGAACTGAAAATAAATATTTCTCTATACGCGGTCGATTTGGAATATCGGAAATACCTAACTTATCATAAGATATGCAAGTAATCTTAACATTGCATCGAGTAGAACGTGCTATTATCATTAATTAATTAATTAATTTATTTATTATGGGATAAAATTAAATTTTAATAATGAAAATTAACATGTTCAATATAAATCTGTATAACCTCAATGTATATTGTTTTGTGCACGACAATAATAAATTTTAAGATAAAAAAACAGCTTACCACGTTATGGTTCTTACTTGAATCAGGATAAATATTATATATATATATATATATATATATATATATATATATATATATATATATATATACCTACACATACATACATACATACATAAATAAATATATATATGCGTCAGAATGACAACAATAGTATCAAGATTAAAATTAACATCAATACGCAGGTTATACATTTTGAGGAACGCTAAAGGGATGGGGCAGATTCCTCGGACGAAAGTAAAAAAAACAGTGAAGATGGACCCACCGAACTGCTACAAATTGAACGAACTGTTGAGTATATCAACCTGTTTCGAAAGAATTACTTAATTGTATTTCCACAGCGTGATTTTTTTTATTTTTTCAAAATACTAAATATCGAAATAATTAAACTAAAGCAATGGGATGGAGGTTCACGAAGTGCAAAAATAATTAAATAAAAAATAATTAAATCGAAAAAACGGTGAAATGTAATAAAATTTATTATGTATATATTTTCATATGGCGTTTTATCTGGTGAACCGGTATAAAAAACAAAATCAAAATTAGCCAGAAGATTAATGAAATGAAGTAAAAAAGAAAAAATTAAATATTTTCCTTCGTTCGTAACGAACAGTTCCTTTTTGTTCAAGACGACTGCATTTGGTTTTATATATACAATACATATATACATATAGCACACACACACACACACACACATATATATATATATATATATATTAGGTATCATTCTATCGGAGATATAGCAATCGTTCTTTTATTTTTTTTATACCTTTCTAGATGAGTGAGAGTTAGTTTCAGTCAGTCTCAGTTAGTTATAAATGTATTAGTCGGATGCAACCAACTGGAACTGGTAATCGAGGAATTGACCACGCCCGATAACCGATCGGAGTAGCAATCGACTCCGCCTTTAGCCGATAACGAACGTTACCGACGGTCGTAAAGGCGTATCGATATCCAATTCGACCGGGTATCGACTATAGATAATATGCGCGCGCCTTGTACTATATTTTTATCACGAGCGTTGGGGCGTTCGAGTGTGTGTAAACATAAAAGGAGCGTAGTCGGGAATTGTCGATAATATCGTCTATAAAAGGAACGTAATTGCCAGAAATTGCGTTCGACCGCTGATGTGCAGGAGGTAATCGGTAGTTAAGTGAAGGCGTTTATTTGTGCGTGTTTTGGTATTTCAATACGAATTTTTCGTACCGCATATTTTTGGATTGGTAGTAATAGCAATTCTAAGGTCATCCGAATTTTCGATCAAAATTATATATATATATATATATATGCATATACATACATACACATAAGCACATACACACACACATATATATAGGTTTTTTAAAAAAATTCACCGTACATTTTAATACATTATTTTTTTTTTAACCATTAGGAATAAGCTGTATTTCTGAAGAGGGTCAAGGCATATGTATCGTAACGGAACTTTAAATTGTGTGAAAATTTGGAATTTAAAAAAAAAAAATAATTGTGCGTTACATACGTTTATATGTATATATGTATGTATGTATGTATGTATGTGCGTGTATATATATATATATATATATATATATATATATATATATGTATGCAGTTATAGAAGAAGTGTGTTGAAATTATAACAAACTTTGGACTTCATTTTATTAGTCGATGTGCTTTATCACAATTATATATATATAAAGTTTAGATTGTGGAATGTAGGTGTTTTTTATACTTGATTACAAAAAACAGTTAAAACCACTAAACTTTATTTATTAAGCTAAGCTTTTCGGCAACTACGCCATTATCAAGCTATATACAAATAAAATTAAATATATAAAAACATAAAATATATTCATTTAAATCTAAGTTCACAATTTTTACATACTATAATTATAATAAAAACATACAATTTACATTAGAAATAGGAGGTAAAATAATAAATTTTCTAGATTTAAAAATTAACATTATTAACCGAAAAATTGATATAGATATATACAGAAAACAAACAGATTCATTAATACCAAAAGATTCATTTCACCCAAAAATGCATAAATTAGCAAGTTTAAGAAGTCTTATAGGACAAAATCAATTTTAACAGACAGAGATAAATTGAATAAAGAAAAAAACATTATAAAACAAATAGCAATAAGAAACAAATATAACCCTATTATAGTTGATCAAATATGGAATAAAACTAAAGTCAATATAAATATATAAAAATATAAAAATAATTATTTAGGTTCAATAAATTATGTGGGAAATCATACATATAAAATAATTAAAATATTTAACAAATATAACATCGATTTAGCAATAAGAAATAATAATACATTATTAAAATCAATCAGTAATAACAAAATAGAAGATAGAAACATATTAAAAAATTCAGGAGTCTGTAAATTAAATTGTAATCAATGTGAAAAAGAATACATAGGAGAAACAGGTAGACAATTCAAAACAAGATTTAAGGAACATTTAAACTCATATACAAATAATGATGAAAAATCATTATTTGGAAAACATTGTATAGAATTAAAACACACAATAAATAATATTAATCAAAATTATAAAATTTTACACACAGAAAAACATTTAAAAAAAAGAAAACTACTCAAAAAAATGGAAATAATAAAAGAAATGGATAAAAATAATTTATTAAATTCAATGGTAAATTTTGAGGAAGAATTAATTTTAAAAAGTATATTGTAAAAATTATATTATTCTTAGCTATTGATTTTTGATTACATAAAATATATTTTTCATTGTTCAAATACATATTTTTAAAAAATAATTATTTTCTAGCTACTGTTCTGTAAATTTTATATTACTGATATTTGATTGTGTTGTTTACCACAGTCATTTATTATGTAAAAATGGTGAACTTAGATTTAAATTAATATATTTTATGTTTTTATATATTTAATTTTATTTGTATATAGCTTGATAATGGCGTAATTGCCGAAAAGCTTTGCTTAATAAATAAAGTTTAGTGATTTTAACTGTTTTTTGTAATCAAGTATATATATATAAAATAAAGAATGAATTTATACCTGAGAATCGTTAAATTGTTAATAACTATAATTAACAACGAAGCTTTTCAGCGGTTATGCCATTTTCAAATTTAAATAATAATTTATAAATATATAATTATAATAAGAAAATTAATATATTGAAAGTGTACATACACCTAACTAAAAATCAACTAATATTTGGCACAGCTACTTCAGTAGATGCATATATATATATAAATGAGCATATAATTTTCGTGAATATATTTATATTTTTCATTTTTTTTTAAAATTATTCCAGCTTAACATTTTTATTTCTTAAACGATTTATTTAACGGAATTAATTAATTATTTTCTTAACCGATAATTTTTATGTGACAAAAGGCCTATTTAATTTGAAACTTGTTCGGTTTCAATCGTCATTAGTAACTTTTTACCATTCTCATTTATACATTATTGTTAACGTTTTATGGTTACCATAATCCAGTTATTATTCACGATTATTATTAGAATCATTCTCACTACTTTTTATTAATATAACACACTCACCTGTTACATAATTTACAACCATGATACTCACTCATCACCAAAAAATTACAAAGCTTTTCGGCTGTCAAGACGTTATCCGGCGAATATTTAAAAAATAATAAAAAATATAAAATGAAAAATATTAATTTTGATTATAAATCACAAAAATCGATAAAATGAAAAACAGTATTAATAAAACAAGCTCTGACGGTCAATGTTTCTTTTTTAAAATCAAATTATTCGCTGCAGTGTAAGCGTGCGCGTCAGACACATTGGTAGCTGACTTAGAGCATGAGTGAAGATCGTGGTTCTATCTCAATATAAACGTGGATGTTACTGTAATCCGATGGATCACTTAGAGGTCTTTGGAATGAACGGATGTGGTCGCATAATGGATATTTATAACGAACCTAGAAGAAAAAGCACTAAACGCTAACGGTAAAGGAAGTTGATCGATCAATAGAATCCAATAAACAGTAGACCGACTTCAGTGGCATAATATATAGAGCACATTTGGGACTGCCATAACTGAAGGAAAATTAGGAGAAAATATGAGTGGTGTTGGTGATTTTTTTAAAATGAAAGGATAAAAATAAACACTTGACAGAGGGGAAAATTAAGAATATGGCCCAAAATAGAAAAATAAAATAAAAAGAAAAGATCATGGATATATATATATATATATATATATATATATATATATATATATAATTTATATTGGTAGCAATCAGACATCTTGCAAACTGTTAAGAAAAAGAATAGTCTTATTTAGTTAAGATTTATTATTTTCTAACGAAATTATACCACCTCGGTCGTTCAAAATGATATTTTTCTTTTAATTGATGAATAAATGATAACTGGGACAAAATTGAAATTAAATTTCCACATCGATAAGCAAGGAACGTTTCCATCCATTCCAGACTGTCTCGGTTGGTCGACAGTACCCGGATGATAATTGTTATATGCAAAGATTGCGTGATCAAGCAATACTTATGAATTCGCTTAGGTAATCATTTTGTACGCAATCTTGAATGTTCTATTAACGACTCGTGTAATTGAGGTTTGTACCAACCCCAGACCGGCTCATCCTCTCCTTATGCCCGTACGTTTCCCTTTATTATTATTATTATTATTATTATTATTATTATTATTATTATTTAGGGTACCCAGTCAGAATACGGCGGATCAGTGATTTCTCAGATTTTCCCACCGGAATTGAGAAATCAGCAAAAGAAATCGCCTGTTCTTACCTCCTTCGTCTCTTACATAGTAATTATTTTACCTCTTAAAAGAGTACGTGGGTCATTTTTTGTTTACTTATTTTTTCTTACACGTGCGTCATACACACACGCACACACATATATATATATAAAATATAAATGTGTGTTGTATTGTGTGTATATATGTGTACATCGTTTAAATATGTATAGTCTGCGCAAAAAGCAAAATATAAAATCGACTATTATACTAATGGTTAATTCATTTTTCCCTTGACTACGTTCTATTTTGTAATCACATCTAACGACACAATCGTATATATGAGAAAACGGTAATAATTATTATTAATTACTTTTGAGGTATTTATTGCTTTTTAATGACCAGCAATTATCGAAACTATTTTAGCAATCTGGTATTAATTTTATTACCTTTGGCCCGTACTTGTTAGTATTGGTCGGTGTAATGAATACGTATATATAAATACTTGTATACCTATATACATACATATATATATATATATATATATGTGTGAGTTTGTGTATATGTATATATACATAATATAATGCGGAAAGATAATGGCGCAATAGTATATAGCCTTGAAGTATGTGTGAATGTATATTTATATATTGTCGTGATCATTTTCACACACATGTACGCGAATTATAATTATGCAATATTGTATAATCTACAAATATGTGTAAATACATGTAAACGTTCATAAGTGTGTATGTATGGACACGTTAATTTTATTCCGAATTATATAAGACGATCTATTTCGAAAATCGTCCGTAGTATAGAATTTCTTTTGGGGATCGGTTGGTTTTTCTTTATTCTAAAAATGTCGGAAGCCTGTCAAGAGTCGAATTTCCTCTCAGTTGGACGAAATGACAATAAATCCTTTTATATAATTTATAAGCACACACTTACACAGGTACACATATACACCTCGCGTGGAAACAATGTGAAGATTCTAACAGGTTCTTGTCACCGTATATATGAGCGCCCTCTTTCCTCTAGTCATATTTCCACTTTAGATGCTGATGGACGTCAAGTTTCTCCGCGAAATTAACAAAAAGATGTATTTAAAACCCGATAACGATATCCCGCTTAACTATAACGTATATATAGATTTTGTTTATATAAAGCGCTATTGTTTTCAACTATACCGATATATATATAAAAAATAAATAACCGACCCCCGGATTAATTATTATAAATGCCTACAGCGAAATTCAATCGCCCCTTCGCGATGTAAATTATAGTAGAATCGTAGGACCGGGCGATAGTGAAAGATGACGCGAAAAATGGCGTATAATTCGCGAAATAATCACGATAGGGATTTTTTTTAAACTAACGTAGAAAAGTAAAAAAAAAAAAAAAATATAATTATTTAAAAAAATAGGGCCGGTCGAAGATTCCCGCGAGCTAAAAAATAGGGCGTTTTGTTTTGCCCCGTGTCCGATTTTTGAGCGGTAGAACTTTCACAGGGACCTCCGGGGCTCTGTGTCTGAAATATAAAGAAGTCTCCTCTGTACGCACACGGAGGTCTTTTATCGAAGAACGATTGTTTAAAAATGCGTCGCTTGTGATCCGCTAAACTATCACGACTGACTGTCGGTTGTTTTTTAATTCATCCATTAACGATCAGTTGTCATCTCCGTTGATATTTTAATAATAGTTAAAAATAATAATTAATAATAATGATTAATAAAAATCATAATAATAATAATAATAGTAGTAGTAATAATAATAAATCCCACGTTATTTAAAAAAAAATAAATAAATATATATAATAATTCTAATAATTTTATACTGGGAATATTAAAGCGGACGATCGAATTTCTAGATGACAGATGGTTTAGGTGCGTTTGGATTCTCGGTTATTAGACTTATGTTTTCAGCTCTTTTACACGTGACTAATAATACGATTTAACGAACGCGCCACCCTAGTCAATGTAACTAACGTTCTAAAATGAGTATCAAACTCGCCGGGAAGTAAAAATCAATGAAAAACAACTGAATTAGCTTGTCCAAGAAACGTCGTGTAGATCAATCTTTGGGTTGATTATCGAATATCGAATATCGAATACGGATTTTTATGCGACGTGTTCTATCGACTTCCTAGTCGAGGAGACTGGTATTATTAAATATCCTAATAGTAATTTGCTTTTTTTACTATTATTATTATTATTATTTTGAACTCTAATAATAATTCGTCAATTTGTTCGAAATTTCGATAAAATTCTCTACACTGAATGTTCCGCGAAGATGTTTCAATTGAAGATTTATTTGTGAATTTTTTATCGCGAGAGGTTCGTATATAATTTACACGTTTTAAGTGGCTGGCTGGTAATAATTACACAAGCTATTATTATATGACATTTGTTGCCACTTCATTTTTATTAAATTATTCTATTTTTTAAATATATTCGAATGCCTTAATTTCATTCGTCCTACATTATTTTGAAGATTCATCCGGATCTTGAAATTTCACACCATACATTCCTCTAATCTTGTACCTTTTTTTTTTTTTTTTGTAAATTTTTAAGATATACACACGTTCTTACACATACATACAATATATCTTTTATAAATAGATATTTCACTGGTGCGATATAGTAATGTGTAATAGATTACGAATATGTAATAGATGAAATTCAAAATTGTAAAACATTTCCGAAGGACAAATAATTTGGATTCAAAACAAACTTTCACTCGATAATATAGATGACGGGCGTGATCTGAAGATTATCTCTCACGCATCCGAAAGGACTGTTTCGTATAAATATGATTAGCAATTGCCGAATCTGTTCGTCTGCGACGTAGGTTCACACGCGTTATGCTGAATCGAAAGAGTTTATTAATGCTTCGGAAGGAAGGTGTTTTGCTAATTATAATATTACGGTTGTGGGAGTTAAACTGACTGTCAAGATACAATATAATGAAGTCGTCGAAAATGTATATATATATATATATATATATATATATATATATATATATTCGCGCCTTATTAGTATGACGCAGCCTTTTCATATTCGAAATTATCTCGCGTTTAACGACTTATATTACCTTTCTTATACTTTATATTCAGTTCTGATTATTTATATTTTATGCATTCTTTTCATTGTGTCTAACGAATGACAGGACTAACTAGACTAGACTAGACTAGATAAGATTAGATTATATTCGGTTAGAAGACTAGACTAGACTAGACAGTATACGGTATTTCATTTATAGTCGTGAGTGGGCGATGCTTTTTATTTAATTGCTCTAAATTAGCTCGACTAACAGTGCTGTTTTTTTTTTTTTATTATTTTGTTTTATTTATTATTAATTGTAATTTATTATTATCATGTTAATTAGGATGATAATACCCTCTCTCTCTCTCTCTCTCTCTCTGTATACTATAACTCTATTCATTCTAGTACTGATATTATTATCTATACAATATAATAGAATGGTTATAATTTTTACGCCCAAAGGCGATTAGCATATTATTTATTCGGTTTGTGAGAATTGTATTCGATGACGTCATAGAACTGTACTCTTTAAATTATTTTTTATAATTCTCACAGTCTTTTCAGACCCACGTAAATGATGGCGACTCCGTATAAGTGTCCATTTTTCAAATTTATTATTACAAACATCGATCTCTTTGTACATTATTAAATTAATTATCTGTTATTATTATTAAGTAAATTTGTACCGTTCAATTGTTCATTCGTACGACAGCATATATATATATATATGAATCTAGGCCAGAGTTTACAATTAAGAATCCAGATAAAATAAATTATTCTAATTTAGAGAGAATGCGATAAAATTAAAATCGCCTAAGTGAATTAAAATTAACTACAATACCATTGCACCTACTAATCGGTATATAAACCGTGAAAATCTATCTACGCTCGATCAGGACATTATACTTATATATATATATAAATTTATTTGAATACATTTGGGCGTCCAAGGGACAACGATATTTTTAACTTCCGAGTAGTGAACAACGTTACTTTATATATTTTTTGACTTCCATGTATACCTGCTGGAAAAGGAAAGTATGTGTGTATTTTATATATATATATATATATATATATATATATATATATATATATATATATATATATGTGTGTTAAATATAGAAATTATATATATATATATATATATATATATATATATATATATATATATGTATATATATATATATATATATATATGTATATATATATATATATATATATATATATATGTATAAATGAATGAATAAATAAATAAATAAAAGTTTGCTTTCATTCTAATATCTTTCGTTCGCTTTTTATAGTGATTTCATCCAAACAGGAAAACCTCCTTCCGAAGTTTCGAAAGGAGCAACTCAGATCACCACGTGTATCGATGACATCTTCCTTTCTTGAACATAATAATTGCTTAGACGACGACTTTTTCGCTGATTTCCCAGTAAATTAGTATAAGCAAGTAAATAAGGAAAAAGAAAGTTAGTGTAAAATCTGACGGGACCTTTCTTTTTGTTTGACTATTCAGCGTTTTAATTATTACTCACCGTAAAGAATAAACAAAAGTTTCACGATTAGATGTGGAGCATTAGTTAAGAGAGAGAACGCGAAAGAGAGAGCTGCCAGACGAATTAACTAGAAGTAAGAGTACAATACGGTGGGTTTTTCCTTGTATCAGTGTAGCCAGATTTAATATCGGCTTAATATCGTGGAGTTCGACCAGAAAATTAACTTAAGCGTATGCGTTATTAACGCGTATTTGCATACATATATATACGGGTGTGGATTTCCCAATGAGGATATTTTTGTTAAGAACTGCGTTAATACTTAAATCGTGAGATTTGTAAAACATTTTCAACGTCTAAACTGTATTCGGTAGGAATTATTTCTTAACTGCTGAATTATTTGCGTATCTATATTATATTATATATATATATATATAAACGATTTGAATTAATTCGCTATACATAAATGAACGATCGGAATATAAGTTTAACAATTTTAAGCAATTTTTTATTGATAAATTATCATACAAATTATTTCAATACGCATATTCGTATGATATGCGAATTATTTACTAGTTAATAACTAGGGGCTACCGATTAAGTAAAATAGCTTATCTAACGGACTACGCAAGTGGGAAGTGTGTATACTTAAAAAATATATTATAAAGTATACGCTGTAACAGCATATGCGTGCAATTATATATATATATATATATATATATATATATATATATATATGTGTGTGTGTATATATATATATTATATATATATATATGTATATATATATATATGTATATACATAATGCTCGGTAACCGGACGTGCCCATCAACATTATATATATATACATATGTCGTTAATAAATTTTAATGTACTTTCCTATCCAATGAACCATTTTGTTATAGATTTTTCATAGGATAAAACTACCATCTTAAAAATGACGTCATATAAGTTGTGCCGTTGTAATAGACAAAATCACAGTGCCCCACACACACACACACATATATATATATTGTTAATATTATATATATAATTTTTTTATTATATAATTTTTTTTACTAGTTAATAAATTATTTTTCTTTAGTTTAGTTTAGATGTGAGTAAAATTTGTATGATAATACACCGATTATACGAATTTCAGCAAAGTATAAAACTGGAGTTCCATTATATATTATATATATATATATGTGTGTGTATGCAAATACGCTGCCCGCGTGTTAATTTAACCATTGTTGATTAATAGCAATTTTTCCTGTTTAAAACTTGAAATTAATTGAAATAAATTTAATCGAAAAACGATTTCAGTAGTTTAGGAAATTATTTTAGTTGTCGAAAATCGTAATAATACTATTATCGACATTATTTATACGGTTCAAAAAGTGGTTAAAAATCGATAAATGTTTATATAAAAAGAACATATAGTTTTTCCGCTATTATAAAGCCATTATGAAGAGGATATAAAAAATAATGTATAAAAATATGCGTAATTTATAAAACATATAAACGTGGGAAAACCCGTAACTTCGACGTACATGAAAAATTAAATTCTAATTCAAGTGAAAAAGAATACGCCGAAGAAACAAAAGTGACAATTTTCAATAAGATTTAAAGTACAATTAAGACACTAAAATCCAGACATGTAAGTCGACTGGAATAAACGTCGAAGCAATATGCCTTCTTGATAACAGCCAAACAAGACGAAGATTGTTGAGAAAACATGTCTTAGGTGACATAGTAGATTAGTAAGCAGGATGAGCCGTTGGGTGTCCACCTTGCACAAGTTATTATATAAATAAATAATACCCAAATTAATTGTGGCCTCTCTGGCCGTAGTAATTAAGAACATAATAACAATAATAATAATAATAATAATAATTAAAAAAAAATTAAATTCGTGTAAAATGATGAAAAATCATTATTTAAAAAGCATTGTAAAGAATTCGGGAAGAACATCGTTAATGTTAACGGAAATTTTAAAAATTAAAACATTATATGAAAAAGGAAAACTATTATAAATAAATGGAAATAATAATAATAAAAAAAAAAAGGAGATAAAAATAATTTATTAAATTCGAGAATAAATTTTCACGTGCAAGTTTTAATTTTTCCGGCTATTTCGCGTTATTTTTTTAGGTATAAATTTAATATTGCCGATTTGTCGATCGCGTTATCACATTCACTATCGGATTATTTGATAAAAAATTTAAATTGAGTACTTAATAGCCGAAAAGTTTTATGGTCTTCTGATATGTAAGAATTTACTGATTTCAGCTACTACTTTTTTTTATCGTCAAAATCACTATATTCCACACTGGCCGAATCATTATTATTACTACTACTACTACTGCTAATGATGATAATAATAATAAATATTAATGAATAATAATAGTAATAATAAATAATAATAAAAAATAATAATAATAAATAATAATAATAAATAATAATAATAAATAATAATAATAAATAATAATAATAAATAATAATAATAAATAATAATAATAAACAATGGTAATAATAAATAATAATAATAAATAATAATAATAATTAATAATAATAAACAATGGTAATAATAATTAATAATAATAATTAATAATAATAATTAATAATAACGAGAACAATGTTAAAATATTTCATTCAGAATCGACTTTGAAAATTCTCTTGTATGTAACGTATAGGAACATATTTGCTTTGGTCGTCCGCTAACATCTGAGTCCCATTTTACAAAAAAACTCTAACCTATAGTAAAAATGAGATTGTTAAAAAAAAACATACAACCATCTCGTAGTAAACGTAAAGGCGCTAATAATAAGCCGCTCTAAGTAAGGGTAATTAAAAAAAGAAAAAAGACGAATTAGATATTTATTAGATTAGGCTTCAGAAATATCGAACGAGCCATGGAAGTAGATATTTATCAGAAAAGAAACGGCTCATATATATATATATATATATATATATATATATATATATATATATATATATATATATATATATATATATATAAATATAATCTTTTAATTCAAAAATCTAAGAAACAAAGAATGATATTTTTGGCATAAGCGCCAACTTTGACGTTTACGGTTCTACTTCAGCTCTATTAGTAATATGGTCGATGAATGCGCGTGGCATTTCTTTCGAACATGAACCAGAAATCGACATAATACGGATAATAACTGTCGCAGCTATCATTATGCTTTACCACCATTGCTGAGGTTATTACAACTACTAAGCCGATTCACTGATATTCTACTAGTGACTATTTACTACTACACCGCTGTTAATCTTAACGTAGTCATAATAACCATAATTTGAATATATTTTTCTAAGGATCCTTTATACTTAAACATCGAAGACGGATGTAACCGGCGAGAACTGTCTTTTCTTTATTATTATTACTTCTCTTTAGGCCGTTTTAAACCGAGACATATGTTACTAATTCTACGGCCTAGCCGTGTCTTCATCGGAAATATCATTACACCGATCAAAAGATTTTTCTTAATATTCCTTTGCCAACTAATCCTAACGATCGCGTATTATAAATATACGTGTGTGTGTCTTCGTATATTCGTATGTCTTTTTTGCCTATATATATATATATATATTTTACCAGATGCCGCGTACATAAACGCGGTTAACCCACGCGTAGAGGTTCCTAGAATTCGCGAAACGAGATTCTTCTGGGAAATATATTTTAAAAAAAAAAACAACGGATTTCCCGAATTCTTCCAAGATTTTAAAAATATTTTATAATGCCGATTAAATTTCGAAAAGACATCTAAATAGTCGATGTAAATCTACGCAGTTGACTATTGTTGCAATAAAACACCGGACGGTCGTGCGTTGGTTAAGAATCTTAAAGCAGTTTATACGAATCTCTGGAAACTACGCTGGATCATTTTTAAAATTTGTCACAAATAAATTTCTCAAAGCGCTTAAGTAAACGAATGGTGTAGCGACGTGTATACGTTCTATATTGCGGTAGCGTAATTGCTAGAGTGCTCGCCTTAGTTAGTTGACTAGCCCATTTTGTAAGTAAAAATGAACGTGACTAGTCCCGATATTCGACAACTAACAATACGACGTTGACGACGATGGTGTATATATATGACTTATGTGTGTGTGTTATATATAAATATGCAATATATATGTAGTATAAATTGAGAACATTTACATATATATGCATGTGTATCTGCCGTATACCTATCGCCAAGTTTATATAAACAAACATATATTACATGCTAATCATCATTGTTTCATAGGTTTTGAACAACGTATTTAGTGTTCAACGAATTTCTGGCCTGGGCACCATCCTGTGCCGCGATCATCGAACTAGGTATTATACCCTGGCATGGCTCCCATAAATTATATATATCATCATCATCGTAGTTACTTCCCCTTTACAGGAGATTGCGTACATCCTTTCTCATATGCTGCGATTCCTGGCGTCTTTAATTATCTCCGTCAGAGTTCTGCTTGGTGAGTCATCCGGTGGATTTGCCGTCATCAACTCCATCCGCTTTCTTCCTCTTGCTGGCTTTCCCTGTATTTTTCCTTGTACTGCCAGCAAAAAGACTCCACCTTCACGGATTTTATGTGCTATGTATTTCCTTTTTCTGTTCTTAACATCATCTACCATGTTTTTCCGTTTTTCTCCTATTTTTGATAAAACTGCCACATTAGTTATGTAATCTTTCCGTGAAATCCGTAGCAGTCATCGGTAACACCACATCTCAAAAGCAGCAAGTTTCTCTTCGCACTTCGCGCTCATAGTCCACGTTTCACAGGCATATTTCAAAACGGACCATACATAACATTTCACTATCCGCTTTCGTAGGGTGAGGTTCATCGTTCGATTTCCAAGAACTTTGCTTAGGTTGTTGAAGGCCTTTTTCGCCATACCAATTCGTGTCTTTATTTCTTTGTGGTCTCGACCATCGTTATTTATCAGCGTGCCAAGATATCTGAATTCATTTACATTTTCAATTTCATGTGTTCCAATTTTGATTATAACCTTCTTGTCGTCATTCTTTGTAAATTTCATCACTTTTGTTTTACCTACATTGATTTTCATTCCGTATCTCAAGCCAGCGCTATTTATTCGGTCGATCATCTTCTGCGCTTGCGTTTCTGTTTCAGCAATTATTACCTTATCGTCTGCGTAACTAATTTCATTTATTCGTTCCCCATTGATCTTCAATCCCATTTTTCCAATTCGCGCTTCTTTAATCATTTCGTCTGCATATATGTTGAACAGCCTTGACTGACTCCTTTCTGTATATCGCATTTATTCTTTGAGTACTCCGTTTCGATCTTTATATTAACGCTTTGACTACAGTACAGATTATTGATAATTTTTAGGTCCTTATTATCGATATTATATTTATTTAGGATTCTCATCAATTTCTCGTGATTGACACGATCAAATTTCATAATCAATGAAGCACACAATGAGTTCCCTATTAGCATTTAATGTCCGTTGAATGATTACTTTCGCATCTTTCATTCTTTTTTTTGCTACGAATCCGTACTGGGTTTCACTTAGATTTTCATCTAACTTTCTTCCAATTCTGGCATTAATGATTGACAGTAATAATTTAAGCACATGACTCATTAGCGCGATGGTTCTATATTCTGAGCATTTTTGCGCATTATTTTTCTTTGGTAATGGCACGAGGTTTATCACTTTGAAGTCCTCGGGCAGCGTTCCTTCATCATATATTTTGTTCAGTATCTGCAAAATCCCTTTATCATACGTCGGTGTTATGTGTTTGATTAAATCTACAGGAATAAGATCTTCCCCACCCCATCTTAATGGTTTCTGGCTCTTGCAACAGCGTTTCTCAGCTCCCACATTTCAATTCGTGGTGATTTTTTTGTAGTTGAGGTTTTAATTTGAACAGGCCGTGTATCGTCCCTGTACAGTTCATTTATGTATTTTATCCAAATATCTTCTTTTTCTTGATTATTTACACTATACTTCCCATCTGCTCGCCGCATACATGCTATCCCACTTCTCCTTTTTTTGTGTGTGTCCATCATTTGTTTTATTTTATTTTGGTATGCATTTCTCGGTCATTGTGTTTATTTTCAAGTTCTTCAATTTCTTGACATTTCTCAGCGTACCATTCACTTTTTGCCTTCGTGCACATTTTCTTGATATCTTTGTTTATTATCGTGTATTCAGTACTAGTTCGGTTTACTTTTCTTCTTTTCTCAATCATATCCAATATGTCTTGGTTCATCCACACTTTGTGAATTTTCTTCCCTTTGAATGGGATCGTATTTTCTGCTGCTGTTTTAACCTTTTGCTTCCATGTTTGCCACATCGTTTCAATGCTTTGGTCCTCATTCTGCTTCGTGGTACATTGTTTTTCCAACTCATTTTGAAATGTTTCCTGTACTTTTTTTAATTTTATTTTTGTAATATCGAGTTGTTGGTACTGTTCTTTTGTTTTCTTCTGGTTTTTTAAAACTATTTTGCAATTTGCCACAAGCAGCTTGTGATCGGTATTGCAGTCAGCGCCAGGATATGTATGGCAATTGTTGACCGCGTTTTTATATCTTTTATTTATAAGTATATAATCTATCTGATTTCTAAACCGATCTCCAGGGCTAACCCACGTGTATAATTTTCTTTTATGTTGTTCGAACCATTACATGAGATCATGTCTATCCGCAAATTCCACGAGCATTTGGCCCTTTTCATTTTGCTTTCCAAGAGTATGCTTCCCAGCTACTTGGCTACCATGATCCTACCCTACTTTCGCATTAAAATCACCCATTACAAACACAACATCATTATTTTTCGTGCATCTTTTAACTTCTTTCAGATCCTTGTAGAACCGATCAATTTCCTCCACGCTGCTTTCTGTTGTTGGTGCATATGTTTGTATTATCACAATTGGCTTAGGTTTATTTTCTATTCGAACAAAAATGACCCTGCCGGATTTTGGGATTATCGTGCTGATTTTCTGACTAAGTCGAGTATGAATTATTATACCCACTCCGTGTTCGTGTCTATCTTCTCCGGCATATATAACTTCATAGTCTTTATCTGTTCGGAATCTTCCGTTTCCAGTCCATCGGGTCTCGCTTACCCCTAATATGTCAACATGTAATCTCTTAATTTCCATGACTACATTGGCTAGTTTTCCTACCTGATATAGCGACCTTACGTTCCAGGTTGCGATGTTAATATTGTTCCGCCTGGTTTTAACTCCGTAGATTCTTCGCACCCTGTTCGACTGTCTCGGCGGATGAGATGCAGTCGGACGGAGATTTAGGGCCTTTGTAATATTGACGTTCATGGATGTAATTCTAGGGATAATTAATGGCGATGGTATCTCGTTGCCTTCCGCCATGATTTTCTGTCAGAGTTTACTCCCTTAGCCTTTGGGTAGAAACCCTAACCGCAAGATAGCGGGTTTGTTTATTTTCAGAGTAGTCTCCCTTAGCTTTTGGGTAAAAACCCTAACCGCAAGGCAGCGGTTTGTTATTGAGGAGATAACGGTGTCAGGTTTTTACGGCGACCTAAACCCGCCGAGGGAGAGACAGTCATAAGATGTATGCAGACTTTTATGGCCAGTTCCTCAAGCTGACCATCTGCATCCTCGTGTCTTTACCCTGTCACTACTGGAATCACCTTCCTGAGGCTTTCCACCAGTAGCCGCTCTTGGTTCGCGACTGCTTATTGGTTATTCGCAGCTGGCCAATATATCTACTGCTCGTTCCACTATCCACCACCTGTGGACGCGCCCCGTTCCGGTTAGAGCTCCGGACCCCAGAAGGTACGTAGTACCCCTGGGGGGGAAATTATATATATATACATATATTAATATATAATCGATATACGTATATAACAAATTACATATATCATTTTAACAGATAATCGCTCCTTAGTTTTGTTTTATAAATATCAGAAGAATCCTCATAGATAGCCTTTGTCTTTAAGTAAGAGTTGATATAGATAAACGTCACCCATATATATATATATATATATATATATATATATATATATATATATATATATATATATATATATATATATTTAAAAGTATATATGCCGATGGGAATAGCATCTTGAGTAGGCGGTTTTCCGTCTAATCGCCGAAGTTAAGCAATGGTCTTAGATGGTGACTGCCGGCTCAGTGTGTTGTTGGTATCTCCCAATTTGCCTGGTCTGCACGATGGATTAGGCTATTTTCTCTGCAATTTATTGATTGGGAGACCTACGCCCAGCAGTGGACCGATATAGGTTATTTATATATAAATTTATATATATATATATATATATAATATTCGTCTGTGTAATCGTGTTAATATATGTATAACGTGATAAAATAGTTTCATTTTTAGTTAGATAATTTTGTAAATGACTTTTTCGCAGCGGCCATAACGTTCAATATAAATACTGTCTTTACCATTTCAGTTCGTAACGTCCTACGTTACTGGTACGTCGAATTTCTCTTTATAGTTTAGAATTTTGTAATAGTTTCGACGACGTTCGTTAGATGGCGCTCGACGGCTGAGGCGATAGAATACAAATAAAGAGCCGTTATCTTGTATAGACTTGATGGGATGTTTAATTATTTGGACGGAGGGTCTTTCAAAAAATCGAGTAAATATTCGAATTAATAGCGACCAGCTTCGTCTCTATATTCTTAAATAATATCCTACCCACGGCTCCGGGGGGATGTGATTAATAAGCTGAAATAAGCTAAAATAAAAAAAAAAGTGATAACCAGTCATATTTGATTGACGTACTGGTTTTAAACTGATTTGACTGAAATTCTCCTTCTATCTTCATTAGTTTTTCCACTTACATTTTTTTCGTTTATAAAATTTTTTAAAATGTCTCGAACTGTCCGGAATGAAACAGATTTTAATCTTGCGCGAACTTATTTCTGCTTAAAGCTCGATATCATCATTGTTGTTGTTGAACTTCCATTTTCCCTATGACGACGAATTAATCGATCACGTGGATAGAAAAAAAAAAGTAATGAAAGAAAAAAACCAATCACGGCGACACACGTACGGAGGAATAGTCTAAGGATGTTACACGATTTTTCTTTTAACCCTTTCTCAGATGATATTCCGATATGACGTAGGAACCGTCTAAAGGGAAATTGCTAACTACACTATTATTAATACTACTACTACTATTATGTATCACCAGTATCGCTACTATATACTGAACCCGTTCGTATACTTTCGTATTCAGGCTATCCTTCCGAAGTTTAATTAAGTCGGGACTATTCTCTTCCCCTTAGTCTGATTTTGTGTTCGACGTATGCCGCTATTTCTATTTTCGTTTTATGACTTTTCTCCATCTTTCTACGTTGGCTAATGTTTTTTAGGGCCGCATTTTAACGTATATTATAATACCGCCGGCGATAGCGATCCTTTATAAGTGCACACGTTCGTCCGTATAAAGAAATCTGCTGTTAGGGATACGAAATTCGCCAGAGGGTAGTGATTTTCAAACTTACGATTACAAAATAAGTCGAAACATTGGAGAAAAAAAAAGCTGACAGCTTTTAGTGTTTGATAAGTGAAAACGAGTTAATACGCTACTGGAGAAGTATTGTCAGTTTTATATTTACATTTTATTGTTCGCTTATCACGAACTAACACATACACACACACATATATATATATGCATATATGTGTGTGTATGCATACGTAGGAATTATTTTGTTTACCAAGTGATGAATTACGAATATTTCAATTTACATCCGAAAATATTAAAGAAATATTCTTTCTATTTTTCTCGCTCTTCCTATCACGCTACATGTGTATATATATAATATATATAACATTTTATATACACACACATATATATATATAAAACGTTTTTATTGTGGAATGTAGTGATTTTTTATTACTTTAATTACAAAAATCAGTTGAAATCAAGTGATTTTAATTTCAACTGAGTTTTGTAATTAAAATGTATATATATTATACATACATATATATATTTACATATATATATAATATATGTTTATATATGCTTATATATATATAATATACACACACATATATGCATACCTACACACACATATATATATATAATATAGATATATAGATATAGATATATTCCTAGTTAGGTAATTATAATGGATGGCACATGATTTATATACATAAGAGTAACGCAGAAAATCCGTCGACCTTGGAGAACCATAACAGGTTCGTCATGAGATAGACAGCTAATAATCATAATAATAATAATAATAATGCTATTACTTATCAAAATTTAAATAAATCAAATGTATATGAATGTATTATTTTATTTGTATATTTGTTATATGCCTAAAATTAGATCTGTACATGATTTTGAATTAAATTGCTGGATTTAAAAATTGAACAGAAAAATCGTGTCCATTGAAATAAATAGACCCGATTTATTCGAGTGAAAATTATTCCTAATCGGAAAATGCATTTTAATTTTGGTATACTTACAACGCGTACTCTCTTCATTTATTATGTATTCCTTATTACGTCGAATGTTTATTAATGTAAAAGTTAGAACTCGAAGTACGGTTTAATTTTAAAAGTAAATGATAAAAAATAGCTTTATGCGAATATATTATATGTGTATGTATGTATCTGTCCATTTACCTACCACTTAGCTACAACGGTAGTGCTGTCTATTCAGAGATAAAAATAATCTTTCGCAAAAATTTATTAGAATATTCATAAACAAAATCTGCCGCAATCGTAGCATTTTATCTTCGGTTGAAAATTCGCCGGCATATTTAAACAACGATTAGCTAAAGTACATTTATGAAGAAACTTAGAACGATCATAATAAATTCGATCTAATCGTCGGAAAATGTGGTAAGACACCTAAATATATCGGGTAAAGGACATTTCTGACGCTAGAATCTACGCCCTGTTTCATCGCGTAGGAACTTTAGTAAAATGCCCGAAATAAGATTAAGAAAATTCTCGAATGATAACGATATTTTTATACAACGACAATTTCGATTTAAATTAGTCTACCGTCGTTCATAAAAATCCTTTGATACACACCATCTGTATGGACTTGATTTAAAATATAAAATTATTAAATTCCCTAATTACTTAGTTCGGCGAATTATTTAATTTCTTAAACATCTCTGTTCAGCGTACGGCGTATTAAATATTTCTTTGTACAATATATTTACAAGAAGTACAGTAATATATTTGCAAAATATTTTCTGTTTACAAAAAAGTAAAGTTACCATTCGATAGAATTTTCTGTACCGAATATATCAACGATTCTTTCCGGAAGAAATTAATACGAAATATAATCTTATAAAATATTATTTAAATTGACGCCTTATTATAGGAAAAATTTTAATACAAAAAACCTGCTCATTTAAAATAACAGAGTGCGTACACTCTTACCGTATCAACAATATACTTAAAAATATCTTAGCTTTATTAATAACTAGGATTTGTATTACTGTAGAAGGATGTATTTTCTTTGTTCTTATTGATACCGGATTTCGGAAGCTTACAATTGATTGATTATTTCAAACATCTGAACGATTACACTCTGTAATTCGATCAATCTCATTTCCATTTATATTGTTCTACGTCAAGGGGCTCGTGTTTTATTTTTATTAATTTTTAATGTTTATTTTCAATAGATAACTTTTAGTTCTTTAGCTAATAAATACTCCTCATTCTTGCTTTTATTTCCAAACATTTCTACCGGAAGTGATGCTTTTAATTTACCATCCAGATGCCTATTTCTGTGGGATTCTGTTGAATATTTTCTGTGGAAAGTGAAGTTTATGTGCAACGATTTTTCGTTTTTAACTTTAATTTTCCAACGTTTCAACCGAGCGCTTAATTTATTGATGGTTTTAGCTATAGATTATTTTCAGTAGCAAACTCTTGGATCTTATCTGTAGCTCATTGCTGTGTCATCAGCGGACATTGAGATAAAAATATTGTTTGTCGGGATATCGGCTGTGTAAAGGAGATAAAGGATAGACACTACGTTCCGGCATTCCTGCCGGGTACGTTTCTCCAGTCAAAAAACGACTTTTAACATATATATATATATATATATATATATATATATATATATATATATATATATATATCTCGGATTGATATATACAATACAATTGTGGGATTGTACTTCCAACATAGATTCCATACAAAAACGCCAAAACGTTGCATTTCTTACAATCAGCCAGGCGCATGTCGATTTGAACGCAATAATGACGTACATCGAGGCGCACTAATATGTTGAAGCCATGCAGCTTCACTGGACCACTGTGAGGATTTAAGACGGATTAAACGTCGAAAATCCTATAAGTCTAAAGTCACTTCGTTGGAAGATTTTTCACGCGTGCTTGCAATTTTATTATCGTTATAGCCGGGGACTAAATCGTCGTAATTAATGTTTATCCTGTAATAATGTATAAGTTTTAATTTTTTTCACCGTAATCACGTTGTCCAAATATTTTTAATTTCTATAGTAAATTATTTCATCGCCCCTTTTTGTTGGCCCTAGTACTCTGTAAGAATGGAATAATTTGACCATTTCAAATCTAATTTTCGATTAATTCTCTAACGAGGTTAAATCATTCGATCTCTTAAGTACATATATATATATATATATATATATATATATATATATATATATATATACGTATATGTATATATATGTGTATGTGTATGTGTAATATAAGAGGTTTACATGCTCCTACTTATACGACCTAGGGCCGATATTAATGAAAATACGAAATGAACGACAGTAATTACGGTGGTTTACTTGTAGGTAATAAAACCAACCAGAACTGAAAAAGAAAAAAAGTCAAATTTGAAATATTGTATAAAATATTTAAAAAAATAATAATAATAATAATAATAATGGAAATGTTTTACTGAGAAAAAAGATATTTGTACGTTTACGTTATCATGTTCATATTGACACGTATACGTACGTAAGCGTCTGTCTGGGCACGGTATACATGTGACCAGATAAAATGCTGAAAAAGTACGCGAATAGTATTATAAAATAAAGTAATCACTATCAACAAAAGAAATATGTTCGGGGAATAACGATCAAGTCGATTGATGAAGTGTAGAATTCAAATTCTTTCTGACCGAAATGTGTATAAATAATGTAAAAAAAAGTAAACCTCTAAAACAGCAAACAACTCGTTGGTATAAGCAGACTGTCATAATCTTCGTTCTGGGATGGCGGGGAGATGTATACGTACGCGAAGATACATATTAGGCGCAAGGAAAGATTAAGCGCCGAATATCGTCCCGATAATGAAGATAGAAAGCCAAAAAAAACTAAAAAAAAAAACCGACTAAAAAACTAGAAAAATAAAAGCAACACGGCCTAACCCGCCTACGCCTTGTGTAAAAAAGACAAAAAAAAAAAAACATGTTCACCGGCGACAATAAAAAGAAATGGAAAATACCGAGTAATATAAATAGCATCATATATCAATTCGCAGGTACCAGTCGTTACAACAAAAATTCATGTATTCATTATTATTACTGTCGTTATTATTACTATTATTACTATTATTATTATTATTACTACTACTACTACGATGGCTGGTAAAGTGTTGTTATGAAAGGGATTGTCTTTGTCTGATAGTTTGGTTATCTTTTTTTATTTGTCTTTAGAAACACAATTACATTGTCTTATTTCCCAACAGAATACCCCCGATATTGTGTTTATGTACTTTTAGAAATATCACATACTTACATTGCCTAATATATATATATAACATCGTTTTTCAAGTTTTCGTTACTATTTATCATTTTGATCTGGCGGCTACGTGTATGCGTGTATATCTGTTCCTAATTCTTCATATGCAAACCATCCCTTCCATTGTGCAATCTATTACTATATTTAGTACATATATACTTCTCTCTCTTTTATATATATATATATATACATATATATATATATATATATATATATATATATATATTTGTATATATTTCAATATTGTTTCACAGTTTTCGCATGTCTTCTGCTACTTCCTTGCCCTTTAATCTATCCCACTCTATCCGTCTATCGTTTACTGCGGAAGATCGCGCCGTCCTTTTCTCGATGTATCTTGTCTCTATAACGGATAGTTTGGACGGATAGCTAGTATAGAACTGGAATCGGATGATCTGAAAGAACCCATATATATATATATATATATATATATATATATATATATATATATATATATAGTGGTGACGTGTACAGATTCGTCACGGTTAACGTTTATTGTAATCTGCATATAAGGGTGAATTTTCATAATCAGATCGACTCCACTTTACCCTCCTTCGTTATTAATTCTTTCTTGACGCGGTCTTGTTCGAGGGCTACATACCGACTAAAAGGCATCTAGTCGAAACGTAATATATATACTTTATATATATATATATATATATATATATATATATATATATATATATATGTATACATATTCTCTCACACACATATATATACGCTCGCATACTTACTTTCATGCAGTTGTATTATATAAATACTTGTATCAACTATGTTTAAGTTGTACATATAAAAATATGAATTTATGATTAATAATGGATACCTTTTTTCCCCCACAATCCATTATTTACATTACAATCTCACAGTAAATAGTGAGAAAGTTTTAAGTTTATTTAATATCATCTTTAAAAATATACTTAACGAATAAAATGTTTTCTCTACTTTAAGGTAACATTAAAATTTTGTGACGTATATTTCATATAAATATATCTATATGTACACGTGTCAAGGAATGTATGAAAAAAATGCCACTTTACCTTATTTTGAATAAAATAAATTGTTAAATGAACAAAAATATGTATATATATATATATATATATATATATATATATATATATATATATATATATACGCGCATATGTTATCGAGGAAAAAAGTTTAAATCGGAAATTATATTAACGAATCCATCGAACAAACTATATCTTGCCTATAGGAATCATTTTGATAGGCGAGTATATGGATACTTCCATTTCGGCGTCTAATAAATAGGGTGCCTTGTTTGTTTGTTTGTTTGTTGATTGTTCGTGAGGTTCGGTTGGACCCTTTTGTTTCTTTAGAAGTTCGTTCTGCTAATGACTAACGTTCCGCAAGACGTGTGCGGGAGATAAACAGGGTCGTTATCGCGAGCGTAGAATGAGTTTCGAGAGGAGGACTTTAAAAAAAGGAAAGATAAATAATAAAAATTTTAAAAAGATAAGTCTGGGGATGCCTTGAAAGAAGATACACCGAGTAACGAGGATAGAGCTGTTAAATATGCAAAACGAAAAGAAGATTCCGGCCAGTGATCATTGCTTATACGGTGACTCAAAATTATTAATCAGACAGGAAGACAAAAAAAAATATATATATTAGCATCGGTCTAATATATGTATACATATATATATATATATATGTGTATGTATGAATGTATACTTGTAGGCAACATACGTGGTGGGTGACTAAAGTTGCAGTACTGAAATAGATAATGTTTCCACCACGAGGTTCAATCCCCAATCCTGTTCTATTATTCAACTGCGCGTAGGAATTAAAAAATCTTTCCTTCACATTTCTTTCATTATTATTAGTAGCATTCTTTTTTTTTTAAGAATAATGACCGAACTACAGGACGTTTCAATTTTTCAAAAAACAAAAAAGTGTCGAATAAGGGGAAATAAGCTAACTCGACGAATTGCGGCTCGCGACGGAATGTTGAAATTTTTTTCGAAAACATTTAAACTTTTAACAATTTTTTAAACGAGACTATCTCACCCGCTATTTATTAACAATAACATACAATACGATCTAACGGTGTAAGCACGTTTGTATGTATGTAGTTAAATGTAATGTGTATGTGTGTGTGTATTGATGCAGCTATCTGTCTACTTACCTGCCTATCCACGTATGTTCCTATATACTCATATACTTATGTATAAGTTATGTATAATATGTATTGTATAATGTGCGCAAAAATATAACAGAATGAGTACGAACTCATGTCCACAAACATATGTACACCTAAGTACCTAACGCTAATTCATTACACATCCACACACACACACACACACACATAATACGTACAACAGTTTAAAAATATGTTTCAATTTCTTGCGTTGTAATTTATTTATATACGCGGTACCTCTCCTCAACCCGATCGGTATTTAGGTAAGTAACCCTCACTTTGTTTCACTCAATCACTGGAATGGTGGATACTGTATGTAACAAATTAAAAAAAATCGATCAATGTAATTCGATTCCTTATTATTAAGTCAATATAATGTATATACATATAAAATATATCATTATTCATTCCTCATCTTATATCAAGATTGTTTGACAGTTAAGTTATCTTTCAGAATTTTCTGGAAATCGCCATTTTCTTCATGTTTCCATAGCACATAGATTTTATATCTCTTTAATTTAATTCTGCCTCGGCCTTGCTCTTGTTCTTTTCCTTTCTAGCGATCCTTCAATTATTTGCGTTAAATACTGATTATGTCTGAGTACATGACCGATCCAATTGTTTCTTCTTTCTCTTAGTTTCTTCATCAGATTTCTTTCTTCATTAATTAAATTAAAGATATATATATAATACATATATATATATGTATATATATATACACGTTTTTGTGTTATGTGTGTACCTATTCATAGTTTTAAAGGACTAAGATCTTAAAATATACGGGGCACTCGCCAAATGAATTCCAACCTAAACTTAAACTCTGGATGAGGTAAATAAATAAAATTTTCAAAAGGATCGTCTCCGTCATTTCTGCGAACATTAACGTAAGAAAACAGTCTGACCCGTCTATTCCCCCCCTTCTGACGTGGATGATTATAATTAAAGATAATAGGCAATTAAAACAAACAGACGTCTTCCGACAATATTTCGTCGTAACACATACACACACAGCATATATATATTTTTCGTGGGAATTTTTGCTTAGACTTTTCTCTTTAAACTTTAAGCGTTCGTCAATAGATATAATCATGTTGACAACTAACAGAAGTGATAATAATAGTGATGATGCTGATGAAATAAAGACGATGGTGTCTGTGGTTCACTAATGAACGTCTCCGTTAAAAAAAAATCTTTTTGATCGTTTTATATATATATATATATATATGTATGCGTGTGTGCAGCACTCGTGTGTGTGTGTGTGTGTATATATATATAATAAATAATTATCGTACTACAAGAAAACTATTCTACACTATTTCATTGTGTTTATTGAATCCAACTTTCGGTATAGCTTAGTAAATGCTTAGACGATTTCCGACTAATATCGGCTATCATGGGATAGCCTAAGCATGGGTGGGGAACACTGTTGGACTAAGATTTTTTTGTTCCATTCAATATGTAAAGGAGTGTGGAGAACCTTCATCCCCTAAGATACGATGATTTTCTGTGATTGGTACATTGCGTTTTCTCTACCGAAAAAGACGGTAAAAGAAATAAAATCTGAGCATCCTCTAAATATCCTGAATTCATTATAATATATATATATATATATATATATATATATATATATATATATATATATATATATATATATATATACTTATGTATATTGCGCGTTATTATTCAGTAGTTCTTAATAGGCTTTTTTCCTACTTGCGCTAAGTCTGCTAGTAGATAAGGACAAATATTATCGGTCTGTGGGGCATATATAATCGCCTGTTTTGTAGACTAGTGAAATGATTTATTAGTAGCGAGCTTCCTGTCTTGATGTCTGGTGTCTTGCTTCTTTTGCCGTCATTTAGTTCGCTGCGACTATTATTATCATCAACTATGATTATTACTGATTATGATTATTATCATTACTACTTGAAGCCAGCGTCTATTCTGTTCGGCCGATAATGATGACGATACAAACCGAAGAATAAGAGATTTTTCAAGACGATCATTTCCTCTTTACTTATATAGTTCGAGACTCGATTTTCATTCGTTTTCATTTAATACTTCGGACAATAGTTTATATAATTTAAACGTACAATAACCCTTTACACACACTCACATGTCATATCTAATACACTCGTATCGTACTTACCAATACTGGAACACTTGCAAAAACGATAGAAAATGTGTATTATCGTTTATTATATTCACCGTCTGAAAGGATTGACACGATGATGCACGTCGATGTAAACCGATCGTTGTAAGCGTAATAATGATATTCAACCAAGTTTTTAACCTAATTTAATGAATCTTTTCCTTCTTCTCGTTGGATAACGTATCCGGCGGTCTATCCTGCCTTTTTTTTTTTTTCTTCTTATTCTAGGTCTGTCTGTGTCCTTTATTCTCCGTTTCTCACCATGTGGAAGATACTATAACGAGAGAGAGAGAGAGAATATTCTTCTTAAGACGGTGTATTTTATTTTCGATCCATACATAAACACAATGGAAAATCGGGTGGTGCAAAATAAAAAGGGACATTAAATTAGAATTGTTGTTGTAAACGTAATAGTCGATAATAGCGGAAATTATACACCCTTTCGATACTTCCTCCGCCCATACCGTTGCGTTGGATTATTCGGAAACGGGAAATGAATAGCCGGTTCGATTTGTTGTTTTTTTTTTTACACATTTTTCGATAATTCTGAAAAATCGGATTCTATCGGTTTATTTACCTAATTTTATTCGTTTTTAATTTGGTTAACGCTCGTTTATTATTCATTTTGTTTCGTTTTTCGGTATTTTTCGAAAATTACTTTTTATATCCCCGATAATGTTCGTTGTTTTTCAACCTTCGAAACGTCTAATTTCAGCCATATCCACAATTATGTGTACGACTTCGTGGCGGTATTGCGAAGCTCTGATACGTTTTCTCGAGCGACCTGAATTTAAATAGCACTAGGAACGAAGATTTTCAATAGTAAAAAAAAGGTCCGTACTCAGCTTATATCCGTTTAATCGTTCGGTAAAGGATACAATGTTCTCGAAGAACCGTGTGTTTTTTCGTATCCTGATTTCTTTATATATGTATATGTATATTTAGATAACCTTACGTGGTTAGTAGTTTATATGATAGTTCGTTTCAGGGATCATTTCAATCTACAGGAAATAATGATTATAAGATGGAAGTTGTTTTCCTGAATGAAGAATGCGATTTCGACTATTACTATTTTAAGGAAAAATTTTTGTTTTATAATTTAGCTTTTTAGCCTCGACCGAATATTCGCATAAATTATTTTTTGAAATTTAACATAATTTTTAGCTTTTAACTTATTTCGCTTTTACCGGCTATAATAATTTTAAAAAAATATATTTATAAAGTCGCAAATCGTAATAAGATTAATATGTTACGTAATGTGAGAATGGATCTTACGATGTTCAACAAGTTCTTTCGAGCGACGCTAGAAGCGATTTTCCACCGTGTCAACGTTTAGATACCTGATCAGAAAATAGATAAGCGTAAAAAACTGTAAATATTTGATATTGTAAATAAATAAATATATATATATATATTGAAGCCTTTATAGGTTTACTTTTTTCATACCAATTTTTTGCATTACCTAACGAGATAATTAAGAAATTACTGTCTACTTCAGGTAATAATTTTAGAAAATACAAATATATGATATCTAATATCTATATATAGATATATTTAATGTACGTGGAAACACCATAATTTCGCTTATACTACTCTCGTTGACAAGTACGTATGAAAAATTTCTTACGTGAATTCTAATTTAACAGGAATTTTATACGCAGGGAGAAATATTAATTTTTTCTGTTTTTTTTTTTTTTTATTATTATTAATTTCAGAGAGCTACGTTAGCGGAGAAAGAGGTGTCCGCTTTGAAGGAACAGCTCGCTGTTGCCAATCATTCTCAACATCCGTCGGAGCAGCAACAGTCTCAACCTCAAATAATTCACAAGTCATTATCGAATAATAACGTAACCGATGATCTCAACAATCACCATCGAAGGTCTTCATCGTTGGAGGCTGAATTATCTACCAAAGAAAAAGAGGTACACCTATTAACTGACTAAAGTACTTTTTAACGACCACTACATCGTATGTATGTGCGAGCGTGTGTTTTTTACGTTTAATTCCCCTATTAATATTCTTATCCTTATTATTCGTTAATTGTGATATTTTTATTTTCCGAGGTTATAATAATGATAAATTAAGCCGATGACGTATATAGTCATGCCGGGTGTAAGACCTGTTTAATATTTCTATTCTTTTTTTCCTTAAAAAGTTTCACAGTTCGTTACTCTGATAGACATTTTTAAATTTTATTTTTCGTTTTTTTTTTCTTTTCAACTTTTATGTCGAGATAAAATTGTTCGCTAAGTCTGATTTATTTTTGGAAATGTATACTTCCCACCATTTACGAGAAAATCCGACCTCTGGCGTGAATATGTAGCAATTTATAATTCGGTCGGAAATTCCGGCACTTTGTTTTTATCAAATAGAACTCGGATTATAAATTAGATCGCGAGTACGGTTAAATAGACAAAACGTGAACTGAACGGTTAAATAATGCTGCGTCAGAACACGTAAACAATTCGCAATACGAGAAGACTGCAGGAATTCGAATCCTACATTGAATCTGATCTAAAATTCGAATGTCGATTAGTGGATGAAGCGTAATGGTTGGAAAATCACAGATTTCCTACCGAATTATCGCGTGGAAAGTTCGGAGTTGCGTCACATTGTTTTCGACCATAAATTCGTGAAAGCGCTGCAATCCGCGTTCAAATTCAAATCTTATCGTCTACGTCGGATTTATGTAGATATAGCTTCCGCGAGAAAAAAACGCTATCAGCATAGAGACCCTACCGCACGCCACCAAGCTCTACGAATTCTGTTAGTTCTTCACGTTGCCTCTTGTAAAGACATTCCAAGATTTCCGTATTCATTTTGTTATATTCGACCTTTCAAACGCTCTTAGGCTTGCAGTAGCACTGCCGCCAGTGACGGTTAAATCTCGGATATTATTGAGACCACGTTATTACGTACGTACAAAAAAGAAAATGATGGAATTATACCCAAGGAAACGCCGGTATCTATATCAGGTTTTGTTTATAAATGATTTTAAGCGCACACGTCTGGTTGTTAAGCGGAAAAATCGAATCTGATACGTCCCAATATAATTCACATATATATAATATATAATCGTCATTATCATCACGTTGCGTCTTTGATTTTCCAAGATTGCATACACCAACATCTATATGCGGTTAAAACGAATATCTCCCAGTCGTCTGCTCCTCGCGGCATCCACCATATATATATATATATATATATATATATATATATATATATATATATATATAAATATAACATATTTATAAACAAAATAAAATCACTACTCTCCTCCGATATATCAACATTATAACATATTTGTATCACGTATTACAATTTGTCCCTGTAAAAAACATTAACGGAAATAAAAAGTCAAAAATAATAATTGGGTTGACGTTTGGAGTAGCCAGTTAAATAATTCTATGTTAAATTTCAACAACGCCAATAGTCTCCAAATTAACGATAACCATGATGATAATGATAATGTTTCCCATCTTCATCATCATCATGACAGACGGACGATCAGTAGGGGGAAACGAATGTAATGATAAAATATTTAAAAAAAAATTAAACGGAATGTGTAAATTTAATGTACGCCACGTATCAGTTGGCTGTCATCGTCCCATATTTATCTGTAACAAATTGCTCCTAATAAAATTTCTATCCGCCCATTCGTCTTGATATGTATATTCTTCTATATATTATATATGTGTATATATATATATATATACATGTATATACGTGTGTGTGTTGAATGATTGTATTTGTTATATATGTATATACATGTATATACATGTATATATTTGTGATATTTATACACCTATTATACGCGTGTATGTATAATTATTATATGTATATATATATATATATATATATATATATATATATGTGTGTGCATATATTTGTATTCTGCGTGTGTGTAAGTGTAGCATTAATAATTTCGCACGTGTGTAACGTACATAAAAATATGCACATTCGTTATTACGCATATTTAAAACGTCTCAAAATATGTTCTTATTACGTCTCAAAATATGTTTTTATTCTTTTTGAGCCGTCTTCGTTATCGAAGCTTGGCGTCCACATCCTTCATCGCTTCAAACCATGCTTGTCGATCCCTCGCTAAATGAAAAAGATTCCCTATTCCGGCAACCGTCATTATACATTCTCGATTGTTTGAAACCCATTGTGACGTTCTTCTGCAGCCGACACTACATATACCTTCCACCGCTCCCATCAATATTATTTGGAATAGCTTGTATTTTAATCCCCGCATCGAACGAAGCGGTAATTAATTTTCTTTAATTTTACGAATAATTCCCAATATTTTATCATTCGTTTCGTAACTTGTTCGTTTGTTATTTTTGCTGCCCACGGTATTGCTAATAATTATTGTCTACATACACGTTATGTACTGAGTAACTGAATGGAAATTTGTAAATTTTAACGCCCTCTCCAAATACTGTCCGTTACAAAAATGTTGAAAATGTCGATATTATTTTCATAATTTTTCTCTCCATGCTCATTTAAATGTAAGTTGAAAATTTCAGCTCGATCGCATTGACCGTGCGTATGTTATAAGGTTTTTTGCTTTTTACCGCGTACGGGTTGGACGATTTTATATCGCGGATATCGGATTTAAGGTGTCGGATTTTTCGGAAATTATGTTTTTTATCTAGTAAAGAATTATGTTAAGGATACGAATTCCATCTAGAAAAATTTCGAGTGTGACTGATCTCTTCTGATGGCTGACAAAATTTGTATTTCAAGTTATAACTCCGGAAATTTGTCAAATGTAAAATTCTACGCGATTAAAATAGTTGCAGTTATGCGTGTGATTGTGTTTAATTCGTATATGTATATACACGATTTGAACAAAATATTTCAACAAATAAAATTACCGGATGCCGTGGAACGAATCGCCAGGTTAAAATAGAGTTGGCAGGACATATCGCAAGACGAGACTGCAACGGATCGACGGTCGTCTTACATAAGGAATGTCCATGACTAGGTGGAAGGATCGTAAAATTGGCAGAAATTAATTGAATTCACAAAATGGAAAACGTTGGTATAGTGTTTTGGGGAATACCTACACCTAGCGGTAGGTTAATATAGGCGTATCGTGATATTATATATTAGGGATAGCATCGCTGCAATTCGCGCTTTATAGTATTACGTCCACAAATAGAACAGCTACATTGGACGGATATAATGTTTTTTTTTTGTCGATTTTAAATTATGGAATCATCTCATTCTCGTTATCTTCATTCCGGTTGATTTTTCTTGTTAGTTGTTATTCAAATCTTTAAATTTAATTCATTCCGATATTTGTATCTGGGGTCTCTCGTTTGCGATCGTTTACCTTGAAGTAGTTTTCCGTAGTAAACTATTACTTTCGGAAGTCTAATATCCTTCGTTCGAATATTCAACATGAATGTATTACAACCAACTCTGTTCTACATCCAATACGATGAAAAACACGGAAAAAAAAACAATGCTAAAAGCGTTCGTACGTATATATATCTTCCGTTAATACTTGATATCGTTGTAAACGGTTCGACCCGAAATTATGAAAAATTTCTATTAAAGATCTCTGAAAGAATAAATAAATTTTACAGAAACGCCCGTAAACGGATGATACTTATCAACGGGGTAACGAGTTACCATTGACAATAACTGGGTAGACCGACCGAACTTGCACTGCGTTTTCTAAATTATTTTTGCTCTTGAATTTGTCAAATTTAAAATGTTAAAAGACACACCCGTAGGAAAGAAGAAATGTGTCCTAACGAAGATGGGTAACCGTTATAGATTATATTTAAAAAAAAAAAAAAGTTTTTAAAATTTTCCGAACTAATTAGTTTGAAAAGGTCTAATTCGCCGTTTTTAAATATATAAGTATCCGTGTATGTGTTTGTAATTTTCAAAAATGCATCCGAGTGGTTAGAACGAGATTTATTATAAATTTTGGAATTATTATATACGATATGAAAGTATTCGATAATTGATGATGATCCATTTACGCGTCGTCTACTGCTACGAAGCCAGAGGCCCGGACGCTATAGTTGTTGAAACCTATCGGTTTCACGTAGAAACGCTACTATTGGACCGGCTGCATGTAATGCTGACGGAAGACATATCGAATATGTTCAGCCTTGCACTTATGGCAGTATAGCAGAAGGTGTTCTATTGTTAATTTAACATTGCTGCAGAAACAAATCGGTAGTGATTCTCGTCTGATCAAGTGACTATGAGAGTCGTACGGTTCTAGTAATATACGACGAATGACTATTTCTCTTCATGTCGCGTCAACGAATGGGGAGATCGCCATAAATTAGTATCAGGTTTGAATGAGCGTAACTTGTTTGTAAACCAAAATATATTCCATTTCGCGCGGAGTTGTTCATGTATTATGCTGCGGAAAACATTTCGGATCTATTGGAAGATCGGATGCAGGCCGCATATAAGCCGCCTCTTTAGCTGCTGTGTCTGCTAGATCGTTCCCAGAAATACCAGTGTGACTTGGAACCCATATAAATGATGGTTGAGGGGAAATACCAGTAGATAGGATGCCGATTATTTCTTTGGCCACTGGATGCTGATTTTTACGCTTATAATTACTGATGCTGGTGATTTTCTGAAAGAGAGTCGGTGGCAATGACAGACTGCTTAGAATTTCTGTTAACAGAATCTTGTATATAAATTACAGCTAGTTTTATAGCATAAAGTTCAGCCGTGAGGATTGAAAAAACAGATGAAAAAGAAAAAAGATACATTAATCACTGTTTATAGAACATTATTATTTGTTTATTAGCGGCGCAAGCGATGGACTTCGTAAAACTGATCACGTGTAAATACATATTTCTGTATGCGCGTGTGCACGAGTATAGGAAAAATATAGATTGTTAAATGCAGCGAATAAAGTGCTAAATAGTTTAGGCTTGTACGTTATATTTCCGGAAAAAGTAATCTCATTAGTAATGGAATTATTTCACGAATCTCAACGGTCGATAATTAATGATTACATGTATAGATTTGATATGTGTACGAACACGTTATAAACGTATCGAACGTATTTCTTGATTGATTTTACAATCATATCTATTCATACATATCTATTATATGTACGTACACACACACATATATATATATATATATATATATATATATATATATATATATATATATATATATATATATATATATAGGTGTATATTGTATACACGTTACGTTTATAACACTTTGAGCTCCAAGCCACACTTTGAACCTTGATGGTAACAAACACATGTCAGTCAATTATGACTGACGAGTATGATTGTAATTAAAGATTCAACGTCAGTCATTTCTGAACACTTACTTTTAACTTTGTAACTATTTTGATTAAAAGTTAAGTTTTTGTTTCGAAACTAATAGCAAGGATGTTTTTTTCGTGATGCCAACAAAGTGTTAGTCGTATATCACTGACACTTTTACATAAGATTATAATTTTGAATTGAATGGTTAATATAATGGTATTGAATAATGAAAGTTTCAGATGAAAACTTTTTGTTTTCAAATTTTTTTTTTTAGTTTTAAAAATTTTAAGTTAACCACAGTGATTACAAAGTAATATTCATTAAAAATTAGCATGTTATCGCATAAAAAAAAATCATGGGTGGACGGTAATAGACAACGTCAGTCACATATGACTGACACGAGGCTAGAAGTGATAGTAATACATCCACAGCTTTCTTTTTGTCACTTAATTGTGTGAATTGCGTTTTATTATATATATATATACATGTGTGTGTGTGTTAAAACCCGAAATTTAGTATGATCTTTATTATCCTCAATATTGATAGAGGACCAAAAAAAGGAAGCTTCTGAGTTAAGCCAATATGGAGTTGTTTGTCATTGACTTCCTTGTATGCGCATATATTAAATGATGAACCAGATTAGAAGACTAGACAGCATTGTCATCGACGGTTCTTTCGAAGAATTCTTCGGATAAAATGGATGGACCGTGTATCGAACGTAGAAGTATTGTTAAGAACATCAACCCTTTCAATAGAGCACCTGTTCGTTAAAAAACGTTTGAAATGGACGGGACATGTATTTCGCATGAATCCAAAACGCACTCCGAAAAGAATCACATACGGAGTTCTAGAAGATGGATGCAGGCCGCTCGGGAGACCACAGTTACGATATAAGCACGTGGTACCTGCAGATCTTTAAAAAGATCGGCATCAAACCGCAAATAGTCCAATGGGAAAATACAGATCAAGATCGTAAGGCGTGGATAAAACTGGTGACTAAATGCGTGGAAGCAACTGTTCACACAAAAAAAGAAACGCGCTTTACAAATCTGCAATGATGACATCCGATGTCAACTATGTGATTTGCAGACGTGCGTCCCATATGCGTAATAAACATCATTGATTGTCTTTCAAGGGGTCTCCTCATACTCGTTCATAAGTAACGAGAGATGCTGATCAGATGACTTCGCGCGTGTGTGTGTGTGTGTGTGTGTGTGATGTAAGTCCCTATAACTTTCAACTTGTTTTTCCGTATTAAATAAATGTTTTCTCGGGAAATGGAAACCGTTATCATCGCTGATCACAGTGTTATAATAATATTTTCTATTATACTTTATTAATATATCTACTTCGTCGTTTAGGGAGTTTTACGTTTGAAATAAATTAAACAACTTTAATGATAATGGAGATATTACTGTTGAAGACACACCGTCCAGACGGATGTATAATTGATATTCGTTGTCATTCTTATATTTACACTTGATGTTTTATACTTTTTCACAATTTGTTTAACAGACGTGAAATATTTATTATTAATATAAATGTTTCAATTGTTCTACTTTTACTGCGATAATAATAATGATGATGATGATAATAATTAATAATAGTAATAATGACAATTGCCTTGTTCGAAAGTGGACTTTAAACTAGGTAGTAGTGTTGCTACGAGATCGTTTTAAAATGATTATCTTGTATTGGATTAATTATTTATAAGGATAAGAACAAAATATGACAAAGGTGAAAAGCGATGCGTGTAAGAAGACGGTTCGGTTTAATGGTAGTATACGAATATTCCGTTTAGTGTCCGTTATAAAATGTCCTCGTTATTACACCTTTATTATTATTATTATTATTATTATTATTATTATTATTATTATTATTATTGTTATCAATTGTTATAAAAGTAAAACTAAAAGAAAAAATAATAATAGTAATTTAAAATGATATTTACCATTATAGTAAGAATGAACCGGACACGATTAGGTATTCCCACGGTTTATAGGGCTACCAATGAAAATGACACGTTTAACAGATTAAATGAAAATAGAAAAATTAAAATAATAATAATTATTATTATCATTCTGGGAGTTGATTACGAAAATAAAATTTATAAGATGATGGAAAGGAAATTTGAATATCATTATGATGTTTTTACACAAATAATGTTTTTTTAAATTAACCTCGAATGAATAACCGCGCGTATGTAAAAACTAATCGCATTAATTTATATCAATCTTATTCTATAAATAATAAACAATAGTAATACATTTTTTCCTATTAAGTTAATTTCCTCGTTAGATCGATATATAAGCTTCACACACCGTCGGGTTATCGGTTCGGTTGGATAGAAGATGCGACTCTTTACGATATAAATAGAGATCGATTAATTAAAACGTTCATATGCTCTTATGTACTGTTTGTTTTTTTTTAATTGATTCGAATTCCATAAAATTGCCCTTATCTTCGGAATAATATTAGCGTATACACGGTACTATTGTAGTGAGAATTCGGTTAAAATTTTTGCATTTTCTTAGTTTGCTGTATAATTAAAATGAATACGATGTTGCGCTAAATGAAAATAACATCTATATAATCTTTATGAAAAAAAGAGTGTCGTACGTAAATACACGTTCCATCACATATCTATTACAAGCCTGCCATTCCAAAATAAATTGTAAGAAACCATCTATATGCCGGACTTAACTCTGACATATGTAGTTTCCATTCGATATACACGTTTATATCATTTTATTAAATAATAATTATAAAAAATAAAACCAGCCTCGCGTACGAGGAAAAAAATGTAATCTAATTTTTATAAAAGAAAAATGATAATATGAAATAATTAAACCCGACAAAGTAGCATTTTTTCCGAATCTATAGGCGTGATATATTTTTTTTAAATTAAAATTTAATGTTAAATCTACGATTAAAATTGTATTGTCATTGGATATTTCATATCACGTCCATTTAATATTTTTTATAATTTGTTCAAAATACTTTTTTTTTTTTTTTATTTCCGCCCTTACTTTTCAATAACCGTCTGAGATTAGTCGTACGCTTATTTCCGATTAATAAAATGACCCAGTCTCGTTTTTACCGCTATAAATGTTGTAAACGTATAATATGAAAATTATTCCGCATATCCGACAATGTCCAGGCAGATTATTCTTTTATTTATTGTTCGGCTTAATTCGAGCGGGTTAATAACCGGTAGTTTCGGGTTGATTTGTTTATTTAATGTTTAATTTATACCCTAAATAAATAATAACATTCGAAAACAAGACTTAATAGCGTCGATATTCGATAAAATAGGTGAAATATTTCTGCAATCTGTCGGAGGTAATAACGAAAAATCGAGATTACGTGTATGGGCCCTAAACGTCAAAACACGCGATAAAAAATATCGATTAACGAGATAGGCACCGATAAAGAGCTACTAGCCGAATATATAAATAAAACGGTAAAACGAGGAGGTAACAATAATAAAAAATCAAATCGTATTTATATTAATTTTAAATAAATACAGTGAAACTATTTAAAAAGAAAAAATACGCGAGTACCCCGGATAGAAGAAAATAATTGAAACAGCTTAAAACGCAAAATATAAATCTAAAATTAATGATAAATTATCGATAACGGTAATTAAATAAAATCAACATCGAAAAACTCATTTCACCGCTACACCCGGTGAACATAAAACTTATAAGAACATAATTAAGCCAAACACAAACGCGTAAATGTATACTGCATACACATACCTAATATACACGTGATGATAAGATTGACAACTATAAACGATATATTCGCTTTTATTAGTATTAAAAATATTAATCGATTATTATCGATTCATTTCGAGAGGTTGGTAACGTCATTTTGCACTTGAGCTTGTAGTACACGCACGAAATAAGACTTGGTAACCAGAACAGTATCGTCAGTATAACTAAAAATTCTCCGTCATGTACACTTAAATTACAAATAATCCAAATTAAAAATAAGTGCTGACCTAGAATAATAATAATAATAATAATAATAATAATATAAATCAATCGTGGAACGAAAATTTAAAAATATTAACTGGTCATAATTGAAAGTATATATTTGTAAAAAGTTACTTCGCAATAAAAGAAATTAGTAATATCATCTACATTTGTATACTAATAACGATATATTGACAGTAATAAATGCCGTAATAATAATAATAATGTTAACCATTGCTACACCTACTACTAATACTATTACCGTGATAATAATGATGATGATGATAATAATGATAATAATAATAATAATAATATTAATGATGGTGATGAGATATGTACGAAACATGTTATTTGAGTAACAAGTAGACAAGCACTTCACCGCCAATGCATTATTATAATACAAAAAAATTACGGGAAACTGAATGTATTATTAAAAACCGTTGTCATGGAACAACAGGAAATATGAGTAAGCTTTCCACAAAAAGAAAAAATTATGAAAACAATAATAATAAAAAATGGTTCATTGAAATAAACGTTGTTTTTATATATATATATAGATATGTGTGTGTGTAAGTAAATCTGTAATGTAAAAATAGGAATTTTACATTAGTTAAATAATAATCATAATAACGGAAAATATACGGACTGACGATGTGGAAAATAGCTACAGTGAACGTAATATATAGGCTACAGAATAGTGGACAAAAAAAATTATACTTATTACGAACAAACTGATAGATGGGTTGCCGCCGGTATTAGGTTGAAATGTAATGATGCCACGTCCACTAGGCTGAACATCGGTGACATATTTATTCTGTACGACAGAAAACGACCGTATCAATAATGACCATGATGGTAATTATTATTATTATTATTAATTGAAAATGTATGTTTTTATTCGAAATGCATCGCCGGAAAATTATAACATTTATTACCATCTTCTCGTGTTTCTGTTAACTGTAATGATAGTTTATATATATATATATATATATATATATATATATATATATATATATATATATATATGTATGTTTATATGTATAAATATTTATACATATATATGTACTTGTGTGATTTGTTATATTATTTACTTATTTCAATATTCTAACCACTTTTCCGTTTACGGTTTCCATGAAAAACGTCTATACGTAATTTTCTTTTTCTATCGATTCGTATGAACGCAACATCTTGCCCGTTCTACCTGCTGAGAAGTAATTATGGAATTTCTTCAAGTGTAAAAAAGATCACGATAGAACTAATATTAATGATTAATTATTAAAACAACTGTCTAATTCTTATACAAAGTTATTTTAGCCATGTATCACACAATTATATATATATATATATATATGTGTGTTTAGTGGCGTCGCCAGACTTGGTGAAGAGGAGGTTCAAACAAAACTAAATTATAACAGTAAGTCCGAGTTAAATTGAAATTTAAGAGTAAATAACCAAAACTCAAGTAGGTTAAATCCCAAAGCAATCCGACTCACCGGATTTATTTTTATGCTTATTAGACGTCGAATATGCAATTTTCTATTATAAGCAATAGACGGCAGAAATATTTAACGTCACTGGAACACACTAATAGTATGTTATTGAGGTCAAAGGGAGATGGTTACAAAGTACAATAAACTAAACGATAAATAATGATTTTATATTTTTCGAAGGAATAATACGTAGTAATACTTTACAAAATTTGAAATCTATTCTTCGCGTTTTTCTACAAAATTCTTCTAGTACCTCCTATATATTACAGAACTATTTATTTACTTTAAAAACAACGAAATTTAGATAAAATAAACAAAAAAATATGTTTAACAAATGCAAAACTACATTTAACAACGAGTATATATTTTCTTATTATCAGATTGATTCCAAGGGGGGGTTCAGACCACCTAAACCACCCCCTGGCTACGCCATTGTATGTGTTAATAAGGTTCCTCCTATATTCAACTATCGATAAGGCTATCGGACATATTCGGACTTCGAATTTCTATTCGTTTTTAAATATATGCATACACACACACATATATATATATATGTGTGTGTGTGTAAGTCTTATATAATAACACTGTTCATAGGTATGAATAAAATTAACAATGACTCAAGTAAAATTATTATTGAATATAAATTATTATATTGCATTTCTTAACTTAATTGTTATTATTATTTTTTTTTTAAATTTGTTCATAGGTAAAAGTTACACGATGATTATCGTAACACACATGCACGTATATATATATATATAGTTAGAGATAGGGAGAAAGTAAAAGGGAGGAAAGAGAGGGGTAAAAATATTAGCGTTCAACATATAGAGATAATCTTTAAACGATTGAACTTTTGTTATATACAAATGTTGAACAAACTAAAGTTCCCTAGAAGTTTTATGAATGATCTCGAGTGTAAAAAATAATTAATTGAATGTATTGAAGAAATTCGGTTACGAATAGGGGTCCTATCGTAAGCAATCGCCGATAAAGTCGAATATGATATGCTTTATTGACCAATTATAATGAAGAAACAGTTAGAGATGAGCTTCTGAAGGATGCATCGCATATACAAAGATATTGACAGAAAGAAGGAATTTACGATACGCTGCAAGTGTAATATACGCGCATTTATCATCACGGTGTCATATATTGTTCGCGGCACTTTGGGGTTGTTTGTGCATGAAATAACGTGGAAGTAGTTAATTATATTCAACGCGGGTGTAAATCGTGTTATACCGAATGAGTTGTCACTGTTATCAATGACTTTCTTGTAATAATCTAGAGTTATCTAGATAATGAAAAGCTCTATCTCGCGAAATGAGATCATCAGTAGTTGATCTATATAACAACTGCAACACCGAGTCATGCGTATATAATTGTAAAAAAATTAATAATATTAACTAAAATTACAATATTTTACTCGGTGAATACGATGGATGTCATCGTTACAAAGATAACGATAGGCATCTGTCATAAATCGAAGAATTACACCTTTTGTCGTTCTTGAATGAGCTATCGATTGGATTTCTTAGCACAACTCCAAAGAGTAATTCCCTACGTCCAATTCAATTTGTACATACGGCGGCCGTTTGCAACAGATACTGAGGAGAGTCGATCGTAGTCCTATTAGTTAATATAAGCTGTGGATATCGTTTTCTCGAACTACACGCACTTCATCTTTAAATGGGATTTCCATGAATGACGACAGTTCAGGTCTATATCGAGATATTTACACAAAGTGTTGCGATTTAGATTTGTTGAGCTTACCAATTGAAAACACGATTTAGATGACGTTGCAAGTTTTCTGTTTCTTCTTGTAAACTACAAGTGTTGGAAAGAACGCTGATATCGTCAGCGAACGTGTAGCTGTAATTATGTTATCATCGGCAAGTCGCTTGAAAGATACAGGATAGGTCTAACGAGGCTGTCGTGCGGAATTTCAGCCTGATCAAGTGATTTAAGCATTTCCGTCAAACGATCAACGAGAACTCAAAGAGAGATAAAAATTCGAATTGAAAAAGCTAAAAACACATTCCTAAAACGAAAGCAAATGTTACGTAGTAGAAATATAAAAATTGTAATTGAAAATAAGATTTATAGAACGCTAAATATTTCTTTTATCGTTGTACAGTCCTGAAAGTTGGGTAATCACGATGGTGCGAAAACTTGACGTCTTTGAAATGTGGTTGTAACGTAGAAAATATTTCGCATAAAATGGTCGGATGAAGAACGCAACACGGAAGTACTGCAATGTACGAATAAATGCGAGCAAGTTGTAAAAGACGTCAAGTATCGTAAACTGAAATATTTCGGTCGTGTAATGCGACACCCAGAACGATACATCCTGCTCCATGGAGGGAAAAATTACGGGAAGGATAACACCAGGAAGAAAAAAAGATAAACAGGTTACAGAATCTGTCGGAATGGTTACAAATTTTCGACAAATTTTAGACCGACGTCCAGCGTGTCGTCACTAAAAAAGAACGAATGATTCATTTAGCTTCGTTCAAGTACGTCGCTTATACCGGAATTTAAACCAGTATAGCCAATTAAAGCATTTATATATATATATTTATATTTTAATTACTTATTTTTCTTCCTGGATTTTTTATAAATTTTCTAGGAAATTTTATTTTAGATTTGCTTAACTTTTTTTTTGTACGTAACAAAATTTTAATGTTTAAGAATTGAAGATTATTTCTCTATGCTGAATATCTGTTCATTTTGCCACACCTACTCTCCTCTCTCTCTCTCTAAAGAAGTGTAGAAAGAAAAAGTCAAATAAAAATATCGCCACATGATAATGTACAGTCTCCGTAGTATTTTCTCGTGCCAGTGTTTCCACGATTTTCGTTTTATTACGTAATCTCGAAAAAATTAAATAAATAATTTAAAAATAAAAATAAAAATAAAAAGTATTTACCAAAAAAAAAAATCGGTTAAGTTTTTCTATCTGATAATTCTGGAGGAATATTAATATTATATATTATCATCATCATTATTATTAATATTATTATTATTATTATTATTGTTATTGTTATTATCGTAATACCCCGTGAAAAAATATCAGTCGGTTTATCTCGTAAGGATAAAATTAAATCGGAAGTCTTTCACAGAACGATCTGATCTATCTGTAGAGGTACATAATATAATAGCAGGTGTTTCTGTTTACACAATGAAAAGTACCGGTTTTAGTGTGAATCCAGCTTCAGACGACCGGATTAAAGTCATAAACGTTGTAGTTAAGTAGAAATAAATCGTACACGATGCCCGATTATCTGACGTAGTTGACTAGAACCCGGGAAAAATCTAATAGTACAGGGCTGGTCGACAAATATTTGGGTATAATAATGATTTATGCCGTGAAAAGACGTTAGTGTGATAAGGGCTATAATAATATATTGTATTACACGTAAATAATCATAATAATACTGATAGTAATAATGCAAATACTTTTACGGGTAGTAGTTTTTTACCTGATAAGTTTCTGAATGAAAGTTTATTATCAAAAATAAAGAAATGTATTTCCGGCCCGTTTTTACCCTATTCTTCCTATCATTGTTCCTCCCTCTCTCTCTCTCTCATATATATATATATATATATATATATATATATATATATATATATATATATATAAGCCGGCATGTGTGTATTATTCCTCAAAGCTTCGTTTCGTTTCATTCATAGAAAACGGTCGCCGTTTATATATATATATATATATATATATATATATATATATATATATATATACATTATACACACGTCTCTTATCAAATACTTTTATTGTCGTAACATTGTTTACTTACTTCCATTTTATGTTGATATCTTTGTATTAAGTTTAATAAAAATAAGACGCAACCCAAAATGAGGATTTTTGATTTGATAAACCAAAATTTTACGATACTTAGTTTTATAAATAACGTACGTACCAAATACTGATCGTGCAAACATGTATACATTCATGTTCTTCTAGTATATACTTCATAGCAGTTCGTTTGTTGAGTTTCTTGCACATTGTGGCGTCCGCTGATAACGGCCGAGATTAATTTAAACGTTTCGCTTCAAGTTAAACAAGGGCCACCTGAGAGATAAGCGTGCTGCGTAAAAATATATAATATATACACGGCCATATATATATATATATATATATATATATATATATATATATATATATATATATATAATCCGTGTGCACAAAATATAGCGTAATCACGTAAATAATATTAAACAAAAAAAAAACTTAAAAAAAGAAAAGAAAATTAAAGTACAATTAAAAAAAGATTATTTAAACACGTAAAATTTAAAAACCCGCACAACAAAGTTTAACTCTAAAAGAAATCTACTTCAAAATCAAAATTTATACGTATATTATATATATATATATATATATTTTTTTATATATATATATATATATATATATATATATGCGTGTAGAAAATCAGTAACCTGAATATGGGTAAAGATAAAGATAAAAAGAATGTTATAGAGTACCAGGAAACTAAGGGGATAGAAGACAACTACCCCTATATATGTTTTGTATTTGTTCATGCGTTTATTCTGTGGGGAATAAAGTCTGTAGGAAGAGCTGATCTTATAAAGATTGCATAAGGAAAAAAAAAGTATATATGAAAAGGAATATGACTAGCTCTGGCACGACAGGTACACCTACTTGTATTATGTGTCCGTGTTTTGTAAATGTATCTATATAGTGTAAGCGTCGATTCGCGTAAGCCTTTATTTCTATCATCTACGTGGCAACACATCGTCGTTGCATGCGATTAGCCTTTGAAAGGAACTTGCCACGGTCAGTGTTTCAAATGAAATTAGTGTAGCGCGCATATTAATATTACTAATAAAAAAAAAGATATACACTTCGTATTACGTAAGCGAGACACGATCATCGATAATACGAACCGTCATATATATATATATATATATATATATATATATATATATATATATATATATATATATATATGTATATATATATATAGATAGATATTAATGTGCATCGGAATGTACGATTCCCGCGGTAAGAGATGCTAGTCAGTCGTCGTAAAGATAATATAACGTTGCTTAATCGTAACGGGAAAGAGGGAACCGATATCGGGTCTGATTAACGAATTGCAAAAGGATCGGACAGCGAAAATACTTTAGTAGGGCGAGGTATAAAATCCCTTTAACACGAAACTTTTAGAGGGTTCGCTGCCGATGTCATGTCTTTGCGATATCGAAAGGGTTATATATTAGGAGAACGTATCTGGAACAGCCGAAATGAATCAATCCACTTAATGAGTAGTAAAGCCGTTAGCGAATAAACGCGTCTATGTGTTATAGGAAAGGTAATATATATTAAATATGTATACACGTATACGTATAACGCCAGTGTGAGAACAATGTGTCCTGTTCTCTCCGTCTTTTTTTACTAATTCTAGTTCTTGAATGAATTGTATCGAAGAGATTCCAGCGTAACATTTACAAGGGATAATAGTAACGATATCGGTATAAGAAGTTGAAAAGGAATCGGGGGAAGCGAATTATGATAATATCGACTCTCTTTTACCGGGGGCTATCTAGCGATGGAAGCAGATATGCAAAGTATCTATAGAGCCGGTGGAGGTAATCTATATGCCTATTGATGTCCGCGTCGTATTATATACTTAGATTTTCTCACCAACACAGATCAATCTTCCGCCAATGCTTTTATATATACACATATGTGTATTTGTATGTAACACGTACGCACCACGAAATATTTGTTGCCATTAATATGTGTTCATGGAAGGATAGAAGATTATTTTAAAACAATATATAATACATACATACATATATATATATATATATATATATATATATATATATATATATATATATATATATATATATATACTATTTTCCAGTTCGTTTTATCTGTTTATAAGATTATATTATTTTTGGTTCTACGTAATATGAAATGCTCAACTACACGCCCATGTGTACTTCTTTCACAGAGTTTTTAGAAAGAAATTATTGATGGATTCTAATTATTAAGATGTTATTATTGTTTTCGGACACATCATTTCGCTGACATCCTTTTAGAAACCCTCTCGTTAATTTAGTCATCCTGTTCGTTTTTCGATAGTTCTGAAACAGGTTAGACGGACGAATGTCTTCGGTTGGGGATGAGAATTAGACTCCCAATTACCTTCTTTCGTATTATACGCAATATCTATCTATCTATCTATCTATATATATATATATATATATATATATAGATATATATATATATATATATATATATATATATATATATATATACTTTCGCCGACAGAGCTAGCCCTTCATTCCGATATATATATATATATATATATATATATATATATATATATATATATATGTGAATTTCGTACGTCCGTTAATTTCGAGGTGGAACATCCTGAACGATAACCATAGACGGAGCAACTAGAAAGATAGGTTTAGGAAATTCCCCGTAGTCTGCCGGAAATACGAACGTTATCGAATTGATAGATTTTCTCGTTTTCCTAAGAAATCGTCTTACCCTTTCTTCGAACAACCCTTCATATACACAACTACACCGTAGGCAGACTTTAATTTCCTCATTAAAATTAATACATATATATATATATATATATATATAGGAACAAGCATCGTCCGCGCACATTCACATGCGCTCGTTTGTTTATATATGCGTGTGATTACGATTATATAAAAGCCTTTTAATCCATTGATTCAATATTCCATTTCACATTTCTGGAGAAATATTACTCTTTCATCTTTCTCCGTGTTAATAAGTCCATGTTATCTCTCTGAAACGGTTCGATATTAATAAAAGATATATATATATATATATATATATATATATATATATATATATATATATATATATATATACGTAAAATATGTGTCGGTTCTTGTAATTCAGAAATCTCATAAATTCCCTTTTAGGACATTATTATTATTATTAATAATATACTATGAACGAGTTAATGATAGAGTGATTATATATTCCTTATCGATACGTAGTTTTCCAAGTGTTTAAAAATAAATTTAAAAAAATTTCCCGAGATATTCTTTTTTTTACCGGGCTTTCATTTTCCGCTATTAATTACTCACTGTGTCCTAATAACGTATACAATTTTTAAAATATCCAATTTTTACTTATTCGGCTATTTCTACGCCAGTTTTAAGTTTGCATTTGGGTTATTTATCAAATAATCCGACAGCGAAGAGTGTAAATAACGCAGGCAATAAATCGGTTATTTAAAATTTTTACCTAAACAATAAAGGCTAAATAGTCGAAAAAATACACACATTCTGTCTGATATAAAAATTAACTATATAGTGTACTTTTTAAGATTTAATTTTGTTCGTTAAAATTTATCGTCGAATTTGATAAATTATTGTTTTATTATATCCATCGGTTTTTTTAGTAGTTTTTCTCTTTTTTCATAACTTTTTTTTTGTGTGTGTTGGTAAAATTTCATAATTTCGATTAATATTAATCGATTTTCCATTTTAAATTCTTTACAATATTTTCTAAATAATGATTTTACATCATTTATTTTAATCTCATCTCGAATTATCTGCCTGTTTCTTTTTTGTCTATTTTTATTACAATTTCTATACTACTGAATTTTTAAATATGATTTTATTTCTTTAACTATCTGTTTCAAAATGTTTTTTTACTCTATCGATATGACTCTTTCAACAGGATAATTTTCGCAATTTAACTCTAGAATGAATCTAGATATTAACGCGTCTATTTATGTAAAGTATTCTATATAATTGTATATATATATATATAATTGTATATATATATATATAATTGTATATATATATAATTGTGTATATATATATATATATATATATATATATATATATATATATATATATATATATCCATATCAATTTTCTGGAATTTTGATGTTAGACAGAAAGTTCTTATTTTTCAGACTATTTAGTGTAATTACGCATAAATTTCATATTGCCGATTTATTATCACATCCGCTTTCAGATTATTTTATAATTAAATCTGTTTTTTTACATTGCTATTGTTTTCTATAACTGTACATGTAAATTAATTATTTTCTCGAATTTTATTTTATTTTCGTTTTTTTTTCTCTTATATTTTTTATAAATTATATATATTTAATTATTACTCGAAAGTTTTATGGTCTTTTTTATATAAATATATATAAATATTTAGTGATTTTAACTACTTTTTTTGTTGTTCATTTTTTAAAAATCAGTACATTTCACACTGTTCAAACTGTTTTCTTGAATTTGACCATTTCATATTTCGACGCAGTAATTTAAATGTTTTTCATATATATTTATTCATATATAAATATATGCGTATATACATATATACATATATATATATAAATATATATATGCGTGTGCTCGCGCGCTTGTCTAATATATATAAAGAAGGTCCTAACAACTCCAAAATTGGTACCGTATCTTTCCTAATTCATCCTCATCGACACGATAATTAATTGAAAACCGGCCAACTTATACTGGGCAAGTCAATACGATGATGTGGTTCGCCAATACTTTCCTCCACTTTCTTTACGTTGCTCGCAAGTTGATACTCATTTACCAATCAACCCCGGCCGGATAAAACTAAGTTGCATGAAGACTTTGTTAACGTAAGAAATTTTTCTTCTAAGCGGCGTTCGAATTTTGCTTGCGCGAGCGTGAAACCAAAACATTATTTCTTCACCACGTGGTCCACATTAATTTTATATATATATATATATATATATATATATATATATATAATATTGTTTAATTATTTTTATTATACTAAGAATACTGTCCGACATCCGGAGGAATAAAATATTCTTATTTCTGATTAGGATGTTCTCGTTTTTCCCGATTATTCCGTTTTAGAGAAATTTAATTATTGTGTTTTTTTTTAATTATTATTATCATTTTTAATAAGTAATTAAAATTTAATAGTAACAAAGAAAATACACGAATTGAACAAAGAATATAGAGTTAACTTTATTTATCCGTCTACTACACGTGTTCTTGTTTTATTGTTTCCGTTATTTGATTTAATTATGTTCATACTATTCTAGTTTTTTGTTTTTTTTTTAATAGTGTTCGCGATCGATCTGCCTGGTACTTAATATTTTTTAATTAATTCATTTTTTTTTTAAATTAATAACCGGTTTTATCGTTAATTTTTTCCTATCGTTAGCTCTATTGTTCTATTCGATGTTTTCGTTAATTAAATCGTTTTAATAAGAATCCTTAATGATTGTTACTATTATTACTTCTTCTACTACTACTACTGCTGCTGGTGCTGCTATTTTATTATTATTATTATTATTATTATTATTATTATTATTATTATTATTATTATTATTATTATTATTATTATTATTTGTTATTTGTTATTTGTTATTTTGCAATTTGAAATCTGGATAATTCCTAATCATATTACAACGTGGACGTATTCATACTCACGCGCAGATAGATGCAGTTAATTTTTTATTAACGTAGGAAGGGACTTAAATTTTATCACGGATGCTTTTAATTATTCTCATTTTCGATTAATATTCGGACTGTTATTGAATCATAATTAACCAAATACTTCTTCGGTTTTCAGCGATTGGAATAGCGAGTCCGATAGAGGGGTGATATATACGTTTGATACATTATGTATACGTAATTAACGCGGTAGACGTAGAAAAAAGAGAAATGACAAATATTTAATTACTTCGAAATCCAATTAATTGTTCCACGGTACATTCGAGCGCATAAAGGAAAATGGAAAATAATATTCGTAGTTGGAGTTTATAAAATAATGAAATTATTTCAATTTTTTTTCAAAGTAATTATTTACTGTCATTACGTTATAATTATAATTTTTTGTCTTGTTTTTGCTGAGTTATGCGTCTTTATATGAATTTTGCTGTGCAATCGTGGGCGTTATTATTAGTTAGGAATATTGTTTTTATTATTTCGTGTAATTTACGTTGAAATATCGGTTTTTCTTCTATATAAAACACACATACACACACACACACACACACACATATATATATATATATATATATATATATATATATATATATATATATATATTGGAATTAGTATATTTAGTAGAAATTTAAACTGATACGATAATAAAAAAATAAAATTATTAAATAAATTAATATTATGGTTCCAACCCAGCTCGCGGCATAAAATTTATTCATCGTTGTGTAATTTTGAATTATCACGTACAAGGCAGAGACTCACCCACTACTCAACATAATATTCAACGAATGGTAGCCCATTTTTTACATAACGCGCAAAGGCCTAGTCACGATGCGCGATATCTAATAATACGGAAATTATAATAATAATAATATATATAAATAAATTATATATATATAAATAAATAAATAAATTATATATATATAGAGAGGGGAATGAAGTGAATAGAGAATGAAAGCGAGCGTACTATTGCTGTACGTATTTTACAATCCAGCCAAGCCTTTCGGAGATTTGAATATTAATTATTATAATAAATAAAAAGAATGTTGATAACTTATTGTTTACTGTTGCCGTAATCCTTGTAGCAATTTGCTTCAGTCAATTTTTTTTTAAATCTACAGCTTATAAGACACACTGTTTTTTTTTTGTTTTTTTTTTTGTCTTTTAAATATAAGAAGTTAATTTTCGGAATATAAGAAATTTAATTACACACCAATTAATTCAACCAAATGTAAAGTTTCTCAGATAAAATAAGACAGAGTTCAAGGGAACTAACAAATACATATTTACGAGGGGGAACAACACACATACACACACACACACATATATATATATATATATATATATATATAAATACGATAATCGAGATAATTCGTATATATGAAATATAGAGTGGAAACGAAATAATATTTGAATATCGTTTAACCGTTGTTTTCTCTTCGATGATCGGGGACCCTCGTATTTGAATCGGTACCCAACGGGACCAATTATAAATAAATCCGATAGAGAGCGCTTCTGTCGGAATACGTAGTATATTTAAGGGGAGCGTAGAATTTCGGATTGTTACAACAAAAGTCAATATGGACGGAAGAAAACCCAGGTCGGAGATGTGGGAATTTCGACGAATTTGTATAATAGCTCGAACAAACATATATATTCACGCGTGTGTGTGCATTATACATATATGTATAATTACGTGTATTTTAAAGAACCAATTACTCAGAATTTACGTGTAATACTCGGCAGTATTGAAGATAAACAATTTAAAAAGGTTATATTAAAATAATTCTGACACGAACTAATGTACAGAGAAATGTGTTAAATCATTCCTTATGGATTTTACTTAAAATAAATTCCGTAATTGATCGTTCAGTTACAAGTAACGAATATGGTGAGTGAAAGAAACAATTGGGTATAGAACATGTAATGAGGAATAAAAGTTATCTATTAAAGATAATCGAAGGACGGTTGTGAATTGCTAAAAAACACGAAGAACAACGCGATAATGCGCATCTGGAATATAACAAAATGAACAATGAAAAAATAAAATTAACATATTATAATGAAAAATAGATAGTCGCCAGAATCAGACTATTAAAAACTTGAATGATTCGAAACAACGTAAATCGAGAGATTGAGTATTAAAACAATCGATTCACTGCTGGATGCATGCGTCCGTTCCACATTTTCTTCCATCTATGATGATCACCAGTATGTTCCATCCACTTTAAATCTGCTGCTTTTTCATATCACTCTGCCATCTTATGTTCGGTCGATCATGAATTCTGTATCTTTTTGACAGCCGCTCGGTTATTCGTTTCGTCCACCTGTCATCATTTCTTCTTTGATCTGCTTCGTTCCAGCCTTATATATATATATATATATATATATATATATATATATATATATATATATATATATATATATATACATTGGCTTTCTTGTCTGACATCTCAACTTCTAACATTACACTTTTGTGATCTCTCTGTGTTACGGAAAGTTTCTCAACTATAGGCGCCATGTTTTCGCTGCATAACCGTTCTTTTTTAGTCCGTTGGGTATATTTTTGTTCTTGAAAATCTTGCTCAACTTTCCAAAAGCTATCCACGAGGGATGCATTCGTCTTCTTGCTTCCTTGATCATTGCTTCACTCTCTGTGCTAATTACTTGAATATATATATATATATATATATATATATATATATATATATATATATATATATATATATATATATATATATATTCGCGTATCTGTCCGTCTATTTTTACTTATAATTTCAAAAACGTATTTGTCGTGACCAGGGTTATCTTTCCATCAATATCGATACCTTTAGACACTTAAACCAAGTTATTGAACACGCGTTCCTAGGGTGCTACTAAACAATTTGGGAGATATTGTATCCCCTCGTCTAACGCCTCTCACTACTATTATTGTTTCTCTTGTTCTTTCTACCGGTTGCAAGTGCCTCGTTGACGAATTTTAAATGTTCTTTTTATTATGTCGATGTATTCATCATCTATACCGTTTACTTGAAGCGCTTTCAGGACTGTTTATTTACAAAATTTCTAATTACATATGCCGTTTGTGAGAGTTAAATTTGTTTGGATCCCCGGGCATATCGGTATCCATGCAATAATCTAGCTGATCATTTAGTCACTTCAACGGTTACATTAGGGACTTTTTTGTTTTGTACTCCTCCTATAGACCTCCTAGCGTACATTAAATACGCGCATACGGAATACTGGAAAAATTTACTGCAAGGCATTATAAATCCATTCAACCCGACATACCTTCTAATCCGTTTGTTCTACAATATTAAAGTTGAAACGATCAAATTGCGGGGCTTTATTACTACCATTTGTCGACTGAGACTCGGCTGTAGTCGCCTTCCTGCTTCGTTACACAAGTTGGAACTTATTAGTTCTTCTAATTGCTCTCATCTTATGGAAACCCATTTAGTGGCCGATGCAGACCGTGTTATCCTCGAGTGTTCCCATCATAGTAATTTTCGTGTTGCATTTTATCAAGCTCTTCACAGCCTTAAAGTTCCGTTTCCTATAAATATTGAATTTCCCTCAGCTCTTCAATATGCCGAAGTATATACTATACTCCTATATTTTAGATCCTGGTATCATTATTTAATTTTACTAATCCCTACATTACTTCTTAATCTGCCTACCCTTACTTATTCATTCCATAATATGCAGATATGGGTAAACTGTATGGAAGCCCAAAATAAAAACAAAACAAAACAAACTATATATGTACATATAATAAATATTTATATATTTTTTGTCTTCATGTGTACGTAATTTATTCTAACAATGGGAAAAATTAATTACATAAAATATGATTTTATTTTCTTTTTTGTTTTTTTTTGCATTAAATTATATCCTATACCAAATTAGCAGACATGCATATTATATATATATACACACACACACACATACATACACATATATATATCACCAAATTTAAATTGCACGTAAATAATATATGTTGGGACCAAAATTTGAACTGATAATAGTTTAGTTTGGATTTTCGTATAAACCATAATAAATAGTCCCGTCGCTAATGTTCTCATTTTTTAAATGGCGTTCATTTATTGTAAATTTTTAAAAGTTCTCCAAGGAAAAAAATAGGCGTATTAAACTTAATTTATTTTCGGTTGGAGATGTGATTTATTATCATTCAAAAGTCAAATATGATGACTTCCTATATCTCCAAATAACTATCTGTAATGAGTAACCAAGTATGTATATATATATATATATCCCAACGTAAACAATACATACGTACATACATTTTTTTTATTATTTAAAAAGGAATATATAAAAATGTCGCCCGGGAATAGCTTTCGGAGGTTGAAAATTTATTTCTCGAACGTTAATAACTCAGTGCGTAAACGAATATATATATATTCCCCGTTCGAAATGAATAAGAATGTACATATGTATTAGTACATATGTATATATTACATTAGTCCAAAAATAAGCAGGTGCTGTTTAGACGAATATTAATATTAGAAAAAATGAAAAGGAACCCTGTTCCATATGCGTCCCTTCTGAATCTTTCTTCCTTGTTCTAAATTTTCTAATACGATTTTTAAGTTTTCTCTGTCCGTATAGCGCTGCTGACGAACAACAGGAGCAGTTATCTGTTTTTATTCCCATCTTAAAAATTACCGGATAACGTTAAATTCTACAATTCCCTACGTGCGATCAGTTCTAACTACTAACGCCGGCAGTGGCTTATTATTATTCGACGTATTTTATAATAATAAACGGCGGGGAGTTCGGAGGTACCGATGAAAGAAGCAAAAGCTAATGCCGTTAAATACTGCAGTAGGAGATCGCGACAACCGCCATTAGCGTTCGACTGAAAGACACCGTTATTACTTATTGCTAGTTGAATGACAGAGATAATAAACTTACTACGTTAATGACCATTAACGGATGCTTATAGTCTCGTCATTTCGCTGTATAAAGCTCGTCATTATCATCTGCTACGCTGTCGAAATAATTGTGTTTGGGTTTGGCGTCTTAACTAAAAATCATCTTCCGACTGAAAAAAGACGTGCAAACGAATATAATCATCATCATGTGTGATAGAGATACGAAGAAAAAAAAAAAAACCCCGATTAGTACAGTAATACCGGAAACGAGATCAGAAAGTGAGAAAGGCGCCTCCCGTCCGTCTGGTGTGACTTTTACAGAACGTCATGGGAGATTTTCTAATCTTCATCTCGAGGGAGTATAATCGTAATCACCTTTCGAATGACTAAAAGGCTGAACTAACGGCCGCGAATGATGATAACTATTATAGGGAGATTCGTCTCTTTAGAACTTCGGTACAATATGCGTGACATCTTCGAATACTTCGTCAACCGACTCCGGTTGTATATTACTAATGCTGAGAAAATTATTTAATATAACGGATGATGATAATAATGAATATAATTATAACAACGATAATAATAATAATCAACATCACGACGATATATGCGCTCCTAAATTAACATTCGTCCGTTTTTGTATGTATCGAATTTCGTAGTTCGTTCGGAATTATCGAACGCATATGTTTCCGGACGATCAACGTCAGAGACTAAAACGACCATTACGATAATATTTAAATAAATAATTATCTCCAACAGTAGTTTAAGAAGAAAACAATATTTCAGTGGATTATAAGAAACTATACTATTATAATAAAACTCCGGACGATAAAAGTAGTAACTTTAAAATTTAGTATATTCCTCTTGCACGGCAGAAATGCTATTCAGAAAGCGATATAAAACCGAATCGATAAACACAAATATATCGATATTAACAGATTCAACGTCAGCAATCTAAAAAATTAATAACAGAACAGACAAGCGGGATAACGTTTTATAGAATATCGTGATGATACGCGGTAAACTTAAAGAATATAATATTAAAGTAGCCTTTAAGTGAATTCCGGGAGATAGAGGAATAAAACTGCATTGTGCATCAACTTACAAAGAATGTACCGGCAAATCAGAGGCAAATTTATATAAAATATCCTTGGGAGGAATTTGGAAGTAAATTAACAGCGCAAAGTTTAACAGATCGGGATTATATAGGTACAGAAATCTTAAAAGTGCCATCACTATGTCTTTCTTCCACAGTATACGATCTGCCGCCCTCCTCTTGAGTTGTACATACGATTGTACTCCTGCCTCCTGTTTTAAAGGTAATGCGGTGGTTTCACCTTGATTTTCGCATAATTTTCTGTTTGTGTTTACTCCCTTAGCCTTTGGATAAACATCCTAACCGCAAGGCAGCGGTTTTTCTTCCTGTTAGGGTTGTCTCCCTTAGGGGCCTTTGGATCAACATACTAACCGCAAGGCAGCGAGTTGTTACTGAGGAGGTAACAACTTAAGGTTCTTAAGACGACATAATATATATATATATATATTACATGGGTTACCGACCTCTTAAACCTCCTTTATAATGAGTTCTGTTATATTGTACGGTGGTATCTTGATGGTTAAATGTAGCGCGAAAACATTTTTAAACTGAAATACGTTAAAAGAAATTGCGTATACGTAGCAAAAGTAAATTTAGAGAAAGATTTTTTTCTATCGACTGCATTTTAACTTCGTTTATACTTAAAGTGATATTATTAAATGAATATTTATTCGCAGTCGTAAGATTCATTTTTGTCTTAATTCATAAATCGCTTTGCGACTCAATATTAGCCGAAGCGAGTTCATACAAATATATCCGTTTACTCCCCGCTCTCTCTATACACCCGCACACATGTAGTGCTATATTAGACCCATTGATTTTAGTAACAATGTTTCTCCTTTCTGCAAAAGCTTTCATTACTTCCTATATGTATATATTAAAAAGCAGTGGTGACACAGCAACCTTGTCTTGTTCCCTTTTTTATTTTAGCTCTGGTTTTTTTGTTTATTACTGCTTCTTGATTCTTATATAGTTAAAAAGTTTTAAATTTATATAATTATGTTTAATTATTCACTCAGTACGTTTTGACTCAAATACACGTGATTCGAGTATTTTGCATCTACATAACGTAATATCTGCCCTAATTTTCCCATATATTATATGTAATACGTATGTGATCATTGTATCGTTCATTGTTGAACATTATGACTAGCCCATTTTACGTTATCTCTTTTTTTTTTGCGTGCAAAATGGGCTGATATATTCGACGCGTTACGACTCGTTTTGATTAATTATTGTAATAATTTATTAATATTCCCCCGTTTAAAATTATATATTTCGATTACTGCGATGTACGAACTGATATAGTAAATAATGGTTTTAAGTACGTGAATTAATAATTTCGTTCGACCGCGTTATTAATTGTTTTTTCAATTATTATTATTTGGCGATGTCCGGGGTGGTGAGGAGTGGTGCGTTGTGAGGGTTATTTTTGGTCGCTCCGTTGAAAGTGGTAACTTTTATAATTTTATTTATCGTTCTAACGACTGGTTTGGGTTGCTAGTCTCGTTTTCCAGTTTATTAATTTCCCCGGTGGTGATGGCGGTAATCTACAAAAAATACAATTTCCTAAGAATCTACAGCTACTACCATTATTACTATTACTACCACTACTAATGCAACTACTACTATTAAAACACGTTGTCAGTTATATCCGTAATAGGATTTTCTTTCATCGTCTATACATACATTACATTTATACATATATAGTGAAATTTTGAAATTGAAAGAACGATTAAAAATAGAAACGGGGGAATTGGGAAAAGGAATAATAATAAAAAAAAAAAGAAGCAACAACTATTTCTAATTGGTAAGAATGATCGAATAGAGGACAGAGGATGAGCAGGGATAAAATTAAGGAACAGAGATGGGAAAAGAAGAGTAGATAGTAGGAATTGAAAATGGGAAGCAACATTTAAATAGTACAGTGCTCTTGGTAAAATATCGTTTTTATCTAAAAGTCGTAATATTAAAAAAAAAACACGTAATCATGATAATAATATTAAGTAATGAGTTACGACGTAAATGCGTCGTTCCTTTAAAGTGTAATTAAGACAAAGAGAAAAAGAGATGGACGATTGAAACGGAAGTAGTAACAACGTTTCTCTTTCTAATAACGTCTATTTTTTGTGGGTGGAGGTGAACGTTGCGGAGATGGTGGTGGGGGAGGCTTTCTTATCCAACCGATGATCTTCGCCTGTTATACGCTAACTCGTATAGTAACGACTTTTTAATGTAAATTATTCGATTCTTCACGCCATTTTTACTTTCATTATTAATATGGCCGTTACTATTATTTCGGTTATTATTTATTACGGTTTTTTATTAATTTTCATTTTCTTCTAATTTTGATCGTTATATATTATCATCGTTATCGGACTTCGTTACCAGTTATCGGGTGGTTAGTTGGATACAAATGAAACAGGGGGTCGGACACGTTTTCGGCCTATTTAAAATTTATACACGAAGTTGCCATGAGAAATTAAAATTAACGAATTATATAAATTACATTTTATATATATATATATATATATATATATATATATATATATATAATATATAATATACTAATCAAAATTATCAATTTAATTTAAACGAGTAATTCTTTCATATATATATATATATATATATGTATATATATATATATGTGTATATATATATATATATATATATATATATATATATATATATATATAAGACTATTTCGAAAACGACTCTAATGATTTGGATTTTAAATTTTGTACATGTAATTTATGATGTAATTTAAAATCTCCTGTTCGGAAATTATTAACCTTGAAATTTTGAGCCCCGACTTATGTGCTTTTAAAATTTTGGAAATTAGCATTTTTTTCTTCATCATCTTTTTCTCGATACTTATCTAAAATGTACGTGTAAAATTTCTCAAACGTTATGGACTTAGAAATTAGCATTTTAGCCAAATATTTTTAACTTGAAAATCGGGCGGAATGGATTTTAGAAGTGGATGTCGGAAAGTAAAGAAAAAAGAATGCACATCAAATGGTACATGAACAATCGAGAGTTACGATCTATATTGGAGATTGCTAGCAGGTATCGAATCACGCATGCGTTGGTAAATATAATGAAATTTTTTTATTTCGGTAATAATTCCGGAAGTATTTTCTAATCTATGAATTTAATTACATGAACAAAAAATCGACTGAAAAATTCAAAAATGCCTTTTAAATAAAAAAAAAAATCTTTCCGATACATTATTTGGTTATACGTTCGTTTTAAGTAGTTTGAGAAAAAATCCCCCGCAATACTTTTCGCGCTATAATTTGCTTTGCACAATCTAGAGAACTGTTTTATGCATTCTTCCAGTAAACCGCAGTGAAATGTCCCATAATTAGCCGTGTAATGTTTTTTCAAGGACGAATATTTCGAACGTATTTTAGTTTCAAATATATGCCCAAACTTATCATCTGTTTGGTATTTCTTCTTTTATAATGGTGTTTTGCGAGAAATATGTATTGAAAGAATTATGTTAAGAAGAAAAAATCCAGCAAAATAACAAAACATTATTAATGGATCTTCTGATATTTGTCGAAACTGGCATTTTCGTTTATATCTTAGAAATTTATGAGTTGAAATTCTCTGCGATTAATATAGTTGCACTTACGCATGTGTAATTGTTTTTAATAGTACGTTGATTCGTACTTAAGTTTACTTTCTGAAGAAACAATATTTTACAAGGAAAAAAAATAACCACTAAAGTTCGGTCGCCCAGATACTATATATACAAAAATAACACCCATATGTATATATATATGTAAATATATATACATATATATATATACATGTATATACATATATATATATACATATATATACATATATATATAATATATATATATACATATATATATATCATCATCTTCAGTCGTAATCCCCTAAGGGATGTCGTGACCATTTTCATGCTACAGCCTCTTCAATTTTTCTTCTCCATTTTATCCGGTTTGCAGCTTCTCGTTTACAATCAGCCATTGACTTTGCAAGTGCTTTTGTGATCGTGTCTGTCCATTTAATGTGTAATCTACCAGGAGGACGCGTTCCTTGTATTTTCCCTTCAATTACTAATCGTTGCATGGAGTCATCGCTTCGCATGATATGTCCGAAAAATCGTAATATTCTGGAAAGAACATCGCTGGACAATCTACGCTTAATATTGAGCTTGCGTAATATAGAAACGTTTGTTTGCTTTACTGTCCAGGGTATTCGTAACATACGCCTCCAAATCCACATTTCGAAATTATCGATACGTTGTCTATGTTTGGCTTTCAGCGTCCATGTTTCCGCCGCGTATGTGAATACAGAAAACACCAAACACTGCGCTAATTTCTTTTTTACCGCATTTGTAATTGATGCGTCGCGCCATATTCTGTTTAATTTGATCATAGCATTTCGAGCCAACTGGATACGTCTTTTTATTTCATCCGTTGAAGTGCCTTTATCATCAATAAGGGATCCCGAATATATATACTTGTGTAATGTTTCGTAACCATCGATTTGTGTTTCAGCCTCCGGTATTAAGTTTCCCCGATCAACCACCATTAGTTTTGTTTTATCTTTATTTATATTTAATCCATATTTGGCACTTGTCTTATTTAGTCGGTCGAGTAATATTCTCATGTCATCAATTGAACTGGTTATAAGCGTTGTATCATCCGTAAAGCGTAGGTTATTAATGATTCTTCCACCGATGGAAACACCAACGCTGCAATCGTTCAAAACCTGTCTCATAATATATTCACCGTATAGATTGAAAAGTACCGGTGATAAGACGCATCCTTGTCTTACACCTTTTTTCGTCTTAAATTCTTTTGATTCTATATGGCCTTCAATACGCACCGTGTTTATATTATGTTCGTATAGTTGATATACACTAGATGCCTTAGTATTCCCATTTCAATAAGTGCAGGCCACAATTTTTCCCAAAGAACATTGTCGAATGCCTTTGAATAATCAACAAAGCATAACACTAACGGAATATTATGTTCTCTGGTTTTTTCAATCAACAGTCTTATGTTTAAAATTTGTTCTCGAGTTCCTTTTCCCTTTACAAGTCCTGCTTGCTCATCTGGAATCTGCCTGAATGAGAATTCCGCTAGTCGATTATTTATAATTCGGAGCATTATTTTACTGGTGTGCGGTATTAATGAAATAGTTATGTAATTTTGGCAATTTGTAACTTGTCCTTTCTTAAATAGAGGTATGTAGACCATCTTACACCATTCTTGTGGCCAATCTCCGGTTCGCCAAATTTCTTCACATATTTCGTGTATTTCCTTAATTCCTGTAGTACCCATTTGTTTAATTATTTCCGCCGGTATTCCATCGCAACCTGTAGCTTTATTCAATTTTAAATATTTTATGGCCTCTTCTATTTCTGATTTAAGTATATTCGGTTCAAGTTCGGACAACGGATTTGGGTATTATTGGTTCCTCTGTATATGTATTATCGTATAGTTCCTGACAGTATTGCCTCCAGACTTCTGCTATATCCAGTTTTTCTGTTTTAATACATCCCTGTTTGTTTTGGATTGCCCAACATCTCATCTTGAATTCTCTTGTAATCAAAGCAATCTTTTTATATAAATCTCTGGGTTAATTTTTTTCTGCATGTATCTGAATATCTTGACAAATAGCTGCATAGTAATTATTTTTATCTTTACGGCAAAATTTACGAATGTCTGACGATAAACGAGTTACTTCCTGTTCATTTGCGTGAGTACTGTTTCTGAGTTTTCTCCTTTTCACAATTAATTTGATTGTCTCGGATGATATACACGGTTTACGTTTCATTTCTTCTTCATGTGGTTGAGTTTCTCGTACTGCCAAAATAGTTTTATTTTTAAAATTACGCCATAGAAGGTCAAAATTTTCATCCTGGATCTTGATAATGCTTGCAATTTGCTTTTCAATCTCAACCGAATTGTCATAACTAATGGTCTATGATCCGAACCACATTCTGCTCCAGGATAAGCTATGACATTATCACAAGATGTTTTTCATCTTTCTTGTATCAAGATGTAATCAATCTGGTTTCTACATCGATCACCAGGAGCTTCCCATGTACATAACCGTCGTATATGATGTTTAAACATTGTGTTCATTATGCTGAGATTATTTTCAACCGCGAATTGAAGTAGCCTTTCACCTCGTTCGTTTCTGTTGCCTATTCCAAATTTTCCAACTGTTCTTCGTAACTGTACGTCAAATGAACTACCAATTTTAGCATTCATATCCCCCATTACGACTGTGATTTCTCTATTTGATATATCATTCATAAGTTCTTCTACTTCTTTGTAAAATAATTCAATTGTTTCATTGTCCGCTACGCAAGTAGGTGCGTATACTTGAATAATATTAATAGGAACCGGTCTCCCCTCTAGCCTGATAGCTATGGCTCTGCCATTCTTTGTTTTATAACCAGTTACCATCTTACTGAATTTGTTTGATACCCATATAGCAACACCACTAAAACTTGTTGTATCTGTACTCGAACAATAAAGTGTTCCATTTTCTGTAACAAAATGTCCAGATTGTCGGTAATGTGTTTCCGCTAAACCGCATATTTCAATTCCTAACCTTTCTATCTCCATTTCCACAATGCGAAGCTTACCGGTGTGTAAAAGTCCTCCAACATTCCAAGTAGCTATTTTAGTTTTTACTTTTGCGAAATTCCCAGTCATATTTTTTCCATGAAGTGGCTGGTTTGCCCCACTCACAAGGCCGGCTGCATATTTCTCATTCCGACCCCGGAAATCGGAACGCCGGTTGCTAGCCGGATTGAGAACTGTAGATTTCATAATGGTGTTCGTGGAAAAATACTGCAGTGGTTTCCCGTTGCCTTCTGCAGGATTTTCTGTCAGGGTTTACTCCCTTAGCCTTTGGATAAACATCCTTACCGCAAGGCAGCGGTCTGCTACTGAGGAGGTAGCGATTTAAGGTTTTTACGGCGACCTTAACCTGCCGAGGGAGAGGCAGTCATAAGATTTTTGCAGACTTTTAGTGGACAGGTCCTCAAGCTGTCCATCTGCATCCTCGTGTCTCCTTGCGTTGTCACTACTGGAATCGTCTGCCAGAGACTTTCCACCAGTAGCCGCTCTTGGTTCGCGACTGCTTATTCGACTGACGTCTTATTCGCAGCTAACCTACATATCTGTAGGCCGTTCCACTATCCACCACCTGTGGACGCGCCCCATACCGGTTAGAGCTCCGGTCCCCGGAAGGTACAAAGTACCCCCCGGGGGGGATATATATATATATTTACATATTTACTGCACAGATGAATAGATATATGATATATTCTTCTTTATACGCCATCTCCGTCACGAAGGTTGGTGATCAACATGGCGATGTCTTTTCTTGACATGGCAGACCTGAACATTTCAATAGGCGAATGATAAAACCAACGATAAAAATCTTTTGACCACGAATTTTGAGGACGGCCTCTTAATCCTCTGCCTGGAAGCTTTCCTTCCATAATGAAACGCAAAATTTTTCTATTTATGCCCTCTCATGATTCGGCCGAAATATCTTGTTTTTCTTTCTTTTATCAAATTTAATAATTCCGGGCGCTTCAATTTCATTGTATCCAGAACTTTTTTGTTTCTGTATCCACGAAATTTTTAGCATGCGTCGGTATGAATATAATTCAAAGGCACATTTATACTTTTTTCCAAGTTAGCATCGAGCGCCCAACTTTCACTTCCATGAAGGATTGAGAAGACGTAGCATTTTAGCGTTTTAATACACAATTTGAGACTTAATTCCCTTCTGGTAAGCAGGATTTTCCATTTTAATGAGCATTGCTCTTGATTACTCTATACGCGTCTGATTTTTTTTTTAGAACTATCGTCAAGCAGGGTACCGAAATATCTATATGATATATAGGTAGTGAAAAAAAAAATGGTACATTTTCGGAATCTACGAATTATAAATTTATTTCTCACACACGAATCACATAAATTGTGATGTAAGATCACACCGCGCCTAAAACATTGGGTATTTTAAGGTGACTTGATCTGGCAAGAAAGATGAATCAACCGGTGTGATGGTAGACTGACGTATAAATTATCATACGATATTAACGTAAGACTTAGATTAAATAAATTATTAATTAATTTTTACATAATTCACCTGTTGACGAGACACGATAGTTTTGGTGTTTATTTGGAATTTACTTTGAACCATTTAAAATAGTCTACCTCGCAGCATCTGTGAATTCTGTCAACTCCCTTTTTCCGACAGACATAGTTTGTCATTTTCTATTTGAATGTCTTTACATCGAGTTAGATGGTTCCTGTATAGAAAATGCAATTATAATTAAAGTCGTAAACGGTTTAAACGTCTCGAAAGGTATAGAACGTTTGTAGATTATTGTAACCTGGCTATAAGGTGGGGTTAACTCATTTCAAAATCAATGTAACTTAACGTTAAGCAAATTGTACAATATGAATACCATGACTAAGCCAATTGGCATCGCGGTCGTAGTTAAATAAATACAAGAAAAAAAAAAGGTGACTTGAGTCTTAAACAGATAATAAAAATTTTATAAATATATATATATATACACATAATTATATATGAGGTTACATTATTACAAGATGATTCGATAAGTATTTTAAATGCGCTTACAAGACTGGGCTATTACAATACGTCGTGCGATAATCAGGAGTAAGGTTAATATCTGTCGAAATAGAATTATACAAAATATATCCAATCCGACAAAGAGCAGCGCGTGTCGCCCATTCGAGAGGTTCATAAAGTGAAAATGTTGGTATAAGGGGAGAAATTCTTCAATTTGGTCCAATTATTGTAGGACGAATACACAACTGGTACTCTTCCTTTTTCTCTCCCCCACATACGCACATGCATTGTAAGCATATATTTTCTAAATATATTTATGTGGGTGTATAATTAATATATATATATATATATATATATATATATATATATATATATATATATATATAAAATCCACGAACACATTTAGAAAATGTTGGTAGTGCTAAATGATCTGCAAATACTGTCCGAATATATGTATATATTTATACATATACATATACATATATATATATATATATATATATATATATATATATATATATATATATATATATATATATATATATATATATATATATATATATATATGGACACCATTAAATATACATATATGCATAATAATCAATCGATCACAATTTAATGCTGGGAAATGACCTCAGTTCTTCAGTTGTTCTTCGTCCGATATTCTTTGGCTTAAGTAGTAGTAATGGAGTAGGGTGCTGTAGATTAGGCTATTGGCACGATGTAATGGCGATTGCGTTTACAACCATACCCGCATATAGCGTGATATATATATATATATATATGTGTGTGTGTATTTATGTACGTGTGTGTATTTATATATAATTGCAGAAATATATTATCTTAAAGATGAATGGAGAGGGTGTCAGGATTTTCGAAATAGGGGATGATAGTGAACGATGAGTCGGTTTTATCATATCTAATAGCTGGAGGAAGTGCGAAGGACGAGAATGTTAAACTTAAGCGTATCTGTCTAATTGTCAGAGAGGGCCCAACAAACGAAGAAACTTTCGATATTTCCAATATCACTTTTCTCAAAAGTGAATTCATGTGTTTATTATATATATATATATATATATATATATATATATATATATATATATATACTTGCCTTTCGTTAAGTATGCATACGATTATCGTCGCGTGTGTGCTACTTATAACTAGGTGTTTGTATATTTAATTTTCTTTGATATATATATATATATATATAGTGTGTGTGGGTGTGTGCTAGTACGTTATATATGCATACGTATATGTGTTACGTTGAATGTATGTATTCTTTCTATTGCTAAACTATCGATAGTGATGGAAATTGTGTATTCTCAGCAGTGTTTAGTATATATATATATATATATATATATATATATATATATATGTGTGTGTGTGTGTGTGTGTATTACAATCGTTTGCTGCGAAGGACGAAAAGGCGATCACGATTATTATTACTGATAATAATAGTATCAGTAGTGGTAGTAGTTGTATTACGACCGCTTGCTGTATTATATAGTAGTATACGATGAGGGGTAGAATCTATCCAGAAAGCTTAATCATTCCAAGAACTCCTTGCGCAAGTAAAACTCAAAGGATGGAATTATATGTATACATACGCATGCATACATATATATGTATGTATAGTAAACACGTACACGTGAACACGAGTGACGGACTAACTGAAAGGGATTAATAAAAGTATTAAAAGCGCAACATCCATCGGTTCTCGTTCGGCACAACCGATATATCTCTTGCTGCTCCGTAAGAAGCCGATTCTATTATTAGTGTGTAATAGCCGATACACTGGCGATGTGCTGCTGTTGGCATTAGATCTTGGAAATTTCTCTTCATCGTGAATTCTCCCGATAATCAATAATAATATTCTTCGATAAAGCAATAGCTACTTCGAATAACATCGTGTATCGTGAAACGTATCATTCACACTCACACACATTTATATATATATATATATATATATATATATATCGGTAAGTGTAAATAATTAATATAGGTGCGTACATATACACATATCGGCTTTAGAAGAAGAAGAAGACTTGAAATACAGGCGTTCTTTAGAGCCTCTATGAATGAGAAATATAATGACAAATGGACTAAACTACCGAAGATGTGTTTGCAAACTTTCTCTCTACCACTTATTATTCAATCTCTGATTGATATATATATATATATATATATATATATATATATATATATATATATATTGACGTGTACATTTATATTGTACTGAATATTGAGAATACGAAATGCTTTCAGAATCCATTTTCAATTTATCTTCTCCCGAATCGTCTACGTTAATCCGCTCTACTGGCGGATAATAAATTTTCAATCGACTTTATTGTAAAAGCGACATTTGCATCAGAAGATAAAGTCGAACAAAGACCGCTCGAAGTTCGGTTCTTAATTACGTTTAATAAATAATCTTCGTCCCCCTGTTTAGAGAATTTTTCTTTGGATTTTTACTGCAATCCATAATAATTAATAAATACAAATAATCGATAATAATTCATAAACACGAATAATCGATAATAATTTATAAATACGAATAATCGATAATAATTCATAAATACAAATAATTGATAATAATTCGTAAATACAAATAATTTATAAATAAAAATAATCGATAATAATTCATAAATACAAATAATTGTTAAATAAAAATAATCGATAATAATTCGCAAATGCAAATAATCGATAATAATTCGTGAATACAAATGTTCGATAATAATTCATAAATACAAATAATCTGTAAACCTTTCTTTTCCTTTTTCGGATTTCCGTCGGTTTTACTCGTTGGCAGATACCCTTTACTACATTCCAACTAACACGTTCATCTAGAGCGGATTATTCTCCTGTCATCAAGTAGCTAGGCTGGCTTATTACATAACCCACTACTTTAATCTTAATACGTATACAGGGTTATCATTAATAGACCTTTAAAAACATATTTTTTTTCGGTTTGACATAATGGTATAATTTTCTAATTTCTTTAATTTAAATTTCCCTTATATTTGATAAAGTTAAATCTTATTTAAGCAATATAATGTTCTATGTTATTCATCTTATATATGTATAAGTCCTCTGTCAAAACATATGGTTCAGGTGTGCCGCGGAGCAGTGTATTAGAACCGTATCTATTTTTAATATTAATAAATAATATACCAAAGTTACCATATTAGGTGCATTATACGTCGACGATTTAGCATTATATGTAAATCTTACAGGCCAAATATGAGAAGCAACAGATTACAAAAGTCTGTGCTAGATATATTTTTAAGTTCTATAGAAGGTGAGGGTCAAAAATAAACACTGATAAAATTAAAGCTACGTTCTTCGCAAGACGCGCGTCAATTAGTTTCGGCGGAAATTAACATTGATGACAAAAGTATTCACTGGCGGAAACGATTTCGATATTTAGATATCATCCTGGATTCTCGTTTTTACTAATCTGGGGGCTGAATAATATGATGTGTATATAATAATTTCTTATTAACGACAGATAAATACGATCGTCGATTAAAGATTAATTATAAGAATTGCTCCTTAAATCTATACTACGTACATTATTTAGTAGATATTCCTGGATATATCTTCGTTACACTCGATTATAAACATTGTAATGTACCCACATGGCTATTAAGTGGATGCGATCCACAAAAAATTTGAATTCAAATTAAAAATTTTAAGAATTTTCTCATGTACATGTCGAAATACGACGAATAAAGCGGGGAAGGTTGACTTCGACTTCTCTGATGGTATTGTAATCAACCAATTTAAAATAATTGCCATTAAAATTAACCCATATATATATATAATATATAATATATATATATTAGACAATTTACCTGCAAAGCATTGTATAATATTCGCTGTTTCTAATATATAGTTTATCATCAACATTTATTACTGTTTTTTAAAACACCACTTAGCTAACTAACTAGTTCCCTACTTACAACTGTACAGGTGTGTATGTATGTACGTATATTTCCATAATATCCCGGAAGGTAAAAATCAGTATTGTCGTGCGTTGCCCATTGGTTGAAAATATAAATTAATTCTACATATTTTATACTTGTGTATATACACGTTCATATATAAACACACAGACACATCAACACTTACGCATTCATGTAATACTTTATGTCACTCTCTCTCTCTCTCTCACACACACACACACACACATATATATATATATATATGTATGTATGTGTATGTGTATGTGTATATTTGTTGTGTGCGTTTACTATGATAATTATATGAATAAATGTAAATATTAAATTAAATAAAAAAATTATATTACCTAGTCCTGTAATACTATTATTATTCCATTCATTATTATTATAAATAATATTTTAAAATACTCGGTAAGGAAATAATCTTCAACAAGGTGTTTGAAAAGCTTCTAAAAAGTAGAATCCAAAAATTCATCGCTGACAAGCAACTTATTCCAGATCATCAATTCGGCTTCGGAACTAGACATTCAACAGTACAGCGAGTACATCGTTTAGTCAAAAAAATTGAAGAAACATTTGAAAAGAAAAGAATCACTTCTACTCTCTTGCTCGATGTACAGCAAGCTTTTGACAAATCCTGTCATCGGGGATTATTGTACAAGTGCAACAAGATACTAACAAGTCAGTATTACAATATTATTAAATCTAGGATACTTCCGAGTCGTGGTTAATGGTAATGAATCATCCATCTACAAAATTGGAGCAGGTGTCCCTCAGGGGAATGTTCCTGGTTCTCTTCTATACCTGCTGTTTACATATGATATGCCACAAACTGAAGATACATTATTTGCAACTATATGGCGCTCATGACAACACATGACAGTCAAGAAAAGACAGTAAAAAGTCTACAAACTGTACTGAATAAAACTACAATGGTCGCGTAACTGGAACATGGTTATAAACGAAAACAAAAGTAACCGCATCATTTTTACAAAACCAAAAAAATAATGCGTCATAATTATCACTTATCTGTAAATGGCAAACGAGTGCAACAAGACAAATCCATCACATATCTTGGAGTACACTTAGATGAAACTGTTACATGGCTTAATCATATCAAAGCGAAAATAGTGGAGCTAAATCATAAAACAAGACAGCTTCATTGGTTGTTCGGACGACACTCGCAACTAAAACTTCCTAACGAAATATTACTTTATCAAATGGTTTTAAAGCCAATATGGATGTATGCAGCTGAACTTTGGTGATGTGCGTCCAAAAGTAATGTGAATAAGATTAAGCGCTTCCAAAATAAATTACTTCGTTCGTTGATAGAGACACCATGGTATATATCTAACCAGAAACTACATAAGAATCTCGGGATCAAATATGTGACTGAAGAAATACAACAATCAGTCAGGAAACACATGTCGAGACTAGAGGTGCATGACAATTCCCTCGCAGCCAACTTACTGGAACAATCAGTAAGTTTGAGGAGCTTAAAACGAAAAAAAATGACTGATTTGGTCTAGTCACCGAGTTAGCAGATATCGAATCATGCTGATGAGTGTGTCTGAAATTTCATGACAATACATAAGTCAAAAAAATCTGGTGGATGGACTTATTGATCAGTTCTAGATGAGAAAAAATTATATATATATATATATATATATATATATATATATATATATATATATATATATATATATATATATATATATAACTAAGTACGTATACATTAAATGAGTGTGTTTAGTGTTAGAATGTTTCTTCGAACATTATTAGAATTTTTATGTATTTAAAAAAATTATCACCCATTAACTCGCAAGTTGATAAATTATCAATTATCTTTTAACATTTCCAAAATTTAATTGTATACAAATATACATGCATACTTACATCCATATTTATGTATATGTATATAACATATTTTAGTCAGAGATGCTATCCTTTTAATTATATATATATATATTTGTGCGTGTGGATATATACATAGATAATAATTATTGCATATTATTTTAATTTCAAACAATATGTACTTCGCATACATCATGTTCCGAACGTGTAACTGTATCTAATATCCATAGCGCGAATCTTACCTATTGATCTTTAAATTAAAAAAAGATCTTTATTCTGTAACATTAAAAAAAGTAAATAATGGTAACCTCGATAAAGATCTTCTCAAAAAGATTTTTACAGATTTACAATAAGTTAAAAATAGGATATGATTCTTTAACAAAGATTAAATTAGGAAATTAAATGTTGTAATTGTGAAAGTGATGAAATTGAAAGTGTTCAACATGTAATACATATATGCTCAGTAGGTATAATCAACTGCGACAGTTGTAGAAGATTGACTGTGCACTTGAATTAAATGAAATTATGTCATTACATCACTTTTCTGCCCAATGCCAATTTCGCCGGCTACTCTAGTTTATTATATTCTAGTATTATTAGTGTAACTGATTTTTGTATCGCTTCATGATGTAACTTATGTGTATATATAGGCAGGCTGTATTTTGATTTTTTATATTTTCATGAATTCGTGTATATGAAATTGTATGCTAAAATAAAAATTATATATATATATATATATATATATATATATATATATATATATATATATATATATATATATATATATATATATATGTAATATAGATTTATGTGTGATACCTCTGTGTAAATATGTATATTACTTACCTATGTAGGTAGGTAAATATATGTACGCGCGCGCACACACACACATATATATATATATATATATATATTTGGAAATTAAGAGTGGAATTTTTGGAATTAGCATTCTGTTGAAATCGAACAGTATACGCCTGTAATTAAATTATAATTACTCTTCCTCCTAACCTCTCGTCTACACCAGTCTGAGAATTGTAAGTATGACGAGTTCACATTCTTCTCTCATTTGAAGGATAGAACTACACGACGTCCGTGTCAGCTAAAAGTAAGAAAAGAGATAGAAATACCGTGACGGGTTTTAAAGCTACAGTTCATTTGAGAATTTTTTCCTTTTTTTTTTTATTACTAAGCGTCTGTATTTACACTGGGCTCAGCAATCCGTGGAACAATCGGTCGTTATCTGCCTGATCTAATATTTCTCTGGTCAGCGCCGGACGTAGTATATTTTTACGTGTGTGTAACAATGGGTAATCCGTGTATTATATCGATGTATACCTGATATCGATGTATGCTTGATACGTACCTCTGCATTCTTGGTAATATCGAATTATTTATGGTTACATAAAAATAACAAATTCCGAGGCCACGTCAATTTCCCACTGACGGAAAAATCCTAAATAAAACTGTAATAACCTCGAATATATTGAATTTTTTTTTATTACTATTTTTAATAAAATGTTATTGTTCCTTCATAATATTATTATTATTATTTATTATTAGTTATTAATTATTTATTATTACTAGTTATCATTAATTATTCTTAATTATTATAATTATTATCATTGTGTAAAAAAATTGTTTTGTATGTGGTTCATTTATAGCAGTAAAGTATGACGTACATTAAGATGTTTTTTCATACAGTTTAACCTATTTGGGCTTTTCGGTATTTCTAATATGTTTGTATCTGGAATTATTCTGTGTAATTGTGTATAATTCATGAAGGATGTTGAACCCACTATCTGGATAGTTTTTTTCACTATTAACATTTGTAAAACTCTTGCGTAGAGTAACATGTCAAACTTTTTGGTACGTGTATTTCTTAGCATTATCCGGTGTATGATATCGTGTAGAACGCATTAAGCTTACAAATAATATTTCGTATAATATGATGGATAGTATTCAGTATTACATGGATATATATTTATACCACGCATTATTAGTATATAACGTGATATACCTTCCAGTACCGGCCGATATAAATAAGTTATAGTATGCTTTTCAATATCATCGGTTGTATGTATATAATGTGTGTATATAACATTCCTTTGTATTTTTCCTAATATAAAATGGAATTTCGTAAGTTCAAAACTTTTGTTAATTTTGAATGTTATCTGCGGTTTAGATTTCGCAATTGGTGGACGATCTGCATAAATTACAATCTAATATGGGAAAGTTGCAAGAGACAACTGCTAATCAAATTGCCAGATTGGAAGACGAACTGACGCACAGACGACAACATATATTACGTTTGGAAGCTAGATTAGACGCGCAACGCGATTACGACGAAGTTAAAAGACAGCTTAAGTAAGTCGTCAATCTCGGTCGCTTTTTTAATTTTTTTTCTTATTTCCATTAATTAATAATTAAAATAATTTATAATAATTTTTAAGAATTAGTTTTACACGTATTAATATTTTAGGCATTACCGAGAGGGCATAGAACGAGAACTTGTAACCCGATACGGATGAACACGTAGTCAGTTGGTAAATTCCTGTCAAATTTGACAGATAAAATTTCTTTTATAAATATATACTGTACTTATTTGTATATGCTGATGAATCGTTCGGTAGTTCTATATAAAAAGTATATACATACGTTATACAATTCGTTGGTCTGACCCAGTGGAAACGTTTAACTGGATTAGGTATGCCCGGGTGCATTTCGTCGAGCAGAAAGTATAAAAATCGCCTAAATCGTACGATGTCATCCTTGCGAACAAGCGAGTGTTGTTTGATTGATATATATGAACTGATCACCCGCGCGATAATAAGCTAATACTATAAAAAATATAAACTTTACGGGAAATAACATCGTTGAATAAACTGAAAATGTACGCGGATAAACATGATTTTTGGGTATCGTTCGTGGGTGCGAAACGTGAAATATCTATTTCCAGATAGTCCAGTATCTTAGACTTCTGGTCATAAATCGATTAGATAGGACATTATTATTATTATAATAAATATATTTTTGTAAATTTATTTCAGTCTAGTCGAGGATTGGTGAACGTATTTTCCTAGATTATAATACAATATAGACGCTTTACTTATCATTCGGTGATTTTACTAAATTTATTCTTTCTCTTTATACGGCCTACTGTCGTCTAGGTACCGGAGACGTAGGAGTTAAACACGGATTGGAGTAGACTAGTCGGTTGTTCAGTTCCTTTTTACGATCATTTGGATATGGTATGAGCTGAACGATTGGCATTTGTTTTTAATATGATTTAAAGATTGGATAGTTAGTTTTCGATAGAAGAATTGCGGTTTAAACGTGATCAGATAGATTGTCTAGATGGGAATGTTCGTTTTTTTAAAAAAGTTCGGTTTTCGAATAATGAGATTTTCCGTGGTTGTTAGTACAGAGTGATTTCTATATTATAATACCGAATTGGAAATTTTCTCGTTGTACAATTTTGGATGTTGAGCCTTCATTGGCCGCGATATTCGAGATTGAATTTTCGTCAATTCTGTCACACGTATGATGTGCGATGTATTTCACTCGAATGAGAATTGGAAAGAGTGCAAAAAATTCCAAAAAATTTTTTCGCTATTGGATTAATATAATTAATTATGTCTTCAGTCGTTCGAACGGTATTATCGTTTTCCAGACTAAAAAAAATCCTATAATTCGTTATTTAGGATAGGTCGTCGTTTTTAACGTTGTAATCTCGGATTTTCTTTTCAATTATTCTAGACGTTAATTAGTAGTCGTAAGAATTTTCCGCTAATGTACATTTAAGAAAAACGAAGAGAGACCTTTTCAGTCGAGGACGACGATGTCGAATAAAATAATTAACCTTAATAGTGTCTCTCTTAAAATTACCGATAAAGAAATAAAAAAAAATAACATTATAATACTTTAAAAGAAAACGCTAGTTGGTGGACGAAGATTTCTTGTTATTATTACAAATCGATCAGTGTGACCTTTTGAAAAAGTTTATGACGCGTATACGATAATATCGTTCCATCTGCGTAATGGCCTTAAGCCATGCGTAACAAATTGCACTTTGCTGTTCTGTTTTTATACCTGGGTATATATATATATATATATATATATATATATATATATATATATATATATATATAAAAAATATACGGATTTCCGCCGTTTATTATGATATTCATTGTTGTCCAGCTGTGGGTCATTGACGAAATTATTTGCTTTAACATATATATACATATATATATATATATGTGTGTGTGTGTGTATCACACTTTGAACGATCGTGTCTATGGCATGTTTGGAATAGTCGTTATAAAATCGGAATTAAAAAAAAAAAAGAGAAATCGCCAAATTCTATTACGTCATCATTCGAATTTTTACGATGATGACGTCAAATTATTTGGGACGCGCCTATTTTTCTAGATAGAAATTTTTGATAGTTTTATACATTGCCCGTTTGGACCGCGATCGGTTGTACAATTTAAGTAAAATATTTTTTAATTATAATTTTCTTTTTCAAATTTGAAATTATTAAAATTCGTATTTATAATAAGCGTCGCTTAGTTATTTTTCTTGTTTAAAAGGGATTTATTTATATAACTCTCTCCCTCTCACACATGAACAAACACACACATACACGCGTATATACACATAAACGCGTGTATATATATACACATACACGCGCACACTCAACACACGTTGATTTAATAAAATTTCTTTAACCCTTCCAGAGTAATGAATTAATGAAAAGGAGAAGGAAGCTTAAAAATGTGAGAATATAAAGTATCATTTGTGTACAGTATCGCTTACTATTAAACGACTAAATAAGAAATTTTCTTTAAATTAATAATTCATGTACCGTATATGGGAACAAGATGGCTGAGAATGTGTTGATATTATCATTGCTTGCCTGCTAAACATTTTGATTGGAAGCATATTGCAAAGAACACCTAAGATTCTTGCCTCTCTTATCACTGATGATCAATGTATAGGAGCTGGACATTTTTAAGTTTTTGTTTGCAATTTATTATTAATACGTGTTTTATAACGACGGCTATTTCGTTGCACCGTCGTGGGAGTATTTTTCAATGACGACGCAGCAAGATGACGCGTATTATAACGTGAAATATTATTATTATCATTAATATTTTTTAATATTCATATTTTTATTATTAAAATTATTGTCGTTATTATTGTGTATTTCGTTTACAATTTTATTATTCGACATAATGATGTTGATTATTACTATTAGTACGGTATATATCGTTATAAATTTTAGTCGCTTTTATTATTACGCGTTTATCGTTGCGAATTGTCATTTTAATTATTTATTACAAACGTGTATCCATAAATTGAAATTGCAATTATTATTTTGTTAATCAAACCGTTATAATAATGGCGATGATTATTCATTACCGTTCTAGGAATATTGGCTTATCATTATTATTAATTATTATTATTATTATCGTTGTTATTGCGAAATAAATGAAATTCACAAACGTCGTTTTCAATAATTTAATTTGGCTTTTTTCCACCGTTATCCGAGCATATCTATGCTTCTAATTTATTAATATATGTATTTATTTGCGCTGGAAAATTACTAAATACATTTTTAATTCGATCGATTCGGTTACTTTATTATTCTAATATTATGCGATGATATTACGATAATTGTGATTATATTATTATGTTTATTTTATACGCGGGCAATTTATTTATACGTATTTATTTAAGGCGAAAAATTACTAAGTAAATTTTATTTTATTTATTAAATTATACTTATTATATTGTATTGTACGATATTATTATAATTATTATTGATTATCCGTATTTTATATTATGTGCGTATTTTTTTTTTTTCCCGGAGCATATTATTATTATTTGACGCGTCTAAATTATTATTTTCAGTTTATTACGTTCGGTTGAGCCATCCTCAACGGACAGTCGAAATGATCCGAATATCGTTTCCTCGATGGAGTCGTCATCGGCTGAGTGTAATAGCGGCGCCGAAGACGGAATAAAGCAAGAGAACGGTGTGGTGAGCGATTTTCAAAAACTCGATTCCAGACCCGGATCACCGATGGATACGCAAAGTTAGAATCTCGTTAATGTATTCTATTCGAACCGTACACACACACACAATAATATATATATTATATATACATATATATATAAACCGTTATTTACAAAATCGTTCAACGAGTTATAACATTTTGTACCTCGTAATTCTATCGATCAGTCAAATTCCCCTCTTTTCCACGTACCGAAATTCTGACAACAGTTTTTTGGACGATCTTTTTCAGCTATTGAATTAATCTCGAATTCGTTGTATATATTTTATTTTTCAGCGGATCCCGATATCGCTAATAGCGGATATTCGAACGATGACGATAGTCATCCCACCGGGCAGCGGATAATGACGTGTTCCACGACCGCTATCGTTCCCGGTACTAGTAGTTTCTCGACATCGACGTCCGGTTTACAGAATGTCGAACAGTTCGGATCGATTTTAGGAGAAGAAATTGTGGCCAATTGGAGAAAATCGTTAGAACGAGCTATCATCAGTCAGTCTTCTTCTAGCGTCTCTTCCGTTACCACTCCGCCATCGCCACCGTCCACTATGTCCAGTAGTGTACCGCTTCCGGCCGGAAGCGGTAACAGTAACAACGGTAAAATTTTTTATCAACAACAACAGCAGTTATCGACGTGTTCGCCGACTAATCTATCCTCGTCGGGCGGTTCAACTGTCGAAGGACCATCGCTTCAATTAGATCTATCGTCACCGTCATCACGCAAGATGGATTACATTATAGAGTCGCAAGAAAACGATTGTGACGATAACAACGGTACGCGCGTTTTAGTTTATGCTCGATAAATCTCGGCACGACTAGTCGAAATATTAACGTATTTTTTGATAATTCGAAGTAAACAAGAGTACGTTCACTACACAATTGATGTTAAACGTCCGATTAACAATTCGATCGATATCGGATGTTTTCTAGCGATGTTTCGAGATGAAAAAATACCTACCGATTAGCGAGCTTATCTACTGGAAGAGGTCTTTTATCATAACGAAATTCTGCTCCTATTAGTACTCGAAAATGTTACTATCGTGTCATATATTTCATGGAAAGGAAAATACATGATACTAGTCTTTGTTTCAATACTGAATCTCATTCATCGGAAATACACGATAGTTTCATCGCCGTTATTTTGTAACCTAACCTAGGAAATTATTTATATATATATATATATATATCTTCTTCTTTTAATCAGTCCTAAGACTGTTTTTTTTTCGTGATGATATTTTTCCAATGTTCCCGATTTTCCGCAGCTCTTTTTAACTCCTTATAGTTACCTTGTGTTTCGTAGTGAGGTTACTATGAATGAATTTCTGGCTCTTCCACGTCCTCGTTTCCCTCGGATTTTGCCTCGAAAACATCTCGAAATATTTCTCCATGTTTTAAAACATGGCCAATCCAGGTTGACCGCGTTTTCTAATCCCCTTTATTTGGTTACTTTATCCATCATTTCTTGATTTCTTTTCGTCCATCTATTCTTCTCCATTGGAGAGAGTCCAGCACCACATTTCAAAAGCTTACAACTTGTCCACATTTCGTTCGTAGTCCAAGTTTCGGCACCATATTTAGTGTTATAGACCATACATACGCTTTCAGTAAGCCTTTTATATATATAATATATAAAAGGTTAAATAATAAATTTGAAATCAGACGAAGATGAATTTCTACTGTAGGACGTGAACTCTCATGTTATGCAAGCAGAATGCGAGAGATTTACCGCTATGTTACGATACTCATGTATACTAATGTACATACATTTATGTATATAAAGTGAAAACACAAATTAAATTACTTGGAAATTATCTGTTATGTTTTAAATCATTATCGAACACATCAACTAACGTCCGGACTGTGCGTTGTACAAAGAATTTCTTACGAATTCTTAGTTAAAAACGTCAGTTTGTTTCCTCGATGATGATGTAACGGTAGAAAAGCTTTGAGTTTAAAAACATAACTTTTAAAACACTCAACTTTGTGTTTTCACTTAATTTACATCAAAAAATCGCTACACCCTTTTGTAGAACATCAAAGTACATACATACATATATATTGGATTAATAAATTTATTTATTTCATTGTTGGGGTATACATTTGATATATTTTTGCTAACCATATGTCTGCTGCACTGTTGATTAGCCTTAATCAGATAATGGACATTGTGTATTCTAATGTATATATATTTTTTAACAAAAAAAAACAAAAAAAAAAAACAGATCGTTTGAAACTTGGTAGCGATATATCGGACAGAGGATTATCGAGAAATAATACGCCGAGATCTCCGGCCGGATCCGATTCCGCTATCTCGTCATTCGATCAGCATCCGGGAGTCGATAGCGGAGGATTATCTGGAGGTCGGAGAGGCGATTTATCGACGTCTCCGTGTAAATCTCCGACCAGCGGAAGCGAATCCGAAATGACCATCAGTCGCAATTCACCGAATAATATGATGATGTCCGGCGTTCACAGCGGACTTACTACCAGCGGCATGATAAATGGTCTGTGTGGATTGAATATAACCGGATTCAATAATAATCTGCCGTTACCGTTCGACATGATGAAACCGCCTTTTCGTATGGACGACATCCGGCCACCGTACAGGTATCGTCTTTATTTTCTCTTTTATGTTATATATATATATTCTCTGTACATTTGCTCGTGTAAGAACGTGAAGATATAATGAAATCTTGCAATCTTTGTTACAATTTTTGCTTCGAGATTTTTAGCCAGCTGGTATACCTCGGGTACATTTATGTGGTCTGAATATGTATTCAATGATTTGTTTACATTTTATATGTATGTGTTTTTTCAATTTTTAGGCATTAGCAATTCCACCCAGAGCTGTAATAGCTTATCAAATATTTATAGGCTAATACGTAATTGTATATGATCATATGTTGATGTTTCGTGTACTGAGCAAGCGTCGGATATTTATAATCATATTTTTATTTTTTACGCGTGTAAATGCGATTACTTTGAGGCGTTTCGAAAATATGTTTACTTTTCATTTGAAAGTGAGACTGAAAGCAGCGAGGGTTTTCAAAACGGGTACGATGTAATAAAATTGTGCTCGGTTTACAACGAAACAAATTGATAACGTACTAACAGCTTAAAATTAGCGAATTTCCTTCACTTGCAATCTTTTTCATTCCTCAATCTTATATCAAGATCGGTGGACAGTTAAGTTATCTTTCAGAATTTTCTGGAAATCGTCATTTTCTTCATATTCCCACAGCATGTAGCTTCCATATCTGTTTGTATCTGTTTAATATAATTCTGCCTCGGCCTTCCTTTTGTTCTTTTCCTTTCTAGCGATCCTTCAATTATCTGTGTTAAATACTGATTATTTCTCACTACATGATCCATTTGTTTCTTCTTTCTCTTCATCAGATTTCTTTCTTCGTTAATTAAATTAAAGACTTTTTCGTTGTTTATCTTAATTTTATCCTCTCCATTCTTCCCCCAACGCCAGCTTATGCTTCTATTTTCTTTTGTATTGTTTTATCAATCGTCCAGCTTTCTCATCCATAAAGTATTACATTCCGTTTAATAAAATTTTTCTTTAGATCTGTTTTGATATTTTTTTATGTCAGTTAAAGACTAACTTCGCCCATTGCCAATCTTTCTTTTATATCTGGTCCACTCTTACCATCTTCTGCTATAAAACTAAGTATTTTTGTCTTTTTAATTGCTCTATTATTTCTTCTATATTAATGTTTTTTTCGAGATCTTTTTGCCGCATCTCATAACCCTTGTCTTATTTTTATTTATGCGCATATTATGCAGCTGTAAAATTTCATTCGTTTTCTGCAAAGAATTATTTTACTTCTAATAGATGACATACATCGATAGGGTTGACATTTACTAGCTCGTACGCCGAAATTTATAATAAAAATTGACGAGCTAACTGGAAAGAATTAAGAAGAAAAAATTTAATTTGACTTGTAGATTCGCGGATGATAATCCCGGCGCTATGGTCGGCCGATACGGCGAATCGTTGATACCGAAAGGCGATCCGATGGAAGCGAGGTTGCAGGAAATGTTACGTTACAATATGGACAAATATTCGTCTCAAAATCTTGACACTTTGAACATCGCTCGAAGAGTACGCGAACTACTATCGATACATAACGTCGGTCAAAGGTTATTCGCCAAATACGTTTTGGGCCTGTCGCAAGGTACCGTTTCCGAGCTGTTGTCTAAACCGAAACCTTGGGATAAACTGACGGAAAAAGGAAGAGATAGCTATAGAAAAATGCACGCATGGGCATGCGACGAAAATTCGGTTCTCCTACTGAAATCGTTGATCCCGAAAAAAGGTGATTTAAATTCATTCACGTATCATTATTTACTTACTTTAATAGGAATATATATATATATATATATATATATATATATATATATATATATATATATATACACGCATATATACATTACATTGTACTTACCGGTTTACACAGAATGTTTATTTTTTGCTATATATATATATTTTTTGTATGCGTGTAAAATTATTTAAATAATTCTGTGGATGGTTGGTTATTTTAAAATTCATCTCTACCTATAACTTGCTCGATTGTAAAAATTAAAAGAGAATTGGAAAACATGGATCTATGCGATAAGGCCGTTAATATTGGGCGACCGATCACTGGATCACGGTTGAAACTATTTTATATTCCATACATGATTTTGAAATAAAAAAAGGAAAAAACGATTTTCGTTAATATGCACAGCTTATTTTATTTCATTTCAATATCGACACGGCTCAAGTTTCTATATTTGAAATATTCGTTGTACTTTTACCATTTTCTATGAAGTACGAACGTAAAAAGTTTCAGAACTTTCCGGATTTTTAAATTAATTCTATATTTAATAAATGTATTAAAAACAGTTAACTCAAAACGACGAGAACTGGTTAAACCGGTGTCGGTATACGTCAGTTCATGTTAACGCTTTAGCGAATATTTTAATTTACATCGTCCGCTAAAATATCGCAATTACACATACATGCATATATATATATATATATATATATATATATATATATATATATATAATAAAATAAAGCTCCGGGTTAAGTACGAGTGTATTAAAAAAAATATAATACTTATTTATACGTTCGTAATGTACATGCATAAATTCAATTACTATTAATTACATCGTTACACCGTAAATCAGTGGATTGAAAAAGTACAAAACTGCGTAATCACATTTTTTATCCTATTGTTTCATTATTTAAAGTAACTCACGTATGTTCTTTATACGGTGTAACGTGTATCTACTGCACATCTCACATTATAGATGAAATAATAATATTATATAAATATTCTCGTTCTTCTTTGCCTATATTACATCGTCGTATCGATGTAGGTCTCACTTAATAATTTCTATCCTCTTCTATCTTGTGTTCTCTGAAGCTACTCAATTCCCGCTGTATTGACAACATCGTCTGTCCGTCTCTCTTATTTGTTTAATTTCACTCGATGGTTTTTAGAAATTCCTACCCTTATTGATTCTTTCTTCGTTTTTTTTTCCCCCTAATATGAGCTCCATATGTTTTTCCACGTCTAACTTAGATCTAACACCTATTTGCTTGCAGATTTATTTAATATTCATACGATGGATACGAAAAGAGAGCTAAACTTTTTAAAGCCATGTAAAACTTCCAAGCCAAATGCTTCTAGTATTCTGGAAAGAAATAGTGAATAATCAAAACACTGGAAGTGATGGTCTGGGGGTACAATCACATCCGGCTGAATCGCTGCCTTCGAGGTGTACAGTTGCATGCGAGGTGTGCATTTAATAAATGTATATCCCACTCGCACGGTTGTATCAAATTATAAAAAGAGAACTTTAGCCGAGCTTGAAAAGTTGAACGCATTAATTAATTAGTGCGCGGAAACCGAGTGAAGTATTTAATGTTCCCGCTAAGCCGTATGGGAAACAAACCCGAAGTTTTAACTATAATCGGTTGAAAAATTATCCTCGGCTAACTTATTCGACGGCTGAAGATAGCGTTTATTGCTTTTATACTTTTTCCGTCTTCGACCGTTGGCTTCACGTCAAAACAAAATACTGAAAGTCTTGTAAAATAGGGTTACACGCTAACCGGAAACATGCTCTTGAACGATTTGCTGAACACGATGCAAATTATTATCGTAAAAGTGCATTTATTGATGCGAGTAACTTTAATGATATAACGGGTTGAAAAGCTCAGCCTATCCACCGATCTATTGACAAAGGCAGTAAGATGCAAGCTTCGGAAAAGCGAAGAAAAATCAACGCAATAGTGGATACCGTCATTTTACGTGATAAGGGAATTGATTTTCCGCGGATATCGCGATTACGGTGAATTTAGAGAATCCGCCATTAGAAAATGAAAGTAAGAGCGAATACAAGCTTATCGAAGGAACATTTTAAAAGCTGCGGAAAAAATGCAACATACATTAGCTGGAAAATAAAATTATCTCAGCATTCATAAAAATCATAAAACAAAAAAAAAAATTGCTAAACATGAAATCAGAGAAGCCGAGTTTTATTCCGTATCAGCTGACGAAACTACAGATATTTCAAAAACCGAACAGTTTTCACTTTGTTTATGAATTGATAATTTCGATTTATTTCCATATTTCACTTCTACATTGTAAAATGTACATATATTATATACACACACATATATATAATATATATATGTGTGTGTGTTTATATTTATATACATATTACGCTGAACGTCCGAATTTTTCTGAAGGTTAGGTTATTATTGTAGGTAAAACGAGTTAATGGTTTTTCATAATTTGAACTAAAACTGTTTTTTTCTCTTTATTTTTATTTTCCGAAATTGAATTAAAATTTTTAAATAGAACGAAAAAATATTTTTCTACTACTAAATAAATTATTGGATGGTGAAAAAAAAATTATTGTTAATAATTAGCGCGTAGTTTCGACTTCCATAATGTTAATGTGATGATAATTATTTTTACTAGAATTGCGTGTAGGATTATGTGTGTGTGTATGTATATGTATATTAGAGGTATAAAAATTTAGCTAATTCGAAAATAACTGGTGCTTATACAATTACAAAACTTACCTACATAATCTACGCAGTGCATTTCTCGTATAAATTTATATATGTATATGTGTGTGTGTGTGTATTTGTAGGCAATATGTTTGTGTGGAGTTTTCAAATTACATTTTTTGTTGTTTTTCAAACGATAAAATATTTATATTGTCGGTGGTGTAATTTTTGAATAGAGAATCTCGATGGTTAACAGAAGTAAGATTTGCCGTTCAACTAATATATGTATATATATATATATATATATATATATATATATATATATATATATATATATCGATATCCTCCGATTAGATCAATGCAGAACTGCTGGAGTAAATAATCTTTAAAGGTCGAATAAAGATGAACATGTAAGGTATAACTACTCAGGAATAAAGGTGTAACGAAAATATGAAAACCGCGAGAAAATATTCTTTAAGAGAGTGGTCGATCAAATAAAAATGGAATAGACCAGAATACGATAAGAACGAACAGACGAAAAAAATGTTCTTTAAAAATATCGACTCCAAAAAAAATTTCTTTAAACGCCGAAAAAAAATTTATAATGGGCGAATTTGTTACGGTTATTATTTTTTAAATTGCGTAGGCAGCAGAGATACGGATTATTATATAATTACAATTTTAATTAATCGGGGGCGGTGAACTTCATTTCGGTCCGGTTAATGAATTCATCGGTGGTCTTGATGACGAATGTGTTGTAATATTAATTACGGTACTTCTACTTTTTCATAGGATGATGATGAGTTGGTGTTTGAGGAGAGTAGTATATTTTTGATAAACTAATAAAGTCAAGTCGAATGTAATTTCTAATTGAAAAAAATCAAGATAAAAGTCGATGACTTGACGGAAAATTTTTGCGTTTAATTAATTAAACATACGCCGGATTAAAGTGTTTGGGGGGGCTACATCCAAGAACGGACGAAATGAATTTTAAAAATCGACTATTATTATTATTATAGTAATTATTATTATTATTATAATTATTATTATAATTATAATAGTTATAGGTGGAGATCGAATCGAGCTTGATGATGAGAAATATTCGGCGTCGAATTACCATTTAAGGATTAAAAAAATAAACTTTCCGCTAATAGCGTATATTTAAAGCGGAGGACTATTAGTAGTCGAATTATGTAATTAACGTTTAATTTTTTCCGTTTATTTCACACGGCGAAACGTATGACACGCTAATATACATTTGGTCCATCGCATATGCGATATATAAAATATTAATGGGTGTTCTACGAAAGAAGTTGTTCTGTTAATGGTTAACGTTAACGATGAACATTATCACCCATTTTACACTTTCTACAGATCACCCATTTAACTGACTGTTTAAATTCGAAAATTGTCTTCGTAATTTACGAATTAATTTATCATATACGAAATTACACGCACGGTTTAACAACATATACGTCTAAACGATTGAAAGAAATATGTTAAAGGCGGGAGGGCTGTTACACGTATGTATATTTGTGCCCGTGAACACATTCACATATGTCATATGTATAAATGACGATAAATTTGAAAGGAATCTTCACGATTATAATATTTACGATTTCGTTTTGTCAATTTCAATCCTCCAAGGCGAGGCAGAATTTTCGATTGTTACCTGCGTTTGATCTGCAACGGCTTCGTGAATAATTGCACGTCCGAGAGCCGACACTATTATGCGTTCGTTAATAAAATAAAAACGAAATTGTATAAAATAAAAATAAAAAAAAAAATTAAACGAGAATGTTTTTGAGGGTAGGAACATATAATAATAATAATAATAATAATAAACATAATAATAATCGTAAAAATATTAATAATAATCATACTGACCATCTGACAGATTTATATATTGCGATTCCTAATTTAATACATCTGTCCCACTTCCTTATCTCTCCTCTCCTATGATCATTCTACTCATCTCTGTTCTTGTAACTGTGCCTATGCGTGGGTGTTACCTGTAATGATAGATAAGTCTACAACTCGCTTTCGTGAAGTAGCCCTAATGATCGTGATTAATGTAAAAAATGAACAAACCGGACTAAAATTAAATACAAGACGTTTAATATATACTTAGCGGAAGAACTTTCTCGTTCTAGCTTAGTTTTAAAGAAAAAAAGTTTAGGAGTACATATATAGTATATTAAATATATATTTTATGTATATATATATTTCATATATATATGTTTCATATATATATTCATATATATATATATATTTCATATATATATCATATATATCATATATATATATATATATATATATATATATATATATATATATATATATATATATGGATAATACCATCAACGTATCAACGTCGTGACTACCCTATTGTACGTTTATTTTTACGTACAAAATGGGCTAACATTCAAGGCACTAATTATTTGCAACGCAGATGCGCGCGCACATGATGTTATACATAGTTGGGTACCATTTATGCTGCCAGTTGGTTTCGAATCCTCGACCGACAAGTTGACAGTCGAACACTCGAGCAATTACTTGACAGGAGTGGAATGAGTAACTAACCGATGCATTAAACAGTTGAACGAAATATATCATTCGTCCGGTTGCTTTATATATCGGACGGTGTTGGATCATCGCCGAATGTAGTAAGCCGTCAGTGCATGCGATGGAAATAGGTAAGCTAGACTGGCGATTTTGGATGGTCGCGTACGAACGGCGATTGGATTTTAATACATCCTCGATAAACTCCTTTCATCGTTTGTGATGTTAGGTATATGCGATGCAAAAACAGGTTGCGACAGACGTCGAACGATTCAAACATCCATTTGAAATGTATTATATATGCGTGCGTGCGTGTATAATACGTCTTTGCTCAGATAGTGCGTAAATTAATTTTTAAAAATGTTTAAAAAGGTTTTTGTAGTTTTCAAATTTCTCCGGTTTTTAGTTTGGATCTATTTTAATTTGCCGCTCGATTTGTAGCTACATATGCATAAGTGCGCGTACAATTACTTATAAACGAATTACGTCGAAATTAATCGTAGGTTTACGATTCGACGCAATTTTTAACCGTCTAATCGATGTTTCACCGCCGGTCGTAACGTCCGTTTGATATATAAAGAGAACTATAGGGTACTTACGGTTTTCAGGTAAAGAACCGGGAATGCAATCGGTTTTCGGAAGTGCCAGGAATGATAACGATTTAACAGCGGCCGATGAAAGAATTGCCCACATTCTGACCGAAGCTAGTCACCTAATGAAATCGTCGTCACATAGTCAACCGGTCGGAACAGTCGATCTGGACAGCCGTAGTAATGAAGATAGCAAGTCACCTAATCGTCTGCAGGTATGTAAATTAAGTGATGTTTTTTTTTTCGACTGGTCATTTTTATTACTTCTTACGAGTCGTTTTAATTTGTTACATCGTTACGTAATTAACGGGCTGCTACCTTTTTACGATTCCTAGATTCTTTTCGGTGACACGCACACACACACATACATATATTATATTGTATGTGTATTCCCCGGTTATTAGTATTTAATTTTTATATTAGAGCAGACATTTACAGTAATTAAATAAAACTATCTGTAACTTTTATTCGTATCGGCTCACATAATTATTATTACTATAATTTCCATTTGAAACCTAATGATTCCGGGGAAAACATCTAAATATGACAAACTTAACGATAATATCGTTTTTCTATGTCCCAAATTCGTCCTAGTATAAAATGAGATGTTACTAAAGTGTGACGTACGTGTTTGCGTCGTAATCGTGACTCTGCGTAACAGTCGAAATATTGGAAATATTGTTACTTTATGAGTATTTATGAGGGTTCAAATTGTTCTTAACGCCCGAAAGGTTTGATTTAAATTAAATCTATCGTGCTTTCTCGTTTTTGCGAAATTTCGTATCGTTATAAAGGTCTTAATAGTAGGTCGAGTTATTTAAATTTGAAGTCGGCGATTAGAAGATATCATCGAGCTGATCAGTCGTATTGACAATAAAAATGTAACGTGTATAATTACGCGATTACGTTATATATACGTATTATGTACAAATGTGAAAAATCCGGCATGATGAATGGTAAACGAGAAAGAGGACGTGTGCACAACCGATATATAGATCAAGTCGAGTCCTGGACAAAGTTGTCATTTGAAAAACTGATGCGGACGATCGAAAATCAAGTGGCGACGAATTATACGAAAAATTACCTCGAAACCGAGCGATACGACAATGATGATATTAATAGTCACTATCGGTAACCATAAGTTAGTTTCGCAAGCTACTCTATATTTATTATTTTCTTATATAAATGAATTATATATATATATATATATATATATATATATATATATATATATATATATAAATATAAATATATGTGATGAAAAAATTTTCTTATACGCAGTGCCCATCGCCGATAAATCGTGATGGATACAATAATCGCAAATTAAGAAAATACGACCAGGACGATATGTCACAAGAACAAGTGATGAGAATTTATCAAGAAGAATTGGCCAAATTGATGGGCAGACGCTTAGAAGACCATCCGTTCCCCGGGTAAGTTATTACATACTGAAATCATGTTTTTATTTATTTAACATTTAAATCTAATGGAAATTAAATAAGTAATTTCTCGACCGCAATAATTTACGTTCGTATGTTGTAAAGTCTTTCATCGCTTTAACTACCGACATGGTCTCGGAAGTCTTAATATTATTCTAAATATATTGTAGATTTTTTTCTGTTTTTTTTTTGTCGCAGGTTTATGTTTCCGCCTTTTTTTACTAACGCTACCGGAACCGTCGGTAACAGTCCTACGGCTACCACAACCAGCGGTCCGGACGATATTCGTATGACGTTGGACGCCTATCATAAAGAATTGGTAAAACTACAAAAATATCCGTCTCCGGTTCCCAATCAAATCGGTGCGAATATCGGCGGTCTATTATCCGCGCAGCAGCAGCAGCAGCAGCAGCAGCAGCAACAACAACAACAACAATCGACGGCGACATCTTCTTTTACAACCGGAAGTAACGGTAATCAGCAACAATCGCAGGTTACGCCTACTTCGTTGCATAACGGCATTATACAAGACTTGTCGATACCGAAAGTCGGTGAACGAAAGTCCAGTCTAATCGGTTCGACGGACATTTGTAATAAACTATCGAACGGCGACATCGTAATCGAACGTACGGAATTTAAAAAAGAAAACGTTTCCTTATCGATTGGTTCCAATTCGAGCAGCATCTCCACCGCCGATATAAGTATCGATACTAAACACGTGGGAAGCGCTTTTTCACTGGTCAGACCTAAAACCGAACCGGGTAATTGACAATTACTCTTTATCGTAGATTTATTTTTATTATATGTATAACGTTTCAAAAACTAAATCAACGGTAATTGGAAAGATAACACACGAAATCAACCACAGAGTGGCTGACGATAATGAAGCGGAGAAAATTTACCGATTATCTCGCTTGCAACCGAGTGGAAGATGCAAAGAGAGATAACGAATTGGTTTGTACCCTGCCTCATAGCAGAGCTCTGAGCGTATTGCTTAATGTTCTCGCATAAGGGAATGTTTAAATCACGGTACACGATCTGGTTGTACCAATGCCCGTTTGTTATCGGCCGGTGAATTTTATTTAGGACAGTCTGTATAGTTCTTACATTTATTTTCATCATTTTAATAATAACAATAACGATAATAATTTATTTCGACAAATTCATACAGCGTTACAACTACAAGTAAATTCATTAAAGTACCAATAACCTTAGAAAATTAAGTAACAAATCGAACTTAAATTAAAATTCAATTTTTATAATGAATATTAATGATTATGTAGGAAAAATTAAAACAAACAACCTACATAAAAGAACGAAACGCTATAATTAACTTTAAATTAGTCGTAATAATAATTTAAATCGCGTAATTGATTTTTTAAATTAATTATAAAAATCCGCGCTTAAGTCTACGATGTTTATATTTAGTCTCGCGTAGATATATCGCAACTGGCTATGCTTTTAATTAGTTCATTATCGTGATTTTCGCACTTTTTATAAATATTTTCTCTAATATATGCAGTCATATATGAAAGTTTTAATCGATTAAGTAAGTGTGATATTTTTTTGTAGCATTCAGCGAAATTCTGTAGCGATGATTTTGCATTATCTGTAATTTTTTATAATCAGAAAGACCACGCATGACACGCGTATGTCTAATATTGGTCGGATTACTGTGGTATTATTTTTTTATTTAACGTACTAAGACCGGACCTTTTATTAATTGTGGGGCTACAGAATGCGGGTGGCTTTACGAGCTCTATCAACGGCATACTTAACGGGATTATTCCTCGTACGACTCTTTCCCTTCCGTGGTTAGCGCTGTCGAAAGGTGGATAGATCCATTTCTTTATCATTATCATGATCGTCATCTTCGTTATTTAATTCTTAATTATCACGGAGAAATGGCACCTCACTCCGTACAACGTCATAATCTGGATTTTGGAGGTTAGTTCAAAAAAATAAAAACGACTAGTTCTTCAACGAAGAATACGATGGCGATGTTTATTATTATATTTTTATCGTTACGATCAAATTTTAATTCTGGTTATACGCATTTAAAAATAACGTAACACGTCCGCTTTTTCGGCAGGTGGCAACTTGTTATTTCTGCTATCTGTAAAACAAGATGGTTATTAGTGTATTATTTTTGACTAATTCGCAGGCATGACTTCCGCCAGTAGTTCGCCGTTAGGTAACTCTATCTTACCGCCGGAAGATTTTTCACCATCCGCTTCGGTAAGTCCTTTACAGAGGATGGCTTCCATAACGAATTCGTTGATCTCGCAACCGCCGTCCACGCATCATCATTCTACTTCTCAAAGGCCTCTAAAAGCTGTACTACCTCCTATAACTCAGCAACAATTCGACCAATTCAACAATCTGAATACTGAAGATATTGTTCGTAAGGTACGTATCGCTGTATGTATCATATGTCAATATCCGTATATACAATAAAAAAAAAAAAAAAACTAGACGCAATGATGTTAAAAAATAAACAATAAAGAAATAACCAGTTAAAATCGCTAAAATATTTTGCTTTATGAAAAATCAAAAAAAAATCTTTCGACTGTTAGGCCGTGATCGAGTGAATATTAAAAAATATAAAATGGAATGATATTAATTTAGATTACCAATTCACAAAAATTACAATATATTAATAAACTAATCTGTTATCGAATCTAACACCCAGATTAGTTTATTAATACTGTGATTTTTGCGAATTGTAATCTAAATTAATATGTTTTCATTTTATATATAATATCCCGTTGATAATGGTCTAACAGCTTTGTGATTTTTTACGAAGAAAAATATTTTAGTGATTTTAATTAACCGTTTTTTTGGTTGTTTATTTTTAAAAAAATCACTACCTTCCACACTCTTCGAAATAATGATGTTATTAATAATGATAATAATAAAATTAATAATGAATTAATAGAAATGTTCGTTTTAATTTAAAAGTAGCATTTTAAGTAACAAATTGCAAAAAATTATTGCGTATCTGCGATATTAAAAATAGGGAAGTTACGATATCTTGTAGACTTTTAATATTATCGCCCGTTACGTTATGATTAAATTTAAAACTTTCGACAGTTAGACGCATATTGTTTTCGCTGACAATTTTTTTGCCTCTTACAACTGATCCGGAAAACTGACGAACTCATACACAGACACACAGTGGCGTAGCCAGACTTGGTTGAAGGGGGAGGTTCAAACAAAACTAAATTATAACAGTAAACCCGAGTTAAATTGAACTTTAAGTAAATAACCAAAACTGAAGTAGGTTAAAAAGCCCTAAGCAATCCGACTCACCGGATTTATTTTTATACTTATTAGACGTCGAATATGCAATTCTATTAGAAGCGATAAGAAATATTTAACGTCACTATACTAATATAGTATGTTATTGAGGACAGAGGGAGATTGTTACACAGTACAATAAAAATAAACGATAGATAACGATTTTATATTTTTCGAAGGAATAATACATATAGTATAATACTTAACTAAATTTAAAATTTAAAATCTATTCTTCGCGTTTTTCTACAAAATTCTTCTAGTACCTACTCCTATATATTACAAAACTATTTATTTACTTAGAAAACGACGAAATTTAAATAAAATAAATGAAAATAAAAAAAAAAAGAAGAAAAAAAAACAAAATAGGTTTAACAAATGCAAAACTGCATTTAACAACGAGTATATATTTTCTTATTATCAGATTGATTCCAATGGTTGGGGGGTCAGACCCCAAAACAACTGGCTACGCCACATCAGACATACACACACACACACAATATATACACGATATCCAATACGGAAAACTCAGATATTTATTAAGTTTAGATCTTTAATTGACCGTGAAAAAATTGCGTTAATTCGAGAATGATGTAGAAATAAAACTGAAAATAATTGCGATCGATGGAATTTGACGAATGAAAAAATTTTTGAACAGGTAGAAAAGGTAAAACAATGCTTAAATAAATCAGCCATAAAAGGGGGGGACATTCTCGGACGGATTAGAATGTGGTCTTCACGATAGGATATATTATTTTCGTGTATTTATACGTCTTTGAAATCCGATTATTCGCGATGGATTAAGAACCTTCTTTTAGTTTTTCAAAAAATTAATCGATTACTTTTTTATTTCATTGTATCGCCACTAAAGTACTATAAACAGTGGTGATGATAATCAAAATGTGATTAATCTAACAGTGAGACAGATTATCGGTGACAGTGTTATTAAAGTTGGAACCACTGAATTATTGGGTTACTTGATTACTATAGTCATACGTACGTTTATTACTCAACTTTTTATTCCGAATTATTAAAATCGTTTTTACTCTTGTTATTTGAATTATTTTTGTTTCAATTTATTAGCATTACCGTCTGTTATTTTTTTTAATCGTCTTGTAGGATTGTCAGGGAGAGTAAATAAATGTATCCTCCGGGCCTGTTGGTTAACGTTAAATTGCAATTTATCGAAAAACTTTCTATACTGATTTATATAAACTTCGTCGACATATGTGGGTATATGTAGGTCATTACGGAATTTTGGTGCAGACGCGATGATACCAAGTATTTTCGAATCGCTGTATTGCTCAATTTAATATATTTACACGCAGTTGCGTGTAATTCGATCCCATGTTTCCAGATTGAAACTATCACAGTTATTTAAATATTTCTTTTTAAAGTTAAGTTTAAATTTCCTTCCTAGATAGAAGAGGATACAGCAATGTGAAATCACCGTTATGTTAACCTCAATATGCATTCCGAGATAACTTGCACGTTTTTTTTTTTTTTTCTACACTGAATTTCATTACTACGAATACATATCGGACGACATGTTACTTGTCGGTAAAGGTGCTATATTGGCATTTAGATGGATTAAATGTACTCGCTTTACGATTCGATCCGCATGATTCAGCAGTACTAGCATATTCTGGAACTGTATTAGTGGTTAGTGTAGCTATATCATCAAAAAATGTTTCTAATATTTTTCGATTCGAGATAGATGTATCCGCGCAGTACAGATTTTACATAATATTGAAAACTACCTTGTGTCGGTGAAGGTAAAACTTTATGTTTTTTAGAAAAGACATCATTTATTCTAACAACAAACGTTCTGCCCAATTAATGATACGAAGAATTTACAAAGGTCCGTCGTTAAAAATTGTTTTAATTTTAAACAATAATCTCAAAATTACGAAAACATTCTTACGCTCGAAATTCGCTTCGTTCTGATCTATAGCGCTTTTATGATCGCGATGAATATAACCAGTCAAATTTTCAATTCTGAAGTCGAATGTAGAAGAAGAAGAAGAAAACGTATATTTCACATAAATTACAAATTAAAAACAGAAATTTTTTAAAACTGTGTACCGTTACAGATAAAAACTTACCGCAGTAACAATAAACGTAAGAGAAGAAACATGAATTTTTAACGAATGAAGATTCAACTTAAGTATATACTAAATGTAGGAAAATTAATGCTAAAAAAACCTGCGAAAATATACAAAGCAATACCGTTGAAATTAGCGATAAATAAAATGATAATAGACAAAAATACTTAATACTATTAAAAGAAATATTAACAATTATTAATATTTAACAGGCTAAACCAAATTATGTTTCAGCCTGCGATGCTTATATTTAGTATATTTTATTCTTAACTGCTTGGAATCATAATTTCCAATCACCGTTATCAAATCATTATCATGTGTAACACACTGTTTAAAAAAGTTGGTAGACACTTTTAACACATGATCTTTTAACATAGCTAGTTCCAATTTCTCATGCATTTTCACTATATTACTATATATTGGAGCGTTGAGTATACATCTAACGCACCTATTCTGAATCAACTGAAGCCGCTTATAACTAGAATAAGTCGAATGTATACGTGTATATATATATATATATATATATATATATATATATATATATAAATAAAAATAAATAAATAAATCTACAGTCAGATATTGTCATTTCAGGTTAAGGAACAACTTAGTCAATTTTCCATAAGTCAACGGTTGTTCGGCGAATCGGTGCTGGGTTTATCGCAGGGCAGTGTTTCGGATTTATTGGCCAGACCTAAACCTTGGCACATGTTAACGCAAAAAGGTCGAGAACCTTTCATACGTATGAAAATGTTCCTGGAAGACGATAACGCCGTTCATAAATTAGTGGCTTCGCAATATAAAATCGCGCCGGAAAAATTAATGAGAACCGGCGGTTATGGGACGCCACCGTGTGAGTATTTTAATTTTATTCTAAGTTTCGATTAGTATTCGATTAAAAATAAGTTTTTTTTTTAATAAAATACTTTCGCGCAGCCTTCAAATCCGAAAAACGATTAAAACTAGTCGTATTCGTCAAGTTTATTACATATAACAAACGATTGCAGGCGCTCGCTATTTCAACGAGTTGTATTTTTTAAATGATTATATTAACTATTATTTAAAATTTTAATAGATGATGGACTAATTCTTTTAAAATATCGCCCTTAATAATATATGTGTATTTTGAAATAACACTTCTTTAAACTTTCGTTCATAATTGGTTTTACTTAATTTATCACGGGGAATATTCCGTTCTCCTATAAACGCTATAACAGAATTTATAATATTTATACACTTCATTAATATCGAAAAGTATCTATAGATATTTAAATTAAATACGAAATAAAATTCAAAAATACTTTTATACCGTCAATTATTTCATAAATACAGTCTACTCGTTTCATTGATACAAGCATCATCGGCGAACTTCATGATGAAACTAGTAGACTGTGTGTTTATTAAATATATCGTGAAGCGGTATAAAAGTATATTCATTTTTAATATTAAATCCAGAAGCCTTGTTCTCTTTAGTGGACTGACCTTTTTTTTTCCGATGCACAAAAATTTCACTTTGTCATCTTCGTGAAACGTCAGATTAGTAATATGGTGTTTAGTATCCTTTTGTTTTTTAACGGCTTTATAATTGACTATATATAATATATATAGCCTAAATGGTTTCGGCACCCGGTTGTATAATTTTCAATTGATATTTCTGATGTTTTTCCAAATAACCGAAACATATTGGTCGTTGTTTTATATATTTTCCATTCCACATTGGCCGTCGTTTATTTTGATTACAAGGGATTTTACTTCCCTTTGTCGAGAAATTATAAATATCTTTCGTATAGTTAGGAGTCCTGTTGAAATAGTTCTTTCGCCGGTAAATATAAGATGACCCAGAGAAGACGGATGGTTTTGTTTTTTTTTGAATGATTTAAAAAAATTCTCGCCTAAAACTTTTAGAATGAAATTTTATTTTAGAAAAAGGGAAAGACAATAGCTTTCATTTGTGGGACACGACACGTTCAGACGATCGCCATTTTCAACGATACATTTATTCAGTCTTTTTTAGGTCTTCCAGATTTCGTGGACGTGTTTCATGAACGTGTGACCGTAAAAACCAACAACTTTGAATTCTTTTCGAAACTCTGCACTATCGCGATCGATTTACGCCAAAAAAATAACGTCCCACGCAAAACTCCTCGTTATAGGATGCTGTGATAATTGAAACCAAAACAAATCTCTCGTGTGTATAATAAACGTGAAGCACGCGGTTTGCGTTATCGTCGTATATTTTTCGCGTTTTAAATCGCGCGCTTATATTTGATTGTCCGCCGTCTGCTACAAACGTCTTCTACTAACCAACTGTCCGCGTATAGGATTGCGCCAGCGTCATCGGCAAATATTCGAACATTTGCATATCTGTCGTTAGGATTAAAACAAAAATTAACGGATTCGGTTATACTTTGATGCGATATATATTCGAATTCATCTTCGTCATATTTAACGCGGAAAAGTGTACCTTTCATTCGGCATTTTAACTGTTTCAATATGTCCATTATGTATATATATATATATATATATATATATATATATATATATATATATATATATATATATATATATATTTAAAATTATCTAAGGTTCACGCACAAGAAGCAGTAAATGAACACCTTTATAACATTTACAATTGAATATTACGATTCTATAATGTGTGACTGAAAGATTAAATAAGCGAAATTGACATTCGTAAAATTATTAAAAAAATATTAAAATTTATATCCTACCGTAATTCGTCTGATTCGGCAACGATTCGTTTATATACGATTAAGATTATTATTATTATAAATATAAACTTGTACATTATTATAAATATCTATTTAATATTAGTATAAATTATATTACTTTTTTTTTTTGACTTTTTAGTTGCAATGTTAAACCTTTGCGAAAATAATCGTCTATTTTCGTAAAAACAAATAAAAAGTACATACGTTGGATTGTAAAAATGTTTATATAATACATTAAAAATGATCTAAAGTTATGCGATAACGATATTAAAATATTATCACTTCCTCTCGAGTCATTTTTAATTAACTAAAGTAGAAAATTATCTAATTATCGTGTTGCTACTTTTACCAGCCATGAATTCTATACCGTTGACGAAACCGATTCCACCGCCGTTAAATTCCAACAGTAAATTATCTTCCGGCTCCTCGACGGATCATATTAACGTTAAATCGTCGGATAACGGTCATCTAGAAAGAAGTTCTTTGTCGTCTCATCATAATTATCTACATCATCATCATCAGTCGTCCAATCAAATTCATCCGTCTTCTACGATACCGTCCTCTCCGATATTAAGCAATACGTCGCATCATTTGTCGCCGATGGAATTTTTCAAAAAATCCTATAATCTACCGACGACCGCTAATTATCAGACGTGTAATAACGTATTGACGCAATCGCAGCAACATATAAACGCGCTACGCAGTATCGGACATCACGTCAGTCCGTCGGTGTACGAAATGGCCGCTTTAACTCAAGAATTGGATACTCAAAGCATCACTACGAAAATTAAAGAAGCCCTTCTGACGAATAACATCGGCCAGAAGGTTGGATATTATTATTTTTATTATTTACTTCTCACTTGCTTCCTCTTTGAATTACTCTCGTAATATAGAATTATTCGGGAAATTTAGGTAAACCGATTGAAATGCTGAATAATTTGACGATGATCAAAATTTAAGTAGGGATATATATATATATATATTTTTTTTTATAGTGCCGAGTTTAACTACCGAGGCTATTACGGAACTGATGATTTAACAGTTAGATGTAGTAACTGAGGTTGGAAGAGAAAAGGAACTGTATAACTGAGGGAATAGTTGAACTGTTGGAGAGGAAAACAGATAGAGTACGCGGATGGATATTGGGCCGGTAAGGGAGGAGTGTAAGTAAACAAAAGGGGCAAAAATCACGTTGGAGAAGATGGTTATGAGAGAGTGATATATGACCAATGCGGAGCCTGCTGAATGCTATGTAGTCGGAACGGGTTAAATTGGCAGGTGGTTCCCAGAAGCCTACGTTGGATTTGATGGCAAGAAGGAAAAAGTTATGGTGGCATTCTATTGCCAGTTGCGGTGGAAGAAGTATTTGTGGTTAGTTTTGGGGACGGCGAGGCTTTATAAGTTGTAGGGAACACTCTATAGAATGGGCTGACCTATCCGCTACTTCAATCCCCAAAATCCCCTTATGACCTGGAACCCACAAGAAGGTTACTTTGTATCTTGTGATAATTTGTAAAGAAGAGATTGTATGCAGTTAATTAGAGGGTTTTTTGATTTTGTATTTTGGAGGGCCAATACAGCGGCAAGAGCGTCTGTAACGATGAAAGTTTTGGTGTCACTGGGATTTAGGAATAAGTGCTGAAGACAGAAAAATATACCGTATAATTCTCCATCATATATCGAGCAAAAATCATGCAGTCGTATTGGATAGCATAAATTATTAACGGAGAATGTACATGCTGCAGGACTATTAATAGAATGGGATAGGGATTTGGCGCCGTCAATAAAACATAACGATGCTGGTAAATAGCTATTTATTAAGTTATTTGCTTTCATAATGAGCTCATGCTCGGCCATATTTTTATAGTAGGATTGTATATTCTCTTGCCAAGGGGGAGGAGTTGGATAATTCGAGTTAGTCATATTATAAGTATTGTAATTTATGTTGAAATCATTTAGAGCTGCTGTAAGGTGAAGGATAGGATCAAATGGGAATTTGGGAGAAGAGTTATGTATAGGGATGGAACGGAGTATTAGTTTAAATGTTAGATATCTCTATGATCATGTAGTGGGAGTATCCCCAGTAAGGAACACATGCTCACAGCGGGTGATGTGTGCGGTGAGCGCCAAGAATTAGCCGAAGAGCAGAGCGGTGCATGGGATCTAGGCGTTGTAGTAACTTTTGGGGTGCTATGGAGTAAAAAGTCAACCTTAAGTTTATATATGATGCGATAGTGTTAGTAAAAACAGTGATACCAGCAATATATATACATTAAGGAACTATGTAGGAAATGATACATTGTAGTATATAATGGTTTAGTAGAATCAAGAAATTGCAAATTATCCTCCAAGGGAACATTGAAGGGAAACGGGGTTGAGGAAGAAGAAGAACACATTGTATGACAAATATACAAGATTGGTTGAACATCGGGAAAGCTTCAGAAATCATAAGGATAGCCAGCAATCGAGATCAGTTTCGTCATATGACCGCCAACCTCGTATCAAGATTGAGGTACGGCATCCAAGCATGAGGATTAATTAAGAAAACACACACAGAAAAAATTGAAAGATTACAGAAAAAATCCTCGAGTTTAATAAGTCGATGCGAGGCCAAATCAATGGGTGAATTAAAAAAAAAGAATTAAACGTATTAGATATAAATGGACTATATTTGTTAATGAAAATATGGAATTATATCATAAATGAAAAATGTGATATAAAATATGAGAAAAGCCTAACAAAATACTTACTGGGGGAACAGTTAACATACAGTGTACCGATACCGAAAAATATGACGCATAAATAGACGAATATATTTTGACAAGAATGTTAAATGAAATCCTGGATGACATATTAAAAGAGACAAATATAAAAATAATAAAAATAGAAAATTAAAAGTTGGTTGATTGATGAAACGGCGGTAAATAACATAATAACTCACAAAAAGAAAAACTGTTAAAACGGCCTTGTAAAACAAAATTAAGGGGGGATTGAGTATAGAGACGCTACGAAAGTGTACAAAGAATAAGAAAGTTATAAATAAGAAGCGTGAGTGAAAATGTGGAAATGGATGTGAGCAATGGGAACAAGTGTGAGTATAATTCGATATATATATAATCAATGAAAATGATTACATAATTATATTAAGATGATGTAAATTATATATAAGTAAATCTGTCGACAAACAAATACTTGGCGGACAATTGAGAAATGTTAATTATAAGGCGTGTGTGTAGTACTATATAAATGTGCGTGTACTATTTGTAAATTTAAATAAATAAAAAAAACGTTTATAATATTTAATGGTTTTTTAAACATAATATTTCTATAATTTGCTAGATTTTCCTACGATAAATTCAACTACTAACGCGTATAGTATCTCTAATTATTAATACGATAAAATATATATATTTTTTTTAATATGTACTTTGGAACGAAATTTTGCTTCACTGCTTTTAATTTTAGTTGTTAAAAAGTAAATGCGTTCCTAGTTACTATATAACATGCAGCGTTATCTTTATGATAATATCGAATTATTAGTTCGCAATATCGAGGACAGATGGCGCTGTCAGTATAAAAACAAAATCGGGAAAATTATAACTTAAGTTTGAAAAAATTACAAGTTTGATTAACGAGTTATCGATTGGAAAATAATTAACGTCTACGTAAATTCCTGTATATCATTATTATCGTCATTATTATTCTTTGAAGATTCGAATTGACGAAAATTTCGATTAAAATTAGAAATTATTTTTCGTATTTCAGATTTTCGGCGAGGTAGTTTTGGGTTTGTCGCAAGGTTCGGTAAGCGAATTACTATCTAAACCGAAACCGTGGCATATGTTAAGCATTAAAGGTCGAGAACCGTTTATACGTATGCAATTGTGGTTAACCGATAGTCAGAATATAGAACGATTGCAAGCGTTAAAGACGGAACGACGCGAATTGAACAAAAGACGTCGCGGTTCCGGCGCTCAAGATAACAGCAGCGATACTTCGTCGAACGATACCACGTCCGAATTTTACTGCAGCAGTAGCAGTCCTCCGTCGGCCGCCAAAAAGCAACGTGTACTATTCAGCGAAGAACAGAAAGAAGCTTTACGATTGGCGTTCACGTTAGACGCTTATCCTAGCGTACCTACCATCGAATTTCTCGCTAACGAACTAGGACTTTCGTCTAGAACCATAACTAATTGGTTTCACAATCATCGTATGCGACTGAAACAACAGCATTCGCCTACCGACTCGACGTCGTCGCAGTTAGCTAATAATAATAATAATAATAATAATCATATTATTAATAATAATAACGGTATTACTACTAATAATAGTAATATAAATAATACCGTCGTCGGAAATGGCGGAGGATTCGATCCGGTACAATTTCGATTGTTACTGAGCCAACGTTTAGGTTTTACCGCCGCTCTATCTTTACCGTTTCCGAATCCATATTTCCCGCCGAATCCGGATATAGCGGCCGCTTTGATATCTTCGGCCGGTAGAAGTATGCTAGCCAATAATCATAATAATAATAATAATAATAATAACGAAACGTCGGCGATGTCCTGTTTAGATTTAAGTCTGAAACGAAATGACGTCACCGCTATGATGACAGATGAAGACGACGAGGAAGAAGAAGAAGAAGATGATGATGACGATGAAGAATACGACGATGCTCTTATTAGTCGCAGAATGGAATCGGATGATAGCAGTCGCGGAAGCGATATCGTACCGTCGGAAGTGGCGACGACACCTCCTCCGACTATGTCGGTTAACGAATCGTCCAGAAGTTCGCGTCGTAAACCGGCTGCACCTCAATGGGTCAATCCGGATTGGCAGGAGGAAACCGCGACCTCAGTTGGCGGAGAAGTGATCATAAACGGCGTATGCGTTATGCAGACTGATGAATACATAACGGATAAATATACGAAACATCATAATTCTCGTACTACACTCGCTAATCCAAATACCACTACCGCCGCTGTATTTACCAGTACTGCTAGCGCTATTACTAGCACGATGTCGACGACGATAGTACGAATCGAACCTACGGATGATTATAACGAACATGAAACCGATCGACATGTCGAAGGTACGATACGGCACGATGATGAAATGGACGAACAAGTTGAACATGGAGCGGAAGACGAATTGGAGCATTTAGACGATTTACGAATTTCTCCATCGAATTGTTCGACATTCGATGACGGTCAAAAGAACGTCACTAGTCCTGTGCGCGAACCACTATCGCCGGTCGAAATCGCTAAAGTAACTCATCAACCGAATTTGATTGATGCAGCAGATAGTAAAGAACAGCAACAAACGGTCGACGATGGCGAAAACAAACCAGAATTAAATTGGAGCAATGATTATTAATAAGTATGTATATATATATATATATATATATATATATATATATATATATACATATAATTGTTCGTCCTATATTTATTTCCGTATGCCGAAATGAGTCCTTGTTTAATAAACAACAGAATACGTCTTAGTCAAATTTAATTATATTTACGATATATATCGCTTTGCTTTTTTTCTATACCGTTCTTATATATTTTGTATTTATTACGTCATTTTAATATTTATCGTTGTTCTAATTTTTATTTTTATTATTATTATTATTATTATTATTGTTATTATTATTTTTATTATTATTATTATTGTTATTATTATTGTTATTATTATTTTTATTTTGAACACGTTATTAACGTTATTCTTGTAACCGTTACGGCGTTTTTTTATGTACACAAATATACTTTCGTTCGGACAAATTAAGTCATCGTTACAATATATATATATATACATATATATATATATATATATATATATATATATATATATATATATATATATATATATATATATGTGTGTGTGTGAGTATCATAAGATTAAGTTACTTCCCCCACATACATACATTAATATATATGTGTGTGTGTGTGTATACATGTATATAAAAATATTAAATATGAGCTACAACGTAGACTGTATTTCACACTTTAGTTCCTATTTCCTCTAGGAAAAGAAAATGAAATAATATTATGTAATAAGAAAAAATTATACCATTATAGGTATGAGTTATCTGAATTACTGGAAAGAATATGAAATATGTCGATGAATATATAGTAAGAGTTCATATATATATATATATGAAACCAATGTGCACATAAATAATAATAGTGTGATCGAATAAAAGAAAGATAAAAATAGCGGAACTGTACATATAGGTGTTACACACACAATCAGATTTGTATACGATATCACACCAAAAGAATTGTCATAAGTGATACAAAGGTATCGTACATTTTTAATATATATATATATACATATATATAGATCAGTGGCGTAGCCAGGGGTGGTTTTCGGGGTCTGACCCCCCTCATTGGAATCAATCTGATAATAAGAAAATATATACTCGTTGTTAAATGCAGTGTTTTGCATTTGTTAAACCGATTTTTTTCTAATTTTCATTTATTTTATTTAAATTTCGTTGTTTTTAAAGTAAATAAATAGTTTTGTAATATAGGAGGTACTAGAAGAATTTTGTAGAAAAACGCGAAGAATAGATTTTAAATTTTAAATTTAGTTAAGTATTCTTCTACATCGTAATCCGATTCCGGATGTCGAGACCTGATGTTTTTACAATTGAACGCCATCGCCATTGATCCTCTACTACTCGCATCAATGCTGACGCATGTAAACCAGTTAGTTTTGTTATTTGATCTAAATATCGATTTGCCGGTCTGCCTTGTTTTCTTCGGCCGCTTACTTTACTCTGAATAATTTGGTTTTCCTTCTTATTGGCCAGAGTTATATGACCAAAAAATGATAACGATCTTCGACGAATTGTCGGTGGTTAAGTATTACCATGTATTATTCCTTCAAAAAATATAAAATCATTATTTATCGTTTATTTTTTCGCGGAATTTATTGTAACCATCTTCCTCTGTCCTCGATAACATACTATTAGTGTGTTCCAGTGACGTTAAATATTTCTGCCGTCTATTGCTTCTAATAGAATTACATATTCCACGTCTAATAAGTATAAAAATAACTCTGATGAGTTAGATGGCTTAGGGCTTGGGGTTTAACCTACTTGAGTTTTGGTTATTTACTTAAAGTTTAATTTAACTCGTGTTTACTGTACTAATTTAGTTTTGTTTGAACCCCTCCTCTTCAACCAAGTCTGGTTATGCCACTGATGTTGATACATCAGAGAGCAGTGATTTTATGAATTATAAATAAAACAAAATATAAATACAACCGAAGCTTTTCGACAGTTACGTCATTATCAAGGGTACAAATAAACGTTACATACAAACGTTCGCTGTGTACTCTTGATAATAAACTAATTGTCGACAAGCTTTTCTCAAATATAAACGTATATAGTGATTTATTAATGTTTTTATGTTGTTATATATAAGTATTGATGAAATTTTTGTAATTCATTTTATCTGCTTTCAAAACATATTAGATAGTGTAATTATTTTTTTTTTACCGTCAAATTCTCAAATTATTTATATATATTAATTTTTTTTCTTTTAATCTTAATATATTTTTATAGAACAGCGATTGTTGATATTTTTATCCGCGTTAATTGTACTCGTATTATTACATATTCGTCAAAATGTGCACCGTGTATAATTTGAAAAACTAGTCACCTTACAAATATAAGTTTATATAAATTTTGTTATATATATATATATATATATATATATATATATATATATAAATATTTATTTATTTGTTATATATAAAGTATTTATGTACATAATTTTACGTGTTACGCCTTTGTTTGATTTTCGGTTACGAATTTTTCACCGTTCCCTCGTATCCTTTTAATTTCTAATTTTTCATCGTCCATTAAATAATTTTTGTTACTCGGCAAATATTCGATAAAACAATTCTCGAATAGTTCTTCGGCGATTTTCTCGATTTTTTTATAAAAATTTTATTTATACAGTTGTGAAAAACAAGCAAATAATCCCTTTCGACTTTTCCAGGTTTTAAGCGTAATTTATCGATTAGTTTTCTTATTAATGTACTTTTTCGAATTAATTTGACTATACCAAATATTAAAATGGGTATTTTTAAAATTTTTATTTATACATACACGTACACACAAATAATTATGGTATTGTTTTTTTGACGATGTTAAATATTTATTATTATTATTTTTTAATTTTTTTAAACGTTTGTTAAGTTTTCATTATGATCTATTTCCGTTATTTAATCATATATATTTTTACATATGCTGTATGGAATTACGAAAATAATTGGTTTAAAAAAGCTGCAAGTGAATAATTATAATTATTTTCTTTTTTGGAGTTTGTTAATTTTTCGTAAAATATGATTCGGTCAGTCAGTCTCATTCCAAGAGAAAAGTATATATATATAATAAATGTATGTATACATACATAGATCGTGTCTCATATATATATATATATATATATATATATATATATATATATATATATATATATATATATATATATACAAAAACATTTAACGATGATGATAATAATATGTATAATTTTATTTAATCCAAAGATAAAAAATTTTTAAAAAGTATTTTTAGAATAATTATTAAAAAAAAAAAAAGGAATTCGATAAAATTTGCTTGATTTTTTTGAGTTGCCGACACTCGACGTTAAATATTTTCTAGTTTTTTATCGAGCAGAAACGCCGTACGATAATTTCTGATACCGGATGCGTAGACACTGATAATTTATTTTCAATTTTATTACGATTTTTTTTCTAATTTTACACGCCGTGTTGTAGTCGTATAATTCGACGATAATGCAAAAACCCGAACGTGTTGCGCAACGAAATTTCGTTCTAAAAATCAAATCGGAAAGAAAAAAATTTAATAATTTCATTTTATTAAAATAATTTTTCGCGTGAAACACGATTACCGCCTTAAAAATATGCACATACGTGAAGAGTATCGTTCGAAAACAAACTGTCTTATTTATGCCGCCATATACTTAATTATCTTTAATAAATTTTATACTTTAACAATTTTACGATAATAATCATATTTTAGGTGTACATTCTGATTTTTGTTTTTTTTTGTTTTTTAAATCGATATATAAGCACGTCCGTTGAAAAAATAATTCGTACACACATACACATATATACGAGCGCGTACGTCATTTTAAGTGTATACGTGTAATTATTTGTTATAAGTTTTAAGGCATTTCTTCATATCATTGTTTTTCTTTAGTTGAATAAATTATTAATTTACGTTCGTTGTATTATCTTTTTAATTTGATTACAAAAATTTAGTTTAAATCACTGAACGTTTATTTTCTCGAAAAAATCACAAAGCTTTTCAACAATTACGCCATTATCGAGTGATATTTACATTAAAATAAACGTAATAAAGATTTAAAAGATAAAACGCAAAATACAAATTTAACATCACTAATTTACTGACAGAAATTTAATTTAAAAAATTTAGTTAAAATTACTGAACTTTTATTTTCTTGAAAAAATCACAAAGCTTTTCAGCAATTACGCCATTACGGAGTGATATTTAAATAAAAATAAAGATTTGAAAAATAAAACGCGAAATATAAATTTAAGATCGCAAATTTACAAGTATAAAATGAAGAATAGACACTTAAAACAATCTGACAGTGACTGTCTAAAAAAAAAATTGTATTATTTTCTTCAATGTTATTCTTATTATTAAAGAATATCCCGATAGTTGCGAATGTTCTTAGATATTCCTCGAACAATGAACCCACTTAAAGATGTCGCAAGGAATTGCCGCCAAAGTATCAGATTTACTTCGATACACGTAATTAAGGTTCCTATAAAATAACAACGTGAACACTCTGAGGTTTTAACAACATTTGTTCCACTTTAAAGAATTCGAGAGATTTACGTTTACCATTTAGAACGAATGATTGCAACGTTACCTCCAAGACTTGTCTTCAACCCAAACTGCAGATATCCCGATGACTTAATCAACAACCCATATTTAAAATGGTTTTAAAAGTGATTAAAAAAATTCTGCATAAACAGTTACGTCATCGAATTAGCCGTTTTTTTTTTCTAATGATCAGTTTGGCGCTATCATAAATCGATTTAATCAAAAGATTAAAATGCATTGTTGCTGTTTCGTCTTGTATGATGAAGAAGAAAGCAAAATATATATATATATATAACGCCGCGTGAATTACAAAACTTATAAAGTATAAACATTTTTAATGATATTTATATAACGTCTCTATGATGGCGCACACTGTATAACGAAATTAATATAAACACGCGTTAATGACAAAAAATTGCAAAGACAACGTAGCAAAAAAGAAAAAGTTGTAACAATAATAATAATAATATAACAAAAGAATTTACATAATAAGAAATTGTAAAAAGAAAATAAATCGAAAAAAAAGGATCTCTTATATAACGTTAGAAAATATTTTCAATTTTAAGTCTCCTATCTTTATATTTACTATACATAAATTGAAGTTGCTGGTAGAAACTAAACGATTGTCGCGTGCTAAGCAGTCATCGCAGAATTTACGCGCTAATCAGTTAAGCGTATCGAAGATTCTATAGTATTTGGAAACATTTAGCAGTAATGTTTTACACGCGACATAGAAACTTTTTCATCGTTATATAGTTCTAAATTATCACGGAGAAGTCAATGGCACCACACTCCGTATAACATCATATGCGCGCGCATCTGCGTTATAAATAGCGCCTTGAATGCTAGTTCATTTCGTACGTAAAAATAAACGTATAATAGCTAGTTACGACGTTCGGAAACACGATGATGATCTGATGAGATCTCGGTTTTGTAATAATCTTTAAAAATTGATATTTGAAACGAAAATCGGAGTTGAACAACAGTACGTGATTATGGGACGAATGATAAATAGGACAATGGGACGTGTGGATGGTAAAAACTGTGGTTGATAAGGAATCAGCGAATTATATAATAACACTATCCCGATTATGACAAATTGTCGCTGCGAATTATGGAAGAACGTTTTGAAATTGCCAAATTTTTGTGTTATACGATATTGTGTTATCGAGAATGTATCTTGTATTTAAATTTATCACTATTTATTATAGCACGCGCGAGCTATGATTATCTACGGTTCTTTCTGTTGTATCCGTTATCTGTTTGAATTGTGTCATGTCGAGTTCTTCTTAAAGTACGGTGTTCGATCCCCATCATCTCGCGATGTGCACCGCCTACCACAATGTAGATAATAGACTACCTAATTCAGAGCCATCAACGTTACCATCGACTCTGCCAGAGTTCTTGTGATGATGATAAAGACTAATAAATTCGATTAATAAAGTAACACTTGTAAATATCAAATGACAAATGATTTTTTTTTAATAATAGAAACCGGTCTTCATCTTTAAAAGTTGATGATGATAAACTAGTCTAGGACGATCTATTCAAATCGAAATATAACATAATATGTATTCCGCTTGTTATTGGTGTAAGGTGTTGCCAGATAGAGACCTTCATGCGGTGCAATCTGGGAATGATCGGTCAACATCTATTAATACCAGGCCAATAAATAGAAAAGAGAAGATACAAACGGGTTAGAAAAGGTTCTTTTCTGGAACGAAATCGATGATAATCTTCATCACTAGCTAAGGCTCAACATCAGACAAGGGGGTTATACTAACAGATCTATGTAAAAGTTCCAAATGTGACATTCTCTATCTTCAAAAAACTGACCGCAATTTGAACGGTGAATAATTGGATTTAGTGGAATGCGATTAATTGCAGGTCACATTCAAAATATGGGCATACGGTGTTTAGTAGGCCGGAAATATAACCTAACCATGCGAATGAAACAAATGAAGATGATATTGAAATTATAACAGTAGAACTTGATAGATTTACCATAATTTTCGTGTATAAAAAAAAGAAAACTTCATATTTCGCAAGGCGCACAATGTTAAGGCTAAACAAATGAATTTTATCATTGGTGATTTGAATAGTCGGAGCACACAATGGGGATATATACGAAGGGTGATACAGATGGAAATAAATTCAGATATAGGTAATGAACTGGCGTTGATCCACGATTACCTGGCTAAGTCGTTCCACATCTAAAGTATTCGAATATTATTATTTTTCAGTGAAGTCACGGTCGAGAGTTCGGGTAGCCCTGAAAAGGGCTGTTTACTTGTTTCCTACTTTTGTTAATACTTGACGCTGACATATTGCTACTCATGTGGAGTGAGGAGCACATTCGCCGACTGTTTCCCGTATTCTTAGCCATTGTTTATATAAATAATGTTACCAGGCGCACGACGAGGACGTGATACGAGACGCGCCCTCATTATCATTATTGCCAATAATATTGGATTTTACTAAAAAATTACTCAAAAATATGTAAATTTAAGTTTTATATATATATATATATATATATATATATATATATTTATTTAAATATATATATATATATATATAATACAAGTAATCACTTAAAATAAAGTTTTTTAAAATTGTTTTTTATTTATTTGATAAACATTTACAAATCCACATATACGAACAGAATTTTGCTTAAATTATTTAATTAGAATTAAATATTAATTAAATTAGGGCGCTAAGCTATGTATATTGCTCCATAGTACATTCGTACATTTATGCATCTAGTACACCTAAGTTATAATTTTAATTATTAACTAGTATAAGAAGTTATAAGGGAATACATGTATACTATGACTGTGAGTGAAACTGACGCACAGCTCGCGCAAATGCGAGTGTAAAAGTGGTTACTATATTATTGTTAACTATAGAGTATTGTAAAGGGGAGCAGTACACTGATTATGCCTAAGCGGTGGTGCAGTGTATTGCTCCTCTGTAAATGCAACAAGTTGTACATTATTAATTTGCGTAATAAAGTATTAATAAAAAAAAGAAGTACATAAGTGTTGAAGTTCTGAGTGAACTAAATTCCTTAATTGATTAAATTATTTATCATAATATTTATTAAACTCGTCACAATCGAGCAATATGTGGATTTACCACAGCGATAATAACCATCGTTATTTTAATTTTAAATCTAGATAAGTATTCCACGAACTTTTCGTGAGAATTTAAAATTTATATAACATAGAAATCATGTATAAAGTAGAATTAAATTTACTAGAGAAGGACAGTTTAATGAGTAATTGTGAGAATTCCAGCGCTGCTGGATTAAATAAATTTTTGTTATCTGCGCAATACAAACTTATTTATTTAGATTAAACTTACACGTATTGGACTTTTAAATTCTATTATGAGATGAATTGTAAGGTGCGCTTCTTAATTACTAAATCAAGTGTCGACAAGTAAATACCAACGCCTTTATTCAAGGTAGCGATGGTACTTAACAAGCTTTAAAATGTGTACTTACGTATACCGGTCTTGTCAGGATTAAGGTTCAACTTAGTTAAAGTCAAAACGAATATATTGCTCTATTCAGTTTACTGTTTTTTTTTTTTTTGTTTTTTTTTTGGGGCACTGCTGAGGAGCAATCACAACCCACTAACGTGTTGATAAATAGTTGTTATATATTGATGTTACAATTGGTTAGGAATTTGTAAAGAAGGAGGAAAACACGGGAGTCATTAGAAAAAATTAAGGAAGTGATAGAGAAAGGAGGACGATAACCGATGGATATTAAGGAATTCAGGAGTGCGAGTTGGTCAGGTATGTGAAAACTGCAATTGAAAAGGATGTGGTTTTCATCGGTGATAATTTGTGAATCGGCTGGATGGGAACAATATGGGGAACTGGAAATCCCAATACGAAACATGTGAGCCGGAAGACGATTGTGTCCAGAACGTAAACGGGTGATGGTTGTAATAAATTTTCGGAAGTTGAGGTGTATGTTGGACAAATTAAAGTACCAGGGAGTAAGTGATGTGGCCAGATAATATCTAGGGGTGGAAGAACTAACTAGCCACGATGACCACTCGTAGGATATATCCATGTTGGCAAGAGATATCAGGTCTGTGGTGGAAATTGCCGGCACCAGAGATCCGAAGGAAATGGCTTCCTTGGCCAGAGTGTCGGCAACCTCATTGCCATGAATTCCGGAATGACCAGGAATCCAGACGTATGATATTAAGATGCCGCGGCTGAATAGTAAATAAGTCAATTGTCGCACTGCCAAGGGAAGATAATTGGAATTAGGTTGAAAGGAGGAATGCTTCAATGCGAGGAGAAAACTTAGGGAGTCGGATAAGATTAAGTATAGGGAGGAGGAATGGTGATCTAAACGTGATAAGAATTGCAGAGTTTTAAGGATGCTTAGGCCCTCGGCAGTGAAAATTGAATTGAACTGAGGAAAAACGAATGATTTGGAGATATTATATTGCGGTATATAGAATGCTCCCGTAACGGACCGACCAGGAAATTTGGATCCATCTGAAAATACATGTACATGATTAGACCAGTAATTTTGTATGAAAGCATTAAGATCAGGATGGGAAGACATAATGGAGGAGAAGGAGGAGGTGTCAATGGAGATGTTAAAAAGATTGACATGATATGAATTAGTAAAGTAAATTGTGGGACGAGATGGAAGGATAAGATACTTGTGGGACGAGATGGAAGGATAAGATACTTGTACGTCCGGCATTTATAAGCTGCAGTGGAGAGTAGTGGAATACGGGAGCGGGTGAAACGCCATTTTCTGAAAATTTTAAAAAAATTGGAAGTGAAGGAATTAACTTGTTTATTGAGAGATTTCGAGATAAATCGGAAGGCTAAATTTTTACGTCGGAGGGAGAGAGGAACAATATGAGACTCGGAGGAAAGAAAGGAAATAGGAGTAGAACAAAGAGAGCCTAAAATTAAGCGCATACAGAGGTTTTGTATTTTATCCAATTTGGTTAAGAGGTGTCGGGAGGCATTACCATACAGGAAGGAGCAGTAGTCAATTTTGGAACGAATTAAGGAAACATATAGAATGCGGAGAGAAACGGGATCTCCACCCCAGACAGTTGAGGAGAGGGATCTTAGGATATTAGAAGATTGTAGGGTGACCGAAATAAGGAAGTCTATATGCGGTTTCCAAGTAAGTTTTTGATCTAAAGTCAGTCCTAAGTAGGTGAATTGCGTTACTATAGCAATGCGGTCATTATAAAATGGAATATATCGAGGAGGATGAGTAGGCCGATTGAGGGAAAACACGATAGCTGCAGATTTGCTGGGATTAATGAAAAGATCGGAAAATTGGAAACGGTTACTTAAAGTTATGATATCATGTGTTAAATATTGCGTAATAAGGTCAAGATTATTGTTATATTGAAAGAGGACCAGATCGTCCGCATAAGAGATGAGATGGGAAGAATGGGGAAGTGGAGGTTTTAAATCGTGCATAATACAGATATTAAATAAAATGGGACTAAGAACAGAACCTTGTGCGAGACCAGTGTAAGTAGTGCGGTGCAGCGGATGTTGGAGTGTAGGGTGCCAGAAGTGTAAATGTTTTTGATTTTAAATAGGTTACAAATATAAGCTGCGAGATTATGTGGAATACTAAGTGATAAGAGGCGTTGGTGCAGTAGGCTGATGTTGACGTTATCGAAAGCTGCGGTGAGATCCAGAAATGTGGCTAACAAGAAACCTTTATCTATATATGTCTTGTATATGTTAGATGTCAGAAAGGAGAGACAATCAGCAGTTTAATATTGGGGGGCGGAAGCCATAAATAAAATTAGGGAGAATATTATTATTTTCCAACCACCACTCTAAACGATAGCGGATGATAGATTCAAGAAGTTTTCGAACACAGGAAGCTAGAGCAATAGGGCGGTACGAAGTGGCCAAATGTTTGGGTTTTGGAGATTTGTGAACAGGGGTAATATTAAAGGTTAGCCAGTCCTGAGGAATAAAGTTGATGATGAAGATTATCGCGACTAATAACTAATAAAATGTCATCAGCTAATTGTTACGAGTATATTATGTATTGATTGAAATATATAAATTCAAAATTAGCGGTCCCCGGATAGAGTCCTGAGGGGCAATCCCACTTTTTATTACCAGTTATAGATTGTTCATTATTAATAATTAAAACACTAGAAAGAAAGGAAAAAAGAAATAAAACGTATATTTTCACATTATTAAGCAATATAAGAACAATAGTTATGATACTGCGTACCGTTTAAAATAAACTTACCGCAGTTAAACATAACAGGAGAAACATAATTTTTAACAACATATACATATACAAAATGCAGGAAAAATAGAAAAAAACCTGCAACAAAAATATACAAAGCAGACCGTCGAAAATAGCGATAAAATAATAAATAATTAAGATTAAGCGAGCTTATAATAAATTATGCTTAATGCGTCTTATATTTCACGTATACATAAATTTTAGCTCGTAATTACCTATCGAGAAAACGAACTCATTATCGTGGTATAAACATTTATTAAAAAATTCACTCGATACTTTTAAAACAAAATTCCTGATATACGGTAATTTTAAGTGAACATGCATTTTATCCGTGTAACGAGGCGCATTTAAAATACATCTTAAACATCTATTTTGAATGATTTGCAGTTTATTAAAAGTAGCCTTAGATACTGAGCTCCATGCCGGACAAGCATAATTATTGGACGGATTAATGATTTGTAAATTATCATGTTGTTGTTAATATTTAGGTAAGATTTACGATTAAAAAGCGGGTAAATGGAATAGATGGTTTTATTCGCCTTAAAACTAGTATTGTTTATTTCTTTTCCTTGTTTGGGTATGGCGATAACTTTAGCAATTTTCCAGTTGTGAGGTTAGCGTTGATATTTGATAATGCTATTTATTATATTAGAAATCTCTACGAGAGCACAGCGAGGGAGTTTTTTTTAATAAGAAACAATGTTATATTATCGTGCCCTACCGAGTGCTTAGATTTCCATGCCGACAATTATTTTAGATATTTCATCCGGATTAGTAAAAGCGATATCGGAGTCGTGAGTAGGAATTTGCAAGTATCGTTTGACAGCAGATCGAACTTTTCTAACCTGATAATTAGAGGCTAAGTTTCTGGCCATGCACTTTATAATACTGATAAAGTTAAGATTTCTGCTTTTCGAGTGTCACTATGCTTATAATCTTTTATGAAAGGATCATAAAATGGTGGAAGTGCATAACTGCGTTTGGTGAAAGTTTTACATACTCGCCACAAACAATTATCTTTATAACGTAGCTTGGCAAGAAAATTGCTTTTATACCTTACAAGGTAGATACGAACGAGTTTGACTAAAAAGTACAATATTAGTTTAATTAATGGTGCATTTGAAGAACTACGGTTTCTTGTCCATAGTTGTATGATTTTTTATTTTAATAAGTAGGAGTATATAGGACGGATACTTAACAGTCGGAGCATATGTAAAGGTTTTTTCACGAATGTGATAATCAACTGATTTCAGAATTAAATGTGTAATATTTTTAACGTGTTGTTCAATATCTGAAGCATTGTTTATAGGGGGGTTTGTAATAAATTGTCCGCAACATATTTTTTTAAAATTTAACCCAATCTGCGTTCTGATAATCTAATTGTTTTACTTCTACCAGCTGTTTGTTGACATAGACAGTAGTGAGTATGGGATTATGATCGGAAGAAAGGGCATTAATTGACAGAGGGGACTTAAATTTTTAACAAGTGCCAGATCCAGTACGCTATTTTTAAGTTTTCATTGGTTAGGAAAGAATGCTGGTTCTTTGGGAGCTATTATATGGAAATTGTCCTGAAATGATAAATCACTTAAGATATTTCCAGCAGAGTTCTCACTAAAACAGTTCCTGCTTCTAGCGTTGAAATCGCCAATCAGCAGTACTTTGTGATTAAACCGCATCAGAATTCGAATATCATTAGTTACGCAGATGGAATGGTTGACTTATATATGGCAAAAAGAGCGAATCGATCATTTTTATTTCTTGCGTTGATCCTCGTATTATTAATAACTGAATTATTATTCAGAGAATTGCTGCCACTATTGGTATAGATATTTACGCCAATAGCTTCAACACAAGATAAACGGGGAGTAGGGAGAAGCTCGGTATATAAATGCTGTTTAATAAGAAGTGCAACTCCCCCTCTACGACTTCTGACAGCTCTATAAAATTTTAAATCCTGGAAATAGTAATATTTAAATTACTATCCAGCTTGGTTTCAGACAATGACATCGATATCATAGGCGCAAATAAAATTATACAGCTCGTTACATTTCCCTGCAATTGAATTACAATTCCAAGCAACTAATCTGATACCTTCAATATTGGACACCTTAAAATACGTCTACCATGGTTTTCAGTATAACCTGAATTACACTGAAAACTTCCTTATTATTTAATGATTTAATTCTACTAATTATAATTTTAGCTACATTAAAAATAGAACTTAAATCAAACTCACGAAATAATGCTAGAAATCTAGAAAATGAAAAATCGTCACACGTGCTGCTACTCTTATTTCGTGCATATCCTCTGGTCGCAGCAGCATAGGTTCTCGATCCGTTCTTAGGTACCCTAACAGTTATGTTAGGTCTTGAACTATTTCTGGTGGATTCGGAGTCATGGAGCACTCCTGGACATCTATGACGCTTAGAGTTAATTACTTTCTTTGCAATGCTACATTCTTCCCAATTAGCCGGAGTTAGCACATTTAAATGTATCATTCTCGGGACACTCAGCAATTGAGTGACTCTGAGCACACTTTGTACTACCTTAACAGTTATGTTAGGTCTTGAACTATTTCTGGTGGATTCGGAGTCATGGAGCACTCCTGGACATCTATGACGCTTAGAATTAAGTACTTTCTTTGCAATGCTACATTCTTCCCAATTAGCCGGAGTTAGCACATTTAAATGTATCATTCTCGGGACACTCAGCAATTGAGTGACTCTGAGCACACTTTGTACAACGTACAGGTAGCGTGCAATTGTGAGAAACGTGCCCAAAACGTTGACATCTATAACATTGTAAAGTGGAATTACGTCGCTTATATTACTCCCATTTTATGACGTAAGAAAAAAGTGTTCCGATATACAATATTCGACGTTGTTGTGTACCGGGTGGGAACAATACAGAGTACACAAGAGATGTAGTTTTCTTATGAAATTGGGTTACGGATAATACATTAATCGGTGGTTTTAGTTCATTTTCAACCTCGGAGCTTGTGAAGGAGGAGGGTAAGCCTTTAAGTGGTCATCCTAATCGGTTTTCGAAAATAAGGGACACGAGTGAAATAAGAAATGGAATTAGCTTTTAAGTGAGAGATAATGAAATCGAAATTCAGAGGAAGCAAATAAAGACGTTTTCTATTGTAGTTTCTAACTTTAAACGTAGACTTAACCTGTTGTTTAATATATATATATATAATAATTGATTTAATATTTGCATCCTGGTTAAGTATCGTAATTGGAGGATACTTTCGCTCGTCTACAGAACGAACGATAGTTTCTTCATTCGCTAGGCGAAAATCGATTGTAATTAATCGACCTGATTACCGAGGGTTCATCTGTCTTTATTTTCTTCGGCGTACTTTTGCCATTGTGAATTGCAGCATTCAACCATTGAGACATACTGCTATCAGATGAGTCCGATGTGTCATTTTGTTTTTACGAGACTTGCCAACGTACGCAATAGCCGAGGTAGAAGGAGTCTCGTTATTAACGTCTATATGCATAAGTTCTGAGTGTATGTTTGCATCCTCACACACGTGTAGAGTTGTGTGATTATTCTTCGTAGTGTTGGTAGAAGATTTAGACAGTTGCCTCTTGATCATCTTATCGATAGACCACCAGGAGGACCGTTATCCCCGGATGGTCTATTAAACGAACGATTTATTATTACCGATTAAAGAACGAACAAAATACGATAAAAGTATAGATAAATATACTATTATGTATTTATCGCGTAATAACCGTATTATATTATATTTGAACTAGGGGTTCTATCCGCCTCTGCTACCCAAGGGGGTTGCTACCCAACGGGGGTAGTGCCTGAAGCTGTTGAGGTTTAATTGTGATTAAATACCGTTCAAATAGTGCAGGGGCTCTGACGAGTAAAACAAAAAAAGTTTCATCCAATTCCGACTAAAATTCGCCAAACCCGCCCTTTGAATGGGCTCCGCAAGTGTGAAGTCTACATAAAACAAAAATATCGTTAATTTATATATATTTTTGGGCTCCGCAAGTGGGAAGTCTACATAAAACAAAAATATCGTTAATTTATATATATTTTTCCTGAAATTTGTCATCGGATAAAACCAAATTCGTCGAAATGACGTCATACTGCAGTTGCTATCGAACTTAAGACACGCCCGCTTTCCTGAGATTAATTTTTGCTATAGAAATTTGCCATCGGATAAAACCAAATTCGCCGAAATTACGTCATACTGCAGTTGCTGTTGAACTTAAGACACGACCAACCAACAATGATTAACATTTTTTATCCATTTATAAAGTAATTGCAGATATCGTTAAATAACCACAATGGTTGTAATAATTGCTGTAATAGCAACACTAGCTTGTAAATGCTAACATTGTCTGTGTATCTTTGATTTCCATCATTGAGACTATTCCTAGAAGTGACCAGTGCTATTTCCGTTGACCTATAATTGATCCGAATTGACAATCCGTTAGTGCCCGACGACTTAGTGAAAGTTTATATCTTTCGTGTAACTTAGATAGCATAGTTAATAAACTGATCGATCGATAAGGTGTTATCAGTTCACTATTTTCGTGGAATCCGAATATGTATTATACTTTAAAAAAGTAATTAAGTACGCTAATTGAAAATGGAGGAACATTTTTGAGGTGTTGACTAAATTTCAGAAGCCACTACATCAAAATGCTTACATTATAGTTAGATTTCCAGTTTGATATATTACAAAATAGAACTACGGACATTCTTAACGTACTAATCACATCAGTAACGAAAATGATTAAAACGGAGTAGACTGAATTTGAATTTTTATAAGTTATACCCTTTTCTGTATAGGGTCGAAGTTGAACTATTTATCAAGAAGTTAATCTTCACGCAATATTCAATAACTACGATATAAATCAGCTTCGCATTTTTCCGATACGAGTTTGATCAGATCTACCGTTATTTCATTGCCCTTAGGTTTTCTGTTTCTCGCTTTTTCTCAATTATTCCGTTCAGTTCGCGTGACGCTATATTCGGTGTATCTTTTATTGTCCTGATCCGAACGTTATTTGATCTATTTATATATTCGTATTATCGAGCATAATTTTTTTGCGTTAGCCGTCCAAAAGAAGATGCTTAATGGATGGAATACGTAACAACGAACATAGGGGATTGGTAGAATTTATGAAGTAATAAATTCAGCTAGACATACAGGAAGATATCAGACGGTTAATGGTTGTTGATGTACAATCTTCTGAACGAAGATGCAACAAAATGATGATGATGATGAAATATTCATATAAATATGATATATAATCCATATACAGCTCGCTTTATATATATATGTATAATATAAATATATAATATATATGTATAATATAAATATAATAATATATGTGTATAATATATATTATATATATATATATATATATATATATATATATATATATATAATGTATATAGATATACACTCATTTATTGATTCCGTATACAAGTACATCCGTATGAAATTAATATATATGTATATAATATATATGTATACATACATATACACTCATTTAATTGATTCCGTATAAAAGTACATCCATATAAAAGTACATCCGTATAAAAGTACATATTAGTTATTTAGTAAATTTCGGTATTTCTGTTTTTCTGTAAATCTGGTATTTCTTCCAGCTTTACGGATGATCTCATATGGCGTCTATTTCGTTTGCATTACGATTAGCGTCGCCTTTGTCATTACGATTAGCGTCGCCTCCGTCATGACGATTAACGTCGTTTAATATTTCCATCAGGGACCGTTGAATTAACAATCGTTTTTTCGTCCTGATGGCTTCTTCGATTTCTTGTTTCGTGCGTAGTTTTTTCATTGCCACGTCGTAATGGTTCTTTTCCAATTGCGCTAATATTTCGCTTTTCTTCAACAGTTCGCTTAACTGATTTTCGCGTTGTTCTTGTAACGATTGTAAACGTTCCGCACTGTCTCGTGCGATCGACGTCAACGTCACGTAAATTTTCATCCTTTCCTCCGTCAATCGATCCAATTCCCGTTTCAGTTGTCCGTACTTCTCCGCTTCCGATTTGAGATTTCTGTCGTACACTTGTAAACATTCGCGTTTGTACAAAACTTTTTCATACGACGCGCCGTATTCTTCCAGAGCGCGATAATTTCGTTTCCATTGTCGATCTAATATTTCTCGCAGATCGTCTCTGTCGTTAATTTCGAATTTTGCTTTCTCATTATCATCGTCCATCGGGAGTTGTTCCATCATTTTTCTGTAATTTTTCTCTTTAAAATTTTTCCGCAGATTCACTAATATTCGATTTAACGTATCCCGATCGAATAGTATCGACAATAATAGCAACCAGCTTCTTCGGTTACCGTGGAAGCGCGGTCATAAAATTAATCCACGACCGACCGAATTTATTTTTACGTGGCAAATCGAAATGTGCCACGTAAAAACAATCCCTTTCCCATTATTGTTACGTTGTTAAAATCATTATCATTAATACTCGACTATTCTATTCACGAGTGTGTTGATATTTATACGACTGCCGACGTTATAATAATGTATGCGCGACCACTTGTGTGTGTGTGTATTATACCCTTGGTTTGTGTGCTTCTTAATGTGTGAGATGTGTTTATGTATACTGCTACTTATCGCTGCGAACGACTAAACCGAAATGCGAAGGGTGTTTTCGTTTATTGGGATATTTGAAATTTTACAATAATTCCTTATACTCTCATGCGTAGATATTTCATATAAATTTAATGTATACATATATACATGTGCAGAATCTATAATTAACCAACGTAAATAAATTAAACGTTATATATTCTTTAAATAAAAAAAGGTAATAACTTAAATTAAAAATAAAGTTGTAATATTCTTTATAATACAGCTAATAATATTTTAATTACTATAATGTTTTCTTGTTTCTTCTCTCCCCTCTTTCCCTTTTCCTGTTCCTCTTCCCATAATCTCTTTAATCCAGCATCTAATCCCCAGTCCTCGTATCCTGTAATTCTCCATTAACAAAAAAAAAATAATAAAAAAAAATAAAAGCAAGGAACTAAAAAGTTTCAATCAGCTCTCTGTGTTCACTTTCCATTTATTTTTCCTTTCCTCTTATTCGGCATTTTTTTTCCTTTTATTTTATTTTTTTTAACTAAAATTCTTCTTCGTCTTGTGGTATTATTAACCCCTCATTGTTTATCAATCATAATTTAATTTCTTCACTACAAACTCCTGATTTCTTTTCGTTTATGATTTCGACTGGTATTTTATTATATAATAATATACGCCCCCATTCTATATATTATTCCCCTTTGTCCAGCATTGTTCTTCATATCTTCTAGTTTTCCTGATATTATAGTTTTCCTGATATTATAGTTTTCCTGTTTCTTATTTATTTCTATTTTTCTTTAACTTTACAATACAACAGTTTCCTGTAAAAATGTAACCGTTTTCGTAATAACGTATCTAACGTTATCGGAAGATTTGTTATTCGTTCTTGTTACTATTGCATAAAATTTTCTAGCGTCTTTTTGGTAAGTAGTTTATTCCTTTAAAATTGCTTTTATCCGCTTAACCCCAAAACTAATATACCATATTCCACGTCTGATCTACTTGTAGTGTTTGTTCACTCAAATAACGTTTTAAACATTATAGGGATCGCGAATTTTTTTTTTTATATGTACAATATATGTTCATTCGACATAAAATGTTCATCTATTATTACTTCGAGATGAACGTTTCTACTCTTTCCATCTTTATACAACTTTCCATTTTATGTATACATTCTTCAGTATGTATTATATCACATCAGGCTCCCTTATATTCTTGTTATTTCTCGTCTATATCCACACCAGTTTTAATGCTTGTATTCATTTTTAGTCCTCTATCGTGAGTTGTTCATTTCGTCTATATCTTTTTCTAATAAGTTAGCAACTTTCATTACATCTCTGTGTGGTATTACTATAAGCTACATCATCTGCATATCTAAAGGGTGCTGAATATTTAAATACTTTATATAATTCATTCTTTTATATGTATATATATATATATATATATATATATACATCAAATACAACATTGGTGACAGTATACTACGGTACTTCCTTATATTCTTTTTATTTCTGCTTTTTATCCACACCAGTTTTATCATTCTTGTATTCATTTTTAGTCTTTTATCGTGAGTCCACTTGTTCATTTTGTATCTTTTTCTAATAACTTAGCAACTTTCATTACACCTCTGTGTGGTATTACTATAAGCTACATCATCTGCATATCCAAAGGGTGTTGAATATTTAAATACTTTATATAATTCATTCTTATATATATATATATATATCAAATACAATATTGGTGACAGTATACTACGGCACTCCCTTATACAATTGTTATTTCTGCTTTTTATCCACACCAGTTTTATTATGCTTGTATTCATTTTTAGTCCTCTATCGTGAGTTGTTCATTTCGTCTATATCTTTTTCTAATAAGTTAGCAACTTTCATTACATCCCTGTGTGGTATTACTATAAGCTACATCATCTGCATATCCAAAGGGTGTTGAATATTTAAATACTTTATATAATTCATTCTTTTATATATATATATATATATACATCAAATACAACATTGGTGACATCCATTATATTCTTGTTATTTCTGCTTTTTATCCACACCAATTATGCTTGTATTCATTTTTAGTCCTCTATCGTGAGTTGTTCATTTCGTCTATATCTTTTTCTAATAAGTTAGCAACTTTCATTACATCTCTGTGTGGTATTACTATAAGCTACATCATCTGTATATCTAAAGGGTGTTGAATATTTAAATACTTCATATAATTCATTCTTGTATATATATATATATATATATCAAATACAATATTGGTGACAGTATACTACAGTACTCCCTTATACTCTTGTTATTTCTGCTTTTTATCCACACCAGTTTTATTATGCTTGTATTCATTTTTAGTCCTCTATCGTGAGTTGTTCATTTCGTCTATATCTTTTTCTAATAAGTTAGCAACTTTCATTACATCTCTCTGCGGTATTACTATAAGCTACATCATCTGCATATCTAAAGGGTGCTGAATATTTAAATACTTCATATAATTCATTCTTATATATATATATATATATATATATATATATATCAAATACAATATTGGTGACAGTATACTACGGTACTCCTATTATTCTCTTATCGTTTATGTCACCATAAATTTTTACCTACGTTTTGCCTGTTGTTTAGGAAAATGTTTAAACTATTCTAAATAATTTTTCATTACTCCTATCATTCATAAATCTTTGACTACTATGTCGTGTCTGACTGTGTCGAATACCTTTTGTAGAATCTACGAATACTACTAAACATTGCTTACCTGAACCAATATTTTTATTTATCGCTTCAGAAAAATTTATCAGTAATGTCGTCATATTCTCTCGGTATCCGTACTGACGTGTATTTACGGGACTGTTATTTGATAAATAACTTTTTAAACATTCTCCTACATATTATTCTAGTACTTTGCTTAAGGATGTTTCTATTGTTATCGATCTGTATTTGTGATTACCTTTTTTATAGACCGGCCTTACAATTCTGGTTTGGTATATTTTCTACAGATCTATTTATTAATTTTGTAAGTACTCTATAGAAATTATACATGCTTGTAGATCTTTTATCCTAACTTTATCATATACTGTAGCTTTTTTTTTTTAAAAATCATTTTCCTATTACTTGTTTAATTTTTTCTACTGTTGCATATTTATTTATTTATTTATTTATTTACAAAACAATACGGCGTACACGACAGCATAATGCCAATTACAGTGTACGCTCTTACGGAATAATTATAAAGTAAAATTATGAATAAAACTGAACCACACTCACACAACACGCTAATTAATATATATAATATTTAGATTGAAAACAAAAAATTACTAATACAAACCGAAAAATGATTCTAATGAAATACAATACCCACATACAAGCACAAAACAAACGTACTGAAAAGTAACAACTGAAATATAGAGTTTAAAAAAATTTATTATACACGAATTTACTATCGAAATGAATATCTAACTGTGGATGAATATTTAGTACGTTATTATATAGACATAAGGTGGATAAAAGTGGTGAGTTGTAACCTAGATTTGTACGAGCATGCGATTCATAAAAAATACAATGTGACCCACTATTAACACTGGGGACCATAAATGAAATTGTAGATAATAAATAATTGTCATCTATGCGAGCGTTAATCATGCAGGAACCTCAGCTTACTTGTCCTTCTTCTAGCACTCGAGGATTTAATATTTAAAATTACTTTCCCGTGGTTTGTTATTTGTGTCCGCTTCGCCTAATTTCTCTTCACAATTGTGAATTTGATTAACTCGTTCTACGAAAGTATCCTCAATATTTTTTCCATCTCCTATGTACTTTTTAATTATTTCATCCACTATTTCTTTCTGATTACCACCTAATATATTTTTTATTAGCCTCCACGTCTCTTTCATATTGCCATTTACTTCATCAATTTTTTTGTTATAATACTTATCCTTTTCATCGTTAATTTTAACTTTCGTTTTATCTGCGCTTGTTGATATAATTCCTCCAATTTCTTATTCCTACGTCTTTTCTTCCATTTTTGAAATAAACTATCTCGTTCTTGTATAAGTTCTAAAATTTTTTTAGTCATTCATTCTTTATTCGCAACTTGTCTCTTTATTTTACTTTTATACACACTACTGCACTTATTATATATCTCTTGCGTAAACATTTGTTTATTTCCCATTTTTCATGTTTCAAAGTTTCTCTTGATTTCACCTCATCAATACTTTTTTTTTTTCAATATTTTTAATTTTTACCAATTTACATCCTATTAGATAATAATCACTTACCTTTGCGTTCAATGAACTTACTTCTGTTCCTTCTTTGACTCTTTTATTGCTATATGGTCAATACAAGATTTTGTGCGTCTATCTTTTACATATTCTCCTTTTGTGTTCTCTGTTATTGTACGACTTAATACACATTTCCCGAAATTATATTTTCATATCTATTAACAATATTATTTATATTTATATCCCCGATCACTATTAACTACTTCCTTATAGGTCTACAACATTGTTTGAAATTCTATAATAAATTTCCATTTATCTTTACTCGGTGTAACATGCCACGATTGTTATATTGCTTTATTCGTGTCTTCAGTTACTTCCCTCTCTGAGTACTCGATATTGTTCGAAATTATTAACTTGCTTTAACTCAAACATACATTGGTTTCTCACAAGAATCGTAATTCCCCCTTCATAATGGTTTTCCTTTTTAATATAATATAATAGTGCCTCTAGCCATTAGTTGCCGTATATGGCGCATTAATTTAAATAATAATAATGATAATATAATATTGTTTATATACTTTCAGTTCATACATTCTATAATTCTTCCCTGGCATTGGTTTCAGTCATTATCATTATTTGAATATTTGCATGTTTTAAAAACCATTCTATTTCTAACCACGCTTTATTTAATGATCGTAAATTCAAGTGCACTATATTAATTCCCATCTTTTCATCATCCTCCAACCACTGTTCTATATTTTGAAATACGTTCGTCTTACCCATCTAAAACTCATATATTGTCATTCACATTTTTTCCTTATATTTCCAATTATTTATACCTGACATCATGTAAATACTATGTGTATATATATACATATAAATATATACACATATAAGTACATTCAAACCTGCATACGTCGCTGTTATGTCTGTCTTTAGCTCCTTATCAACATGTATAAAATAGATACTTTCACATACTACCTTACATATATTTAAAATTATTTCGGCGTAAAATTTATCTCTGTCTCTCACGTAACAACTCAATAATACCTAATGATAAACACTAAAATAATAATAATAATAATAATAAGCTACCGATATAGATTAAGTCGGATTATTGATGCAGTTAAAACAATTTTTTAGCGATTTCTTCATTATCGAATATTTTAATTGCTTTGCTTCCATCTTCTTTTCTTGCATAAACATTTCGTTGTCCGTACATAATTGAAGTTAGCTCCAATTTTAGTATTATACATCAACTGCTTATTGCGTTGTGTTAAATTCTCGTTTACATATGATAGTTTCCTTCCAGTCGCTCCGCTTTTTTATTATCTCTTTTTCTCTTATTTTTTTAAATTTCATCTACTTTCTGACAATCGACCTTTACAATTATCGGCTTCGGTTTATTTTCATTCCTGCTGAATAGGCCGCTTGAATATTTTCCTACCGTTCAATTCCACACCCATTTTCGCTGCTACAGCTAATTTCGTTTATAATTTCGTTTATATTTTCGTCAATATTTTCCATTATTCCGTGCAATTCGATATTATCTCTTCTTGTGTATTTTTCCAATTGATGAACTTTTATCGTTTCTCTAGCGGCTTTTCAACTTAATTTCATATTTTCCTCCGATATTTTCTGATATTGTTCCATGAAAAACTGTACCGACCTTTCTATTTAATCTAATTTAGACTTTTTGTGTTGTATTTCTTTAACAGTTTTATTTGGTCCATAATTATAGTATTTTCAGATCTTTGATAATTTCCATTGCAGTCTACCCGTCTCTTCTTTTCTATTCGAGTTTTTAAAAAATTTTCCGTTTCTTCACTAGATTTTATTTCGCAATACTGTTTTTCACATTGCGAGCACTGTACCGGATGTTCAATTCTTTTATTACATTCGCCATACTTGTGTACCATTTTTTTTTTTTTTATTATTTTTCTTCTAACCGACGCCCAAATTGTATAAAACGAAATAAATATGTATCGTATATATACACGTATATTATAATTTAAACTATACCACCGAATGAGGATAATATTCTTGTGTTTACACGTGTTTCATTTATGTTGCTGTATTATAAATTACGTTCGAATACTTTATCAATAACCGAACGAAACTGTTCAAATAGAATAAATCGCTATTTTATTTTCGATTTAACCGCTAGCTCGAAAAGCCTATTCCTTATGACGAACTAGCCAATCACGTTACAATCTATATCGCGCTATCAATTGTATAATAATAATAATTACGAAAAAATAAAAAGTTGTTAAAATCGCTGAAAAATTATTTTCCTTATGAACAAACGCATATCTTTTCGGCTATTAAGCCGTTATCGAGTGAATTATAGAATTTAGCATACGGAAAAACATTTAAAAAAAAGATAATTACTAGAAAGAATGGAAATAATAAAAGAAAGAGAGATAAAGGTAATTTTTTGAATTCTATGATAAATATTTTGATGATGGATTAGTTCTGTAAAAAGTATATTGCTAATTTTAATTTTATACGGACAATTATTATTATTTTTTTATTATTTTACTGGTTATGTGTTTTCGTTGATGTAAAAAATTTTATATTTTTAGATATTATTTTAGTTGCTATTGTGTTATTACTTTGTATAGATTTTAAATTGTTGTACCTTGCTTTGTGTTATTGTTGTGTAAATTTTTTTTTATAATACTGTTTGTTGTTTGTGTTGTTTGTGTGTTCTTTACCACATTCACTATCGGATATTTAAAATACCGTTTTAACACTTGTCTATATGATAGTGATTTTTTTTTTACATTTTATATTTTTATAAGTTTTTATATTTTTTGTATTCACTTGATACTGGCTTAATAGCCGAACAGCTTTTTGTTCAATAAAGAAAATAACTTTTTTGCGATTTTGACGACTTTTTAGTGTTTATTTTTTAAAATCGCTACATTCCAAACTTAAAAAAAAAAAAAAATAAACAATAATAGTACCTCGAAGTAGTAAAAACAGAAATTACTAACTGTAATAATAGAGACACCCTAAAATGCAAAATCAACAATTTTAATCATTACCAGTCATCCCTTATTGGACAATGTCAAAAGCCCAATAAAATATCTTCAGCAGACTGGTGGAATAAAGAATTACAAAGGCTTAAAGAATAAACAATACGTCTAAAGTCCGAAATAAAAAATCCAACTAAACTTTTCTACATTAATTCAGTCCTAAATGTTCTCAATCGAAACTATAAAAAACTTATAATTAAAACATAATATGACTATTGGAAGGACATGATTTATCGTTCCACCGCGTGGGGGAAACCATGTAAAATAATTTTTGTTAAAAACCGAACTACTCCTATAGGCGAGATGAAATTAAACAACTCGTCTCTACAGGCGACCAAAAGTGTAGGGTCTTTCTTCAATACTTTCTTCCAGAGAAAACGGATATAACACCGCTAGACACATCTGAGAAAAACCAACCTATTGTTGATTAACGTTATGTAACATTATAAAATGTTTAAACAATAGGAAAGCTTGCTCTGGGGATAGAATAAGTAATAAAATAATAAAGCTAATAAACATAAAACATAATAATCTAATTTTAACTCTCATAAATCAACGTATTAAGCTACAGACCTTCCCTAACTGCTGGAAAATAGCAGATATTAAACTAATTGCGAAGCCTGGGAAAGAACTGTCGTAGGATGCGTGGCTACACGTTAGTCAACATAACGGTGGTAGTAACCCGAAAAAGCAGCGTATCGGTGATACAAATAGTACAATACCAACTAGAAACAGGTTTTCGCCGCTTATCACGCAATCGGACGTTATACAAGACGTCATTCACACCGACAAACAGCCAACAAAAATGTCACTAAAGTTCACTACAATCACCGACGTAGCACACGGAAAGTACAACAAAGCCGATCCGCCGATTATCGTTGACGGGCAATTAGAAAACCACAATCAATCGGTAACAGAGATAAACAAATTGTTAGATCATAACGTAATTTTAAGATCAAAACCTAATAAAACAATATTTTATACTAATAATTTAAACGATTACGATAAACTTACTACTATTCTAAAAGAGCGTAAAGCTCAGTTCTTTTCGTACACCCCCAAAGAGCGTAGACCATTCAATATGATTTTAAAAGGTCTGCCAAATAATATATCTCTGCAGGAACTTCATTTCGAATTAAAAAATAAAATAGAAATTGAAAAAATTGTACAATTTCAAAAAAAATCCCGATTCTACTATTACTTTATTGCCTATTTACGTCATCACATTCCCCTCTCAAATTACCCCCCCAACAAATTATAAATATCAAAAGTTTACGCTTCTATCTTGTTAGGTGGGAAAAATATAGAAAAAATAGTGCAGTGCCATAACTGCCAGAAATTTGGCCACATATCAATAAATTGTAATAAATTAATTACATGTTTAAAGTGCAGCGGATCACATTCCAGCAGAAGCTGTCCTGAAGAATCAATAAAGTGTGCTAACCGTGAAGGAAATCGTACTTCTAATTCAAAATCATGCCCTATTTATCTAGAATCGAAAAAATTAAACAAACAGAAAATAGGAATCCCAGATTATTCTCAAAGCCATTTGTACAGGATTTCCTTAATAGTAACAATAACAGTAGCAGTAGTATTAGTAAGAATAATAATAGTAATAGTAATTATAATTGTAATAGTGATAGTATTAGTTGTAATAGTAATAATGATAGGAATAATAGTAATAGTAATAATAATAGTAATAATAATGTCAATAATAGTATTGGTAATAATTTTAGAAATAGGTATGATAAAACTAATCGCTTAAGTTACGCAGAAATTACTCGACGCGGTGGCGATAATTCTATTAATGATAACGATGCGTTAAATTCATCCGATTTTTCGGATCTATCGGCTATCTTTTCTTTATTTTAAAAAAGCTAATGCACGTGCTTAAAGCGATAATTGTAAAATTAAAGACGCTAGGCAATACGGACAGCTTCACAAAAATAGCGGCTATTTTAGAAATATTTGTAGTTAACTATATCTAATTTAGTTTTATGTTCGTAATACGAGTGCTAGATCTGGCATAAATTTAGTTGCTTGGAATTGTAACTCAATAACTAACAAAGTAACTGAACTGCGTGAATTTGCAATTTCCAATAATGTTGATATTATTGCTCTATCTGAGACCAAATTAGTAGCATTACACTTAAGTTCCCAGGGTTTGATATTTATAGAAAAGATGTGAATCGTCACTGTGGAGGAGTAGCGCTGTTGATCAACAGACGACTCAAGCACGATCTTCTGCCAACACCTCATTTAAATTGTATACAAGCTGTAGGTACAGATATCTACACAGACACCAGTAAAAGAAATAATAATTTATATTATTATATTCCTCCCGATGAATTTCTGGGCAAAAAAGAAATAAGAATGAAAATATATATTAATCGTGTATTTATTTAACATCGAAAGAAAACACGTGTATGACGTACATTTGTATGTATATGCAAGATGTTTTCATACGCATTTATTTATAAACCGCTATAAAATCATAAAAAAATAAGCAAATAATGAATCTAATGCGATATTTATGCTTGTTGTTCCTCGCATAATTATTAATCGCGTATTTATTTAACATCGAAAGAAAACATATGTATGACGTACATTTGTATGTATATGCAAGATGTTTTTATACGCATTTATTTACAAACCGCTATAAAATCATAAAAAAAAAGCAAATAATGAATCTAATGCGATATTTATGCTTGTTGTTCCTCGCATAATTTCTTAATTTCCGGGTGGTCGAATTGTAGATGATGAAATTCCGAGTTCTTGTTACAGAGTAAGTAGTCTTCCGGGTTTATTTTTTTTTTTTTAAATTTCTATTATAGAAGAATATGTTTGTTCAGAAATAAAAAAAAAATAGTACAAAAACTTTTAACGCTTTTTCCTTAATATATTCATATATTCGGACATTCGGATTTAATTTTTATCCCCCCCGAAATTCTGTTACATTATTTTCGTCGAAACTTATTTTTAAATTTCTATCATTTCTCATTCCTATACATTCTTCTTCTTCGCTAATATTAACAGATTTGTAATTGGTTTTTGAATTATCGCTATAATAGTTATAAAAGGAAATCCGATCGTATTCACGAATATTTAAAGAAGGAAAATAATGTTGAATTTTATTTCCTAAAGTCGCGAGTCACTCCCTTATTAATATTTCATTATTATTATTATTATTATTATTATTATACGGGCGCCGGCTGCACTAACGGGCCATATGCGCCCACAGGCCTACTGTGGTCCTAGATCTGATTTAAGAGGCTCAGTGAATCCAGGAACAGGAACACATTATGAATATGGTCAGTAGATTCAGATAAAAGTTGAGGTAAAGAAGGAGGAAGGCTGTGCTGGATTCTTAATGTTGTGAGAGCATGACAGGATGTTAGTATGTGGGGTATGAGCAGTTGAGACATTTGGCAAAAGGGACAGAGTGGCGGGTCTGTGCCATGAAGAAGATAGGAATGGATAAGGTTTGAGTGGGATATACGGAGTCTTGTAAGGATAACATTTTTCTTTCTTGTTTTGAAAGGAAATGGCAGTTGGGATAGTGGATTAGATTTGATTAAAAGGAGGTGGTTTTGTTCATTAGACTTCCATGCACGACACCAAGATTTAGTTACGAGAGATTTCAGGAAAGCTTTAACGTCACTATAGAGAGAGAGACGAGCGGATATGTGTGGAAGCAAAGACGCCTCTCTGGCAGCTCGGTCAATAGCCTCATTTCCAGGAATACCGATGTGGCTGGGAATCAAAATGAACGCTATGGAAACTTGAGATTTAGTAAGGAAGTCACGGACAAGCAGAATGCGTTGTAGAAGCGCATTATCTGTATATAGGTTTTGGAGAGATTTTAAAACATTGAGTGAATCAGAAAGAATAAGGAATTTAGAAGAAGACTGCGTCATGGACAGGAACTCTAGACACTTGAATATAGCAAAGGATTCAGCTGAAAAAATGGAGCAGGACTTAGGAAGTCGAAAGCGATGAATGATAGGGGGTACCGAGAAGGCAGACCCCACACGCCTACCCGATTTAGAGCCATCAGTAAAACAGCACACAGCGTCCTTATATTTGGAGATTTCAAGAGCAATGTAGTTTTGAAGTATATGGGGTGGGCATAAAAGCTTGGAAAGGTGGGTAAGTTTCAAGTTTATATGGAGTGGTTGCAAAAGCCAGGGTGGTGGGTCAGTATATATTGGAAGAAGAGGGGGATTAAGAATGAATTTGTTAAATTGAGGAAATAATGATAAGAATTTATTTTTGATGTTAATTGCATATTTAGGGATGTTTAAGGATATTTCATTGTATCTTGGAATATTGTACAAAAGATCATTAAACGGTAGGTTTGGAGAGATAAGTGTGGAGGTGAGGAAGTTACCTGTCAGGATTTGCCTTCGGTAACATAAAGGAAGTAATCCCGATTCACTATTAAGACTAGCTGTAGGGCTAGTATGAAAAGCTCCAGTGGCTATTCGGACGTCTGAATGTTGAATGGTATCCAAGGACCTCAGTAACCCCTGGGCCGCAGAGGCGAATGCTAGGCAACCGTACTCTAATCTAGAACGAATTAATGCTTTATATAGCAGTAATAACATTTTTCGATCGCCTCCGTTACGTCTATTATTAATTTTCTTCAATATGTTTAGACCTTTTATAGCTGATTTCTTGAGGTTTTTAATGTGCGCGTTCCATACCAGTTTGCTGTCAAAAGTTACTCCGAGGTAGCGCACTGTATCCTGGAAACATAATTCTAAACTATTCAGGAAGATTTTAGGTCGTTGACTACACTTGGTATTTCGGTGGAAGTCAACGCAGGTTGTTTTTTCTGCTGAAAAATTGAATCCACCTGCAGATGCCCATTCGACTATTTCATTGATGCAACGCTGTATGATTTTACCAGCTCTGGTTGGCGAAGACGATTGGAACGTTATCGTTAAATCATCTGCAAAAAGGCTGAATTGTACCGGTGGTCGGATTGCCTGCATTATATCGTTAATAACTAGCAGGAAGAGTGTTACACTAAGGACGCATCCTTGTGGTACACCATTCTCCATATGAAACAATTTGGAATAGGTGTTGCCTAAGCGTACCTTGATTTGTCTGTCAATTAAAAAACTTTGAATTAAATTGGCCATGCGGCCATGGATTCCTGCTTTTTGTAGGCTAGTAAGCGCCTGATATTTCCATACTGTATCATATGCCTTTTGCAGGTCAAAAAAGACAGCATATAGATGATTGCGATCATGGAATGCCTTCTGGATCTTGAGTTGGAGATCAATGATAGCTTGTATTGCTGATCGATGTTTTCGGAAACCATATTGCTTTGAAGTGAACATATTATTCATTTCTAAGGTCCAGGTTAGCCTCTTTTGAATAATTTTTTCCAATAGTTTGCCAAGTACACTTGTTAATGCAATGGGGCGGTAGCTAGTTGTTTCTGTTTTATTTTTTCCCTTTTTTAGTATAGGTATTACTATGGCTACTTTCCATTTTGCCGGGAAAGTTCCCTCATTCCACATCCTATTAAAGATGTGTAACAAATATAACTTGGCTGATGCATGAAGATGTTTCAACATAATAGGGTGGATATTGTCTGGTCCTGGTGAGGAGTCACGGATGTGGTATTGAATACAGTATTCGAGCTCGTCTAACAATATTGGACGATTGTAGTTTTCATCATTGCAAGTATCAAAACTGATTGGTGTAGCTTCTGTTCTTTGTTTTAGATGTAAAAATTCTTTATTATAACTGGAATTAGATGATACAGCAGAAAAGTGGGAAGCCAACAGATCGGCCATCTCGGCGGTATTTGTAATAAGAGAACCGTTCTTGTATAATGCAGAGATACTTGATTGACAATTTTTCCCATTGATCAGCTGTATTTTCTTCCACACTGCTGGAATCGGTTCATATTGATTGATGGAAGAGGTGAAAACTTGCCAGCATTCTTTTTTAGATGCTCTTATGAGAGTGCGCGCGTACGCCCGACGTTTACGATACTCAATAAGATTTACTAATGAATTTTGTTTTTTCAATATTCTTAATGCTTTTTTCCGCATATTGATTGCCTTTGCAATCTTGTTGTTCCACCAGGGTACTCGTTTTCTTGAGCGGGGGTTAGCTGAGGACACGGGTATTGTCAACAGTCCAGCTTGTATGATTATAGTAGTTAGGAATTCGACATCCTTTTCCAGATCATCCATGTGATAGGAATCAATTATTGTGCTGTTGGTGAAATAGGGCCAGTTAGCTTCTTTTATTTTCCATTTCTGGCTCCGTGAAGGGTGAAAGTTAGATAACTTATACGAGAGAGAGATGGGGTAATGATCACTATCGCATAAGTCCATGTGTGTCTGCCACTCCAATTCATTTATCAGATCAGTGGAAACAAATGTGAGGTCGATAGAGGAAAATTGCCCTGTTTTTGGATCACAGTAAGTTGGTTGATCTCGTTTGTTTAATAAAGCGATACTGTGGTTATTGATAAGTAAGTGATCGATTTGATTTCCTCTAGAATTTTGACGTCTGGACCCCCATGTATGGCTATGTGCATTAAAGTCACCAAGTATGATAAAAGGTGTTGGTAGCTGTTTTATGATATTATTAAAATCATGCTTAGATGTTTGATAGTTGGGTGGAATATAAATGTTGCATACTGAGATTGGTTTACGGTGGATTATTGGGATTAATATTGAGACTGCAACTACTTGTAAGTCGGATGTAATTGATAAAGGCACTGCTTGGGGGATCGAGTTGTGGACTAATGTTAATACCCCTCCAGCTGCAATCAAATGTGAGGTATCATCGAACCTAAATGAACTGTAGTTATGGATTGTGAACAGTTGGTTAGTCTTCAAATGTGATTCCTGAATACAAATTACTGGAGGTTGGTATTGTGCTATCAATAATTTTAATTCGGCCAGGTGCGAAAATGCACCATTTATATTCCATTGCAGGATTTTATTCATTCTTCGTTAGTTCAGTTTCAGAATCAGTGGTACTGCCACGAAGTGCATTGATCAGTCTGGTTAATTTGTTCTTTACGCCTTGTCCAACAATAAACTTTTTCAGGATTGGCAGCGAGTTGGTAAGCTGTATTGGGTCAAAGTTCATTTGCTTCACCGCTTCAATGTAATTCGTTTCTGTAAGAATTGCAAACATTATGTCTTCAAACTGGTCTGGTGTGACTTCGTACCTGTCTGGGTTTTGTTCCATTTCCTGTTTTGCTGCTTTAATCGTATCTAAAAGCTGATCGGTTTTAAATTCCGTTGATTTCAGCTTCTTTGTTTTAGGTGGATGTTTTTCAACATTTGTATCACAGGTCGCTTCAGTGGATGAAGCGGAAGTGGAAGAAGAAATTGCTCTTTTGAAAGCTGGAATTGCAGGAACTGTACATTTACCATTGTCGATGAGCTGGGAGTCCATCAGTTCTTCCTCTTTGGATTCACCCTTTACTGTGGGCACATCAGCATTATCTATAACTGGAGGAGACTTATTTGTCGTTAATAAATCTGAACACTGGGCTGCTATATGACCTCTGAGTTTACATCGGTAGCATATCGAGCCTTCTTCAGCTAAAAAGATCCGATATGTGGTGTTGTCATGTGTGATTACTAAAGTATCAGGTATAATGGTGGTTGAATCTGGCGCGACATAAAACTGTTTCTTGTTTGTTAAAATATGTGCTAGCGCCGATGGTGCGAAGCCTGCTCGCAAGGTGGTGATAGGTGACGACAGCGGTATGTTGTGTTTCTTTAGTTCGTCTTCAATTACTGAGGTTGGGATACTAGGGCAAACATGTGAGATGATGATGCGCTTAGCTGGATTGATTAGGCGGCGGATGTTAAGTGTTTGATTACTAATTGTAATAACTCGGTTTTGGTGAATAATGTTGTCTACTATTTGCTTCGACGTAAAAAAGATACAGAATCTTTGATTTGACATGCGATAGGCTGCTTTGATATGTTGAGGGTTGACAAATTCCGCGACTTTTTCTACATATTCTAGTTGTCTGACACCGTCTATCGTAGGAATTACTATTGCGTGTGTTTTGTCCAGCACTGGTTCTTTGTTTACAGCTGTTGCGTAAGAGATAGGAGGTGTTTGATGATCTATTTGATTTAACATTGTGCCTGAATCCACAGTTACATTGGCATGTGTAGGATGAACATATATGTTTGTAGTTGGTTCATTGATGAGCTGCTTAGCCGGATTAACGGAAACTGGTTTGCCTGTTGGAGATTTATTTGTAATTTTGTGGATTGTAGATTTATTAATATCGGATTTGGTATCTTTTTTTGGTTTAGTCGACATAGTGTGTATATACACACGTGTCGGAATATAGATGTAAGTTGCGGCTATATATATAGCCGACAGTTGAATAGAACTAAATTAACGTGAATAAATATCGATATCGATAATTGTTATTACTTATTACTAAGCGATAAGACGATTTCGTTGTAATTATACGATAAAATAAAATAAAATAAAACGATCTCACCGTTATCTTCTTATCGGTTAGAGAAACCGGCATGAACGCGAACAAACAATCGACGTACTTCCGAACAACTTCAATAATATTTCATTGTTATATTTAGTTAATGGAAACGTATCTACACATTATTTTTTTCATTATTTTCCACATACTTAATTAATCATTAAATGCTTTAGTTTTGTCAGTTGATATTGAAATAATTTCCCGCTTTCCACGGATACTTAAATTTAGTAATTCTAGCGAATGACATTAATAACGAATATACGAATTATCAGAATACCGTACGAACTGGTTTTATAGGCATATCTTACGGAGCTACGATTAATAATTTATAAAAACACCGTATTAATTTATTATTACGCGAAGACGATATGCGTGATAATCGAAATACCGATAATTGACACCCGGCAAAGAAAAACATCCGACATGAAAAACTGGAGACGTTCGGTAAGATAAATGTTTTGAGAAATACGTCTTTGGTGATGAGGATATCGTATGTCTTCGGGTAGCTCAGATGTCCGCATCCGGGTTTCGTAGCCATTATTACTCGACATATTTGACATATTACTTCCCATGTGGCATCGTGATGTGCACAGCACTCGCCGACTGTTTCCCCCGTATTGTTAGCCATTGTTTATATAAACAATGTTATCAGGCGCAAGACGAGGACGTGATACGGGACTTGGGATTTTTTTGGGGGGTTCTATAGCGTCCTTATTGATTTCCCTAACTTTTTCTTACTACGGAATAATCCGCCATCGATTAAAGTATTTCGCCATCTCTTTCAGCCGTCTTTCCTAAGTGTAATTTCTATAGTGTTGGACTTGCTGTGTTGGATTGGGAATATCTGCATGAACGAATTTGTGTTATTTGTTTTCGACTACAATGTTTCAAATCAAAACAAAGGAGTTTTACCGGTAAATTACATTTAAACTGGATTATAATTAAGAAATAAAAAATCTATACTAATGAACTCTTGCGATTTGCGAATATATTTTTATTATAATCACCGCATCGGGCTATTTTTATTGCGCGTAAAGAGAAAATCTATTTTTAAAAATGTTTAATCGTCTGTTCCGATTTAACTGGAAAAAAAAAACGATTAAAACAATAATGATGAAATTCTCGCAGCTTATAGTCTATATTATCGGATCTAAGTTTTACTTCAGATTTGTATCACAAATAGGAGACAGAAATTACAACAATTTAAAGTTTTAAACATATGTTTACCGTTTAAAATATAACACGTTTTTCGGTTCTATTGTTACCTTCACTTCCAACACCCGCAATACAATGGACACTTTGTTACGTTAGGTGGCCGAAATAACGGACGCATATATATATATATATATATATATATATATATACATATATTATATATATATATATGTATATATGTATATATATATATATAATATATATTATATATATATACTGTTAAAAGAAAGAGACAGCGATATTATATTTAAAAAAAATAATTACACGAGCGTTCAGAAGTAAAATTATTGTCGTTCTTATATATTTTAACTTTTAATTGCGATAAATAAGAAAAGGCTGTTAAACCTGTTTATTTCGTTTTCATTATGTCAATAAAATTATTTTAAAGAAATATATATTTTCCAAAACGAATGGAACGTTTTTAACATTCTGCTTTAGTAACCGGTTCTGATAAATTTCGAAATAACGATTTATATCTATAGTTTGTTTAAATAGTAAAGTATTCAGCGTTAATGTACCTTAATCGGAGACTCGAAATACTGGAACAAATAGAACGAATTAATATTAAGTCATTGGGTCACACTAAACTGACACATTCATCATAGATCGGAAGTTCCATTGTATACGGCTGCACTGTCTGTCCAACATATACTAACAGAGTGTCCTCAATATAGCCTACATAGGGTCATACTACGATGTTCCATCTTCATTAAAGCTACTGCTCGATGACAACGTTTCTACGCTATCCATCCTCTTCCCTTCATGATACTGGATTGTATCATTTAATTTAATACTTATTTTCCTGTGCAGATGGCGCATTAATTTAAATAAGAATAATTAATATTAAGTCGTGATCTTGTTTTTAAATACGCATAATATATTATAATAAATATGTAACGTACACCGATAAAATAAGCAATTATTAAAACCGGCATGATATACGCCTGCGTAATGGATACGCGTAAGTTATATCTCGGAAACATGTGTGAATGTCAAAGCGTTTATTCCTATCGAACTTACGGTGAAAATATGTAGCCGACAAACGATGATAAAACGAAAAGGTTCTTCATACTGAATATGACAGCAATAATAATGTTGAATGGCAAAGTTCAGTACAAACGAATTATCTCATGCGAAATAAATGATAAATTCTGTCTAGTCAGTACCGCCTAACTTGAGTTTTCGCGTGAACATTGAAGAAAAAATATAGACTTTAGTAGTCGCAGGACGCTAAAAATCTTTTATAATGACCACCGTAACTAGTAAAATGCTCATGGGCATACTGAAAAATATCGTTCCTTCCAACTGGTGCGATATGAATATGCCTCAGAGGAAAGACTATCATTGGAAGCAAACGTCAGAAGTAGTAAGAAATATCACAACATGCGAACTTCAAGAAGTATCCGAGAATAACGATAGCTATGATGATCGCCGTTTTCCGACTGGTTTAATGACGTAACAAGATGAAGAAGAATAAATAAGATATAAAAGATTTAATTTTATACATCTTTCAATCATAATCGCCCATCAATCACCAACACACACATATATATATCATCATCATCGTTGGTGTTTCAGTCATTTGACTGGCTCGTCCCTATCGTCCAAGTCTTCCAATCCGCTGTCCGTCTTTTTAATTCCACATAGGTCTTACTATTTGCTTCTTTCTTGATTGTGTCTATCAGCGTCTGTCTTGATCTTCCATTCGGTCTACGCATCGGTATTCGTTAGTAGGCTTCTTCTTATCGTATAATCATCGGTTATATATAATTACACAAAATTATCATCATAAGTCTAACTTTAAATTTATTAGCCAGTCTATGGCTCCGTCATTAAGATTGTGAATATAATGTTAAACCTACAGGTGCAAATTCACTACAGTCTTCCAATATATGCTGCATTGTTTGTCTTGGATTTCCGCACACGCAACAGTTGTCGTTATACCACCATTTTGTGCACTATCCGCATCTTCCCTGTCCGGTCCTAATTCTATCGAGTGTCTTCCATAGTTTCCTAGATAAATCCATTCCTTTAATTTCATTCCTCGGGTCGTCGACAACTAAATGGGAATCGTTGTATGTTCTAAATTCCTTCGTCATGTTATTTTCCATTTATTAAACTCTTTCATATCTTCTGATAATAATTCATTCATTGTCCAAGGTGATTTTCTGGATTTGAGTCTTGATACTGGTGCGGACCTTATCTCTTCAGATAGTGGCAGTTCGCGGTACATCTGAAATTTATTTCTATCTCTGAATAATGCTGTCTCCCGTCTAATTGCAGCTGGAGCTATATTAGCTAAAACTGGAAGCCACATAAGTGGTGTAGATTTCAGCGTTCCTGATATGTTTCGGAGTGCTTCATTTAATACTACATCTACTTTTTTTTATTACACCAAACTGATGAACAATATTCGGCTGCTGAGTATACAAGTGCCAAGCAAGAAATTCTGAGTGTTCATGCATCAGCACCCCAAGTCGAACCTGCAAGTCTCCTAATGAGATTTATACGTGTTTTTAACTTTTTGGATAAAACCGTTAGATGCTCATTATATGATAAGGTGCGGTCTAATGTTACGCCCAAGTACTTTGGATATTTTGCATTTTCCTAGTTCTACACCTTCAAATTTCACTATAGGTTCGATTTTTGCCATTCGGTTGTCGAGGTGAAAAAACGCTGTCTTTGTCTTGTGGGGATTCGGTCGTAATTTCCATTTGTGCAGGTACTTACTAATTTGTGATAAGCCACTTTCCACAGTTGATATACAATTCTTCAAGTCTGTTCCTTGCACGGTCATCGCCATATCGTCTGCATACTGGAACTTTTTTGCAAGATGTGTCAGGCATATCGCTGACATGTATATTAAAAAGTAACGGGGCTAATATTGATCCTTGTGGAAGACCATTATTGACTCGTCGCCATCTGGTACTATTTTCTCCTAAGAAGACACAGAAATACCTATCTGACAGCATGTTATTTACTAGTTGCAATATTCGAGAGCACGGTATAATAGAAACCAGTTTTAATAATAATCCCTCTCGCCAAACAGTATCGTAGACAGAAGTCAAGTCTAAAAAAACAGACAATGTCTTTTCATTCCTTTGGAATCCATTTTCTATTTGCTGTGTAATCGCAGCAACTTGATCTACACAGGATCAGTGCTCGAAAACCAGCCTGGGATATATGACTATCTACTTCAGCTGCAATTTTATTATAAATAATTCGTTCCAATACTTTATAACCTACGCTAAGAAGTCGGTCGATAGTCTGCTGCTTCCTTTCCTTCCTTTCCTGGTTTTTTAATCGCAATAATTTCGGATTTTTTAAACTCTTTTGGTAATCTGGCTGTTGCTATTATTTCATTAAACATCCCACAGAGAAAGATTTTTGCTTTTTGTCCCAGGTTTTTTAAAAACGCCGGATGGAGACTATCAAGTCCAGCTGCTTTATTGTTTTTCGTTTGGGTCAACGCAATGTTGAGTTCATTTATAGTAACTGAACCAGAAAATTTCTCACTGGGTTTAAGTTTGCATTTTCTTTCATTTAGTTTCAGCTTTAACTATTCTAGTTTCCTGTTTTTCTAATGAAAATTTAGTGTCATACTAAGAAGCCTCGATGCAATCGCATCTGGTTTAATTACATGCTGGGCTTGTTTTCTTTTGTTGAGCATCAGTTCCAAGTTTTCTAAGCAATGTCCATGCTTTTTTACTATTATGTGTGAAATTAATATTTTCGACTGTCTTGAGCCATCTATTTTTTCGTTCCTCATTGAGTTTAGCTCAGCTGCTATAATCTGATTACCTGAGTGTTCCACAAATGAGTGTTAGGCTAATCTCTCGTTTTCCTATTTTTAAATAAAATTTAATTCGACAATTTTGGTCCGCTAGTTTTCGACTTATTCAAAAAACAAAAAAGACCGTCCGTCTTCTCTGGGTCACTCTATACTTTCAAATGCTCGCTTAACTATTAGCTTTAAAGTTTAAGAAGATACGGCGACAATAAACATCCTTATCTTGCTCCTATCATTGATATTTGCAACTTCCAACGAGTCTAACTTTTATTACAGCTTTTCGTTGCTCCTACAGATACGTATATCGACTTAGAAGTACACACACACGCGCGTTTATATTCTTTGAATCTTTTTTATTCGGCCCGTGTAATAAATTAGGACAAATCCGGATCTCTATAATACTTTTGTTTAACTTTATTTTCTCTTGATTATGGAAAGTCAAAAATAGTTTTAATTACTTATTTTCGAACTTCGATGAAATTAATTAATTTATTGATGATTATGATATACCGGAAGGCTATTTGTTATTTAGCTAATTACGTTAAATCGTTCAACCGGTTTACGATCATATTCGTGTTGCCCTGCGCTTAAATTAAACGCGTTCAATTCGTTCGTGTATATTTGTTCGATTATATTCAAACCGTACGTAATTTAAGCGAACCTTGATAGACCTGAACCCCAGAACAATACTTCTGAACTCTGAAACATAAGGAACGAACGACCGGAATAGGATGAATCTTGAACGAAAGGCGAAAACTGTATTTTTGGCAATAATAATAAAACAAAAAATAAAACTTTTCTCTCGCTTTATATTTGCTTATATATATATATATATATATATATATATATATATATATATATATATATATATATATATATAACATTAATTGCATTACATGTTTATATGTGTATTGTAATTAATTGATTAATTAAGTTGAAGGTGACTACTAGTTCTCATTTTAATCTAAATGGTCTCTTCGGTTTCAGAGCGTATATTGGATTATACCGGTTCAGTCGGTTACTTTCCGGGTTACAAAATTTTGCACGGAAATATTTGCAACAACAAAAAAAAAAAATTAATTCCCGCAATTTTGAAATTTGCCAAAAAAAAGTACCCGGTTTAGAGCAAAGGGCTACATTCGAAGTGTAAAATCAATATGCCGCTACAACAGCTTTTGCTAATTACTGCACAGCGCAGTATAAGAAAAAGCAATAAACATACCTAACACGTACGTGTGAGCAACGAAATTATTAATACTTATTTATCACACACTCGTGTATACATACACATGCAAACCTAAATACATATGCACACACACACACACATGTAAATCTATAACAAACATATACACGCGCAAATAATTCCGTACTTTCTCATCGGTACGAAAACGTAATAAATATATATATGCAAGAGCATTCTCAGATCATTATCACTTAGATGAAACAGGGTGGCACAACTTCACGCTATTAAAAACGATTTTCAAGAATTCTACGGACTGATAGTGAAATATATCTAATTCGGGATTTCTTTAGGTTGTTGTATAGTAACATTAATTAATATTGCATACTATTTAGTTTTTACAAACTTTACTGCCAGTGTACAGGTGGGACGAACGCCGAAAAGAGGAACTTTGATATGAATTTTTTCTAATAGAGTGGGGCAATTTATCACGGATCAAACTGTGCAAGTAATAAAGTGCCATACACATATCCTAACTGAGGAAGAAGTTTTTCATAGTCAAAATGATGCGATCTAATAAATTTATACTGCGAGTAAAAATTTCTTTTATACACTTCAAATCGCAGGATTTCAAATTAGCGTACCGAATTCCAAATGCGAACGAACTAAAGAAGTACATAGAATTAAATGCGTTTTAATATGTTTAAAATTTTGACTGCTTCAAATAATTAAACCCAACGTTTTCTTCGCCTTACGAATTGTGTTCGTGATGTGGAATTTTAAAAACTTAATTTTGCATCGAATAAAATACCAAGAGATCTCTTACACACATCCCATTTTTTAATAGTGAACCTTGTATATGATACAAAGCGGTAACAGGGAGAAATTTTTGTGTAAAGATGAAATAAACTTACATTTAAATTTATTAACTGGTAAATTATATTAACAAACACTCCGAGATACAAAGTTATTGATATCTCTTTGTAGGAGTTCTGAGAGTCTTCTATATTCCTGATTTCTTTAAATAATTTTGCATCATCAGAGTATAATAATATTCTTGAGTACTGTATAACATTTTGTAAATCATTAATATAGAGCGCAAAGTGAAAAATCGAAAAATAATGCGTCATAATTATCACTTATCTGTAAATAGCAAACGAGAAACAAATCCATCAGATATCTTGTACGCTTAGATGAAACTCTTACATGGCTTAATCATATCAAAGTGAAAATAGCGGAGCTAAATCATAAAACAAGACAGCTTCATTGGTTACTCGGACCACACTCTCGCATTATCAAAAAGTGTTAAAGCTAATATATGGATGTGTATGCAGCTGAACTTTGGGGATGTGCGTCCAAAAGTAATATGAATAAGATTCAGTATTTACAAAATAAATTACTTCGTTCGTTTATGGGGGCACCATGGTATATATCTAACCAGACACTACATCTGAAAAAATACAATAATCAGTCAGGAAACATATGTCGAGACTAAAGGTACACGGCAATTCCCTCGCAGCGAACTTACTGGAACAATCAATAAGTTCGAGGAGATTAAAACGAAAAACAAGTGTCTGATTTGGTCTAGTCACCGAGTCAGCAGATCTCGTATCATGCTGATGTGCGTGTCTGAAATTTCATGATAATATATAAGTCAAAAAAATCTAGTGGATGATCTCATTGGTCAGTTCTAGATGAGAAGAAATTATAATAAAAAAATTATTAAAAAAAAAGTTTAATTTCAAACACAGTCGTATGGCTGCAGAATTATGTACCTAAGATGTTCATATTATGCTCTTACAGGAATCTTATCTTCATACTAGCGGTCACATTGGGTGTGTTCCATGATGCATCTTGAGTCTCCAGGTATCGATTCCTATTGTATGGATCATGCAATAACCTTAGGCTGAGTTCAGTATTGGATGAGTACCAGATGAATGTCAGCTGCGTTTCAGCAATAACAGTATGCTGAGTGCTATCAGCGCTTATTTAATTTTTTTGGATCTAGTTGAACAGCATCCACTTCGTACACATCTTGGCTACTGTAAGTAATGTCTCGGTTGTCGTATGGTCTTAATGTAAAGTCTATGTTACGGGAAACAAGTGATACAAACTCAGAAGAACGCCAGATAGAGAACTTTATTTCACAGTCTGCATGTATTTAATTCGTTCGATTGCGCACCAACTTTTTCTAGTGTTTTAGGTTGGTCCATCATTCACGCAACATTTGTTAGTTGCTTCTCGGGAAATTCAGGATTGACCGTTCATTTTTTCGATACGTTTCATGAGCACGCTCATATTGCCTTCTACATATTTGGTGGTGGTTTTGACGTGGATTGTGGACCACCAACGGATAGAGTTTTGGACTTCAATGGATATTTTGTTCAAAATAAAACGTAATATACTGCTCTAGGAGAGTATTTGTTGGTTCTATGAATTGGCAGGATTCCTTCGGTGCGGCACTGCAAAAATGTATACCATAAGGTTTTAAATGCTCGTTGAATATAGTGGGTCAGAAATAATGATGACTTAGTAGAATCTTACTCGCTTGTTGCATTCACTCATTTTGCACTGTGGTTAACGGCGAGGCAGCTCATAGTCATCTTCTGGCGGTCACTCGCAGTAAGCTTTAATTTGAACAGTTGACAGATCCGTAAATACTTGAAAGCATACCAGTTTGAGGCTGTCCATGCCTTCAGAAGGAATGTGCCGACGGTATGAATATTAGAGACAACTAGTGTCTTGATTTGAGGTACGCCGGCTCGAGAAAGCCGAGAGGTCTTTCAAAAAGTGTCACTTTCATTGACGAGGTAATCTGTTATATATTTTATTCATTGCACTTACCCTTACCATGGCATTGGAAAAATCAAATGGAATTTGAAAATTAAACCTCAAATTGTTTTTAAAGTAGAACGGAGTTCCAATTGTTTTGTTCCAGAATAAAATGACTTTATAAAAACGGTGAATATACATCGTCACTACAAACTAAGGAAACATTCATACTTTAGAGAAAATTAATGATCATTAAAATTGGCGCAATGCGTCATCATAGCTCATTTATTTGTACAATTGAAAAATGATAAAAAAGTGATAATTAAAGTCAGCTTACAAATAATTCATTTATTGGTCGAAAAAGGAAAACTATTGACGGATGGTTAATTAATTAAATAATATTTACTTGTAGCAGTCGGAGAAATGTAACAAAAAAAAAAAAAAGTATGTATTTCTATCTGCCAGTCTTTTGAGGAAAACAATTTTCAGAAGACTTGAGGAAATTGGGAGTCATTAAGATTAGCCAACAGATGTTATTACTGATATTTCCAATTGTTCGTGTTTAATTGAAAAGGTCAATGCTGAATTTGAGGTGATTGAGAATTAGTTTCTATGAATAGTCTAGGTGAAATAACTACAGGAGATGGTATCATCGAGGAACTAAAGACAATACTAACACGATACAATTATTACCTTTAAAATGCGTCACAACTGACTATGCAAGAAACATGTATGGAACGGAGGGAAAGGATTAGTTGGATAAATTATCAAGGCTTGTTATTAAATGTTCAAAACCTTTGGTAATTCAATGTATTATTTCACATAAGCTCTTTCATTAGGAAACACTTCAATTACATGCTGTCTAATCAACTTGATCAACAGTAAACTTCATTCATTCTCACGAACCTAGTCATCGTCACTCGAAGTTAAATATCTCATCTTGCTCAATTATACAAGTATTCGTTGGCTTGGCAATGAGCAAGTTTTGTTGTGATTCTTCGAACTGAAATAAGTCATACATATTTTTTTAAATGAGAAAAACTGACACAACCTTTAGTATCAAACGTCGACTATAATCATTTCAAATTTACGGGCGAAATATGTAAAATATATTTTAACGCAAAGACACATCGACGGAAATTGAAACTGTTTGAAATGCAAATAACATAAAATAAATTTGATCATTTTTCATAAAAAAGTTACAAATATTAGCAAAATCTTCATTTCCCAAAAAGTTATATTTTCTGATTACATTTACAATACCGTTTTATTGATACAAACACAACAAGTACTTCCGTGTTGTTTCAAAATCCATTCGACTACATAATTGAGGAGATTCCATCAGACTTTCAACTGGAGATAATTGATTTGAAAAATGACGATATATGAAAAATATTGTTTAATGAAAACGATATAACTCAATTTCATAAATAACCTCGGAAGAAAAATACGTTCAATTAAAATAATGTACACGGGGATTTATATCCATGTTTTGAAGTACTTACCGATGTGAAAAAACATTTTCGAAAATACATAAAATCGCAATTCTGATCATTACTAACAGATGACTAAACAATTTTTATAGCTCATGTTTATTTGCATAATTTCTAACAGGAGACTAATGTTTTTCTTCTTATTTTACATATAGTTCTTTTTAGGTTCGTAAATCTAGTTTTCGTTTTATATTCGCATTTTCCTTAAACCTAATTTTGTTATTTTCGAGGCCTGCAGATAATGTTAGATTTTTCGATGATAACTTTTTACTGTACATTAATAAAATACTAGTTGAAGTCAACCGAAAGGAAACTATTCCGCAGTGTTCATCATAAAAAAATACACAAACTGGGAAGATCACACCGTTAATCAGTTAAAAATAAATCTAGTCAAGACGGAGTTAACTTCTATTTAGAAATGGCGAAATTAAAACTGTCAATTTTCGATGAAGTAGAAGTAACACCGATATACCGTTTATTGTTTAGCTGGCAGTGATGTTAAACATGAACTTCTATTACAACGTTAATTAGTCAAAGATAAACCCGCCGAATACAAAGATAAATTACTTCTATTTTAGAAAACGGTGAAGCTAAAACTGCTAAATAAAAGTTATACATACCCCTCCGATAAATTCACGCGACTTTAAGATAATATTTGAAAACATTTTTTTATAATTCTACAGGTATATTAGACTATTTTAACGTAATTCTAAAAAAAATTAAAAAAAAACGAGAAAAAAGAAAATTCATTTTGAATTAACATATCAGTTTTTCTTCAGAACAAATCTAATTAAATTCTGTCAAATGTGGTGGTGGCTGTTGAAAAGAAACTCTTAAATTACTGTCTACGGTAAACGACTGATCTTCTACTAGTCGATCATCAAGTTCACTTGGACGTGTAGGATATAACATGGAGAATGAGCGACATGGAATGATTTGCAGCGTAGCTGAAACACCGTTATTCGTGCAATTACCAATGTAGATTCGTTTGAGACAAACGAGGATCTGCAGGCAGATTTTAATCTGAAGGGACAGAAATAAAAAAAAACAACAAAGTTAGACGTTACACGCGTTTAAAAACCGAACTATGTAATTATCTAAATAGTGTTTACTTGTATAAATAAGAGAAACTAATTAGCAAGCTAATATTCTATACACATTTAATTGGTAGCTATAGATAACTTTTGCTCCATTTAAAAAAAACGTTTATAATCGGGTTTAAAACCATGCGAGAGGCGGCTCTTTATACGTATAAATCTCCTGGGAATGTGAATAGAAATCAAATTGACTATATATTAATTAATGCGAGACGAAAATCATCTATTCGGTTTACGAAAATATATTCACGGCAAAAATTAAGAAAAAGTACAACAAAATAAAAACGAAATAAAATGAAAAGTAGTCGTAACAGTGTCTGAATAGCAGTAGCGCTTACAAAAAATATAACGACGAAAAAGACACAAAACATTGTAAAATTTATAGATGCGCTAAAACAAGCGGATACACCTTGGGAACATATAAAAACGAATATTAAAAGAGCAGATATTATAACGGTACTTAGAACAAGAGAAAATCATGGATCTATGAGCAGAAATAAATAAAAGAAATAAGGGTGAAAGGTTGAAACGAGGAATCAGCAGGTCATAGATATCGGGACAATGTAGAATGGATAAACATAAATTTGTAAACGACATATGAAAAGCTTGAAACGACAATAAGAACACAAATGAGATAAAACACATGTTTCGAAATATTAAGAACATAATTTTAGACGTTTCAATTAATTGCAGTTCACATGACATACAACAATTAGATAATATGCGAGTAATTGATAACTTCATATACCCAATATCATTAAGTGCTAAACAAGGGGGATATACAGTTGAAAAAAATCCTAAGTCAGTTACAGATGGAAAGTTCATAACACACCCTTAAGCCCAAAAGTACGTTTGATACAAACTCTAGTCTTTTCCATCTTTCTATATGGTGTAGAATGTTGAATTATAAAGGTAAGCGACTTTAAACGAATCGCTGCATTGGATATGGTCTATTCGAGACGACACGGTTTTCCTGAAAAAAGAACCAACCTTTCTGTATTAAATGACATTAGACAAGTTTTACACCCCCGAGGGTGACATAGTAAAACATAATTGGTCATATTGTAAAAAAAAAAATGTAACAACGCGTATATTTGACATTATATTAAAAAGTTATAATAATATTTAATAAATGTACCGGAACAAATGCCCTCTCCATTTATGAAAGTAACTAATAATATAAACTGGTAAATAATAAATATACAAGATGAAAATAGTATTGATGGTCAGACAAAAAACCATCACAAATTCAATAGGTGATTTAAAAAAATAATAAGTTTAATTATATAACGAATATGTAATATCATTTATAAGTAATGGAAACGAAAGCAAACAAATTATAAGCGTTATGAGAATAATACATTATGTTTAATGCGTCGATGCTTATACTTAGTATATCTAATACTTAGTTCCCTAGAATCGTAATTTCCCATTTCTGGAAGTAAATTATTACGGTGCATAACTGAGAAAAAATTGTTGAGATAGTTTGACGATATAGTCTTTTACATATGGTACCTGCAGAGCACTATGTATATATGAAATTTTAGTGTATACGGGGACAAATACATCTAAGACATCGATTTTGGACTAATTGCAGTCTATTAAAACTAGCATACGGACTGGACAAGAATATGTTAAAATAGGCCTAATGATTGACTTGTTTAGTTTATTATTAATATTTAAGTGAGATTTACGATTGAAAATAGGGTAAATTGAACAGATTGCTCTGTTTGTCTTCAATGATGCATGGTCAATATGCTCGGAAAAGGTTAGCCTCTTGTCTAAAATGACCCCAACATAGCGTATCTGGTCAGACCGTTCTATATCAACGCCACCGACGTGAAGTCTGGTCGGTAAAAACAGTCTTCGACGAGTGAAGAAAATTGATTTCGTTTTGGAAGGATTAAGAGCAATTTGCCATTTAGAAAAATACTTAATTACACGATCAACACCGGATTGTAACCTATTGCTGATAGTACGTGGCCTGTAAGAACTGCAGAACAACGTTGTGTCATCAGCGTATAAGGCAACCTCAATGTTATTTATATGCGGAAAATCATGCATGAAAAATGTAAATAAGAATGGCCCCAGCACGCTACCTTCAGCTACGCCGGCTGAACAGGATTTGCTACTTGATTTCGCGTTATTTATAATGGTATAATTTTTTTTTTTTTAAATATTTTTTTACAATCTGACACCCTAGGTCATTTAGCAAAATTTTTGACCATGTAATAACGTGAAGGAGAAGCACCCAGCAGCTGCTACCTTAAACAAGGTCCAGTGATTTATTACGCTTCAACCTCCTGGTGTCACTGGAGGTGTTCAGAAATCTTTTAGCCAAGGTATTAAGATGACCTTCCACTCTAAGTACATGTCTTTGAGCGTACTGCTTTATAACATCGGACACATATGGAATATTCAAGTCTCCATGTAGGGTTGTGTTGGTTATGTACCAGGGTGCACCTGTTATTGTTCTTAATATTTTATTTTGAAACGTTTGTAGCACCTTTATATTTGTTTTTGTTTTTTTGCACAACCCCATAGCTCTATTCCGTAGGTCCAGACTGGCTTTATAACTGCTGTATATACCAAACGCTTATTGGTCAATGAGAGAACACTATTCCTGCCTAAGAGGCAATTCATTTGTCTAACCCGTATGTTAAGTTCCTTCTTTTTTTTTGTCTATATGATGCCGCCATGTCAATCGACTGTCCAGGTGCATACCTAGATATCTAACACTCGGCTGAATAGGCATTGTGAGGTTATTGATTCTAACAGGTGGAACAATAACTTTCCTATTTGTGAACTGAACGTTAACGGATTTGCTCTCATTAACAGCTATCTTCCATTTTTTAAACCATTGCTCCGCTCTGTTTAATGCTTCCTGTAGGTTATTACTGGCAATGTTCGGATCTGTGTTACATGAGAGTAAGGCAGTGTCATCTGCAAAAGTAGCCGCGTGTACATTCCTAGTAACGGAGAAGTCGGCGGTGTAAAGCAAATACAGTGTAGGCCCCAGGACCGAACCCTGCGGTACACCTGCTAGAACAGGATGAATCTCAGAGAGCGCGTGTTCATAACGTACTTGGAAGTACCGATCTTGCATATAAGAAGTAATCAGAAGATGTAAATTTGGTGGAAGTAATGATTTCAGCTTTAACAATAGGCCTTCATGCCACACCTCGTCAAAAGCCTGAGCAACATCGATAAACGCCACCGTACAAACCTGTCTCGTTTCTAGACGGTTTTCAATTATATTTACTGCCCTGTGCAATTGATCCACTGTGGAATCTTGTCTCATAAAACCAAATTGTTGATTCGGTATTCTTTCTTCTTTTATGTGCCATACTCAAGAGAGCGTAGGCGGTCACTAATGTGCCAACTAGATCTTACGTTGTCTTGTATCTGCCATTAATTGTTGTATTGAAGATGCGCCGGTCCAGTTTTTGATATTTTTCAGCCAATATGTCCTCCTTCTTCCCGGACTTCTTATTCCTTCTATCTGTCCTTGTATAATAATCTGTAAAATTTCATACTTTGCACCTCTAATGATATGGCCAAAGTATGACACATTTCTCTTTATAATAATATTCTGTAAGTGTCGATCTGTATTCGCCTTCTTTAAGACATCTTTATTGGATATTTTTGCTGTCCAAGGTATCCTCAGCATCCTTCTATGTATCCACATTTCCACAGCTTCGTATCGGTTAAAATGTTTTTTATTTAGAGGCATAGCCTCAATACCATATAACAAAATTGACTGGATATAACATCGAACTATATCTTGTCTTATCTTCAGACTAAGCGATCTATCACATAATAATTGTTTCATATTATTGAAGGCTACTCGTGCGTAACTGCACCGTGCTTTAACCTCGGCATCCACATCGAGACTACTAGTGACATAGCAACCCAGATATTTAAATCTATTCACTTTTTCAATAATTTCATTATTACGTTATTAAAATCTAAATAGGGGCATAGCCTGTTTAATATTAATTTTTCCATTACTTTTGACAATATGGGTAACAGAGATATAGGCCGATACCTTCCCGGGTTTCGGAACCATGATGACTTGAGCAAACTTCCAATACATCGGGAAGTGGTTTAAGCGAATTATGGCATTACATATATATGTAAGCAACACTAGAGCTTTTCGAGGCAATTCCTCAAGTAACTTCGCTGTTATCAGGTCAAAACCTGGACTTTTGTTGCGCTTTAAGGACTTTATGGTACTTTTCACCTCTTGAGGTGACGTAAACTTAGTCGTATAGTTAAGCTGCACCGATGAGGTAAGTTGCATAGACGAGCTTATGTTATCAGTATCCAACGCGGATTTTCTTAGATGGAGCGCCTGTATTGGTTTAAAGACACTCGCTAAATGAGTAGCAAATGCTTCAGCTTTTCCTGGCCCAGCAACCACCACTGTTAGTCCTTATCGGCGGTATGCTTGTAATCGGTTTTTTAATATTTTTACAACAGTTCCACAGCGAATGATCATCCACAGGCAATGGCGACAAAGCGGATAAGAAATTATTAAAGGTTTCGTTTCCGAAAGTAATCTCTTCAGGTGTTTCGTTTTTTTATTAAACAAAGTTTTATCTTACGGATATCTAGTTTGAAACCATTTTTTCCGTAATCGTCTTTTCTCCAAGACAAGCTCCTTAAGTAATTTAGGATAACTATTATTTATGTTTTTTCGATTATTGCCCCATCATTTTACTAACTTATTAATGACAGTCGTTAACATTGTCAGAATTGTACTGTTTTGTTGTAGTAGTTGCTGGAACAAATCTGACAGAAAACTCAGTAATTGTGGACAGTTCCGCTGCCTCATTGTTAGAACTTCGTTCTGGCATATTAAGATTAGTTGACACAGAATTGGCGATAATTTTTGATTTATTTAAATTCGCAAGAGGTACTTTTATGCTAGAAATATTTTGGTGTAATTTTGAATTTGAATTCGGATTACTGTTTGTAACATGGGAATAGCTAAGGCCTGACTGACGATGACCAGATTGAGCTAAGTCTTTTCTTTCTTTCGTAAACCCCTGTTTAACTTGAACCAGCTTCTGATAAATTTCGCAACCCTTATAATTTGCCGGATGGGCTCCTCCGCATAGTCCACACTTAGCCGGCAGCTTTGGATCTTTTCTACACTCCGCAGTTTTATGTCCTGCTCCGCATTTGACACATATCGATGGCCAAGTGCAATAGTATGTTCCCACGCTTGGCAGTTTTGGCACTGAGAGATCGATGTCTTTTTATTAGGTGGTTCTACTTTAATCAGGGTGTTACATAGCACTTTTAGATAAAATATTTCTTTACAGTTTTCTGTCTGTTCCAAATCAACGAAGAATAAAGGAAGCGGTAATTTGGTATGACGCTGACGAATATTATGGACATTTCGGACCTGAAATCCTTTTAGTGTCAGTTCCTTTACAATTATCGCGGGCTCTATTGAATGATGAAGATGTCTTATAACTGCTCTATATGTGCGATCTTGTTTCATTTGATATGGTGAAATATCACCTGTTCATCCCTGAAAACTTTTGTCAACGTTCTATACTCTTCTGGTGAGTGCATATTCACTTTAACGACTCTATCTGACAGAGCTTTCACATGATAAGCAGAATTATGAATTATTTGTTATATTTTTTGTCTCATTTTTTGATAATTTTCGACCCCGTGTATAAATATCGATGGCGGCTTTGGAACAATAGTTTGCGAGTTTATTTGACCGTTACTATCATCTAACGAAAACACTTCGTAACGATTATGAGTTAATTTTGGCAATTTGTGATTATTGTTAACTGTTGAATGACGTTTGTTAGTTTTTCTCGTAACAGTTTGCCAGTCGTGCGAATTGTCATTTTGTGTTGCGCTAGTATCTGTCACATTACCGTCAGTTACATTCATTTCTTGGTTGTTATCACAGACATTAAATTGTTTTAACGGCGGAAATTGTGTAGAATAATCGTTTACGTGATATAATGACGGATTTTCATACGACGATAATGCGGGGAATTTTCGATTAACGTTATTATTATTCTACATTACACTATCAGATTGTTGTTGCGATACAATAAATACCGGTTGTGACAGAGAAACGTGATCATCAGTAGATGGCCCCGCTTAAGCGTATGAAGTTATTTGTGTTGGTATATGCTGTGTTAGTGTGTTCGTGTAGACCGGTTGGGATGTATAAATTGCGCAGCCAGGACTGTCCTCATGATAAGGACAGCAGTAACGTGCGTCTATATACCAGAGAGGAAAAAATATATATACACACTTATAAAAACAACGGATTAATAAATAATAAATGGTAGACACATATATACATATAAATAAACATACACAACATATAATAGTATAAATAGGAACGATGTATATACACACGCATGCAAATAAACGAGACAATAAATAACGATACGATAAATAATAACAAAATAACAAAACGAAATGGAACTATCTCGCCGATATGATGCGATAACGAATAATCCCCGATGAATAGATAAACTGGTAACGTACGTAAGAAGCGAACGATAACGAGAGAAGTTAACATACCGGGCTCGAATGTGTATTATCTATAAAATGGTCGATTATTTAAGTAACTATTAATCAGTTTAATTAGATAATTGGGAAACCTGGTAACAATCATTTTATAGATAATACCGTCGTGCCAGGTTGTGTCGAAAGCTTTTGCCACATCAAATAACACCATCCCAGTATGTTTATTGAAGTTAAAATTATCTGTGATAGAGTCAGCAACTTTTGCTATCTGTTGTGTTGTGGAATGCTTTGGTTGAAATCCAAACTGAATAGTAGGTATTATATTATTAGAATTAAGTCACATAATCTTTTCAGAATAATTTTTTCAGCGATTTTGCTAAGATTGCTAAGCAAGCTGACTGGACGGATATTGTCTATCTGAGAACAATCTTTACCGCGTTTTGGTACTGAAATTATTTTAGCCACTTTCCAACTAGAAGGGAAGTACCCAAATTTAAACATTGCACATTAATCAAATTAGTTAACTGGACGATGGCTTTTCGAGGTAGCATTTTAATGACAGTAGATTGGGTACCATCGTGACCTAACGCGCTTTTCTTCTTTGTTGATTTTACATATATGTAAAAACTTCTTTGGGAGAAGTTAATATATAATATTAGTTGTTAATCTGAGGTGATGCGATTTATGTACTTTGTTCTTCTGATAGCTTGAAGGCTAAATGGATATTTCTGTTGTTAACCTCAAGGTAGCGTGCAGCAAGCAATTCTGCTTTATGAATATTATTATATGCATAAGTGTTAGTATGAGGATCATGAATTGGGGGAAGTGCTTCATGATGTTTTTACATATCTTCCAAAGGCTATTATTTTTAACAGAAAGGTTAGAAATTATTTTACTAAACTTTTCATTATTATGTTTATTTAGTAAATATCGAACTAAAATCGAAAATTGATTCAATAATTTCTTAATATTTTGTGAATCAGTACGTGAACGAATTTTAATATAGGATCTTCTGACAATATTTTTGATTTTAATTATGGAAGTTATATACGAAGGGATCGAAGATATAGGAGAAACATTCTGCTTAATAGGAACAGAAAGGGCAATAGCTTCATGAATCAAGTTCGTCAGAGTGGTGAGACAGTGGTCAATGTTGTCAGTATCGGGTTTAAGTTTATATTATCAGAAATATGACGCTTAAATAAATTCTAGTTCGCATTTTTAAAATTAAATGTTTTACGCACTGGTTGTTGCAGTATGTTGCCAGTTTTGACGATTATAAATATCGGGTTATGATCGGAGGATTTAACTGGTATGGGCAGCGTTGTATTGATATTTTTGACGAGAACTAAATCAATAATACTAGGTCGAGAGCCAGGTGGTGGGAAGTATGTAGGTTCTCGTGGTGCTGATATTTGTATATTTTTTTTTGTAGAGAGGTACTAAGTAAGACGTTGTCAGCCTGAGTATTATTAACATTATTCCAAGACTTACGCTTAGAGTTCGCCGATTAAAATAATTTTTTTACTTCATCAAGGAAAAAATATCTTCCCTATACTTAGTCAATCGATTAGGCGGTTTAAAAACAGCAAAACTAGTAGCAACTTCTACATTGCGATTTACATTATGGGTATTACCAGCGGTGGTTAAATAAATGTTTATGCCAACAGCCTGAATTTTGCAAAGGATAGTAGTAGGCAGAATAACGGAAGGGACAGAATAAAGTGATTAGCAAAAATTACGGAGGAAAGAGGGGTACGACGACTAAAGTTGATGGAAGTGGAATCCGTAGTGTGATGAATGTTTCGGGCCGAGCGAACGAATGCGATGATAATGATGATGGATTTATAAGGAAAAATAAAAATTCTACAATACAACATCTTTTATTATTCGGGACAGATATGTGTTGTTTAATTATTGGAAAATGTTATGTGAATTAATTCATTCGTAATTTTGTGGAGTTTACTATCGCTTAAACGGTGTTTAGTATATGTGTTCCTTTACTCATGTACATGTAGTATATACGTTAAGGTTTATATTGTATTTATTAATTTGTTGACGATTATCCGTCCGTTTATTTCGAGTAAGATTCTGCGAATGGGGTGTGAATGATGTATGTTTTAATGAGTGTGAGACTTGTGAATGCGTGTAGTTTTTCTGGCGTGTTTAATGGGTGTGAGGCTGGTGAATGTGTTCGATGTATTTTTTTTTTGTATTTTAATTTTTTTACTTTTAATTTTATAATTCAGAAAAAATTATTCATTGTATTATTTTATTTATAAGCCTACACTATAATTGGCTGTTAGCTGTTGTGTGGCTTCATTAAATAAATAAATAAATAAATAAAATAATTGGCTGTTAGCTGTTGTGTGGCTTCATTAAATAAATAAATAAATAAATAAATAAATACAATATATATATATAGCGTTGCAATAAATGCACGGATAATATAACCGGTATAAGTAATTAATGGAAATCATTGTGTTATCTATCGCCGACTATATAGGGTGCTCGTTTACTACCCATTACGATTTAAAATCATTCACCGTCGCGGCCAAGGAACAATTTGCTCCAAAATGACATATTTTTCACAATCGATAATAGTCCCGGGCATTTAGTTTAATAAAGGAGCCAGCCGACATTGAAACAACTTTATCGAACTGCGATCACCGTACACACGGATAAATTATTAATAAATACAGACACGCATACACGTAAACACACACACACAAACGGCTACATTAATTGCCATATACCCAAAATAGAAATTGCTTTCTCACTTACGATTTCACTGAAATGATCGACCGTTGTTTAATTCGCTTCGTATGGTAGAAGTAACATAATATTAAATAATAATAATAATAATAATAGTAATAATAAAATTATTTAAAACAAATTCAAATTAAACTAAAAGCGAGAAAACGTAGACTACTTCGCCCGTGGAAAATTGTCATACCGCGGAATTTTTCTCGCGCGTATTATTCGCGTTTTGGCTCCGTCTGTTAGTACTTTACTCTGAGAAAAGATCAACTTTTTTTTTTTTTTTTAATTTTTTTCCATTTTTCTTTTTATAATCACAAAATGTCTTTATTACCGGCTAGTGAACAACAAAAAATTCAAATCTTCGAGGAAATCAACGAAACTACCAGCACCAAATTAGAAGATAATATTCAGATCATCAAACAGTGGATTGAAAAGCAACCTCATCTGCCGCATAATTACGGTGAGTACAATTTATATATATATATATATAAAATATTTATTGTGTATGCTTGAAAATGACGAACTGTCGAAAAACTTTGCAATAAAAAACTTTTAGTGATTAAACTTTGTTATGATTTTGTTTGGTTTATAATTTATAAAATCACTACTCTCCAATATATTCAACATTTAATCAAACCTGAACCAGGTTTGGAGATATATATCAATTTTGATGAAGAATTATTTTCCAAAATCTGTTTTATAAATAAAATTTATTGTAAATAAATCTAAAAGTGAAATTACGCCTGGGTAGTGAAATATGTATATCAAATTTTAATTTGTCGTTATATAAATATTTCGGGTAATTCATAAATATGTAATATTTATTGTGTATGCTCGAAAATAACGTAACTGTCGAAAAGCTTTTCAATAAAAAACTTTTAGTGATTAAACTTTGTTATGATTTTGTTTGGTTTATAATTTATAAAATCACTACTCTGAAATATATTCAACATATTTTTTATATATATATATATATATATATATATATATATATATATATATATATATATATATATATATATATATATATATATATATATATATATATATATATATATGATGTTGATGTATTGGAGAGTAGTGATTTTATGAATTAACAAAACAAAATACAATCGAAGTTACTCGCAAAAAAATTGTTTTTTTATTATATAAGCAAAGCTTTTCGACTATTAAGTCATTTTCAAGCATTATTTGGTAATGCTTGAAAATGACTTTATAGTCGAAAAGCTTTGCTTATATAATAAAAAAAAATTTTTAGTGATTAATTCCGATTTTATTTTGTTAATTATATATATATATATATATATATATATATATATATATATATATATATATATATATATATATATATATATATATATATATATATATAGACGAGGGACTGGGCTCGCTATATACAATTATTAATAACCTTGGATATACACGGATTCTGTATTCTGTTTATAGTACGCAACTCGTATATATTAAATTATTTATGTTATAATTATATAATTTACTTTATAATAAATTGTTTAATTTAAACAAACTTCAAGTGACATTTATTTTATGAAACTTATTTTATTTAATTCATTATTTTATTTACGTATACGCATTAAAAACATGTACATAAAGACATATGGTAATTTTAATAAGGAAATGGGAACAAAAATTATTAACTTAATAGAAAATGTGAATAATTGTTACCTGTTATTTGGTCGCGTTACCTTTTCAGCGTCTTCTCGATTTTTAATGCATTATATATACACACACACACATATATATATATATAAATATACATATATACCTTAATATTTTATCATAAACGTTAATTTTCAGTCTTTTTCTCCGGATCTGACCATGAGCATCCTATTTCTCTAATCACCAAGACCAGCATCAGAACTAGAACTAAATCTATCTTCACGAGATCAACCAACTGTAGTTTTTACCCATAGATGCGTGCATGTCGAATCCAGCGCTTACGCTTAATCGTATTCTTTCCATTTTTCAAGTGCTCTATATAGCGCTATTTTAAAAAGGTTTTACGCATCGTCTGTTAGATTTTCTACATTTTCACACACTCATATATATCCCGATACAATACTCTCAAACGTTTTATAATTCAATTAAAGATTTAATGATTAATTATTATATAAAAATTCTTAATTAATTTTTTATATAAATTAGTGCATATAGCTTATACGATGATCATCGTTATATATATATATATAAATATAAAGATAGATAAAATAGATAAAACTAAATCATCCAGTATTAAACTGTCCCGTTGACTGCCAACGGCTAGTAATGCCTCCCCGATGAAAGTTACTTCTACGCTATTGTGTGGTATATCTATCGCTAAACTATTGTAGCGATTCTGTCTAGATTTACTAAGATATTAACTTTCTACTTACAACTAAGGCTAGGTTAGTGTTGCAAAATTTCACTAAATGCAGAAACTATGCGTTAAACTTTTTGTTACTTGAATCTGATATATCTGTTATATGGAAAAACTTTCAAAAGAAAAAGTATTTGACAAAATTTGCTAGTAAAAATTATGTATATAACATCATAATTTGTCCATTCGTTATCTGAGTATAGGGTACTATCAACTATTGATGTGCCCTGAGGTGACATAACCTCTTCGCTACGTGGGACACATTTAATTGCTCCCGTCCTGAGTAGACGGTAAGGTTTTTTCTTTCTGCCATGATAATTGCGGACCATTTGTAACTGCACATTTCCATCAGACCTATGACCAGCTTTTCCTACTTCTTGGGATCTATTTCATAATCTTTTAATGGTACGAGATTAAATTGGTATTCAATATTTAAAAAAAAAAATTGTCCATAGCCTACAAATGCTTTTGTTATGTCCACAATGGTTACATGTCAGTCCTGACCACAATGCTACCCAAAATCTTACTCGCAGATATTAAAGTTATTTTTTTCCGGTTTATAAAAAATAAATTAGAAAACAAAATGAATTTAGGAAAAATAAATAATTAAATCGATATTTCAATATGTAGCGTTGAATTTATACTTTGTTAACCCAATAGGTCAAAAAAATATGTATAGTAGAAATTATACGGATAATATAATTGCAATAATAACAACGAAAATATACAAATACTTATTTTTCAGTTATATTTGTAAAATTGTGTTTTTTAAAAAAATTTTGTGTTTGTATGTTTTTTATATTTTATATTTTACTTTTTGATATCATACATTGCGACAGTAAATGAAAATTTAAAATTCCATCAGTATACAACTTTCGCAAAATCCAGAAAACAATATCGAAATAAATAAATAAAAAAAAAATATATTGATGTCAATATATTCAATTTCAACAATTCAAAAAATAAATAACAGAACAGACAAAAAGAATAGCATTTGACGGAATATAGTTTCACCGTCATCATCAGATATTTTTTAAGTAATTATTTTTAATTAGTACTTGTTAAATTATGATTTTTTTTTTAATTTTTGCTATCACTTGATAATGACGTAAATGCCGAAAAGCTTTGTGTTTTTCAGAAGAAAATAAATGTTAGTGATTTCACTAATTTTCAATTGATTTTTTATCAAAAAATCACTACAGTCCACATTATGAAAAATTAAAATACTTAAATACGCTGATAATATTGATAAAATAATTGGAAAGGTTATCGAGTCCATCAAAGATGTTTAAAAAATTTGGAATAAAAAAAAAGGGTAACGTTCGAGATGCGGTAGAAACGAACAATTAAAAATCGTAATATTAGCACTTCAAATAGTACATATGAAAACGCATCAATAGGCAAGAAAAACTATGAAGCCTGAACTAACGGTCAAATCTGATCATATGTAAAGAACTGGTAAAAATCTGAAAGATGAAATTGATTTAACAAATAATAATATTAATGTAATATTTTACTAAAAAAAATTTAATGGTAATACTGCAAATACTGAGAGCAAGCAACATCAAAATAAAGTAGCAAAACAAATTAAATATAAAATAACGAATTTAGAGGGGAAAAGTTCCTTAATCCCACAATACTTATTTTTAGAACTAAAAATATATCGGAGGATGATATCGATAACTATATTGAAACAATCATCAGCTTCAAGCTAAATAATGTTACAAAAAAAAAAAAAAACGAATACATCGGGAGACATCGAAGCAATACCAACTTATTATATAGGGGAGTTAATAGACCGATACGCTTCCGATGGGAACTTCTTCCATAATATGTCGACGCCTTCAAACAAGGAAGATGTACCATCTGACATAGGTAAGGGCATCCAGGTAAATATTGTACATCGGATTGAGAAGTATAAGAACTAACATCAAAAATTGATTCTAGGCTCCCTTCGGTGCTCACAGCTCAATCTATTCTTTTCAGTTATTTTACCTAAATTTTCCGTATGACACACACAGTTATGTGTCATGCATATGGGAACCGTATATTTTTAGTGATGATTACTCAGTTTACACTAATAACAGAGTAACTGTTATAATAATGAAAAAAACTCCTGTACATAAATTATTGTTATTAACGTACAGAAATTATGTTCATTTTCGTCTTATTAATTATCGAATTACCAAAAGACACACAACTATTTGCTAACTATTGTTGTTGGAGACCTCAATACAAAACTATTACTTTTGAAGTCCAGTGTTGTGATACACTTCTATTAACTGGCCTAATTTATTCAAATAATTAAAAATTAAAAATGATAAATTTCCCAATTTCAGCAATTACATCGAGAATAGTATAAATTATTTGCCCGTTTTACCAAAAATTATTCTACAGTCAATTTCTTTGTTCAAACCTTAATAAAAAATGTATTAACTCAATATTTGGATTTAAAAAAATAAATACTGTTATTTCAATACACAAATTGCTTTAAAGTTTTTATTCCTCATTTCAGTTAATAATTTAGTTTATATACACATACACACATATATATATATATATATATCAACAATCAGTCTGGTACAGAAAATGAGAAACTCTTACATGTAACTGTGGATTGATAATCGTTTTGTATTATAAGATACACGCACAGACATATATATATATATATATATATATATACAATATATCCTATGTGTGGATATCATACTGGATAAAATGAAGTTGACACATTGCAGAAAAAAAGTATTTGCCTATAACATGCTTGTACGTAGGTAAATAATAAGTTCGTACGTTCAACTGTACGCCCTTCGCAAGTGTTCAGCTTTCACGTCTAATTCTTTTCAGACCCTTTTGGCGTTTTCTAAAATTTCATTTTTAAATTGCACGTTTTAAAGTTTTATATTTAAATTATGAATGTATAAACTAACTGTTTGACATATATATGAAGCATGTGATACTTATCTAAATATATTTTCATATGGATGTATAAAAGTATTGTATACCTATCTCAACTCACTGTAGGGTGTAGGCTTTCCCCAAAATATTTTCGAAGTTGTCTATCTCGTGCGACGCGAGTTCAATTGATTCCGGTTACTTTCACAATATCGTCTCTCTAGTCATGGGTCTTCCTTGCCCGCGACGATGATTAATCGGTCACTACTGTAATATACGCTTGGTCTAGCAAGTCCTGCCCATTTCCAATTTAGTTTAGCTACGCGTTTCGTTTGTTGCCTAATCCATCCAATGTTATCGTGATATCGTAGTCTGATATTAAGCATGGCTCTTTGGTGTGCCTTTTGAGTTTTTATAATTCGTCTCATTATTTCTTTTGTTAGACTCCATCTTACAGCCTCCGTATGTTAGAACTGGCAGCACAGACTGGTTGTATATTTTACTTTTTAAGTTATTCGATGTTTCTTTATTTTTAAAAACACTGCTCATTTCTCGAATGCATCTCCTTTTAGTTTACAATTGCATAAACATTTTCTTTTCCATCGTAACATATTGTTCCAACCAAATACATATATTAAATAGGGCAACTGATCATTTAAAAATGCTTCTAAAACTGAAAACGAAACATTTTGAGAACATATAGGACACCTAACTCCAACTGAAACAACCGACTACAACTTGTGGAAGGCTACAAAAAAAAAGTATAAAAATAGATCACATTTGTCAATCCCCTTATAAGAATGAAAAACAAAGAGTGGGCACGAACTGAAAAAGAAAAGGCGGACGTCTTTGCTGAATATCTAGCAGAAATTTTCGAACCACATAAAAACAGAAATTCTATAAATCGCGAAATATATAGAAACATCAATTCCAGATGTCACTTCCTATTAAACTAACATCGAACTCAATATAAAGAAAGCTACACGACTTAATAGCTGCAAAAATTGTCAAAAAATTACCGATAAAAGCTGTTACATTTACACATTTTCAAGGCAATCTTTCATAAGGGATATTTTCCGGAAGAGTGCAAATCTGTTTGCGTAATATTGATTCCAAAACCGGGTAAACATCAAAATGAAGAGTCCTCTTACAGCCCGATTAGACTGCTACCGGTTCTTTCTAAAGTATTTGAAAAACTTCTTCTCGGGAGAATTAAACCAGTTCTTGACGAAAATAAAGTAGTACGAGACTAACAGTTCGGCTTCAGCAATTAACATAGTACCATTAAATAAGTATATAGAATTGTCGACATCCTAAACAAAAGTTTTGAGGAGAAGAAAAGAAAAAATATTGTTCAGCGGTATTCCTCAACATCGATAAGGTTTTTTATAAAGTTTGGCACGTTCATCTATTGTACAAATTAAAATTTAAATTACCTAGCTAATGAAATCGTACTTAACAGAAAGATATTTCCATATTCATGTGAACGGGATTTGCTCATGAATTGATCGAATACAATCAAGAGTGCCGCAAGGCAATATACTTAGACCAACACGATACCAGCGCTACATATTATGACTTCCCAATTAACGAAAATACAACCGCAGCTATATTTGCCGACGACACATCGTGTTAACAATTTAGCGGCTGAGCAACTTAAAAATCATCTACTACACGTAGAAAAATAGTTTAGTCTGTGAAAAGTCAACGTTAACGAAACAAAATGCAAGCAAGTTTTATTTACCTTAAAGATGGTAAATTTACCGATTAATGTGTATATGGTCATTTTCATATTGTTCTGTGACGAACATTGTGACTAACTCATTTTACATTATTTTTATATGTACGAAATGGACTAATATTTAAGACGTTAGTTATACGCAATAGCTTTTTTTTCTTGCGTATTGCATATAACTAACGTCTTAAATATTAGTCCATTTCGTACGTATAAAAATAATGTAAAATGAGTTAGTCACGATGTTCGTCACAGAACAATACGAAAATGATCATAATGAGTATACGAACATTTTTATATTGTTCTGTGACGAACATCCTGACTAACTCATTTTACATTATTTTTATACGTACGAAATGGACTAATATTTAAGACGTTAGTTATACGCAATAGCTTATTTTTTTTGCATATTGCATATAACTAACGTCTTAAATATTAGTCCATTTCGTACGTATAAAAATAATGTAAAATGAGTTAGTCACGATGTTCGTCACAGAACAATACGAAAATGATCATAATGAGTATATGAACATTTTTATATTGTTCTGTGACGAACATCGTGACTAACTCATTTTACATTATTTTTATACGTACGAAATGGACTAATATTTAAGACATTAGTTATACGCAATACAGGTTTGCTTGTGTATAATGTTATACAGCATATGGGACGTGTCATTGGGTTCTCCGTAAAAATTAAGTTTACTATGACGAAAAACTTTATGCCGTAAGCTGAAATGGAATCTCAGCCGCTTTGTTGATAGTCGAATTATCTAGTTATATATATATATATATATCTATCTTTCTATGTATCTATGTATCTATATATATATATATATATATATATATATATATATATATATATATAAATATATAATTATCATCGTCGTATTTTTACGTCATGACTAGCCATCGTACATTTATTTTTAGTACAAAATGGGCTAGCATTCAGGGCACTATTTATATGCGATGCAGATGCGCGCGCGTATGATGTTATACGGAGTGTGGTACCACTGCCTTCTCCGTGATAATTAAGAATTAAATAATGATGAAAACTTTCTATGTCGCGTGACCATCGAGTTGACAGTCAAGCACTCTAGCAACTACGCCACCGTGACATTTATACATATATATTATTATCCGTTTCCTAGTTAGTCATTTCCATCTTGATCGTTTTGGAATTATGCGTGATACAAGTCCTATTACTGTTTTTGCTTCGCAGATAAATCTGCAAAAAATTCCACACTTCCTAGGACTGTTTTCGAATTCGCTTATGGAGTTGTTCATCAAAAAAATTTCTTTCGGCAAGCCTTCGTTTTCTAGTCACCTTCTACACCGCCTTTCGTTTTCTTTCGTCATCTATGAAGTCTGCGTACCAGATAGGGTTCGTTTCTATAACTAGCGTACAAAGTCGTCTTTTAACAACCATGGTCATGTGGAAAAGGTTGAATCGGTAATACAACCAAACTGATCGATTATTCGCGCTGACTGATATAGGAAAATCATAAACTACCAGCTGTCGATACTATGTTGTATATATTTTTAATTCGAACTGAAATTAACGAAGAAAAGCAGAATTCTATTGAATCGAATTAAACGTGCATTTTCGATCTGACGAAAACCAAATTCTAAAACGAAATCGATTTACTCACGTACGGGACGGACGCAGAAATAATCTTTAAAGAAATGTGATTAATAAAAAAAAATCGATAAAAATTAAACGACTGGACCGTTTTTAACCTCTTAATACCTTCCGTTGTAGCGTACGACCTCTGAATGTTGGGATAAGTTAATAGCAATACCGGTTTATCATTACTCCTAAATAGTGTATAGGTTTGTGTAGGTGCATAAATAAATATATATACATATATATATATACATATATATATATATATATATATATATAATATATTTTATTTTATATGGTCGAGTCGACTTGTTAATTATTGTTTTACGTTTCTACACTGAAGTTGTTTGACCATCGGTATATCGATTGTGCCCGCTAAAAGCGATAATTACGAGCTAAAACTTTAGACCGTTCGTTAAATTATAATTTTCCGGATTGAGCTTTAAAAATAAGGACTATGACGTAATCGCCTGAAAAACGAGATCTGTGAAATAGTATTTGAGCGGTCAGTATAGCGGAAAAATTTTATACGTGGAAATTTATAAATTAAATATTAAAGGAAATAGAAATACAATTAGTTAGTATCACTTTCAGTTTCAAATGTCGCTAATATCGTGCGAGACAAAAGCTAATCGTTCGAGTCGAAGAGATAGTTCGATACTTGGCAATTTATTTTTGATAAAAACTAAAGCAAATAGCAGAAGACGTAAGTTTCGTACGGTATTGTATCGGTTTCTAGCGTTATAAGAACACAACTTGAACATGATAAAAACGAATTTCACTTTCTCTACATACGATCGATTTTGACCAAGTTTTTATGTTGCGAATGCAGTGAACATTTTTTAATAAATATTTAAAACGACAGTTGAAAATCTTGTTACGGACAAAAACGAATTTCTAGTTTTATTTTAAATTAAAAATAACTGCATTTAGATTATGCCGACTTACGCCAGAATTAACATCAAAATATATTATTTTCTTATTGATTTCGATGAATTAAACGAAAAATAAAAAACCCGAATGAAAATTTTGATTAAATGTCGTTTACTACCGACATTTGGACAGATCTGAACTCCAGTTCTTCTTTAAATTAGGTTAAGTAATTTTCCAGAGATAATTTTTGAACGACCGTTAATAATGAAAAATACAACGTAATATCGAGTTTAATATTTCAATTGAACAGTTGCAATATATTAGACGAAGGAGTTAATATGAAAAATGTCACGTGACTTATGCTATTAAATGACTCGTACGCAAGATGTAAATTGGTATTTGTACGATCGCAGAAAAACGACATCGAACAAAATGTTAGAAAATTTTAACTCATTTTAACAATTCCGCCATTGCCGAAAAAAACTGCATGAAATTCAGAACAGGTTGAAAGAATCGCGTCTTTAATTATTCTAGGACTATGTAATAACGCAATGAAACAGTGCGCTTTATACGTTTGAGCGTTTTTTAAATTTAAATGATATATTACGTTCTTACACTAATGACGGTAGGATTAACGTAATTCGGTCGGAAGAGTGGAAAATCGTAAAATGCTCGTCTTGAACTATTGAAATATGTAGAAGGAAAAACGGAAAGAAACAGCTCTCCCTCAGCCATATCATCTGCGATGTCAGTAATTGAAATTCTCGTGATGGTGATCACAAAATATAGCCATAGCATTCGGATGCTATTCAGCTGACAATCTTAATTCTGAAAACTGAATTTTCAATTAATTTTTTTTTTCTGAAAAAGAGTAACCATTGAATCCGAGTAAAAAATAAAAAATTAAATATTAAACATGATAAACCACTAGTTCCAAGACGGTACTTCAAATCTGGAAAAGAACAATTACAGACATTGGGTGTGCCGAGTAAAATACACATAAAAGCGACCATGTCATTATGTTAGATTTATTGAGTGGAAATTACAAACAACTTTTTTTTTTTTTTTTTAACGAGTAGTTATTGCCTATAAGGCTATTACCCGAAATATGAATTAATTAGAGATGATTACACAGTTTAGAATTTATTATGAAGTTAGTGAGGAGGAGGAGGTTGTTTACACCCGGTACATTGTTCCTCAGCTGATTGCACCGATATTGAGCAAATTTCTTGCAGATAACCACGATATGGTAGACTGTTAATGGAGAACAGCACAATTCGCATATTGGCAGTGGTTGGGCATTCAGTAGATAGGAGTGCGTACTCAGCGTGTGACAGATATACACTCTGTTGACAGCTGTTTCCAACCTCGGTGAACAAATTTTACCAATTTTTGATGGCCAGGTTGTTAAATTCTTCTTTATATTTCCAAGTATACGCTGCCGAAAATGGAAGGACCGATTCCACGCGTCCGGAATTTTCTTGCAATAATATTTTGCATTGACTTCTTCCAGTACTGTCGGCAGGTAAACTTGGGTGGACCCTTGTGCAGCACGGTGTACCTTATTGTGGCCTATTATCCCTCGATGACTTGGAAAACGAACAACTAAAAATCTTCTTAGGAAATAATGATATTTGGTCCAGATGAAAATCTGTTTAATTTATTAAAAAGAAATCATGATGAGTTAAAATTCTTTTCGGATTCCCGCATAAATATTTATAACCTCCAACAGTCAACATTCGCAACGAACAATTATTTTGTGACTGCTAGAATAATTAGAATAATATTTATAATCCGCCAAGAAACAGCGATATTACTTTTTATCAAATATAGTTCACCAACTTGTAAATTTAATTATTAAAAACTTAATTAATTTTTAAATTCAGTTTTAAGTTTCCATAGTTAAAATTGTTTCAATTTTTTTACTACAAATTTTGTTACTAAGTAAATATTAAAAATATATAAACAATTTTTATCGCTGGCATTTACTAGTTTGCAAATTTTATCTCTCAAAGAAATTTTAAATTCGCATCAGTGGATGTGATCTTCTAAAAATCCACATCGCATTCTGCATTATTATATATACTGCAGGCATACATGATATATCTATATACTAGGATGGTTATATTTGAATTTTAAGCAGACTAGTGCAGTTCGCATATTTGTCTTATGTGCTTATGTCACAATTTACTATAGATTCTTTTATTTTTGCTCTCGGTATAGACTAGTGGCCAGAATACGGATATCTACACAGAAGAATACGATTATCGATGCAAAAATTATCATCAGAAAATAAAAAATATAAATAATCCTAAAATTATAATCGGGTGGAAGTGGCAAACCACCACACATAACCATCACACATAACCACCACACATAACCATCACACATAACCACCACACATAACCATCACACATAACCACCACACATAACCATCACACATAACCACCATATGCGCGCTAGTAACAATATAGTACACTACAAAAACTTGCATGGCTGCATTGTGTTGTGGCAACAAAGTGATTACAATCAGTTCTCCCAGTTTTGTGTGTCAATCTATGCTAACGTCATATTATGATTGCCTTGTACACTACTTACACTGTACAAAAAAATATGTATAGGTAAGTAGTCGCCTACCCAGAATATGAAGATGGCGCTTTATATGGAGATCCAGAGAAGATGGATGGTTTTATTTTTGGAATAATTTAAACACTACTCTACCAAAATTTTTTAATGAAATTATATTTAAAAATAGGAAAACGAGATGTTAGCTTACAGTTTTATCTGCGAAACACAATATCATTCAAATGATCGCCATTTGCAACAACACATTTTTTACAACATTTTCGAATAGTTTTTCAAGCATAGGTCACCGAATTTTTGAAATTTCTTCCAAAATCCGAGTTTTCAGGTCTTCCATATCTCGTGGACGTGTTTCGTATGATTTATCAATTCGATATCGTGCTTTCCATTAACAGTGCAGTGAAAAAATAAGTCCCCAACTGTTCCCCTCTTTGCCCCTCCAGCCTAGACGGTTACTTGCTCGCTGTGTGATGGTTTCTGTTCGATTGAACTCTGATAAGATTCGGACCAGTAACGGCGGTTCTGTTTGTTTACAAATACGGATTGCTGAAAATGAGTTTCATTGCTCATCAAAAGTTTGTTTAAATCGATATCTTCGATTTTTTTCAGTATCGTTTCACAGCATAACTATGAATTCTTTTCAGGGCTCTCTTTGCACTGTCGTGATCGATTCATGCCGAAAATAACATTTCACGCAAAACACGCGCTCTTTGTCGTTATAGGATGCCATGATAACTGGAATTGAACACAAACAAATCTCTCGTGTGTAAACTAAATGTGGAGCATGCGGTTTGCGTTGTAGCAGTACTCCAACTGCGCTATTAAAAAAAAAAAACTGGGCCACTCTGTATATACATACATCTCAATCACGATTTGCTTATTTATATTCACTACTGGATGTAAGCGTTCGCCTTCCTTTTTCATTGTACTTGGTCCCAAGCATATTTCATCCATTTAACTCCAACTGACTTTTGAATGTCGTCTTGCCATCGCGTACACGGGCGACCACAGACTCTGTGACCTTCTCTTGGTCTCCATTGCGTTGTTCTTTTGGTCCACCGATCGTCCGTCCTTCTAGCGACATGACCAGTCCAGTTCAATTTTAATTTAGTTACGTGTTGTATTACATCCACCAGCTTGGTTTGCTGCCTTATCCACGTATTGAGTTTTCGATCTAGTTTCTTGATAACCAACATTATTCTCTCATGGCCCTTCTGCGTTACGGCCAGTTTCCTAACAACATATTTTGTCAGGCACCACGTTTTCGCTCCGTATGTGAGCACTGGGGGGATGCACTGTTCATATGTTTTCTTTTATAAACAGTTCGGTATATCTCTGTTTTTCAGTACACTATTTAGCCTTCCAAACGCTATCCGTGAAAGGTGCATTCGTCTTTTAATTTCTTTATACATTGCTTCTTTGGCGATTACTTGGCCCAGATACACGTATTCATTAACCTGCTCCAATATTTGCCCATCTATTGTTATTTCTTGTAACAAGTGTGAGTTTGACATGACCTTCGTTTAATTTATATTTATCTTCAATCCTACTGCTTTAGAGCAACTATGAAGGTCATTTACCATATCCTGTAAAGCATGTGCGCTATTACTGATTAACACAATATCATCGGCAAAACGTAAATGATTGAGTTTTTTCCCATCTATATTAATACCGTATGATTCCCGGTTTAAATTTCTGAACATACTTTCCAGGGATATGCTATGAATAATTTAGATGATATTGTGTCCCCTTGCCTAATTCCTCTTTTTATTAATATTTCATTCGTTTTTTCCACAAGTTGTACTTTCATAGTATATATTTTTTATTATGTTTATATACTGGCGTTCTATGCCTTGTTCGCTAAGAGCTTTTATTATTGTCCACATGTTTCTACTGTATCGAAGGCTTTATGGAAGTCTATGAATGACATGTGTAATTCTACGTTGTATTCATTGCAGTTTGAAATTAAAATTCTCATAGTACGCACATATTCATGCGTGCTGAAGCCGGATCTAAAACCTGTTTGTTCGCATGGTTGATAATAATCCACTTGCTTCATCAGCCGATTTGCAATAATGCTTGTATAAATCTTGTATATGTATGACATTAAACTAATGGGCCTATAATTCACCTTTGTTGTGTATCAAGACGACATCTGCGTATATGTCGCGGTGGCCTAGTTGTTAGAATGTTCGTCTGTTAGCTCGACGGTCGGAGGTTCGAAACCAAACGCAACATAGAAAGTTGTCGTCATTATTTAATTATTAATTATCACGGAGAAGGCAGTGGCATCCCAATCCGCACAACATCATATGCGCGCGTGTCTGCGTCGCATATAAATAGTGCCTTGAATGCTAGCTAATTTTGTAAGTAAGAATAAACGTACAAATAAGCTAGTCACGACTTTTGACAACGACAATACTACTACTATGATGATGATGATGATGATGTTATATATATATATATATTCAAGACGCACACACACATATATATCGACCGCATATTTTGTTTTATTTAGTTATTCGTACGTAGTATTAACTTATTCCACTACTACCGCGAGATGAATAATCATATAATAAATCACTGACTAATTACTATAACTGATGGTTGCATATATGTATTTAATTATCCGTATGTAATGTGTACCTGTTACAGATGAACGTATTCTCGCAAGCATGATTAGAGGTTGTAAACATCAGCTTGATAGGGTGAAAACAAAATTAGATTGTTATTACAGTACAAGAACTTTAGTACCGGAACTGTTTCAACAAAGAGACGTTACGTTGCCCGAATTGCAACTAGCAAAACAAAATTTGTAAGTAGAGGCGTTAATTTTTATTAAGAAATTCGAATTTAAAGTTATCGATTCTCTAAGATTTCAGTCATTTCGTTCGCTAATACGTGTACTTATCTCCCGGACTGTATAATAAATCTCGGGTGATAATTATTTTTGAGTTTTCAAAATTATACCCGATCGAAATGATATGTAATACAAAAAATTTATATCTTTCAAAAATGCGATTTCGAAACAGAATGATTTCGGGTCATTTTTAAAATTTCGAAACCTTCTGACGATCGTTCCGTGAATAATTGGGGTGTGTACTACAAAACAGATCCAAGACCCCTTTTGAACTTCAGCTAGGAGCTGTCGTGTAAATGGCAAAATAAACTATTAAGCGGTTAATCGGCAAGATTTTATGGTGGTCTTTTATGTGATTATTATTATTATTTCAGGTGAACCGTTCTACCCTATGGATTCAACGTATGTGTTGAAAAAAGTACAATATATAATACGTTTATTATTATACTCGTACGGACCGGAAGGGATTACACGCTGCGTGTGAATTAAAAAGAAGCGAAATATATAAGGGGCTTGTACTAGAAAGTCATGAAAGAGTTTGCCTGAGAAAAAATGATAGAAATTTTTCCGTTTATCCGGATAGACGATAATACGAAACACGACATGTGTGATAATAGAAAAAGCAACGACATTCCCTTATAAGACGCTATTCCCTTTCGAGAGATAAAAAATTTTAATATAGCCAAGATAAAAACTTGTGAACTGACGCACGAACGCTATTTGTTTTTATAAACTTATTATTGAGAGCTGATGATCATTAAGCAATTATCTATGACAAAGTAATCAAACATGAGCGGGTGCATCCGGTGCCGCACCCCCGATAACCACAACATATGCAAAACGCTTATAACCAGCTCAGTTGATGTCATGAGAATATTACTGGACTGAATAAACGAAATAAGCGCCGAATATGGATTAAATATAAATAAGGATAAAACAAAAGCAATGATGGTTGATCAAGGAACGAAACGTTACACAGTTATATATATATATATATATATATATATATATATATATATATATATATATATATATATATATATTTAACAAAACAAAATAAAATTGAAGATAATCACTAAAAAATTTCTTTATTACACGAATACGAAGCTTTTCGACTATTAAGTCATTTTCAAGCTTTTGTTAAAAATTTTTTTACAAATAAACTAAAGATATTACTAAAAAACTTTATAAATATCGATACATTGAATAGCCAGATATAAAAAAAAATTTTTTCAATAATATGTAGTTATAAAACCGATTTTAAAATTAATTCTTCATCAAAATTAATCATATTATTTAATAAATTATTACTACTTCTATGTTTTATAATTTGTAATTTTTCTAATAATTTTCTTTTTTTAAATTTATATTCTATGTGTAAAATTTTTATATTATCTGAAACAGGGACGGATTAAAGGTTCACGAGGCCCGGGGCTAATATGCAAATGTGAGGCCCCCCCACCTTAGCAATAAAAATGTAATGTAAAAAGTTGCTTATATGAAAAATAAGGATAAGATTAAAATATCAACATTACTTTTATTAAATAGGTATAATATTATTACATTGATGTACAGACATATTCCAATTAAATTATACTTACAAAAATAATATATTTAATTAAACATTTTTTTCCTTGCTTTTTTTTTGGCGAAGTCATTAATTATGTCGGTAAAATCTAAAGATCTCAGTAAGTCTTTTTCAATGCACATGATCGTCAAAGCCGAAAGTCGATCTTCTAACATTAACGATCTGTACATGTTTTTTATTCTTTTTAATACAGAAAAAGATCGCTCGGACTCAGTATTGGCTATCGGAATAGTTACAAATAATCTGTAAGCAATAAAAATATTTGGAAAAATATCGGTAATTTTAGATTCCATCATCCAATTCATTACATTTAATGAATATAAAGTGTTATCATTGTGCTCGTAATTTGAAAAAAAGCCCATTTGTTGATTTTTTAATAACGGTATAAATTGCTCAAGCTCATTTAATAAATTTATTTCTAAATCTTTGGAATAGACGTCGACTAAATTTTTTGCTTTGAGACGAATTTCATTTTCATCCATAAATAGTAATTTTGTTAAAAAACCAAAAATATTTATTACATACTTATAGGCTTCATGCCTTTTTTCAAGTTCGGCAAATAATTTATCTATGATGACATAAAAAGTATGTACTCGAAATGCATCAGAACTACTTTGATTGACAACATGCTTTTCACCACTAGATAATTTTTTAGTTATTATTCTTTTTTTTGCCTGAGTGTAGTTTTGATTAATCAAGCAACTTAATTGCTTAGCTTCTATTTCTATTTCGCAAAATTTTTCTCGCAAGTTTTTAATATAATCTATTAAAGAAGTGAACATATTACACGCTATATCTAAATCTAAATCTACTTTTTGAAAATATTTGTTAACAATATTAAATTTGTTAAGGATTCGATTCCACAGTATCGCCATAAATGCATTTTCATATTTAACTATATTTTTTAATAAAGATTCTGCTTCATTTCGCGTGTCTAATTTTTGTTCCGTATCTTCCAGCAAAATGGTTAGTGCCTTATGAATACCATCAAAATTTTTTACATAGTCTCTTGAAGCATCTCCTCTAGCAGACCATCTTGTTGTTGATAAGCTTGAAAGTTTAGATTGCTCCATTGACAAAATATTCCATCGATGTGTTGATGCAGTAAAAAATGAATAAAGCCGCTGAAGAAGACCAAAAAAATTGATAGAATGTAGGCATTCATTTACACTGTTCTCACCTACCAAGTTGAGAGAATGTCCAACACAAGGAACATAAAAAGCTAAATTATTTTTTTCTTTTAACCAAGCTTGTAGGCCTGAATATTTGCCAGACATGTTTGCTGCGTTATCATATGTTTGTGCACGACAATCAGCAATATTTATGTTATTATTTTTTAATAATTCAAAAATTTCGCAACTCAGTGATTTTCCGGTGTGGCTTTTAATCGGCAAAAAACAAAAAAATCGTTCATAGATACTTCCATCCAAATAATAGCGGAAAATCACAGACAATTGATCTACGTGAGTAATGTCAGGCGTAGAATCAAGTACGAGACCCCAATATTTCGCCGCTTTTATCTCTCCTATTATATGGTTTGATATTCCTTCACCAATCGATGTAATAAACTCTTCGTAAATAGTTTTCGATAAATAAGAGACATTTCCTTTACCTTTATTTCCGTAGGTATCGATATGGTTTTTTAAAAAAGGGTCGAATTGACTTATCAATTCCAAAATTCCTAAAAAATTACCATTGCCAGGTGACCCTATTTTTTCATCAGTTCCACGTAATGCAAGACCTCTTTCAGCTAAATATATAATCACCGCAATCACTCTTTTCAAAACCTCGGTCCAATAATTAATTTCATTTCGCATTACACTTATCATCGCATTATCCACATGCGAATCTCTTTGTAAAAAATTAACCCAATCAATCATGCTTTTATTGTGTTCTCTACTGTTTTCGTGACTGCAAATAAATTCTTCTCCTTTTTTCCAATTTGAAAAACCTTTAACGAAAACGTTATCACAAACCACAGAGAACATTTTACAAGCGAAGCAATATATATTTCCTGTTGACTCGGAAAATATCAACCATTTTCTTTCGCATTTTTCTCCATTATTCAAGTTTCGCCAGTAATATTTTGAACTAAAATATCTATTCTGATTAGTATATTCACGCTTCGAAGATTCAAAAGAGGCATCTTTATTTTGAAAAAAAGAATAGTCTTTCATTGTATATTTTTTTCTGTCGTCATCCTTAAATTCGATAGGCCACAGTGCCGGATCCTTTAATACAATACCTAAAAACAATTGATTTGATAATATTCGGAATAAAATTTGATAAATAATACTTTTATTATTTTATACATAACATATTGTTTGTTTCTAATAAAAATAAATATTTTTTATTTTATGGCTTTGTATCATAACATAAATATTGCTTTTTCATATTACTGTTTTCATACATACATAAATAAAAAAACCCGAAATAATGCATAAATAAAAAAAATAAAAAAAGCGGCGTTCCGCATTCAAAGACCCAAAATATCGCTAAAACAGCATACAATGTAAACTAAGCTTTTTAATAATCAATAGGTACGATGATCCGCACAACATATTTACCAAACAAAATTCCCAATACTAATCATAAAAATACTGGAGAGAATAGTTTTTTTTTAATAAATACCTGTAGTATCCCTTTTGTCATTCGAGCTAGATGAATCAACATTTGCATGTGTTTCAATAGTTTCGTCCGGTTGCAGATTGTTTTTATAATTATCGCTATTAATCGGAATATCACATAAAACTTCTTTATCGCCACTTGTGATCGATTGATCTTTTTCAATGTTGTCTGTATCGCGAATTTCGTTTTCAATTAATTTTTCACTATTTTTTTTAGATTCTGTTGGAAAAAAACTTGTTAATCTCGGTAATTTATTTACAAACTCTTCTCTTTCTGCTACTTTTCTTCTTTTTTGCGCTCCGCTTTCAAATTTTCGAGACATTTCAAAAATATACCACTGAATAAATATCTAAACTACACAAAAAGTTTTTAACTTGGTACAGTTCAACTGCTATGTTACGAATCGTACGGTGCACGTAAAAATATGCACGATCGTGTAAAACAATTGACGTTTGACATCGTGTTAGGTTAGGCGCATACGCGCGTTTTTAGTACGTTTCATCAACGTGAAAAAAAAACGTCGTGTTTTGAGAATATCTGCTTACCATGCAATTAGCGTGAGAAACGCACGAAAAAACGCAGCAAGCCGCACACGGACGGATTTAGTTCGTTTGCGTTCCGTTTTTAATTTCTGAGTATATTTGTGCGCATATATATCACACGTATATATCCGGTTCACACACGCTGGATGCCACTCGATAAAAGCGTATTGTACAATTTCATAACTAGTTTTTCTAATTATACAAATCATATATTTCTCATATCATTACATATAGTATACTATTTTTTGTTGAGTTATACTCAAAAATATATTCTTCACCTTATGAGGCCCCCCTTAGAAGTGAGGCCCGGGGCTATAGCCCCTTTTAGCCCCCCCTTAATCCGTCCCTGATCTGAAATGTTTTCTATAAAATGTTTTTCTTCTCTACAATGCTTACCAGAAGAAAAATATAAAAAAAAAAAAATAAAATAAAAAATAAAAAAAGAATATTAAAAAAAGAAAAACATTTTATAGAAAACATTTCAGATAATATAAAAATTTTACACATAGAATATAAATTTAAAAAAAGAAAATTATTAGAAAAATTACAAATTATAAAACATAGAAGTAGTAATAATTTATTAAATAATATGATTAATTTTGATGAAGAATTAATTTTAAAATCGGTTTTATAACTACATATTATTGAAAAAATTTTTTTTATATCTGGCTATTCAATGTATCGATATTTATAAAGTTTTTTAGTAATATCTTTAGTTTATTTGTAAAAAAAATTTTTAACGAAAGCTTGAAAATGACTTAATAGTCGAAAAGCTTCGTATTCGTGTAATAAAGAAATTTTTTAGTGATTATCTTCAATTTTATTTTGTTTTGTTAAATTCATAAATCACTACTCTCCAATACATCAACATATATATATATATATATATTTAGGACCTGTTATTGATGATGATGGTATTTCAACTGGCGAAGTGCCATAAGTAAATTAAACAAAATATGTAGTTACAAATGCGGTAAAAAAGAAGTTAGTGCCGTGTTTGGAGTTTTTTCTACGTTTACATATGCGACGTAAACATGGACGCTGAAAGCTAAAGATAGGTAATGCATCGATAATTTCGAAATGTGTGTTTGGCGTATGTGATGCCCTGGACAGCGAAGCAAACAAACGTTTCTATATTACGCAAGCTCGACATTGAGCGTAGATTGTCCGGCGATGTTCTATCCGGAATAATATGATTTTTCGGACATATTATGCGAAGCGAGTACTCCATGCATCGATTATTAATTTGAAGGAAAAATAGAAGGAACTCGTCCTCCTGGCAGATTACATATCAAATGGACGGACACGATCACAAAAGCACTTGCGTAGTCAATGGCTGATTGTAAACGGGAAGCTGCAAATCGGATACAATGGCGGAGAAAAATTGGAGAGGCTGTAGTATGAAAACGGTCACGATATCCCTTAGGGGCATTACGACTATAGATGATAATGATATGGGAAGTTAACCCGTAAAACGAACTAGCGAGCCAAAGACTTACATACATTGGCATATAGGCTGGCCTATTCTCACAGTGTAGTCGGGCTCCTACTCTCTTCCTCGTATGATTCATATAAGTGTATATTCAGTTTACATACATACACACAAACACGTAGAGAAATTATGACAGACATACGTATATATATATATATATATATATATATATATGTATATATATATGTATATATATGTAAAAAATTTTTACTTGTTTATATTTTATCCTTGCGCATGCGCGTATGGCTATCCATGATCAAATCTCTGTAGCATAAAGGATGAGAAATATTTAAACATGCGTTCCTTTTTTTTCTGAGATTTGTACAAAATTGGGAGTTTATTAAATAAATATTTTTTTGGAAAACATCTTTAAGTTTCACTTCTTCCCTTGGCCCTGAAGTGTTGATGTTTTTTTTTTAATAAAACATTTCGTTCTGTTTGATCTACGATTGAATTATTTTAAGGAAAAATAAAATTTTAAAATTCATTTCCAAAAAAAAAGAGAAAACATTAAAGAATAATATTTGTCAAAATTGATATTTTTGTTTATAATTAATCGAAAATCGTTAAAATAGTTGTAGTTATTTCATAAAATTGTTTGTTAAAAAATAACGTTTTACAACTAAAAAGAAAAACAAGAAAAAAAAAACAGCCAAGCTACATTACACGGGTACACCGAAAACGTACACAGATTTAATTACGATCGTATACGTCTAATAAAATAGCGGGAAATTGTCATTACTGTGGTTTCAGTCGCGTAGCGGTCTTTCCGAGATTAACGCCGAACGGATGCCGAATAACGTATCAATTACTGAAGCAAGATTTTAATAAAGTCGACATGAAACAAGTAACAAAGGTCATGTTAATGATCGGCGATATTCGTTTAATCGAAGAAGGACCAGTATCCGGAGATATCTTTATTTACGATTTTTCCGAAGTTACTTCAGCCGGTATAGCGAAAATGTTGAATCCTTACATTAAGAAAGGCATTACCTACGCGCAGGTAATTTTATTAGAAAATTCTTAATTACGACGGTCTTATTTATTCCAATATTAAAATTCGATTTTATATCTATCGATTTTATATCTATCGATTTTATCATTTCGTGTTAAATTTTATGTTTACTGTTTTGCACATTTCTGTATAGTTAGCTTCGCTGAGGTCATATTCTGAAGTGGCGTCTATTGTTACGGAATGTCTTCACGATGTGTAGTACATTTCTTGTAGTCTCATCACAGTATCGCGGGCACAGAACGTTCGTTCGATTGTTCGTAGTAGATATATTTTACAGGATAGTATTGATAATTAGTGGAATATAGTAATTTTTTTATGAAGAAAATAAGTTAAAAATCACTAAAAAATTTTTTCTTTAAAATCACAAAGCTTTTGTTTAGGCCGTTATCGAGTGAATATTTAAAAAAGTAAAAAATGTATAAAATGAAAAAATATTAAGATTACAATTGCAAAAATCGGTAGTTCAGATGGTTTTATTAATCCTGTTTTTCATTTTTCCGATTTTTGCGAATGGTAATCTTAAATTAATAACTTTTTAATTTTATACATTTTTTATCTTTTCCGATATAACACTCGATAATGGCCTAACAGCCGAAAAGCTTTGTGATGTTTCATAAAGAAAAAACTTTTAGTGATTTCAACTTCTTTTTTGTTTATTTTAGTATTGATAAGTCAACATCTTACTACAGATGTAAACATTAAAGAAAGTAAGTATTTAAATATAGACCACGAACCCATTCACATTGTCAGTATTGCAACATTGGCCAAAAGGACGGATGAATGTAGTTTACATGTTAATTAGGATATTAGAGAATCTGACTAAGAACTTTCAGTTCGTTGTCTTCAAGGATTTCAAATTGAGTAGGCGTAATTGAGTACGGAGTAAATTGAATTTCCGACAATCTATCAGAAGATGGTGAATGGATAAGGAAGCAGGATATACGTCAAAAGTAGAAGGATCTGATGAAGTAAAAAGGAATGAGAGATTAGTTATGTGGCCAATGCTCAGACGACATAATGTAACTTCTTCTTTACAGGAAACTGTAATATTACTACACGAACAGCTATAATTCTAATACTGTTCGTCTATCAAGACGACGTATTTAGCTGAAATTATCCAGTAAGGTTATCGGGGACACTATGTAATCTAATTGGGCATTTAGCTTCTTATAACATTTTGATTATGGTATTTTTAAATCTTGATAAAATGTTTTAATGCGCGTCGACCAATGTTTTCAGTGTCTTGTTTTCGAAACGTCGTGTCAAATTGAGATTCGTTTTTGAATTAAACAACCTTGTAGTTAACACCCATACCTCAATGTTTCCGGATTTTCATATAAAGGCATTTATTTTGAATTGTATATGCCGATACTACACGTTTTACACTAAGTAAGGGGTTAATACTAATAAATTAATTACAAATAATTACTACATAATATTATGTTTAAATCGTCCGTGTTTATATTTGAAATACATGAAACGGAGTTGCCTGGAACCGTAGTTGGAAATCGAGGAGACGAGTTCATTGTTTTGCTATGAGCATTTAATAAAAAGTCAGTCTATAGTTAACAAAAATGTCTAATATGTAGCAGGTCAGTCGTGCATAGGCGCGTTGAGAATATATTTGAGGCGTCTATTTTGAATAACTTGTAATTTATTAGAGGAGGTTTTTGATATAAGCGTAACAAAGTATTGGATGGATTAATTCTTCATAGAGGATTATCTTGTTGTTAATGTTGAGGAGGGACTTGTGATTGAGGATGGGGTGCAACGAACAAAAAGCATTATTCGTCTTGATTGCCATATTATTTATGTGTTTAGTGAAAGTAAGTCTATTGTCGAGGGTTACACCAACACTCTAAATCCCTGTACCATCAGATTGTCAGGTAGAGCCGGTCTCCTACGGGTGAAGAAAATAGTTTCGATTTTCTTCAGGTTCGTGCTAATTTGCCATTTACTGTAGTATTTAAGTAGCCGCGATATTTCATGCTTTAATCTATTACGGATTATGCTAGGTCTATACGGGCTACAGAATATCGCAGAGTCGTCAGCAAACACTCCAACTTGCGTTTTGAGTTGGTTCGGAAAACGGTAGAGAACACCGGCAAGACAAATTTTCTTAGACTACACGGCGCTACCTACAGACACGTAAAATGATCTATTGCCTAAGTAACTACTAATTAAATTAAATAAGTATGTTGGAATTTACATTTTATCATTTTGTAAAGAATACCCGCGTGCGAAATTGTATCGAATTGGCAACGTCAAATAGTACCGTGCCAGTATGCTTAAGTTGAAATCGTGGGCGATGGAGTCGGCTATTATGCATATTTGTTGGGTCATAGAGTGATGAGAGCGAAAGCCGAATTGAAAGTTCGGAATTATGTTATTGTTGTTAACGTGATATATTAATCTAACATAAATTACCTTTTCAGCGACTTTACTCAGATTACTCAGTAAGGCAGCCGTCGATTTTTCTTCAAATACGGGCTTATAAGTAACCAACATACACCCGTGCGATATCCCCTCCATTATTGGATATACATTTTTTTAATTTAAAATTTTCCTCATTCAATAATTTTGTAATAGTGATATTGTAAATAAAGTCTCACTTTATGAAGCAAGACGTTAAGACTTATTAAGCACTACTTAACGTTCAAGAACACAAAATTCGGAAAAATTTTTTCTTCAAAACATTTTTCTATAAACTACACGGTGTACTTATTTAAGTGTAGAATATTTACCCTTAAATCAGCACTGTTGGTTCGGTATAATACGATTTTCTTTCATTCGTCTGTTCGTTCGTATGAAGCTAAAAGGAATATACTTAAATATCTATTGAGAGTCCAGATAGACATTATGCACATCAATTAATGTTATTTTCATTTAAAGAGAAAATTTTACAAATGATCGGAAGTTTGAAGTTCTCCACATTCACATAAGGGATTTGAAGCCATTTTCAATTTATCCAATGTATAGGCACATCTACCTTGTCCCGTGCGCGATTTATTTATTCCGAATCGTTATACCGCGGTGATAGGCCTATTCCCGGAGGTTCTATGCTGAGATCTTATACTAGATCTGCATTAATGGCTTTACTCTTTGTCTATTCATAATTGCATCTTTCCTTCCAGTTTCTTAACGTGTTCATCTTATGCATTCCCGTTTTCCAGGGTGGCTGTCTAGATTTCAGTTCCGTTATTGGTTTGTTGCATTAAGCAGTTCTCCGTATGTGTAAAATTTTCAGTCTTCGGAAAGCCTATTCACGTTATAATTTTAGAGGAGTAATGTAAGCAAAAACAGGAAGCCATTATTCGTCAACCTATCTAATTATTTGCATTGTAGTTTCCAACTGGACACCTAGTTTCTCAGTATGCACTTCAGACAAACAGATACGCGGTACTCCGCTGCTGAGTAGGCGAGCGCTAGAGTTGTCGCTCTCAACACGTTTTGTAGCTGCTACCGATCCTGTACCGACAAGTTTCCTTAATAATTTTTTCGTCCTGGCTGATTAATTCTTCATTCTTCCGCTTTTTACTTTCAGGTTCTCGTGCTCGTTGTTATTTTCGGTCATCAGCTACCAAATTTCACTATCGTAAATTTACCTCCGTTATCTTATCTCTTTCAAGCACTAAAGTACACTTTGTACCATACTTTTAACTACAATAGCTGCATGGTGGTACGATTTCCGGATCATCTATATATTTTTTCCTACGGAGCAGCACGTAGGTTCAAAATCTGCCCAACTATGTCACGTATTTCCTTCCAATCAATAAGATGTTGGGAAACGACAAATACCTCCGCAGAGAAATTCTTGACGCCCTTAGTGAATTGTACAGTACTAGCTTGATTGAAAACGTGTTTGAATAAAAAAAATTTGTACATGACGGGCCTATATTTTACTGTATATTTTTCTGCTTGAAAGAGCTATCCCTCGTTTACGTTCGGATCAACCCGTATGTTCAGAATTTGTGTTTTCGAGTACCCATTTTGTTCCCATCTGGCTGGTAAAATTGTTGCTGATGGAAATCACATATGTTTTAACCGTCACCTATACGAGACTGAACAACTTTCCCCTCTATCTTCGTTAAGTCCATCATTACCCTTCTTTTTCTCGCCTGTTCCATTAATTCATTCCCACGACCTCCGCCATTTGCAGTTACTAAATGCAGTGTTGCATTGACGTATAATATCTTTAGATGTTAAATTGCTTTTACCTAGCACTCGCAACAAAACTTATAGGATTTAAGTGGGACCGCCATATGGTGCTAGTAACACCGGCTGAAACTGAAATAACAACCACGTGAGTTTCGTACGTCCACGTCGTGTAGAGTGGTAATTTCCTACTCAGCGGACTTGTCGCTAATTACGAAACTTAAATCGAAACTCACAACATACCGCTGATAGGAAAAGAGATCACTTGCCGAAGGCGTTCTCGCTTATAAATACTGTTAAGCTTTTCACTGCATTAACGACTGCAGACTGTCAGCAACTCGCTCGTGACATATGTGCCTCAGTCTGGCTGGTGAATACCAGTTTAGAGCGAGTTGGCGAGTATCCGGCGCCTCAAAAACACGGGACCTTTCAGCTAGGGGAAGTAAACTCCAACAGAAAATCATGCGGAAGGCAACGGAAAACCACCGCATTAAATTTCCTATATGGATATAAAGAAATATATAAATGTTAGTGGTACAGGTGGTCTCATATACGCCAGACCCGGCAGGAGGATGAAGCGGGCTCAGGTCACCAACATGTAAACATAACAATAGAGAAACGACAGCGCTCTCTAATATAAAACTCATACTTGGAATATGGAATGTAAGGACATTGCTGGAGCAGATGAATTCAAAAATGCGACAATAGAAATGGGTAGATTAAAAATAGGAATTAGCCATGTTGCTACAATTGATTAGCTTTTCAACTCCACTCAATGTAATTCGAGTATATTCGCTAACGAAAGATTGTACGGAAGAAGAACTAAAGAAATTCTATAGAAACCTGTAGCAAGAATTAAAAGCAACCAAAAGGAGTGAAGCTACAGTTATTATTGGTGATTTGAATGCTAGATATACTCTACGTAACGGGAAACTAACGGACTAAGAAGACAAAATGAGCGAGGCGAACGATTGTGTTAATTTTGCGAAGAAAATAGTTTCTCATAATTACAAATGTATATTTTAAATCGGTAAATAGAAAACTTTATACGAGGAAATAGACGAGACACTAAAAATAATGTAATTCGAAATCAAATTGATTGTACTTGAATTAATATGCAGTAAAGTCAACGAAGACGTATCCAGGGGTAGATGTTAATTCACAATTTCTTACGCGCCACGATGAACATGAAATGGAAAACGGTTAAGACCCTGATCGATAAAACAGATATTCAACAGAGAGATATAGAAAAAAAAAGGCTAAGTAACGACCCAGCTAAAGAAGAAGTAAAAACAGCCGTATCCGACGAAATAAGCAAGAGTAGAATAGAATTCACAAAAGGAGGAGTATCTGATGGTATATGGAAAATAATTAAAAATGTTGTGCAAACTGAAACAAACAAGACAATTCAAAAAATGAAAAATGCACAAAAAGGAATGGTCCACAGATGAAATTGGACAACTGTTAGAAAAGCGAAGATTAGTTAAAAATGTAAACAAAATAGGATATTTAGCTGTGCAAAAGATAGTAAGGAAGAAAATTCAGGAAGCAAAAGAGAAATTAAAGAAAAATGCACTAAAACTGAAAAACTTCAACAGCAGCACTATGATTTTAAATTACATAAGTTCTTAAAAGAATTCGCCGGTATATATAGACAAAGAAAATCAATGATTGAAAATAATAGAAGGCAACCGTTAATAAAAAGCGAAAATGTCAAAAAAGCATAGTCACTTTAGATTAGTATTTGAAGACAACAGAACTGGTTTGATGTTTCAAATATACTAGAGGACGAAGCGGTTCAGGCAAAAATTGCGCTACGACGTGAGATATTCCAAAAGAAAGGTTAGTGTCAAATTTACTAATGCTCCTGTACGAATATATTAATTCAAAAATTAATAGAATTCAGTCGACCAATATATACGTGTTTTATAGATTTCGAAAAGGCCTTCTGATACTAAATAATGGAGAAACGACAGATGATATCAAAATGGAAGGAGGTGTTCGGCAGGGGTGCATTTTATCACCGACATTGTTTAATGTATACGAAGATATTATATTTATAGAATTAACAAACAGACCTGAAGGTATCAAAATTGGAGGTGAAATTATTAATAATATAAGGTACGCCGATGACAATATTAGTGGAAACTGCGAAATATCTAGAAATATTATCGAAAGCAGGAGAAAAAAAACGCGATAAATATGGAATTACTGTTAATACTAAGAAAATTAATTGTGACGGTAGATCGAAATAAGCCAAAAATAATATTGAGAGACACTGAATTAGAAGTAGTGAATAAGTATAGAGATACCTAGGAGTTCGGCTTAGTGAACGGAAATGAAGAAAAATGAAGTATTAGATATATTAAAAAAAGACAGAGAATTGTCGGATAAATAGCGTACTTGGGAAAGAGCCGCGCAGTGTATAGTACCGCAGACAATAATTTGATTACATTTATTATATTGATTTCTTTAATTACCGTTTATTTATATAATTATAACTCATTTACACTCTCACATACTCTCTAACTTAACTCCCAAAGTGAGCTTAAGTACTGATCAGTACCGTGCTCACATATATAGACACGCACACACATATAGAATACATTTATACATCTGTTAGAGTGGTTTTAATTCATATTACCTTTCAATTTGCAAACAATATATTTCCACTCTAATCATCCACATATAGGCTCCCATTTACACCAAATTTTTAATTTTCCAATCGGTAGTAGAACCCTGCCATCCGCATTGTATCATACTATATTTGTATTTCATAATCCTCGTCATTTCATTATTCTTATAGTATTTTATCCACATTTTCCTTATTTTGTAACCATTCTTTAATTCACGTTTTAGTTTCCTCTCCAACCATTTCGTTCAATATTTCCTCTGGTATCACGTTCATCATACGCGGTAATATGTACATATCTGTCTGATTTCCATGCTTCGATTTCGGTATTTGAGTATGATATTTTTGTATATTCCTTAGATCATATGTTATTTCTTTTCTTTCCCTAACTTTTACAGGTTTCCGATTTTTTAATATAATCCAACATTCTAACCATTAAGCACAAACCTTTTATATCCAGCATGTGTTCCTCCTTTAAAAGTTTATGTAATTCACTATCATTATCTCTTGTAAAATTAGCTGTAAGGCTTTTCTCTGTAAACGACCGATACGTACAAACACTTCTTAGCTAAACCCAATGCCTGCACACCAAATCTTAATCGTGAATCTATCAGCGCGTAATAAACTATTTTTAATGTTTCTTCGCTAACGTAGTTTTGTAACGTATACAATGGCAATGTTGCTCGAATTTTTTTCCACAGACCTTATGTGTTTATTCCATCTTAAATTTTCATCAATAATTACACTCAAGTATCTGTGTTCTCGTACCATTTATATTTGTTCGCAATCTTTGTTACTGCACTTGTTCTCCTGTTTCATGTAATGGGCACAATCATTCGAGTGCATCTGTAATATAGGCTTGTATCTTTCTATATACATCGTAGATTTGAAGAATATACATTTTGTTTTTCTAGTATTTATTATCAGCTATTTGTCACGGGCCCATATGCGAATTTGTATTAAATCTTTCTACAACGGCTATTTTTATATTTATATTTGTCGTTATTATCGCTATCGGCAAAAGCATATATGGAAAAAAATAGAAGGAAAAAGAAGAGTTGACAGAAGAATGATTGCGTGGCTCGATAATATTAACAAACGATCATCTATGAAGGTATATTGTTCCACAAGGCAAGAGATCGAACCTCATATCGAGAAATAGTCGCCATAGATGCTACCAACGACTAAGAATAGTCAAATGGATAAAAAGAAGAGAAATTACTCGAAGCGAAGAGCTAAATCGGTACGTATAATCACGATATGAAATAAAGACTGTCGTAAAATGTGTTTCGAACGTATTGGCTTTATCTCGGTTACTCCCCCATTGACTATCGAACTTTTTAACAGAGGAATAGAACTTTCGTGTTAGAAAGTGTTTGCATTTTATTTCTCTTTTTACTTTTTTAATTACTATTTTCTTTTACAGAACGCTTTACCTCAAAGACTGAAAGAAGTCCATTTGATAAACGTTCCATCCTTCGGTGAAACGGCCGTTAACATTTGCAAGATGTTCGTCAAACCGAAGATACGAAATCGAGTAAGTACGTTAGACGTAACGAAAAACAAACAAATAAACAAAAAATACTCGTTAAATATTAATTTACGCAGTTTAACGGTTATTTAAAAAATTTCAGTTTCACGCGCATAGTTCGCTGGACAGTTTATTTCAGCATATTCCCCGCGAGTACTTTCCGTCTGATTTCGGCGGTAATGAAAAAAGTATCGATAGCTTAATAGGTAAGTGCTTGATTTAATAAATCTATCCGTACGATTGTTTCCAACGTATAATGATGATGGACAACCAGTATAAATCTACTTCATTTATGATTAATGTATGAGCTGTAGTATAACATACACCATTGAATTAAACAAAATATAACAGAGTTTAATCACTAAAAGTTTTTTATTGCGAAGCTTTTCTATAATTACGTCAATAAATATTACTAATCTCGTGATTTATGATAAGCAAATCACCGCGTAACTTACCAATTGTATATTAATTTTCAGTCCTACTATCTTATTAATTTGCCTCATAGCAATATTGAAAAGTAAAGGGCAGAGGGCTAAATCTTAAGGCACTCATCCGTTCGTACATAATTTGTTCCCGGCTGTAAAATCGTATTTTTCCATATTTTAAAATTTTTTCAACTAGGGTGGTTATACCTGATCGAATTTTCTTCTCGATTAAACATTTTAAAATCTAACACCATTTTATCCTATCAAAAGCTTAGCTAATGTCGAAAGTTATTAGTATAATTATTTTCTAACCTAACCGGTTTCAATTATCCCCATACAAGTCTTCTCGGTCTTTAGATTTTGTCCGTCTATATCTAAATTGGTATTTGTGTAGCAATTCATTTTCCTGAATCACTTTTCTAATTTTGTTTCTAACGATTGTTTCGTACAATTTAACTAGGTTCTGATTTGATCATTCCAACGTTCCCAGAAGCGTGTAAATCTTTTCATTTCGAAGTATTTATTATTGTAATTAATAAATCCGTATGATTTTTATTGATAATTTTAATCATTTTATTAGGCATTTCATCGTATCCATTTGCTTTCTTATTGTTTAATTCTTTAATTATAACGTTCAGCTCGCAGATTGCAGTTTTTGCGCTCACATCTGTGTAACTCATGATAGGATCGACTATGGTCGGAAGTAACTTATTGCAAATTAATTCATATTTTTCTTTTTCCTCTGTTACTTCCTCGTTTCTTTCATTTATAAGAGTAGGGTAATCAATTTGTTACTTCCCATAATTATTTTAAAGCAGTCGAATTTTCTACTATTCTCTAAGCTTTAGTTTTATACTTAGCTATTTTCTTCTTATATTTTTCTTTTATTTTCGAAATTACTTCAATTATTACAATTACCTTCAAGTATTCTTTTTTCGCTTTATTTTTATCCTTTAGTCTAGCTAATTTTTTGACAATTTTTTGTTGTTGTAATTTTCCAGTGTTGAATTCCATCGTGTGTATTCGGACTTGATTTCTTTAATATCTACTTAGATTTTTAATTTCTTAAATTTTGTTAAATACTGATAATACGTTAACGTTTGTTTCCTCTACATCATGCGATTCCCTTATTAATTTTATTTTTTCAGTAAAATTAACGCATTTTATTCCTTTTTCAAAGATGTTGTAATTAAAGAGGTTTATTTCCTGTTTGTTATTATTTTTTCGAACGTTTGTAAAAATTTCGAATTTGATTGTTTTACGTTGGGACAAAGTATTTTCTTTTACTTTTAACTCAGTGATATAATTTATAATTTTTTTATTTCCAATGACTAGGTCAATGACGCTATTGCCGTTCTTATTTTCAAACGTTTTAATATCGTACTTATTCTTAACTGTTAAGCCATTACTGATCATAAACTCTCATGTAGTAATTAGCAAAAAAACGTTAATGGTGTGTTTCTTTTTTTCAAAAATGTTTACGAATCCTTTCGTACACTTAAGAGAAACGAATATCGTATTGAACATATTTCAGGCGCAACATGAACTGAATATATGTGGAATTTAATTCAGACAATGGATGCTGGTTTATTTGTCGTTATTACGTACATTTTTTTATTTTTAATTTATTTTTGGCCCCCTATTTCGGGCAATTTGGCTGGTGGGGGAAGTTTATAGCTTTATAACTAGATGTAATATTGTGTAGGGAGGCAGAGGACTAGAGTGCTAAAATTAAAAATTATAGTTCTATAGAAAAGTGCAGGTGAATCTGAAAAGAAAAGAAAAACATGGTGCGTGTAGTAGTCCTGTGCCAAGTGTACTTAATATGTAGGGTGGATGATCCCGTCATCCTCCATGTGTGTATGTGTGCGCAAAGATGAATTTGTGAGAACGCGTGGTAGAAATTAGAACAATGGACTTAAAAATATACTTATTGCTAACAAAATTTGTAGTGCAAATAAAATTATAAAGAAAACTTCTTCGTAAACAAAATAAATCTTATAAAATAAATACATACAATTTTTTACAAAGAAAAACAACACGAAGTTAAAACAAAATGAGTATATGAATTTATAATTATCTTCTTTTTTTTAAATAATATTCATACTTATAAAAATAAAAGAGCAAACTCATTATTAATAATAGAGAGGGAAGTTATATATATATAAAAAAAAGTAAACTTAAGTTATACAACAAAACTAGTGTAGGTGTGTAGTGTATATTGTGTGAGAAGTGCATGCGTAGGTAGTCAATGAGCAGCATAGACCATACTATCGTTACGGTTTCACATTTGAATTAAGTTTTAAAGGAAAATAATTTACTATTGTCCGGATTTAAACTTCTTACACATGGCATATACAAGGGGAGAGTTTTGGAATTAGATTTATTAATGACCATTGGTTGTGTGGAATTAATTCTGAATCGAGACCGAAGTTCGGAGAAATAAGGGCGGTGGTATAATTATGTACATATTAATTTTTGTCGCGGTATATAATTTTATTCGGAATTGTGTAATTATTGTGGCATATTAATTTTTACCCTCTCCGATAATTACATTACGCTAACTTTATCTGAACAAGGAAAAATTTTGCCTTACTTATGTAAATTTGATATTAAAATTACACATTATGCTGATCTGAAAATACTGTATAAGCATCTCTTAGTATTAAAAACTATATCGAGCTGAGTTCGAAACAATAAAAAATATCAATCGATATGATCAATTTTGGAACAAATTATCGAATATCAACGGGCCTTTATGGTTAATTTAGAAATGTATACATTTAAATGTCAACATTATTCAAATAATGTTAAAGATTACAATATTGAAAATAAATTGAATGATATATTTTTTTTTTAAATAGCATACTGTGTATTGTAACACGAACCGGAGTTATGGTGGATCGGGAGGATGTTTGGTATGTTCAAGGAATAACAAACATTCACATATACATGCGACAAATTAATAGATGTTAGGATGGTTAATTGTATTGTAGGAATAACAAGGCGACTCGAAACTATTGATTTTTCTTCCGTTCGTTGTAATTACTGATGTCTGTGAGATTAGTTTTAGGAGGATGAATGGAATTTTGATAGTACCCTTTGATTTTTAGATGCTTGGCTATTACTATGTAGTGTCGAAATTTGGGGAAATGGCCTCGTATCGAAACGATACGCATTTTATTTTTCAGTCTATGCATTCATCCATAATCAGATTAAAAGTTCAATTTTTTGTAGACATTCTATATCATCCGATAAGCCTAAAAAATCGGCGTACGACAATGACTGCTTTGAAATAAGTTTAATATCAAAAATAGGCTGTATAGTTCAAACAAGAGCACCGGAAGCGGGTGAAAAGGAAAGTTTTTATCATTGCAGGATTTTTTTTTTTTTTTCTAGCATCGTCAGTATAAAAAATTGTGTAACATTTATCAAGGAAACTTCGATGATAAATTGGACTGGGGATTTTTAATTTTTCCAAAGACGTCTTGGTACTCTGGTGAATAGATTGTGCCATTAATGACTGGATTGAGCTTCGTAGTGAAAAATATGTTTAACACGGGGTTGGTTAGTAGTTGCTACGTTTAACACGGGCTATTTAACAAATACTGCTCGTATTTTTCTTTTACGCAAGTCAGTGAACGAATATAGACGAACGAAACAAATAGCATGAAGGCTGTTTCTTTGTAGAATTGTTAATAGTTAATACGCTTCACAATGGAGATTTTTTTAAAAAGCAGATTCCATTCACTACTAAGCGAGTGGGGCAAACATATTTGTTTAAATATGCAAGGTAGCGCAGGACTAATGAAAAACATGTACATGCACGAGTATGTGTATGCAAAGCATTGACTGTAATTAAGCGTGACTGCGTCAGCTCAACGCGACTGTTAAGACTAAGATAAATAACGGGATGTAGATATAGTCCCATTCTACACAAAGTGCGCGAGTATTCAATCGGTGTTATATAAAAAAAAACAAATAAACTACTATTCTAATAATAGTATATGTTTTTCCGTTGGTTTTAGAAATTAACTTAATCGTAACATTTTCGAAAATTTCAGCAATATTATTCAAATCAAACCTTAAATATTCCCAAGTAGAAGGAATTTCAAATAAAGCAATGCAAGTCCCCAATTTTGGGATAGGTACTATTGCTGGACCACTTGTACTCTCTGATGTTTACTTGCCCCCTAGGAGTAGGTTGACGAAGTATATGGGCAGACACTACTTTCGGAAATTAGGAAACAGGTTTTTGTCTGGAGGCGATAGGAATTCAAAGAACATCACCTGGGGTTCGAGGCTAACAACTACTTGAGGTAGATTCCTTGCCGGTGTAATTCAGGCAGAAAGACTTGAGTTTCGACCGGCTGATGTTAATAAGACGCCTGATCTGCTTGACACTTTTTCTCGGCCAAAGGTATTTCTTCATTCTATACTACAGTTAATCATTTGATCTATTTTCTGATCACTCTGCTGCAATCTTAACCTTGAGCACGACACCTATAATGAACGTACCTTACCATTAACTAACTGTAAAAATAATTGGAAGTATTTTCGTAAATATCTTGAAAGTAACGTAATTGAAAATTTTAAATTAAAAAGTACTCAGGATACTGATGACGCAGTGTGCTATTTAAGTGATAAAATACAAGCTACAGGTAGAGCATCTACTCCAATGCTGCTAAAAGAAAACAAAATTATAAACAATCCAAAATGTATGAAAGAAACTGTGAAAGAAAAAATAATAATAAGAAAGCAGTGGCAAGTATCACGTGACCCCCCAAAATTAAAAAGTTATTAAGTAATAAAGCCAAAATATTAAAACAACTGCTTTTTCAATTTGAAAATGAGTCGTTTGAAACTTATAAAAAGGCATTTACTACAAATGAAAACCATACATTATGGAGAGCTATAAGAAAAAACGTCAATAACCCAACTTCCTCCAATATGGAATGCGAACGTCACGTGGATAAAAGAAAATAAGGATATATGTAAAATATTTGGCGATCACTTATGTGAATCATTTAAGCCAAACCCTGCAATAGAAAACGAGACGGATATATTTGAATTTTGGAGACATATTTTCAACTATCTTATCCTATTGGATCAACATCTTCCGGAGAAGTAAAAAAACTTTTAAAAAAAAAGCCTCCTGGCCATGATCATAGTAAGATCTTAAATAAAATTCCACGTAACGTAATTGTGTTATTAACTGATATTTATAATACAGTTCTTAAATTAAATTATTTTCCACTCCTGTGGAAAATTTCACAGTTGGTGATGGTTCCAAAGCCTGGAAAAAATACTGTTGAGGTCACATTATACAGACCAATATCTCTTTTACCGATGCTGTCGAAAGTCTTCGAGAAAATAATATTATCTAGGACGAGACAGCTAATTCGAGAAAAGAATTTAATTCCTGCTTGTCGAGCGTACAACACTGGAAGCGATTCATCGGGTTGTCAAACTAATTGAGAATAGCCCGGAGGAGAAAAGGTTATATACTGGTGTCTTCCTAGATGCAGGCGTTTGACATGGCTCCTAATCTGCTGTATAACATTAAATCTGCGCTACCACACCCAATTTACAGTTTGTTAAAATCGTATACCGAGGACCGATACTTTCACGTTAAATATCAAAATACACTATGCGATGTTTACCCAGTGAGAAGGGTAGTGTTCTATGTCCCACATTTTATTTGTACACTGCGGATTTTCCTTTAACCGCTGAAGTGGAAGTTGCGATGTATGCGGATGATATTGCTATAGTATCAAACAGGTTACAGCATGCGCTAAATATTGTCGGAAAGTGGTGTAACAAGTGGCGTATAAAAATAAATAAAGATAAAACTGTTCGTACGATTTTTACAAATGGATTTGTATCCTGTCCCTCATTAACCTTTGATTGTGAAACTCTTGCTTAAAGTGAGGTAGTCAAATATTTGGACATGCATTAGGAGAAGCGATTGACTTGGAGAAAACACTTAATAAAAAAACAAAATGAGCTTCAGTTAAAACTGAGATAATTGTATTGGTTGACTAGTAGAAAGTCTAAACTTAGCTTCAATAATAAATTACTGGTGTATAACGTAGTTTTAAAGCCTGTGTGGAAGTATCTGGTGGTGTACGAAACCTAGCAACGTAGATATAATACAAAGATTTCAGAATCGAGTTCTAATAACATCAGCACCCTGGTATGTCTCGAACGTTTCGATACACCGTGACTTACAAGTAAGTACTGTTCTCGAGGAGGTCGAGAAAAGTAATCTATTTAATAAGGTTAGAAAATCATCAAAATCCTTTAGCTATAAACTTGCTCGATAATTCGGAAGAGTTGCGAAGGTTAGATCGTGTTAAACCAACTGATCTTTTAAAAGGGTGGAACTACAGAGTTTTCCCTTCACATGTAATCTGTCAAATATCAACAACTTGATGGCCTCCAGGTTGGCTAGTTTTAGTGTAAATAAAAAAAAAAACAATAATGTAACCGCATACACAATAGGTCTAACAGAGAGTTCCGACCTAAGTCAATATAATTGATGTGTTTTCGTTTTGATTTGTTTGATTTTCGTTCGAACGTATCTAACGGCATATCGAACTAATTGTGTCACTCTAGCTGAGGTACAGCTCGATCGCCTAGTTATACTTTGTGCTGCATATCGATTGTACGGCAAGCGTAATTTACGTGGACAGATTTTGTTTCATTAAGCTTTCTTCCATGCTATGGTCCACTTTTGGATGCGATTAAGCGATCGTTGTAGTTTTGATATTGCTTCAGAAAATATCATCAGCAAACTTCGCTTGTCATTCCTGCATATACGAGAGGTTCAATATAAGTCCAAGGATACTACTTGTGATAACATAATTTAATTAAAGAAAAATTTCAATAAACACCAATTATAACACACTTCTGGAACTACTTTATAAATACACACACATATATATATATATATATTGCATACATGTACATTTATATTAAACAGACCGTTTTAAATTAAGTCGAACGATATAATACTATCCTGTTTTCTAGATGACATATGGAAGAAAATGGAAGATTATGCTCCCTACTTCGAAAAACAGGAATCCATACACACGGACGAATCAAAGCGGCCGCTAGATAGCGGAGTCGATCTATCTGACGACGCGTACGGAACTGTCGGATCATTTCATAAATTAGATATAGATTAATGTACGGCGATTACCGTATAAATCATCATCATTGAACCTGTTAATATTGACCGATAATTCGGCTAATATGAAATAGGCGTTCGTTTTTCCACGCATGTGTGTGTATGTCAATGTGTATGTATGATCACATGTATCGTACTTCAGTTCGGAACCTCAAAAAAAAAAATAGTATCTACAAATCTAAACGACCAGCTTAAATTTTATGTCATAAATTAGATTAAATCATCGTTGCGAAAATCAAACAATAAATAATATATTTTCCTTATAATATGTGGTACATTTTATTCCGTGAGTCTGATCAGATTTGTTGAAATAAATTGGTTCTCTCAACACTAAACTAAGTGCATGGTACGTTCACACACACAAACTCACACTTACACATATATATATATACACCATATATATATATATATATATATATATATGTGTATAAACATACAAACACATATACGCATATTTACACGCATTATTTTTGCATAATTCACGAAAATCTAAAATAGACACACATACTTATATATATACATATAATTACGACAATAAAATTTAAATCTTAAGTTTTATTGAACGTGAAAAAAATAATAATTAGCCTCGTACATTTTAACATTACAACTTGTAAATTTCCAAACATTTAATAAATACCTATATGTATACTTCCGATACGTATACATACATATATAATATACACATGCACACACATATACATGTAAATATATATATATAAAAGTGTGTATGTATTATATATAAAAGATGTGAACTAGTATGGAATATAGTGATTATGAATTATAAACAATGAAGAAGTAGTCAAAAACACGAAATTTTATATGTAACAAGGCCACAAAACATTTCTGCTATTATGCAATTATCAAGTGTATAAAAATAAAAATGAAAAATATAAAAAAATGAAATGAAATAAAAATATAAATAAAATATAAGAAATAATTAATTCATATTTTATTATAGTTTTTTAATACTTTTTATTTTTATTTTTTCACGTACAAAATTTAATGATTTTAACTACTTTGTTATTGTGTATATATACATATTGTATATATATATATTACATATACGTATATATTTGTACATATACATCGGTTGAGATAAACCTTAAAACATTGTAGTACTAAAAATTATACTGATATATTAATTATATTTTTTAAAAATGTTATAAAAATTTTGATAACCGCACATTTTGTCGAAATAAGCGAAATTTAAGATGTTTAATAAATTTTTTAACGTAATTTACTTTAAAGTAATAATTTCCGTAAAAACCAAAAAATGCAACACACACACCTACATACATAAACACGACAACAATGTTGAACATTTATGTGTATTTAATATGTGTGTAGAAATGTATATACGTTTATATTAGCATATATTTGCATATGAATATATTACATATGTATTGATATGCTAAACTGTAGTGTCTATCTATTTTCATTAGTTGGGCTATTTATATCACACATAAACAGAAAGTGTGTTTTAAAATTTTTGTCTATCTATCTGTCTTTCTGTCTGTCTGTCTTTTCCGATTTAACTTAAAAACTATTAAAGCGTTAACGATGAAATTCGCTTAGCTATATTATCAGATTCGTTCTAAGCTTTGTTTCATATTGATATCAAAAATAGAACAGAAATTACAATGACTTAAAGTTTTTAACGGATATATATATATATACACATACATATATATAAATACGTATGCTACATTGTATTAGGTGCGTATAATGGACGGATGTATATATATATACGTATACTACACTAATTTCGTTAGGGGCGTGGTCGAAATAACAAACATATATATATATACATTTATATACGTATACTATACTAATATACAAACCTGTTAAAATAGTCAGCGATATGGTATTAAAAAAATAATTACACACTGGAAGCCGTGGGTAACTTCTAGTATATATATAAGGATTTATGTATGGGATTTATGTATGGGATTTATGTATGTACATGCATATCCAATGCCAGTGAACCTAAAAAATTTCTCGTAATTTTAAAAAAAAAATATCTAAACTAGTATCGACTTTTTAATGTTTGTGTTGTCTATTTTATGATTCAATAAAACAAGTGAAATACATTTAAACGTGTTCATTTATTACTACAGAACGTTTTCGAAAGGGTTCATTATTTCATACACCGTCTACATCACAACAAACATTATCGGTCGACGTAGCAACATTTTTTTTTCGACATGGCAACTGAACTTTCGATAAAAGTCCATTATCCGTAACTTCGAATACGACCTTTTAACTTTGTTACTAAAACCTTTCCTTCCATAGGGGCACGCAGAGTTTCGTATTTGTGACTCATAAGATATGACCAAGATGCTGCTTTTTATTCAATAAACTCAGTTCCCTCATCATTCTATTTAGAACTTTTTCATTCGTAATTTTTAATACGCGTGAAATTTTCAAAAAACGTTACTTTTCAATAAGTATCTTGGTATTCACAATTTGAAGGTGAGCGCAAGCTAATATATATTATTATAATCATTTTTATTTAATTTTGTAACATTTCAATCTGACTAATGTAACGAATAAGCAGTTTTCGTGTAAGTGACGGAAGGATAGAAGATTTGATTCACGCAAGAATACTCCAAATCACCTTCCTAATCGATCAAATTGAAATGGATGGTCGAAGAAGGACCCAACGGTTCAATCTACAGATATCGTTTGGATGGCTTTCTGATCATTGCATTCGCTACTTGTTTGGATTATCTCGCTAGTTTTTATAGTTGTTTCATTTAACTTTGAGCTTAATGTACTCTTTTTACGTTATGCGGTCATCAAACAACATTTCCAGATATCGAGTCTTATCTTCCCGTGGAATGAGACCTTTAAGATCAACAGGTGGACATGTGTTATTTCAAGTTGTGAAGCTGACGTGTACTGACTTTAATCCTTATTCTTTACTATCATGTCTATTTATCCAGATAATTTACATCAGTTTGCAAGTTTTCTGACGCTGTTATCTCTTGCAAAGGAGCTTGTGTCATCAACAAATTCCACGACATCTACTATTAGTCTTAACAGGTAGATCGTGTGTGTATATTATGAAATTCTAATGGTCAAATTCCAAACAGTATAACTGTTGATGTATGTAATATAAATGAAATAAAGCGGGTTTTATTTTTAATAATAATCCTAGACTAACATCCATAAAGGCTGCTGATCAAAATCAGTTATTAATCTACCTTTACACTCTCTCAACTTGTGTTCTTTCGTAGAACGCCCCGGGTGAAACCTAAGATGATAATTTGAAATAATGCCTCTGAAATGTTCTATTAATTAAGACGGAAATATTTCTCTAAATTGTCGACGCTATTAGTAGTAAGCTAATTAATAGGAAGTTTCTGGGCAGCATTAATATTTGAGTCATTTTCCACTACAATCAGTAGTTTAAATATAGCGGTTAACAGTAACATTCCTGGTAAAAATTAAATATCATTTCAGTAATCAGAATAGGGGTTTATGTGTGTGTTTTACGATTATTTATCGAAATTGATCAGGTAGTTTTTGCTCGAAATTATGAAATTAGAGAATACAAACTGTTGTAATAAATTTTATTCAGATTACAGCAAATCAAATGAACGAATCGAGAAGGAAACTGTATCCTATTACAGTGAAGATCTTTCAAGTAGGCGTATAACCAGAAGACGGAGCAACCATTATTAGAATTTGGAAAAATCCAGACAAATTCGAAAATTATGCAGCCATTAACTTCCGGCCAAAATTAGAATTAACTTACATTTAAAAACCACATGAAAGCCATTAGGGTACTATATGAAGCAGATGTCTTCATTCGTCATCAGTTAAAGCAGACCGGCGATTGTAAACATTTTTAATTCCGACTTTTAAAAATATGGGTAAAAACGGAGAAATATTCTTAGAAATACGAATTTAATACCAATATAAATGGATGAAGATCGGAGTCATCATTCTCAAAAAATAATCAGACCGCAAAATCATCAAACGAACACTCAGGTAAAGACAATTATATTACTATCTTCTTAAAGTATATTTATTTCTCTGTTTAATTTCACATTCCCTTCTATAACCATTCAATATACATGTGTGTGTGTGTGTGTGTGTTTGGATGAGTAATACGTACGTTTATATGTATCTATTTAACATCTACGATACACATATATACATTTTATAAAATGTTCTCTCTCTCTCTCTCTCTCTCTCTCTCTATATATATATATATATATATATAATATATACACATATATACATATATGTGTGTGTATGTATATGTATGTATGTATAAATATATATAAATCAGAGACGAAGGATTATTTTCGCTGGTTATACAGGGGAAAAATTGAAGGAAGCTTCCGCGTGGAAGAAGAAGACTGGAAATTATAACATCAGGAATGTAGCCAAAAACCTCTAAGGGCATAGTGCACGCCGCAAGGATATGACGATTATATGCATATATTTGATTTATCTCCATATAAATGTTGGTGTATGCAATCTTTGGAAATCGAAGGTGTAACGATGATGATGATGATACATACATTATATATATATATATATATATATATATATATATATATATATATATATATAATAATAATAAATTATCCACTCGTTAACCGAGTATGGAGTACCATCAATTATTTATGAGTCCTGAGGTGGCTAATCAAACCAATTTTTGCGACGCACACATTTCCGCATGCATCGCACGTAAAAGCGTCATTATTAATATTATCCACTCGAACCGTTCCAATCAATCCTTTACGTCGATTCCTTTTCCTTTCTTCCACAGCTCGAGCATTTTGATCCGCTTCTGCAAACCATCTCGTATTATCTGTTTCCAGATGTTACGATCCATCGCTAGCTTTTCCCAACTACTGCGATCAATTTCGCATTCCTTTAATATCCGATGCAAATAGTCTTTATATAGGACGTCCAATGCGGCGTTTACCAACCAGAAGCTGACCATAAAGGAATTTTTTCAGAAGTCTTTCCTCGTTCATTCTGATTACATGTCCAGTCCAAAAGCAGCATCCGAATGGATTTGCATTTAGCCCTCGTTAAAATTTCGCGAACACGTAGCAATCTGCGCAGCGCTCTCTGATGGAACGCTTCCAGCGACCGTATGTTCTTCGTATATGGGGCCCATGTTCCTGAGCCATAAAGTAGTGTCGGTAAAACAATGAACTTGTACATTATCAGTTTTGTTGACAATAAGATATGTGTATTATTAAAGATCCTTCTATCAAGCTTATACATTGCAGCTGAAGCAGCTTGTATTCTACTACAAATCTCAGTGTCCAAGCTGAACTTGTTGTTAAGCATACTACCAAGCTATTTAAAACTTTCCACCTGTTCTATTACACTATTGCCTAATTCCAACACGTGTACATTTTGCCGTTTGTTTGTGGGAGCTACCTGCACAAGTAATTTGGTTTTTCCCTTATTTATAGCTAGGCCAAAACTGTTGTATACTGCATCAAGTATTTTGATAGTAGTCTGCAGTTCCCGTATGGTGTGCGCGACCACAGCACAATCATCTGCGTACTGGAAATCGAATACTCCTGCTCTGGAACATTTAGAAGCTGCTTGAAATCGATGTACATTAAATAATTCGCCATCAAACCTACTGATCATTACTATCTTTTCAGGTCCCAGCTTTTTAGCTGCGATCATATGTATGAAAGCCATATACACTGAAAACAGCACAGGGGCCAGCACACACCCTTGCTTGACTCCTGTACTAACTTTAAATGATTCAGAATTGCCATCTCGTAGCATCACCATGCTTGTATTGTTGTCATATAGAAGGGAAAGCAATCGAATAAATTTCGGCGGACAGCCAATTTTCTCCATGCATTTCATCAACAGCTGCCTATGCACCGAGTCAAAGGCTTTACTAACATCAATAGATGCAATGAGAAAATCCCGATTTTGTTCTAAGCACTTTTCTTGTAGCTGCCTAAGCGAGAATATTTAGTCGATGGTACCACGACCATTGCGAAATCCATTCTGTGTCTCTGGAAAGGTTCGTTCCAATATTGGTAAAATACGATTAAGCATAATCCTGGCAAATAATTTCCCCACAGTTGAAAACAATGAAATTCTCCTGTAGTGGTTACAATCGCTCCTGTCGCCCTTATTCTTAAAAATGGGCACTATGGCAGCTAATTGGAAATCAGTTGGCATAGATTCTTGTTCCCACATAATAGAAAATAATTTATGAAGCGTGTTTAGCAGGTTGCTGCTTTTCAACTTTAGAATGTCCGGTAACACGCCATCTGAGCCGGCAGCTTTCCCATTTTTTATGTACTTTAATGCATCTTTAACCTATTTTAAGGATATATCCTCGTCTAAAGCAGCGAGTTGCTGAGAATTCTGCACTTCGTTCAGCACTGAGTGATTTACACAAGTATCATTATTTAATAAATTCTCAAAGTGACATTTCCATTTTTGCGCTATTCTATGATGATTACTTATATTCCCATATTCATCCCTTAACAAAGCATTTCTATACGGTGTAGGTCCATATATTGCTTTAGCTGCTGAAAAGAACATGTTTGAATCTCTGTGCCTTGTTTTGCCACCAAGTGTTCTTCATCCAGCGTGTTTTCCTTTGAACTTCAGCCTTTATTTCAGAAAATTTTTGTTTCAGCCTTACGTTGCTTGTATCATTCTGCCATTGAGTGAAAGCTAGCCTTTTCCGCGCAATTAGGTCAGTAATTTCTTTATCATTTGCGACAAACCAGTCCTGATTTTTCTTTTTAGATGTCATTATCGCACGGAAACAAGTGAGGTGTATTGCTTCCTTCATTTTAGCCCAAACTTGACTGCTATTCGAGGCAGAATCAATCTCCAACGCACTGAAAGCTTGATCCATGAGATTCGTTACCTCTTTGCGCTTATTATCGTTTCTTAAGGCATCAGCATTATATCGAGCAGATTTGGGTTTTAAGTATTTTTTATGAATCTTCTGCTTCGTTAGCGAAATCACTGATCTTACAAGCATGTGGTCTGTTGAACATTCTGCGCCTCGCATAACTCTAGTTATTCTTGCCTCTCTTTTATATTCAGAACGCACAATTATGAAATCTATCATATGCCATTGCCTTGACCTAGGATGCATCCACGTGCCTTTATAGATGGGCTTAAGCTCAAATATCGTGTTTGTTATGACTAGACCAAGGCTTTCACAGAACTGGAGAAGACGGTTGCCGTTATCATTTACGCCTTTTAGACCGTGCTTACCAACAACATTTGGCTAAACATGCACATCATTCCCTACACGTGCATTGAAATCTTCAAGTATAAATACTGGTTCTTTATGCGGAACACTCTTAACGAGACTGTACAAGTCTGAGTAGAAAACCTCCTTATCGTTTTCTTCCGCATCCATTTTGGGCGCATATGCACTAATAACATGTATTTTGGTCCTTATATTTAGTTGTAGACATAACTTCATTAATCTTAATCCATGATTTTCTGGTGAGGATATGACATGATCCGCATAACAACGCTTCAGCGCTATACCAACTCCATGCATGCGACCAAGAGCATTGCCGTGCCAAAACAACACGTAGTCACCTGCAGGCTCATAAAGGTTTCCATCGCCAAGTAATCTGGTTTCACTTATAGCTGCAATATCAATGTCGTATCTGCGTAACTCCTTCGCTAAATGAGCGATTCTTCTTTCTGGTAAATTGTCGCTATCCGTTAAAGTTCGTATGTTCCAAGTTCCAAATTTAAGTATTAAATCATTCCTGTTCTTCTTACCGCATGATTTGGGTTCCCGCCAGCCGCGGCACGCTGACCAGGATAGTTGGAGCAGCCGATGTTTGGGTCATCTTTTCTAGCCCTCTCCACATTCGCGGGGGGCAGCGGGGATCCTGAAGAGGCCTGCCCAGTCGCATATCCGACTGCTGAATTCAACTTCCGCTCCATTCCAGTTGAAAGCAACCATATAGGACATGCCGCTTGCCGTGCAAGTTGCAGCTAGTAGCTTCAGCCGACCAGGCCTGCTACCACCGCCACATACTTATCGCCGTAGGACTTCTTAAAAGGAGAGTGAGTTAGATAGGAAAAAGGAAAATGGGAGGAAAGAGAAAGGGGAGAGAGAAGAGAAGACGGTGCAGATGCGCATGTTGGAATATAGAAGCTGTTGCGCTGCAACTCCCATGTTGCCTATACAGTGCAGCGCGCGATCCGGAGCATGGTTGATCCAAGACAACCGGACACGCTGCAGCTGGTGTATAACAGGCGAGGAACTACATGTAGTGGAAAGTAGAGGTAGGATAAATAAGGAGAGGTGAGAAGGAGGAAGGAGTTTGCCACTTTATTCGGGGTGACAACCTAGCCTTTGGATAAAAATCCTGACCACAAGGCAGCGGTTTGCTACTGAGGAGGTAGCAGTGTTTGGCTTTTACAGCGACCAAATCTCGCTGAGGATGAGACAGTCGTAGGATGTTGTGGACTTTTAACAGGCAGTTCCTCAAGCTGCCCATCCACATCCTCTTGTCTCATTGCCCTGTCACTACTGGAATCGTATGCCAGAGACTTTCTACCAGTAGCCGCTGTTGGTCCGCGACTGCTTATTTGACAATTGTCTTATTCGCAGCTAACCTACATATCTGTAGGCCATTCCATTATCCGCCACCTATGGACGCGCCCCGTTCCGGTTACAGCTCCGGCCCGGAAGGTACGAAGTACCCCCGGCGGGGATATATATATATACACATATATATATGTTGATATATCGGTGGGTAGTGATTTTATGAATTAAAATAAGACAAATTTAAAACAAAAAAAAAACCAGTTTAATCACTATAAAATTTTCATATTTGCAGAATTAATTTTAAAATCGGTTTTATAAATAAAAGTTATTGTAAAAATAAATCTAAAACAACTAAGACTATTTTATAATATCGACGATGAGGTTAAATTAAAAGAAATTATAATAAAAAAAATTAAAAAAAAAAAACAGTTAAATTATTTTAGTTAAATGTATATCAAATTATAATAAATATAACAGTTAATTTATACGCAGCATTTATTGTGCTCGCTTGATAATGACGTAATTGTCGAAAATCTTCGTGCAAATATAATTTTTTTATAGTGATTAAACTGTGTTTTTATTTCGTTTTATTAATTATATATATATATATATATATATATATATATATATATATATATATATATATATATATATATATATAACAGAATCGTTTCCTAGGATTTCTTCACGAACAGCTGACAGTAATATTAAACAAAGTCGACTCCTACTTTTGTACTAGAGGCTGAAACTCTTCTTCCGCCCTTTGAATTAAGGTTTATCTTGCTGGAAGATAGATTCCTTCTAAAACGAGTGGATAGTTCTAGAGTCTCTATATTTAGTCTTTTCATTCACGTTAACCGGCATTGGAGATTTGTCCCGCATAAAATCCCCCGCTTAGCTGACAGAACTTAGACTTGGCTACCTTATGCTGACCTTATTATACCTAATTTTCCCCTCAAATATCCAACCATTCCCTACAAGTGTGGTTTTTTAAAAATCGGTATTGACACTACATGTTTTTCTTCGCTACCCCAAATGAAAAATGATTGCCAAATGAATAGTTTATTTTTATCAATCACCGCTAGTTTATGGCCAGATCACATGTTAGTTTTTACAGATGATTCAAAAAATACGGTATCTCAACTCACTGGTACACCATTTTATATTCCTCATTTAAATTACACCAAACTGTTTAGATTCACTAATTTTTTTAGCGTGTTTACATCAGAGGCTTCTGCCATTCTCAAAGCCGTTCAGTATATCAGATGTAATAGGATCAGAGGGAAAATATTAATAGCAAGTGACTCTCTTAGTAAAGCCCTGAAGAAACCTAGGTTACCCTACCATAGGGACTACATTCTGTTATCTATAGTAGAAAATTTAGTTTATTTATACAATAACCATGCCCTGCTATCTTTCGTTTGGGTTTCTGTGAGGGTATTCAGGGTAATGAAGTATGTGATCGGGCTGCAAAACTTGGGGCATTGGAGGGCATTCTCATTCCGAGGGTTCCTTCCTCCTGTTTAAGATTTTCTTCATCGATGGAAGTCTATGCTTTGTAAAAGACGGTTTAACTTTTATAGAAACGTACCTTCCATATCCATTCTCGCTCTTACGCCTCCTGAAAAAGAAAATTTTACAATTAAATATTTACCCTCCCACTCGGTTGCCTACTTATTGGCCCTGAATAACAATGATATCCTCACGGCTCTAGCCACCTACGTCTTTATATCTAAAATTAGTCTTTAAGTCGTTTTTTCTTTTTTTTCTTTTTTCTTTTCTTTTTTGAATTTTTTTATTGAATTTTTTTATAGTGCACACAATGGGTAATTATTGTAAACGAAATAAAAAAAAAAGTCGGTGAGAATATTCATCCTTGACGCACTCCTGTAGTGAGATTACAAAAGGAGCAAATTATTCTGTTTATCAAATAAACCTCTTCTCCTATTTTTTAAGAAACTTTTAATTATCTATAAGGACTTTCCCAAATTCAACAATAGTACACCCACCCATTTTCAGTAAAACACAGCCTTCTCTGATATTGATGTTTATCACGAATGTTTTTCTTTCACAAATATTACATAATATCGAATAATTTTTTCAAATACTTACTCTAATCCTGAGTGCACAATAATTTACCTAAACGAGGTGACACTTATATTGTATTCTCCAGTTTTATTTGTTAATTTTATTTTTCGCGACATTTTCATTTATAATTTTGTGAAATATTGTCGCATCCATTTTTCTTTTTGTCATCCGATTTCATTATTATATTTGTAATTAATAAATTAATTTAAATATTACTGAAAGTGTCTGTTTAATCCTTGAGCGATTTTATGATTTTAGGAAAGCGATATGTAATGATTTTTTGGTATTTTTCAGTTTCATTTATTATTATTCTATCGTATGATAATTTTTAAAGGAGAAAATCAAATAAACCGATGATTTAATACTAATTTCTTCCAAGTAAAGCGTTCACATAAAAATATTTCTTTTCAATATTGTGATTTTGTCTAATATATGGCTATATGAAGGAGCGTTATTCTTGTTTATTCTGTAATTTATATTTGTATAACAGTCTCGCGATTTAAAAAAAAAAAAAAAAAATTATATAAGTCGAGTTTGTTATTTCACCAAATAATTCCTTGTGGTTGTGTGTGAGCATTTGTTTTTGATTTCATCTACTTCAGGCAAGAATGTATTAACACATTGCATTTAGTATTTTTGTGTAATAGTTTTTTTTTCATATTACTAAGAACTTTTGTAATTTTATACTTGATTACTAAAAATAGTTGAAATCACTAAATTTATTTAATTATGCGAAGCTTTTCGGCATTTACGCCATTGTCGAGCTATATACAATTAAAATTAATTATATAAAATCATAAAATATTAATTTAAAACTAAGTTTACAATTTTACACAAAAATGAACTATTTTTAGTAATCAAGTATAAATAAAATCACTACATTCCACAATCTAAACTTTTGTAATTTTGCTATTACCAAACTTACTATAATTTATAACTGTTACTTGATTATTTGTATGTTTTATTTGCAGTAGTCTAGTTGAATTTAATATGTTTGCCACAGAAAAAGGTACCGTCCTTAATTATAATATTATGGATTTCTTATTTGATTTTAACATTTATTGGTATAAGATCAATCATACTTGAACCTTTTTTAATGACAAGTGTTTCAATATTAAAAGGGTTTTTGACTAATTCTAGATAGCAATTTTTTTTTTTGAAATTTCGGTTTATTTCTTGTTGTAGTTAATATTGTTTAAATTTACGTATATACCTAATCTTGTTTTGAACTGTTAATATAACTTTGTTTTTATTAGCACCTTAATTGATTAATATTTGTTTGTATTTTCCCTTACTTTTATGCGTGCTTTTTCCGAATTTAATTTTAATTGATTTATTTCATAATATTTATCGTTTTTTTTTTTTTTATTTCATTGTTTAAAGCATTTTCAACACCTTTGAAAGCTTTACCCTGTGCTGTCAAACGTAGGTGGTCTGCATGCAAAAAACCTTTTCTTGTATTTATTTATCGGTTGATAATTAGAGTACAGGATCCGCCTATTCTTCTGTTTCCTTGGTAGCATATTATATAAATCCATAAACTTTAAAAATTCGTTTGCTATCTTGAAAGCTTACGCTACATACACACACACATATACCTATATATCTATATATATATATCAATTATTTGTCCACTCGTTATTCGAATATGGAGTACCATCCACTGTTGATGAGTCTTGAGGAGACTAATTTACCCGATTCTCGCGCACAACACTTATCGCTACATATACTACATTTCAAAGCGTCGGTGTTACTGACGTTTGTTTCTGTTCTGAGTAAACAAATACGTCTTTTTTTTCTGTCACGGCTCGAGCTCTTTGATCCGAACATTGTAGGTTGTTTGTAATTACACATTTCAATACATTTCGATCAATTACTAGTTTTTCACACTTTTTAAATACCTATTTGACATCCAAGAACACACCGGTGTATGTATCCTTAGTTTCTAAGCTACCTTGGATGACTGATGCATCTGTCTTATGGTGGAATGTCTCTGACAATACTCAAACTGGTGATCCGGAATACAATTAGAAATAAATTTTCTCCAGAATCTTAGAGGTAATAGGCACTAACGATATAGTTTGGTACGATCAAACATCTTAGAGATATGTGCTATGGGGCTTGTTGGAAAGGTAGAATATATTGCGTTTGAATATTTTTACATTTAATCGCATTCCACAAGTAGTACACTATGCCTTTCAAAGGGGATAATTTTTGTGAATAGTTTTGAAGTATATTATTTTTACTTTCTATTAGTGTAAGATCTTCAAACATATTTATCCGTATTATTTAATAATTTTTTTCAGGTAAAGATTTCTGCTACGCTACCATTTTTTACACGTATTAGCCTTTTTTCCTTTATTTGACTGAACATTATTTATTTTGATAAGAACTGTATTTTTAGACTGGAGTGCCATGATGCAGACTGAATTGTTTCAGCGAAATGTCGAACAGCTTAACAAAGATATAGATCAGTTTGTAGTGGCGTACTTATATGCGGTCAATCTTTTAAGTATTTCATTCCAATTAGTAGATTTATTAGAAATCTGGGACTGCCATTCCTCGACTATTGACGCCGTACTTATAGTAATAAGGATTATGACACTATAATGCGAGGATAAATCAGTGTGAAATCATCTCTGTGTTTAACATGGAATGAAGAAAAAAAATTAATGACACTTGGAAATTTATTCGGACTCGATGGCCACCATTTAGACTATCCAGCAGCATCATAGCTTAGATTACGCATCGCGATATCCCCTTTAGTAATTTGTCACCAGCGTTAGTAAAACGTGAAGCACTCTTGAAGTTTTTAACATTACAATCACATTTGACTATGAATCATTAACCTAAGCTTTGAAAGTAATCGGTTAAATTTAGTTGGTTAAAAAATATCTCCTAGAGGACAATATATCGTAATTACAGCAATTTCTTCGTTAACTGATTTTATCGTGATATCAGTTGCTTATATTACCTTAGTTGATAATTTATCCAGTTTGTAATGTTTAATATTTAGCGTAACTAGCACAGCACTACAACATTGAGCCGTGTGATCCAGCCTCTTTGTGTGATAAACACAATAATTCGGAATATCGGAGTAGGCTTTACTCGCGAAGTGTGTCTCAGACAATAATAATATACCGATATGTTCGCTATTCAAAAACGTTTCAATTTCTACTTTACGATTTACAGCCTTATTTGCATTCGATCGAGCGTTTCTTAATAAGTCGGACATTATGTAACTGTTTTATTAGACATGTCTGATGTCAGTAATATCTTTTCATTCAGTATCACTTCTTGTTTATTGACCTCTACTGTTCAAGAAAATCCTAACACGTATTGCGCGTTTATATATAATGCGTACACAGACCTTTTTTCTGATGAATAATTTCGAAATATCAATCGACATTAACGTCTACGTGTTATTATTATTACTTAATTATGCCCGCCTCAAAGCGAACACTGATTAAATTACGATTAAGTTTTTATCCTTTCGCGTTAGAACGAGATTAATCTTGACTTGTTTTCAAACAGTAGGACTCATTGGAAAAACCTGCTTTCTTCGAGTCTATCTGTCTTTTTCCATGTGTCATATTGACAGAGTTCGAGGTATGAAAATTGTGAAATACGTTTAAACTAGGAAGTACCGCAACTGACGTGGGGAAAACAAGGATAAAATAAAGTATGTCTACACTGTATATATATATATATATATATATATATATATATATATATATATATATATATATATATATATAATTATTCAGCATACGTCGTTTGTTTTTTAAGTTGATCCGGTAAACAGAGAGGCAAATATTGAGAAACGTAAAGAACGAGAAAGATGGGTAGCGTAAGAAAGCGGTTAAGGCGGTAAGCATGAGTTGTGTGGTTGCGATTCTAGTATTCCACGAGATGACAATTATTGTCGATGTATCATTTGAAAACGGTTTAGTTACAAAAGTAGCGAATTCGTGATCAGTGTCGCGGTACACAACAATAATCGGTCGGATAAACGTAACGAGAAAACATAAATAAATTTCCGGTAAGTATTGAAATTAATTTTAGTAAAAGTTTTAATTAAAAATTTTAAATTGCCGTTCAATTAATTAAATTATCGATTTATTTTAGCTCAAAATTCCGTATAACAGCTAAGACCGCTTTATAATATCGGTGACGAGGCAAAAAATTATAAAACAAATCCGGTTAAATTATTTTCATAAATACATACATACACATGTACATATATATATACACACGCGTGAGCGTGCATGATACATGCGTATATATATATATATATATATATATATAAGGGTGCATTAAAAATGAAAAGACTGATCTTTAAATTAATTTTATTAGAAAACTAATTACCGATTAATAAAGTTCTACCGACGAATAGAATATAATGATATTTTAAAAAAAAGTTGGCGCGCGTTTAAAAGAAAAATTAATAAGTCCCGATCGTGGGCACACGATTGTACATACATATATATTATTATTATTATTATTTTTCCATTAATGTGCCATGTACTGCTACTAGGCTGGAGGCACAGATGAGAAGAGCTCAGATCATGTTGAAGAGACCAGTATTGTACAAGAAGCGTAGAACTTGAAGGTGAGTGTTGCTATTTCTAGCAGGCCTTTAATTGTTGTTGGTAATGCTAGTTGGGGATGCTGAGTTGTAAGTAGTACAATCTAGCAAAAGATGTTTGACAGTAATTTCCCAGTGTCCACAGGAACATCTGACAGGTGATTCACGCCTTAATAAATGCCCACGCGTTATTAATGTATTTCTTCTTTTCTGGATAAATTAGAACGTGTTTTCCAGCGGCTTGTATCCGATTTAATGCTTCTTAACTTGTTCGAGTTAGACGTGGGTAACCACATAGATTTCCATTTGCTTTTTAGTTTTATGGCGATGATATTGTATGCATCTTCACGAGGGATGGATAAATTTATGTAAGGGTACATAGAGGACGTCTCCTTTGCTGTTCGGTCAGCTAATTAATTTCCAGGAAATTGTGAATGACCTGGTATCCAGACAAACATTGGTCGATGAGAGGGTTCCATTGATTCCAACAATTATATTTACACACATCTAATATACGTATATATGTATACATACATATATGTATGTACATATATGCTTGTATGTATTTAATTTAAATGTGAGTAGATTGTTGGTTTTCATTCAGGTCTGCTAATTTTCTCAGTAAATTCTGTCCGTGATAATAATTTTTGCAATTTCGTTTTCTGTTAAATTATTTTATATATATATATCACAATCAAAGTCGAATTCTTCCTATTTGATCGTCGTGACCATTGCGATAGACTCGATTCTCCTCCGCTAAATGTACTATATCAGATATTGAGGAAGTAGAGTCATCGACATATTTGTTACGTCCAAATACGATTGTTCGGCCTAAAACGCGTTCTTGCGTTACAAGTCTAAAGAACTTGAATATTTATCTCTTACGAGAGTCGTAGATTCATGTTTAACAGCTTGATAATTGAATCGTTAGTTTGTGTGCTGGACTATTTTATGCCCTCCTGCACTCCATCTCAGTCGAACGATCTTTATCACCAGTGCTTTGTGAACCGTATTAAATGTGCTTGCGAAAAATTAGAACATCGAAATATTCGATTAGATTAATTAAAAATGCATGTCGGATAAATCAAAACGTGTAATTCAAAATCGTTTCACTTTAAAGTTATATCTAATAATCATACATGGTGTATTAGCCGTGGTACCTTTTATATATATATATATATATATATATATATATATATATATATACATATATAGCCTCTCATAATAATAAAACATGTGTACTCTATTTGGAGTGTTTTTATGGTTGCTAATAATTTAAATCATTTCTACGTGCCATGCAAGATATCTAACTGATCTATACATCTACATTTTGAAAGCTGTTTTTTTGTGTCTGTTGCGTTTGCCAATTTTTCCGTTCCATATAGCAGTGTTTGACGAGGTACAGTTTCAATTTAACTTTTATGTTATTAAACCATATATTTTAATGAAACGTTGGGAAAGAAAATTGACGTCGAACTCAACTCAGTCATGCGAATTATAACTGGTACTATAAAGTCAACTCCGGTCGCATGACTACCAGTTCTGAGTAATATCGAAGAAAGGAGGCTACAGTAAAAGAATGAAATATAATAACTACGAAGTTCTTAACGTAGCAGAGCGAGTCAAATCAAGGAAATTGGTGCATAAATTCGCGGCTAAACTAATTTCTGGACACACAGCTGGTCTGATGACAATTCAGGCAAACGTAAACTCATCAAAAACCCAAGTCTCGAACCGGCAGGATTTGATCTACCAAGAAATTTGTGAACTAGACTAAATCGCATTATTAGGACGGAACATGGAACATGTGGAAAAATGTTGCCTAGATGGGGGATTAAGAACAACGCAACGTTAATGGAATGTCAAATACGTTAAATAACAGTTGGAGAGCTAACTGATCAAGCAAAAGAATGGATCGAGAAACTGGATATTAATCTGTAGAATTAATTAAGTAGCAAATGGATTTTATTTGTATCTGGAAACGTACGAATAAATAAATAAAATTGATATTCGCCAAATTATGTGTCCATCTGTTCCTTTTACACTAGTCTGTATTGCCTTCGGGAGTATTTTATAGGTAACTAGTAACACACGTTATACACATCCGCGCACACACACATATATAAACACGATGACACATGTGTTATTCGAATATTCGTCTGGTGTTGAAGTGATCTTTTAAAAAAAAAAAAATGCTAGATAGTTTACGTTTAACATAATTGTAGTAAAAAAGATCGATATTAAATTTTGATTCGTAAAAATATACACTCCATTCCATTTAGTACCTTCTTCTTGCCAGAAGGTGGCAATACACGTTGTATTATCAACTAGAAATAAAAACTGAAAATTTTCTTCCAAGATTCTTTTCGGTATGTCTCAGGTTTCTATTGAATATATTTATTTATAGACAGGCTATTTTTCTTTTAATTTCCTCACTACGATTAACCTGTAAGTTCTCTTCGTCCTTTTGTCCCTCGCAAGGTCGTAGTGGTGTTATTAAACTGCCTTGTGTGTCACCGTCTTTGATCTGTCACTAGCGGCCGTCAAAGTCTCATGTAGGCTAAATCCAATTAGTGGTTTTAATTGATCTGTCCATCGTGTTCTGTTGCCATTTTTCCTTTTGTCATTCACTTTCCCAGTAATTATCAGTAGCTTTAGCGAGTCATTACCCCGCGCTGAAGAATTTTATATATCTTTTTCTTATCCATCTCGGTAATCGTGTTTTTATCTTCAATTAAACGCGTATTGATTTGTTTTACATTCCGTCCGCTGTATTCTTAATATTCTTCTATAACTCCAATTTTCAAATCCGCTGTAATACATCCGGCGGTGAGAGACCAAGTTTCACATGCATAAGTGGCGATTGGGAAAATTAGACAATTTAATAAATTTATTTTCGCGCTTAACGATATTGCTGTATCTTCCCGGATCTTTTTCAACCGAGCTATTGCACTACGTGCAAGTGCTAGAGTCTGCGCTTTATGTGTTCGGTATACAATTCCAATTATTAGTTAGTATCGTAAAAAGAAAATAAGCGGCGCAGTGTATGTAAAAGGGAAGGATGGAAAATATTGTGCGAACAACTGAGAAACTGAAGAAGTCTGACTGAGTTACATTAAAGGAAATTCTATAAAGATGGCATTAGTCCTAATCAAGTTAATATTACAACAACTGAAACGGCGCCAAAAATAGAAATTTGAGAACTTCATGAAAATATCCAGAAATAACAAAAAAAAAAAAACAGGAGACGACTTAATATCGGCGGATTTGATTAAGCATATTATACCAAGACGCGAATAAGAGCTTTTGAGGAATATCAACAAAATATACGATTAAGGTACGCTGCCTGAAGATTTTATAAGTATAAATTTTATGACAATACTAAAGAATTGCTGTTCGAAAATATGCTTGAAGGGGGCATTTCTTGGAGAAAAACCTAAGTAAAACACATTTGTAGCAAAAAAAGGAACCCGAAACGCGATTGCTTTATTAAAGATAAGAACTGGAATAAAAACAGTCGCGTGCTAAGACAAGCCACAGAATAGATATGCGTAATTTCTTGACTGAAGAGGAACGACTACAGTGATGATGATGAGGATGCAATAATTCTAATCATTCAGCAATTGCCTCATAATATACTCCGTATTTATATTAAACAGTAACGGCGATCATCATCGTTATCGTCGTATTGTTCGCTGCCCAATATCGTGACTAGCTATTGTACGTTTATTTTTTTTACGTATATAAAATGAGCTAGCATTCGATGCATTATTTTATATGCAACGCAGATACGTATGCATATGATGTTATACGGAGGGGGCGCCATTGCCTTCTCCGTGATAATTAAGAATTCAGTAATGATGAAAACTTTCTGTGTCGCGTGTTAGTTTCGAACCCCCGACAATCGAGTAGACAGGCGAGCACTCTAGCAACTGTGCCACCACGACATTGATAACTAACTTAAAATTAGATGATTTTAGACTGTTTACATATACAGCAGCCACGCTATTATCGTATAATGTTTTATGACATATATAAGATTCTCAAGTGCACCCATCTTCTTTCATATATACCATAATGTCCTTAGGGTCAAATACTTCATAGAATGTAAAGTCCATATACGTTGTTGCATTCAATTCACGAGATTTATCTATTAATTGAGGTGCAATGTTGCACCAGAATAGACATGATTCATAAAAGACAAAGGCGCTGTAAGTTGAATATATAATTTTTTTTTAAAAGTAGAATTATTGGTCGTTTATTTAAATGCGTATACATATATATATATATATATATATATATATATATATATAATCATCGTCGTATTGTTTGTTGCTGAAAGTCATGACTAACTATCGTATGTTTATTTTTACGTACAAATGTCGCTGTGGCGTAGTTGCTAGAGTGCTTGACTGTCAACTCAATGGTCGGGGGGGTCGAAACTAATATCCGGCATAGAAAGTTTTCATCACTATTTAATTATTAATTAATGCGGAGACGGCGGTGGCGTTATATAGTGCCTTGAATGCTAGTTCATTTTGTACGTATATACACATATATATAATGAATATTTGTACGTACATAATACATAAAAATTCACGTATTGCTCCAATTGTAATTTTAATCATAGGTTGTAAAATAATAATATATAATTTGGAGATATGTTAGTCACTAGAACCCAACTGAACTATAAATCTCTCTTCTGCTGGTGGAGATTTGAAACAAATTCGCTATTGAGGTTCATTGATCAGTAATACATTAGACCGGTTTAAGCGTACACGCATAAATAGACATTTGTTTATATATATATATATATATATATATATATATATATATATATATATATATATATATATATATATATATATATATATATATATATATATATATATATATAGTACGTTGATTATATGTCTCTAGGAAGACACAGATAAATAGATATAGAGGTATGTAATACAAGTAGACGTTTTTTAATTTATAATATTCGTATATTACCTTTTACGATCCAGAAATATGTTTAAAACAGACGAAGAGGTTAAGTTTCTTCTCAGCCGACTGAAATGCTTAGTTAGTAGTAGTGGTCATTAGAAAATTCTAATTGCGTTATTTTTTCAGGTAATGATGAGAATATTTTACAATCGTCTCTACATGAAAAAAACCGGTTTAAGTGCAAATTTATTTCCCGAAGCAAAGCACGTGTTTTATCTATATAAAGAAGTATACATTCCCAACCACATATGCAACAGTTGTACCAATATATATATATATATATATATAAATTATTTAGATGCGCATACACACACACACATGCACAAACATGTATTTCAAATGATGAGAGGATAAGAGAAGGACATCGTACGAGAGTTTCATAAACAAAAAGCGTGTTTAATCATGTGGAATAGAAGTAAATAAACGCATTTAATTTCGCGAGAGGAACTCACAATTGGCTGTTGTGCGTTTTCGTAAGCTTATAAAATTATTTAATATAATTCGTGGTGGAAAAATTTTACATTTTATGGTGAAAAAAAATTAGTCGCAATTTTTTAAAACGCGTAATTTTTTTAGTTATGAGCGAAAGTTAATTTTTTTCCATTATATATATATATATATATATATATATATATATATATATATATATATATATATATATATATACAATAGACAAATGTCTACGCGTTCGTAAAAGGTGGTGTTTGACGCAGAATAAAGTACATTCTTCCGTTCGGAGGCAATATTTTCTAACCCGTTACCCGTCAACAGAGGTTTGTGCATTTTGTTTAGAATAAATATACACGATTTAGCATCGATTTGTACAAAGAATCGGTGTAAAAATTTATTAATTTATCACTTTTTTTCGATTTAATTTTTATACGATTTTGTTAATCTCTTATTTTAGCATCGACAATAGGTTTTGAGGACTTTTCTACATCTATGCTAAAATTCGATTCGCGAATTACTTTAGTATAACGTATAACGCAGTCCGGTTTGTTATTTACGTCTATTTGCGATTTATTTTTGAATTTAAACGATAAGTTTGTTTCTTCGGAAATATTTTCTGATCATTTTTAACTGTTATCACGACGGATTCAGTCTGTTTTTTTTCCCGCGATTTTGTGTTATTACATTTACCGACTTTTCTTCGTTGATTGTAATTTATCGATTTGGTCGTTGATTGATCTATTTATTTTTGCAATTTAATTATTGCATTAGATTGATCGTTACTTCCGCGAAAAATAGTCGTATTCTCTGCAAATGACAGATGCTGCTGTCGTTGCTTTCTGAAACTTCGTTTTTTAAGTGCATTTCCAAATTTTTAACTTTTGCATTTCGATATTAACCCTCTCGGTCGGACGTTATAAAATTTTGTAACAAAATTACAACTATATATTTATTAAAACTTTCGTGGTTGTTTTCCATTCGTCTAGAATTATTTTCGGTGAAAACTTAGTTCATTTCTGATGATAAGTGTGGTGTAAGTCCATTCGAAAAGTTACATTTTTTTAATAATCAGGAAGTGGTTTTCACCGAAAATAATTCTAGACGAATGAAAATTATAACTTTTATTTCATTTATACAATACCACTTCGTAGGTGAACTGCAGATAGTGTTGAACGTATTTACACGTAAATATAATGTAAAATCGATATAAAAATATATATTAGCATTAAAATTACACGTACCACACCTAGTGGACATCATGACAGAAATGGTTGACTATTTACCTTTGCGTTGCGTTTATTTCATTTATTCATTTTGAAATTTTCTTCATTTTCACTTAATTCTAACGTTTCTATTATCAACATTCTTAAGCGTTTCCTTTATTTATCTTATTCGGCGGTGCAATCAGTCTTTGGACCGATTCGTCTCTATCGTCCGAGTACACCCAACTGTTTCCCGTTCTCTCGTTAGCCCTTTCAGTTCGACTTAACTCTCGATGTTCGCCTTTTTTTTTTATCGATTATGTCCATCAGTGTTTGTCTCGTTCTTCCTTTCGGACGGCTTTCCTTCTATATCGTTTTCCAATAGAGGCCATTGTCTTAACTCGCGCCTGATTCATTTCATTCCAGTTTTTCTGATCGTTTTCAAGACTGACCTTTCTTTTTGTACTCGGTTAAAACGGCTACATTTAGAATTTTATCAACCAGCCAAATTTTTTTCACACGTCGCCAGCACCGCGTTTATTCGGCCAGTATATAATTAGAAAATCCGCCACGCATCTCTTAGATCTAAATATCGATAAATTATTTTCAATCCTACATCGAAAATCGTCTATTATCGCTTTAATATCGTCGCGGAAATTGCAAGATATTTATATAAAAGTTTCGTTGTTATTTTTTTCAGTATTACTTTAGTAACGCAAAAAAAAAAAAACAAAACACAAAAACACGGAGAATACTAATTATCGTAAATAATGTTTGTACAAGAAGTATTGCTGAAGCGTCTATAAATAAGATTTGAAAAAGCTACGCGTCCGTTCAAAAAGTATTTAAGCAAAATTAATCATAAAACAAAGCCATACGTATTAATTTAATTTGTTATATCTCCTATTTTTGAAAAGTAAATATTCGATTAATTAATTTAATATTTATATATATATATATATGTATAATGTAAACATCTATTTTTGTTCGTGTGAAGACAGTTGTTATTTTTTAAAACGATTAATTTTCAGCACAATGGCTTTGATCGGTGCAACGAACCAACAGAAGTCGGAGATTTTCAAGGAAGTTAATGAAACGACCGATACTAAATTGGAAACGAATAAAGAACTTCTGAAACAGTGGTTGGACACTCAACCGCACTTGCCTCATAATTACGGTAAGATTTACTTTTTTTCTGAATCCTCGAGAAAGAAAAACATAAATGAAAATGAAATCTATCCGCATACGGTAAAGAGAAAGAAAATAAATAGGGAAAAAAAAAGACAAGGGACCACCGACTTCGCGTGATGGCGCACGTTTCATATTAATTCCGTATGCGTGCCATTATTCTCAGAAGTTGGAAAATTATTCGTATAGCTTCCAGTCTGTCGAAGACGCGTGAGATGTGATATGCCCGTGATGATTACAGTTGAAATATTAGTCTTAATATTTAGAAACCTGATGAAATTTATAACAGATATATATATATATATATATATATATATATATATATATATATATATATATATATATATATATATATAATCAATGGGTTGAATCTTTTAGATCCGTAAACTCATCTGTTTTGTTTAAAACATTAATTGATACAATTTATGTTTTAAAATCATCGTTTTCTATAAATATATATATTATATATATATATGTACTTATGTATACGTGTATGTGTGCGAATTATTAATGAAATTGCCGTTAGCGATTGTGATAAAAACTTAATATCACAAATTTCAGCTACTAGTTGATTTATTAAATTATATTTATTAAGAAATCATTAGTAAGATAATGACGAAGACGGTTTAGTACTAAATTGTATTTGTATTTCGTCGCGAGTGAAAGTATAGGGGTGCCTTCTTTCTAATTTTAATCCAGATTTATCTATCAAAAATAACAAGGCTATTTCTAATGATAAAGCACGTAATGTAGTGACACGTTTTACTTGTTGCTAATAATATAAACATTTCCATAATTCATATTATGATAGTAATAATAATAATAATGATATGATAATAATAATAATAATAATATGATTATGTTTACTACCAGTTGATTATAATAATTATTATTATTGTTGTGATTATTTTTATCATCATCGTGATTTTTATTATTGCTACTTAGTCCGGTTTATTATTAATATGATTGTTATCAGTGTAATATCATTATTAATGAATATTTCAAGGTAAATCATGTTGTTAACATTGTCGAATCTTATAACGTATTCATGGAGCGAACGTAGCCGGCAATACGCCAGTATGTGTAATTGATTACATTTCTCACTTTGCCCCTCTCGCTAATTCTTCTTCGGACATAACACTATTCTATGTTATTATCTAGACTTCGATCACTAAGATACTCAGGTTCTTCCGCATTTATATACGAAAACCTTTATTGCTTTATATATATATATATATATATATATATATATATATATATATGTATAAATATATATATATGTCTATAAATATATATGTAACACATTTAAGGCAATGAAGATTCGAGGTGATCAGCAACCTAATGGTACTTTTTATTAATCCGAAATCTTCAAGCGATGTGTATATACATGCATTTTATATCACATAAAGCGCGCACACAGGCGATGCGCACTTTGTTTATAGTTCGACACGCATAGCGTATATAAATATAGATTCGATAAGAAACTATCGCATTGTAAATATTTGTTAACAATATTTTTTTTTTAGATTCATTTGTAAATGTTAACACACATTTACGTAAATTTCGTTCGTTCATAGTAAGTAAAAAAGCACCGTTAACTCGTAACTTAGTATAGAAACTCGTCTAAAGGACGGTCAATAATTGATAGTCATTCGAATAAAGTACATTGATAGCTAAGCCTTCAACGGGCCTTTTCGCCAATAAGGAAATCTCGTTCATTTTAATATTGAAGAACTTACAGCATGACGACAAAAAGATGATATACGTATTTTTATATCATCATTATCATCATCGATATTTAAGAGCATGCTCTTGTCGTTTTAGCTAGCCAATCATGTTCTTCAATTCCTCCTGCTACGTTCTTCATCTATACGTCATTTGCATTCTTTCTTTTACTTGATCGATCCATGTTTACGTCTTCCCCTTTTTCTTCATCGTTCCAATTTTCATTCGATTATGACCGTCATGAATGCCACACTATGTATCCTAGAAGCCTTTTTTTCATTCACCATTTCCAAAGCCTCTGATATTTTTTTTTTTATGCGACCATGATATTTTCATCATGCAGCGCGAACTTTACACTTCGAAAGCGTTCAACAGTTCTTTATGGTTTTTCATGAATACCCACGTTTCTGAACCATATAATAATATATTCAGTATGCGTGATTTCGAAAGTTTTCTCCCGATGTCTACTTTCACGTTTTTATCAAATAAAAATCGATTCTTTTCACAAACGCTTGTTATTGCAATTCTTATTTCTGCATCGTTTTCCGTCCTGTATCCGTTATTATACTATCTAAATATTAGAACTGTTCCACTTGCTCTAAGATCTTGTTTTATAACATTATGTTTATTTTCATATTTTGCTACTACTAGGATTTTCGTTTTACTTTTGCTTATTTTTAAATTTATTCGTTTTAAATATTATTGCAATATCGTTGTTTGTCGTTGTAATTGTTGTTTATTCTCGGCCAATGATGCAATATCATCTACACATTTTATATACAATCCATATACGTGTAAATGTACACGGAGATACTTTATGTCTTCTTTCTCTCGTCAACCTTATGGTTGGTGGGTTAGTTTGGCCATGTTAGATCTGTTGTACGGGGAGCAAGTAACGTGCTTTTACAGTGGCATAACTTTCTTCATTGTTTATTTGATCCATGTATCTTATTCCGGGCCTGCCTTTAGTTCGTCTTCCGCTTATCATTCCCTTCGATTAAGGTCCGATCATTCAATTTCTTCTCATATTTATCGTGTTCCGGATATCTCTCGTTTATCTGTCGTAAAATTTTTTCATTGGTAGTTTTGCTCGTCCACGGTATCTTTAAAATTAGACGCCAACACCACACACTTCGAATGCACGGAGTTCATCATTTTCTGGTTTTAAAATCGTCCACTTTTCTGCTCCGTATAGCGCCACACTCCAGATAAAACTCGTTATAAATCGCTTTCGGGCATTAATTGATAGTTGTTTCTTCTCCTTATATCCTCCATGCTTCTACCATCGGACGATATTATACTTCCCAAATATGTAAATTCTAGTTATTTAATAGAATGCTTGTACTTTGTTTACCGTTTTTCGTGCATACCATTACTTTGGTCTTTTTGCTCAACCTAGATGTTTCTCGTAGAGCTTCATTTAGCTTATTTAGGGCTTTTCTCGGTTTCCGCTATTATTGCTATATCATCAACAAATCTTATCGTATTATATATTCTACCGCCTATATTTAATTCACTATTGTTTTTTTCTAAATAATCTTCCATTTCTTCTTCAATGTATGCATTGAACATTAGTGGCGAACGATTATTGGCGTACACCTTTAGCTGTGCTTTTTGCTCGCCTATAAGTATCGATTTCTATACAGCTGGAATAATAATCGCCGATCTCTGAAGTCTATGCCTTGTTTCTTTAGTAATTTGAATAATGTATTGCAAACTACATGATCGAAGGCGTTCTCTATATCTACAAATGCGATATAAACCGATTATTTCCATCGATTCTTCATTAATCAATCGTAGAGAAAATATAGCTTCCCTAGTACCTCTGTTTCTTCTAAAGCCGAGCTGATCATATTTGATATCATTTACGATTTTCGATTCTATTCGATGATATATGATTTTCGTCGAGATTTTGAGAACATTAGTAAGTTCAATGATCTGCGATCTTTGCATTCCTGCACACCTTTTGCCTTTTTGGTATAGGCACTAGCAATCCTTGCTTAAAATATCTTTTGGTATTTTACCTTCCATATCTGTTTCATTTAATAGCCTAAATATCGTGTTTTTATGTCACCTATAAAGTTTAATCAGTTCCTCAGGAATTTGATCAACTCCTACCGCTTTATTTTAACGCCTTTTCAAATTCGCCGGTTAGTATAGGCGGGCTTTTTTCTCTCCTTCTTTTAATTCCGCTACTTCTTCCAACATTGAATCGTCAATCGGACCGCCACTATACATATTTTCGATATATTGCTTCCACCTGTTTTGGATACCTTTATTTTCGATTAATAATTTCCCATTTTCGTCTCTTAAAGTAACTTAGTTTTCCCTGAAAAATGTATTTTTATATAATTGTAGGTTTTTCCTGTATTTCCCCTTTTCATATTACCGTCTATATTTTTACATCGTTCACCGATCCATTCTTCCTTAGTTTTTCGGACTTCCCTATTTAACATTTTTCGGACTTCCCTATTTAACATATTCCTGTGTACTTCTTAGATTCCTGATGGTTATTTTATTTAACTTAGCCAAACTTCTTAATTCCATCAGTTGAAATATTCGCTTAAATAACCGTGGCTTTATAGATTACTTTTTCTTCTTTGCCTGCTTGTTCTTTCGCAATTTTGGTTATTTTCTGTTTAACATAATTCCATTTTTCATTGGTCGTCACCTGAAACGGTAGATCTGTGTTGACAGCTTTATCTGTTTCTTCTCTAAATGCTTTCTGTAATTATTGATCATTTTTAATTTCCCTTATGTTCCATCTTTTAAATATGCTAGTTTGGGATATGATCGGAAATCCGCTCCTGCATAGCTTTTACAAACGTTTACTTGGTTGTGATGTCTACTGCGTACTACGATCTAATTGGTATCTTTTAATATTACCGGGGGGGGGGGGATTCTCCAATATGTCTATGTATAAATAAAATATTTGTACATACATATTTCTATAGACAGATAATGTGCTCGAGTATGTACACATGTGCTTAATAGCCGCGAATCTTCAGCTAATCTTATACACTGTCTGATTGACGCGATTGCATATCTATTTTCATGCTTACTCACATCCGTTTGCCTTCTACCATTCCTTTTGAAATAAATTATATTGTTCAGTGCACAGCTTGCGTTAATGTGCCCCGAAAAAGAAAATAATAAATTAAAAATTTTCAGCTCGCAAAACTTTACGTCGAGCTCAAACCGATTCTAAATATTTATTAGTCTTGAATATGAATAATTTATTGGTCTCCGTTACAATATAATCGTTTTGTTTTGCAATTTACGAATAAGACTACTTAATATTATTGTGTTCTTTTTATTTGGCAAATAAAGCATACATATGAATTGTATATATATATATATTATATATATATATATATATATATATATATATATATATATATGCGTGTGAATGTGTGCGTGTATTATATATATTTACAGTTTGAATTTTTTTTTAACATCCCGTATTTATTATTACAATTGTTATTAATGTTACTATCATTATTACGATTGTTGTTGGTGGATTTGCCGTTACCATCATTACGATTACCTGAGCATTGTTTAATAACCCGGTCGGATTTAGGCTAATTCCGACGGATTACAAATTCCACCTTAGAAGATAAAGAATTATTTATGCTCTTTTTTTTGGTTAACAATGCCTTGCACGCGATAAACATTAGGTTTGACCTAAATATCGAATTTCGGATGAAATGTTTCAAGTTGAAAAAAATACATTCCAGATTAGACGATTTGATAACGTCAAAGATGAGATGATGATGATGATAATGTTGTAATAGTCGCGTACGTAATTACAGTATTTACGATATCTACTAACAAAGTACTGACCGGGCGGTCTGTTCCAGTATAAGAATAAAGTTTCAATTACCACGACTATACATTATGTATACATACATATATATATATATATGTATGTATGTATGTATGTATGATTAGAAACATTGCAATTGCAATTGTTGGTGTTTCGCCTAGTCTTGAGAATGGCCTCCTATTACACACTGAGTATTAAGTAACAACTGCACCACCGTAATTAAAAACGAAAGTTTTATATCAAAAAATCTCTCACGCTCGATTTCAGGCGATAATTCTCCCAGGCCAATGAATTTTATCTTTAAAATTCGAATTATAAAGTTACAGGTGACGTAACGATTAACCGAAATTGTTAACTTTGTTAAGAGGAAATTAACGAGTTAAGATCCTGTAGTCGCGTAATTACCGAGTACTATTGAAAGTCGATTTAACTCGTCAACTATCTTCTGACAATTGCGCTACTCTTAGTAACCTAATGGCTATACGTCGGTATCGGTGATTTCACTTTTTTCTGATACGGCAAAACATTCACCGCGATAGACATCGGACAGGTCGTTAATAATGTCTGGGCGTCAAAAAAAATAATAGGAATTAACAGCCGTAGGGTACTGAAACTGTGCGCAGGTTATAACCCCATACGCATACACATACAAACACACGTATCTTTAGTTACACTTTCATATTTTTGCGTCACACGCTACCCGGTTACTATCGAATCAACTTGCGTAGATAACAATTTATTGAATTTCGATCAGTTTTTGATATTACGTAGCCGAGAAATTGTAACCCTTTGTTCCCTTCTACCCTCTTCTTATTACCAAAAAAATTAAAATAATAATAAAAATTAGCGACACTGAATTTTTTAGAAGGTGTTAAAAAAATTGTCTTCTTCGTTTTTATTATTATTTTCGTTCTTAGTCGATCTGCATGAAGCATGTGTCCAGACATAATTCTCTCTTTCTTTAAACATGTTTGTTCGAGTTCATCTATATATTTGCCGTTTATATTTACTTATCTCTATCGATAATCTTTCTCTCTTTATTTGTCAATCCGTATCAGTTTATCATCTTCCTCTTTATATTTCTCACTTTCTCTATGTTTCCTTTCTATATATTTCGATTAGTTTTCCTTTATTGCACACGCACACATACGCACATTATATATGTATGTTATATATACACATTTCACTGATACGTTAAAAGAAGCGAACATTTTATAAAAATCACAAAGCTATTCTGCTGTTAAACCTATTTCTTTTTTGTTAATCCTAATTTTTATAAATTGTATATCTAAGTTTGTATTTTTACATTTTATATTTCCTATAGCTAGATTAAATCCTAATATTATCGCGTGGAAGGCAATGGAAAACCACGCGCAACACCATATGCGCGCTAGTAATAATATAGTACATTATACTACTATAGGAACTATATTGTGTCGTGACAACATAATGATTACAATCAGTTTTCCCGCGACTATCTATGCTAACCCCATAGTATAATTGCCTTGTACGCTACTTACACTGTACAGAGAAACATGTATAGGTAAGTAGTCGCCTACCTCCGTTACGGAGAGGTACTTAATGATGATGATGGGTAGATTGAGTTGTTTACCACGTTCGCTATCGGATTATTTTTAATAAATCTTAAAACTTCTTTCGGGATAGAACTTTACATACATACTATCGTTTTTCAAAAACCCATATATGCAATGTGATGCGTGTAAAATTGATTTTTTGGCACCTAAATATATTAAACCCCCTTAAGTAGAATTTTCGGTACGCGCTTCCTTTGTAACGCCTGCAAAAATTTATATATATAATTTTGTATACAAAACGGCATTTTCACCATATGTCCCTCGAAAGTAGTCATATTTTGATAGACTTTTTTTTGTTCCGTTCATATTGTACCCTTAAATATTAAATCCAATTCGATGGAACCCCCTAGTTATATTTCTCATATATATATATTTTATATATTTATATTTTTATTTTATGTACACTTGATAATGGCTTAATAGGCGAAAAGCTTTGTGATTTCTGTAAAACGATTAGCGATTTAAAATCCTTTCTCTTTGTTTATTTTTTAAAAATTCACTTTTCAAAAAAAAAAAAAACATACATATCTTCACTATTACTCGATTATTACTATGTATAATTGATAAAGTGCCTGTATAGTAATTTGATATTGCGGCTGGTAACAGTTAAAACTATAATGTGTAACCCCGATGATAAAAATTAAAATTTATACCTGGTCAATTGATACATTATAATTAGGACGTTATAAATCGTCATTAAAAACAAACCGAACACGTGTCATTTTAAACAACATATTTACGTCGTAATGATCGATCGCGAAATAATATTAATTATAACAATATGATAATAAAATATATATATATATATATATTTTTACACGTTCGCGTTGAATTAATCGGACGATTTGTTTCATTTATGTTTATCGCAGACGAAAGAATATTAGCCTCTTATATTAGGGGATGCAAACACGATTTGGAACGGGCTAAACGAAAATTGGACAATTACTTTACGTCTAGAACATTGATGCCTGAATATTTCACTAACAGAGATCCATCCTCGCCAGAATTGAGAAAAGTTACGGACGGCCTGTAAGTTATCAGTTACTAAACCGTACCAAGGCGTACAATTGAGATACGTATGAATATGAGGTTTTACATATAATATATATATATGTGTGTGTGTGTATATGTATATGTATGTGTATAAGTACAAATTTCGAAACCTCTATTTTAATGGTCATCAAATGATTATTATGTGATACCTATATGTCTGCAAATCGTAATTTGAAATGATTATATATTATATCTTAAATATACAAAAACCTATATGTGTGTCGAGCGTCACTTTAAGGGAGGTTACGCTTGAAGAACCATTGAACATTTCATATTATCTATATCCAGCTACATTTATACTTGGTTGGTTTTATTAATCTTAATATTCCTCGTGATGTATTCTATTTTTTCCAAAATATAATTTGTTTCGTGTATATATAATAATATTTGTAAATGTGGATACTAAAGTATTGTGTATGTAACATATGTACGTATGATTAGAAAATAGTTGGAGGATCTCCAGCAGGTGGTCGCTTCACTCGTGTCACTGTCCTTGACATTATGGTTGTTGTTCTGAAAACCAGAATCCAATCTAATTTTTAAAAGTTATTTATATATATATATATATATATATATATATAGGTCAAGCTCTTCTTTTATAATTTTCTTTCTGTTTCGTTGTGTGAAATAATTCATCAATACCAAGAATGAGCACAAGTTCAGAAGTTTAATGGCGTAGATACATATTTCGAAGTAGAGAGAATATTTCAGACTACGGACCATGCAACGATTGTATTAGATTTTTAAAGAGATTTCTTATCTTCCTTTCTTTTTAAATCATCTGAACGTTTTGTTCGGTAATCATCTTTAAAGGTTCGTGGTATTTTCATTATATACTAATAACGATCAAAATTCAAATTTATAACGATGTTTCGATATGCACGTTTCGATAATATATATATATAGTAGTAACACTGACCAGTAAATCAAGCCCGAAATTACCACCTTACTTAAATTTTAGACATTTGACTTAAGATCTACAATTAATGCGAACGCTTAAATTTATTTATAGTTTCTATTCTACCATTCTATATCGATCGGTTTTGAGTCAACATTTTTTTGATAATTCCATTTCTAGCGTATATATTATTGGCCGTTTCTGTTTAATTCATTAAATATTTCACATATTCGACCGTGAAACTTTTTTTCACCTTAAATATCCAGATCATCTTCTTCGCCGACGTTAGTTATTGAAAGTCCTACGTATAGTAACGCAGCTTTCCTTTGTTATAAATTCAGCGCGACGTGATATAAATTTTGTTACAAGTTAGTATTCCATCCTTTTAGGAAGCAATCGGTTTTTTAAGAGTTAACCTTATAGCGGGTTTATTTTAATTTTTTTATGGTAACCGACTTATTCTGATTTTCTATTTAAAAAACAGTTTGAAAAAGAAAATTTTACGTTAACTGAAACACCGATCGCTTGACCGCTGTAAAAGCCGAAGAATAGAATAACTATTCATTTTATTTTGATCACGATAGATGCAGTCAAATTTTAAATCCGGAAACATCGTGCCTACGACTTTGATAATAATTGTTGTATTTTACATATATATATATATATATATATATATGATTATAAAAATATGACACCTCTGCCTGGATTGCATTAGGGCAATTAAGCAGTGTTTTTAAAAGTAAAGAAATACCGGATAGCTTTAAAGTATACAACCAATGTATGTTATCAATTCTAAAATACGGAACTGAAATATCACGGAGTCTTACAAAACAAATAATTAGACGAATTAGAAAAAAACAAACGGCGCGCACAAAAGAGTCGTGCTTAATATTAGACTCCGATATCACTTACATGGATTAGACAACAAACAAAATTAGTAGATGTAGTAAAACGTGTACTTAAACTAAAATCATGACTAGATGTAGAGAAGGCATTGTGAAAGTAAACGGAATCAATGGGGCTCACGTCGCACAAATGTCGCACAAGAGGGGGAACTTGGAAAGTGTTTGGTGAAAGCCTACACCCAGCAGTGAATTGAGATAGGTATAACGTAATATGCGTGCATTATATATTTATTTTATTCTGATTACAGGAATATTATCGTTTTCCCGCGATTAAGACCGGACGGGTGTCGCGTTACCTATCACAGAGTACAAGATGTGGATACTTCGCTTTTAGATCCGAAGAACATCTGCAAACTTATGATGATGATTGGCGATATACGTATAATCGAAGAAGGTCCGATCGCAGGCGATGTATTCATATATGATGTGCTGCACGTCAAACCTTCCTATTTATCTAAAATAATGAATCCGTCCGTAAAAAAAGCCATCATATATTGCCAAGTAAAAAATAATTTATTATTATTATTATTGATATTTATGAATTGAATGTAACGAACGTGAGATTCCTCTTCGGAAAATGTTACTGTATAATTTTTACTACAAAGTCGAAACCGTTTAACCATTAACCGTTTAACCATTTAACCGTTTAACCATTTAACCGTTTAACCGTTTAAAGGTGAAAAGAGAGACGTAGTGTTGTTTTTTTTACTATAATTAACCGGGTTGTGAACGGCACACAGTTTTCAGGATATTCATGTTATTGTTATCATCATCATTATCCATTATTAAGTATATTCCAATTTAAATGTTGTTATTACGATTACTATTTAAATCGTCCTACCTACCACAATTATTTTTTAAAAAAAGAAACTGTTATAAGCAGGTTGATTTTACGTTGCGAAATTTTACGTATCAACCAACGCTTCAAGTTTCATGGAGTGATTATTAGCCAAGAAAAAGATGTTAAATACTTAGGCGTACACTCGGATCATCAATTGACGTGGCAGAATTAGCCAAAAAAGAAAACAGTTAACTTTTATAAAATAATTATAAAGCCTGTTTAGACATACGGTTTAATGTTATAGGGTTGTGCAAAAGGTCCACACATACGGTTTCAGAACAAGGCCATAAGACTCATCGTCTCCCCACCTTGGTGCATATCGAACGATACATTACATCGAGACTTAAAAATCCCATACGTGAAAGACGAGATCAAACGTGCTGTAAAGCAATATGTAAGCCGTTCGGAAACTCACACAAACGTACTGACGATCAATCTACTTGACACTAGTCTAGATGTTCGTAAGTTAAAACGTAGTCGACCATTTGATCTAGCCTAATTTTTCAGTGGGGTCCGTCGCTGGATGCTAACCCTTAACAAGTTATTTCGCGTTCCAGTCCAATTGCTGGATAGCTACTTGGCCAGTTGTAATTTTAAAAATTAAAAAAAAAAAATTGTCTCGAAATAAAATATAATTATTATTAATTATTACAAGGCGGTTATCGAAGTTCATTCTTCGAAATGTTTGGTTGACGTTAACTCTCCTCTCGTGAATTCCGGATTAGATAGTTTCATCTAAGAGCTTTGTTTTAAATATGAATAATGGATGAATTCGTTCGAAGAAATCGAAATTAAATTATTTGAAAATGACAACAACGTTTCTAATTTCGGCGATGACTTTGACCAAAAAAAGGTAGCTTCTAGGGGAAAAAACGTAAGTATCAGTCCATATATATATATATATATATGTATATACATAAAATGTATATCTAATAATGTATATATGTTTATTCTATATCGGTCAACTGCTGGACTAGGTTCTCCCCAATCTTTTCCATTTGTTCCAGTTCTGCTTCTGTTATTGAAGCGATCACCATTTTAACAGTCGTTTTGTCCATCTATAATCCTTCCCTGTGGCTATAAGCCCTGCTTAGGTTCACTGTAGTTTGGCCATCTGCTCCACCAAATTACAAAGCCCAGTCTTCTTCCGTAACCATGTATTTTTCCTCCGGTTAGACCGTCTTATATTTAATACTAATCTTTCCGCGCTTTTGTGCACTTATTTATCATAATACTTGTTTATGTCACAGTCCACTTATGTTAGAAAAACCGGCAAAACAGAATGATTATATAGTTTCCGTTTTAAACATATTAGTATTTCGTCGTTAAATTACATCGCTGATAATATTATTCTACAAGGACCTTGTAAATCTAATGCAGAGCTTGATGTTGAAGTGAAAGGTTTTACTGATATTATACAAGCTGCTGAGTCAACCATTAAATCAATTCCATGCTCTTTCTGTCACCAAATCGCCTCTTATATTCTTGATTTAATAAAACTAAAAAATTACACGAGACGACGCTATTAAAAAACACGTAATGAGTGCATTTTTGGGAGCAGTGTAAAATCGAATGCGGCGTCTTTCGAAGTCCATGGGGGAAGGATTTTTGTAGGGTTGCTTTCTATGTTGTATAGCTCATCAGCTTCTGATAGATCGGTATGAATTGATTTCGTAGTATCGGATATAATTCTTTTTACTCTCGAACCTAATAATCTGGTTTCAGATGTACTCTGGAGAGATCGTTTTATACTGTTAGTTGCTGGGAGCTCTGGATTTGCAATCGTGTGTAACAGAAGATTTACCGTAAGATGATCCCGTCGAAGCGATGGAGGCCATTCTGAGACTTCGCAGTAGATGCTTGATATTGGGGATGTTCTGAGCGCGCCTGTAATTAATCGAAGCGAGGAATTGTGGATAGTATCTAGTTTTGAGAAGTCTCTCTTGGATGCTATGGAAAATAGGAGGATTCCATAGTCGCATTTTGAGCGAATTTGAGAGCGGTATATCATTAACAGTGAAGAACGGTGAGCTCCATACGATGTGTGTGCCAATTTTTTTAGTAAATTTAATTTGGTTGTGCATGACTTCGTCAGTTGATTTATGTGTTCTCTCCATGTTAATTTGTTGTCGAAGAAAAGGCCCAAGTAGCGAATATGAGATGTAGTTTGAATGGGTGTGTTGTTTAGTAGGATATGTATGTTACTTTTACAGGATTTGATTCTACAGAAGTGAACAGCTTTTGTTTTTTTCCGAAGAAAACGTCCAACCACTGTTTTGCGCTCTTGCTGTAATTTTATTGATTTCTTCCTGAATGATGTGTTCGCCGTATTCTATGTTTGCACATGTTAGGAAGACTACTAAGCCATCGGCAAAAAGTCCCGTTTTAATTGGGAGTTTAATGTCTTCGATGATATCATTGAATAGAGTCGGACTAAGAACTGAGCCTTGCGGAACTCCATTTTGCAGTTGTTTTGCTTCCGACACTCTATTTTTAATCTTCACTTTAAAGAGACGATCTGCTAAGAAATTTGCCACGAAAAGTGGAAGTCGACCCTTGAAGCCCCAGTTGTACATGGTAGTCATTATTTTTTGCTTCGTTGTGGTGTCGAATGCTTTGGAGAGATCGAAAAGGACCGCTAATAGGTGGTGCTTATTATTAAATGCTTGTATTATTGATTCGTGGAAATACAGAGCTTGGTCTATCGTTCGATTTTTTCGAAATTCACATTGATATTTAGTTAATAAGTTTTGTGATTCTAGCTCCCACATTAGTCTGTTGATCATTCGCTCAAATACCTTTCCAAAAACTGACATTAATGATATTGGTCGATAGCTCTCTATTTGGTGTTGGTCTTTGTTCGTTTTTTTGATTGGAATAGTTTCTGCTAATTTCCAGCTTGCAGGAAGTTGTGAAGAAATCCACAGTTTGTTTAGAATATCGAGCAGTAGGTTTTGAACGTGTTCCGGGCAGGTTTTGGAGCATTGAGATATGTATTCCATCGTGACCGGGAGCTAATGGTCTCGAATGATTTATAGCTTTTTTTAATTCATCCATAGAGAATGTCGCATTATATGGTTCCTGGTTATTTGAATAGAAATTTCTTAGTTGAATTTGGTCCCGATTTTTTGTGCACTGAGGGTGTAAGTTTTCATAGCTGGAGGCGGATGCAAAGAAATTTGCAAATATTGTAAGAATTTCAATTGGGTCAGTTTCTATAGTTTTGTTTATCATAAGAGCCGACGGTGTTGCGAGTGTTGGCGATGATCCCTCTATGGATTTTACTTTCCTCCATATTTGGCTTGATGGCGTAAATGGTGAGATGATCATGTATATACCATCTTATTTTTTATTTTTTAACTCAATACACACTAGTTCCTTTTTCTTGTATAAACACATTTCATAAATATATTTGCCCTGTCCACTTGTTGGAATTAATCATTTTAGACAGATATATATATATATCGATATATAGAATTCGAGGTAAGAAACAGGCAAATATTAGATATACATAAGTTCGCGTTAAGTGTATAATGTTAATTTTAACGATACTGAATAAATGACGGAACAAAAAGGAAGGAAAAAAGAAAGAGATAGAATAAAAGTGGCGACGGTGACGATGTGATAAATTATTTTCTAAACGATTTCCTTTTAAGTTCATTATTAGCGTCAGTTTGGACCGACTTTAAAGGACAAAAATGTCGTACGGTTGTCAAAATTTAATAAATTAAATGTAATGTCTTTTTCACGCTAAAATATAATAAATATTTCGAGAGAATAAATAAAATACTAGAAATTCTCGACGTGGTAGCGAAAATTTAAGTTTAAAAAAATCGTACAAAATGTAAATAAAAATATTTTCGCAACCAGTGTTTCATGTTTTTTCGATCGATTACACCGATAAGCGTGAAATTTAAGAAAAATACGTTTAACCTTCATTCTTGAAACCGGTAACAAGTTTATCTGAACTCGCCCCTTATCAAAACGATCGTACTGACTATTAATTTCCTATACGATTCGATACGTAACGTACGTATATATAGTAATAAAAAATTAATAAAAAAACCCAGACTGACAGATTAATTTATAGGAACATTTATTACTTCCTCGTTGTGTATCACACACGATGTTCGGTGTAAAGAAAATGTCGCGGAATTACTATTATAAGCCGGAAATAAATCGAAAAATTATTAGACAAGTTATATATTAATCATTTTTCGTTTTTAAATAAAATTTAGTAGTTCGATTTTTTAATTGATTTTATTTCGTTTTATTATCGATAAGACGCGATACGCTGTCATTACAGACAAGGACCATTAACTGTCGGCGGACACATTCTGATATCGTACATACTAAATTCCGTCCCAGTCGCTGTATCTCGGTACACAAGGTACTGCCGGGCAATCCAGAGGAACTTAATGGAAGCGATAAATATATATAAACTCAAACTCATGTGAATAATTTAACCCCGTTGTCTCTAACCAAGTTTTATGGTACACGGCACCTTTAAAGCCAAGTCTCATTTCCCTTCAAAAAACATGAATTGTTCTTCATCACGTGCCATCCGATTCGGGTATTATTTAGTCACCTCGCTTAGATTAAGTTTCCTGGAGATTATCACGATTTAGTTTTCTCGGTGTTTATAGTAATGTCCTTTCTTCTCGCTTTCTAATGAAAATATATCTAGCAATGTTTGAAGTTCTGTTACATTTTCTGCCAGAAGTGTTGTAACGTCAGTAAAACGAATCACCGACCTATCATTTATCATCCCTTCACTACGTCCTTCTAAGAATTGGGAAAAATTGCCTCATAATATAGATTGAATAATATCGGCGATGCATCCTTGTCTGACTTCCCGTCTTATTGGTATTTCTACCGTTAAAGTATCTTTGCATGCTGATTATCATCCGGAACTTGTATTATCCTAATATCCGACTGATTGAATCTTTTCTCATGTTTTTATTAATTCTTTATCAAATGCTTTATCGTTGTCTATAAAGCAAATGTATTTTCCGATCTGTCTTTTTTCTCTTGTACTCATACTATTACAAACGTTAAACTGATTCCATTTTCTGTTTTCTTCGTTTGTTTTTCAATTATGCATATTTTTAGAACGCGACTCATAAGAACCTATAATCATCGCATCCGTATGCATTTGTTGTTTTTTAGTACGGTAATAAATTTTGACTCTCACCAGTCTGCTAGTAGTTCCCGTTCTGATGGATCTCATTGAAAATAATAGAGTGATTTTCTTCATCTCTATGTGCCCCGCCATTTATAGTAATTCTACCGGTAACTCATCAAGGCCCACACAACGTTGCGTGCGTTTTATCCAGATAATAAAAATTTCGATTAAAGAAAAAGAAATAAATCATACGACATATTCAAAACTGCCGTATATCTCGTTTTATCCAATAAGGGGATATTTTATATATATATATATATATATATATAAATTGCAATCTGGCTGATGTAGCCAATAAGCAACTAGTATGTGAGTTATTACAGGATGGAGATGTCATTCAATAATGACACTCCGAACTACCTGTTCAATCATTTTTACCGGTGGGGAAGATCTAGAGGTGTGCGATAGTTCAATCTGCGAGGCCCGTTGGCATGATTTTAATCTACCGCCAGGTGGTTAGTCACTCTAACCGGTGTAAGTAATCTCTACTGCAATTCCGAACTACTTCGTGCACATTTGGTACTTTTAGGTCTTTATGCAAATTTTCATTTCGTATGTACCAGGGTGCACCGGCTATTAACCGTAGCATTTTTAATTGAGATGGCTGCACCACTGACCTGTAAAACAATAATTTCGATTTTAGAGGTAATTCGGAAGTTTTGCCCAGCAGCCAGTATCCGAAGTTTAAGTTTTATTTCTTTAACTTTGATGAGGGATATATTTCAGTATTAACAGTAAATCTCTAGACCATTGTATCTTAGGCCGGTTAATAGCGTTCGAACGGACTCAAACGGAACATTAACTTTATAGCAGATCGTACCACCTTGTACGCGGTGTACATGTCGTGCTTTTCAGGTAGATAGATACTATGATATTTTTTTAAAGGTTTCTCTCGTAGTACACAATGCTGTTAGGCACAAAAGTCGATTGATATTTTTCGCCCAAGTAATAATACTAATAAAACTAATTTATTTATTAACCCTACGAATAAATGCGCAAATAAATAAATACTTTAAAATAAACATTTTACAGAGCTTACCGCAAAGACTGAAGGAAGTTCATATGATTAATTCGCCGCCTTTTATCGACACAGCCGTCAAATTCGTCAAAATGTTCGTCAACGAGAAAATAAGGGATCGAGTACGTATAATGTAGATTTCATTTTTGTTAATGATTCACACGAAGACGAATAAAAAATATTCGTATACGAGCGTGTACATTATATTATACTATATTAAATAAACATCAAAAAAGTAGCTAAAATCACCGATTTTTTTTCTTTATGAAAAATCACAAAGCTTTTCGGCGATTAAGCCATTATCAAGTGAATGTAAAATTATAAATTATAAAAATGTATACAAAATTTATAAGATATTACAAAAATTATCAAAGTGGTAAAACAGTATTTCTAAAGAATCCAATAGCGAATCTGTTATACAACACAATTAACAATCAGCGATGTAAAATTTACGCATAAACAATAACGCGACAGTACATAAAATAAAAATTGATAAAAATATCCAACAATATAAAATTTATGCATAAGCAATAATACAATAGTAAGTAAAAAAAAATAAATAAAAACATGCAACAATTTTTGTACATAAACAAAAGCATAATAGCCAGTAAAATAAAAATAAAAAAATACAATTTTAAAATAGTTGTACAATACAATTTTTTTTTAAAATAAATAACTGCCTTTTAGAGGAAGGAAGTTACACTACTACAATCTTAACCTATAGGTTAAATAATTAGTAACTTTGATAATTTAACATGTTGTGTACGCTGATCCAGTGATCAGTTTTCACTAATATTAACTAAATATTAATTATGAATATGGGGTTCGATAGAAATATAATTATTATTTAACTATAAACTAGGTCCAATGGGATGTGTTCGTTTAAGGCGTCTATTCGCAGTGTCCAGTAACCGTGTAACTTCTTTATTAGTGTGACCATGCAGTCTCTGTTCGTGTTTGACTGCAAAGTTGTGAATGATGTCATAAACTTGTTGAATATTCAGATCATAATGTACATTACTGTTCCGCTGGAACCATCGTGCGTTAGTCAGCGTCCGAAGAATTTTGTTCTGCTGTCGCTGGATGATAGCTCTGTTGGAAGCAAAAGCTCACCCCCACACTTGACCTCCATATATCCAGATGGGACGTAGGACTGTTTGACATAGTAACCTCTTGCTATATAAGTTTAGAGGCGACTTTCTGCCAATTAACCAGTACATCTGATTCATTTTGCGCTGTAACTGATGTTTCTTTGACGTGCGTTTTCCATGTTAATCGTGTATCAAGATGAATGCTTAATACCTTGCTGAATTCGCATGCGGTACTTGACATTATTTATCTATATATTGTAATTCACATCAACAGGTCGAGGCGTGAATGTTACATGGATAGATTTTTGTTCATTTAACTTTATTTTCCAATCTTGCATCCATATCTAATTATTTTATCAAGGTGTTTCTGAAGTGCATCTATTGCCTCTTTTTGGGTGTCTCTGGTTACCATGATGACAGTATCATCTATATAAGTAGCAGTAAAAATCCTATCTGAGGTTGGTATGTCAGCTGTATCTAGTGTGTACAACACAGGACCAAGGACACTTCCTTGTGGTACACCAGCACGTATAAGTTGAAAATTTTAATTCGCTTCTTCATATATTACTCTAAAGCGCCTATTTTCTAAGTATGACTTCAGCAGTTGGCAGAAGTTTTCTGGCAGCCAATATAAAAATGAAATTTAAAACGTACTTCTTAGAAATAATCCTTCGTCAACATTTATCATGAAATTTAATAAAATTATATTTATCTCTTTCTTTTATTATTTACAATTTTTCTAGTAATTTTTTTAAAAAAATGTTTTTCTGGTGTAAAATTTTATAATTTTGTTTGATATTATTAATTTTGCGTTTTACTTTACACTGTCTGCAAATAATGATTTTTCAGTTTACATATGAATTTAAATGTTCTTTAAATCTTATTATGAATTGTTTTTACCTTTTTCACGTTGATTACAATTTAATTTATATACTCCTGAATTTTTCAATATATTTTTTAATTTTTCTTAAAAAAAAAAACACTCTATTCAAAATTTTTCAAACTATATTATATTACATTATATATTTTAAAAAATGGTTCCCCATTCTGGACTTGGCCGGTGGGACGAGTATATTTGAAAAATTTGTATGTAAAACGGTACAGAGAACTGGTGTGCTTAATAATGAACTGAATGTAAGTGTGGCGTAGCTGAAACAAAAGAAAATTGCGTGTATATTAAACAGGGAAAATTGTTGTAAGTAGTAGTTCCCTGCAATATGTGACTTACAAATAGTATGAAAAAAGGGATGAAAAACATAATACCATTAAGGTTGTGTGTAAGAGCGAGTTTTCGAGTGCGCGCTCTATAATAAGCGGCGCATATATAAGGAAGTGTAAATAAATAAAAATATAAATATAAATTAACAAAACTTGAAATCTAAAACAAAAAGTAATTAAAGTAAATGAAAATTCCTAAACTGTAAATAAACATTAATAAATAAATAGACGTACAATACCTTTACGTATAATTAATTTTGGACTTAAAATAATATTCTTCTTAAAACAAAGTTATGCTCTTCTAGTTGTCATTTACCTTTCGGATTTTTGGAAGCACAAATAATGAGCGAATTTCATAGTGGAATGATCTGTACGAAAGTTCAATGGAAAAAATTCGTAAAAGGATATGATGTCACAATGTATTTCGGAGCACATATATATATAATTAACAAGCATGTCCTGACACCTCTAGAAGAGCTTACATTAGACACAAGACTGAGTGCAACACGAATATATCGCGAAATTTTATTCGTCTGTCCGTTTAAATATTTTTTAAAAATGTATCCACCAAAAATATATGCATACACACATGTATGTACATATATATATATATATATAAAGTTTTACTAAATTGCAATTAGTACAAAATAGGTGTTTAAGATGCGTATTAAGTGCCCCAAGGTATGCCAGATTAGTGGACATGCATGAGATATTAAATATACCCTTTATTCGGGATTATATTCTTACTATAACTCGTAAGTTCTGCGATAATTGTGTATTGCATGAAAATCAGTGTACATCTCAATGATCGGAAATTACGATTCCAGGCAGCTACAGTTTATGTACACAAAGTATAAGCATAGACGTCTTAAACATAATTTACTGTAAATGATTAATATTTAATGTATCTGTGTATATGTGTATATACATGTGTGTGTATGTATGTATGTATATATATATAGGTAAGTATATGTGTATTATATTATATATCTTTATAATTGTTATTATATCGAATAATATTCCTTTTTTGTATGCTTAATGTGATACAAAGCGTTTTATGGAGTGGGTTTTTTTTTTTTCAAATTTTTTCCCGCGTTTCATATATTTATATCTGTAATCTAGTAAATATACTATAAGATTTATTACATAAAGGATTTTGTTTATTAGCGGTAAGGATATTATAATTCCGGCACGCGTAATTCTTATTATTTTGTACTTTTGTACTTTCAAATGAATTTATGTCAATAAATAAATTTCTTTTTCTTCTTCTTAAGTAGGTGTTTTCGATGAATGAACGAACTATATCGAGTATGTGCAAAATGTAGTGACAAGGTTGCCAAGTGACGGTTAAAACGTATTTTTCCATTACTAATCGAATATTTTACTACTTACATCATTCCTTCCTTAGACGGGTTATTAGTAAATGTGGATAAACGGGTTTATCTTTGGTCGAAGTCCGACTTCATTTTTATTCCGATCAAATAATTCGCGAAAATTTTCAACGTTTTTTTCGGTAGTCTGGTGACACGTTTCAACCGTAACTCATTCGCACACTGTTAATACGCGTATCTCTGAACATTTTGTCAACCACTTTGTGTTTAATTTTTTTTTTTCGAAATTAAAAAAAGCTAACTGACTAATAAAGTTACGTGGAAAGAGTATATAGATGACGGCGGATTGGTATTATGAAACACATATTTCTGTCATAAGTACGATCTCAGATTAAAATGCTTTTTTTTTTCGTTTTTTTTTTTTAACGTGGTGGAAAATCCATCATGTATCTACCAGGACCTTAAAAACCACCACGGTGCTCATACCATTGACTGTGTCAGTCTGTACCACTGTGACTGCTTTCAGCATTACTTCAGCGGTACAAACCTAGTCGAGGAAGGACTAAATGTGTGACATATGTCTCCTGTCTTTAGCTACTGGATGCTTTAGGGGCGACTGAAGAGCTGCCTTCTTTCGCGCTGTCTATTTAGGATATTTAAGGAAAAATTCAGTTTGGATCTCAAATTTAATTAAAAGCGCAATCTAACAGGGGGACCAAGTTTATTGAAAGTATATTGGTAAAACGAAGCTAAGCTGAGGTGGAAAAGCTGTCCCTAACGTCCGTAACCAGAAAACAACAGGCCAAGTCGCCCACTAACCGAATGATTAAGGACATGATGATGTACATGCCGGACCTAAACGAAAAGACAGATTTCTATCGCGATATTTATAAGATGTCCTATTTAACATAAAGTTTATTAACTTTTGTAAAACACGCGCACACATATTGTAGCATTCATTCATTTCGTATAGCTGATGCAGAGTTGAACTCGTTATAGGACAATTCGAATCCATTTTAGCTCTGCCGCTGATCCTTTATGAGTATCTTCAAAAACTGCTTGGACACAGACGATGTGCTTGATGGTTTGGCGTTAGTAACCGCAATCACAGGCAGCGTCATTTTTAAACTGTTACTGTATGTTATTAAACCGTCCGTTTTCAGCGCGTATTCGATGTAATTGCACCCAGTCCTTCCTTGGTAGGTCAAAGCACTTACCGCAACGTCAGGCTGGGTTATCAGTTTACGGTTATCTGGATTTGATTTGCTCCACTGTTCACGTTAGCTTCGCTTCCTTTTGAATTTTCCTGTAATTAGGTATTCGCCGGATACATAAGTCGGTCTTCGTGATTTCAATCTGTGCACTTGAGGCATGTGCTTATTTATAGGTAGTTCCAGTAAGGTTTTGCACTTCGCCCATTTCCGTGCAGTTGCTACTTTCCTACGTATGTGAGGTGGCATAATATTACCTGAGCACTGGTAACCAGTCAAGTTGCGTCGATTTAATTGTCCCTGTAATTATGTTGTATTCAATTGTGTATCTATCTTTGCGGTGTGGCAACTGTTTAGCCGATCGGGAGCTCCGTATTCTGCTGTAGAGTATACTAGCGCCAACTCGGCGGTTCTTAGTATCGTCTGAAATCAAGGAAAGCGGCTGATAAAGACAGCATTCCCCCCAGAATTTGTAAAACATTTTAGTATTAGTGTAAAAAAGTGGTTTGCTGGATTTATTTAACTCAATCACGAACACCGGGAAACTGGTAAGATTGTTTAAATCAGCTATGTAAAGACCCGACAAAAGCTGAAAACTACAGACCAATATCGTTCCTGAGCGTCTGTTATAAACTGTTCGAACTGCACAACCGGACTGTCTCCGGTAATTGAGAAATTTTTACCAATAGCCCAAGCCGGGGTTCAGATATAAGGTCGAAGTTGTACAAAACACAGGTGGCCAGTTTAACTACGCTTATTCAAAACTGGTTTCAAAAAAACGCTAAAAACTGTTGCTGTTTTTTTTTTATTTATCATCAGCTTACGATATATGGAAACATGAACTGCTTAAAAAATTTAATGAAATATTCCCCTGCCAAATTCTAGTTAGGCTAGTTAATGAAACGATAAGTAATCGTATTTTCACAGTCCACCTTGCAGGAAACCCCGCAGATTAAACAGTCGGCTACCACAGAAAAAGCACCTGCTCTTTTTTTCAACCTATACATGTACGATTTTAAACTCAAGTACAAAAGTATTGCATTGGCTATTTAAAGCTCTGATATCAAATGTTTTAAGATACTTCGAACGCTGGCAGAGTTACAACTGAACATTTCTAAAACTGACGCATCCCGCTTTCATCTAACATCCAGCTTGCCAATATGATATTTAAAATAAAATTTAAGAACAAGATATTGTAACTATTTCACTTACGTGCTTTTTTAATTACTTCTGTATCTACTTACCTCTCGTTATAGATACCGTTGCGTACAGTTAATTCTGATAATTTCGCAATCCTATGCCTCGGACTTTTTGTTATTATTATTATTTTTTAATAAAAATTCGCCTCTAGAAGTATTATATTATATACATGTGCACGCATGTATGTGCATAAACACATACACATACATACATTTTCAGCGTTTTATTTAACAAAAGAAGTGTATAATAAAAAGTATCTATCCGGAAATGCTAAACTGGGTCACTACAAAACGGTGACTAGTGCACCAGGAGGATCTAAAAATAGGTAAAATAAAATTGAACTAAACGATCAACTAGAAATCGTTGAAAGAAAGGTCGTAAGAAGAACCAGCGGAACCATGATGAAAAATATATATATATATATGAAACCGAGTAACCGAAAATAAATCCAAGAGATGTGGAAAAAATTACCGCAGCGATCTGGAAAAGCTGAACTCAATTCTATAGCCGTATGCGAAGGATGAAGCTTACCGGTTCACCGGAAGATTGTTTAATTATACGTAGAGAAACAAAATGACGTAGTGTAACCGAAGATTAAACCTGAAGATATGGAATAGCTTTCAGCATTGAAAATATGAGGATTCACGAAGAAACAGGAGTGATGGTAGATCGAAGAAAGGTAGAAGAGACAGCGACAGGATGAAAGCAGTACGAAAAGAGAGGAAAAGAAGAACAGATTAATTTGACAACGAGACATAACTGATAGGTAGTGATAGCAACAACGACAACAATAATTATGATAATAATATAAATTATGATGTAATACAATATTGAAAAATAATAACCATAATAATAATTATTATCAAATCAGATCAAACATATTTGAGATATTTTGAATATTTTTACCATGTGCAAATGTTAATAAGCAAAACAACTTTGAAACAAAACAAATCAACCTGTAACTTATAATAATAATAATAATATATATTTGCATACTATATATGAATATATTATCGAGTACAGAATTATATATATATATATATATATATATATAAATATAAATATATATGCGTTTGCAGAAATATATGTGTGGGTAGCTTACATAATTCGAATATGCAATAAAAATAGTTCATTTTCTGTGTGTGTATGTTTGTATGTATTAACGTATATCTGTATATATATATATATATATATATATATATATATATATATATATATATATATATATGTAGCACCAAACTTTCTCGAATGTTCAATAAAAGTAGTTTCTCGTTCGTATTAAATTTCATACGTTCATTTCATGTTTACAGTTTCATACACACGCCGGGGGGAGCGAATCAATCTACAAATATGTACCTCAAGAATATTTTCCATCGGATTTCGGCGGCAAAGAAAAAAGCATAGCCGAATTACAAGGTAAACTATTATAAATGTATGTCATAATTCGTTTCTTAAAGCGCACGAATCAATCGAATATAACTTTAGCACAGAGTTTTTTTTCTAAATATTTCTTGTCAGTTTCATATTACACACACACACACCACAAACTTATATATACATATATATGTACGTATGTGGGTATATATGTTTTAATTTATTTTTTATATCTATATATACTTATATTTATATATAAATATTTTAATTATATTTATATATATTATGTATACTAGAAGTTACGCACGGCTTCGCCTCTGTAATTATTTTTTTAAATACGTTTTTTCTTTTAACGGGTTTATACATTATGAGTATATATATAATGTATTTCGGTCACGCCCCCAACGCAACTAAATTAGCATATATATATATATACACTGTATTTAAAACTTTAAATTACTGTAATTTCTGTCCTATTTACGATACCGATGTGAAATAGATCTTAGAACGAATTCGATATTATAGGCTATAAGTTATCCGAATTTCATTATTATTGTTTTAATAGTTTTTGAGTTAAATCGGAACAGACAGACAAACATACAAAAATTTGAAAAAAAAAATTATGTTTATGCGTGACAAAAATAGCGCAATGCAGTGATTATAATGAAAATATTCGCAAATCACAGACAGGCACGACAATTTTATGTAACATAGATATATGTGTACGTATGTATTTAGATTCAACGTTTTTGGCATTACAGCACGTGAAGTTAAAATTCTAAATATATATCTGGGCGTGGTACGTTGTAATGTCAAATTTAAATTACGCATGGTTGAAGGTTTAAAACATGAGCAACTTCAGACGAGAAACTCATTTATGAGGGCGTCTTTAAGCGAAAACATAATTTCGTGTTAATTCCGACTAGTCTCTCTCTATCCTCTTTTATATATATATTTATTTTAATCGCAATCTGCCAATTTTGGGCAATAAGCGGCGAGGATAACGTTTAAAGACCAAATTAAATTGATTTAGTCGAGCGTGCCCCAGTAGCCGCAGCTCGTTATCACATGGTTGGACTGTTTTCCAAATAGCACGCAAGCTCTGAGCGCGATCTTATAGACTATGATAATTAATAATATTACGTCTTTTTAAGCTCACGAATCTGGTCCAGTTTACAATCAAGTTCTGAGTCATGTAGTTAATGCGTTTTTCTAGTCGTAGCACGTATGATCACACCTTTGATATTATTTGCACATGATCGCCTTATACAACAATACTTTGCTTTCTATTCCGATTAACCAATATATGCTACTAAATTTTATGCTGAGTTTTTTCTTTTTGCCATTAATGTGTTTTCTCCACTATATATATATATATATTATAGGGAGCAAATAGCACAGGAGATTTCAACAAATTGGAATTAATAGTTTTATTAAGTACATCGCGGCTGTCGACTGCTCTATTATAATCTAATATCTCAGGGAAATAACCAGTTATCTCAGGAGACTACTGCCTGGTCTTATCTCGATAGATTTTTAAAAAGTAGAATCGATAAAATTACTTTTTTCTCGACTGTATTAATCGTAATATTAGCGATATTGTTAAAAAGTACGACTTTTTTTTGTTTTCGTATTTTTTGTTAAGAATATAATTAATTCATTAATAATAGCGACGCGTATGTAAACTTATGTTTAACCCTTTCGGCCCCAGGGGTTTCACTGTGAAACCATCTTTCAAAATTTTTGTTTGCGAAGGTCCAGTTGGTTAGAACTTGAAGTCATTTTAATTGTGTAATTGCCGTAGAGCTATCTGTACTAATAGAAAAAAATTAAATTTTCCTGATATCTATCTTAGCATTTATTTATCGTTAGTTGTTTACATTGAAATGTATAGTTCAAAATATTGGGAATTTTTTAATTTTCCTATTTTTCCAATATTTGTTTTTTGTTAATTTTTGCAATTTCCACTTTTACAAGTATTTTATTATATGTTTCGGTAAGTAATAAGTAGATTAATTCTTTATTATGTAATTAACGTGAAGATATCTGTAACTGAATTTTACATTATGCCGTTCCCTGCATTTTGTAATACATATTTTATTTATTTATAGATCAATATCGTGATTTTTTTAAAATTTATTTTTCCGCGAGAGATAATGGTATAAAGGGAGATATATATATATATATATATATGTATATATAGATTGTAATGATAATATATCGAGAGTAAAATAATTTGTAGTTTTTCACATTTACGTCTCCGTAAAGTCCTTTCACAGTGAATATTGATAAATTATTAATTATAACAAAATTTTTACGAGATTTAGATTGCACGAATAAATACAAAAATATAATGAATTATTAAAAAACTATTAAAAAATTAATATATTTCGCCTCAAAAAACTAATTGGTGGTTTTTCACATTGATGTCTTTTCATATAGAGAAACCCAGAGAGAAACTGGCGCATAAAAAATTGACAAATTTTTAATTATAACAAAATTTTTACGATTAATAACCTAATCAATTATTAAAAAAATTATAAAGAAATTAATATATTGGGCGCTTTAAAGATGTAAAACGTTCTCTCCAATTTTTCTAAACTTCCTCGTAGATAACGATCCCGCTTCCGATATTCGAATCTTATACGTTCCCCGATGTTTAATGCTCATTCGATTTATCTTATTCTTAACATTTGTTATACTTCACTATTATCACAACTTCTCGGTGTTTTATTCCGATCGAGTATCACTCCTCAGTTTTATGGTTATCTTTCTATTTATCGTGTTTCTTCGTTAAATTTGCCATTCCGTGTGATAATTATTTTTATTTTACTTATTTTCGTGCTTTCCCCGGGAAACTAAAAAATATTTCCCAACGTAAACGCGTGTAGATTCCAAATGGTAGCGCTTAAAAAAAAAAAAAAAAGACAGACACCGGGGTGTCTTTTGCAACGACCTTTTGGTTTTTACCCGAGATTGGTAAAATAATTTTCTGCCATTGACGACGTGTTTCTTTTAATTATCTCTTTTAAATCGTCGCGCCGTGTTTTTATTTATTTTGGATAAAAATTGTTTTCTAAAATTTTCAATTTTTTTTTTTTTCTAAAAATAAGTGATTGTTTCATTTCTTGGAAATTAAAACTCGTTTAAATCCCCGTTTAATAATTCTTCTAGACGGCGGTAGTCGTTAAATTATAATAATTATAATAATTAAAAAATTGAGAATAACGTCGATACGAACGAATCTCGTACAACCGGTTTCGTATTAAAACCTCGTCCGATGGAAAATGAAAAAATAACGAAATAAATATCGAGCGTAATTAAAGCGATCATTAAATATTTATTAGCGGTCGATTTTATCGATTTACAAAAGACGGAAATAATCGAATACATGACGTAAGCGAAGGAAAGCGTCGACTCTGTAAAATTACACCCAATTAGCTGAAATAATACCAAAAAAAAAAAAACGAACTATTTTCAATAACTGTTATCTATACTCATATATAAAAATGTAGCGTCTGTTATTTGCGAATATTTGAATTATAACGGCTGCATTGTGCTATTTTTATCAACGGAAAATCGATTTTTTTTTTTAATTTTTGTCTGCCTGTTTGTCTGTCTGATTTAAATCAAAAACTATTAAAGCGATAATTATGAAATTCGCACAGCATACAGCCTATATTATCGGATTCGTTCTAAGCTTTGTTTCACATTGATATCGTAAATAGGACAGAAATTGTAATAATTTAAAATTTAAAAAGTAGAAGAACGGCCGTTTTAAAGGCGTCGTTGCAGCAATTTACAACGGTGTCGCCGCTTTTTAAGAAAACACAGTCGTTTGTTTCCATTTTTCTGCGACGTCATTCAACGTAATATTACGGCTGCTTAAAAACGACACCGTATTCCTAAGAAACCATAGCTTTCGGGGGCGTCGGCTTGAATTGAGCTATTAAACTCGTCGTCTTTTTGTCTGTCTATCTGTCCGTCTGTCCCGATTTAACTCTGAAAAAAAAGAAACATGGGTCCGTTTTGGATTTTTTGCTTTCGCGTAGTAAAAGAAGCGATATTGTATTACACAGGCGAAGCCGTGGGTAACTTCTAGTAAATCTATATTATATTCTCCACAATACGAAAATCTTTCTTCAATCCTGTATGATTAGACAAAAATAATCATCAACTTTTTAATATACGTGTGCATATATATATATATACAGTGGCGTAGGGGGTGGTTTTGGGGTCAGACCCCCCTTGAAATCAATCTGATAAGAAAATATATACTGGTTGTTAAATGCCGTTTTTCATTTGTTAGACCTATTTTTTTTTTTTATATTCATTTAAATTTCGTTGTTTTTGAAGTAAATAAATAATTTTGTAATATAGGAGGTACTACAATTTTGTAGAAAAACGGGAAGAATAGATTTTAAATTTTAAATCTAGTTAAGTATTACTATGTATTATTCCTTCGAAAAATATAAAATCATTATCTATCGTTTATTTTTTCGCGGAATTTATTGTAACCATCTCCCTTTGTCCTCAATAACGTACTATTAGTGTGTTCCAGTAACGTTAAATATTTCTGCCGTCTTCTAATAGAATTACATATTCGACGTGTAATGAGTATAAAAATAATTCTGGTGAGTTAGATCGCTTAGGGCTTGGCGTTTAACTTACATTTATTCTACTTACAATTATTGTACAGATTTACTTGTTGAAAAAATGTGTAATCGTTTTTTGAGTTAATTTTTCACTTTTTCACTAATTACTAAATTATACACTTGTCGCATTGAAATTAGTTTCGAAATGTCCGCCTCTTGTTGCTGTTCATATCATTGAATACACCTAGTTAACATGTCTTCTACTTCTGTACAATAAATACTTCAACTATGAGAAACATCATCTTCGTCATCTTCGTCGATTTTGGTGTCCTTGTTGAATACTTGTTAAACTATTTCCTCATCATTTGAAATCTTGAATCTGAAATCTGAATGATCAACATTTAACCAATCTTGTACGTCACATTTTTCAGTTGGAAAAGTACGATTTTTTTTTCATAGTTGAGTGACTTCACATAAAATTTGTCATTTTCACCGTTGTCAGTTTCGTTAGATTCGTCTATTGGCCAAAGTTTATTTCAGCTACGCAATAGCGTTTTGTTTGGAATATTCCACGCGTCGGCAATGTTGAAAATTGCATATTTAATTGTGTAACCTTTCCAGAAGTCCTCAATATTAGAAACAGATTCACAAGAAATTACATCAACTACTAATTCATGAAAACAAAAACTTACTAAAAATACAAAATAAAAAGCACACTGGAAAACGATACGGAAAACGAAATTGCCAAACGGAACGTTCTATAAATACGTAAAGAACTCGATGGAAGAATACCACATACAAAATTAAGGATAGAATGACGAAAGATGACTGTTTAAAATTGTCTGTGAAGCTTAGGTGTGACGCATCAGTTGAGGGAACGTACCGGATGTACTTCTCAGAATTGATGTAGGGTATGCAGTAGATACAGTAGCTGATTCATCAATTATCAATGTTCAGTCGATGTCAACATACCATTGTTTTTTTTTGCGGGGTGACTAATTAGAGAACATGAAAATTTATAGAGTGAAGAATTATCGAGTTCCCACTGTGTATATATATATATATATATATATATATATATCTTCTATAATATAAAAATGAATCGCTAAACGTTGTAACCGCATAACTCAACAACGCCTGGACCAATTTGGCCAATTTTTTTTTAAATGTTCGTTGAAGTTCAAGGATGGTTTTTACGGCGAGAAAAATTTGAAAAAAAAATTCAGGGAGGTTAGGGGTTGAAGGGGGGTAAATTATTTAAATTTCGATTTTGGAAAAATTTCGATAGAATCGATTTGGTAGATATTAAAATGATCGATACGAAACAGAAAACTGTTTTTCGTTACGATCGATAGGTGTCGAGCTACGAATTTTTGAAAATCTATGACCTGCCACCTTTGGCAAGTCATAGCGAGCGACGTAAACATTTTTAAACGATTCCGACTTCACAAATAGTCGTTACTATATAAGATCTATCGGATGAAATGAAAAAACCGCGAAAAAAAATTTCAAACCCGATCCGAAAATTTCCAGAGGGGTGTGTCCTTGCGATTTTTTCGAAATTTCGATTTTCCGCAATAATTCGCGAACGATTCGAAATTTTGGAAATAGTGTTTTAATAAAAGTTATTCGTCATTAAAAGACGCGTCTAACGATGGTATTGCCGTATTTTTATATCGAATAATCGCCGAGAAAATCGGGTTTAAAGGGTTTTGGGGTTTTGGGCCCTTTTTGAAGCCTCCATGGTAGCTAAAGGGTTTGGGTTGATCTTATAAGAAAGTAGACGTGGAGATCTATAATCTATGTTATTAGATAAATGTCTTAAAGATTAACCGGTATCGAGAAATCGCGAGTTGAAAATTTCATTTTCGATTTTTAAAAATTCTGCCGGCGATTTTTAGCCGGCCGATACTACAATGCATTTAGCACGGACCAATGTTAATTATATATATATATAATCGTCGAAATTTAAAAAAAAAAATCAGGGTAGCTCGACACCTATCGATCGTAACGAAAAACACGCCTGGACCAATTTGGCCTACATGCTTCCCATCAAACCTAAATGATTTGTGGATCAAGTACAAAGATTATATGTGCGATGATATTTTGTATCAAATACGGAATAGAATGGAAAATCCAAATATACAAATCAGTGAAGAAATTTATAACGAAGCATTGATTTCAATTGAGGGCATGTGCTTGATGATGTCAAACAAACTATTAATTCAGTTAGGCCTGGCCGCGCCCAATCGTCCAATGCATGATTCTTTTAACCAAAAGTTGCACCGAGAGAAACTGTATGATCTCAACACTTTGAAAGAATTAATTCAAACAAATCTTCCACTGTTGAATGAACAAGAGAAGTATGTATTTGATACTCTTATGAAAGTAACAAATGATGAAACTGGAGGCATTTACTTCTTAGATGCACCAGGTGGTACAGGAAAAACTTTTTTGATTTCATTAATATTAATAACATCGTAAGCTTCCTTTAACATCTACAAGCATTATTACATATTTTTAGGATAAGTTTTCTTTTACGATGATAGCGTGTAGTGATTTGAAAAGATAAGAAATATGTCGAATAAAATAAAATAATTTAAATAATTACCGCGATAATAAATAATAATGATTGAAATAACTAATTTCGAAGAGTATTTCGATCGATGCGAAAGTTAATAGTGTCAGTTGTTAAATTTCAACAAATTAATCGATTTATTTTCCGATTTAACGATAATGTTTAAACATATTTCCATATTTTACAGAAGATTGGTGGAAGAAATTAAATAATTACAGCAGCTATTTCGAGAAACAAGAATCAGCCCGTACCGACGAATCGAAAAGAGTCACGTCAAACGGTGTCAGTGCGTCCGAGTACGACGATCTGTACGGTACGGTTGGATCGTTTCAAAAATTAAATATCGATTAAAAACACCTCGGGAAAAAAGATCCGCCTTTAATTAGAAACGAATTTTATTTACAAAATGTCGAAATATAAATATATCTATATATTATATATTATATACGGTATAACGTTAGTACGTTTACAGAACGTAACACGTGAGTATGTAAACACGTATGCGTGTACCAGAAAGCGTACTGTTATTATACTAGTCTATTCGAGAATTATCTGTCTCATTTTTAATTTAATTAATATTCTTGCAGCGACTAGTGTTATTCAATTTTATTCATTAAAGGCGAAGAAAAAATTTTAAACGTATCGTTTAAACGGTTGAATGAAAATCGTTACCGTTGTATATAATACATACATATATATATATATAATTTAATGGTCGTTATTATTATTGGTCGAGTTATTTTAATAAATTATATTTATTGTTAACGTTCACTAGCGTAAATATAAAAACGAGTAAAATAAACGATTTGTGCTTCATTGTATACCAGTTCATTTTCAAAACAGTAGTTGCTAGCCAGCGGCGTATATTAATTCTCTTAATTTTCGCTGCATAATGCGACTAGATTTGAGAGCGAATTTGAGTCATCGCCACGTCAAGCATATGCGTTTCTTTGTGAAATTTGTACGAAATCGCGAGTTTATTAAATAAGTTTTTTTATATAATGTGGAATGTAGTGATTTTTTATAAAAAATCAATTGACAGTTAAATCACTAATATTTATTTTCTTATGGAAAAACGCAAAGCTTTTCGGCATTTACGCCATTATCAAGTGAACAAAAATTTTGTTGAAAAATCATAATTTTAAAAGTATAAACTAAAAAAATAATTACTTAAAAATATTTGATGGTGAAAATATATTCCATAAAATGTTGTTCTGCTTCTGTTCTGTTTATTTTTTGAATTGTTAAGATTTAACATCAATATATTTGTTTAATTATTTTGTTTTTTTATATTTATTTTTTCTTCGATATTATTTTCTGAATTCTGAAAAAGTTGTGTAGCTTCGACGTAATCTATGAAGCACGCTACTACTTCCTAGTTTTTAATCGCTCGCTGCACTATAGTGTTCAGAAGAATTATTGCATCTCTAGTACCTTTTTTTTCGCAATGAAGCTATATTGTGTTCAGCCTTCGTTCTAATGTTTACGACAGATAGCAGCATTTTGAGGGCGTGGTTTATTAGTTCGTGATGTATCTTTTTTCGCGAATACGAATAAACGTTTTACGATTTTAAAATGTTCGACGACTTTTCCTTCATCGTGTTAGCGATATAAATAAGATTAAATTATGCACGAAGTAAATTGCGTAAGAACAGCGCATAAAGCGATAATAATTTCTTAGCTAACTTATAAAAAGTGACCTGTACATAACCGATTACTTCGAAATTCGATGTAATTAAATATTTATAATTACGATAACTCAAAATTTTAAAATTTGAATTCCATTTTAATACGTCATAACTTAACTCCGGGTTAACTTTAATTATGGATTAAAAAATTAAAAATTCATTTTGTTAAAACCATTAAATTATAACCATATATATATAACCTTCATCATTTCTCCTCAACCACTAGGTTGGTGGGCAATATGACCTATTATTTAATACTGGAATAGTTAAACTATCTGAGGTTTGCAGATGACATAGTGTTCATAAGTTCAAATGGAAAATAATTACAGACTACGATAGCGGACTTTTAAAATCTAACTGGATACGATTAAAAATAACTCATTAAAAACCAAATGAATTATTAAGGCGATAAAACGGATAAAAATTAAATTCGGAATAGAATTAGGTAAAAAAATTACAAGTAATAAAAAATTAATACCGGAAATAGACGTAATAACAAGAATATCTTTATATTTGGTTCAGTTTTAAGCGAAATATTCCAGAATAGGCGAATGCAAATTAATCTGAAAAGAAAACTATGCAACCGCTGTTTAGTCCTTGCCCGTAGAAACGGGGCCGTGTACAAAAAAAAAGACATAAAATGACATAAGAATGACCCAAATTACGCACGGGAAAATTCAGACTATTAAATCGGATCAGAAATGTATCGATAGGTGAGCAGACAAAGTTGGATAACGTGTTTAGCGGATGGCTAGAATAAAATAGAATTGGGCTAGCCTAGCTTGAAGATATGGCAACAGATGGTCAAAACGAATCGTACAAAAGTGATCGATAAACAACAAAAAATGGAAATATGCAATACAGTGATTTGAACATATATATATATATATATATATATATATATATATATATATATATATATATATATATATATATATGCGCTAGCCGTGGTTTAGACATAAATTTATAAAAATTCCGATTTTTATTTATCCTTTTTTAAGTTACCTCGAACGTTAAAAATCTACTGCTATAAAAAAAAAAATATATATATATATAGAAGTAAAAAATAAATTTTTTGATATAGTTAAAAAATAAATTAATCTAATAAACTGAGTGGACTACGTGCGTTATTATATAGCGAAGAGGAAATATCGCCAGTATAATGCACCAATTTATTCACATCTATTTTATGGAGTATTTATTATTATTATTATTATTATTACTTTTGTTATTATTATCATCATAATCGTCATCATCATTCTAAATTACTTGGAAAAAAAAATGAATTGTATCCACGCATTATTATTTTTCAACATCCTGGCCCCATTAGAAAAACATGAAACAAAAGTGAATAAAAGTACTATTAGCGCTAGTAATAGTAATAGTAGCGCTAATGGTAGTAGTAGTAGTAGTGTTAACTAGTACCACTTCTAGTAATAGCATCGAAGTGGTACACTAGTAGTAGTAGCGATAACACGTAAAACGAGGAAACTGGGAAATTTCGATTCTACAATTAAATCGCGTAAATGTCCTTCCACGATGATCTGTCAACTCATTCCACCGAGCGTTATAATTAAAAATCTAATTTCATTATAAAATCGGAATAACACGAATCGTCTAATTCATTTCTAAACCGATATAGTCGACGATTTTTAAAAGTTTGTACGCGCATCGACATTAATGAACGAAAATGATAATCGGTGTCGTCGTTTTGTTTTCGTTATGGCTTACACCACGCACGGTAAGAAATATTCGATCTATCACATAGTGTATAAAATTAAATCAAATGTTATTATAAAAATAAATATATACGGAGTAATTTTATCATTTTTAATCTAAATTTATTATTAATTTTTATTCATAACGGCTAGTTTATAGAATAGTTGATTTTCATACAGTGAACGTCTATAAAAAGTCGCTTTTGAAAATAAAATTTCACTGTATGCCACGTATTTACATCTCCTTCTTCTTCTGTAGTCGTAATTCCCCGAACGAACGTCGTGACCGTTACACTACAGCCTCTTCAATTTCTTTTTGCCACTCTGTCCAATTTTCAGCCGTCCGTCTGCAGCATGTAATTGATACATAAACGTATAAAAATTTGACTATATTATATATAGAAATATATGTGTACGTAAAATACTGTCAACTAAAAACGATGTAAAATATTTGGGGAGGTACTTTCAGATAAAATAATAAAATGGTGTAAGCGCTCTCTGACTAAAATAACTGATCCAAATATAAAAACCGAACAGACGGGATTTCAGGGAATGAACTATCAGATAGGGCAACAAAGAATGCTGCTACATTTTGTTGCCGATCCCAAATGTACGTAATTATGTCAAATCAAGACTTTTTACCGTTTTACCTTGGAAGACATCAGTTGCAAACCGCAGATTAAACGTTGTGCTCAGTAGATTGCGGTTGTGTCATAAAAGACTCACCCAGTCACGCCTGAATGGAACTCCTTTTCCGTCTCCCATATCCTCATTGACTATCCTTTAACTCCTCACTCAAATTGCCTCTTGACCTTCCTTCCTCACTTACTCTTCTCTTCAAAGATGAATACTCCTCTCTTATTAACCTAATCGTGTTCTTACGCATGTGTCCCGTTCTACTCCTTGATTTAACTTCCTCTCTCTCGTTCCTATATCTTTAGTTGCTGCACACGACAGGTTAATTTAGATTAATAATAATAATATCGTATCTTTCGTAAATACTTATAAATGTACCTGTACTGGATAACTCTACAGAAATACGCCACTTCTCAATGTCGAAAACCTCCAGATTTAACTAATTAAATTAACACACTCAGGTTTGAAGGAACTCCATGTTTTTCGTTTCCTTTTATGTCTATCGTAAACCTACCGCTTGGATATAAATTAGAAAAAAGCTTATATATGCACATATACATGTGCTGGTGTGTGCACATACGTATGTGTAATATATATATATATAAAACCATACACGTATATAATAATATAATGTGTACATACACATATTTGTAGGTTTTGTCTAGGGGCACTTCACTCCTTTCTGAATTATTACAGAGTTCTAACTTTAATCGGTATGCTCACCTGCGAATAAATAATGGACAACACACTTAACGATCGACTAATAAAAGAAACATGCGATATCCGAGATATGTGTCTTTTTAAACATCGAACGTAAAGTCTCTGCTAGATATTAATAACGTCAGCTTCATTTACACGAATTTCGAAAGTTTAAGATAGAAATTGCTATTGAGACCCGATTATCTGAAATAGGTATTTTAATAGATGGTATTACAGATTATACATTATATAAGGCGTCTCGGAGAAGGCGAACGGTTTTTTTTTCCAATAGCGCAATTGGTAACACTGCTACAAAGGAGCGCGCGTTTTGAGTGGAACGTAATTTTCTGCGTGAATCGATTACGACAGTTCAAAGATATTTTCGAAAAAAATTCAAAGTTACGCGAGTTTTTTGCGGGTATACCTTAACATGACTAGCTCATCTCCATTTTAATCTGACCATCCGTTCCATTTCATCCTTCAACCGTGTTTGTTCAAATATCCACGTCTTTTTTTTTTAAGATTTGATATTCGTTGGTTCGAGCTTTTTTTATTATGTTTATATATATGTTTTTTTTTGTATGCAGCTGAGTACTGACAATGCGCATTGGTTGTACACTTCGGTTTTCAGATGGGGATCGGTATTTGTTTATTACGGAGTACTGCGTTTAGTTTTCCAAGTGCAACCCGCGATAGTGATATTCTTCTACTTACCCCATTATTTCTCTATTCACTGATGTTTTTCGACCTAACTGTAAAGTGTCTACTTGTTCCATCTGTTCAGAATTTATTGCTGTGTTCTTTGTTCTGTAGTAGTCATCATTTTTGTTTTATGTACGTTTATTCTGGGTATTATTTTGTTCGAGTATTCGTTTAGGTCTGTTATCATCGACTTGAATTCCTATTTTCCATTATTTATTATTTCGCGTAAAATGAATTAACGATAATTTGATAACCTTTACTTTTGTTGGTTTCTCATTTGGTCTATTGTTTAAGTATTCTTCATGATTCAAAACTTGTGTAAGTTCGTGCGATTCAAACGATGAAAATAAATAAATACATAAATATATATAATATTTTAATGTATTTATTTGTTAAAAATACAACATTATTCCGTCCCAACAATCATTATTCACGTTTCTTTTTACGTTTTTTTATCCTTACATACAATTCGATCAACTACTGCTCATTTAACGAATTTACGTGGGTCCTCTCTATTTAATCGATTTAATCGCCCACCCCATTAGAAATGAATTACGAACATCAAGTTTCTTCGTAGATACATGATTCTACGATCCTTTGATAAGTAGAACTCTGGTCTTTCTTCCACATATACCCCGATTGCACCGTACAAGTTAATGTCGGCGTTTATATTATCGGTTAAGTAAATAAAGTAAAATAATGGAGAAACGATAATAGACATTTTATCGTCGACATTGTTTAATGTATATGCAGATATTATATTTAGAATAGCGTTAACGAATAGACCTGAAGGTGTCAAAATTAGAGGTGAAATTATTGATAATATAAGGTACGCTGAGTAATATTAGCGGAAACTGCGAAAGATCTAGAAATATTATTGTAAGCGTCAGAAAAAATCTGCGATAAATATCGAATTACTACTAAAGAAAACTAAAGTAATGGTGACGGTAGATCTAAATAAGCCAAAAAAAAAGATTAAAAGACACAAGTATAAATACACCCAGGAACTTGGCTCAGAGAGTTGTTGGATACGATCAAACGAAGGAAAACATTAGAAAAACATATTAATAAGCTCACAGTACGTACTGCTGCAGACCATAATTATGGGGAAAATAGAAGGTAAAAGAAAAGTTGGCAGGAGAACCGATAATATTCAAAAATGGTCGTCTATGAAGGTCGAAAATTTACAGACCGGACCTTATATCGAGAAATAGTCACCATAGCTGCTACCAATGACCGAGAACAGTCAAATGGACTAAAAGAAGAAATAAACTAAACAAAATATAAACATTTGTCGACATATCGAGGGTAAAAATTTGCTTTTTTTTCCTTTTAGTTTTGCCAAGCATTACCGTTCGGGTTCTTAGATAATTTACTTTTCGGCGCTGCTAATGGTCTTGGTTTCGGGGGTGGACAGTTGGGCTTCGGGAATAATGGGCAAGCTGGAGGCGGATTGCCCTTTTTTCTCAATGGACTTTTCGGAGGCCCGGTAAATAGACGGTTTATTTTACTTATTTGTTCCTACGTTTCGAAAACTTCGCAATAATATTTTTTTTCGTTTAAATAAATGCGTGCGTATTTGCATGTCGTACGTACGATGATGTAAACGATTGAATCTTCCAGACTACTATTTACTTATCTGGCAGTTATAACGCAATTGTATAAGGAATTCATTTTTTTCTGCGCACAATTTGTTCGTTTGAACAATAAGCAGTAAATGAATATAGGTTATGTTGGAACGATTCCCAATGGCTGTCATTCCTTGTTTTGTGTATTAATAGCTGTATATTAAGTTTTATTAATTAGTAGTTCAATCTGGATAAATTCTGCGAGAGATCAACTGCTAACGGATTAACGTGTTTTTTTTTTAGTCGATGAAAATGTCTTCTTGCAAAGGTTGCAATTACTTCTTCAAGTGTTGAAATGCGGATGTCCTTATATACGTCATTATTGCGAATAAACCATAGTGCCGCTGGACCTTGGAATGGAATTGTATAAATTTTAAGTTTGAATTGCTTGTTGTTTGAATAACGTATGCCCACGCTTGTTTTATATAGTAATAATTTATTTTCGATTGATAAAGGCGACTTTTTATTCATCAGCCAACGCACGTTGAGGTACGTAGTGTTTAATTGCTTCCGTTCTGCAATAATGTCATCCTTAAAGGCGAGCCATTGGGCAAAATCCAAGATATTTCACAACACATCGTTACTAATTATCCGTCATTCAGTTGGATGGGCAAAGTTCGACCTTTTTTTTCGATGTAAACAGAACCTGTTTGGACTTTGATTCATTAATAACGATCCTCCATTGTTTAGGCCAATTCTGCACATGTTACAGATGATTTTGAAGCTGTTCAGTAGCTGTATTGTTATTACGATGAGTTGATAGAATAGTTGTATCATCAGCATAGCTTCTACATTAACGTGTATCTTTCTGTTCAGCAGTATGACTTAATTAACAAGTATTACGAATGAGGCAGTTGGTGTTTCAGCTTGAACAACAGTCCAGTATGTCAAACCTTATCGAAAGCTATGTCGAAAAAAATTCTAATGTAATATTTATTTTTTTCAAAGTTTTATTTTGATCTCGATTGTTCTATGCGCTCGCTTTTTTCTTAAAAGTGATCATTTTCATACATCTGTTACATGGTTGACTGATAGCGAAAACATATTTTCCTATCTCTTGTGTTACGGTTCGTTCCAAATTACACCGTCTTTTTAAAATATTTTAACGCGTCTATTAAATTAGTTTATATTCGTTGCTCGTAGACTAAAATTAAACTACTGCTCATTATTAATATTACGCTAATTATGAAATATCGTTTCGATTATTATCGTTAGCCGATTAAATTTTGAACTCATTAATATCGTTCTAGGTCACAAACTTAGTTGAAGCACTCTAATTATTAATTTTTCCGTTACGAACAATTAATTAATAATTACTTGTTTTTTAATTTTATAATTCGAAGAAAAACTGTCGAAAAATAATAAATCGACTAAAACAAAAACACGAAAGAATTAACGAACGCAAATACATTACGTATTGTTTTATCTTTCAGCAAAGTCAAGTAGCTCCGGTAATCAGTTTCGGCGGTCCATCGCCAGCGCTACCACCGTTGGGAGCTTTTCCATTTCCATTATTTCCGCCCATGTGTGAATTCCACTGCGAACAAGGCGGTTTGTTGTTCGCTAACATATCAATTTCAAGTCCTTCAGCTACTCCAGTCGCTACTGCAACGACTACCACGATGCGAGCAACCGTGCCGGTGTTACCTCCGACCGGTATGCCAGGATTACCGGCGGTTCCTGGATTGCCATCGATATCGGGAGTTTCGTCGGCCCCGGGAATACCACCAGTCCCAGGAATGCCCGTAATGCCGGGAATACCGGGAATACCACCATCAACACCGAGCGCGGCCCTGACAACAGCTAGACCACCTATTTCACCGTCTCCGGGTTATTTATTTTAAATATTGACGATGCATTCCGGCATAAATATGTATTTAACTGTTTGCATTTATTATTGAATGAATAAAAATCGCTGATATCTAAACAGCTTTTAATATCTTGATACACGTACATGTAAAACCGATTCAATGTACAACTTTTACTATAAATTCCAATTGGCACTTGCGACTATAGGCGGTTTTTTTCGATCGAATAATAATTCTAATTCCGAGACATCCACCGCGTGTTTTCATTACGAGCCCACGTATTTCGATATTTATATTTTCACTTCTTTCGCCTGTATTCGACAATATTCGATTTTTAAACTCTTCAATTATACAATTTCGCGAGATGATCTATGCGTTAAAACTATTTCTATTAGAATTAAGAAGAAACACATTTTGTCAATCATTAAGTATGGTAAATGTTCGGTACTGAAAATTGTTCATTTTTTTACACGCTAAATTCTAAAACGAACTTTAATGTTTCCCTAATCGTCGTTCCTACGGTCCATGTGACTTCACATTCTTCGTCAGTAATATTTAAAATAAACGAATGTATTTCTTAATTTTCTATTTGTTCGTCAAATTTTTATTTACACCCTCCGAAATTCCGTACGTTTTTTGTTTTATTTACTCCGCTCTATCTTGTTGGCAAGTGTTTATATGAAAACGTTCGAGATAATTTTTAAATTTCGTCATTCGAACGGTGTCATTTCTGTCCGCACGATCCTCATCGTAGTGAGGAACGGCGGTTAAAAAAAATACCAAGTTTCTCGCCGATAGTTATTTCTTTCGCACGACACTTTTGTATTGTTTTCGTGTTAATCTGTCCTTTTCCTATTTTTAAATAAAATTTTATTGAATGGTCGTTTTTGAGTTATTCAAAAAAGAAAAATAACAAAAAACCGTCCGTCTATTCTGGGTCACCGTATACTATCATCCGTTTTCAAAATTTCGAAATTAAAATCATCGAACGCGCGTTAGTTTATTCACATTCAAAGCTTTGGTCCTAATAATAATATGGAAAAATTTAGTTCATCTCGTAAACTTCTCGTTTCATTTTTACCATTCTTCACCCAAAATTACACATATTGCTCCCGTAACGATAATGATGGCATTCGTCAGAAGTGTAGTGGTACTTCTTTAAGTCATTTCTAATTAACAAACGTTATTATTAATTAACGCAGTCGATGATATTCAGTATAAGATTAAACTTATAAACTTAATATTAGGAAAATTATATAATTAACTTTTGTCAATTAATCGATATTGTTTCACCCCATACAGTTACGACGGCGCGACCAGCAGCTGGACCCAGCATAAATGCTGAATTCGTCTACATGTATCCGCAATGGTAAGGGAAAAGTTAATAAATGATAAAACATAAAAATATACGTACATAAATAGGATATCTATATTTGTATGTACGTAATCCCACAAGCGTTATTGTGTATTAGGAATTGTTTGAACAACCAGCAATGAAAAAATCGCCTTTCTTCTTATCTTTGTCTAGTCAGTATGATTGTTATGTGACAAATACATCTCCATTGTGTCCTGTGACACCGATATAGCTCTTTTTATTGTATCTTTTATGGTGTCTATCCATCGTAATAGTGGTCGTCCTTTTCTTCTCTTGTTCAGAATTTTCCCTAACAATACCGTCGTTTCTGTTATCTCCATCTCTTGCAATGTGTCCAAAAATCGTTAATCATTTTAATTTAGCCAAGTTCATTTATAACTTGAAAATTGCCTAACTACCGAAAAGCTTTTTTGTTATACGTAATTCACGAATATTAATTTTTACTAAAGAACTCGATTTCCGAATAAAGAACGAAAAATTAAATTTTGTTCTTTATGAAAGATCATAAAACTTTTCGGTCGTTAAGCCATTATCGAGTGAAAATAAAAAATATACTAAAAATATATAGAAATTTATAATGATATAAAATATAAATAAATTTTACTTAGATAAGCAACGATTTATTACGAAAATAATCAAAGTGATAAAACTGTATTTTTAAATAATACGATAGTGAATGCGGTAAGCAACACAATCAGCGATATAAAATTTATACGTAAACAATAACGCGATAACAAATAAAATAAAAATAAATCCAACAATATTTAATACGCAAACCATAATACAATAAGCATATTTTTCATCGAGGAAAAATATAATGTAATATAATTTGTACTCCACGAATATCGTGACTAAGCCAAATTGGCATCGCGTAAATAAGTATATAAATAAATAAATAAATAAAAAAGGCACTTTTGAATTGGGATGCTATAAAGGTTAGGTTAGGTTAGGTTAGGAAAGGTTGAAAATATATCGGGGGCGGAGAAAATCTAGAGTAAATAAATATTTCAAAGCGTAAAAGAAGAACCGTCAATAATGGAAACAATACACATACGATCGGTCGCTTAACCCTTGCATCACAAAAATTAAAATTGAGGAAGTATTAAATGGCGATAAACCGAGTTCGTCGAATCTAATTTCTGAAAAACATATTGTAAAAATGAACCCGTATTAATTATATTGGCCTACGCTAGATTAAACAATCGTGTTGCCCACCAATGTTCCGGTTGAGGAGATGGTGATGATGGATATATGTATATATATATGTGTGTGGTTGGATATTTTTTTTGTATTTAAGAACAAGCGAACTCCTCGTATTTCATTAGATTTTTGTTTGTATATTCTCTTAGGCACAATCAACAATTATGGCAGTTTCCTCCTATGAATCCGTATTATTAAGCTTACCGGTTTAAACGACCGAATTTTTACGCGCGGAAAGTTTATTCGGTAGGTACCGTGTGTCTTGTTTTGAAAATTAAATAAAATCGCTGACGGGTCTCAGAGTTTAAAAATAGTGCCCGCGAGCTGTTTAGATGGTAATTCCCCGAGGACTAGAACTTTAAAATCGTTCTTAATCGCGTTGTTAATTTTTCTATAATAGATTGACAGAAATCCGTAATAGTTTGAAAATATATTTCGGTTTGTTGAAAGTATTAATTTCGAATGATGAACTAAATTAAGAAGCTGCAAAAATCGTTAAATAACTTTCGAGCATGTTAACGGAGACACTTCTGTCAGAAATACATAATTGAGCTAGCGCATAAACGGCGATCACATAAACAGCGATCGCATAAACAGCGATCGCAAACAGTTAAATTGATCATCGTAAGTTTAATAATCACCGTTAGTCGATTGGTTGTGAAAATAATGAATACAAATTAAATAATCTCATTCGAAACAAAAAACTTTTTCTTTTTTGTCTAAGCGGAGACTCGTGACCAGTCCAACTAGTTAGAAAGGACTCTAAACAGATTAATGACGAGAACAATAATTAACTAAAATTAATAAACAATAATAATAATATTCCCAGGCAGTAAAACAGAAGGAAAAGTACCCGATCGTTGATACAAAAGAAAGTTATGAATAATACAAGGGAGGGAAGGTGTCGAGAGGCATCAGTTCGTCATAAAAAATTACATAAGTATTTATGATATTTATTGCGGTTAAATAGAAGGTGATTGATGCCATCGGGAAAAGTGGATATGATTGTTGCAAAGTATCAAAAAATATTGTGGATATGTGGGGGATTGTTGCAAAGTACCACATTATTCTGTTCTAAAAAAAAGTTGGATCACCTGAGTGATCGACAAATCATAAAAGTACAAATAATACGTTGGGGATACGATTATTAAAAATTCGGAATAAAGTAGATTTACACTGAATCATATTTGACCTGGATATTTATAAACTTCTAGCATTCAAAACGGGTATCAAATTTGAACCTATTGGTTCAATTTTAGAATAGAATAATAAAGTACGCCTTCAGCTTTTTACTAATGTTCGAATATTTGAACTTTTAAACATTTTATAAATGTTAATTTCTCGACTTAATGTGTGTAAAAATTTGTTTCTTATACTTAGTTATTCTTCTAGTATAGATTAAATGTTACACAAAATTAATTATTATTTGGTATCGATACTACGTATGTACGCGCGCACACACACTCGTTCACACTATATCACGCGGATGACAAAGCATTGATGAGCACAATCGCGGAAGAACTACGGGCAATAATAGGAGACGTGATCGTACATTTTAACCAACTAGGATTAAAAATAAACCTGCACAGAACTAAAATAATGACAAAAACCGAAAGTCAAATACACACGATGAAATAAATTCGGAAGAAAGAGAATTGATAGATAGTTACATTTATTTCGGTTTGAGAAACAAAATAAAGAGTAGATATCGTCGCCGTGGGTGGCAATTAGCGAATTATTTCTATGGGAGTAAATATTGATTAAATTAAAAAGAAAATTGTATAACACATGAGAGACGCTTCCTGACATCCAATTCGAAAATAAGCGCATTTACAGGAAGAACTCAAACTTCGCCTGAAAACAAAATGCAATACTAAATGTAAGGAAGTATAATCGTAAGCACAGAACCGAAAGATGCACTAGAACAGATGATTAGAAGAAAATGTGGTCTGACTGGTCATTTAGTTAGAAGAAACGATAATATGTATCTTGCAGTGGTGGCCGAGAAGAGAAATGATTATGAAAGTAGTCGGAGTGAACGGGATCAGAAATGTACAGAATAGAAGTGATTTGAAAATGTTGGGAAGGGCTTCATTCGGGATTGAATTGACAAAAGCACATCGAGATATTATATATACTAATTATACACATTTACGTTGGTACAACTTGTACACACGCATATACAATAATTTCTTGAATTACATATTTATTCAATTTTCTTGTATACTTGTAATTACATTTGCTCTTTCGCAGTAAATATTATGTCATTGTGTACAACCACAAATTTCCAATAATCGGAAATGAAATCTAAATCGTTTCCAGGTGCACAGGATGGTGTCGTCACTATTACAGACCGCGTCCTCTATTACCACCATTGCCACCGCCGTTGCCACCGCCACCTCCACCACCACCGTTCCCACCGCCACCTCCACCAATTATTCCTAGACCTTATCCGGCTGGTCTTTTATACGCATGGCTCGGTTTATAGTTTACATTTATACCGAATCCCTCGCCGACGGAATTAGAAAAACATCAATATATATATAAAGTTAAAATTTTTGTAATAATCATGTGTTCAAAGGATAAAACCTATATTAAAAAAAGTGAAAATTTATTTATTTTCATAATTCCAAAATGTGACAAAATATAGTACATATATGTGTATTTGTGTGCGTGCGCATACGATATGTTGAAATTAAAAAAAAATGAAAATAACTATTTTCCAGGTATCATTATTTTATTTTTATAATAAATTTCCCCGGTATTACTGGCATAAAATCAAAGAGAGATTTGACACATAAGTAGGATGATATAGTAAAAATAGTTTTAATAATTCTGATGAGGCGCATGCTCAGAACACATTTTAATGGATAATGTTTGAACAGCAAATGGCAAAACGTCACGCATAACACCACATTCGCGCTAGTAACAATATAATACATTACAAAAACACGTGGGTGCATTGTGTCGTAACAACAAAGCGATTACAGTCAGTTATCTCAGGTGTGTGTGTGTGTGTATGTCGAACTACGATTACGTCATATTATGATCGTTGTTGCTGTCAATGATACCAAGAGAATTTTCAACGATGTTCTACTGCGCCTTCTCGATCAAACAATAATTTAGGAGTTAGTCCCAAAACAATAAAAAATCTCTAAACCACCCTCTATCTGATCGCCGATCGTGTGCACAGAAATTTCTTTCTTTTTCTTACTTTATATCTCCTTCATTTATTCCTAATTATTTGAGTGTGAACATGCGTGGGTACAAAAGATTAGTATTATTAACAAATTTTGTAGAGAATACCGTTTGTTTTTTCAATCTTCCTCCTCACTTGAAACTTCTCTCTTAATCATTCGTGACAACTTATACTGCTACCACCTTACAAACAGCGCCTGACTGTTGCAGTGTGATTCTTTGTGAAGCGATATTTGAAAACGGCAGGAAACGATTGTTTGTTTATATGTATTTTTATTTAGATACGAAATATTCAATAAAAAGTATATATCATCATCATCATCATAGTCGTTGGGCTCGGTCCGAGCATCGATATTATGATTCACTTTAATTTTTCTGTGTAATTGATCGCCATCTATCCTTGTCCTGGGCGCATGTGACCATTTGCTGTAGTAAACTGGCGCCAGTTATCATTTTGACATTGTCCGCATATCGCGTTGGTGGTCTCCCTCTTCGCCCGCGATCTTCAACCATACCCAATATTATAAGTTTTTCTAGATTGTTCCGTCGCATGATATGGCCAAAGAAAGTGGATATGCGTTTTTTAACGATATCTCGTAATCGAGCATCCAGGTTAACTTCTTACAATATTGACACGTTTGTGCTCCTCGCTGTCCACGGTACTCTCAGCATTCGCCGCCAGCAATATATTTCGAAAGCATCGATTCTTCGAACGTCTGTCTCTTTCAGTGTCCAGCATTCGAATGCATATAAGAATATAGAGAACGCTAACGTTTTCATGGCGCATTTTAGTGGTCATCGTTATGTCATGGCTTTTCCAAATCCTTCTTAATTGAGTTAGTGCAACCTTCGCAGTTATTATTCGCCGTTTAATTTCATCTGTTGAGTCATCATTATTAAGTGACCCCGAGTAAACAAATTTATCAACTAGTTGGAGATTTAAGCTTTGTGGATTATCTGTTTTGTTTTTATCATCGACGATCGTTACTTTAGTTTTATCTTTATCGATTAATAAGCCGGCTTCTTTGCTTATACTATGCAGCCTTTGAAATAAATGAAGTAATTTTTCTTTCGACGATGCGATTATCACAATATCATCGGCATATTGCAGGTTATTAATTATCTTTCCAGCGACTTTAACGCCATCGTCCCATCCGTCCATTACTTTTCTTAGTATCCATTCACTGTATATGTTGAAAAGGATTGGACTTAATATGCATCCTTGACGGACTCCTTTTTCTGACTTAAATTCATCTGTCAGGCTATAATTAATTTTTACTTTGCCGCTATTGGATGCGTATAAGGATTTTACTAAATCAATTATTAGTGATTATTTAAATTACAGTTGATATTTAAACCTTCTGCAAAACGTAGTAATGCCCATCGTGTGAAATTATTCCACCCAAAATCCATTTTACAGTTCTTTTGTGTTTTTCTCTTTAAATGGTTGAGTTATTTTAACTGTAGTTGTAACATCTTGCCAAATGCTTTGTTGAATTATTCCACCGGATTTACATCACCGCAGTTCAGGTACTGATCCCGACGACAGATCGATGGATTCGTACGATACGATGGTTTATATGTGCGCCAAACCTTAACGTATATGGTCTCCGTCAATTTGCAGACTTAATAGAATACACGCATATTATGTCAGTTATGTTGTATTTTATACAGTTAATTATAACGTTTATTAATATTCCAACTGGTGCTTTTTTTGTTTATTATTAATTATTAATTATTAATTTAATAATTTAACGTGACTATTATCAAGAAATATTATTTCTTTTTCTTTAAATTGGTTATTATACTTCTTTTGATTTGTAATCCACAAATAATATTACGAATCGACTCGGTTGGCTACTATATGTGCCTTATCGATTTATATATACTGCGTTAAACAATCTACGCCACAAGGGGCATACTTACCGTGCTCACCACCTCTTTGCCAATATTTATGTTTGCACATTGATTCCAATATAAATGTTTTATTATGACCAAATTCTTATCGTCTACGTTATATTTCTGTAGTATTTCGACCATTTTACTATGATTAACACGTTCGAATGCTTTTTCAATATATATATATATATATATATATATATATATATATATATATATATATATCTTCTGAACTCCCTCGACTCCGAGTATGAGTACTGTACTTCATTGATGTCTATGCCGATTATGTGAAATTAAGCCGATGTGATGGCTGCTGCTGAAATCACAATGCTGGCATTTGAATTGATGTTGCTTTTCTTCTGCTGTTCCAAAGCTTGGATTCGACGTTTTCTTTTCCTTCTTGCCCTTCCACCGGCGAGTTTCCAAATTTTCGACTGCGCCTTGTACGATCGCTATCCACTCCTTTCTGTTTCCGGCACTTCTTTCTCAGTTTGGTAGTTTTGGATTTATCCCTGCTATTTTTAAATCGTCTTTATATCGCAATCAAGCACCGTACAACAATCTTTTCGGTATTCGGTTTTCATCCATTCGGATGACATGACCTGCCCATTTGAGTCGTTTGGAAGTCAATATTTGCATTATAGATTGCATTCCAGATATATCAAAAACTTTTTCATTTGATATAAAATCTTTCCAGTTGATGTTTAATATTTTCCCTATCATTTTTTGATGAAACGTTTCCAGTTTTTTTAGATGTTTCCGCATGATTGGCCACAATTCAGCTCCATACAGCAACGTTGGAAGTATTATGGCTCCATATACTGCCATCTTTGTTTTAATTGTTAAATCTTTGTTATTAAATACCCTATGCGATAGCTTTCCGTATGCTGAACATGCATTTCGCAATCTGTACGCTATTTCGTTTTCCAAATTGGAATACTGATGCAGCTCCCGAGGTATTTGAAAGAGTCCACATTCTTTAAGTCTATTTGTCCCAGATGAAAATTAGCTGTTTCTGTGTTATTTGAAGTTAATTGCACAATCTCTGTCTTGCTGCAGTTTATTTCTAGACCAAATTTCCGGTATGTTTCTTGCAGTTGCGTTAACGCTTTTTGTAAACTCTCTTTATTTTCAGATATTAAAGCACAATCATCTGCATATTGCAGGTTGCCAAGCGTAAATGTTTTTGTCGCTTTTTTTGAATTAAGCCGCGTTAGCTTGTAAAGGCCGCCATCAAATTGAAAAACAATTTTTACACCAAAGTCAGGGATGTGTTGCTTGAAGACCATGTGGACCACACTTATGTAAAAATTGAACATTGATGGTGCGAGCACACATCCTTGTCTAACTCCTGACGTTATTTCGAAAGGATTCGTGACTCCAGCATCACAGATAACAACTGCCTGCATTCCAGTATGTAGTTGTTGCAGTAAGCGCATCAGCTTCGGGAGGCATCCTGCTATTTTTAGACACATCCATAGACCGTCTCTGTTTATAGAGTCAAATGCTTTTTTGACATCAATAAAAGCCATGTATAAATTTTTGTTCTGCTCACGCCCTTTTTCTATCACTTGCCTTATAGAGAAAATTTGATCAGCTGTACTTCTGTGCTGACGGAAACCTGATTGCTCTTATGGCAAATACGCTTCCAAAAATAATGTTAATCTACTTTGAATTATTTTACCAAGTATCTTTCCTGCCATTGTTACAAACTGCCTTGTCGCCTTTGTTTTTGTATATGCTGATTAGTGCTGCATCCTTAAAGTCTTTTGGGATGACTTCCTCAATCCATATGCGATTGTATAATCTATGTAAACACTGCAATAGTTTCTCTCCTCCAGTTTTAAAGATGTCTGCAGGGATGCCATTCATACCAGGCGACTTGTTATTTTTACATTCCTTAACTGTAGTACGAAGCTCATCCGTAGGTGGTAGGTCAAGTTCTTCAACTATACTTCTTTTGGGAAGAAATTTAAATACCTCGTAATCAATTTGATTATCGTTATTTAGTAGCTGTGTATAATATTGCTTCCATCTTTTCTGCACATCTGCTCTGCTAGTTAGAAGCCCAGCAGACGCATCTCGGATAGCAGTTTTATGTTTATACTTAGGCCCATATATGGTTTTAATTGCACTAAAGAATTCTTGTGTATTGTTGTTATCAGCTAACAATTGAATTTCCTTACTTTTTTGTAACCACCATTGATTTTTGATTTTTCTGGTTTCTTTTTGAACGAATGTCTTTACAGCTTTATATTCTTTTTGCTTGTTTTGATTTGTTCTGTCAGCCATCCAGGCAATGAAAGCATCTTTTTTCTTTTGTAAATGTTTATTGATTTCCTCAGACATAGTTTGGAACCAATCATCCTACTTCATTTTTGCGTGGCCCAGAGTTGTTTTGCACACTTTATTTATCTTGTTCTTAATTTGTTCCCAATGGTCACTACACGATGTCGATGTAGTGACTGATTGGTTAATTTCTGTGGCAGTTTCCTCTAGAGCAGCTCTGAACTTTTCAGCAGTAAGTTTATTGTTTAGGGGTTTAAAGTTGTAGCGAATTAATTTTTGGCGGTTATCAACTTTTGTGCGCCGATGCTTAAAGTAGCGCTTAAAACGAAATCTTGACCGCACTAATATGTGATCGGTATCCCCATCAGCACTTCATAATGCACGGGTTATTAAGCAATCTGCTCTGTTCTTCTGCGATTATATAATCTATAATATGGGGTTGCTTAGAACGCGGATGGACCCAAGTTCCTTTATGTATGTCCTTGAGCTTGTAGTTCGTTTTTCTTATGAATAGACCATTTTTTGCACAAAATTCTAATAGGCGACCTCCATTTTCATTTATTTTTCCAATGCCATGAGGGCCAATTGTGCCTTTCCATGCTTGTAAATTGGAGCCAACTCTTGCATTGAAATCGCTTATCAAGATAAGACACTCCTGTGCACGCACTGTATTTATTACCTTTTGTAAGTCCGTATAAAAAAGGTATTTTTGATCACATTCACTGTCAAGTGTTGGTGCATAGATACTAATTACCGTTACTTCAGGCGAGTGAGGTAGGCAAATTTTCATAGTCATTAAGCGTTCGTTTATGCCTACTGGTTCCTCAGTAATATATCATACTAAATTATTTGCCACAGCAATTCCGACTCCGTGTTGTTTTCTATGAGCAGGGCAACCCTTCCAATATAGAGTATATCCGGCAACACTTTCTATAATCTTTCCCTCATCCGGCAATCTCGTTTCACTTAAGGCAACTACATCAACATTGTATTTTCGTAGCTCTTGTAATATAATAGCAGATCTCCTTGTTGGTAAATCTTTGTTGTCTAGTATAATGTTCGCACATTCCATGAGACAAACGTCCAAATTTTGTTTTTATTTCTACTGTGATTGACATGTCGCAAAAGTGTTCCCACCTGGATAGTGCGCACCCAGTAGGTGCGGGGAAACTCGAACCAGTCTGTATTGCTACAGTAGGTCTTCCGCTGCCTGACATGCCTGTTAGAGCCTGTCCCGCGGATCCAGCAGTTTCTTTCATTTGCGGTACTTTCATAATTATAAGACAGTGTAGCAGCGCGGGGGGATGAACATGAACGCGATGGCGCAAAAGACACATTCATGTTGCCTATTTAATACCAAAAGATGAGCCAGTGGCAAGGTAGACCGAGACGACCGGGTCTCTTGGCATTAATGGTAAAAGAGCAGGCAGGAAAGTCAGAAATTTACCATTAATATTGTTATTGCTATTGTGATTACAGTTGTATTCTGATGTCATAACTTTATTTATTACTGCTTTTAATATTGAATTTTAGTTGTTTATATATGTATACACATATCGTGTAATAGTATTATTGGATAAGCAGGGATAGTATGGCTGGTTGATCCTGCTTCTTATTTTCTGTCAGGGTTTTCTCCCTTAGCCTTTGGATCAACATCCTACCCGCAAGGCAGCGGTTTGTTACTGAGGAGGCAACGGTGTAGGGTTTTTACGGCGACCCAAACTCGCCGAGGTGGAGACAGTCATAGGATTTATGCAGACTTTTAGTGGACAGGTCCTCAAGCTGCCCATCTGCATCGTCGTGTCTCCTTACCCTGTCACCACTGGAATCGTCTGCCAGAGACTTTCCGCCAGTAGCCGCTCTTGGTTCGCGACTGCTTATTCGACTAACGTCTTATTCGCAGCTAACCTACATATTTGTAGGCCGTTCCACTATCCACCACCTGTGGACGCGCCCCTTACCGGTTCGAGCTCCGGTCCCCGAAAGGTACAAAGTAGCCCCTCGGAGGGATATATATATATAACAAAACTTTGGCTCCTGTGTATCTCGGTTGTAATGTTGTCCTCTCCGTTTCCCATATTCTAGTCGATTGTCCCTCATACTCCTCGCTTCGAGCGTCTCTTAATCTTCCTCCTTCGCTCCATCTCCTCTTCAAAGATGATCATGTTTCATTGTCGAACCTAACTATCTTCCTCCATATATCCTGTCTCTATTCCTCAATCTAATCCTCCTTTCCTATCGTGCCTCTAGCCTTGGCTGCTGTACATGGCACGTTAATTTAATTTAATAATAATAATAATAATAATATATATATATATATATATATATGTGTGTGTGTGTACATCTAGTTATAGATTTATTATTAGAGCCTAAACACTACACATACAAAATATATATTCCATATGCATTGTAAACACATTATAGATATTAAAATCATTTATAGTAAGTACCCGAAATATAAATGTGAGTAATTACTACCGCTTAAAGTTTCATTAATGTAGAGGACATAATCATCTATAAAGTTTGTATATTTAATTATTAAACTGATAAATATTTTTTCATTAAAATGGACAGCAAGATGATGGATAAATTGGATCGGATTTACCAGCAAATAAATAAAATTAAGTCAGTGTTGATGATAAAACTGATATGTATAAAAAAATTCGCGTTTCTAAAACAGAATAATTTGAGAGGGGTAAGATGAATTGGTTATAATCATAAATCCCGGATAATACGAAATATATTAAATGAACCTTTGTGTTAAGAAATATAACAGTTATTTTTAAACGAATTTTTCCCCCGAATTTCTGTATGAAATAATTATTTTTACAGTCGATATTGATTTTTCGATATTGTCAATTATTTGATTGTGATTTTCCACAACTATTATCGATATTGAAAAAAAAACACAAAATGGTCGATTAATTTTATGTTAGATCTTGCAGGAAAAGCGATACAATTATTTTTTTGTTAAATTCTTCCGTACCGTAATGTTGATAATTTGATGAAAAATGAATTCCCATAATCGATCATTTTTTTTATTTAGAGAATTGAAATTAGTCGTTGGGTTATAATTTTTATGTCGAATAATGTCATTACAGTGATCTGAATAAATCTTTTTTTAAATTTTATTATAAGAAAAAAAGATTTTTTAAAAACTAGTTTGTACCATTTCTTTGTAATGATTAGATATAATTGTAATTTGAAATTATATAAAGTTTAGATTGTGGAATGTAGTGATTTTTTTTATACTTGATTACAAAGAACAATTAAAATCACTAAACTTTATTTATTAAGCAAAGCTTTTCGGCAACTACGCCATTATCAAGCTGTGTATAAATATAATGAAATAAGTATTTATAATTCATTTATTATGTAAAAATTGTGAACTTAGATTTAAATTAATATTTTATGTTTTTATATATTTAATTTTATTTATATATAGCTTGATAATGGCGTAGTTGCCGAAAAGCGTTGCTTAATAAATACAGTTTAGTGATTTTAACTGTTTTTTGAAATTATATATTTCCAATTTATAAACCAAAAAATTTCTCTGATATCAGTTTTGAGCGATTTATGATATTGCGAATATCAACAAGATGACGAATTGCTGCCAAATGTTATACGCTGTTCCGGAATTACTTTTCCAATTAGAGAGTGGATGACGTTTAAATTGAAACATTAATAAATGTTAAATCATAATCAAATATTCAAATTAAACCGGCAACCGCTAATGTACGTAATGAAAATATCGACGATTAAATATTACGCTTAATTAGAAAACTTTATCATTTTTCCATTACCACGATGAAAATTTTAATTAATCGGTTAATTATTAAGTTTTATCAAATAATAAAACCAACCGATATATCGATCGATAACCTTTAAATTCTGAGCTAAAAACGATGAAGATTAAACAATTACACAAAATTATATGTGTACATATATATGCGTATAAATATATAAATTAGTATTTAATTAATAAAAATAATTATATATATATGTGTGTATATCCTTTCATGAATGTTGGTAATCAACAGAGTGAAATTTTTCACTAATATAATAGACTTCAGCATTGCAATGGTCGAGTTTGTAAACCATCGCGTGAAATTCTTTTTTTTTTTTTTTTTTTTTTTAATGGGCACAGGATTTTTCACCCAGATTGATATAAAATTATTAAAATGGATATGTTAAACATTAATATTAGTTGATGTAATATAATTATAAATAGCTAAATATACATGAATGCGATTAATAGTAAGTAAGACATATTTATTGGCAATGGTACTTGGAGAGATATAATTTGATTATATAATAAAGATTGTTGAGAGCTGTAGTAAGAACATTCAAAAAATACATGATCCGCATCTGCTATTTTGTTGTCATCGGAAGGATGAGGGCAAAAAGGAGAATTTATAAGATTGCATCGGTATAGGGACGATGGAAGACGATTTTTTCCAAAACGTAATCTACATAAAGTAGTAATGAAACATCGAAGTATGTTACTTGGTACTTTTATATCAGTAAACCATGATTTTATGGGTATTAGAGGTTGAATCGATCTGTAATATGGAGCTAGATAAGGATTGGACCAAATATTATTCCAATATTCTTTATGAGCAAATTTAATGAGACACAAAAGATCTGTTAAAGGTGTATAAGGAATAAGCACACCGCTATTCGAAGCGGACTTGGCTTCCGCATCAGCAACAGTATTGCCAAATATGCCAGAATGTCCAGGAATCCAGGAGAACCTAACAGAAATACCAGATTCTAACAGTGAGGAAACCAAAATTCGGATTTTATATAAATAAGGCGATGCACGGGGATTAAATGAGAGAGATTTTAGAGCGGTTAAACAGGTTTTCGAATCGGTAAGAATAAGAACTGATGAAGCTGGACGTTGTTGATAAACGTATCTTAACGCTTGGTATATTGCCATAGCTTCAGCTGTAAAAATCGAAGAAAAACGTAATAAAACGAATTTCTTAATAATGTTTAAAGAAGGAACTACGAATGCTGCACCAACTTTATTATTAGCCTTGGAACCATCTGTATAAATCGGAAGGAAGCCCGTCCAGTGAGTTGTCAGTAAATTATTTAAAATAGAAGTATTAAAACCAGTAGGAGGATATTTAGACCTATGAAAGGTTTCTAAATTTATTTCTAATTTTATATTATTAATAGAGAATGGATCGGAAAAATAAGGAGAGGGTGACAAAGGAATAATTAAGTTGCGATAATTGGAGAATCGTTTAGAAGATTTACAGAGAATAGGAAGTTTATATGGTGAGAACCTCCATTTTTTATAAATAAATAAGAAGTTATTATATGCTGACTGATATGTAGTTGTGAAACTTTTTACAACAAACTGGTCTGCTAAGAGGTTTCTGCGGATGTGAAGAGGAGGGGTATTAGATTCCACCTCTAAAGCAGCAATTGGAGTAGTGAGAAATGCTCCCAAACAGTAACGGAGGCAAGAATTTTGCAATTTATTTAGAGGATCCAAAGAATTTGACGAAGCATTACCATAAAAGAAACTACCATACTCAAACACCGAACGAATAAAGGATTTATAAAGTAAAATTAACGTTAATGGATCTCCTCCCCAAATAGTATGACTAAGCGACTTAATAAGACCTATGCGTTTAAAAGCTTTTGCGTAAGTATATTGTATATGTAAATTCCAGTTAAGCGTTCTATCCAAAATTATACCTAAATACCGATGCGAAGTACAGAAAGGAATAGTATGGCTAGCGTGAGATAATCCTGTAATAGCGGGGCTTGGTTGTTTATAAGAAAAAACTACAGAGGAGCATTTATTAAGCGCGAGAGAAAGTCCCAAATCAGCTAGAGCCATAGAAAAACAATATAAAAAATTGTTCAGTAAACTGACACCCTCAGCATGGCAGTGGTGATCACAGTATATGACGAAGTCATCAGCGTACGATAAGATATGAAGATTTGATGCTCGTTGAAGTTGAAATAACGGAAGAATGTATATATTAAAAAGAACTGGACTGAGTATAGAACCTTGTGGAAGTCCAACATATGCATGTCGAACTATAGGTTCAGAGGAAGGATGCACGAAAAGTAGTGTACGATTTGTAAACAACCTGCAGCAAACATTGGCGAAACCCAAAGGAATTCCCAAATCTGTTAATCTGTTATGTAAGATGGGAATAGAAATGGAATCAAAGGCCTTATTAATATCTAAGAAACACGAGATTAAATATTTTTTTGATAAAAAGGATTTATAAATGTCTGATAATAAATGAGCTATACAGTTTAATGAACTTAGGTTGTTTCGGAAGCCAAATATTCCTAATGGAAATAGATTGCGGTTTTCAAGCCACCATACTAATCTATTTTTAAGTATCCTTTCAAAGGTTTTACGTAAACACGAGGCAAGAGAAATTGGGCGGTAAGAAGGTGATTCTGAAGATATTGAATGAGATTTTTTAATAGGAATTATAAGGAACTTGGTCCATTCATCTGGAAAGTTTGCAGTCTGGAAGAAATTATTAAAACAGTTTAACAAAATTGTAGTTGCAGAAGAGGGGAGATGGTTGAGTATAGTATATGTGATTCCGTCACAACCAGGAGAGGATTTTTTATTAAAGGAAAGTGAACTCATAAGTTCGGGTAAAGTAATTGCATCAGATAGTATAGTTTGAGTATTATTATGACTGGGTGAATAAGAAGGAGAAAGTTCGTGCAAGTTTGGAACATAACTCGGGGCTACTGTATTGACAAATTCTTCATACCAGTCAAAATTGTATGATTTGCATGTGTTATTCGTGGAGAGGTGTTCAGCAAATGATTTTGCCTTATTCCAAACATAAGATACAGAAGTGTTACGATTAATCGAACTTACAAATTGCTTCCAAGATTCCCTTTTTTTAGATAAAAGGAACCGTCTCGTAATGGCTTCCTGATTCTTATAAGCAAAGTAATCTGAAATTAGTTTGCTTCTACGGAAACGTTTAAAATATGCACTTTGTTTTTGTAACAATGGTGTGCACGAAGGATCCCACCAAATAGGTTTACGAAATTTGTTCACTCTAGCCGACCTCCGAGTGGCATAAGAATCTAAAGCAGTATGTAAATGTTTGACAAATTGATCGTATACAGTGGTATTAAAGCACGAATTATCTAGTAATGGAATGCATAATGAATCTAGGAAATTTGTGAAATCTACAGTATTTTTGTGAGGGAAATTCCAAGAAGGGAAGAATGAATTTTTATTATTCACCATCCTAGTATGCTGGAAAATAATTGAGGTGTCAATTGGTAAATGGTTACTACCCAGAGGATTATTAATAACGCTCCAGGTACTATTCAATGATAAATTACTGGAGACAAGTGTTAGATCCAAAGCGTTTGCTGATCTATTTAGCGAAGGAACTGTGGTATGACTTCCATCGTTTAATAGTACTTACTAAATTAGAATGATTAATAATGTTTATAATATTTTGGGCAGAGAGGTTGCACCTATTACAACCCCAAGAAGAATGCAATGCATTAAAATCCCCACCACAAAAAATGTAAGCATCGGATGAGATGTTGTTGATAAATGACATAAATAAATTTGTATTAAAAAAAGAGGAAGGTGGGCAGTAAAATGAAAGTATAAATAATTCTTTAGTGTCGTATTTGATAGAAGCGCAGACACCATTACAGTGACTACCATTTAAAATTGATCGAATATCATGACGGTAATGAGGGATGATACTACGTATTAAAATAGCCGCTCCTCCATAACCATCAGATCTATCGTCTCGAATACAGAAATAACCGTTAAAGGAAAATTTAGAATCTGGATTCAGCCATGTCTCGGAAAGTAAAATAATGTCAAAAGTATTAGTTGCTAGAAAAGATTGAAGGTTAGGTTTATTTATTGAGATACTGCGACAGTTCCATTGTAAAATACGTAGGGTTGAATACATTGTCAATTATGTGGATGAGTTATTTGATATTATTTGGTAATTTAGTTTTACGTGTATCTGAACGAGTGTTATTAGAAGAATTTGGAAAAACGAATTTGTTAGATTCTTTTGCTTTAGATTGAGATTTATGATTAGCAGAAGATGAGGATTGAGGAGTAGATGAAATAGAAGCTTTTTTAATGGGGGGTGACTTTGTATCACCACCAGTAACATTATTTTGGGTAGTAACTGTTAGGGATGGCGATGACGATGTTCTACCAGAAGGAAATGAAAGTAAGTGTTTATAATTTGGATAGGAGGGTGTCACAGGCTGTGAAGGACCTGTATGATTTTGAAGAGATTTACGAAAAAAGTATGACTGAGGGGAAGAATAACGTACTTGACGAGTGTCAATATTGGGGGTGGAAGGTATTGGAGCATGCCGTTGATTAGAAGAAGATGGGCGTTTTGCTATGTCTGAAAAGGAGAAAGCCTCACTAATGTGTCCTGATTTATTCTTACGGATTGCTTCCGATAATGAAATGTTATCATAAGACATAATTTGTTGGATTTGAAAACGTTCTTTATATATAGGACAAGATTTGTCAGTGGCCATATGAGCTCCCATACAGTTAATGCATGAAGGGGCAGAAGTATTTGTATTTGAGCAACTGGAGGATAAATGGCTCTCATGGCAAAATGAACACCTAGGTTTGGATCGACATTGTTGTGCAGTGTGTGAGAACCGCAAGCAATTCGCACACTGTCTTGGCGGTCGAATACTTGGATCTACCTTTAAGCGCAACCGATATAGTGCGACATACTCTGGTAGAGAGTTACCAAGGAATTTAATTCTTTTTCCACGTGCTTTAAGAGAGATTTTTTAATACCCCCCCCCCTGAAAACTCTCCTTCGGCAACATAAGATAAACTATTACAAAATCTCATGATGATGCCTAAACGTCGTAGTTATTTTTTTTCTGATCAAATGTATCGAGTTTTTCATTATGCAATAAATGTATAGCATCAGCAGTGATTAAGAAATTAACCGATATTGTTATGAAAACATAAAAAATAAAAGTATATTTTACATCATTAAGTCCCGTCTCCGTATCGGAGATGGTCGACTACTTACCTATGAATATTTTGTTGTACAATGTAAGTAGTGTACAAGGCAATCGTAATATGTCGTTAGTGCAGATAGACACACAAAAATACACGCGGGAGAAGTGAATGTAATCACTTTGTTGTCACGACACAATACAGCCCCGCATGTTTTTGTAATATACTATATTGTTACTAGCGCTCATCTAGTGTTGTCTGTGTTGGTTTGCTATTCCACGCGGTAATATTAGAATTATTTATATTTTTCGACGACAATTTTTGCCTGATCGATCGTATTCAAACTCGGTACGTTCCGCATAGAAGTACGTAGCCACTGGGCCATCCCGACGAGAAACATTTTACATAAATTACGAAAATAATAAAATATCAATTTGAACTAATAATTACTTAACGTGCGCGATGGCATAAAGGAATTAAAAATAAGGACGCCGAACATTGTAATAGAAAATTTATATTCATAATATAAACTGTAAAGAATTGTATAGTAATAATAATAATAATAATAATAATAATAAAAGAATGGCACAAGTTAAGCGATAAGTAAATATAGGATAAATAACAAAATCAAGCCACGTGTAAAAACTTATTACCTTTAAGTCTCTCTCCTTTTTACTTTATATTTACTATACATATAGTGTTCTTCATTTTGCTGATTTTTGTGAATTTTAATCTTAAATTAATATATTTTCATTTTAAATTTTAAATATTCACTTGATAATGGCCTAACAGCTGAAAAGCTTTGTAATTTTTCATAATGAAAAACTTTTAGCGATTTTTACTTCTTTTTTGTTGTTTATTTTAAATTGAAGTTGCCTAGAATCGTGATTCCTTCACGACAGAAATTAAATCATTATCACATACTATTCTACAGAACTTACGCGCTCCATTTAGTATACATAATCTCGAATCTTGAAATAGTATGTGATTACTACGGAACGAATAAGATTAAGAAATGGTTTTCGACAGATATGCTTTCGGTAGCTTCTTTCACTGTAACATGATTAACATGTTCGAAAAAATCCGGAGATTACTGAACTCAAATTTCAGCAGGTAATTCGAGACGTATGCCGATGAAAAATTGATATATACATATATGTATATATATATATATATATATATATAGTACTAATGTTCCATCATCTCGGTACTGACGAACTCCAGCTACTATTAGATTGATCCAGTGAAACCAATCTTCCCGATGAAGCAAGTGTGGGGTATATTTTGTGAGAGAATGTATATTTTCACATTATTAAGCATTACAAGAAGAAAACAATAATTGTGACACTACGTACCGTTTAAAATAAACTTACCGCACTAACTATAAACATAACAGGGGAAACTTAATTTTTAACAATGGACGTTTAACATATATATATATATATATATATATATATATATATATATATATATATATATATACACAAAATGCAGGAAAAATAAACAAAAAAAAAAACTGCGATAGAAATATACGAAGTAGACTGTCAAAAATAGCGATAAATTAAAAGAAAAATCAATACGTATTTAATATTTAAAAATGAATGTTAGCGATAATTATTTAACAAGCTACAGTAAATTATGCTTGAGTCTGCGATGCTTATACTTAGTATATTTTGTTCTTAACTGCTCGGAATCGAAATTTCCAATCACCGTAATTAGGTCATTATCATGCGTAACACATTGTTTAAAAATGGTAGTAGACATTTTTAATACGTGATCTTTCAACAAAAGTAGTTTCAATTGCTCGTGCATTTTCATTATATTACTATATATGGGAGTATTGAGTATACATCTAATGCATCTATTCTGAATCAACTGAAGCCTCTTGTAGCTTTCGTATCTTCTGCTAATAATTCATCCATTGTTCAAGGTGATTTTCTGGATTTGAATCTCGATACTGGTGCTGACCTTCTCTTCAGATGTTGGCAGTTCGGGGTACATTTGAAATTTATTTGTATCTCTTCTCCCGTTTAATTTTAACTGGAGCTATATTAGCTAAAACTGAAAGCCACATAAGTGGTGTAGATTTCACCGTTCCTGATACGGTTTGGAGTACTTCATTTAATATTACATCTAATTTTTTAACATGGCAGCTATTACACCAAACTGATGAACAATATTCGACTGCTGAGTATACAAGTGCCAAAGAAATTCTGATTGTTCTGGCGTCAGCACCCTAAGTCGAACCTGTGAGTCTTCTAATGAGATTTATACGTGTTTTTAACTTTTTGGATAAAACCGTCAGATGCTCATTATATGGTAAGGTGCGGTCTAATGTAACACCCAAGTACATTGGATATTTTGTATTTGCTGGTTCTACACCTTCAAATTTCACTAAATTATTTCATTGAACTGTATGTTATTTAAATTTTTGTCATTCGATATGTGAATATTATTTTCCCCAATTTCAAAATATAGCGGGGTTCGCATTCTTCAGATTTTATTTGAGTGTCGCCAGTTTTGCATATTATCTTTAACTGTAAGTACAGAAGCTAATCAATAATGGGTGAGTGTTTTTTTGTATCCGGTATTTATTGTTTATTCGATTATTCAATGTTTTAATTTGTTTCAAAATTATATTATATCTTTGTTCTTTAATTTTCAAGAAAAATTTGTCCAGTATGTATTGTATTCTTAATCATATAAGTAGATCAGGTGTTTCGATCAACATACACTGACAAGGAGTAGATATCATAGCTCTCGTACATATTCTCACGACCTTATTTTGTATTGTTTGTAGCTTTTAATTTTATTAATGTTGACAAATTGGACTACATAATCTATCTCGGATCTTATATCATGTACGAAATCGGACATGCAACCCATTCAAATTCTTAAATTTTATCGATAGATATCTTATTTCATCCGACCACGTCATTTTGGAATCGAACACAAGCCAAGTATTTACATAATGGTTTAAATTGTATCGATTTATCGTTTATTCTAATTAATGGCGATGTACTATTTCTTTTCCTAGTAAACAGTAGGCCTTGGTTTTTTTTTTTAACATTTATTTGTAATAATAGTTTACTCAATATACTTTGTAATTTCTGTGTAGCTTCATTTTTCCTTTTGATAACTGTATTCAAGTTTGCCGCAGAGACATATAGTAATGAATCATTCGTATATTGAACTAATTTCATGTATTTTGTATTTTCTCTAATCCGTGAGTTTATGTTATTAAACGACTTAGTATACTACCTTGTGGTAGGCCTGTATTAGTATGAATATTGTGGTATAATCTACGATTGTAACGAACTGTTAGATGTGTATTATAAAAATACCGAATTATTCATCGAGTTATTTTTTTTGTAACACCAGCTTCCTTTAATTGCTTTGTTAAAATACATGCATGATTTCACGTCGATAAACAGTGAAATCGTGTACCAATTTTTGATTATTGTAGACATTATATTCAAAGTAAAGGTCGTGAATGTTTTCCGAGTACCTGACCCTTTACGAAAGCCAAATTGTATGTTGAAAAACTTATCCTTGAGGATAATAACCTTACTTCTAATATATTTTCGAACGGTTTTCCAACGCACGATAATAGAGTTCCTATGCAAATCGAATAAATCTGGATTTTTATTTGGTTTCAGTATTTGGCAAACTAAATGTTATTTCTACGGTATGACACATTGATTCCTCATCTAGAAACGAGTTACATAAGTTTATGAGTTATCCTATACCTTCTTGCGGAAGAAGTTTTACAGCTTTATGTGGAATATTATAAGTCCCAGTACTATGTTTTGGTCGCGATTTAAACTTTTATTCAATTCTTCAATGTTATTTGTGAATCTAAGATATCGTCTATATTTCGATAATTTAATTTTGAGGGCACAACGTAAGCATCCACCGGACTCTCGAACTGGGCGATAAAATCCTTTAACCGATTAGTATCATTTATTGTTGCTTTTTAAATTTTTAATCCATTTTATTCTGTTCCACAACTCATTTTTTAAGTAGTTTTTTAAATAATTGCTTGTTGTCTTTTGTAATTTATATAACTTTCCATAGATGTTTCTCTATTGAATATTGGAAGATTCGTTCTCCTTTTAATGCAATCGTCCTATTGTATTCTTCGTTCCACCAAGCTTAGCGGTAATTGTTTCCAAATACAATACCATTTTTTACCGTTTACCCAGAATCATTCAGTGATTTCGGTATCGCTAACGCCATGCAATCATACTGCTGTTTCAGGTTGTGGAAGACACCTTCTTGAACATATTTTATTTTGTCTCGCATTTATGATCCGGATTTGTCCCAGTTTATGTCCTTAATATTCATATTCTGACGGAAGCCTCCATTGTTCTGAGATTCCCCCTCTACCGCAAATTGATAGTTATTATTAAAGAATAATGATCGCTTCCCATGGTATCAGTTAAAACTTCATATTCTGTTAAATGAACCAGACGTGGTGAGATTATCTTTATGTTATTATTTTTCTTGTTAAGCGGAGCTATATGGCTATATGTGTGAGTTGGTAAGAGTTAATAATATATAGTTGTCTACTCTGTATAAAATTGTCTAAATATAAATTTCGATATTAGTATTATGGCAACCACGTGGCGCATGCAATGAATTAGTATCTCCAATTAATACAAAAGTATGTTTTAAATTAGAAATTATGTTATCCCATTTATTCTCGAATGTCTGGTGTCCAGGAGGACAATATACTAAACAGGGACTAAATTTGATGTTGTTGTTTTAGTACGCGGTACAATATTTTCAAATTGTACGGATTCTATCGCTTTTTGGTCGTATTTAATCGATGAGTGTGTTAAGAAAGCTAAACCACCTTTGTCTATCATTACGAATTGCAAGATTCCACTAAATGTTTATGATTTTCTTGTGGCCAGGTTTCGCTCCGTTCGCATATTTGCATATTTCATTTTTGAAGGTTAACTCTAATTCTTGTTTGTTGGAATGTATCGCTCTGCAGTTCCGTAACATTATTTTGAAAGATTTCGCAATTATTTATTTTTTATGTGCGCTAATGCACTTATTTAATATTGTTATTATTTTTTATTATTTATTTGTTTATTTATTTATTTATTTTTTATTTTTTTATTTTTTTATTTTACGTATAAACATGCATAAGTCTACATAAATATTTTAAAACCCCATCTACCGTTTTTTTTTTTTTTTTAATTTGTTTTTTTTTATTGGGCTTCCATATCAGTTTACCCAAATCTACCTTGATTTGCTTTCATTATTATTTCCTAACTTATCTTATGTTCTCCCTTGAATTTTTCTCTCTCTTAATTGTCAATTTAATATCGTGTTGTACAGGTTTGTTTCTCTTAATTGGTATTTAGGCGTCCCAGACGTTATCTTGATTTGCGTATTTGTAGACGTTTGTTTTTTATATTACTATACGTTTCTGTTGACGGTCGTTGTGTAGGAAATGAGAAGGGGTTATTATCTTCTCTTCTAGCTTTTCCTATTATTAGCCATTTGTTGCCTCTAGACCCTGTCAATTGTTCGTCCGCAAACGCATTTTCCTTTTTTAACAGACTCCATCCGATTACTATATTTTGATATTTGGGGTTTTTATAGTTAATATTTCGGTTACTGCCACACATCCTTATTAATTTCGTTACGGTTTCGTAGTAACGGGTATATCAAGTTTACCTTATATTTACATATACTTATTTCATGATAAATAAACAAAATAAAAAATGTAGAAAATATCAAATTTTTAAGTAAACTATATTTATATCTCAATAGGTGACCACGATCGAACATGTAACAAAGTGAAATTTAGAAACCACTAAGCCAGAGAACATTCACAAACACACATACATTATATATATATATATATATATATATATATATATATATATATATATATATATATATATATATATATGCATATAAATTGACTTGTATACCTTATACGGAACAAAATGTTTGATAAAAATTACGATAGCTTAAAAAGTAGAAATAAATTCGAATTGGAATAGATTTAATATTATCACAACAAATTTCGATAAACCGCAACCGAGATAAATTATTTAGGCCGGTTGATACCTCTAACCGATACGATTGACTATATACATATATATATATATATATATATATATATATATATATATATATATATATACACAAAATATTTAATAAATTTAATATAAAATAAAATGTTCGTTTCTTACCTTCGCTTTTCAAATATTGTTCTTTAACAGATTGATTTCACGGTGTCCGAATTAATTCCGTCTTCGAGGTTAGTACGTTATTCGAAATATATACATATGTGTGTGCATATATATATATATAAATAAATATATAATGATATTAATAATCTTTATTTAGTGTAACTAAATTAACAATTTTTAAATATATGTTACATCTAAAATCAGTTTCTAAAATTAATTTCGAATATAGTCATACTGGGCCGTTTCGAGTGAAAGTTTTTCCCAATTTTTCCCAGTTGCGTTTATTGTGTGCCAACCTATACAAAGCGCTTCTGAAACTCAGGAATTTTTTGAAGTCGTCATCTCAGCGTTAAGGACCCATTCCGTTGCTTTCTTCGTCCACCGCTGATCTCTATATCTTATGACATGTCCTCCCCACTTCGAGTCAAATATATATATATACATATATGTATATATTAATTGATATATTTCAATTTTCTTTATTTCATTAATAATTTTCACACCTAGCTACGATAGTATTATTACTCGAATTCTTAATTTCTTTTCTTTTTTAATTGGGCTTCCGTGTAGGTTTAATTAATTATTATTGTCGCTCCGGTTCACGAATATTTATTGCATTTATTGAAAAGTGGAACGAGTTCCTTCGTAAATTTAAAAAAGGAAAAAAATACACTTTTTACAAACAACTCTTTTCGATGACCCCAGGGAACGTGTCCCGTTATTAAACCGATATGTAGTTATTATCTCTCGAATTTACAATATTCGATTGATTAGTTTACCGACCAAATTGAAGATCGCAGAAAAAATTATTCTAATCAGATTAAGATAATAATATTGTTGGTAATGTATAGTTTTCGGGTTTCTGATGAAACTTTTGTACATCGAATACGCCTGCACTAGCCGAGTTTGCCACGAGCATAATTTTAATCGTTATAAACATACCGCCGTGGTATCATTTGACGCTACTAAAGTATTTGATGCAACACGGAACGCGGTCGTCTCTACGCAACCTGAATAAGGCGTCGGAAAGCCATATACAGTGATTTTAAAGGCATAATGCTACTACGGGTGTGTAGAGTTTACATAGGGCATTAGCGACTGCTGGTTGCGATTGTTTCGAAACCAAAATCCTAAAAGTGCAAACACTTGATAAGGTAGAATAAGTATGTTCAAAAAACATGGGTACGGTTGCACGCACATACTACCGGCCAACAAACGAACGATTCGCTGGGACTTTTCATTCCAAGATTAGTTTTTCGGTGTTTCTTTTACAGAGTAATCGCATTGGCCTCTCACCCGTTTATGTTGTTCATATTACTACCGACCTATGTTAATGTAGAATTTTTTTCATTTATTGAAGCTTCATTATTTATACGGGGCAATTGATCGTTTCATTTTCCTCCGGAGGATTGTTTTGTGTCAATTGTGAACAAATAAGAATACTTAACTATAATGTTTAGTTTATCGAATCGTTTCGTTTTACTATTTTAAAATTTTTTATATTATTCTAATCGAATACATTTTGTACTTATTCACGCGGAAATAAATTTTCAATATATTTCGGTTTAATATTAAAAATTTTTATTTCCGGATCGATAATCTAACTTCATAATTTGTAGTTTTTCTGATTACGATTTTATAAGGTTCTTTGGTATTTATCACTTTGTTGACTTCGATATTATTAATGTTACTTCGTGATGTTGTGCGAATCAAAAAACAAAAAAAAATTGTATACAATGTGGGTGGTAAGGTGTAAACGGCTAGATTTTTTAACCACCAGCCGCAACTGGTGTTTTACGGAGTGAATTATTTAATAAAAGACGATTTTTTTTTCTTCGAAATTCTTTATTTATGCATCGATATGTCTATATCTTAATCATAAAGATATACTATACGATTACCAATTCTATTTTAATTATTTCATAAAAAATTATTATTTTTTTTTTTAGTAATTGCGGGCGTTATAATTATCCGCTGAATTAGTGGTACTGTTGTCATACATCGGTGTTTTTATAAAATTCGTTTTGAATTATTTTTTTAATTTTCAAGAGATATAATGTAATTAACTCTCAAATGTCGCTCCATTTAGGGAAAAGGATTTATCGCGACGTGTTTTCAGGAAACGACACACACCTATTAAAACCACGTTGAACTAACACCTAATATAAGTACAACTAAAATTTCTATATCGCGAGCAAAATAACCGGTTTTTCGTTAAAAATAATTTAATAATCGTATTTTCCAACTTTAGCAATATATATAGAGTTACCCTTTCAGCCACAACTTTCGCGAAAAACTTTTCGTTTTCCCGCATAATAACGGGGAGGTAATAGGTCGATGTAGAATTCCCTACTCGTGTACGAAACACCCGTGTACCTTGGGAACATAATATGTAGTCGTCGAAATAGATTTAATCGCATTTTACATTAGGAGTCATTATACTAAAAAAAAAAAAAGGTTATGTAAAATTGAAAGATTTTCCGTTTCGAATATTGCTCCCTTAAAAGGGTATAGAACTTATTCACCTATCTATATCGAAAGTTAGTTGATTATAGTCGCTAAATAATAAAATGTAATCGTTTTTTTAAAAAAAAAAAAAAAATGAATAAATAAAAATATAAAGATTTACTTTAAAATATAGTTATTCTCGAATTTCAAGTGTTTAAAATTTAAGAAACTAATCCAAAAACGAATAGAAAATAACTATTAATAATTTCATCTTATTTTTATAACGATTTTCGAAATAATTTACTTTATTAATATTTAAAGTTAACGTTTCAATTTTGAATATAAGTCGACAAAACGCGTGAAAGTTTCATCGTCAACTTCAAAAAAAATTATACCGAATATTGATAAAGAATCGGTGTTGATCTTTCTTTAAACAAAAAGAATAAATAAATAAAATAATCGTCTTCAATCATGTGCTTTCAACCACGGGTATAAATGTAATCCAGTGCTTTTAACTAAAGGTTTCCAGATTATGTTTAGCACTATATATATATATATATATATATATATATATATATATATATATATATATATATATACATATACATATATATATATATATATATATATATATAATATATTGCATTTTTTTATGTGTACTATTTAGTGAATAATGTTGCATATATATGAATGGGACACCCTAAGAATTAGATTGGTATGACCGCATAATTTTAGTTTTCAATTTTTCTTTTTTTTTTTGTAAATATAACCTTATTGTAGTAATTTAAAAGAAAGAAAATCAAGAGAAGAACATTTCACCAAACAGTTCTTCTGCGATTTTCCTCACTTCTTGCTACAACCTGTAATTATATTTATTTATGTACTAGTAGTGCCCTTTGTTTTAGTATTGCTTCGCAAAATTTATTGCTTTTCGTGTAATGTTCCTGTCCTTAAATCATCTCCTATAATCCTTGTCTATCTTGTATTTCGTATTTGTTCAAACGCCGAACATTCTAAAAAGGCACGTTTAGGTGAATCTGTTCCGTCTTCATACATTCTGCAACCATTGAATCTTTTCGAAATTTAATCAGGTAACAGATTTTTGTTAGATAAACGTTTTTCTATCCTATTTTGTGCTCAGCGTCCTACTTGGTCATTAAATATTATTAATAATATTTGTCTTGATTAGGAAGGCTGTAAGAATTTCTAGGTTGTAGACGTCCGGTATAGCTGAGCTCATGTTATTTAAGTATTAGTAATAAATAAAAATAGCATATTCTATAATTGATCGACATACGTCAGAGTATAAAATTATTCTCTCGTGAAATTTGAGCTCGGAATTATTTCTATACGCGGCAATCATTTTGCTTTTTTTTATTAGTATTATTATTCTGTCTAAAATGTGTCTGATATTAATGAAATTTAGATTTTCATCGATTATTACTCCTGTCATTTCATTCTTGCAAAGTGCTTTTCGTCCTTTATTTTGATTATTTCGTCTATTTCATTATTAATGTTCACTTTATATATATATATATATATATATATATATATATATATATATATGTATATTTTATATATATATTTGCACATTCGTTTGTTTTCAATTATTGTACGACGGTGTTTAATTAAAGTAATGTTTTCTAAGAAATAAAAAATTCACACACAATAGTAGGGTTTTTTTTTGTCTCCAGAAAATGATTCTTACGTGTACCGTTTTGGATGTTGTTTGAAAAATTTTTAGTTGTACAGTTGTTAACGGTATTTAAATTGTAATTAAAATTTCTGGAAGACGATTTTCAATTTGTAGATTTAGCCGACTATTACAATTCTCATCGTTAAGAAGTACGTTCGAATTAAATCGATTAAAAAATAACTTATCCTAAAGAGGTAGGTGTATACCACCAAAAAAAAAAATTCAGTCACTAACTAGAAAGAAAAAGATAAAACGAATATAGTTTACGCGCTTTAAACTTTTGATTTGCGATTTTTTTTTCAGACTGAATTTCAGAATAAAAAAAATTGGAAAAATAAATTGTTCCAAAAATGACGGCACCAACCACCAGAAGATCAAGCAACGTTTTATTATTATTCGATCGACCAATTCAACCGATATTTCGACCGAAAGGCGTAAATTCCACAGTGGTTTTTGACATTCCCACCAGTTATTATGTAAGTTTTCTCATTTTAAAGTTATATATGTATATATATATATAATTTTTTTGGTTGGGCCTCCGCATATATTTGTCAATAATAAACCTGTTGCAAAGTAACTTAAATCAACGTTTAAACAATAACCAGAAAAACCTAAAACTAGTATTCTATAATAATTGTTAACGTATTACAAAAAGGTATACTCGCGTAAAGTAGGAGTCACGATGAATTTATAGGAAAATGGATATGTAATGAAATTAATCGATTATATAAAGTTTTTCGAAAAATAAACTTGTTAAAACATTCGAAGAAGATGATAAAAGAAAGATAATGTATTTTAAATGTGACGAAAAAAAAAAAGATATTTCTCTTTCATAGAGTAATCTACATAATATAATGACGATGCAACTACAGATTGAGGTCGTTCGTTACGCTACTAATCTGTCGGAACCCACGGGAAACGGTGAGAAATCTGTAGATTTATAATACGCAGCTGTATCAGGATTTTACCACGATATATATTTTACGCGACGCTTTGATTACATTTACGACATAAGAGAGCTACGGTATGAAGCAGACCCGTGTCAACGAAGGGTAGTCCGCATTTAATACCAAAATGATCGGAGAACCGAGCCTATCAACATTATATAATTATGTTAAATCAAAAAGTATTCTAATACTATATGAAAGAACGAATATTTAGTTTGTAACGAAAAGATTGTGAAATAGTTATAGGTTAATTATTTCCGGCGGAGTTTAGTCGTGATAAATATAATTCGGATCGTTATATTACGTTCACGATGAAAGTCTATAACATTGATACTGTAGTTTATTCGTTATTATACAGAGTCATTAGTAGTTATAAATTATTTATCGGTATTTTTTTTTAACGAGTAGTTAATAAGGCTATTACTCGAAATATGAATTAGTTCGTGATGATTACACAGTTTAGAATTTATTATGAAGTTGGTGAATACGTTGTTCTTCAGCTGATTGCACTCGGTATTAAAAATATTTATAGATGCGTACTTTTAAATATACGGCACACCGTTTTACGCGTGATGAACATTAGGAAATCAATAGAGCGTGCTAATTCAAGATAAGCTGAACTACTGATGATATACTTATCGAAGGTTCGCTATCCTCTATCATTGAACTCTTAGATATTTCCTAGACAAAAACCTGTTATACAAGTTTTGTTAATATTTTCGGAGTTCACTCTTTGTTAATTTTCATTTAATATTGTTTACACGACGTATTCACGGAATTCAAATTAAATATGTCTTTTATTGCGATATTTTTTAATAGCTTCGTTCGTATAATTCGTGGGATAAATAGCGTCAATTATAACTATGTCTTAAAATGAAAAATCGTTTTTTATTTACGTTTGACGGGTGTGGACGTACCGAAATTGTAAATGTACAGCGACCTCTATAAATAATTATAAGATATTACAGTTCAATAGTATTCCCGAAGAGTGCGCTAAGATTTTATTGCAAAAATGTAAAAATTGATTTTAACGTGCTTAAACATGTTAAACAAACTTGTTACAATTCTCAGCAATAGTAAATGTGTTTACATTTTTAAAGCGATATATATATATATATAATATATATATATATATATAAAATATATATATATATTTTGCTAATCCGATCAAAAAGCAATAAACCTTTGGAGAAAGAAGTGGTAACGAAACGAACAGTTTAAATGGCTGTTCTTTAAAAAATATATATATACATACATATATATATATATACATATACATATGTGTGTATATATATACATATAATTAATAAACAACAAGAAATATTAAAAATCATTAAATTTTTATATATAGAAGGACCACTAAGTTTTTTGACTATGAAACCATTATGAAGTGGACATAACAAATAAAGTATAAAAATATATACAATTTATAAAAATTATAAAACGAAAAAAAAAACAAGTAAAATGTACATAGAGACATCTTACAATAAATGTAATTTTTACGAGCGTATGTAAGGAGAAATTATTATTGCAGTACTATACACGTCTGTTATTTTCTAAATTTATACCTGTTGTTTTCACGTAGTTTTAGCTTTTTGTTTTTTTATCCAGTAAGAAAAGGTTTAGTTTTAATTTTAACTCTACAACACTTTATTATTCACTTATTATCAAAATAAATTTTTTGAGCTTTTCTACCTACCAGGAGAAAAATGTACAAATTCATTCATGGTAGGATGGATCGTGGCATTCAAATAGAAATTATTGAAAACGCTACAACGAATCGAAAATTTGTCTTTATATGTTTATTCATTAATTTATGATTGTTTTATCTATTCATCCATTTATTCATTTATTTATTTATTTACGTATTTACATATATATATTTATTTATTTATTTAATAACTTTTATTTTCTTAATTTATTATTTGCTTGATTAATTTATTCGTTTATCGATTCACTTATTTACTTTTTCTCGAGTTGTTTGTGAATTTCTTTACTTACTGATTGCTGATTGACTTATTAATTAATTAATTTGCTCATTTCTTGATCGTTTGTTTTACTTATTGATTCATCGATATGTTTATTGATTTGTATCTTATTGATTTATACATTTATTTTGGAACAAACGGTCCGTGCAAAATTATATTCCACGAATTTGTTCGATCGCTTTGTTATTACATTTTCTAATTAATTTTATAAAAGTAAAATTAAGTGAACAAATTTGGAATATTTTCTTCATCGTGGTATTGTTTTTCCTCACTAGTTAAAAACACTTTCCCTAAACAACAAACTCTGAACGATATATCCCATTGATGTGGAAGTTGGCCTTTATCAAAAATAAGTTACATGTTACAAAGACCGGTAATGCATCATTAAACATCTATATTCTGCTAATGATAGGAAGTGAATAAAACAGAGAACCAGAGAATTTATGTGACATTTATTTACATCTATCGCCAAGATATGGGTGTATATGACTATATATATATATAATATATATATAATTCTTTTTTCATCGAATAATTAACAGACATGTTTAATTATATTTGATTAAATATAAACAAATAAACACAATTAAAATAATTCATTCTTATCACAATTGTTACTTCCAGTTTAGAAACTGCAGTGCGCCTAGAAATAACTAATCAAAAACAATTCATGTAATTATAATTGCAACAACGAATAAGTAGTGATATAAATTAAAAAATGAAATTATATGTATTAAAATTTATATTTTTAAGAATTAATCATATATTTTCAAAATTATATAATTTTTAAAATTAATTTAAAAAATGTCCTGTAGACAATTACTTTTATTTGGGTATTAATTCGAAAAATGTAATAATAGTTGATGAGATATATAAAATTCATAAAAAGTAAAACAATTATTTGAAAATATATTTTTTAAACGCCGTACTTATATTTAATATTCAGAGCATTTCAAAACGAGGTCCTGGTGGTTCTGTGGCATTAACCGTCTGACGCTGTACGCTTAATACGCCTAATAATAATGTATAATTGTAAACATAAGTGGGTTCACTCCCCGCCGATGTCACGACCACACTATGACCTCTTTTTATTTTTAAAAATTAAATAATAAAAATTTGAATATTATGACATTACTCAAATGAATTATATTTTAGTAATATAATTTTAAATAATTCAAATTTTTTAAAGTCACATTTTAAAAATATGACAAAGTTACTTTTTTGTTCTAATATTTAATGTTTATTTCATTTTGGTTTTATGTGAATCTGTTTAATTTCTAATTTGTAAAATTTATCGTAAATAATTAAATAAGTTCTTCTGTTTCAATTTTGTTACAATTATTTATAATTAGACACATTAGCATTATTTTATCCAAACATTTCATGGGAATATTTTACACGCCATTCGACAAAATATAATTATAAAATATCAGTAGACAAAGTTATTTATAAATTGAGCACGTTTATTACTTTAATCCACAAATACAATAAAGTTAGTTTCACGACATTTATTTATTTTGTTGGAAGAAATGTTTAAAAATGTTTCATGAATTTTTTATAAAAATATATCAAAAATTTTATGCAAAACATGGTAAATTTAATTATGAGTGCCTAATAACAATTAAATAACTGTATTCTACATTTTAATAAAACATGTTTTTCATAAGAAATTAATAAATTAATTATGTATAGGCGTATTGAAACCAAATGTGGTATTGATCAACTGATATAGTTATTGGGGTGAATAAAATTATTGTTGCGACATAATAATTGATTAACATTTTTTGCGAAATATTATATGCTCGGAAACACTGATTAATATTATTTTTTAATAAAGTCGCTGTATTTTTATATTATTACTTTTTGCGTTGTCTATGTTTATTTGAGCTTCTGTAGTTACGGTTAAAAATGAATTTAGAGCATGTAATTAATGAATGTAATTTTTAAATAAAAAAGTAAACATTTTTCGTTGACACAATACATTTTCATAGAATTAATATGAAAATATGGATATTAACTATAATGTTTTAGGTGTATTAATGAAGTTACCATTGCAAATTCAATAGTTATAATTGTCTATATTTTAAGAAAATGTGTCTAATATGTTTTCAAAAATCAAATGTATTTTAATCATTGTATTATTTATGAATATTAATTTTATTGTGTAGCGACAAAGTGATTAATGTTCATTTTTTGAAAAAGTTTGTATAACGTAATAAAAAACTACATATCATTTCAGCAGTTGTATTAAAAGTTTTTATTAATTTAATTAATTGACTGCAATTACTCGCCCATATCGATTATTCTTCATTTAGTATTCAAATATTTCTTAATTTTTTATACACATGTATGAAATTTTTATGAACTTCATAAGCAGATTATCTGATTTCTATTTATTTCTATTTATTTTTTTAATGGGCTAAATATTATATAAATTGTCAAAAGGATGATTAGAGTACATATCAAATGTTTCCCAGTATTTCAGCTGCTTATATATTTGTACATTTTTTGTGAATTTTCTTTTTACATTCTTATATAGATCAATAGATATTTCTAGTGGTAATAATATTTGATTGTTTCTTGAACTAATGATTTGAGAACAATAAGACGAAGAAGAGTTTGATAAAAAGTAGCAGGATAGTTACTATAATGGGAGCATTTGATGATAACATGTTCTGCACTGGCCACTAAATGGATATCCATAAGATGTGAGCAATTAGGAGAATTAAGCGAGGATCATGACATACAATTAAAAATTATTGAGAACACTACAGTGAATTGAATTATTGATTTATTTATTGATTGCTTTATTTGTTCATTCATTTTTTTATTTATTTATGTATCTATGTATTTATATATGCGTATATTTATTTTTTGCTTATTAATTTATTGGTTTATCGATTCGTTTATTTAGTTTCTGTCGATTTATTCATTTACTGATTAGTGATTGACTCATTAATTTATTTATTTGATTATTTATTGATCGTTTGTTATACTTATTAATTTATTTATTGACTTATTTCTTCTTATTCATTTATATGTTCACTTTAGAATAGACTGTTCGCCCAAAATTATATTACACAAGCATGTTCAATCATTATGCTATTACATTTTTGAATTTAACCCAGAATATATTACTACAAATAATTAAACAAATAAAATTAATTTATCAAATTTGGAATTTTTTTTTTAAAGTACTCTTTTTCCAAACTACTTAAAAATACCTTTCCCAAACAACAAATGCTGAAAGATATTGATTTTAACTACCTGTTTGGTGTTTATTTAATTTTAAAAATCACTACATTCAACACTGTTCCATGATGTGCTAAAAATAAACCAACAAAATGTATAAGGCAGAAAACGTTATAAACTAATTCCAATTAACTCTTATTAAAGAAATACTATTTAATGACAAAGGTAAGATATATTTACATCTTAAGAATAATATATCACAAACTAACAACTTATCTTTACATGCTAGATTTCGAAGTTCTTTCACTTCCTTCTTTTATATTCTTGTTCACTCGTAGTTTTTTTTTCTTTTTTTAATATTGGTTATAATTATACAATTTTTTTTTTTTTTACAAAAGAAAACTGTCTCTACCTTTACATATATTCTGTGCCGATAATGAGGACAAGAGTTTAATCAATCTTTTCTATTGAAAAATTTTCTATTTCAATAGCCTCCCAGCCAAGTAGCTTTTTATATTTTTGCTCCTTTACTAATAATTTCCTTTAATTGAAATCTGTAGAATAATTAACATCAGTTAAATGTTCCACCATAGCTGACTTACCTAGACATTTTTTATTTACAACCTGCAATGTGTTCTTTAATGGGTGTATCTGATAATTCTATCCATTGTATCTTTTATATATGATACTGCTATGGTGGCAATATATTCATCCTTATTATTAACTCCATAGATTTGTTACTTAATTTGTTAGTAAATCTTTCAAATTTTTCAGTGGCATATGCATTATTAATCACTAGCGTCGTATTTGGAGTATAAACCCTGTCGCCGGAGTCGGCTCAGCAATTCTTCGGCAATCATCGGGAGTCTTCTTCACACCTGGGCAACGAACGGGTCGCCTCGCCCGATTCGCTCATGAACTCCGAGTCTCGTCTTACGGCCTTAGCGGGTCTACGCCCCTACTGGACATATTTTCCAAAGTGATAGCTTATTAGACTTGGGTGGACATACCCTTTCCAAAACTGTACATCTCAATGAAATCGTCCAATTAGATTAGGCGCAGCATAAAAAAAAAAAATTTTGGCAATAAGGGTACACCGATTTTTATTTTTGATAGCAACAAACCTTCCCGGCATTGGTGGTAATAAGCTTGCACAATTTCAGCCCAATCGGATAAGCGGTTTAGCCGTCTATAAAACGCGAACAAACAAACAAACAAACATTCTTTTTTATATATATATATATATATATATATATATATATATATATATATATATATATGTATATATATGTATATATATATATATATATATATATATGTATATATATATATATATATATATATATATATATATATATATATATGTATATATATATATATATATATATATATATATATATATATATATATATATGTATATATATATATATATATATATATATATATATATATATATATATATATATATATATATATATATATATATATATATATATATAGATAGATAAATTTCCAATTCACTCTTTACATTCGCCCTATATATAATGTTGAAATGAAAAAAGATATACATATTTTTTTTTGAGTTCATATTAAGAGCAACAAAAAGTAAAGAATATAGGAAGGTGTCCGGTTAGATAATCGTAGTAGGTTTAATGTATTCAATACATAATAGGATCAGGATACACAGTTCAATGCATCTGCTTGAATATCCCAAAGGAAATTATTGATTAACACTTCTGTATCGAATTGCGATTGGTATAATATTTAGGAGTTGTTTGGATCATACGTGTGGATGTGATTCATAGGAGAAAAGCTAAATGAAGCGTACAGTTTTTAAACGCATGTTATTCTGATACGGATTAATACCTAAAAAACAAGCGATCTTTTTAAATACGCGATTACGTAGCAATTATTAAAGAATTTTTCGATATAATGTTATTGACAGTGTACGGCGCTATTTGTCTAACGTGCCCATAAAACTTAAAGTACTACATTTAGTGGGCACGTTGGACAAGCGTTGAAAGTGGAAAAAAATGCAGTATAATTCAGGTAATCCCAAAAATGAATAAACAAAATGCGCATGTTGTAAGTCTCCTAGCAAACTTTTGCACGGATGAGTAACCATTAATTTATAAGTTCTTCTTTTTACGCAATCTACGATCGAAGTTAAGCGATTAAAATGACTATTCGGCTTCTCTATTTGGACAGCCAATTCTGTAAATGTTTTGTTATATCAGCTCTCCATGAGATTTTTATACTCTCTGATGACTTCCGGTGTCCCTCGAAGCCACTATTTAAGACAAGTTAGAATAAGTAATACATTTCTGGATGTCTATTTATATGACTGTGATATTTTAATTTTCTGGAGTGTATAGTGTATAGCGCATGTGTAGGCAAACGATCGATCGCGATCGACCATCGATCACAATCAGTCTGACAGTAGATTCTGGACATTTTAAAAAATAAATTTTTTAATTTAAAATATGTACTAAAAATGTTTTTTCTGTTTTTTTTACTATGTGACAACTATAAGAATGTCATGCTTCTACATCAAAATAATAATCAAAAATATTTTGCAATAAAAGTACATTGTACAAAATAGTAAATTAAATGTATTTAATATATTAATGTCAATAAAGACCTTAATTAAATTTTTGTTTGTTTTTAATTTAACAAATTTTCCGAAATCGACCGCGCATAATAAAAAAACATTAATGTTGATGGTGCCAATATTAAGTTTACCCACCCCTGTTATAGCAGCTCCATTTGCTTTAACATTTTTCCCAGCACATCTATGTCAGTAATAGTGTAAAATATTCAAAATACGGCGATATATATACATCTTCAGCGCTTCGATCTTCTTTTCAAGTGTTGATGTGGGAATCCAACTTTCCGTACCGTATGGTAGTTCCGGCCATACATAACATCCCACCAGACGTAGTCTTAGCTATAGATTTTTCTGAGTCATCAAATTTTTCACACAAGCTGAATATTTATAATTTTTCTATTTTAACTGTGTGTCATTATTAACTAATGGTTTTGCAACCATCTGTAACTAAATCAACAATTTTGAAATTTTAGTTTAAAAAAACGGTCGTTAATCCTTAACTAATCGTGTGGGGTCATATTGCCCATTTACCGTTTTCTCCGTTTTTTTTTTTAAATGTTTTAGTTTGATAACAGTGCTGCTTCTTTATGTGGCCTATTTATATTTTACAAGTTCCAGTCAGTGTGTTTTTATTCTTGTGACATTCATGTGTGTTTTGTATGAGCTATTCTGACCCCATGCGACTGTTCATGATATACATTTTTCAAGAGGAACTTTGAAAATTGTAAGTATTATGTTGACTTTTTTTTAAACTTTTTGGCTTATTTTCAATTGGTTATTTTTATGTTAATTATTTCATCTATTTCTATATGTTATTGGCAAATATGACAACGTTCTCCAATAGTAATTATATGAATTTTCACACAATGAAAGAATTTAATTCGAAAGCATTAATACTAATTTCAGCGTCACGCCGTGACTCCAATATTGATAAAACAACCAATTAAGAACAAAAACCAGAAATAGTCACCTTTTATAATGATAGAAAAGGAGGTGTTGACACAAATGATCAACTTGGTCCTAATTATAACGTAGATAGATGGACAAAGAAATGGCCACTTTCTGTATTTTATTACCTACTAAATGTTACTACTATTAACAGCTATGTTATTTGTATAAGAATAATATACTAAGCGGAGGTAACACATCTCACTACGCCTTCAGAAGTTAAACACATTAAATCCTTGAAGAATAAGACATCTTCTGGTGTGGACGAAATTTCTGCAACAATGGTTAAAAACTTACCCCGTAAAGCAATTGCTTATTTAACCGAAATAATAAATAGTATTCTCATAAATTCTTACTTTCCGGTTAGATGGAAAACATCTAAAGTCATTATTCTGCCTAAACCTGGGAAACATATGTCAAATATAAATAATATTCGTCTCATTAGTTTATTAAGTACTGTAAATTAACAGAAAAAGTTATACTTAGTCGGTCGCAAAAGTTTACATCAGAAAGCAATATTCTTGTAAATGAACAGTTTAGTTTTAGAACTAATCATTCTACAGTGCATCAGGTTGCAAGGATACAGATAATTGTAACTTGAATAAACACATCGGATTATTATTAATTGATTTAGAAAAAGCGTTTGACACGGCTTGACACGATGCTATTTTATATAAAATGTTCCAATGCAATTACCTCACATATTTAATTAAAGTAATAAAATCGTATTTATATGTAATAGAGTTTTCTATGTTAATTAGCTCTTCAATGAGGTCCTATTACGCTGGTGTTCCACAAGGTTAGGTTAGGTCCTTTCCTTTTCCTGATCTTAATAAATGATTTACCTAAAATACCTTATATTAAAACTGCTCTTTATGCAGATGATTTAGCTTTGTATTGTGATTCATACAAACCCGATATAATTTATAGTAGATTATAAAAGGCCGCTTTCACTCTCTGTAAGTAGTATAAATGTTGGAAACTCAAACTGAACGCCGAGAAAACGGAAGCCATTCTTTTTTCCAGAAGGCACCCATTACCATTGCAGAAATTGTAATTAACGGTCAAAGTATTAAGTGGGTTAAAGATGTCAAGTATCTAGACGTAACTCTGGACTCGCGTTTGTCGTTCAATAATCATATTAATCGCACTATCGATAATGCTTATATATTCGAATTCTTTCACCTATATTTCATCGAAGGTCCCAGCTTACTGTTACGAATAAAAAACTACTACGTACAAAGCTATTATTCGTCCCCCGGTTAACATATGCATATCCAGTTTGGTGTTCGTAATCGTTGTTCGCGTTCTTTTGTTCGTCGTATTACGATACTCTGCGTGTGTAAATATATAAATATATCATATCGTTAATCGGTTATCGTTGTCGCGTTCTTTTGTTCGTCGTATTACGATAATTATCGCATGCGCTATAGTATTACGGTAGTAGATAAATTCCCCTTTGCGTGTGTAAATAAATATATATAATTGCGTTCGCGCTTTCTATAGTGCGGGTACGTGTAGGTTTCGTGTACACCCCCAACCTAACACATCGGTTGATGCGGAAGGTTTAATGTCGACTATCCGATCACCTCCGTGTGTGCGTCGTAGTGATAAAACTATAACAGATAAGACTACTAAAAGTTCCGATGCATTCCCGTCGGCCAGTACTGCAAACAACACAAACCTACTACGTACAGATGCTATAGATAACATGGCTACTGACTCGCTGCTACTTCAGTCCCTATGTGTTCGATTAATACTAGTGATAACGATGCGAATTGTATAAACTCGGAACAATCAGGTAACCCGTTATTATTTAATACCCAAGCAAATGTTATACACGAAAAGACCATGTCTTTAAAAATTCCTTCCATTAAAATAATAAAAGACCGACATCATCCGCGGTGGCAGATAGTAAATCACAAAGGAGCAAATAGAAAACGACAGAGAGAAATTAATCCTTTATCACCGGAACCTGATAACAAAATAAAAATCAACACAAAAAATAGATTCTCAGTATTAAGTAAAATGGCCGACGACGAAATAACTCGTCAAACAAAAGAATCTCAAACTAAATCATCAGAAACTAAACCTCCACCAATATTTATCCCTACAGTCGCAGACTTTTCGATGCTCAAACAAAAAATTGAATAAAATGTAGACGCTTTAAATTATAGCTACAAAACTATTAATGGGAGTGGGACAATACAAATACTAACAAAAGAGATTGCTCACTATAGAGAAATAATTAAAACGCTTAAAGCGGAACACGCGATGTATCACACATACCAACTAAAGCAAGACCGTGCCTTCAGAGTGGTTCTACGAAATATACATCCTTCAGTACCTACAGAGGATATCGCTAGAGCATTAAGTGAAAAAGGGCATTGTACAAGAAACATATTTAATATTAAACATAGAGTTGATAAGCATCCTCTACCTCTATTTTTCTTAGATATCGAACCTAGTGAAAATAACAGTGATGTTTATAATATTCAATACTTACTGAATGCTAGAGTAAAATTCGAACAACCGAGGAAAAAAGACACAGTTGTACAGTGCATGAGGTGTCAACTTTACGGTCATACCAAATCATATTGTACTCGCACATATAGATGTGTTAAATGTGGACAAGGACATGAATCATATAAGTGTGATAAGGATAAAAAATTGCCAGCTACTTGTGCTCTATGCAAAGGTAATCACACGGCGAACTTTAAAGGCTGTGTCGTATACCAGGAAATAGTAAAAAGAAGGAATAAATCAACCGCTAAAGGAAATGAAAACGATGATACAAATAAAAAATTTAAAAATCTTCAAAATAATAGCACAACCTATAATATAATAAATGAAACTGAATTCCCATCTTTAGCGGTAAATTCCCAAAACAAAAGAACATCATATGCATCAGCTGCATCTACCGAAAATGTAACATATTGTAACAACACTAAGTCAGACCAAAATAACAGTAACATCGAATCAATTTTGACTAATTTTGTAAAAGAAATTAAAGATTTGTTTTTTCAAGTAATCAATCAACAAACTCAGATGATAAATAACTTGCTACAGACTATAATGTCATCTATGGTTAATAATAAATGAAACACTTAAAGATCGCAACCTGGAATGCAAATGGCATTCTAAATCATAAACGAGAAATCGAATTGTTCTTATCGCAAAATAAAATTGATGTTTTCTTAATCTCTGAGTCTCATTTGACTAATAAAACCTACTTCCACATAGCAGGATATACTACGTATAATACTCCACATCCAGATGGTAGAGCACATGGTGGTTCAGTCATTCTAATTAAAAATAATATAAAACACCACGAAATATCTAAATACCAGAAAGATTACATACAGGCCACCAGTATACAAGTAACATCCGAAAATAAAAACATAGTTATCTCTGCTGTATACTGTCCGCCGAGACATAAAATCCTCCAATATCAATTTAAAGAATATCTGCAGACATTAGGAGACACGTATATCATAGGAGGAGATTATAATGCTAAAAACACTTACTGGGGGTCACGGCTTATCACGCCGAAAAGTAGAGAATTACAAAAAGCTATAGATCAAAATAAATGTGGAACCATCCAACGGTTGTCTACATCAATATCACCATTTTGCATGCGTATAGTTGCCAAATTCCCACCATCTTCAGTTGATCGTCTTCTATACCGAGGATATACATCGTCGTCTGTTACTGTGTTCGCTGTGAATGCTCGAGGATATTGCTTAGAGCATTTCCCATCTACCATGCATGGTGAATTTAGATTTAGTGTACCACATCATGTTTTTCATAATAAGTGGATGCAAATCCTTATCGACGTCAGCCCGTGGAATCTCAGCGCATATCACATCGTCGATTTCGTCTGAAGTTATTTTATTGTAGAGCCAGATTAGTATATGCGCATGTGGCAATCCTCTCCAGCAGCGCACAGATCCAAATACTTCATGTTTCACGATGAAATCCATCAGCGATTTAAGCTTTTGTCGAAAAACACGTGCTATAATGTCATGCCGATCCACGTGTGATTGTCCAGGAAGTAACAGTTGTCGTATCTCGTCCCAAGCTGGATTGCATGTGAAAGTGATAAATAAATCTGGACGCCCGTAATGACGAACATATGGCATTGCATCTTGAGCATATTCTTGCATGTGACGCGGACTGCCAATGTATGAAGATGGCAAAATAGTTAGCTTTCCAACGTTGGTTGTAGTACCGTCATTCACAACTGCATCTCGCAAATGAACATATTCTTCAGAGCGTAGTTTAGTCTGATTCAAACGGAGAAATAGTAAACGTTCCGTTTCAATTTTAGCATACATATCCACAACAATATACTGGTGAAACAACTGACGGCATTTTAAAATATAATTGTCCTCGTTCATCCGAATCATTAAGCGGTATGCGTAAAAGTTCATTGAGCTGCAATTTTTATTGATTTCTGCACCATTTACTGGATTTATCATTTTCACATTGAAATGATATCCATCGGCACCATCCCAAAAGATCACTGAATATTGTAAAGCATCGTAACAACGGTGAGTTTCTGCTACGTTTATCAATTGATTATTTCTCCGATGGAGAACAATATCTCTAGGTTGGAACTGATCTCCGACGATGACAATTGATACTTCGTCTATAGTTGGAGCATTATATCTCCGGACATGTTCTCCAGCGGGAGTTTTGTCTGCGTGAATAATAATTTTGTGGGTATCTGATGGCATCATATCAATTGCTGTTTTGAACAAACGCACCAAATTGTTCCTTTCGTGAAGAAGCTCCTGCAGCTGCGAAATAATGGATTTTCTTAGCGAGGTATGTATTCCACAACGTGCATCTACTTCATCTCTATCATCACCAATGAAGTATATTTGTAGGAATTTATGGTCGCTATCTGAGAACGGGAGCAGGAAGCCAGCTTTGTGATATATTTGCTCTTTGATTTTAAAAGTTGGCATGAATTGAGCAGTCACAATTTCCGCACCAAATGACGTCATTTGGAAGCAAGAGTTATATTTCCTGATGTTCGATAGGAAATGCTTCGATTCAGCGGTAGATCTAGCAAGTAAAGTTTTCAATGACTCTGGTGGTGCATCAAGTTGAGGCAATTTGATTTTTCCGCCAGCGCAACACATCCCTTTCGTTTCATTATTAAACTTTAGAGCCTGGCAGTAGCTACAGACATGACTCATCTGACCAATGACAACATGCTGACTTGAACTATAATCAACAGCTGGATTGTACCGGAACGCAAGACGATTGTATTCAAGATGCAGATCAGCTGTTCTTTCTGTTCGTGTTTCAGCTATCCTCACCTTTTCGCGTTCATTCCGTTCAGAACGAACCAAATTTGTTGCTGCAGAACGCGACTGACGTGCTCGCAATCGTGCATCCTCAAGCCTGGCTGCTCGTCTTTCTGCTGGGTCCACGTTACGTGTCTGGAAGGTGCTTAGTCTGTTCCTCTCTCGTACGGATGCTCGCTCTTCCTCAGTCATATTCGAAAGCCGTCTTCTTGATCCTTCTGTGTGGCTAGTGCGACGGGCCAAATTTGATTGATCTAATATACTAGAAGGATTGTTGCGAATATCTGTTTGGAGTAACGAAAGATTTACTTCCATATTCAGTGAGATCCACGGCGGCAATGCAGGCATATAGTTCTGATAAAGAAGACGAACTTCTACTTCGATGTCTTTGAGTATTGATATTGCTTGTGTCCGACGACTGTTTCTGGATTTACCACTCGATGGATTGATTCAGGTAAATTTGGAGTACTTCTTATATGTGTGTACAAATATGACATAAGTTTGGAACGGCGAAATTTGAATGATGTTTCGCCGAGTATGTTCAGTAGGCTAGCGGAGGAAGTCGTTCGAAAATCACCTGAACATATTCTCAGGGAGAGTGGTTAACACTTTCTAACGATTGTAAAATAGATCCTTTTACATTTCCATAAACTGCAGCACTGTAATCAATTTTTGGCGAATTACTGTCTTGTATATTGTAATAAGTGATCTCGTGTCCGCTCCATATTGTGTATGAGCTAACTTTCGTAATAAGTTTAAGTTTAGCATCTTTTTTCTTAGCATATGCATGCGAGGCTTCCATGTCAACCTCTGATCAAAAGTTGGGCCCAGATACTTCACTGTAGTAGGAGATGGAATTATTTTGTTAGTAGGAGATGGAATTATTTAGTACCTTGCGGAACACCCTTCTGTAGGGTTCGCGGAGTGGATAAAGTGTTACCAAGACGAACTTGGAATGTTCGGTCTTTGAGGAAACTACTAATGACCATTGTCAGTCTACCTCGAAAATTTCAGAGCGAGGTAAGAATCTTGTGTCTCCAGGTCGTATCAAAAGGCTTGGATATATCTGAGAATAAAGCTAAAAAGTGATGATTATTATGAACTACCAGTTGTTAAGACCGCATCAACATCAAAAATATAAATGTCTATCATTGACAAAATATTTATGAACTGGGTTACAACTGTTTTCACAAAGAAGAAGAATATCTGAAAATTTCTGATGTGTCAGCAGCTCAATCCACTTCCCTACTACTAAATAGATCCATGAAGAGATTGTCATATATGTTTACGGAAAAATGATAACAAATACAACAGACAGTGTTAAAACGGCACCTATGTAAAAATCATAGTTTCATAACATGTGTGTCTTGTACAGAAAAACAGATTACAATGTAAATTTTGCACCCGAGAAAAATTGCAATAGTTTAATGCACTTTGCAAGCTTATAATGAATAATTTTTTATATAATGTGGAATGTAGTGATTTTTTATAAAAAAAATCAATTGAAAATTAGTTAAATCACTATTATTTATTTAGATTATCAGATTTTTAATATTTATTTTCATTTTATTTGTAAAATTGTGTTTTTTAAAAAAATTTTGTGGTTGTATATTTTTATATTTTATATTTTACGTTTGGACATCATACATCGCAATAGTGAATGAAAAATTTAAAATTCCACCAGTATACAACTTTTACAGAATCGTGAAAATAATATTGAAGAAAAATTAATATAAAAAAACTAAATTAATAAACAAATATACTGATATTAATTTTCAACAAATCAAAAATAGACCGACAGAAGCAGACATCATTTTTGGATCATATTTTCTCAATTACCATCACATATTTTTAAGTAATTATATTTAATTTATATTTTTAAAATTGTGATTTTTTAAAATTTTTCACTTGATAATGGCGTAAATGCCGAAAAGCTTTGTGTTTTCCTTAAGAAAATAAATAATAGTGATTTAACTAATTTTCAATTGATTTTTTTTTTATAATGAATAATTTAATTACGAAAATTAGTTAAAATCTGTTTAGTGATTTTAATTAATTTTTGTAATTAAATTAATAAAAAATCACTACATTCCACAATCTAAAAATTATAATTTACGGTTTTGCGGATAAAAATAATTTATTCATTAGTAAAGCAAAAGAGTAGTAAGCTTGCATCTTTTAAACTTTATTCAAACAATTACCAGAATTATTTTTATGAATCATTATGATCCCATGCCACTAAATATGCTATATTATGTGAGTAACTAATCGAGGGTTAATTTTATATTTTAAGAACGACAGGTACAGACCGATCGCAAATTCGCTAGCTACAAGAGGACCGGGTATCGATCTGATAGCAGTTCAAGAGCATCCAATTCCAAATATTACGCTGGCACTGTCGCTCGATAGAAGAGCGCATTTTACAGTTTTTAACGAATATCATCGAGATTGCGCAGCAAATTTGATAACTGTGCTTACTGGTAAAAAAATATATTTATTATGTCGTTATTATTACCATTGTTATTTTAAACGGATGTCGAATGTAATGATTTTTAAAAACAATTCAAAAGTAGTTAAAGTCACTAAATTTTGCATTAAAAGACACAAACCTTTTCAGCTATTAAGACATTTTCAAGTAGTGTAGATAAATAAAAATAAATGAATAAAACATAATAAAAAAATAAAAATAAAATGTGAGAAAATACTTAATTTAGTACAATATTACAAAGGGTTGTGAAAAAATAGATTTGATTATAAACTAATCCTTGAGAATGACTTAATAGGTGAAACGTTTTGCGACTTTTAGTAAAAATTTACTGATTTTTAACTACTTTTTAATTTTTTTATTATTATTGTCATCAGCTTTTTTATATGGCATAAAAATTATGGTTATAAATGAGGTAAGACAAAAACAGCTGAAGACATTTAAAACGTAACGTTGGATACAAATTCAAAAAGTTATTGGATTTCACAAAGTATTTCTATAGTACTTCCTCGGTGACACATGTTTAATTTAACAAAATAAAATGAAAATTATATTTAACAAAAACCGGCTACTAGTTTCAGCGAAGATGCTGTAACCGGTGAAACTATTAGAGTATTTTTATTAAATATATTGCCAAACGGTATAAAAGTATTTTCATTTTATTTTGTTAAATTAAATGGACAGAAAAATAAAATAATACGGAAGTACTTAAGAAGATAAATGAAAAACGTTGCTGAATGAAAACCATAAACGAAATAATATGCAGCCGAGTAGGACACACATTATAAGTTAAGTTCAATAAATTATGTACGAAGTCGTACACATAAAATAATAAACACATTTAACAAATATAAGATAGATTTAGCAATAAGAAATAAACAACGCATTATTAAAATCAATTAGCGACAACAAAGTAGAAGATAAAAATATATTAAAAAATTCAGGAGTATATCAATTAAATTATAATCAGTTTGAAAAAGCATACACAGGAGACACAGACAGGGGCGGATGGGCTCATAATCAGTCAACCGGGCAAAGAGCATACCGGCGCCAGTTTTCGGGACGTTCTTTAAAAATTTACGGAGGGGTGGTCGTGATTTTTTCTTCCAAAAATTTTTATTTATTTATTTGAAAATATAACGATCAATAAAAAACACATGAAATGCAAATGAATAATCATCTATTACCTATAATTTAGGAAAAAACTTTTTTGAAAAAAATAATAAAAACGAAAAAATATTTTGGATTTTAGTTTACAATTAAAAAAATAACGGATAAGTTCGGATTTTAGGTCAAAATTAAAAAATAAAAACATAATAAAAAACCATGGCTTGTAGCCATTTTTTTTCCAATGTATGATTGAATGAATTAGATACCAAAAAATTACTTAAAAAATACAAACGGTACTCGAAAAAACTGTTTAGTTTAAAATTAAAGAGCAAACAAAGAATAAAAATACTTATTTTTAAAAAATGAGTTTTTCCGTCAAAAGTTTCGAGTTTGCTGCGGTTAAATCAATAATTTGGTCGTTACTGATTTTTTCAAGAATGTCTTTCTCGATAGACATAAGCATAAAGCTAGAAAGTAACTCCTGTAACATTGTGCTACGTAATCGGTTCTTGATAAACCGAAGTTTTGAAAAGTTTTTTTCACAAGCAACTTGGGTAACGGATTGTGTAGAGAAACATTTATACGCCGATCCTATTACTCCATATGATGTAGAAATCAGGATATATATTTGTCTAAAATACTCCAATAGCGTAATATGCATTTTTTTACAGTAAGATTTGGAAGAACGAGAACCGTATACTTCAGGTTTAAAATGTTCGGTGTTTGATTTCGATTCGTCTTCTTCTTCTTGATTCGTCTCCGGTCTGTTTCGTAACGTAAATATGACTTTTTTAAAATTTTTTCAATTTTAACCAAAATTGATTAATTCTTTTTTCAAATGTTGAGAAGTCGCTTCGCTGTCAAATATGGTGAGTAATTCACTCAATTTTTAAAAATCGTTAAGCGGTAATGTTTCTTCACTAATTTCTTGGAAGTTCCTCGGTTCCAAATAAGCGAAGCTTCGGTACGTTTCCTCGTGAATTCGTTTACTTTTGCCACCGCAGTATCCAATACTGAGTTGTGAGTCTCCATTTCGTAACTTCATCCTTGTGTTTTTCTTTCTAGAATTCTTTTTACCGGAAATTCTGTCTCCACAGAAATGTCCGCATCGAAGTTTTTTTCCTCAAACGTTACATTCATGCTTTCAGAAAATTTTTTCGAAATGTTCTGAACTTTCTTGTAATCTCGACTGAACGCAGAAATTTTCTCTTTAAAATGCCGAACAAAATCATTGCATTTCATGAATTCGAGTCCTGAACTCTGGAGGTGCATAGGTAATGGAGTTGAATTTTCAAAAATTCGAAGATAAATATGAGCGGTCACGATTGTTTCAAATTTTAACCATTTTTGATTCGCTTTATCACGAGCTATGGAAGTATTGTCCTTGTCATTGGCAAATTGGAAGAGCGCTTCAACTAACGAAATATAGAAAGCATTTTCAGGGTTTCCAAATTCACCAAAAACTTTTCCTAATATTGTATGTTTACTGTTCCACCTAGTACCGTTTATTCTGGACAATGTTTTCTAACAGTTTTCAGTAACGTTTCTCAAAATATCCATTCTTTCATACGACTATCGAAAAAATACCGCAATATCATTCAGAAATCCAAATAAAGACACTTTTGTGATATCTGATATGAATAGATTTAATACATGTGCATAACGCCAAACATGTATCGACAATGTTTCATTTTTCAACCAAACAGTAAAGCCATTGTAATGACCTTGCATGTTTGCAGCTCTATCTGTCGAATTACCTACACATTTTTTTACATCAATTCCATTTGCAACATCACGTTTTTCAATAACTCGAGAATACTTTGATCAGTTGATGAAGTGCACTGAACGACATCTAAAAGTCTTTCGTAAACAATTGTGTTTTTTACATATCGAAATATAATGGCACGCTGATTCTTGACAGATATGTCCCGAGTAGTGTCCAACTGTATCTAGTACATACCAGCTTCGTTGACTTCGGCACTAATTACCTTCTGCATAAGAGTTCTGATTGCTTCAATTACGTAATTCAAGGTAGTTATTGAAATGAAAGTTAGAAAATTAATTCTTTTTTTGTTACCATCGTTGTGTACTTTCTTGTTGTAAGCAATTAGTCAGATGTAAATTTAACGTAGAATCATATTTTCTTAATAGTAAAAGTATTTCCAAAGCAACTCCATGTTCCAACTCTGAGTGATTAGGCAGGTATTCTTTTACTCGTATAGTTAAGACCACATTTTCCAATGAGTTTAATTATATCAATGATTCTTTTAAAAACATCTCGTCTGAATTGAATTTGCTCGTTTCTAAAATTTAAACTTTCATTTTGTAGTAAATACCGAACGTTTGTGTGACTTTGATCTAAAAAGAATGCAGTGGCGTTGACGAACGCTGAACACTAAACTAAACTGGACTGTTAGCGCGGCGGCGCCGGTTGAGACGGTTTTACTTCTAATTTGTTATTCGTAATACTACATAATGCAATAATGTTTTGGTATTGGTAGTATCACATCTTCAGCAGAACTTGGAATGTTTTTTTCTTGATTCACGACGAAGAAGCGGCGCCAGCCAAACAGCGACGGCGCACCGGGTTTTACCCGATGAACCGGTATTGCCCATCCGCCCCTGGATATAGACATACATTCACGATCAGATTTAAGGAACATTTACATTCATATAAAAGCAATGATGAAAAATCATTATTTGGAACGCATTGTAAAGAACTAGAACAGAAAATCAATAATATTGATCAAAATTATAAAATTTTTTCTACAGATATAAAAGAAGAAAACTATTAGATAAGATGGAAATAATAAAAGAAAGAGATAAAAATAATTTATTAAATGTAATTAATTTTTTAGTTTTAAGAACTGTATTCTAAATTTAACCAATTTTGATATTAGAGGTACTTATTTATTTTTATTTTTGTGCTTTTGATATGTTTATGGATAAACTTTATATCGCTCATCGTATATTGTGTTTTTTAACAGATTCACTATCAGATTATTTTTCATTTTGTTTATTTTTATACATTGAATATTTAAATTAGTATTATTACGTTTTATATTTCTTATATACTGTATATATTTTTATATTTTATTGTACGTTCATTTGATAATGGCTTAATAGCCGAAAAGCTTCGTGATTTTTATAACACGTTTAGTGATTTTAACCAATTTCTTGCTGTTTATTTTTAAAAAATCATTACATTCCACATTTGTCAATTATCGTAAAAAATAACGAATATTTAACATCAATAATGGAAAGGGCGGGTGAATGGTAAATGATAACAGGGAAGACCAAGCCGAAAATATATCTCTGAAATATACCGAAGTAAATAATACCAGCCAACGAAGCAGATATGGCAGCACATATATTTCTAGTTCTGGGTAAAAGACCAGTAGGAAGGTCAAAATAAAGTTCGCATGATGTTATAAGGATGGATGTTAGGGATGTCGGTATTACTAACAACCGAATTTGATGGATGATGGAATGGAAACGATCTGTTTGTGGACCATATTTCGTCCAATTGGAAATTGTCGCGGATGAGAAAGAAGAATATATATATATATATATGTGTGTGTGTGCGTGTGTGTGAATATATTATATGTACATAGTATATAAATGTATACAGATATATATATATATACACGATTATATCAATTAGTAATGAACTATAAAATAAGACAATTTTTCCTCAATTATTTAGAAGCCGCGAATGTAGAGCAATTCACGTCTATCTGTTGTTACGCCCAGCCGCGTGTAAATCCGTACCTCTATATATACGCGCTATCGGTAGCAACTATTCATCGATCGGATACCAGAAATTTGCCGATACCGTCACACGCGTGCACGTTCCCGGAATTGTACGTAGATAGCGTTACTTTAGCCGAAGCCAGAGAACAGGGCACGCTCGTCAATAATCCGACCAGCAGAGTAAGTTTCTAACCATCGGATGCTCCTTTTTATTACTTGCTCTTGACGTTTTGTATCGAAATACTAATTAATTTGTGAAAAAATCATAAATTCTGCTTTAGAAAATAATTTTGAGTAACCATAGGTACCCAGCTCACGAGTAGGGAGAAGAATTTCTCAAAAGCTCTACCAGCTGACTGAGAAGTAAAGAAATTCCAAGAATCCTTATGTATCGTTTTTTTTTATTATTTTTTAATGGGGATGCCTTTTCAGCCTGTCTAACGTGAACTGTACGTACTGACTACTATTTTTCGAAATGCGCGGACAACTTCTCTAGAAATATCGCTATGTCTGGAAACAGATATGATGAAGAAAGGACAATTATATGCAATGCCGTTACACGATGGGCGCAGTAATTTAAGATATAGTTCAGAAGGTAATGTTATTAAAAAACGACATTCGAAGAACACATGATCAGTATTGCATATTGCACGTCCAGTATGGAGGGGCAGTAAAGAGTTTCTCTGAGCTGTCTAAGGCGAACCAGGTAATGCCCGAATCGCAATTTGCCGATAAGAACAATTTCTTTTCGTTTAGTGTCTTTTAAAAAAGTAGAACCATGGAAATTTAGTTGTAGTTGATAGTACTTAGTGGAGGGCGACTGCTGTATATAGTCCACAGTTAAATCCATATTCTTCGCTTAATGTTAAATAATAATAATGATTCGGATAATCTGAGAATATCAAAATTTAATGACGTATATTAGACCGGCATCGCGGAAATTAATAAACCGACTTGATACGTCGGTAAAAATTATTTCGTCACGTTTATTTAAACGAAGATAAATCTTATCGCCATCGCTGTAAGATTTTGACCATCTATTGATCTTCTCTTCGAGGCACGTGGTCAGCTCAATTTTATTTTGTTATAGCCATCCGCTCCACCACATCATCCAACCGTGTTTGTTCACGTATCCATGTATTCGTTTTATAATCTGATAATCTTATCTCCAGCATCGTTCTCTCATGTACCGTCTGAGCTTTTCTTATCCTTTTTAAATTTGTTTTTGTATACGGCCAGCTTTCCGAACCGTATATACGAATCGAAAGTACACATTGGTTATATAGTTTACGTTTCAGGTTAATCGGTATTTATAAAATACTATGCGCAATTTCCTAAGTGCAATTCACGATAGTGATATTCTGTTTGTCATTTCTGCTTTCAATATCGTGTCTTTATTTGTTGCGATTTTTTGACCTACGTATATGTAACTCTACTTGCTCGATCTGTGTTCCAATTTTACTGCTATTTGTACACTTTTTCCCGTGTTGGTCATCATTTCTGTTTTATATAAATTTATTTTCAGTACTATTTTATTCGAGTGTACATTTAAATCGATTATCATCATCCGCAGCATTTCTGACCACTACAACTATATCGTCCGCGAATTCTGAGATGATTCAAATATTCACCGTCTATTCGAATACCGGTTGTAGTCCAATTCAAGTTTTTAAACACGGTGTTCAAAGCGCAAATAAATAATTTCGGTGAGATGGTATCTACTTGTCTGAAACCTTTTCTTATTGGGATGAGAGAAAAAGGAGAAAAGGGAAGGCCGATGACGCGGTTGCACAGTGATATAGCAAAGGTAGCTGGGAAAAATTTGTCGAGCAAAGTGCAGAACAGAAGTGGGTGAAGACGTTGTGGAAAGCCTTCATCCAGGAGTGGATAGACAAAGGCTTATCGTGATCGTGTGATATCGGTCTCTGTATCTCGAAACTATATCGTCAACTTGATATTTATTATAAATCAATTCGGTTGAAAAGGAACGTACAATCTTTAAATATCTCAACTCGATCGAATCCGGTTAAATATTTCCGACGTACTTCGTTGTGGCAAGTCAAAATCCGATAGTACGGTGTCGGATAGTCAGAAAACGTGTCGAGCCTGGACTTCGAATTTCGTTAGGCAACTCTGTTACCGGTTGTTCTCGAATCAGAATTGTATAACGGCAAATAAATAATTTGAAATATAGAATAATTTTCTTCTTGGAACTAAGCCATAAGAGTTAAAACGTACGCACGATTATTTTCACGTCATTATATGAATAAATTGTATCACGCGACAAATTTTATTATATATATATATATTTACATGTACATCGATGGCGCAGTAAGTCACACCTACCACAGTATACACCTAAATATACGAGTAATAGTATAATAATCATAGCGAAAAAATTGACAAAAACTCTTACGAGAAAAATTTCAGACAAATTAGAAATAAAAAGTGAGAGCAATAATTGATTAATATTTGTATCCTTTCTTTAATGCAAAGAATACAAAAAAATATTAATTGTCAATGATGAAAGAGAAGTCTTACAAATATTGTACGCTTAATCTATTTAATGTTTGTATAAAATATCTGGATGTATATGTATACACATATACATGTGCATAAACATTTATATATATATATATATATGTATATATACATCATCATCATCATCATCATCTTGTAGATTCTTCTTGTCAGAATATGGCATACATCAACATTGATTTATATTTGCCTTTTTCTAGCTGATTTGATAATTTCTGTAATTTTCCTTGTATTAAAACTGGTTGTCATCATCTCCAACCGTGTTCCTCCTCACGTCTTCTTTCCTTGTATTTTTCCTTGAACTGCCATTGTAAATAATCCTTCTTCTCTTATTTTGTGTGCTAAGCACTTTTTCTTCCTTTTTTCAATATCTTCTACGACGTTCATCTTTCCACTCCATTCCGTTGTAGTACTTCTTTGTTCGTTATATTCGCCGTCCACGGTGTTCGCCACATTCTTCTTAACGTCCACATTTTAAAAGCATTTAAACGTTTAATACTCTCTGCGTTCAGGGTCCACGTTTCAGATGCATATTTTAGAATGGACATGACGTAGCGCTGATTTCCTTTTGTCTTTATATTCATTTTTAATTTTCTGTTTTTTAGTACGACCTCTAGGTTCCTAAACGCTTGCTTTTCCATTCCGATACGACTTTTAATTTCATTTATATTTCTACCGTCATTTGTTATCAATACGCCTAAATATCGGAATTCTCTTACTGTTTCCACCATTTCGTTTCCGATTTTTAATTTTAGATCTGCATTGTTATTTGTCCTCGTGAATTTCATGGCCTTTGTTTTTCCGACATTTATTTTCATGCCATACTTCTCCCCTGCTTGATTTACCCTATTGAGCATCATCTGCATTTCTGTAATCGATCCAGCCAGCAGTAATCTGTCGTCTGCATAGCTTATGCATCATATTTTCCGTCCATTTATTTTGAATCCGACGTTGTCAATATTTGCATTTTTTATAATCGCTTCCGAATATATGTTGAATAATCTAGGCGACAATGGACAACCTTGTCTTACTCCTTTTCTAATTTGACATCCATTACCACTGTGTTCATCCCCTATTTTTATATTCGCAATCTGATTCCAGTATATGTTTTTGATTATTTGCAAGTCTTTGTTATCTATATTGTGTTTCTGGAGTATATTTAACTACGCTGATACATTTCAGTCATGCCCTGAAAACTCTTCTGCTTTTTCAGAAATACGATGTTACGATGTGTCTAAACCCATTAAACTTACTTCCCCTGGCGAAATTAAAAATATAATAAAAACGACGAATCCGACAAAAGCACCAGAATACGACCTGATTACAGCAAAAATTTTAAAAGAATTACCAAAGAAAGGTTTAATACTTTTAACCTATATCTTCAATGCAATGCTGAGATTACATATTTCCCGGTTCAATTAAAATTTTCACAAATCATCGTAATTAAAAAGCTGCGAAAATCGCCCCATTTCATTACTGCCTGTGCTGTCTAAGTTGTACGAAAAACTACTCCTGAAAATAATACTACCAATTGTCCAAAACAAGTCACTAATACGTGACCATTAATTTGGTTTTAGGGAAAAACATCAATAGAGCAAAAAATCCATTGAAGAAAAAAAGTTTGTGAAGCGGTTTTCTTAGATGTAAGTCAAGCTTTTGACAAAGTTTGCCATAAAGGTCTATTACAAAAAATCAGTTGTTACTTTCCGCATCAAATGACTCGAATGTTGCAATCATACCTAGATGAAAGGTACTTCTGTGTCAAATATGGAGAAAATGAATCACAGATTTATCCGGTAAAAGCAGGCGTACACCAGGGTAGTGTACTGGGGTCGTTGCTCTATCCAGTTTATACGGCAGATATTCCTATTCCGACAAACCTGGAAATAGCAACCTTCGCTGATGACACAGCAATTCTCTGTTCAGACGCATCTGCCGTAGAGGCACGTAAAAACCTGCAAGAAGCAGTAACCAAAATCGAAACATGGTTTAAAACGTGGAAAATAACGATTAATGAAGATAAATCAGTTAGAGTAATATTTACTAACAGAAGAAATCTGCCAACTGGTCAGATAATTATGAATGGTGTTACAATCCCACAAAAAAGAGTAAGTAAAATATCTTGGTTTAAATTTAGACAAGAACCTAACATGGAAAAAACATATAATAAAAAAGCGTAATGAATTAAACATTAAACGGAAACAAATGTTTTGGCTACTAGGCAGACGATTAGAACTGTCTACTGATAATAAACTGCTTTTGTATAACCAAGTTTTGAAACCAGTTTGGCGATACGGCTGCCAATTATCAGGTTGTGCCAAGAAAAGTAATTATTGCTATTTTGCAGAGAGTTCAAAACAAAATCCTTCAGACTATTGTCGACGCTCCGTGGTATATAACAAATCTTACACTACACGAAGATCTCAAAGTGAAAACTGTAAAGGAAGAAATAGCAACAGTTGCTAAAAAATACGCCGTCCTGCTAGAGAACCACCCTAATCATACGGCGATCTCCTTACTAGACAACTCACTCGTTAACCGCAGACTCAACAGAACGAAACCACTGGATTTAATATGAATACTATTAATATGCAAAATTATACTTAAGCACCCATCACTGGATGGGATGCTTCTCATGTCATATTATGCATAAATAATCATAAAACTTGCTAAATAGCATTAGCTAGGTGTAAATTAGCAATTTAATAAATAAGGGAAAAAATATATATTTATTAGTTAAATATAAACTTTCAAATGAGCTATTGCATCTCTAGTGCCTTTGCAACGAATCCATATTGCGTATCGCTGAGCTGCGGGTCCAATCTGCGCGATATTCTAGCGTTTATAATTGAGAGTAGTATTTTGAGGGTATGACTCATTAGCGCAATTGTACGGTATTCATTACATGTTTGTGATGTACTCTTTTTGGGGATTGGGACAATTGTTAAGGTCTTAAAATCTTGCGGGATCTTTCCTTCGTCGTATATCCGATTAAACAGTGCCAATAAACATTGCTTGCATCGTGGCGTAATGTTCTTCAAGATTTCCGCTGGTATCTGGTCATCGCCTCAGCTTTATTGTTTAACGCTTTCTCGATTGCATTGTCTTGATTGCATTGTCTAATTCAAACATTTCTATCCTTGGCGCTTCCTCTTCTGTTTTCTTGTTTATTTCCGATGGTCTTGCTTTGTCATCATATAACTCGGTGATATATTCAAGCCATATTTTTATTTGTTCTTCTTTGCTGCCGCAGATATCACCATTTTTATCTTTAATTTTTGCAATGTGTTTTTTCTTTTTCTTTTTACACATAATATTTGTATATACTGATGGGGTGTTTTAAACAAAGAGGATGATTACGAACAAAACAAAACAAAACAAAAAGTTTTTGCACGCATCACATTGCATATAGGTATGTCTGTAAACCCTAAAAAAGGATTGTATGTACTAAAATTGTATATCTAATAGAGCACGCATGTGGGAAGTCTGTATACTTAAAAAAATGTTCATTATATAATATGAGCGGGAACAGCATTATATTCTTCTTCTTCATCGTAGGCTCGATCCGAGCATCGTGATACTATGAAACCTTGATTTTATGTAACTGCGTCCGCCATATGTTTCTGTCCTCTGCATATCGAACCGCTTGCTGGAATGATGTAATGCTTAGCAATTCTTTGATTCCATCCGTATATCGTGTAGGCGTTCTTCCTTGTTTTCGCCGACCTTCGACTATACCCTCCAAAATTAACTTTCCCAAACTATTTTGACGTATGATGTGACCGAAGTAAGTTACTATTCGCTGCCTTACTACATCTCGCAGTCGTATTTTTGGACAGATTTCCTTTAACACCGACAGGTTTGTTCTCTTTTCGGTCCAGGGAATCCGCAGCATCCTTCTCCAACAGAACATTTCAAAAGCATCTATTCGCCGGACATCCATTTTTTTTAAAGTCCAACATTCCGATGCATACAGAAAAACCGAAAAGACTAAGGTGTCCATGAGGCGAATTTTTGTATTCTTCTTTACGTCGTGGCTTTTCCATACTCTTGTCAGTTGAGCCAATGCATTTTTTGCAGTTCATATTCTTCTTTTAATTTCATCGGTCGATCCTCTATCTTTGGTAATTACTGAACCTAAGTATACGAATTTATCAACTACCTGGAAGTCATGCCATTGCTGGATGGAGTTGTTTCGATTAATAATTATTATTTTAGTTTTGTCTTTATTTATTGTTAAGCCTGCAGCTTTGCTTATAATTTCCAACTTCCGGAGTAAAACCTGTAGATTCTCTTCAGTTGAGGCAAATATGGCAGTATAGTCAGCGTATCGTAAGTTGTTAATGCATGTTCCTCCTATTTTAACTCCATCTTTCCATCCATTCAGTCTCTTTGATTATCCATTCACTGTATACGTTAAATAAAATAGGACTTAGTATGCATCCCTGACGTACTCCTTTTTCAGGCTGAAATTTCGCAGATAGCTTATTATTTATTTTCACTTTTCCGCTTGTGTTTTTATATAGTGATTTAATTAATTCTATCAAATGTTGTGATACGCCAGCTTCCTCTAAAACTTGCCATAGTTTTACCCATCTTACACAATCGAACGCCTTTGCGTAATCTATAAAGCATATGTAAATTGTAATATTGAATTCCCGACATTTTTCGATTATCTGTCGCATATTTAGAATTTGATCCCTTGTGCCTTTTCCTGGCATAAACCCTGCTTGTTGCCATGATATTTGTGGTAGTACATAAGGTTTCAATCTCTCAAGGATAATATTCAATATTACTTTACTAGCATGTGACATCAATGCTACAGTTCTGTAATTCTGACATATGTTTCGATGACCTTTTTTATGAATCGGGACATAAATTAACGTTGTCCAGTCTCTTGGCCATATGCCTGTAATCCATATTTTTTTGCATATGACATGTAAAATTTCTACCATTGAGTCCCCTAAGTATTTAAACATTTCTGTTACATTAAGTTTCTGTAACGCATTTCGCGTCTCATCCTTTAGTATCATGGGTTCAATTTCCATTATTTTACTGAAAATTTCCTTTGCTTCTTTTTCTTCTCCGTGTACTTTCATCAGTTCCTCGCAATATTGACGCCACCTAGATGTTATTTTGTCTTCTTCACATAGTGTTTCTCCGCTTTCACTTTTTATTCCTAAGTATTGTGGGGTGAAACATCTCGTTATTATTTTAATTTTTTAAACATATCTTTAACTTCATTTGCGTTTTTATTTTGCTCAATATCCTTACATATGTTATTCAGGAATTTATTTTTATCATTTCTGCATTGTTGCTTTACTTGTTTATTAATATCACGGTATTTCTGGGCCATTTCTTCACAATTAATTCCTTTATTTTTAATATATTTACGCATCTTTATCGTTTCCTCTGTGATCCATGGTTTCGTTCTATTGTGAGATACCATATTAACATTTCCGGTAGCTTCGTTTGCTCTTTCTAATGCACACTTTGTGTGTTCCCAAATGCTATTGGCATCATCATATTGATGTGTTAATCCTATTATTCTTTGTAGCTCTCGCATAGCTAGGTTTTGATAACAATTGTTATTTCGTAAATGCCATCTGTTAGGTACATTTTTTTGGGCTTTACAATTTTGTAGCTTGATTTTTAATTTTATTGCGAGCAGCTGGTGATCACTATCGCATTCATCCCCTGGGTAGGTTTTTGCATTTCGAATTGACGATCTCCATCTCGAGTTGATTAATATGTAATCAATTTGATTCCGAAACCGATCACCTGGGGAACGCCACGTATAGAGACTTCTCGGGTGATGCTTAAAACTGGAGTTACATATGAACATTCTTGTACTAGCGCAGAAGTTAATTAATTGTTCACCTCTTTCATTCCTAGTGCCGAGGCCATACTTGCCTATAACATTCCGTAACTCCAAATCATGGACGGTTTCCCCAATTTTTGCATTGAAGTCTCCAAGAACCACCGTCATTTCCCTTGATGGTATCTTTCCCATCGTTTCTTCCAGAGCAGCATAAAAGTTATCTACAGTTTCTTGTTCCGCTTTGTTAGTTGGAGCATAGACTTGAATAATGTTTAAGTTTACGGGATTTGCTTTCACTTTAACTGCTATTACCCTATCGTTTACTGCTTCATACGCAATCACTTTGTTACGATCCCTATTGTGTATTACGATTGCTACTCCACTTGTGTGACGGGTTTCATGTCCAGAATAGTAGACTGCATTGTTATTGTTACTGACAAAGTATCCTTTGCCTTTCCAATGCGTTTCTGATATTCCAACAATATTAAATTCCGAAGTTTCATATTCAACTATAGCCAGTTTTTCAGTTTCATTTAAACCACGAACATTCCATGTTCCGATCTTTACATACTTCCATATGTTCATTCCAGTCGCATAGTTTCCACGCGATGCCTGGTTTCCTACATCATCGTGGCCAGTCACTAATTTAACACTATCAGGCCCGGACCCCAGATAGCGCCGATTGCTAGTCGGACTGCATGACATACTATCATTGTATAATTTGAGTTCCATAGTTGTTCATAGAAAAGGTACGCTGGTGGTTTTCTGTTACCTTCCAGCGGATTTTCTGTTAGAGTTTACTCTCTTAGCCTTTGGGTAAAAACGCTAACCACAAGGCAGTGGCTTTATTTTCTGCCAGGGTTATCTTCCTTAGCCCTTGAGTAAAGACCCAAACCGCAAGGCAGCGGGTTGTTACTGAGGAGGTAACGATTAGGTTTTTACGGCGACCTAAACCCGCCGAGGGAGAGACAGTCATAGGATTTTTGCAGACTTTTGTGGACAGGTCCTCAAACTGTCCATCTGCATCCTCGTGTCTCCTTGCCCTGTCACTACTAGAATCGTCTGCCAGAGACTTTCCGCCAGTAGCCGCTCTTGGTCCGCGACTGCTTATTTGACTAATGTCTTATTCGCAGCTAACCTACATATCTGCAGGCCGTTCCACTATCCGCCACCTGTGGACGTGCCCCATACCGGTTAGAGCTCCGGTCCCCAGAAGGTACAAAGTACCCCCTGGGGGATATATATATATATATATATATATATATATATATATATATATATATATATAGATATATATATATGTATAATGTTCGGTTAACAACGAACTTTCGAATTTTAATTTGCGCTGGACAAATGCGTCGAAAAGCGAACAGCTACAGTGGCAACCGTTTTGGTAGTTTTAATTTCCGTCTGTTTCTTTCGATTTTAAATGACGGAATCGCAATTTCTAGCGGTTCAACAGTTCAGTGTATTTTATTGCCAGTTGTTCCCAACATTTAATTAGATCCGGTCTTGTTTTGTTATACGTAATATAATTTTATTTATAGCGCAGACGGTAGAAAATATACAATGCAAATTTAGTTATCCCTAAAATTACAAATTTAGTGATTTTGTAATGAATACAGAAACGATAAATCCGACGTAATATTCGAAATATAACTATTTTTCTTAGACGCCATTGATAATACCGAGAGATTACACAGCGTCGAATTTGTACGTAGAAAATAGATTAGCTTACTTCAGAGAAGATATCGGTGTTAATTTACATCATTGGCATTGGCATCTTGTATACCCGTTGACCGGACCTGCGAATATTGTCAACAAAGACAGAAGAGGTGAAATGTTCTATTACATGCACCATCAAATACTTGCCAGGTAATTTATTATTACTTTAGAAATAATTATATAAACTATCTTCTTCTTCTTCTGTGTCCAATTGACTCAGTCGTTGGTAGCGACTATGGCGACAATTTCTCGATATAATTTTCGGTCTCCGGCCTTGTGAAACAATATACCTTCATAGACGACCATTTTCGGATATTACCGAGCAATCGTTCTTCTGCCTACTCTTCTTTTTCCTGCTAGTTTTCCCAGTCTGCGGCAGTACATATTTCGGACCTCTTAATATGTGTCTACGCTGTTTTCCATCGAAAGAAAACTGCAGAACATAAAATTGTTGGAAAATAGAACCAGCGAAAAATAGCGTACGATTGAAATTAAGATTGAAATTGATGCTATAATAACTGAAACTGGTAAAAAAAAATGAATCTCTCGTGTGTACACTAAACGACTCGTATGTTGTAGCGGTGTTACCGACTGCGCTAAACAAAAAAACAAAACCGTCCGTCTTTTCTGGGTCACCCTTTGCATGTAATGTCGTTATATTCAAAACGATGTAAGAAATTTTTAATTACGCTAACCACGATCGTATAAAAAAAAATTAGTAAATAAAAATTGTCGAAAATAATAAAATTAAAAATTATTTATTAAACGCGGTAATATCATTTTAAGAGGAATTAGTTTTATTAAGTATTTATTTAACAATTCAGATGTTGTAGGATGATGTAACTAAGGTTAAAGATATAGAAAAAAAAGAGGAACTAAAAAATTACAGCAGCTTTAGTAAATCACATTTTAAAAATTAAAACGCTGTACGACGGTTTGATTTCCATATCGAGCAAATACGTTTAATATTATATCTTAATACAAGATGTCAATATGGTAACATCGACAAAGCGTAATGAAATGAAAGCGACCATCTTCGAAACGAGATGCGATAATGAAGCTAATGGTAAATTAATTTTTAAAAAATCTTTTCAAACCGCCTTTGATCGTTTAAATAGTTCAACATTTAAAACTATCGCATATAACACGAGTCACTTTGAGTAAAAGTAAGAATAATCAACTCCAATATTTGCCGAACTCTAACGAAAATATTATTGAAAGTGTGGATCGTATAATTTTGGCATGTAACGAGTATAAAATTAAATATACAATATTCTCACTTCGTTACCTCACGATCAGAACATATTTTCAAGTTTCGTCTTTGAAGTCGTTAAAATTAAACAAAAATAATCTCATTACCGCTAACTCATATATTATATTATATTATATTGTATAATAATACTAAGATAAATTAAGGGATAACGACCGTTGGGAAGTGTCCCGTTATAGCTTTTTAAACAGATCAGTGCTGCCTATTGTTCAACCGAATAGATTGCACGCATCTTTAAGCTTAAAAAAAAAAAAAAAATTACCGGTAACTATGAGTTATTTCAACGAGTTACTGCATTATCTAATTATAATACGTATGGAATTTTTATCCACTCCGTACGTAATTAATTTTATTGATATCTTGTATTGTGTTTGAGAAGTTTAATTTTTCTTTTGTTATTGTATCAATTTAACCCTCAGTTAGGCGCGCGGCGTATACAGTACGCCAATGTTTATATATATATACGTATATCTCCTAAACCAAAGTTCGCTCAAAACCTCTAACCGTAGTCTATGGAATGCGATGACTAAATACGGTATTTTTTGCAAGTAATAAAGTTATTTAATGATTAGTCTCCTGGAAACTGTTTAGGCGTATACAGTGCGCCGACCATTTAGGTAATTATTTAATGTCGTATATCACGCTGTTCGTCGCGTTGGTTTAACTTCACAGCAATATTTAGAATGTATTTGTGGAATGTTAGTTTATTAGTGTTACTGTTTAAACAATTAGCTGGGTCAAAACTTGATTTTGCAAATATAATACACTGCATAACCTTTTGTACGTATCTAATAGTAATGGAAACAGCCAGAAGGGCCTTATGAGAATACACCGACTGATATAGTGATAAGGGGCTAGTTCAAAGTATAAAAGGTTCGAGAAAGAAGGCGACAGTGGATTAATTGGTATGTCCACTAGCGTGTGATTTATCGAATTATAAATTAACCCTAGTGGACACTGTAAAAAGAAATAAAAGAAATTCCAGCGGAATTTCTGCCTAATATATCTAAAAAAAAACGTACAACAACAATCTATGAAATTGATAAATCCACTGGGGAAGATGCCGAGCCTGAAATAATTACATTTTATAATACGGCAAAAGGAGCCGTTGATTCGGCTGATCAAAAACGCAGCCTGTATTCTTGTTCTAGGAGAACAAAAAAAAAAGGTGGCCTATGGGTTTATTTTTTACGTTATCGAACATTGGCTGGAATCAATAGCCGTATATTCTTTATTGTTGGACAAAAAAGGAATTTCAATTACCCAGAAAATAGTTCCTAAAAAATTTATCGCTCACATCAGTAGACTCATACAGGAGCGAAGTAGTTTGACAAATTTAAGCCTCAAACTAAGAACTGCGGTGGCCAAATATTCTGAAACAAATCGGAGCGGAATAAATGTAGAAGATAATTCTACAAAAAGTAGAGATCGTTATTAGATCGATTGTCGTGCTAAACTACACTACTATTAGATGTTCCAAATGTAGAAAATTTTGCTGCAAAGCGCGCAGTGCGGCTATATGCACAAAATTGTTAACGAATAACACGATTTATAAAGAAATATAACTATCGATAAATAAAAATTAATAAAAGTATTCACTTTTTTCCTGACAGAAAATGTTCTGGCTCACGGTATATTTTAAGGCGCGCCTAACTGAGGGTTAAATTTGTTCTAAACATAGTCGTTTATTAAAATAAATGTATATGCCACTTTAGATCTGACTATAGAAATCATATTAAGCACCAACACGGGTATTTCAAAAATTTCAAAGGTTATTACACGAAGTATAATAAACTTGTGGTTCAACTCAATCTCCCTTGGTAGTATCTGAAAAGGGTTTCCTGACACGTTCCTTGTAATACTTAAAGTCGTATGGTTAGGTATTTTCCAAGAAAATGATCTTAATATGACGCAAGCACGCGAGCTTTTCAACCAGCGTGAATTACTGTATCATTAAAATTATGTATTTCCCAACGAAGAAACAAATTGATCGGTCGTATGTCGAGACGTAGTAAGTTACAGAAATAATAGAAGTAAAACCAGAAGACAAAAGATATTTATGAATGAAGTATGCATAGAATTGTCATGCAGTAAAAGAACTACTTTGAAGAAGAAAAGAATGGAATAAAAGATTTGTAGAGATTCGACGGATTTCACTGGCTTCCATTAAATAATCTTTAGACGGACATTAAATAATAATAATATTCGTTACAGGTATAATTTCGAAAGGTTCTGTAACAATCTACCGCGCGTTGTACAATATAATAATTTACGGGATCCGATCGAAGAAGCATATTTTCCAAAATTAGATAGTACCGTTGGCCGATACGTATATCCGCCTCGTCCAGCCAATTATGACCTTTACGTGAGTATCTTAAGAAATTGGAATTTTATCTTTTAATTATTAGTTCGAATTGTCACATTACACATCTACAATGTGTAATGTGACAAAATCTAAAAACATGACTAAACATTCGGTTTTAACGTTGTACGTACTAATGAAGGAACAATATAAGATTAATTCGGTTATTAGACAAATTGTACATTATTAAAATAAGATATTATATACATTATAAGATAAATTGTACATTTTGCACAGATTGAATGCCAGAGAAAGTGAATATATAAATCCGTCGAGACAACTGCTTGACGGAATGTAACAAATTGCTTGACGGAATGTAATAAATTTTAACAATAAGGGAATGTGCATGCACTGATTTTTGTTTATTTTACAAAAAAAACACAAAAAAAAACATATTTTTCGATTCTAGCGTACGACTAAGATTACTTATATTAACCCGCTACTAAACGCCACGTACTATCAAAGCTTTTGTAGTTATTCTTATATCCTGCGTCGTCCTTATTTAATTCGAACTCACAATTTTGAGTATGTTGTCTTGCTAAACGAATAAACAGTCTGTCTACATTTCCTTTTTTTTTCGTCAATACATTTCGAATTGTGTGCGCTATATCATTAGCTAATTTCATGAGTGTTCGGTTGTAAAAACGTTAAGATCACTGATATTCAGTCCTTCTAACAAGGCAATGTTGTAACATGCACCACAGTGTTCGATAGACTTTTTAGATTAGTCTCAATTGTAAAAATACTTATATAAATACACTGACAATTGTATACAGTTCACCTAAGAAGCAGTATTGTATAATAAATGTATAAAATTCATAATTTCGAAATTTTTATTGTATGACTCAAACGTTAGTTTGTTCGTACTCAGTGCGAGAGAGTATTTCGAAATAAGTTGGAATTAAAAAGTTTCTCTCCGTACACAGCTCGGGATAGTATTTCAAAGGTAACATGATTTTTCAGTTTGCGCTGTTAGATTAATTTCAGCATACAAGCTTGTAGTTGGGCTTATGTAGAAACACGAACCGCTCGCTTTAATGCAATTAATATGTTGTTCACGCTCAGTTCGAGAGTTCGAAATAAGTCGGAGTTACAAACATTTCTTCGTACTCAGTTCGGGATAGTATTTCAAAGCTAACGGTATTTTTCGGTTTCAGCGTGCAATCTTGAAGCTAGGCTTGTGTAGAAACAGGAACCATTCGGTTTATTGAAATTAAAAGGTTTACACACACTTAGCTCAATATTTCGACGCTAACCGGAATTTTATTCGGAAATTATTAAATTTATACGACTCACGGACTATCGAAGTCTGTTATCTGTAAGCGTAATTTTTTTCCTCGAAAAAGCCCAACACGGCGTATTGATGTACTTTTGTTTCAGAATTTGAATAGAGAAGCGGATCAAATAAAAATTGATCTGGCCGATGCGGAACGTTGGAGAGATCGTCTTTACGAAGCCATACACAGAGGTTTCGTTTACGTAAGTAATTCGAAGAAACGATTTTTTGTATCATAGCGATCGATCGGGTATTTTATAATCATAAATCGTAAAAGAAAAAAAAACAAGACTGGGCAATTGTATTAATACGTTTAAAAAAAATGCCTTACAGAGAGGAACCGAACAAGTGCCGCTGGGTGGACCAGATGGAATCGACATATTAGGAAACACGGTAGAAGCAAATCAATTGAGTGTCAACAGAAATCTGTACGGAAATCTGCATAATGTCGGGCATACGTTGATAAGTTATTCTCACGATCCCGATAACAGATATTTGGTAAGTTCTTTACGTTATTTTTATTACCGGATTAAAATTAGAAGAATTATAGTCGATCGCGTGAAATGTTACGCAAGAAGTCGACGAAGAAACGGTTCGCGCCAGTAATGAACAGTATCTGACGGCAGTAAGGTGGGGATCATAAAATGTATTTGAAATAGCGGTAATTTTAAATTTTCTTTTTAAATCGTAGTCTACGACTTCAGTATTGTGTTTATACATTTTAAAGTGGTAAACGGCAATTTATTACGGGTTATTACGGTATTCTTCGAGGCGGAATTTTTGGAATGGAAAAAAAAACAATGTACATAAATAATCCAAGCGGAAACGGATGGTGAGCGGTAATAATTAACGAATAAGAAACGATCAGGGATCCGTGCATTCCGTAGCAGAACGATACGATTGCAGATTAGGACCAATAAGGGTTTTGATTAAGCGAATATAGAGACGTCGTCGGGATTAAATTATAACAAGACGTTATACTATTACAACTAATGTAATATTCTTTTAATAACCTGGAAAACGAGCTAATACAAAAATTAGAAAATGATCCAACTGTTTAAAATTGATAAATTAATATTCGTCAATAAATATTCACGACCAGAGAAAGCTTAGAGAGAATTTTTTTTTTTAAATATTGGTAGCTTGATAGTGCCTAGGAAAAAGTAAATTGCGAGCAAATGAATTGACACAAATTTTCATTTAAAAGACAACGAAAAACGGCGGATTAAAATTTACGATTAGACATAAATGAAACGGATAGAAATCGCATCTTGATGGATTTTTAACTGAATAAACTATCGAATAGTTCTTCTTCGCGTCTGGCACGAAGGGCTGCTCTACAAGATGAATGAGATTTTTCCGTTTGAAATATACTTTCTTTTAAAATCCTACCTCAACAGTAGATCATTCAAGTCAAAATAGACAAAGCTGTATCTACTGCGCGAATGATTATGGCATCAGTACCTCAAGGAAGCGTCCTAGGCCCTCTTTTATACAACATATATACGGCAGGTATACCGACCACAATGTTCACTATTCAGGCTACTTTTGCGGATGATGTTGCTATTTTGGCTAGTCATGAAGACCCCCGCGAAGCGTCAAGATATATACAGAAACACTTATTAATAACTGAGCAATGGACCCGAAAGTGGAAAGTCGAAATAAATAACCGTAAGTCATCGCATGTCACTTTCACAACTAGACGACAGAATTGCCCGCCAGTTACATATTGCGGTCGAATGATACCAACAGCGCCAGAAGTTAAATATTTAGGATTAACATTCGATCGAAGATTAACGTGGGGACCGCATGTCATAAATACGCGGAAAAAGCTGACGCTTCTACTGCGCCAGTTGTATCCATTAATAGGGCGCAAATCGCAACTTAGTCTTGCAAAGTCCTCTTATACAACACAGTAATTGCTCCTATCTGGAAATATGGTCTCGAAGTGTACGGTTCGACGTCCAAAACCAGTCTAAATAAGATACAATCGTTTCAGTCGAAGGTTTTAATGACAAATGCACAATTTTATGTTCGTAACGACATCATTCATCATGACCTCGGAATACCAACAAACCACAGACGGCGATACAGGAAAATGCATACGGCGCTCAGTGAAAATCCAAATCCGCTAAAATCACAAATGTCGACAACACATCTTCCAGATAACCCTGTCAGACGTGTTAAAATAAGACAATGTCGGGATGCACTTACGTCATCATAAAATCGAATAAATATATATCGATATAACAAAACAGCATTTATCCATTATGTTGTTTATTTGATATTATTCTCTTTTTTTTCTCTCTCGCAGTTGTGTTTATAATCTTTACATAGATTGGTACACACACACACAAAAAAAAAAAAAAAAAAAACACAAAAAAAAACCACGAGCTAATGATTAAAAAATATTAAAAAACAAAAAATGAAATAAGTGAGTACACACCAATAATAGACAGAACCGATGTATCCGTGTCATTAACCCGAAGGTATTTCGCGAGTTATATTCGGATTCATATTGAAATAAGCGTTCTAACTATTTTGTTGTAATTTATAAAATTGGTCTTGACGAATCGCTGATTTATCTCTTTGATTTTAGGAACCATTCGGAGTGATCGGTGATTCTTCAACAGCTATGAGGGATCCGGTATTCTACCGTTGGCATGCGTTCATCGACGATATTTTCGACGAATACAAGTCGACTTTACCTCCGTATACGACCGAAGTATGTTATTTATTATTATCCGACCTCACGACGTTAAAGTATTCTATTGTGCTTTAGCTCGAATCTCGTTGAGTGGATAAGAATGTCAATACGTTTAAACGGCACCTAGCCTACCGAGCTATCAACTAATTCGTCGATAAACGAGTACCACCTTAATAAGAAATAGACGGAAATCTCGAACTTCCTTAAGTAATCCATTCACGGAACATCGTTTATCCGGTTCGCTACCAACTTCCATATTTATGAGGATTATCTGAGCGACATTTTGTCGTGATGATGATAATTTCTTTATATATATATATATATATATATATATATGTATATATATATATATATATATATATATATATATATATATATATTATAAAGAAAATTCTGTCGAACAAAGTTCCAAATTTAAAACTGCAAAATTCTAACACGTTAAGAACCGCTAACGGTCGTAATTATAAGCATTAGAAAATTCGAACAAGCGATGCGCGGTAACTATAATAATGCACCATTGACAAGTAATGTACAAAGTATTACCATTGTTCTTATTTAATACTAAATTAATTACTTATACATATATATATATATATATATATATATATATAATTTCCAATATTAAAACTTGAATATTTCAAATGATATCTAGTCCATTTGTACCACTTTACTCAAATAAAAATAATCGCTACTGCCGAAGCGGAACGAATAAAAACCTTAATAAACCTAGTTTTGTTTTTTTAAACGCATTACTATTTTCAAAAAGTAACCGAAGCAAAAATACGTCTGACAGGCAATAACGTAGTAATTTCTGATGACGTATATTTTACAAACGATCGCGATGTTGAATCATAGAACTGAACGAGAGTATGGAAAACTAGGAATTAACATGCAAAGACGAAGTGTCAACTTTTTCTCATGAAGGGAATTATTTTAAACCCGTTTTAAGTGACGTAAATTATCTCTTCTATACGTAGGGAACGTTACAAAACGCAATATCGTTATAAAGTAAGAAAAAACTTAATCATTAAAAAGTTTATCCCGAAGAAATATATATAAACTTTTTATTTGATGATAAAATATCATCGTCGCACCCATTCTTCGATGGCATAATTTTAGCAAATCATTTCATATAAAGATATAAGATACGGTTTTTTTTTCACTTTCAAATAAATTGCAATCTAGCTGAAACAGATAATAAGCAATTGAGATGAGAGGCATAATAAAACGGATAATGACGCGTGTGGAATATCACCCACTGGTGACATTCTGTATTATCACAGATTGAGGTTGATTCGCCTGACTTCGTCACTATTACCTAATAAATTAGTAGCCGGCGAATTAGAGTGCCTATTTTAACGCACTGAACACGTTGACCTCGGTTGCTATTGTTTAACACCAATCTACGGATCCGATCACGAAGACGTACACATTTATCTTAGATACATTGAATTATATTAACTATTTTAAAGGTCCTTCCCGAGCTGGCATACCTCAACTTGGAACAAGTCGCTTTATGTTTATGCTCCTTCGGGTTTATTGGATGGAAATGCGTACTAATGCGTCTATTTTGAAAGAAATTGGTACAATCCGCGGATTAAGAACGGAAGTTCTCGTACGTATTATGAAATTTTCTGGTCACATCATACGAAAACATGATGGAACCGACAGAGGACCAATTAGACGGACAAATGCAGTGGCTGCTGCATCTTCTGGGGTGACAAATTTTCAAGATGTGTTCTTGATGCCGAAGGGATGCAGGCAGAAAATAAGGAAGCTGTTACCTTGATCACGATACTAAACGATAATGATGACGTTGACACATATTCTAGTAGATATCAAAAATTCGATCAAAATTTTTATTCTTCGTCGTCGATAATTTCATAAATCTACTCTCAGTTACTTAAGCTCCGGCATAAACAGATTGCGTACACTTTTAGCCGCCATACTGGCATCTCGTGATTTTATGTTTCCTTCGTAGAATAGTATATTAAATTTATATATTCTATAACAAAATTTAAGAGATGCAATTTATACAGTTCTCGTTGCCTGTTAAGTTTCAACGTACCAGCTAAAAGTGTACTATTTAATTGACGAAAAATTGAATTTCTGTAGAGTTCGTAGTGGTGACAAGTGATATTTGGCCACCCCAACCCAGTGTAATATTCCGCAAGATAGAACTGGTTGATACATTGCCGTGTATAAACGTATTAAATGATCAGAAGAGAATTATTGTTTTAAATTTAAAAAAAATATATAATATATATATAATAATAATAATAATAATAATAATAATAATGATAAATTTTAGTTAAACTTTGACGGGGTTCAAGTGACGGGAATTGAAGTACGTTCGCAGAATGTTAATCAAGTAAACGTTTTGTCGACTTTCTGGCAAAATAGTCGATTAGATTTATCGCGCGGTTTAGACTTCTCGTCCCGTGGACCCGTATTCGCTTCGTTTACGCATCTGCAACACGAACAGTTTACGTACACGATCAGGGTAAGACGAATATTAGTCAAAGTTTATTAGAAGTTTAAATAAATACTATCCTACAATTTTTTTTTTTTTTAAATTTAATATTTCTAAAAATTCACGCATGGTCATCCGTCGACATGTACGTATATAAAAAAATACAAACGCGCGTGTTCATTATATATATTTATCATTTACCCGCTGCAACATGTATATAGAACGCAAAATACGCCTAAAGTCGAATATTAATAGCTATTTTATATTAGTTTGACAATGTAGCTAAAGTCGCAAGTAGATAGAGCACTCTTAATATTGCTGTCCGTACAAATGTGCGACATCGATGGCGAGATAAAATCCTAAACGATCGACATGCATATCGCAGAAGGACCCCGCTGTATTATAATAAATCTAGACTAGTTCAAATGATCGAGTACTTAACATCGAGACTAGAAGTAGATTAATTGTCAATGAGTTTTCACGAGTCTTCTTGCTTAACACAGCGTCTCGTCTCCCACATATCGGATATTGGAGTCTCGAGATACCTACCAGTATGACGAGGCTATCAGTCTTGTTATTCTGAAATCGTTGGATCCTATTTTGTACATGTCTTTTGCATAGTCCCGCAATATTAAATGTCCAAATAACCAAGAGCATTCTAATGACAAACTAGAGAATGTAATTTAGTTCTCGTAGTTTTTTGAACAACATTACGCCACGTTAACTTGCTATCTAAATGACGCCTAGATATTTTACATAATTTTCTTAACCAACGATTACCCACTTATTTTCGACCTCAATGTAAAATCAACCCGCCTACACTTGCTTCCGTTTACCCGTATACGTCAATGTTTCAGCCAGTTTTCAACATTCAGCAAAGATGTTTATATATTTTTGAAGTTTCCTTCTTATCTTTGCCAGTAGCTAACAACACCGTATCATCTGCAAACGGATATCATACTATTATCAACTGGAAAATCGGCAGAGTTGATTAATTAAAACACCGCACCTAAGACGCTTCTTCGAGGCATTCCAGTAGTTATAGGGTAGATATCGGAATATTGATTTAGAATTTTAACCCGGCATATACGATGATCCTTAAGGTAGGATTTGAGGAGGAGATAGTAAGGATATACTATTTTCTTTAGTTTATAGATTAGATCACGGTGTCATACCTTATCAAAGGCGTGCTTGACATCTAAGAACACACCACCCGTTCATGTTGCACCGAATGAGATGCTACTGTCTTCTCCTCGATAATAAAGTTATACGATAATGATGAAAAGCTTTATGTGGCGGTGTTAGAAACTCGACCGTCTGTAGAGGACGCCGTCTCATCTATGCGTACATTATCTTTATCTTCTAGCGATCGATAGTGTATCGTTTCCAGTAACTCTAAGTAAGCGGTTACCGAATTGTAATACGGAATTGTCGATGCAACTGTAATCAAATTAGTTATATTTCCTTTCGATGTTTATGACGTCATTTTCGTCTATGTTTTGTATTATATTATTACATCCTATAGAATCGCGTATTACTGTGCAGGTTCAAAATAGCGGAGAAGCGAGAATGGGAACTGTTCGCGTATTTTTAGCTCCGGAATTTAACGAAAGAGGCGTTACGTTCTTATTCCGCGATCAAAGACTATTATTCGTGGAAATGGATAAATTCACTGTATCGTGTAAGTTGGCATTAAAATGAAATTCGTTGATATAGTTCGATTATGTAAATAATTATATATATATATATATATATATATATATATATATATATATATATATATATAGATAAGCAGCATTAATTTACACGAACAATACAACTAACACGGTAAAAGGCAACATAATTATGTGGATAGACGATATTAAAGATTATTATTAATGACGCACGCATAATGAAGAATAGAAAATAACATACGAAAATATTGATGTAGTAGCGAGTAATTTTTCTGTATCCACGCTCCAGTTGCTTTTAATATTATTCGGGCATGATAATTATCCCGACTCACCGTTATTTTTAATTCTTATTTAAAATTAGAAGTAACTAACCGTGATCAGGAGATAAATGAAAACGTTAGTAGTTACTCTTACAAAATCATTAATCAAAATCACGTTAACTTGCTAACTGGCTACACTACCACCAGTATAGTCCGCAGCGCTGTTCGGAATCGTTTAGAAATTCGTAAACATTACAGGAAGGATATTCGTCGGTTCGGAATACGACTAAGAAAACATTAGATCGACCATAGCATGTAGTATCATCTCTAATAGAGGAAGAATAGAAATTTTTTACATGAATTGTTTCACGACCATTGATCGGAACTAGAAGATATCTGAACGTCGTTAGAATTGTCACGATCGGCGAGCTTTATTAAAAAAAGTTACGTACGCTAACATTATAAAATTAATCGGATCGGTGATATTTGCGCCGGAAATCCGAATTAGACGAAAAAATCCGGGATTTACTGAACTTCGGACTTCCCTACAGCCGGTCCGAGTAGGGGCATAGTTCGGACGAAAGGCAACGGTCGGTAGTACAAAAAGCTAATGACGTCGATCGCGATAATAGCGATCTGCTTTAAAGGCTGGAAAGTAGGTAGTACGTTTTCAACCTTTGAATTTCCATATCCGAAGGGAAGCACATCGCCTAAGAGAATTGTTTTAAGTATCGAACAGGTTTATACCGTTTGAAAAGTCTAAACGTGTGTCCTTTATTAAGCTCGCAAATCGCTACGATCCATTTAAGGTAGCGAAATATATATGTATACCTTACAAGCACGGAAACCGCATATGTGCGAAAAATATTATATATATATCAAATGCACGGGAAAGAAATGTTAATATAAATATATATGTATATATAAATATGTATGCCCCTATATACGCTCATGTACCGAATCACATTTGAAAATTAATTTTTAATTAATAACTTTAATTAATTTTTTAATAAGTTTGATAGTAATTTTTTTCCGTAAAATAGAATGTGGACATGTATATTCACCCAAGTGTATTATAAATATGCAATGCACGTACACGCATACCCACACATACATATGTATGTATAATTTGTGCATATATATATATATATATATGTCCATAATCGTATGTTTAGTGAAAATAAACTGGTCACCTTTTGAAACTGTGGATTTTTTTTTAATGTTTCCCACAATGTTCAGGATATTGCTTGGGATAAATTAGCTTACTACGTACGACATGGTAAACGTGCTATAGATTTTGTTCTTTGTCATCTGGTACATTTACTTTTAACCGATTCAGATTTATATTAATAATCAACGGTTCGCTATATATTTCGAAAGTTCTACATCTAATTAAAAAAGTACATTTTTTACTTTTTCTTTTCATTGGGCTTCCGTATAGAAAATTCAAAATATTTCTTCTTTTTATTCGACAGTAAATTCTGGACTTAATACAATTACCAGATCGTCTAGCGCGTCTTCGGTTACGATTCCGTTCGAACAAACCTTCCGTAGTTTAGACGATCGGCCAGAGACAGATTTTACCGCTCAACAAGAGGATTTTAATTTTTGCGGCTGCGGATGGCCGGATCATATGTTAGTGCCGAGAGGTATTCCCGACAATGGAATTTCCGCACAATTATTTGTGATGATTACAGATTACCAAACAGATAGAGTAAGTTCAAATATATCGATATTATCGGAGAGTAGTGATTTTATTAGAAATTACAAATGAAACAAAATTAAATCACTATCAGACAATTACGTCATTATTGAGCGAATACATGTTGCAGATAAATTAACTTTAATAATTATAATATTCCGTTAGTGTATTTAGTATATGCGCCGTATTAAAACTAATCGGTGGTAACTTACTCTTAAATTTATTTCTAAATAACTTGAATTTATAAAACTGATTTTAAAATTAATTCTTCCTCAGATTTGATCGTATTATTTGATAAATTATTACTATTTCCCTGTTTAATTATTCGTAATCATTTTTCTAATTATTTTCTTCCGCTAACATGATATTCGACGTGCAACATTTTTTTTTGGTATTAATATTTTTTACGTTACGTTTTTTTTCTCTATAGCGCTTGCCATAAAGTGATTTGTCGTCATTTTCGTTTTTATCCGAAATTGCGTGTTCTCTTAATCTATTATTTATTCAGCTTCGCTGGAATATAAAAGTTTATAGTGATTTAACTGTGTTTTATTTTATTCCATTTATATATATATATATATATATATATATATATATATATATATATATATATATATACAGAACGAAAAAAAGACACAGTGAAAGGATGAAAGCAGTATGGAAAAAAAGGAAGAAAAATGGCAGGACCAGTTGATAACGTAGTCCATTAGTGGCTCATTCGAAATAATAATAATAATAATAATATACACATATATTTTATTAAATCAAGAAGGAGAAAGCTTTCTATTGAAAAAAGGAGTTAGACAAGGGGACCACTTGTCACCAGTGTTAACGTGGTTTTGGAACAGCTATTTAGGAATCTATCATGGATACAATACGGAATAAACATCAACGGTACACATTTAACAAATTTACGTTTCGCAGATGATGTGACACTTTTAGCTTCCACGGCTGAACAATTGCAGACGATGGTTAAGCAAAAAAAGCAGGACTGAGTATAAATAACAAAAAAAAAGCAAACGAATTATTAACTAATAGCACATTGCAAAATGTGACCATTAACTCGAACAAATTAAAATGGGTTGAAGAAGTTATATATCTTGGACAACTAATTTCATTTAAAGACAAAACAGACAAGGAAATAAATAGAAGAAAAGCAATCGGATGGAAAAAATATTTGAAGGAAATTTTTAATAAAAAAATGAGACCATCATTAAAAGCGCAAGTTTTAATGTATCATACCGGCGATTACTTATTGATCGCAAACGTGGTCGTATAATATTAAGCAAATAAAAAAAAGTTACAAATTGTGCAGCGAGCGATGGAAAGGAAAATGTTAGAGGTTACAAAATTATAAACAACAGGGCATTAAGAGTACAGTCGAGAAGACCTAATGGAGATAGCGAGAAAACTCAAATGGACATGGTGTGGTCCTGTCATGCGCGGAAACAAGCAGATTGCTGGACCAGAAAATGTATAGAATGGATTTATGGGTGTTGGATATGTTTCTTCAAAGTAAAAAAAAAAACTAAAACAACGTAAGAGGCCTTTACTCAATTTGGGCTTTCATTATTATCATAATTCAAAAAACGATTTTTGGTCGGTTAACCATCTGAGAGAATTCACGATAATCATTTAGTTCAACGTACGCTGTACTTATTTCTGAGCCATTTATTACATCGGTTTTCCTTTTTTCCATTGCTATTGTTATACAGGTATTGTTTTAATTATGCAAGATATGACAACAAGAAATTCCTTGTTAAAGTTAATCAGTTTCTGTTTGGATTAATTTTTTCGTTCATAGCGTTTTCTTTCTCTACATCGAAATAGATCTTTTCTCCTGATAGATTGCCTAGGATTCAATTTCAATCTTTAATGTTTGATTCCTACACGTTCCGAATATTTTTCGACGTACACCGTGTTCATATTTTAAAAACGTAAGGTTTCAAAAATATTTGCACTTTTCATTTTCAAAACTCGATGAAAACTTCGAGCGTTTTTGAAACGTAAAAAAGAAAAAAAATCTACGCACGTGGTACATCGAAAAAATTCCGAGCGCATTAAGTATAATTTGATTCAAAATATCTCGGAAAATTTCGAATCGTCTGCTTAATTTTTATCATTAGAATTAGTAATTGAACTCCGCTAAAGTTGCGCCCCTTTTGAAGTATGTGCAGCTACCATAGTTCTGTGTCCTTGTTAAAATATTAGTTTTATCATAGGATTTATTTCTTGTCTAGAATCATTTTCCTGAACAGCGAATTTTTTACATCAAAATTTACAACTAATCCGTGATATACGTGTACAAACTTAATAATAGATTGTTAAGAGGTGGTCTTCGGATTAACTGCATTTATACCACCGATTTCGGCAAGATACTTTTAATCATGTCTGTCACGTGCAAAACTGCATAATTAATGGTTATTGTGTAATGCGATATATCAATGTATAATACACTCTACCCTAGAATACGATCTATTTTGCGCCCACATTTGTTAATGTTTTCGTATAGCTGTTGATTACGTCGTTAAAATATCTCCCACTTATTTATTGAAAACTGCATTAAATTCAATCGAATACATCCTCTCCGGCTTCAACATCGATCCTAATAATCTCTTACTCTTATAATTGCAGATTAAATTAATCATCAATAAATAGGATCAGCACACCCATTGGGAAACTATCCTCCTTTTGATTTTTCATAATAACACGTTTTCACTGTATTGTTATTAAATACAGATTGCATGCGAAAAAAAAATTATTGAAGAATCTGTTTATTTCTAATTTTATCGTTTACGAAATTTTACACTGATAATAATCTGTGTAACCTAAATGATAATGTCGAATATATTGGAGAGTAGAGATTTTCTGAATTATAAATAAAACAAAATCGTAACGCAGTTTAATCAGTATAAACGTTTTTTATTGCAAAGCTTTTCGACAGTTACGTCATTATCAAGCATATGCAATAAATAACCTTGATTTCTTACACTATATTTTACATTATACACTATAAATATGAATATATATATATATATATATATTTAAATCTTTATTGTCTTCAGGAAAATGTACATGCTTTTACGATGACATAATATGGCTTTTAAATTGCTTGGAAATATCTAAGTTTTTTTATTTGACCTTTGTCTTCTGACGATTATTCCTACCATTAAATGTATCGTCAATTTTAAATGTCCAATCAGATGTCCGACCCATTTCATTTCGTTTCATACGTGTGTAAAACTTTATCATTGGCAGCAGTTTTATTCGTCTAAAGTGTCTTTACGACAATAACGCCAAGTTTCTTTTTTTTAAATTATAAATACATATAAATAAATAAATACATTTTCTATAAAACGCTACGTTCGGGATAACATTTTTTCGTAAAATATTATTTCCTAGTATCTAGTACACAATATTGATAACGTTAGTGTAAACGATATTGAATTTATACGATAACAGGTAGGCACTAGCGATAGTATTCCGGCGAGAATTTGTGACGACGCTGTCAGTTTCTGCGGTTTAAGAAATTCCAGATATCCGGATTCTAAACCGATGGGCTTCCCGTTCGATCGAATGTCGAGACCGGGAGTGGTTACTTTAGATCAATTTTTAACCGCAAATATGGCCGTTCAACGTATACGAATTCGACACGAAGATCGAACAGTAGAAAGACCAAATCCGACAACGAGCACTAGCGGCGCCGGTGGACGGAATTAAAATTACGGGGGGGGGAGACGATATAATAACGAGCGAATGAAAAATTAATAATTTACCATATGAGATGATGATATATTCATTCGTAATAATAGTAGCAAATATATAAAATAAAATTTAGAAATTTGCTTATTATTTCTCTTATCGTATGCCATAAAGTACGAATTGTGCGAATACTCACAGTAGTATCTTACAAACTGTATATGGATTAGATAAAAAATTTCGTCCAGGCAATCTGAATTTTTCGAATAATTCTGCGAGTAACTCACAAATCGTAAAGATCACGAAATTATTATCTAGCTATCTTTACTTTTGTACTTCCAGTTCGCTACTATGCGCATTAACTGCCGAAAATTTATCGTCACCATCACCCGTTCACGTATTGAACATAATCGATTTCCGGCGCAATATTTACTTATCTTAGGGATAGGAACAATGATGGAACGTTTAATACTTTAGGATAGTATCCAGTTAATACTTTACGGCTAATCTTGCTTAATCAATATGGCGTGTATTAATTGCATTTAAATTTTTTATTCGAGCATATTTGTTTCTGCGGGGTGACACTAATTTAACTCGCGAATCGGTTACTAGAGTAGCCGTAAATTATTTGGGTACATTTCTACGATTCACAGAGGAGAGACTAATGTTTGATTATGTACCTGGTGATAAAACTGTGCTAACAGTTCGGCTTTGTCTTTATATGCGATAAGATTATTATAAATTGCCGGCGGAATGTTGGAGAGTTTTGGTAACTTTCCAGAAACTTTTATCCTCGATTAATTGTAGTTTATCCAGATATTATTTCGATATTCCGTAAGTTTGATTTTAAACGAGACAGATAGACAAAAGGTGTATTTATACTTTTTATCTATTTCAGTTTGCTCAATTAAAGTTTTATAATACTTTGGGTGAATTTTAATGTATATAAGATATTCCTTCGAGTTAGATGTATACGAACCGTTACAGTTTACACACTGAGTAATGCTAGCGATTCTACCTGACTACATTTAAGATATCTATTTCAGTTAAAGATATAGGCGAATAACTGGCATTTAAAACATTAAGTAACGAAATTCCGCGTCTTATATATTTCCCGATACATCAAAGTATGTCCTTAATTTTAGCATCAGGGAGTATAACGTGTACCTTGAATTTGTTTTATACACAGTATTTTATTAATATAAAAACGGAAAAAATTTCCCCGATAGTTATGCCTGGCTATGCATCCAACTAAAAACAGTTAAAAAAACAAAAAAATCCTAACCTCAAACGTTAAAATTAAAATAAAGGTAAAACTTTTTTTTACAGGATCCCTGAAGGATTTCGATGTATCGAAAGAAAATTTTTTAATTCAAAATAAGGTTCGCTTTTATACAAGTACACACCAAAAAGTCTCGCGGTAAAATAAAAATGGTGTTAAAAGGCATCTGGAATAACTGAAGAAGAAATAAAATACAAATCAAAACAGTTTTCCAGATTCGTCAAAGAAACCAATTAGATTAAAATATTTCGTCAAATGTTGTTATTAAGGAAATTTACTAAAATAAATTAAACTATACTGCTTAATAAGATGGGAGCAGTACGTCAAGAAGAATCCAATAATGCAATGCTATCGGGGTCGAGGTTACTGCAACATGCAAGAAAAATGTATTAAGTGTGGTGAACAACGTCGAATTAAAAATTGTCATAGCAACGGTAAAATGTCACGTGGAAAATAGTGAACACCGATTCGAAAAACTGTTCTATTTATTTAAATGCAGTGAAAAATAGATTAAATATAAATAAACGTCATAATGGTAATAATTACGGCGATAATAATAAGTCGTAAAACGCAAATAAATGAAACAAGCCTGCATATATATTAATAAATCATCGCACGCGTTAGTCGCTGAAAGAAATACAACGGAACCGAGTACATTATCGATAATAATTTTTCCATTATGGGATTTTTATCACTGTTACGTGAATTAAATTTAAAATATATTTTTAATATTGTAAAAACTGTTATAAATATGTTAAAATATGTTAAAAATAATGATGTGTTCCCAATCGCACACGTTATTTTAGAAACAATGGCGGAGTTAATCTAAATTGAATGGGTCCCATTTAGGGGATATTTTGCCTGGAATTGTAATTTGTTATTTCACAAATGTAACGAGTTGTATCAATTTGTCTGCATAAACTAATTAGATATTATTTGCTTTATCTGAAACTAGATCGAACAGTGCGTGTAAGCTACATTTTCCAGAATATATTATTTATAGAAACGACAGTTGCATTTTAACAAAAGCTGAAAGTTCGAATTAATGTCGGTTTTTAATTTAAAATGTACACAAGCAATAAGTATTATACGTAAATAATGTTAATAATCACAGTTGCTAGGAGTACTGTTTTTGAAGTGTACAAACCTTCCGAAAGTACAAAGATATCCATTCCCCGATGAAAGTTAACAGCCGTGTTATTCTAATCGGCGATTTCAGTGCTAGAAGTAAGCTGTGGAATTGTTTTAGTAATTTTTTTTTGTATCAAATGTCTACTAGAATTAATTATCGTATCATTGCTCCGAGAGAACCTACGTATTTTTCCTCGGGATCAACCTTTAGAAATAGTGTCATTGATTTTGCTGTTGTGAAAAATGTGTCTATGTCACCGCCTGTTTCTATTAATCAACGTTTATCCGATCATAATGCGATATTTATTGTCATCTCCGGAGATAAAAAGCAGATGGAAATTAATTTTTATCAAAGTGTAAATTTAGTCGAATTCGGAAAATTCGTATCTCAAAATAAGAATTTAAAAGCGTCGATAACGAATTCTCTCGACATTGAAAGTCAATTGTCTGCATTTCCAAATTTGATTAGTGTTTCCGTTGAACGTCTTATACATAAAACATCTGTGTATAATTTAACCCCGAAATGCTATTCCGTCTTATGTTTTAGGTATTATTAAATTTAAAAGCCGCGTTCGAAGTTGAAAAATAGATACTTGAACCCATCGCAAGTTATTAAAAGAATGTTAACTTTCATGAATAAACTACTGCGTTATCTGTTAATCAAAAATAAAAATGATAAATTTAATTTACTTCTATCAAAGCTTTCACCTCTAACAACAAGAGTTTATGGAAAATCTGCAAACAATATACAAGGCAACCATTCATCCCACTTCTCCACGAATCACGCTTAAGTAGTTATGTGTGTAGCAATGTAGAGAAAGCTGAACTTCTTGCTTTTGAATACCGCAAAGCTCATACACGTAATAGAAATATTTCTTCCAATTATTGAGGTAAACAAAGTTCGAATGGCTTTTAAAAAATATCCGAAGGAAAGTAAAAATAGTTGCATTGTCGATTATGTCAGTCCTAAAGAAGTCTCTGTCGCTATAAAAGTCATCAAATCTAAAAATTCCGTTGGTAATGACAATATCTCTACGATCGCCAAAAAAATTTTTCATTGAAAGCGGTAGTTAAATTTTCAAATTTATTAAACGCAATGTTTGGGCATTACCCTTCAAAATGGAAAGTAGAAAAAATCACTTAAACCTGGTAAAGATGCTTCCATAACTAGCAACATTCGCACTATAAGCTTTCTAAGTAATTTGAGTTAAATCGCGGAAAAAATTATTTTGTCTGGATCACGTTATCACTCTGAGCAATAGAAACTTTTACCTGACATTCAGTTTGAGTTTCGTCCAAAATACTCCAGTACACGACAAATATCTAGAATAATAGAATTTGTCAGTCATAATTTTAATTGTAATAAGCGTTCTTGTTTTGCTTGATGTGGCTAAAGTATTCGACACAACTTAGTGTAAAGGTATCACGCATTTAATTCATAGTTATTTAAGTAATAGAACGTTTTACGTAATGGTAGATTAAAAATCGACTATGAAAACTTGTGCCGCTGGTGTTCCACAAGGTAGTACTTTGGGTCCGTTTTTATTCACATTGTTTTTCTACGATTTTTCAAAATTGACAAATACGCAAGTTGCTTTATACGCGGATGATATAGTAATATTTTGCAGCTCTTAAACTGCTATTAAAACTCAATTAGAAATCAGTGTACGTCGCGTTTTAAAATATTATTGCAAATGGCAAATCGAAATAAATGCATTAAAAACAGAGACCATCTTTATTACTCGTCTAATTATACCATCCGAACTTCTAGTCGATGATAAAGTTATAAATTGGTCTAATATACTTGGGTGTTTTATTAGATAAACGGCTAACCTTCTGGGGCTTACGCAGCTCTAAAAACAAATAAAGCAGTAAGCGCAGTTTATTTAATCGTAAATCGTACACCTTACAATATTACCAATAAGCTCAACATTTATAAAGCGCTTGTTCGTCCTGTGATGACCTATGCTTGTCTCGCCTGGTCTTGAGCTTTAAGAAGTTACAATTAATACAAAATAGGTGTTTAAGATGTATATTAAGTGTCCCAAGATATACCAGAATTGTAGAATGCATGAGACATTAAATTTACCTTTTATTCGGGATTATATTCTCACTATAACTGGAAGTATATCTCAACGATCGCAAATTACGATTCCAGCCAACTACTGTTTATGTATCCAAGCATAGACGCCTTAAACATAATATACTGTAAATTAATAATATTTGATAACATGTAATCCGCTATCATTCCTTTTTATATGTGTATATAAATATATATGCATATATTTATATTTATAAATATATATATATATATTATCGAATAACATAATGTTTTTTTTGTGTGCTTAATGTGATACAAAGCGTTTTAGCTTTTTCCGCAATTTATATTTGTTAGGGTAGTAAATATACTAATTTATATTTATAAGATTACATAAAGAATTTAGTTTATCAGTGGTAATTATAATTCCGATATAATTTTTTATTCTTTGTACTACTGTCGTGCCTCGGGGCGCAGGGGAGAAGTGAAAATTAAAGATGTTTCTCCAAAAGACACACTTATTTAATAAACTCACGATTTCGTACAAATTTTACAAAGAAAAAGAACGCACTATTCGCTATGCTTAACATGACGTGGCGATGACGACAAAGTTTTCGTTTCCAAATCTACGTCGCACATACATCCTTTGTGCAGCGAAAATTTGAACTGTGTAATACTTCACTGATAATATTTGAACCAACACTAAGCGATGAATATATTGACGTCGATGGTAATACAAGAATGCACGTTCGGGCGTTTTCTAGTATTACTTGACTCCTTCATTCTTTTTGGCGACTGCACCGATTTCATCTTGCTAAGGTGGCTGAAGACAATGCCATTTCAACCTCTGTACATTTAGTATTAACATAGTCTGCTTTATTTTATGTTCGGACTTAGCTGACTGCTGTCAATTTCTTAGAGCACTTCGTTCTCTATTTATCATTCGATGTAGTGCGTTTGGAGGTGAAAGACGGAATACTTCTCGGCATCATCTGAAGCGAGATAATATCTCACGCGCGTAAATTTCGAAATGCTAATAACACATTGAAGTAATGAAGGTAGCGCGCGTGATACTTAGATTTAATTATTTTCGATTGTACTCTTAAGAATTTTAATGTCGTTTTTCACGTATATAGTTTACTATATCAATGAATTGCATCACGATAAAACGCCTATCTTGCCTATATATTAGGCGGTTTACCGTAAATTCTATCACGCTCTACACCGTGTACAATGCTTCTAAGTATTACGCGTGCTAAGTACTCTAAATTGATCTGAAAATATATGATCTAGTAGCAATGATGATTTCTAGGGAAAGTTAGGGAACTTCTCTTAAAATCTTCTCAAACCAAAGAATTTGACTTTATTTTAACTTTTAGGTTAAAATAATTCAAATCGATGTAATTAAATTAATTTTTCTTATCCCTTTATTTATTTACAAAAAGTGAACTCTATTTAGTTTCTTTTTTTTTTGTTTTTAGAAGCTTTATTTTATAATTAGACGTGCCTAACAAACTTCATAAAGTTAAGTTATACCTTAATAGGTTAACTTAAATAGTTTATTTATTCGTATGTTTTCGGGTATAAGTAGAAGTTCCTACATAATTATCTTATAAATTAATATATAAAAACACTATTATAATATTTTATAAATTAATGTTTAAATTTGTAATCCATTCTTTTGCTGATTCTGTCAGCTTTGCGATCTCCTTCCAGCCACCGATTAATGCGCGCGTTGGATAATTCTGTAAGACGTGATTGATTGTTTGTTCCTTTTCTTCGCAATCGCATGCTGCATTGTCTCTGATCCCCCAAGTATTCAACATTTTTCCGCATCTTCCATGTTCCGTTCTGATACGATTAAGTCTCGTCCACAGTTCCCTCGAAAGATTAAAACCTAGCGGTTCAACACAAGGATCTTGTATGAGTTTGTGTTTATCCGGATTTTCAGTCGACCATTTATGTCTCCAAGCTTGAGTATCGTCGAAATTATCAGCGATTAGTTGAGCCGAACTTTTGTATGCAGGTTTGCTCGATCTGAGTCGTTGTACAGTATTTGTATCTAGATGTATCGCGAGGGCTTCGTTATATTTTGTCCATTCTTTTACAGCAGCTTTTTTCGTCGGATATCCGGAGGCATTATATTACTTAGTACCGGTAACCACGCTACTGGAGTGAACTTCACAGTACCAGTTATTGTTCCCATCACAGTGTTGAGTTCGACGTCAATTTTCTTGACATGTGTACTGTTGAACCAAACTGGAGCTGCGTATTCAGCTACGGAGAATGCCAATGACAAAGCTGATGTTCTTAATGTTGATGCGGAGGCTCCCAATGTTGTTCCCGCGGGTTTGTGTATGATGTTTGCTCTCGTTCGTATTTTTGCCATTTCCGGTAAGTAAGTTGTCTGTCCAGTAAGACACCCAGATATTTTGGGGTTTCTTTGTGCAATAGTTTATAACCATCGACTGCTACGTTTAATTCCTTTTTTGCGAGGTTTGTAGCAAGATGGAAACATGACACAACAGTTTTCTTCGTATTTAGTTTTAAACGCCATTTCTTAAAATATTGTGTCACGACTTCTAGATCTTCATGTAGTACTTTCTCTGTGATTCCAATTTTATTATTACTTGGTCTATTCGTAATATTAATTACCGTATTATTCTTTCTTACATTGGGAGGTTTGTAAACATTAAATTATAGATAGATCACCAATTTTTATTTCCGATGTTGCTATCTCGCTACATGATTCTTCTACGAACTGATAAATTTCCATTGAAAGCCATGTTTAACGTATGTGGCTATACCGTATAGTCTGTTACAAACTGCCGCTGCTAAATCGAAGCCATTTAATTTCGGATTCTTTCGGCCGTCAGCTACATGAGTTTCTTGTAGGAGAAGTATATCTGCTTCTTCGTCCCTAGTAAGTTTTTCCAATACTTCTTTCTTTGCACTAGTTATCCCTTCCACGTTAACTTGTATTATTCGAAAATACTTCGTTTTCATCTGGACGCCCTGAAAACGGCTATGTTTTTAAATTTTAATGATCTTCATTATACTCAATACAGCGAGAGGTTGAATAACAAGTTCGCTAACAGGTTCCCGTATTCTTAGCCGCTTAAAGCGTTTCCAGGCGCACGACGAGAATGTGATACGGGACGCGCCCACTTAAATAGTAATACTAAATCTGGAAAATTAATGAATCAAATGTTAGACTCTGCAGGAAAAACCAAACAAAACCCGGCAAGAAAATAAATAAATTGTCTTAAAAAAAAATACGGTACATATGCAAATATATACGCGTACACATGTACATGTACTTTTATTAAAAGATTTAGTTGATCCGGAATTGATTTCTGTAATCCCTGAATAGGTGAATCAATATGACATTTCACCATTCCACTTCAAATATTTACCATGCTAAATGTAGAGGTAATATTCGTGATAAAATTCCTTTAAAATGTCGTTATCAATTTGAAATTCGAATTGCGGTGCAAATAAGTCTGCGTTTTCGTGTCGGAATAAGAAACAGTCATGATTGCACACCAGATTATTTTACCGAGTTAGGATAATTATCGGAAATGGAGATTGTGATGTATGAAACATAATATCGTAGAACATATTTTTGGTGTTGTCGCGTAAACATAAGAAAATGAAATTTATCGTTAACCCAGAAAATACCGATCTTACATAAATTAATAGGTTATACGTTAACCGTCTGGCGGAGAATAACGAAGATTCTTTTAAATTTAACATAGATGTGCCTGATTTTTTTTTAGTAATTTTTTAAAAATATTATTAAATTCTGCGTAATTAATGTTTAAACAATCAAAATGTTGTACTACTATGTCATAGTATGTGAAAAAAACGACCGTCATTCCAGAAGGGCATTGGACATACATGGCATCTTGCGCCATCTCTCTTTTATTACTCTCGATAGATTTCTTTCATTTGTCATATATTTTCAATTATACCCGGAAAATTCATTAACAAAACAATTAAATAAATACAACCTGGCAATAATATTCCATGCATGCATTGGTGATAGCAATAACGATTGCATGGAATATAAGCTTTAACGGCCATTTTTTACCTCTAAAGTTTAATTTATATAGTGATAATAAAAAGTTGAACTTGTCAACGCCGCCCATCGAATTATTATAATCACGAATTACCTGCGGTCATTCAATGATCACATTTTTCTTATCTTTCTTTGATCATCGGCAAACTGTGTCTATGTTTCCTTTTCCAACAATTCCGGTTACGTATCATTATTAATTCGGCGGTGGACCTATTTATTATACCGCCGCGATATCACCTACGTTGGGACATTCTGGTATACACGACGGTAATGAGATTACCGATGCGACTGCTGCCAAAGCCATATTTCGTAGCTCGTACACCTGTAGAGATCTGAATAATTACCTTTTCGTTTACCCTCGATAATATGGAACAATTATTATGTGATCGATCACTACTTAGTCTTAATATAACATATAGTTCAGATCCAGCTAATTTCGTTACACGGCATTGAGCCTCTAAATAAAAATCATTTAATATGAGGCTACGGAAATGTGGTTCCGTCGAAGAATGCTGAAGATACCTTGGACGACATTACAACAATTAATGGCAGATGCGAGACAACGTGAAATCTATTTGTCATATTGGTGATCGCTTACGGTCTATTACGAATATGGCACACAGAAGAAGAAGATTAATTTTTTAAACAAAAATATTAATAATAATGATAACGTAACCTGTTATTGGAATTTAATATACGTTTCTTTGACACATACACACACACATATATATATATATATATATATAAAATTAGCACATTCATAATGTAATATAAAAATATAGAATTTACCAATTTGCAAATTTAGAATTAATTAAATTTACCAGTTATAAGACACCGTGATCAAATTTTAAATTCGCTTTTCGTTTGAATTATTTAATTTATTGCGAAATTTTCAACCATTACTCATTATTATCCGCATCTTCCATTTAAAAGCACGTTCTGTCCGAAACACACTTCTCTGCTATAGACAATCCATATTAGTATTTTTTCTAACGGACAACGCATTACCTATCACTCCTGTAATGATCTTTGCATTACTCTTACATAATGTTCTGTCCGAAACACAGTTCCCTGCTGTAGACAATCTATATTAGCATCTTTTCCAACGGACAACGCATTAGCTATTCCTATAATGATCTTTGCATTATTCTTACATAATATAATATAGAAAGTTAGTACGATACCAACAGTTTAAATTCCTTTCATGTCCCTGGTGATTATTTTTATTTTTCTGGATATTGTACATAGTTTTTATAGTTTCAGTCGACAAATTAATTTACATACGTATCAATTTTAAGAAGTATTCAAAATTAATTTGTATAATTTTATTTTCTATTAATACTTGAACAAAATAATTAAATTCACTTCGACCCGTTTACCGACCATTATAACTTCATTTCCTTTGTGAAAATAATGATCGGTAATCGCTAATCGAAAAAAATAACAAATGTCTCCTAATTATTTAAAACTCGCCGATTTTTTAGACCTGTTCGTATTGTCTTTCAGTTCCATTGACCGCATTTCGAATCGTTTTTATCGGTATTTTTCTGAATTTCATTCTCGTCCATCGTCTTTACGTTTCGAGCGTCCGGTTTTTTTATTAGTACCGCTACGTTTGTTCCTAAAATTTTCCTTTTCTTCTTTTTCCGTTTCGTTTATCTTTCCAGCGTTGTTGCTTCGTCCCAATCGTCTAGACGAACGTTTTTTTCCACCTTTCTCATTTTCTTCGATTCCGTTTCCGTTTATTACTCGACTACTATTATGTCGTCTCGATCGTTCGGACGAACGTTGTTTTCATTCGAGTTCCCGTTCGACCTAATTTTCAGTTCTACACATGAAACGAATCGCCATCCGGCTTAACTTTCTCCTTCTACGACAATCGGTACACGTACATGTAGACGAACGTATTTTCCAACGTTTCTCATTTTCTTCTATTTCGCTTCCGTTTATTACCCGACGTCTTCTCGATCGTTTGGACGAACGTTGTTTTCTTCCAAGAGTCCGTTCGACTTCATTTTCATCATCAAGCACCACACGAATCGCCGCCCGGGTTAACTTTCTCCTTGTATGACAATTATTACACGTACATTTACTAGACCGCCGTTTGTTCCTAAAATTTTCCTTTTCGTCTTTTTCCTTTCGGTTTATCTTTCTGGCGTTGCTGCTACTTCTCGATCGTGTAGACGAACGTTTTTTCCAACGTTTCTCATTTTCTTCTATTTCGCTTCCGTCTATTACCCGACGTCTTCTCGATCGTTTCGACGAACGTTGTTTTCCTCTAAGTGCCCATTCAACTTCATTTTTATCTTTAAGCATGAGACGAATCGCCGCCTGGGTTAACTTTCTCCTTCTATGACAATTAGTATACGTACATTTACTAGACCGCCATTTGTTCCTTGAATTTTCCTTTCCGTCTTTTTCCGTTACGTTTATCTTTCTAGCGTTGCTGCTACGGCTCAATCGTCGAGACGAATGTTTTTTCCCGTAATTCCCTCCGTTTCCGCCTATCTTTTTGTGACCACTAGACGAACGTTTTTTCTCACGTTTTCCGTTTTCTTCTATTTCAGGTCCGTTCATTTTTGTACTACTACTACCGCAACATTTCGATCCGGATATATTTTTTATTTCGTTCTTTTCGGTTTCTTCCGTTTTAATTATTCTACTACCTCGTCTCGACGGTCTGAGCGAATGTCTTTTCCGCGAATTTTCATTTGCTCCCATTTTTTTCATCGACTTTCGTTTCGGACGTTTACCGGACGAACTTTTTTTTCCGGAATTTTCATTTTCGTCAATTTTTGACATCGTTTTTCGTTTCGAAAGTCTACCTGGCGTGCGTATATTCGATTTCTCTCTCCTTTTACTATTTCCTTTACGTTTCTTTTCTCCTCGAGTTTTCGACGTTTTCTTCACATTTTCCTGGTCGCATATTTCCTCTGTAATTCTAGCCGCTTTAGAATCAGTTCTGAGGACGACGTCCTCTTTCGGCATTTTCTTTTTTTTGTTTCCGGTTTCGTTAGATTTCGCGGAGGATGTTTTTGAACGATTGATTACTTCATCGTCAGAATCTTCCCGATCGCATCTACGTTTGCCGGCATTAGTATCAATACCGATTATCCGGCTGTTTTTCGATTTCATTTCGATCAATCAGTAATTTTTCGTTTTAAATCGACGAATATAAACTTTTGTGCCTTTAGTTTCACCGTTGTTAATGTTGTGATCATTTTTTCTATGGAAATAAAAATGGCTGGTAAATTAATTAATGCGCGACGGGTATTCAAATCAAATCACATCCGAGCAAATCAAATCAAAACAAATCAAGCCAAAAATCAAATCAAGTTATGTTAAACTCTACTAGTTCACAACGAAGTACCCTCACAGATACAAACAACACACTAACAAATTACTTTCGCACAAGTAATACACCATTTCATACTAATACATGTAGCTGCGCTTGAATCATTTTTCCATTTTTCTACGATTAAGTATGTGTAAAAATTAAATCCTCAGTTTACCGAAAGAAAAAAGTGTATAAACCTATACAAAACTTTTACACGTAATAAACTCAAATAAAATCTCGTACTAAAATAAATATGTTACATACACAGCCAGTTCCCTAAATATGTTGATCAAATGTAATCCTACTTACGTTAACATTTTCCGAGGAAAAATTTTAATTAGTATTTGGAGAGCCGGCATTCTTTTAAAAACTTTGTAATTAATAAGATTCGTTCTTAATTGTTTCAGCAGATCATTTTATAGGTCACAACATCGGCGTGAATCGTTTGAGTACGAATTCGAATAGCCTTATTACTCATATCTCCTGATTTAGTATTTATTTCGTTAATTGATATATTAATTTTTTTTTTCTATGACAGAAAAGTTTAACAATTGCATATATATATATAATCGACGCGCATTAAAATATTTTATCTCGTTAATATATGTATATATATATACATATACATGCAATTAACTGCGCAAAATAAATAATTAAAATAAACACGGAATTAAATGAGTAACCTACGTTTAATTTCAGGATGTTTGTATCTAGTATATAACTTTTTCGGTAATTCACCGATATAAGAGGGTATAGTATATAAGATGTTTGATTCCAAGTACATATCGATAATTTTTGTATGCCTGCGACGATCAAGTATAATTCAGCAACGTTGATTTTGAATCAGTTGTAATTGTTTAAATGTATTTGAAACTGATAGCTAAACAATGCGTAGGCTAATCTAATATGTATATATAATAATTTCTTATTAACGACAGATAAATACGATCGTCGATTAAAGATTAAGTATACGGGGATTGCTTTATTATCAATTACGTAATTAATATTATTATTAAAGGATAAACGAGAATCTAATATAATTATCGACCTTGGTTCACCTTCTATATAACTTAAAAAAAAAATAGAGCTAGAGCAGCTTTATGTAATCTGTTATAGTATTTGGCCTATAAGATTTATAACAAAATGCTAAATCGTCTGCGTATAATGCACTTACAATATACTTTTAACTTAGGTATATCATTTATTAATATTAAACATAGATACCGGCCTAACACACTGCCCTGCGATACACCTGAACGATAAGTTTTGACAGAGGATTTATATATATATATATATCATCTCAATAACATGAAGAATATTCTATCGCTTAAATAAGATTTAATTAACGTTATTATATATAAGGTGAATTTAAATTGATACCATTATGCCAAGCCGAATAAAAAGCAATGTCGATTAGTGATAACCCCGTATAAATATTAAGATTAAAGTTGTCGGTTATGTAATCAGCCAGCCTAGCTACGTGGTGTAGTACAGGAAAATAATCCGATCTAAATCCAAACTGTTCGTCTACTATGAGGATTCGGTTATTTTAAGAGTGTAACTGTAATCGATTAACAAAATAAATGGAAATCGAAATACTTCCAATTGTCTAAAGTACATTCGTTACTTCTAACTTTTGTTCAAAACTTATTTTTCGCACATCGCGTCTGGCAATTAGCGAGAAATGAGTTCGAATGTCGAATTACATTAAAGGCGCTTCTGAAAATCTAACCTTCTTTCGAGCACGATCGGCTTGAAAATAGTTATCTAACTAATTTCGCAAGTTCTATTTAACGACAATATAGATAATAGAACGTGGTTTATAACTCGTTTAAAAGAAAGTATTGATGTGAAATTGTAAAATTTAAAATATAATAATATTTAATATACCGGAACAAATTTCCTCTAATCGTTCAAAAATTCTAACGATATAAATTTAATAAATAATAAACGTATACGGTATAAATAGCACTGATGGAAAAAGTAAATAAAACAGAAAAACACCAACGAAAAAAAACAAAGTAAATTTAAACGGGAGTAAATGTAAACGTATAACAAACGTTTCGGCTAATTTGAGGATATTTTGACGTTAGAATACACTGCGCATATCTGAGATGTCTAATATATTGATTTTAGACTAATTGCAGTTTATTAAAACTGACATTTCAGATTGAAAATCAAATAGGACGAGAGTATAGTATAGGTCTCTAATGATCGACTTGTAGATTGTTACTTTAAATTAGTTCGAGAAGTAACTTTATCATCGATTAATTAAAAGAGGAAAAAGCTCTAAACTCGGTGATATCATCGTCTTTCTCAAAATAAATAAGGACTTTGTTTACTTCTCAAAATATCCAACACGGGAAAACTATTTATCGAAATTTACACACGTAACGCAGATTTATGCGGTTATGAGTACTATTTTGAAAAAGATAAATGCAAAATTGTCGGGTTTTTAATTGCAGCGCTACGAGAAAATGTTGAAAATATCTCGATGAAAAAAAAGTATGGAAATTATACTAACGAAACGAAGCTTTGAAAATATATATATATAGATAGATTCACGACAGAAAGTTTCCATACACAGTTGCTATACAAATCTTAGGGGTTGGGGAAGATATTGATGATAATGATGATAAATGAGGTTTTATTTTTAAAGATTATCGTAAATACTAAACAAATCTGAAAATTAATATTACCTCCTGTCCGTCCATCTGTCTCCCCTTTTCGAAATAAAAGGGTTATGACGATCGATAAATATATAAATTTTTTTAATCCACAAACTTGCGGTTATTACATATCAGTTCTCACGAGAAAAGTTTCCTAATAATAATGTGATAAATCATTTTAATTCTTTCTACTAATAAAACTTATCAAAAGTGTTCATTATCTGCGGTCACGTTTATCCGGATTTTGTTTTCCCGAAATAATTTAGGACCGAGCTACGCCATTTTTATGTTAATTACTAATAAAATTTATCAAAAGTGTGCATTATCTGCGGTCACGTTTATTCAAATTTGGTTTTTTCTAAACAATCTAGGGACGAGCTACACAATTTTTCATTTGGCACGCACTTGGTATTATATTTTTTTTATTTTTTTCTTCCTTTTGTCAACCGAATTCACGGCTACAGAGACTGTTTATACTTTAATCAACGACGATAATTTCTTTAGAAATGCTGCTATGTGAGGGAAAAATTGTGTATATTTTCGAGACGGACAACAGGTGAAATATATATGAGTATGAGGGAACATAATAAGATAAGGTGAAGCTCCCACAGTCATAAAAAAAAAAAAAAAAAAAAAAAAAAAAGGAACACGACGGGATTACAGATTGTCTGTTCAGAATGGAAGACAGAAGATTTCTCGAAGTTGCACGCAGAAAAGACGATCGATCAGGTAAGAAATGATGCCCTGAATCGCTGATGAGCACAATTTCTTTACGATTAATCTTCTTAAAGAAATAGAACCACGGAAGTCTGGGGAAAGACGATTGAAGTTGATATGGCGATTGCTCTCAGTGTATATCAATTCTTGACCACCCTCGTTCTAGCTGTGGAGAAGTGAGAATTAGATGACACGTGTTTAGCGGATGAATAAACAACTTCGTTGTTTAGAATACGTTTGTGACAAAATATGTTTATTAATTATAATATACCATTAATTTACACACATATTTAATCGTTAAATCGTTAAATGCCAGAATCATTTTAGTTTCAACTCGTAATCACGTTCCAATATATTACAACCGTGTGTAATGCCGCGTTAATATAGTTCTTAAAGGGTACATTCTTGTCAATCCGAAGGTAGAAGTTTCAATCGAACTTAAAGTGTTTCATCACCATTTAACCGTTAATTACAGCGGAGAAGACAGAATCGTTTGACTGCAAATAACCCATCATGTGCGCGCGCTCCTTCATTTTTTGTATGCCTCGAATGGTAGCCCAATATGTCGGCAAAAATAATATACAATGGGTAAATATTCGATAACGAACAATATACCACTATATTTAACGTACTATCTAAATCACCATATGTTGCACAGTTTTCAGTATCTGTGGCCTGAAAACGACTTCGATACGTTTTCAAGTCGAATTTCTGTTATTTCTGGTACTTCCTATATACACCTATGGTTTTTTTTTTAGTACACGGTGATAGACTAAGTCATTTGAATACTTTATTATGTTCGTTTTTCATCTTATTTCTATTGAATTAAGCTAGAAATTAGTTTCATTTATTAAAGTTAATTTGAATTTTTTGATTTAAAAGTTCTTTTTTTATTTTATTTTATTATTAATGCGCGTTGATTTTTTTCCTTCTTTATTATTCATTGTTACACTCATTTGTTCGCACACACTTGGTAGTCGAAGAGACTGCGGTTTCCAACTCTTCTTTCGCATTTAATTACAATCTAGTGGGAACTGACAAACTATTTTACCTTCATTATTTTGTTTCAAACGACACTGCATTCCTATATTTATCGTTTTATACACGCTTGTTCAGTATATCATCCACGTATTATTGCAGTTCATATTAAAAAATACGTGCGCAGAGAAAATTTGGTGTTAAAATTCTATTATCCGGTCATTCTTGGAAAGTTGCGAAAAAAGGGTTCAGTTTGCCCGTTAAAGTTTTACGCGTTCTGCCATAGTTTAAAATAAAGTTTAAACGATCGATAGACTGACGAATTAGTCTTTCGCTATGATTACTATTTGCTTGCACAAAAACAGTAATTTCAAAATATCCCTAAGTTTAATTTTGTATATGGTATATGATAAAAACGTACCTAACTTTTAAATAAATAATATTCGTAATTATAATATTAATTATGTATATAAAGTACGATTAGATCGTTCTTTAGATAACAGCGACGTTTGTATGTTATCTGTTGTAATGTGAAGAGTTAGTTTTAGTTTCGTAATTTCTCCGCGAGAGAGATGTTTATTTCATTTTTCGTTCGTTGATTCGCGACTACAATATCGTGTATTTTCGATTTCTTCTATAAAGTTGCAATCGAATATTAAATCCGAGCGTGAATCTTACAAATCGAAAATACAGTAAAAACTGCACAAATGTCGGTGTATCAGTTTTTTATTGCGACAGAAGCTAAGCAGTGCTACTGATAAAACAACGATTTTGAAAAAGAATCAAAGCAGCAGATGGTCAGACTTGGTTCAGCTTTCCTGATGAATTTGAAACGTTTTACCACCGTAAGATCGTAGCAGAACTTTCTCCTATCAAGAGTATGGTTAATTCAATCAAGTCCCGAGGTTGCTATAGAAACGTCAATGTGAAACTTTCATCAGAAGTAGGAAAAAATTTATCGAGATGACGCGGATAATTTCATTTTTAATAATTTTCTGTTGCCTGAATTCGAACCTGCTTTATCACGAATGACGGAATCAAGTATGGGAATGAATTAACTTAATTCTTCTTTAAATGAAATTGTTGAAAAGAAGGATGATTCCGTAAAAGAAATTATGAAACATTTTTTAGTAGAAAAAATTTCAACCCGAAATAAAAGTGTCGAGTCTTGGATCGATAATTTTGAGAAAGAGGCTAATCGGTTTTCGTTAAAAGGGTCCAAGTTAATAGAGGTTTTTCGTTTGCGCTTGGACCAATCAGTAAATTAAATGATTGGTTTCTGAGTACACAAAAGAAACTTGGTATTAACGCAGCCTGGAGATTGTAGAAAGAAGTTCGAATTTCCACTTTTGGTGATATTTCTTAGAAACCAATTAGTTTTGCATATAAATTTCGATGCTTAAATGGTTTTCATACATTGATTTTATTGTCAAAAAAGAAAGAATGCATTAAGTCGATCCTCTATTTAATCTAAAAATTAAAGAACTTTGAAAGTGAACCTATCGGGCGTACTGATTCCTCAGAACAAGCTGGGAACAGAAGAGTGACTTCAGGGACACTGGACAAGGAAGACAACTTCTTTTAATAAGAAATCATGCTCGAATTGTGAGAAATACAACAAAGGCACTCGTTTTCATCCAGAAAACCTAACATAAGCGTAGAAAAATGGAAAAATGATTCAAGCGCAGCTACATGTATTAGTATGAAATGGTGTATTACTTGTGCGAAAGTAATTTGTTAATGTATTGTTTGTATCTGTGAGGGTACTTCGTTGTGAATTAGTGGAGTTTAACATAACTTGATTTGTTTTGATTTGCTTGGATGTGATTTGATTTGAATACCCGTCGCGCATTAATTAATTTACCAGCCGTTTTTATTTCCATGGAAAAAAAAGATCACAACATTAACAACGGTGAAACTAAAGGCACAAAAGTTTATATTCGTCGATTTAAAACGAAAAATTACTGATTGATCGAAATGAAATCGAAAAACAGCCGGATAATCGGTATTGATACTAATGCCGGCAAACGTAGATGCGATCCGGAAGATTCTGACGATGAAGTAATCAATCGTTCAAAAACATCCTCCGCGAAATCTAACGAAACCGGAAACAAAAAAAAGAAAATGTCGAAAGAGGACGTCGTCCTCAGAACTGATTCTAAAGCGACTAGAATTACAGAGGAAATATGCGACCAGGAAAATGTGGAGAAAACGTCGAAAACTCGAGGAGAAAAGAAACGTAAAGGAAATAGTAGAAGGAGAGAGAAATCGAATATACGCACGCCAGGTAGACTTTCGAAAGGAAAAACGATGCCAAAAATTGACGAAAATGAAAATTCCGGGAAAAAAAGTTCGTCCGGTAAACGTCCGAAACGGAAGTCGATGAAAAAAATGGGATCAAATGAAAATTCGCGGAAAAGACATTCGCTCAGACCGTCGAGACGAGGTAGTAGAATAATTAAAACGGAAGAAACCGAAAAGAACGAAATAAAAAATATATCCGGATCGAAATGTTGCGGTAGTAGTAGTACAAAAATGAACGGACCTGAAATAGAAGAAAACGGAAAACGTGAGAAAAAACGTTCGTCTAGTGGTCACAAAAAGATAGGCGGAAACGGAGGGAATTACGGGAAAAAACATTCGTCTCGTCGATTGAGCCGTAGCAGCAACGCTAGAAAGATAAACGTAACGGAAAAAGACGGAAAGGAAAATTCAAGGAACAAATGGCGGTCTAGTAAATGTACGTATACTAATTGTCATAGAAGGAGAAAGTTAACCCAGGCGGCGATTCGTCTCATGCTTAAAGATAAAAATGAAGTTGAATGGGCACTTAGAGGAAAACAACGTTCGTCGAAACGATCGAGAAGACGTCGGGTAATAGACGGAAGCGAAATAGAAGAAAATGAGAAACGTTGGAAAAAACGTTCGTCTACACGATCGAGAAGTAGCAGCAACGCCAGAAAGATAAACCGAAAGGAAAAAGACGAAAAGGAAAATTTTAGGAACAAACGGCGGTCTAGTAAATGTACGTGTAATAATTGTCATACAAGGAGAAAGTTAACCCGGGCGGCGATTCGTGTGGTGCTTGATGATGAAAATGAAGTCGAACGGACTCTTGGAAGAAAACAACGTTCGTCCAAACGATCGAGAAGACGTCGGGTAATAAACGGAAGCGAAATAGAAGAAAATGAGAAACGTTGGAAAATACGTTCGTCTACATGTACGTGTACCGATTGTCGTAGAAGGAGAAAGTTAAGCCGGATGGCGATTCGTTTCATGTGTAGAACTGAAAATTAGGTCGAACGGGAACTCGAATGAAAACAACGTTCGTCCGAACGATCGAGACGACATAATAGTAGTCGAGTAATAAACGGAAACGGAATCGAAGAAAATGAGAAAGGTGGAAAAAAACGTTCGTCTAGACGATTGGGACGAAGCAGCAACGCTGGAAAGATAAACGAAACGGAAAAAGAAGAAAAGGAAAATTTTAGGAACAAACGTAGCGGTACTAATAAAAAAACCGGACGTTCGAAACGTAAAGACGATGGACGAGAATGAAATTCAGAAAAAACCGATAAAAACGATCGAAATGCGGTCAATGGAACTGAAAGACAATACGAACAGGTCTAAAAAATGGGCGAGTTTTAAATAATTAGGAGACATTTGTTATTTTTTTCGATTAGCGATTACCGATCATTATTTTCACAAAGGAAATGAAGTTATAATGGTCGGTAAACGGGTCGAAGTGAATTTAATTATTTTGTTCAAGTATTAATAGAAAATAAAATTATACGAATTAATTTTGAATACTTCTTAAAATTGATACGTATGTAAATGATTTTGTCGACTGAAACTATAAAAACTATTTACAATATCCAGAAAAATGAAAAAAAAATAAAAATAATCACCAGGGACACGAAAGGAATTTAAACTGTTGGTATCGTACTAACTTTCTATATTATATTATGTAAGAGTAATGCAAAGATCATTATAGGAATAGCTAATGCGTTGTCCGTTGGAAAAGATGCTAATATAGATTGTCTACAGCAGGGAACTGTGTTTCGGACAGAACATTATGTAAGAGTAATGCAAAGATCATTACAGGAATAGCTAATGCGTTGTCCGTTGGAAAAGATGCTAATATAGATTGTCTACAGCAGGGAACTGTGTTTCGGACAGAACGTGCTTTTAAATGGAAGATGCGGATAATAATGAGTAATGGTTGAAAATTTCGCAATAAATTAAATAATTCAAACGAAAAGCGAATTTAAAATTTGATCACGGTGTCTTATAACTGGTAAATTTAATTAATTCTAAATTTGCAAATTGGTAAATTCTATATTTTTATATTACATTATGAACGTGCTAATTTTATATATATATATATATATACATATATGTGTGTGTATGTGTCAAAGAAACGTATATTAAATTCCAATAACAGGTTACGTTATCATTATTATTAATATTTATTTTTAAAAAATTAATCTTCTATGTGCCATATTCATAATAGACCGTAAGCGATCACCAATATGACAAACAGATTTCACGTTGTCTCGCATCTGCCATTAATTGTTGTAATGTCGTCCAAGGTATCTTCAGCATTCTTCGACGGAACCACATTTCCGTAGCCTCACATTAAATGATTTTTATTTAGAGGTTCAATGCCGTGTAACGAAATTAGCTGGATGTGAACTATATCTTATATTAAGACTAAGTAGTGATCGATCACATAATAATTGTTCCATATTATCGAGGGCTGCTCGCGCGTAACTACACCGTGTATTAACTTGCGTGTTCACATCGTAATTGTTAGTAACGTAGCAACTGACATATTTATATCTATTCACTTTTTCAATATTTCCGTTATTTACGGTTATTGCAGCGTTATTAATTTGTTGTTTACTGATCAACATCCACTTAGTTTTCCACATATATTTTTGCTCAAATCTGGGCAACAGTCGCTGTAGGCGCCTTGATAGATGTGTCTGCTTCTGCATGTCGCATGTTAATAATGATTTTGCCGTTAATCTTAATTCCATACGGCTGCTTTATTATGGCTGGCCTGACAATCTGCTACAGATTTATTAAACGATATATATTTTTTTTTAATTCCATATCCGTTTATTTCTCGAAACTTTTTTTTATACAGCGATTTTCGTTTAAATAAAATTATTTCGAAATTTTTAAACGATTTGTTTTGTGTAGGGTAACCTTGCGAATATTGGATTTTATACGATAATACGTTACTACAGTAGGAATTTACGTATTAACAGCAAAACGAGGATCTCGTGGGTGTGAATAGACAAAAGTGAAAGATATTGATCGTTTGAAATTAAGCAACTAAGAAGGGGAAATTGTTCGGGCTCGTGTAGGTGACAATTATAACGACTTTCATCGGCAGCATTTTGAATACCGGCTTTATAAAGAAATAGCTTATTTTATATTAAAAAACTATTATAAATTTATTCATGAATTAGTTATAAAAAAAAAATTTATTTGAAAAACTAACCTGACCGGATTCGTAATTACTTGCCAACCATCCTTCTTCATTTAATCCTAACTGTCTTGATCAAGAAACTAACAACTGAACTTTTAAACTGAAAAACTAGAACTCACTCGAAAATGAACAACCATCCCTTTTTATATCTTTTTCTTGAGCCTTGTTAAACAAAAAATTACTCGATTCACTTCATTATTTACTGGCTAAATTAATTTTTTACTGGCTGTATTAACTAAAATTATTTGGTCAAACTAATTTACTGGGGTTTTTCTTCTTGACTAACCAAAATTAATTTTACTGGCTAAACTTTTATTAACGAATTAACTATTATGATTGTATAACGATAGTCTATCCACTAAAAATCCGGTCTTGTTTTACTATAATAATTTTAATATATTTTACTTTAATTAAATAATTATATATAATATATATATATATATTGTTTTATTATATTAAATTAAATATTAGCTTTCCATCTTCAATTTAATAAATTTATATTTATTATGGCGTGAACATACGACGATCGTCGTATAACCCCGCCGCTAACTAATAAGTAAAGTGCAAATTTATTTGAAGTTTACTTATTCTCTATATCTTCGCGCGCTCGATACCTTTTATATTAATCTGTGCTTTAACCAAAATATGTATAAATTTACAAATCTAATTTACATCACAACTATTTTTTAACATGAATATGGAAAACTAATTTTATAACTTACAAAATCTTAAAATAATTATGGTATATAAAAAAATCGATTCACACGAAACGTGAGAAATTTACATGATATATACATAAATTTGAAAAAATATAAGAATATTGATAAATATAAATTAATGTAAACATAAATCGGTCTTAAACGAAATGGGTGATATTTACGAAACATCTTAAGATTATGTATATGTCGTAACGCATGGATTGGCTTGGCTGAATTTTCCCGCGCTGATTTGGTCATCTCCTGGTTTTCCTTTCGTTCATTTTACTGCGTGGATATAGCGATCTTCAATCTGCGTTGTCGTTGATATTTTATGAACAGTAACATTTTTACGAACGCTTTTTATTTCAAAGTTCAATGACGTATGTGCTTTCAAACATTTGATGTAGTAGCTGCTTTCGGCGATATTAAACCAGATGAGCGTATGTTATTGATAGTTGAACCACTTGTATCAAACGTGATCAACTTTTTTTTTTTTTTAACATGTTCATTTATCATTTTTGAACATCGATAACGTTTAGTTCGTAACGATTTGGTTAACGGTTTAAATTATTTCATTCAACAACGATTTCTGCGATTAATATTTATAAACAGCAGATCAATATTTTTGGAAACGAAAGGATTTTTCACGGAGATGATCTTCTCATAAAGCAGTTCTTTTTTTTTTTATAGCCGATCCCTTTTCACGATTGCATTATCTGGCTGCTGGATTGCCCTTCCATGTGTCACGCTTTATTGATTCTATAACTGTTACGGAACGTTTTTTCATTTACAAATATTTCAGCCTTTCCGCAAGCTTCATCCTATCTTAATTTTACGAATGCGATATCAGAATAGTATACTAGTTAACAGATTAATTTCATTGAGTACTTATATGCATGTTTATACATTCTTTTATACAATTGTCACGTATACACACACATTCTAACTATCGCTCACATATTCTATCCATCGTTTTCAAACATAACATACACACGCACATTCTCTGACTATAGGTAGGTACATGATTATTATTTTATAAAAAATAAAATATATATATATATAATAATAGATACAATCTACACTTAAAGCGTTTCTTGATTCTGGTTTTATCCTTCTTCTTTTGATCCTGAAAAGTATACATCTTCATTTTCCAATCTGATTTAATGACTTAGAAACATCAATGATTCTGGTATGCTAGATCTACTAAACAAATATATGTATACTTTGCATTCATAATTAGTATATGTATATTACATTTAATTATTATTATTATTATTTTTTTTTAATGAAATTTCAATTTATTTATAAAACTACAATAACTTTAAACTATAATAGAACGTTTACTATCATTATAAATCGTAATTTTATGCTGCAGCTTTTCATACGCAGTTTTCTGCTGCTTTGTTTGTTCATTAAGTTTTTTAATTCTTCGTTCCGGATTTTTGATACAAACTTCATCGTTGTTCAGTCTATTCTGTAACTGTGAGATCTGTATTTTTAAACGTTTGACCTCATTATTTTTATATTCATCCAGTCTAGATTCGAGTTTAGAAATTTTATGCTGATATTCATTCTTAATATCTTGAATATTCGTTCTTAATATCTTGAATAATCATTCTTAATATCTTGATGTACTTGTATAAATTTTTCTTCATTAAATTTCGTTTATCTTTTGCTATAATGCTTAATTGCTATCTTTTTTTCTTCTTGAATTGTCTTTTATTTTTCTAAAAGTTCTTGCTTTAATTTCTTATTATCTTCCTTCAACAAAAACTCATTTTGTTCTAATTCGTCTCTTTTCTTACAATTAATTTTCTTCATTTTTCGGTAATTCAAATCCTCTAAATTCATGTTTTAATTTATTCCGTTCGTCTCGGGATGCTTTTATTTCATTTCCTAAAATTTTTATCTGCATTTTATACTTAGACACATTGCTACGTAATTCTTGAATTATTGCGTCAGCATAAGATAGTTTATTCTGCAATTTTTTGATTTTATTTCTTTTAAGTTTGTCACTAATCATTGCTTTGTGTACTTCATCCTTCAATTCAATAAAACCTTTCTTTTTTCCAGGCCTGATTTGAACAATTTTATCCTTGTCAGATAGAACACTATCTTCTGCAAGGTTTTCGCTTAGTTTAGAAAATTGTTTATGCTGTTTTAAATTAGATCGCAATTTCTTGCATTCAGCTATTTGCGATTGTAATTTTGCATTCAACTGTTCATTTTCTTTATGTAAATTATCGAGAGAGGTTCTTAATTTCAAACTTTCTTTATCACAATTTAATATGATTAAATTTTCTTCTAATTTAATCACTGATCTGTTAAGGGAATTTGACTTTTCAATTAACACCGATTTGTGTACTCTTTGCAGTTCCATAAATTCTCGTTTCAATCTTTTATATTCTGTTTCTTTACATTAAGTTTATCGGACAAATCATCTCGTTGTTTTTTCATATTCACAATTTCCTGTTTATGTTTCGCATTTATTCTATTTAAAACATCAACGAATTGTATTTTATTATTTTTACCTCTATCAAAAATTTTGAAACCGTTAAATCTGTCCTTTAACTCTGTAATCTGTCGGAATTTCTAATTTTCCAGTAATATTAATATTTTGATTTCTGATTTCAAATGAATTCTTTTTTAAAACCAATACATCTTTTCCAAACGCAAATGGGCGTTCCTTCTCTTCATTTAGATATTTTTTGAATTCCCTCTGAGTTTTTTCAGTATTGTCCTTTTCTACTTCTATGTATGTCACTTATTCTTCTATATCCTTTGTCCGTTTATTAATCAGTTCCTTTTTTCCTTTTTCAGTTTTCGAGTCCATATAGGTAATTATACTTATTATGCCGTCTTTATTTTTTCTTACCTGTTCATTAATATTTTCTATGTTTTGTATATCCTTATTACTTTCGTCTTTAATATTATTTTTTAAATCTGCTAAATCCTTTTTGTGGTTGTTCGCTATTTCTGTTACAATTGTTTTAATATTATCGATTTCCCGTTTTAGTTCTGCCGTTTCTGTTTTAAGTTCTTTTTTCCAGTTCCTTATGTCATTTCTTGTTTCCGACATGTCTTTTTTCACTCCGTTTTAAGATTAAATATTTCTGTTTGGATGTCTTGTTTAATTTCTACTTTAAAATCTAACATTTCTGTTTTTAAGTTAGATATATCTGTAGAATGTTAGATGTAGCTGCTAGTATGTCCTCTAAAGTAGCCATTTTTAAAGTGAATATTCTTATTATTAATTATTTTGTAAGAAGCTTGTAATTTATAATTTAAAAATTAAACGAGAGTTTAATTTTAATCCCGTCGTTGTCGCCAATTTATGCGTGAATGCTCGTATAAATTTATATTATTATTATTATTATTATTATTTAAAAAAATATAAATAGAGTATTTATAAAGAAATAGTTTATTCTATATTAAAAAACTATTACACGTTTATTAATGAATTAGTTATAAAAAAATACTTTAATTGAAAAACTAACCAATTACTTGCAACCATCCTTCTTCATTTAATCCTAACTGTCTTGATCAAGAAACTAACAACTGAACTTTTAAACTGAAAAACTAGAACTCACTCGAAAATGAACAACCATCCCTTTTTATATCTTTTTCTTAAGCCTTGTTAAACAAAAAATTACTCGATTCACTTCATTATTTACTGGCTAAATTAATTTTTTACTGGCTGTATTAACTAAAATTATTTGGTCAAACTAATTTACTGGGGTTTTTCTTCTTGACTAACCAAAATTAATTTTACTGGCTAAACTTTTATTAACGAATTAACTATTATGATTGTATAACGATAGTCTATCCACTAAAAATCCGGTCTTGTTTTACTATAATAATTTTAATATATTTTACTTTAATTAAATAATTATATATAATATATATATATATATATTGTTTTATTATATTGATTAAATTAAATATTAGCTTTCCATCTTCAATTTAATAAATTTAAATTTATTATGGCGTGAACATACGATGACTGTCGTAATATATATATATATATATATTATATATATATATATATATACACGGTTTTGGTAACGTGTATTACAAATTTTGAAGATGCGTCCACGTGCTGTAATCGGTTACAACCGTTATAAATTTAACACCTATATTACATCAATAAACAAGTTAAATTTTGCATCGACCGTTTATTCTAATTAATTATTTAAATCGATTTAAATAATGCAACAAAATACAAAATAATAAAAGATAAATAGTTTATAAAATTTTGTTTTTAAAGTTACACATTGAACAAAGTGACCCATAATATATAAAAACAGAACACTGATTTTATATATATTATATATATATATATATATATATATATGCGGCAGCTAGTACATAAAGGTTGTATAATTTTAGAAACACTAGAAATATCCAGAACAGCATAAAAATTGATGATGTAATAAAATAGTTCTAGTAGTAATACCGATTTATAATGTACATAATTTTATTTTCCGATTAGTATAAGATGATACTATTCTTCTATTAATTTATTATTTTATAATTTGATCTTTTTTCAGTTTTCTGTTTCATCTTGAAGCTAATTGTTATTTTAGTTGTGGTGTAGTTACATTTATACAAATGTTTGGTGTTTAATTTTTTCGTTCTTTATTATTTTTTACTATTATTTTCAGTTATTCTTTTTAAGTTTGGCATAAACTCTTTAATTATTTTAATTGACGGAAGAAGGGACTATGTAATCTCATCCCTTCATTCATCGCAATAAGTTAATGTAAGTTTGTGGAGGACACTCTGCATTTCTGCCGGGAACTTCATCGATATATTAAAACTCCCTTTTGTTCTATAGAGAGAGGTGGATTTTATTGGGTAAAAATCCCGCACGCTGATTTTGGCTCCCTTGCAGTGTATGTTTATATGCACTGCATTAATAAAAACTAAATTTTTTATTATATCAGTGTCTTTTAAAGATTTTCCACCTCCCGCTTAAAAAAAAAAAAAAAAAAAAAATAGCTCAAAGTATTAATTATTTTATGGAGATTAAACGAAGCTTGAAATGCCTAGTTACAACGGTCAGGATGCAACCTGAAAAAGGTATTGAAAAGTCATATGCAGCTTTATATGATAATTTTGCACCTAATACTACTATGGACGTAGAGTTTACATATGGGTGTATTAGTGACTGTCGATTGCAAACGTTTTACACCAGGGTCCTTCAAGTACAGGCACTTGACGCGGCAGAATAGGTTTTCCCCGTTCAGGTTGTTCATAACGCGTGGTTGCGGTTGTGTGCACATACCACCTGCTAATAAGCGAACGCCCTCCCGCCAGTTTATGTTGTTCATATTATTACTGGAATGTTAGCATATGTAGAATTTTTTCCTTATCCAAGCTTTATTATATTATTTATACGGCAATAATAAACAAGAATACTTAACTATTACGTATAGTTTATCGAATTGTTTCGTTTTAGTTTTTTAAATTTTTCTATACTTTTCTAATTGTATAAATTTTGTACTTATTCATGAGGGAATAAATTTTTTATATATTTTGGTTTAATATTACAATTTTTTATCTTGGGATTGATAATATAATTCGATAATTTTTAGTTTTTCTGATTACGGTTTTAAAACGTTCTTGTATTTGTAATACACTTTGTTGACATTGAATGTTACTTTGTGATGTTGTGTGAAACAAAAAATTTTGTGCGTTTGTGTGTGTTGGAGAATGTGTAATTAAATCTCTAGAATTTTTAACCACGAGCCGCCACTGATATTATATATATATATCATACTGTTCGCTGCCGAACGCCAATTGTGATTATTTTTGCGTATAAAATGGGAAAGCATTAAAGCCACAAATTATATCCAACGCAGGTGTGCGAGCATGTAACATTATAAGGAGTTCTCTGCGATTGGATATAAACTTTATGCCGCGACCTGAGATTAAAACCTCGAATATCGATTTCGAGCACGTATTATGAGAAACTTAGGATTATTCGGGTATGGTTATCTGTGGAATAGAATGCATTTCTCCTTCTCTCTCGCTCAATAAATAAATATATAAATATATATATATATAAATAAGTAGCAATGGTGTCAACACTCGGGTACACTTTGACCTTGTAGTGTGGCTTGAAAGTCAAATTGTAGGTCAAAAAAGTGTACTCAAGGTGAACGCCCCTACTACTGTTAATGAAGTAGATAAGGAGATTGTGTATGTGTGTATAAGATAAAAAGGTGTGTTGTAAATTGAAATGTTTTTTTAAAAAATGTGTTTTAATGTCTGTGCATGTAAAATAGTTGAAAATTTCAGTTCCGTTTAACGCATTGTACTGATCGCGCGTGCTGCTGTTGATCTTGTTCATTGTATTTAAGGTTTTTTTTAGCAGATTACTTATTTTTTGTTACAATCTGCATAAAGATTTATCGTTCGATTGTATAAATAAATATAAAAATAATAATAAGCTGTAAAATAATTATTAATAAGTAAAAGAAAAATGGAATTAGGGAATATATTTCCGTTCGAAAAAGAATTATTTGTAAAATATAAGATAAATCCGAATAGGTTACTGGTAATTAGGTGTTACAGACAAAGTAATCGTCGTGATGAAAAATGCGAAGAAAAGATTCGAAACGACAGTATAGATTTTTCTGAACGTTTACCGTCGGAGATGATACTCGAAATTGAAGAATATTTGAACGGGATGGATTTAATATCGTTGTCGTCTACTAATAGCAGGTTATATTCGATTCTATCTCCAAAGGTTCCTCAGAGGGTAACAGTTCTAGATCACGATACGTTTTATGAAAATTGGAATTATTTTTCTAATTTAGAGTTTAGTAAGAAAACACATACGTTATACTTTAAAAATTATCACAAATTTACACGACTACTTTCATGCGATTACGACTTAGCTGAAAGAATCGAAAGGTTATGTAAACAGTATAGAATAAGATACTTCGTATTTAAAAGTCGATGCGACGAATGTTTGTTAGAGTACGAACAATTTCTCATTGACGGTGTATTTTCTGTTTTAAAGTGCGCGGAATTATTACGAAAAGTGGGTTGTAATCTTTGGATATGTGTACATCCAAATTGTCGGTGGAATTTTAATTTGGGAAAAAACTATAAGCAAACGTATATTGTGCAATACACACCGCATGAGATGTAGAATTTGTACGGTGTATGTATCGAATGACGAAGAGAATTAATATTTTGGAGTATTCTATCTGAAAAAGTATAAATATAAGTTTGTAACAGGATAGTATATTAGTAAACATTGAAACGTGGCGTAGTATACACGTGTATCTCGCGTTCTTTCTTTCTTTTTTTTTTTTTTTTTTGTTCAGAGAGGATGTAGAATAAATTAAGTATAATTATTCGTATCGTTAAGGATGATTAATCAGAATGAGAAAGAATGTGCGAATCAGTTGTTACGCGTGTGTAGAGAACGTAAACAGTGGTTTTAATAAATCTTTCGTAAAAATAAATAAAATATGATATACACGATGATAGAAAAGTGGTATTATTATAAAAGTAAAACTGGCGATAGGACGATTATGGTTTATGTATTAGACGATGTAAGAATGCCACAGCGAATAGTGAAAGAAGTAAATAAGAAAAAATACATTTTTTTTTTATATATACGGGTAACGAAGTTAGTTATAATGGAGAATACGAATACCACGTATTTACGTTTCCTAGTAAAAATAATAATTAAATGAATGACGATATAAGTAAAGAAAATTTTAAAGACAAAAAAAGTAAATATAACGATCTAACGTATATCCCGGTTGACGTATTGCAAATTGTTCGACTAATATTCTAAATGAAAAGGGACATTTTTCTATTTGTATATATTGTAAGTACGATAATGGAATTTTTCGAATATTGTAAGAATTTTCTATATTTCCTCAAAAAATTTACCTTCTATACATTGGCGATCATCGAGAGGCATAACAAGGAGAATAAAAATTATTAAATAATGCCTACTACGAACTATTATGCAGAAATTGGTTATACCAAGGTACAACGATTTCATGCGGGACTGAATTTATTCGGAATATTCAGGTATTGTATTCGAAAAACCAAATACGTACAAATAGGTTTCCAAAAAGAAAAAAATATTTCGACTTACGATTTAACAAATCGAATTTTAAATATAGCGCAAATAAATGAAATATTTAAAAACTTTAAAGCTTCTTATTACAACGAATACGAGATGAATCCTATAATCTATTATACTACCGAATATGTATCGAAGAGTCCCGTTACTGCTATAGAGTGTTCGTATTCGACCGAACGTTAAAAAAAAAAATCCTTGGCTAATATTGAAGTATTTTCTAATTAGCGAGAAAATGTACCGTCGATTGTGGCGATTCGTTAAAAAGCTGAAAGATTTATTCGCATGTTTAGGGAATTATTATAAGATTTGGCATAGCAGAAACAGAAAATTGTATTAAGTATAATTTTGCGGACACCTGTTACCACTTATTGTGCAACGTTAAAGGGATAATGTCCAGATTATAGTGTGGAGGAATTAGTAAGAAATCAATTTAACGATTTCAATAATTTAACTATGGAAGAAATAAACAACAGAAAAAAACCCTGTAATTTGTTATATTAGCCAGATAATAATATTTATTTAAAACTTTATTTTGAAAATATTAATATGTTCTATCACTATATATATATATATATATATATATATAAAGATTAAAAATATTGTATTATTGTTGTTATTATAATTGTGTTTGATTGTAAATGGAGTTTGATCTGACATAAAACTTAATTGGATTGTTATTTTAAATTTCACACTATAAAATTTATTTTATTAATAAACATATTGATTTTGAAAAAATAATGTTACGATTCATTGCGTGTTAGTGTTTAAAAAATAAAATTTATATTAAAAAATCGAAAATTTATTTACTTTCGTAATTCAAAAATATGACACACAAACATTATATATATATATATATATAATGACGTGTTTAAGAGTAGAACCTTAGGAGTTTGAAATAAAACAGACTAATAATAATAAAGGCCTTTAAACGCGTCGTATTATTTATCAACTGTTGATAAGGACCGAAATTACGAAATTTCCGATATAGAATAATAATAATATAATAATAATAATAATAATAATAATACTATATATGTATATAAATATAAAGTTGGGCTGTAATTAGTATTGGAATAAGAAACAGTATCGCACTACGGGGAAATTCGTTGCGTATATAATATGATAAAATTTTAGATTAGGCCTATGTAGTGGCGAGCCTATATAGTAGGCAGTATTATCAAATCGCGGTTGTAATTTCGTAGTGAGACTCGTTTAATTTGTCGGAATGTAACGATTTAAAAAAAAATAAATAAACAACAAAAATCAGTTAAAATCGCTGAATTGTTTTTCATTACGTACATTCGCAAAACTATTCGACTGTTCAGCCATTATCGATATAAAAGTTATAAATTATAAAAATATACGGAAATTTCTAAAAATATAAAATGTAAAAAATTACCTACATACGTAATTTACCGAAAACGATCGAAGTGACAAAACAGTATTTTGTAAATTAATCCGATAGCGAATACGGTAAATAACATGAATTTATATATAAACAAAAACGCAATAGCGAATAAAGTCAAAAGCTATATAAAAACATCGGGCAATATAAAATTTATACGTAAACAACCGCATAATACCCGCGTTTGGATTAATTGAAAATATTTTTTTATCGCTTTGATAATTTTCGGTTAATTACGTATCTAGGTAATTTTTCACATTTTCTATTTTTAGAAAATTTTCTAAATTTTTATAATTTATATATTTTATATTCACTCGATAGTGGCTTAACGGCCGAAAAGACACTCGTTTAAGTTCACGCGATGCTACGTAAAATAAGAAACAAATTCTAGCCGTCTATAATAGAAACGTCGGTAAAATTTTAACTATGGTCGCGCTATTTTGTATAGTTTTGAAAATATAAAATTTTCTACTCATGTATAAGAAGAAATTCTAGTGTCGGCGCGTATAAATTTTTTTCACAACTATATTTATAATAATTTAATATCGTTATAAATTGATCCGAACTATTAATAATAAGCAAATCGCTTCGGAGTCTATATCCATTACGTGGAGCAGGATGAAGGTACTGTAATCGCGCGCATCCATCGATAATGGTAAATCAAAGGCGGTATACCGACAGGTTTATGTTTTGCCTTATATCGTAATAATTATTTATATTTGCACGTGGACAAAATTTTATACACGTATATATATATATATATATATATATATATATATATATATATATATATATATATATATGTCGTAAAATTTTATACGTATACACAGTTGAAGTGTTTGATTTATTTCGCGATTTTTATTGCTATGAGAAACAGTAATAATAGTGATTGAGAAATTTATTCCCGCATTAAACGAATGTGTTAAATAATAGCATACAGATCGGTTACCGGGAATTGTGGTGCTTGGATATACGTACGTGATCTCTTCTGTTTATTATAATAGAACATTTTAATCGATGTGTAAATAATCAAAGGCGACCACGAATTATATAAATATTTTAAATAATATATCCTACCAGAAATAATAATAAATGTTTAAAAAATTATCATATTAAAAGCATATTAACCATTTCCTGATAAATTAGCATAGACGACGAGGAAGGAAATATCGTTATTATATAAATTATCAACGTATTCCGTCATCCTATGTATAAGACCACTCCCAACCACTGGGACTACGTCGCAAGGTGTGTGGTGGAAGACGATGAGATGGCGAAGCCATACGCATCTGGTATCTCGGGTAATTCCGCAATACGTAGTAATATATATATATATATATGCAACGGTAGATTCATCGGATCTACCTGATAATTTCTAATCCAGAACTGATTAAAATGCAATCATCTACCGGATTTTATATAGGTATATATCAGGAGATGGAGATTTTGCCCATTAGCAAATCCAACCGCCTTCGAGTAATATTAGATTGTACTCAAATCAGATCTATGATTCTTTTTCGTTTTATGTCATCTAATTCTGTTCAAAATTCACGAAGACTATTTAAAAAAGGATAAAAATTTGTGACATTAAGATTTAAGATATTTTTTTAAATGGTTCAAATATTATATTAAAGCCCACAATTTGTTTGTTGGTAGCTTTATACTGTATAGTGTATATAAAGTATAAGCTAAGCTATCATATTTAGCTGTAGCGTGTGGGTATGGAGTTGTAAAGTGTCAAAATGGAAAGTTGCGGTTTTTCTGCGATATTACGGTAATCGATGGTCTGATTGGATCGGTTAGAACACATTACATTTTTTTTTTTTTAAATCGTGGTTAAAAATACAAAATTTATATAATCGTCTCGAAAATCAGGATTTATGTGCTAGAAAAAGTTTAAATTAATATACCAAGCGAATTGTATCCCCAAAATTGAAATTTATGTTTTTAGAGCGTGTTTAATATTTTAAAAACTCAAAAAATTGACTTTTTCCATAATTTCTAAATTGGATCCGTATGCTGTGACCTGTCAAATGACGTGAGTAGTCTCCCCATAGGACAGAAACTCGTCGAGTAATAACGTCGGAAAATTAGCTGTTTCCCAAGTTTGAATTAAGAATGTCGGGGCTGCATCTATTTATAGAACGTTTGAACTTTGTAGAAGCCTACTGCTATATGAATGAAATATATAGTATAAATTTAAAAAAAACAGAGAAAAAATTTCAACTGTTCCATTTGAATACTTCAATAATCTTATGCAGCAGGCTGCTTGGTTAGCTACATCAAACAAATTTAAAAGTGAATACAAACCATCTGTTTACTATCCTGCAGAAATAAAGCAAGAAGTAACTCTTAAGAGAAAATTAAGAAAAAAGTGGAAAAGATATAGATTTCCTTCTGATAAAGCAGCACTGAATTATCAGACAAAAAAAGTAAAAAAATTATTGCAAAACTTAAAAAACAAATCATTTAAGGAATATCTATCTAATCTATCGCCACTGAAGCAAAGTTATTACTCTCTTTGGCAAGCTGTACAAACCTTGAGAAAACCTAAAGAAGCAGCACATCCAATTAGGAAATCTAATGGTAACTGGGCTCGTACAGATCTTGATAAAGCAGAGGAATTTGGCAAACATTTAGCAAATAGCTTCAAACCTAATGTAGACATTTTGAATACTCTCCCTATGTCAAGCAATTCTGATACATCAAAACCAATTAGGCCAATTTCTCCGGCAGAAATTAAAAAAATAATTAATCTAATGAATCCTCATAAATCTCCAGGCTACGATCTAATCTCGGCAAAAATCCTGAAAGAACTTCCAAACAAAGGCTTAGTTTTATTAATATATATTATTAATGCTATGATTCGACTTGAATACGTTCCCATTTAATTAAAATTTTCCCAAATTATAATTGTGAAAAAACCATCAAAGTCACCAAGTGAACTGACATCATATAGACCAATCTCGTTGGAAGCTTTTTGAAAAAATCATGGTCAAACGTCTAATGCCTATAGTCGAAGACAAAAAAATTATCCCTGAACACCAATTCTGTTTTAGAGCGAAACACGATACCATCGAACAAGTACATCGCATTACCGACATGATAGAAACATCTTTGGAACAGAAAAAAGTTTGCGACACTGTATTTATGGACATTAGTCAAGCATTTGATAGAGTTTGGTATGAGGGCTTATTGCATAAAATCAAATGTCAATTTCCTCTTCAGGTATTCAGAATCCTTGAATCATATCTCAGTGAAAGATTCTTTTCTGTAAAATATGGCATTGAAGAATCACAAATATATCCAATAGAAGCAGGAGTACCTGAGGGTAGTGTTCTAGGGCCGTTGTTGTACCTCATATACACGGCTGATGCTCCTATTTTGCCTGACGTTGAAATTGCTACTTTTGCGGATGACACGGCTATTTTGTGTTCTGACGAGTGTCCAATAAAGGCAAATACGCGTCTACAGCTAGCGGTTGACAAACTATCGGACTGGTTTATGACATGGCGTATTAAAGTAAATGACAACAAATCGGTACACACAATTTTTACCAATCGGAGATTAAACGATAGTAATGTAATGATGAATGGAAATATTATCCCATTAAAAGACGAAGTCAAGTATTTGGGAATATACTTGGATAAACGGTTAACGTGGAAGAAACATATCATAACGAAGCGTGCTGAAATACGCATTAAAATTAATCAGTTGTACTGGCTTTTAGGGAGAAAGTCAGAACTAGCAGTTGAAAATAAGCTATTGCTCTACAACAGGTCATCAAACCTGTCTGGAAATATGGATGTCAACTATGGGGCTGCTCGAAAAAGAGTAACATAGCTGTTATACAAAGATTGCAGAATAAATTTCTAAGAATCATTACAAATACGCCATGGTATGTGACCAATCAAACTCTGCACACAGACATAAAGATAAATTATGTAAGGGATGAAATCGTGCAAACAGCTAAAAATCATGCCGCAAGACTGGAGTCACATCCGAATAATATGGCAGTTGCACTGTTAGATAACTCTACAGACATTCGCAGATTAAATTTATGGATCTACTATAAAGTATACATTCCGTATACATATTGTATGAGATCCTGTCACTGGAAAGGATTCTTTAACAAGCCATATGATACTGAGATATCACATTTACTTAATAGCCTACACAGCTTTTAAAAAAAAAAAAAAAAAAAAAAAAGGTAGCCCCCTTATATTACAGTTTTTATTAGAATGTGTTTTTATCATTAGAATGGGAAATTTGTAATTAGAACAAAACACAATGCAAATTTTAAAAACTTTATAGTAGCCAATAGTTTAAATATTAAATTTTGATAACAGCCAGTAATTTAAATGGAAAATTTTGTGTAAAATAATAACATGTATATTATAATACAATAAAAGTTGAATATATTGGAGAGTAGTGATTTTATTAATTAATTATAAACGAACAAAATAAAACACAATCACTAAAAGTTTTTTAATCGCGAAGCTTTTCGACAGTTACGTCATTTTCAAGCGCGAACTAAAATTATTACATCTTTTTGTATATATGAAAAACCAGAAATGTTTATATAACGACAACTTAAAATTTGATATACATATTTCACTAGCCAAACGTAATTCAATTTTAGATTAATTTACAATAAATTTCATTTATAAAACAGATTTTTGAATAAATTCTTCATCAAAATTGGTAAATATCTCCAAAATCTGTTTTATAAATGAAATTTATTGTAAATTAATCTAAAATTGAATTACGTTTGGCTAGTGAAATATGTATATCAAATTTTAAGTTGTCGTTATATAAACATTTCTGGTTTTTCATATATACAAAAAGATGTAATAATTTTAGTTCGCGCTTGAAAATGACGTAACTGTCGAAAAGCTTCGCGATTAAAAAACTTTTAGTGATTGTGTTTTATTTTGTTCGTTTATAATTATAATACAATAGCCAATAATTTAAATAAAAAAGATTAAATATATGAAACAGAAATAAAATTATACTGTGGCCAACATAAAGTGAATGAATTTTAAAAACTGGCTATTCCGTGGTAGTCAAAATAACTGTCAGTTTCCACGGAGGGCCAAAATACATAGTTATAGTTATATAGTTGTTTAAAATAGACGCTTTTTTCAAATGCTAAGTTTCATCCTCATTATTTAGATTTTTTTTATTTTAATTCTTGGTACACGCGCAACTGTTTAGAAAAACAATAAGTGCGTTTGCTGAATGAACATAGCTTATCGAGGATGTAAGGAGAAGCAATCAAACGAGCACACTCCAGATAATAATGTACATCTTAAGCTTTCAACATATATCCAAGCCAAAACAAAAGTTATTTAGATGATTTTACGGAAGAATTAAATTTCATTATTTTTTTTTATAATGTTTTTTGTTAGGATCTGCGTTGCTGCGCTACATACCTTTATGTGGTGCAACCTGATAATCCTGGAAAGAATAGAGCTAAAGTGTATAAATAATTTTATCATGATTTTTAAAAGAAAAGGCTTGGATTCAATTGAAAAACTTAATTTTTTAATATATAATCGTCCCGTTGGCGGAGACTAAAAGGGGAATCCCCTCCTTGGTGAGCACGCTTGAGTAGAACCCCTAGCTCCAAACAACAAGGAAATATTATACCAATTAAAATATCTACTCGATGTTCGAATTCAGGTTGAGCCACTAACAAGGACAAATTTGATACCACAATGCACACGATGTCAACAATATAAACTACTATTTTCTATAATTCGTGTGTGTGTGTGTGTGATCCTGCGCAGGAGAAGAGAAACACCTGCTGCTTATTATGCGAGGAAAATCATCACGCAAATTATAAAGGTTGCAAAGTTTATAAAACCGGTTTGAAGAAAAAAAAACTCCGGGGAGAGAGAAAGATCCCAAAAGCGTATTGCAAAATATATATATCTGAAAAACAAACTGAACATACCGCTTTACGAAGAAGCAACTCTCATCCAACCTACCGAACCAAAATTATCATCGTGCATGTAACATCTAGAAAAATCATAATAAATGAAAGTAAAAACATAGAAACTTTACTAAATACATTTTTATCTCGCTTTGAAAACATGTTTAACTCAACTAATAGTCAAAATAATGCATTCGTCAACATGTTAACATAGGTAATAACATAGTTATTAAAATTAACTCAAAATTTTTGAAAAATTCCCAATGCGATGTAAACGTTATAACAAACCACACAAAACAAATAAACTATTACCTAAGAAAGGGAAAAATCTATGTACTGCTAATACCAGAAGCTCAGGTCACTAATAAAAGCTACATTCACATTCTTAACTATATATGCTATAATACTCTGCATCCTTCTGACGAAGCTCATGGTGGTAGTGCCATAATTATTAGGGAAAAAATAAAACATCATGAAAGTAGTAAATATATTACTGTTGAGATACAGGTCATTGCGGTAGTTGTTGAACAGTTAAAAAATTGTTTGACACTGACAGCAGTATACTGCTCCCAGACATAAAATCGAATACAGTTTTAGCAACGTGCTGTCAACATTAGGACCAAAATTCATACTTGACGGCGATTTCAACGCAAATCATACACACTACGGTTCCAGACTAACAACCGCGAGAGGAAATAAATTACATAAAACAACTATAGTCCACAATTGCAGCTTTCTTTCAACAGGAGAATCAACATACTAGCCATCGGATATAAACTGCACTCCCGATTTATTAGACTTATTTTTGGTTAAAGGAATACCTAGGAACCAAATGTCTGTCGCTTCAAGCTATGATTTCATTTTCTCATACTACATACCATTAATATAAATTATAGAAATATTAAATAAACAGAAAAAAAATTTGCTTCACAACACAAAAACAGACTGGAGTTGGTATAGAAGACTCCCGGACACAAACTGACTTTTCAGTCCATACAGAGCAACTGCAAACTGCCGCTTCAAACGCAATTCCAGATAAGAAAAATAGCACAGCAGTAGCTATCCTAAATACATACAGGATCTCATATCGCAGAAAAGGAGAACACGAATTCAATGGCAACGAAACAGGAACCCTGAAATCAAACACCACTTAAATGTCCCCACTAAAAAAGTAAGGAAGTCACTTCTTGATTTAAAAAATAAAGAATTCAGTACTATATTTCTAACTTAACCCCCATATCTAAAGCTGAGTACAACTTGTGGAAAGCAAAAATAGATCAGTAAGATGTAGTCAACCGCTGAAACAAGATGACGGTTGAAACCTTGCTGATGTATTTAATGTTTCTAACACTACAACCAAGCTATGTGAATCCCAGCCTAGACAGAATGTAACGAAAATTAAAACGTTCTCTCCTCAAGAAGTGCACACAGCACATAAAATTACTGAACAATAGAAAAACCCCATGCTTTGACCTGATAACAGAAAATAACGTTAAAAGAGTTACCTAAAAGGTCAGTAATGACTAACATATATTTACAATGTCACTGTCAGAACAGCACATTTCCCAATTCAATGGATGTTTTCAGTAATAATTATGATACTGAAGCCTGGAAAGGATGGCACTAAGCCTACATCGTACAGACCCATCTCGCTACTCTCAACCTTTGGTAAACTACTAGAGAAATTAATACTAAATCGACTAAATAAAATTGTTTAGGAAAAAAAAAAAGTAATTCTACAACATCAATTTGGCTCTAGAAGCTCACATTGTACTGAACAGCGAATACACAGAGTTGTGGAAACAATTGAAGAAGGAGTTGGGAATAAGAAATACGACGAAACAATTTTTATCAATATCTCTAAAGCCCTTGAAAAATTATGTCGTGAAGGCCCGTTATAACAAATTAAATAGATTTTCCTTGAAAAATATTATCAATTACCGCAACCTTATCTAACAGACAGGTTATTTTATGTAAAATATGATTATGATTACTCGGAATATAACCTATACACGCTGATGTGACACAGTGGGGCCCATTTTACATTCTATCTATACCGCTGACTTACCAACTGATGAAGAGTCGCAGATGACAATATGTTAATTGCATCTGAAAAGACGCTAATAAGGCATTTGCCGTCTTATCTTCTTTCTTCTTCGTCGATCACTCGATCCGAGCTTCGTGAATCTTATGAACCGATCTGCTGAATAATTCTGCGCCATTTTGCTCTGTCTTCGACTTATCCACTGACATAGTGGTATTCCGACCAGTTTCTTTATTTGATCAATGTATCTTAACGGTGTTCTCGCACGTTTCCTGGTACCTTCCATCTTGCCTTCAAGACCATTATTCCTGAAAATATGACCTACATAACTAACAATCCTTTGCTGTACCATGTCTTTCAACCGTATATTTTTTCCAAGCTACTGCAATATTGAGATGTTAGATCGCTTTGCCATCCATCGTATTCTCATCATCCGCCTCCAACAATACATTTCAAACGCCTCTATGGTGCGAACGTCTTAAGATTGACATCACTAATGTATTCACTATACGTATTTTCGTCAGCATAGTTACGTCGTGACTCTTCCAAATTCTAGATAAACTAGACATTGCTGTCTTTGCAATTGCAATCCGCCTTTTAATTTCTTCAGTGCATCCTCCTCTGCTGGTAATAATCGTCCCGAGATATATATATTCGTCTACCACTTGTAGATCTCCCATATGCTGTATGCGGTTGTTTTTATTTTGTTTATTGATAATCATAATTTTACTTTTAGTTTTATTTATTTCAAGTCCGATTTCTTGACTTATGACTTATTTTATCTAGAAATTTTAACATTTCATCTTCTGATGCGACAATTAAGGTGGTATCATCTCTTAGATTATTTATTCGTTTTCCTCCAACCTTTACACCACCGTTCCAGTCTTCAGAGGCTTCTCTAATTATCCATTCGCTACATATATTAAAGAGGATTGGACTTAATATACAGCCTTGGCGGACACCCTTTCCTACTGTGAAGCTTTCTGTTAAACTATTAGCTATTCTGACTTTACCGGTACTACAGTCATATAATGATTTAATTAATCGTACTAAGTGTAGCGGCGTTCCCATTTGTACAAGTATTTTCCACATTTTTTGCCATTTTACACAGTCGAACGCCTTTTTATAGTCAACAAAACACAGCACGATCTTAACGTTGAATTCTTTACACTTTTCTATTATCTGCCTAATATTTAAAATCTGCTTCCGAGTTCCTCTTCCTGGCATAAAGCCCGCCTGTTCAAGTGAGATCTGAGGTATTAAGTATGTTCTAATTCTTTGTAGTACAATATACAGCATTATTTTGCTTGCGTGAGATATCAGCGCTATTGTTCTGTAATTACTACAAATGTCTCGTGGTCCTTTCTTGTGGGTTGGTATGTAGATAGATTTAGTCCAGTCTTTTGCCCATTTGCATGTATCTCATACCTTTTGGCATGTTACGTGTAAAAGATCGACGACTACATCACCAAGTTTAGTAAACATTTCTGCAACAATATTGTCTTCTCCCGATGATTTGAAACATTTTGTCTTATAGGCACACCTAAACATCATGCTTAAATGGATACAAAAGTGAAATATCCAAAATAAATCCGTGCGCTAAACAATCGAATCGGATGATCGGTATTTACGATTCCTGGCAAAATATAAACGTAGACTTATTAAACATAATTTATTGTAATGAACTGTTCCCTTATTAATATTGTTCTAATTATTAATGTGATGTTACATTAATTATCTTCATTAAATTGTTAGTTTCAATGTTATCTAATTTTATGCTCGCTTCGTTTGTTCGCGGTTTTTTTTCTCATTCTTTTTTCTCTTGCATCGTCATAATTGTACATTTCTTGTTTTTACTTATCTTAATTAATTAATCTTGTAAGCTATTGTGGTAACTTCCGGTACACAATGGAATATATAGCGAAATTATTTAGACACTACTAAGCGAGAAAACATTCACAAACACACATACGTATGTATGTAATATATGATACCTTGTGCAAAACAAAGAGTTTGATAAAAAATGCGAATGCATACAAAGTATGAACATATTCGAATTGCAATATATTTAACATTATCGTATTGCAAATTTCTATAAACCACAACCGAGATAAATTATTTTTAGAACGATCTGATTTTTCAATTTACATCGAAACGATACGATTCTATATATATATATATATATATATATATATATATATATATATATATATATATATATATATATATATATATATATATAAACAAAATATTTAATATAAAATGAAACATTCGTTTTTTACCTTCGCTTATTTAAAATTGTTCTTTGACAGATTGATTAAGTGGTGTCCGAATTAATTCCATCTTCGAGGTTAGTACGTTATTCAAAATATATATTTTATTCACGGATTTATTACCATTTTTTTTAATTGCGTTAATAATTTGCGATATTAACGATGTTGTTGGTAATGGTAGAGCTTTTGATTTTCTGATGAAATTTTTGTGCAGTTCATCAAATACCCCCCCATAGTTGCCGAGTTTGCGACACACATAATTTTAATCGTAATGTGCTATTTGACGCTGCTAATGAATTGCACGCAACGGGGAATGATTAAATGTAAATTTCTCCATTATTCAATTAAATCGATTAGTAGTTCCGTACGCGATAGAATTATTCGTGTAGCTCTGTTTCCGATTGAAACATATTCAGGTGGGTGTTCTGCGAGGAAGTGCGTTAGGACTTTCTCATTTATATGATATCTCACAAGTGCCGAAATGTGCGAGCGACACTATTTTTATTACTTATTATCGTATCAATTACGCGCTTATTAAGAGATATCCTGCATTATAAATTTACGTTCGACAACCAGTATTCTGCGCCTTTCTCTAGATCGGTCATTTATTAAAGCTATTTACTTTACACGAATTGATTGCGACATCGTTTGAATCTCGCCACAGCTGCACAGCTCCGTTTCCGATAGTTTCCATTTTGTTCATTAAATATTTGCAACGACCCTGTCTCGCGGTATTCGACGATTATCTTAACAGGTGGACGTGTTTCACGTTTACTCTTAACTGTAACACGCGATGATGTTCATTAATTATGATTCTCCAGTTGAGAGTCCATTTATGCGGTAAAAATAAACGATTCCGACTACATCTCGAGGCTTTCTCAGGATTTATATGCTCGGTTAATATAGTAATGTGTATCAGCAAATGTGGCCTGCAAGGTAAACAACGTGATCAGTATATCTCCTGCATACATATATATATATATATATATATATATATATATATATATATATATATATATATATATATATATTGTAATAGAGTGGTCCGAGGACCTATCTTCAGGTACTAGTATTGGACGCTGACTAGACGGGTCGTCGTTTATTTTAACTTTGAAAAGATTTATCGCTCAAATAGGATCTTAACAGATGATACATTTCAATCGGCTATATTTTTCGGATTTTATACAGTAAATCATCATGGGAACATTGCAAAACTGAATCAATCGCATCGAATATACGGTGACGCTGATGATATATCTGCATCCGAATTGATAATTTGGGAGGTGCGCGTTTGTCATACTGAGAATAGAATTTTTCACTGATATAACTCGTCGAAATAGGTTTAATCGTATTTTACATTATAAATTAAAATTGAAACATTTCCCGGTTTCGTATCGGATATTGCTCCCTTAACAGGATATAAAACTACGTTAAAAGAGTTACCTAAAAGGTCAGTAGTGACTAACGTATATTTACAATGTCACTATCAGAACAGCACATTTCCAAATTCAATGGATGTTTTCAGTAATAATTATGATACTGAAGCCTGGAAAGGACGGCACTAAGCCTACATCTTATTTTTAAAAAAATGAATAATCGAATAATCGAATTTTAAGGCTTCAAAATCTAAGAAACTAATCGAAACAAAAAGAAAACACAAATTATTATTTCATCTTATTCTTATCGCGCACTTTATAAAATTAATCAATATGTAAATAATAAAGCTTATGCGCGCCTGTAAGATACACTGTCGGAATAAAGGTGTCAGGTAGGGATGTACCTTATTAACATTTACGGTGAATGGACATTAAGAAAATCTATTATAGACGGATGAAAAGGCGAAATTACAATTGGCGGTAGAAAATTCTCAACTCTCGGTTATGCAGATTACACGATACTCGTGGCAAATTTTGAAGATGAAATTGCAGAACTTTTAGGAAGGGCGGGCAACAGAGAGGCTGGTCTAGTAATGTTCGTTAATGGAGATAGACAATAATCGCGGGCGTTCCAAATTGTTAGTGATCTAGAGGAATAATGAAAAAGTGATCTATCTTGGTACGTTGATAACATGAAATTAAAAGAGAATTTGGAAAGATCGTCGTATTTAAAAAGTCTCGAACGTTAGCGTGTTTCCCGTTGCAACATACGATGTAAGATCCGATGCAACAGAAAAATCGGTCATTCAAGGAAGGATAATTGGAAAACGACGAAGAGCACGATGTCTTAACCGATACATAGATCATAGCTGAGAATCGATCTAGCGATTGATGAAATTACGAGGATCGCAGCTGACAGAGTACAATGGAGGAAAATTAGTTAGTCACAACGTTCGCATACGAATAATCGTCAATGATGATGATTATCGTGGATATTTATAGTTTAACGATTTTCGAAAAAATTTACTTTATAAATGTTTACAGTTAACGGTCTAATTTCTAATTTAAGCCGAGAAAATCCAAGGAAATCCCGTCGTGAACTTTTAAAAATTATACCGAACACTGATAAAGAACCGGTCCAACTTTCCCTAAACAACAAAAAAAACGAATTATCTTCAATCGTGTGCTTTTAACTATTTAAATACGATGCTTTTAACTATGGGTTTAATTGTAACCTTGAATTGGAATTTTGTTAAACGTTTGCGTACTATTTAACGAATAATGTTGCATATGTGAATGCAAGTATTGAATCGATATGATTGCACCATTTTAGTTTTCAATTATTGCACGACAGTATAATTAAAGTATTGTTTTTTTTCTAAAAAAGAAAAAATTCATACACGCTAGAAATTAAAGAAAATTTCATCCAGAAAGTTTCTGTTTTTTTTTTGGTTTTTGGCATGAAAAAATTATTTTTACACGTACCGTTCTGATTTGATGGTAAAGTTAAAAAAACATTACACGACCCATTTTGGATATGGAAGAAAAAATTTTTAGTTGCACAATTTTCGTCGTTTACGGTATTTAAAAATTAAAAATTCTGTAAGGCTGCTTAATTTTTAAATTTGGCGGATTAGTAGAATTCTCATAGTTACGAAATATAAATAATTTATCGCAAGGAGGTAGACGTGTGAAATAAAAATATTCAGCAAGTAACTACAAATGGAGAAATAAAATGAATATATTTTACGCGCTTTAACATTCGATTTACGATTATTTTTTCAGAATAAAAAAAAAAACCTTTTGAATAATAAATTGTTTCAAAAATGACGGCATCAAGCAAAAGATTAAGCAACGTTTTATTGCTATTCGATCGACCGAGTCAACCGATATTTCAACCAAAAGGCATTAATTGCAACGTGGTTTTTGACATTCCCGTCAGTTATTATGTAAGTTTTCTCTTTTTCAAAATTCACACACACATATATATATTAATATATATATATATATATATACTTTATTTAACTGTTTTATTGGGTTTCATTTTCTTTTCTTTTTTTTTTTTTATTTTATTTATAGACGCTCGATTTATCATTTGTGTCTTAGAGTTGATTATAAGCTGTTTATTAGGTTAGTGTCTGTAAGGTACTGTAAAAGACCTTTAATTTTGTCCGGCTTATCTTCGAGTATTGTTTTTATTTTGTCATGATTTAGGTTGTATTTTATACGTTGGTTTCTGTATTTTGTACATTCTAATAGTATGTGGTTTATATTTAATTGTGAATTGCATTCATGGCAGATGGGTGGAGGGGTCCTATTGAGTAGGTGTTGTAAAGTAACGTGTGTCCTGTACGTAGTCGAGCTAGCGTTTTTTCTGTTTTTCTTTCTTTCTGGTCTGTTGTTTTCCAGTTTCCTAATTTCGGCTTAATCTGATATAGGTGTGTATGTGTACATTGGGTCTCCCAGAATTTTTGAAATGACATTTTAATTTTTTGTATAAGGACTGTATGTAAATCAGTAATGTGAGTTGATTTTATTGTTTTTATATTGATAGGAGTTGTTTTGACTAATCTATCAATGTTTTCATTTCCAGCTATTCCCGAATGGGCTGGTGTCCATAAAAGAACAAGTTCATCGTTATTTGAGATGAGGTTGTTAATAATGTGTTTTAGGTTGAAAGTATCTGAGTTTGTATTTTTAATATATTTTTGAATATGTTTAAGAGCGCTGTAAGAATCTGTGCAGATTACATATTTATTCGGTTGTGCTTGTTTAGATATGTATTTTAAAGCTTTATCAAGAAGTTCTGTAGTAAAAACTGAGGCTGATTCTGGTAGATAGTATACTTGGGATAGGTTGGGTGTAAGATAGGCCGATGAGGTTTGGCTTGTGGACTTTGATGCGTCAGTGTATATTTGTGTATAATCGCCGTACTGTTTTTCCAAAATGTTGTAAAATTTTGATTTGAGTATATTTGCAGGTGTTAAATTTTTCCTATATTTTTCCAGTTCTGTGTTTATTGCTATTGTAAGCTTTGTCCAAGGTGGTATTTTTGGAGCTTGGTTTGTTTTAATTTGCGGTAATCGATATTGAAGTTTTGCTAATGTATTGTTAACGCGTTCTGATAGGGGTTTGGAAGCATTTGGCTTGTTTGAGAAAGTATGATGAGATTTATTCGTTTGTAAGGACTGTGATGTTGGATTGGATGGTGTGCAAATTGATTGTGTGTAATATTTTAGTGCTAATATTTGTCTTCTGTATCGGAGTGGTAATATGTTTGCTTCCACGTGTAAAGCTGTGTTTGAGGTAGTGTGAAAGGCTCTCGAGGCAATTCTAATAGCTAGATTTTGAATAGAGTTGAGTTTTTTTGGTGTAGAATAGGCTGCGCTACCATATATTATACTAGCGTAGTCCAATCTGCTTAGAATGTAGGATTTGTATTATTAATGTTTTTCGGTCAGATCCCCACGATGAATTATTTAACATTCTGAGCATATTTATTTTTTGAAAGCATTTTACTTTTAGTTTGTTTATGTGTTCTTTCCAACTTAGTTTCGGGTCCAATATTAGTCCTAGTATCTGAAGTGAATCTGTATTTTCGATTTGTATTGTATCCATGTGTAAGTTTGGTGTAATTACATTTCGTTTTTTGCTGAAAGTTATATGCTTGGTTTTTGATGAATCCTTGAGATTTGGTCCAGTTATTTAAGTCGTTTATTGTATTCTGCAATAAAGGTTCCACAAATTTAGAGTCCCGATTTGAGTAGTATATTGTTAAGTCGTCAGCATATATACAGTACTTTACTGGAGTTGGTATATGTTGTTTAATATTAGTCATGGCTATAATAAATAACGTAGGGCTAATTACAGATCCTTGAGGGGTAGCATTTTCTTGAATTTTTGTATCGGATAAAATAGAATTTATCTTTACTTGAAATTTTCGGCGGTGTAAAAAGTTGCAAATGGAAATCGGTAAATTTCCTCTAAATCCCCACTGATATAGAGTAAGAAGAATTCTTTGTTTCCAGAGTTTATCGAAAGCCTTTTCTAAATCAAAGCTGACAACAGTTGTAGTTTTATTTTCTATTAAATTATTTTGAATGTCTGTTGTAAGTTTAGCTAATAGATCCTGAGCGCTTCTTTGTTTCTTCCTGAAGCCGAACTGTAAGGGATCCAAGAGTTCTGAGCTTTCTAACTGCCACAGCAATCTACTATTAACAATTCTTTCGAGTAACTTGCACAGGGTATTTGTGAGAGAGATTGGTCTGTAGCTAGCCGGCTCTAATACATTCTTGTTTTGTTTTAGTATCGGAATAAGATGAGCTTCTCTCCATGCCTCCGGAAACGACTGAGTTTGCCATATTATATTAAAAAAGTGCAAAACGGCTTCTTTAGAGGATGGATTAAATTGTTTTATCATGGAAATGTGGATTCCGTCTGGACCGGCGGCTGAGGGCCGCATTGCACTTAGGGCGGTATTAAATTCGTCTTTAGTTATGGTAATGTTATAGCTGAAGTTAGTTAATGATGTGAAATCGGGGACATTAGTACTTCCTTCTATTTCTTTGTACTTCCTGAAATCGTCAGGACAGTTTTGATTAGATGATACTTGATAGAAGTGGTCGGCTAGAACGTTTGTTATTTCAACTTTATCATATGTAATACGGGGGACCTGCTTCTATTGCTGTTGTTGGTTCGACTGTGCGTTTATTCGCGATTTGTCGGATTTGATTCCATAATTTTTTAGAAGGAGTAGACGCGTTTATTGTTTTAACAAAGTCTTGCCAGTGATTGCTTTTTGATTCACGTATTCTTATCCGAGCTAGTAACCTGGTTTTTTTAAATTTGATCAAGTTTTCGATTGTTGGTTGACGTCTGAATTTTGATAGGGTTTTATTCTTTTCTTTAATTAATCATCGGCAGTCTTCAGACCACCATGCAGCGTACTGTTTTCCTTTATTATGGATTTTGAATTTTGGAATAGATCTGGCGGCAGCTTCCCTTATTTGTTGTAAAATGTATTTACACGACTCATCAACGTTGTGAGAGATTTTGTTTTGTTCAATGTTAACTATATCGGTGTATAAAATCCAGTCAGCTTTTGATATATTCCAGTTTTCAGATATACAGCTTTCACTGCCCGAATTGGAAGGCAAGTTGAGCACTATATGTTGTGGAAAATGATCACTGGCGAAAAGACTTAGGTCTGTTCTCCAGTGCATATAGTGGAGAATGCTTGGACTACAGATACTTAGATCAATTGCTGATTCACTGCCATTATTGTTGAAGTGGGTCGGGCTGCCTGTATTTAATAAGCATATATTTGTTCGGTTTATGACGTTTTCGATTAATTTGCCCCTGAAGTCGGTATATTTTGATCCCCACATCACCCCCAGACCTTCCATATCGGTTCGATTGATTGGCGAGGAGGTAACTCCGAGTATCATTGATGAATGATATCTCAAATCCTATCACGACCCATTAGACACAAATTGCTTATATGTAAGCCAGATTGCAATTTTATCTATACAAAAAAAAAAAGAATTAAATAACTAATAAAATTAAACAACTTTAATCAAAACATTCAATTTGCAGTAGAAATAGGTAATAAATATATAAATTTCTTAAATCATTGTAATAGAGTCAAAACTATTATAAGTTATAACAAAAACATTAATAAAGAAAAGAATATTATTAAGCAAATAGCTATAGCAAATAAATACAATTCGAATATAGTAGATCAATTATGGAACAAACCAAAAAATAACAATAAAAAATAAAAATAAAATTATTATTCGATGGCTGTACTGTACATTTTTTAATTTAATCCAAAATGTATTACCATACAGAGTTTAATAAATAAAATCAATTGATCAAATTTGGAATATTTTTTTTCTTCGAAGTACTGTTTTCCAGTATTTTTAATACTTTCGCAAAATAACAAATTCTTAAAGATATCTTCCAGTTTTATAACTCTTATTAAAAATAATTTTCGAAGGGAAGTCTATTTTTCATTTTTTACTATTAAATTTTTTATAGATTATATACATATTTTTATATTTAATTTTTATGTTCATAATAATGACCAAACATTTTGTGATCCCTTTAAATACATATAAATATTACGTGATTTTAAATACTACTTTTTCGTTTATTTACTTTTGTAAATATTGCTTTTAATTATAAAATTTGCTTTTAAAAAAGAAATTATACACTGCCACTACATTCACATTCATATTGTGCCGATAATGAGGACTAGAGTTTAATTAATCTTTTCTATTGAAATGTTTAGGTTTTTTATAACTTCCTTTGTTCGAAATCTATAGAGTGACGTGTATCAGTTAAATGTTCCGGCACAGCTGACTTTATCCCGCGCATTTATATTTTCAATATGCAATATACTCTCCTTAATACGTGTATTAGTAGGTCTTGCAGTTTATTCAATGAAAAACTGCCCTCAAGACTGTGGGGAATATTGTAAACTCTTGCAACTTCCGATAGTCAAATATTATTATTATTTAACACGTTCTGTTTCATCTTGTACGTTCAAAATTTAATATTATTTTTACGCAATACTTTGACAATTCTATCCATTTTACTTGTTACGTGTAGTACCGCTTCAGTGTGGTAATATACTTGTCCTTCTTATTAACATCGCAGGATTGTTACTGAATTTGTTAGTAGATCTTTCAAATTTTTCCTCGTCGTATGCATTATTAATCATAGAAGTTTTAAGATTCTTCCAATTCTCTCTGTACGTTGTTAACAAAAACAACTTAAATTAGAAACAAAGAAACTAAAGGATTTTAGACTTTCTTTTTGTTTCAATAGTTTATGAGGTTTTCAGGACAGCAATAATCAAAGGTGGGAGACGGAATAACAAAAAAAAGAATAGTTTGAAGTTTTTCTTCTTTTTTTTTTTTTTAAAGTGAGGATGCTCTAATGGCCTACCCAACGCGATAGTGTGGAGGTTATTTATATTTTAATCAAAGATACTGAATTTTCAAGAAATGTTGCTATATGGGAATTATCCAAATTGAGAAGCGACTATACATTATACAGTGTTGTAATACATGGAGAACGTAGCAAGATAACGAAAAGCTCAGAACATAACGGTGTCACAACAGAGCATTAAAAAAAAGAACATAATCGGGATTGCAGACCGTCTGTTCAGAATAGAGGGTACAGAAGAGACTTTCTCTAAGGTGCATACAAAAAAAAACACAGTATAATTTAGGAGCAATCAAAAGTAAACAATATAGGAAGGTGTTTGGTTAGATAATCGTAAGTAGGTTTAATGTATTCAATACATAATAGGATCCTAATACATTTTATTCGTTTGAATGTGTCGAAGAGAACGATTAATTAACGAATTCCACTTCTGTATCGGATTAGGATTAGTGTAATATTTGAGAGTTGTTTAGATCGTACGTGTGGATGCGATTCAAAGGAAGAAAGCGAAATAAAACGTACAGTTTTTTCAACGCTCGCTATTCCGGCACAAATTAATAACTAGATGAAAACCTAAACTGTTTAGATTAGTTAATAAATAAATATGCGATTACAGTGCTATTTGTCTAATGTGCTCATCAAAACTTAAGGTATTACATTTGATGGACACGTAAGACAGGCGTTGAAAGTAGAAAAAAATACAAGCCAGACGTCAAAAAGAAAAAGTGAAAAGAAAATCCCCAAAACGAACAAAAAGATGTACATGTTATAAGATTGCCGAAAAAACCCGATACAAAGATTTTACCCGTCAGTATAGCAAACGTCCACGCGGGAGAGTTACCATTAATTTATAAGAAGTTCTTCTTTTTACGCGATCACCAAATAGCCGTTCCGTTTTTCCCCCTGACAGCCAACTCTATGGATGTCTTGTTGTATCAGCTCTGCACGACATTCCCTGATGTCTACCGATCCACTATTTAGGACAAGTTGGAATAAGTAATACATTTCTGGAAGTCTATTTATAGGACCGTAATATTTTAATTTTCTGGTGTGTATAGTGTACATTTACTTTGACATTTTTCGCAACACATCTGCAGCTGAGTAAAATATTCAAAATACGACTATATATATATTATATATATATATATATCTTCTCTCTAGTTTTTTTAGTCCTAGGACTGGCCTGTCATCGCTATATCTTTCTTCCATAGTATACGATCTTGAGTTGTACATACGCCTGCACTCCTGCCTCCTGTTTTATGGAGTCCATTATCGTTAACCTTGGTCTGCCTTTCGGTCTTTTACCAGCTATTTTGTCTTCCCTTGCTTCTATTAGCATTCCGCCATATATATATATATCTTCAGCGCTTCGATCTTCTTTTCAAGTGTGAATGTGAGAATTCAACTTTCCAAACCACAGGGTAGTGTGGGTCATACATAACACCGCATTAGCCATAATCTGAGTTAATTTTTTTTTTCTATTTTACCTCTACACGTTATTATTTAACTAATCATTATATCGTTATTTGTTGCAACCATTTTTTGTAAAACAGTAAACCATTTTAAAATTTAAGTTAAAAATCAGCCATTAAATTTATATTTCAAGGACGACAGATACAGACCCATCTCAAATTCGGTAAGTACAAGAGGACCGGATATCGAGCTGATAGCCGTTAAAGAGCATAAAATTCCCGATATCACGCTGGCAATGTCGCTCGATAGAAGAGCGCATTTCACGATTTTTAACGAATATCATCGAGATTGCGCAGTAAATTTGATAACCGCGCTCATCGGTAAACAATATATTTGTTACGCCATTATTATTATTATTATTATTATTGTTATTTTAAACTGGTATAAAACGTAATGATTTTAAAAAATAATAAACAATAAAAGTGTAGCTGAAATCATTGAATTTGTATTAAAAGAGTCAAAGTTTTTCGGCTATTAAGCCCCATTTTCGATTGTAGATAAATAAATATAAAATATAATAATATACAAATAAAAAATAACAAAAAATAAAAATGAAATGTTAAGTAATACTTTAATTTTTTTTTTTAATTTTTTATAATGTGGAATGTGGTGATTTTTTAAATAAAAAATCAATTGAAAAATGAGTTAAATCACTAACATTTATTTTGCTGGTGAAAAATACAAAGCTTTTCGCCATTTACGCCATTATCTCGTTATAATTTTTTTTTTTAAATCATAATTTTACAAATATAAATTAAAAATAATTAATTTAAACATATCTGATGACGGTGACGGTGAACTATTTCCATAAAATGGTATATACTTCTTGTCTGTTTTGTTATTAATTTATTTTTTGAAATGTTGAAATTGGATATATTAACATCTCGTATATATTTGTTTACTTGATTTTGTTCTTTTATTCATTTTTTACGATATTGTTTTCTGGCAATAATATTCTCACAATTTATAGCTAATTTCTAAATACTTTTTTCGTTTAAATAATTATTGTCATTTATATATTTTCATCCCTCGTTAAGTAACTTTTTATTGTTTTCTGTTTGTACAATTATTACAAAGGAGAGTAATTGTGAAACAACAGATTTGATTATAAACTAATCGAAGAATTGTTTTATATATATTTTTTTTTATTGATTATTATTATATTATTTATTTTTATTTATCCATACTTGAAAATGGCTTAATAGCTGAAAATTGTCGTGTCGAATGTAGCAATACTTTTTTTTTATTGTTTATCATTGTTATCGTCACTATTGTTGGAGTGTGATCTTCTGCGTGGCACAATAATTAGGGATATAAATGAAAGAAGACAGAAACAGCTGAAGGCATTTAAAATGTAGCGTCGGAGATAAGTTCGAAAGATTTTCTGTAACGCTTCCTCGATATATTTAATTTAACAAATTTAAAAATAAAAATACTTTCATACCGTATCGGGATATATAAAAACAGTGAACGGGTTCCGACAAAAAATGCTGTAATCAATGAATAGATTGTTTTTAATTAATATATTTTTATTTTATTTTATTAAATTAAACGGATAGACAAAATAAAAAAATGTGGACGTATTTCGAGAACATGAATGAAGTACGTTGCTAAATAAAAATACCATAAGCGAAATAGCACGCAGCTGAATGAATAGGATTATTTTAGTTTCAATAAATTATGTAGGAAGTCGTACATATAAAATAATAAAAATATTTAATATAACATCGATTTAGCAATAAGAATTGAATAAAACGCGATTAAAATCTATTAAGTAATAACAAAATGTAAGATAGAAATATGTTGAATAATTCAAGAATATACAAAATTCATTCGTAATCAGTGTGAAAAAGGATACATAGGAGAATCTGGCAGGTAATTTACGATGAAATTTGAAGAATATTTAAAGTCATATAAAAACAATGATGAAAAATCATTATTCGGAAAGCATTGTAAAGAGTTAGAACGAAAAATCGATCATTTTAACCGAAATTATAAAATTTTACATGCGGAAAAACGTTATTAAAAAAAAAGGAACTAACTTGAAAAAACGGAAATGTTAAAAGTAATAAAAATAAAATTCAATGATGAAAAATTATTTCTGAAAAATGTAAATTAATTTTTATATTGGAAGTTCTTGTTTATTTTTATTTTATATGTAAACTTTATACCGCTTATCGTAGATTATAACAGGTTCGCTATCGCATTATTTTAGAAATACTGTTTTTCATTTTGTTAATTTTATACTTTTACATATTATATTTTCGATAAGCAGATTGCGCAATTTACCACATTCATTATCACACTATTTTTCATTTTATTTCTATAATAAATTGTATATCTAAATTAGTATTTTTACAGTTTATATTTCTTATATACTGTATTATATATTTTTATTATTATTCGTTAACTTTGCTAATAGATTAAGTGGGCCGAGAAGTCTCGGTGATTTTTATAAAACGTTTAGTGATTTTAAGTCATTTCTCGATGTTCATTTTTGAAAAAATCACCGCATTCCACATTTGTCAAATTATCGTAAGAAGCGACGAATATTTAACATCAATAATGGAAAAGGCAGACAAGCGGTAAATGATGACGGAGAAAACCGGAACGAAAATATATTTTTCAAATATTAGAAGACACTGACGTAAATAATATATCAGCTAACGAAGCGAAAGACGAAAGCCATAAATTTAAAAGCAACACGCTTTCCATAAGGTTGACCACCACTAATCGGAACGTCTAGTCCGGATGTTAGAATATTACACAAGTTGCAGTAACTTCCGTAATGAAAAATACGGCCGTATTCAAAACTAACCCTAGAACAATGTGACGTAGTATCGTACGGAACTTTATGCATTACGCACTCTCGATGCATGGGCGTCTGTATGTTGATATGATGTGGATGTACGGTGTGCGCCGCAGTATAATATATGGGAAATATACTTGCTCATTTTATGATTATATACATACGTGGTGTGTAAGGTAGACAACAAAGTTTATTCCATTTATTTCGATATTTATTGATTTGTTATTTCTGGCGTTATTTTTATATATATATATATATTATTAATTATTTTTTTTTGATCGTGTATTATAAATTAACTCGAAGTTGTACAGGCTTATTTACTTTTTTTTATTAATAAATTTTATGTAATTGTTCAACTATATATATATATATATATATATACCTATGTATCTTGCCATGGAATCTTTAACGCGCTCTGAAGTTGATAAACCATCGACTATATGTTCTGACTCTCTTCCAGCACTCCGCGCTCTCTGCGACGTTTTCAAACATGATCAACACCCAATAGCCAAGAAAGTGACGGAAATGGTACTGGCAGGGCTGAGTCAGAAGGTGACGTTCCTGTGGATTCCAGCTCACGCCGGTATTCATGGGAACGAACTGGCTGATAAAGCGGCCAGGGAAGCTGCTGTGTTCTTGCCGGTTCCGAATGTTCCAGTTCCAGCGCGTGACCTTAAGAAGTTCGTCATAAATGGGCTTTTTTCATTATGGCAGAAGGAGTGGCAGCTAACGCCACAAACCAACAAGTTGCGGCAAATCAAATATTCGGTTGATCCTTGGATAACTTCGCTTTCAAACCGTAGAGATGATGTGGTTATCACCAGATTACGCTTGAGACATACGCATCTTACTCATTCATATCTCATTAACAGAACTTTGGTTCCTGTGTGTCCCGGTTGTAACGTTGTCCTCTCCGTTTCCCATATTCTAGTCGATTGTCCCTCATACTCCTCGCTTCGAACGTCTCTTAATCTTCCTCCTTCGCTCCATCTCCTCTTCAAAGATGATCATGTTTCATTGTCGAACCTAATTATCTTCCTCCATCAATCCCGTCTCTATTCCTCAATCTAATTCTCTTTTCCTATCGTGCCTCTAGCCTTGGCTGCTGTACATGGCACGTTAATTTAATTTAATAATACTAATAATAATATACCTATATTTAATGATGAATTTTCTGTAATTATTGTGATTTTCAAGTTCGTTGTAAAATGTGTAGGGAATATTCCGTTTGAAGATTTATTTACAAAAGGTATCATGCGCGCAATTTTGGGCGTAGCCAGAATTGATATATATATATATATATATGACATATGTTATATTATATTGAATTTATCGTGGGCTGTTTTCCAAAAAAGTTTTTGATCTGATATTATTACTATTATTATTACCATCGATATCATTATTATTATTATTATTATTATTAGTAGTAGTAGTAGTATTGTTATGTTATTGTGTTAGCTGCCAAAATAAAGCGAATGAAAAGAATAACTTCATTCTGAATTTTTCTAACGTGGTTGATCAAATTTAGAAGATACTTAAATCACAGCAACGGAATTCATTAAATTCGTTACGAAATAAATCGTTTGTATTCTCGCAATTAACCATATTACGTCTCGAACTGCCGAAATGAGAATATTTAATAAATAATATATATCTTCTCAGTTTATTGTGTTTACAGCCCTGTGTAGAAACAAGACGAAATAAAAAACAAAATAAACATACGTCTAGAATTATTTTCGGTGAAAACCACGTCCTGATTATTCAAAAAAACATATATCTATACTATCAATACTAATATATAAAACTGTGGTGTCTGTCTGTGATTTACGAATATTTTCATTATAATCACTAAATTGGGTTATTTTTATCACACATAAACAGGAAATCTATTTTTTAAAATTGTTGTCGGTCTGTTCGTCTATTCCGATTTAACTCAAAAAATATTAAACGAATAATGATGAAATCCGCACAACATGTAGCGTATATTATCAGATTCGTTCTAAGCTTTGCTTCACACTGATACCACAAATAGGACAGAAATTACAACAATTTAAACTTTTAAAGTAGACAGTGATATGCCTGTTTCAAAATTCAACGGCGTCCTAAAAACTGGGAACGGTAGCAGAACGACTACGAAACGCGCAACACACGACGTTCTCTTACCGAATATTATATAATATATTCGATATAATACGATTATTTTTTTGCAAATAATAACGAGCTATAAGACAATTTTTCGTAAATTATTTAGGTGCCGGGAATGTAGAGCAATTCATGTCTATCTGTTGTTACGCTCAGCCGCGTGTAAATCCTTATCTCTATATATACGCGCTATCCGTAGCGACGATTCATCGATCGGATACCAAAAATTTACCGATACCGTCGCACGCGTGTACGTTTCCGGAATTATATGTAGATAGCGTTACTTTAGCGGAAGCCAGAAAACAGGCCGTAATGGAGGACAATCCGTTCAACAGAGTAAGTTTCTAATCCATCGGACGCTTCTTTTTATTATTTACTTTTAACGTGATGTTTCAAAATACTAATTAATTTGTAAAAAAAAACAAAATTCTGTTTTCGAAAATAACTTGTAGTAACCATGGGTTCTCTGTTTAAGAGTAGGGACAGAATATGTCCCCCATAACTCTATAACTATACTAGCTGAAAATTATAGAACGCTCCGTCGAAAATTTTAAGATCACCGGTCAATGCACCCTAGTACATTAGTAATGGTAATATCCGTGTCTTGAATGTACTAGATTATAAATACTGTAATTTGGGAATGCAGCAGACATTACTTGAAGATGTTGCAAAAAATATAATAATCCACTAGCCGTTAATTTATTATATAATATCGAAGATAGACGACTAAGCCTATCTTCTTTGATGTTAGGTTCAGGTTTTAATTAGACACAAAGAGTAGTTCAGAAAGTCATCAAATGTATAGTGACTATACACGTGATAATATTTTTATCGCAATCACTTATTGGCCGCTTAGGCCAGATTATATATATATATATATATATATATATATATATATATATATAAAAGTTGCATATTATATCCGGGAGTGAGAGAGGATTAGCCGGAAAAATTTTCGTTTCCGGAGCGCCCGATTGCTTAGGAATCTGCTTTATGTGCGCAATATTCGTGTAGGCTCCTCTCGTGCTCCCACTAGAGAATTTATTTACGCCGACGATACTGCAATTGCGGTTTAAGAAAACAGTTTCGAAGAAGTTGAAACAGGATTGAAAACCGACTTGGAGGCCAAAGGGAAATACTATGATGAAACAGCTGAAGCTTAACCCAAATAAAACACAAGTCTGCGCTTTCCACCTACGACATAGGAACGCGAGAAGGAAACTGGATATCACGTGGAAAGAAACAAAGCTGGACAACTGCGATGCGCCGAAATATGTTGGCGTGTATTTAGAACGCTCGTTGATATTCAAAAAACATTGTACATCTATTAAGATAAAGGTGATAGCTAGAAATAATATAATCAGCAAGCTAATTGGATCCAGTTGGGGCGCGCAACTACATACATTAAGGGTGTCATCATTAGCCCTTTGTTTCTACGCAGCCGAATTTTCTGCACCAGTATCGAAGAACTAATGCCATTCAAAGCAAGTAGACACCGCACTGAATGAAACAGTGCGAATAGTAACAGGATGCCTAAAACCGACAAGAATAGATCAGATCTACCCACTAGCGGGAAATAGCTCCGCCTGAGATAAGACGTAAAGTGGCAGGAGCATCAGAGCGCACATCACAAATGACGGACAGCAGACACCCACTATTTGGGCATAATGATGTTCCCAGTCGATTAAAATCGAGGAACAACTTCATTAAATCAACTGCTGTTGGCTCACCTCAAATCAGAGACAGCTCGGATGTCGTACGAAGCGGCATCAGCACCAAACAGTTCAGCCAAGTTACAGGAAGTTTTGCCACCTGGTCATAACTTACCTCGGAAAGTCTGGCGATCGCTCAACAGACTGAGAACTAGAACTACGCGGTGTAAAGTTAACCTCAAAAAATGGGTCGTAGCAGAAAACGATAAGTGCAACTGCGGGGAAACACAAACCTTCGTTCCTCCGGTGATCAATGATGGATCAGAAATGTGATGTAGAAGATTTAATTGCGGCAAACGATAAAACGGTCTACGTCGCTACATATTGGGCTGAAGCATAGAATATCCGGACACGGAAAGTAAGTAAGTGTTATATTTCGATTTTAAACGATGAAATCGCAATTTCTAACGCAATTGGTTCTTCATTTTAGTCTATTTGTTGCCAATCGTTCCCAACATTTAATTAGATCTAGTGTTGTGTTATTTTGTGTACTATAATTTTTCTGTATTTCGTAAGCTCAGTCGTTAGATAATATACAATGCGGACGATATATCAAATTATCGTAAAATTATAAATTTAATGATTTATGATAAATACGAGAATAATAATTCTGACTTATATTCCAAATATATCTATATTTCTCAGACGACATTGATAATACCGAGAAATTACACAGCGTCGAATTTGTACATGGAAAATAGATTAGCTTACTTCAGGGAAGATATCGGTGTTAATTTACATCATTGGCATTGGCATCTTGTATACCCGTTGGCCGGACCTGCGAATATTGTCAACAAAGACAGGAGAGGAGAACTGTTCTATTACATGCACCATCAAACACTTGCCAGGTAGTTTATAATTACGCTTTAAAACTAATTTTATAAATTATAATTGTAACTATATTAGCAGAAAGAAAATCGCAGAATATGAAATTATTGGAAAATATAACGCGGGAGAAATAGCGTATGACTAAAATTAATCCTTTAATTGGATATTTCGCTGTAAAGTGACGCTAAATGGCTGGTATTTAAACTATATTAATTTTACCATGAACATTCTTTATTGTTTCACAGCGACATCTTAAAGATAGATTTCAATCACTCGCCGGTTTTAAAATATAAATATAAAGCTAAAAACAAAAATTGTTAATATACCTTTTCATTACAATATAAATAAAGCAGTTTTTCGCATTACATTTTACATAAACGGTAGGTAGAACTATAAATGATAATTATCAGTAAAATTACATTTACATTTTTATAAAATTTGGTACATATTTTTTTTTGAAAATGTATGTCACTTGTGAGCGAAAATGACGTTTGGCGGATATATCATTGCAACAAAAAAAAGATTAACTTTTTCCTATATGAAATATTTCTACGAAGACAAAGAGATTGTTCATGTATTTGATTAACAACTATAGGTGTCATATAACCATTTTAAGATGATGATGACATTTTTAGCATGATCATGAGAGATTACACATTAATTATTGATTCGGAAAGTCGTATAAACGAAAATTTAGTGGCTATTTCAACGTTTTACATAATAAGCTTGTTATCTTGGAAGTTGGGAAAGAACCAACTGTCGATCTCAGAGCAATATGACATAAGCACGCAAACTTTTCAGTAAGATCGTTACTGTATTATTAAAATTATTTCCCAACGAAGGTACAAACGGATCGGTCGTATGTTGAGACGTAACAAATTACTGACGCAATGATAGAAATCAAACCAGAATTTAAACGTACAAAAATTTATGGATAAAGCTATGTATAATACACAAGCATAAAACTGTCAAGAAATAAAACATCTACTTAGAAGAAGAAATGAATGGAAGAAAAAATTTTAAAGATTCGACGGATTTGACTGGCTTCCATTAAATAATCGTTAGACGGGCACTACACAATAATAATAATAATAATAATATTCGTTACAGGTATAATTTCGAAAGGTTCTGTAACGATCTACCGCGGCTTATAGATTACAATAATTTTCAGCGTCCGATTGAAGAAGCATATTTTCCAAAATTAGATACCATTATTGCAAAACACGTATATCAGTCTCGTCCGGCCAATTATTACCTATCCGTGAGTATGTTAAGAAATTGAAATTCTATCTTTAACATTTGCGAACTGAAATTATTACCGCGAATTATCGTATTATACAATGTGAAGTTATGAAAGCGAACATCATGATCAACGTTTCGGTTTTAATTAAGAGTTTCCGTATTTTTCGATTCTAGCGTACGTTTAAGATAGCTTATATTAACCCGGTACTGAAGGTTTTTTGAGTTATTCTTATTTTTGTATCGTCCTTGCTCAATTCGAACTTAACCTTTTTGAGTATGTTGTCTTACTGAACGCATAAACATTCTGCCCGTATTTCTTTCTTAGTAAATGCACTTCGTCCACCTGTTGTCTATTGTGCGCGCTATATCACCAGGTAATTTGATGGGGCCGTCTGCTCAATTGGGTCTTGTAATTTTAGTTTATACTTTTTCCGTCTGTTTGTTGAACATTATTTAACAGGACTAAGTATTTTTCATGCATGATTTAGAACTACGAATTGATAGATGACACATTGCTAAATGAGAAAGACGTTAGGTATCGTAGCTCACTGACGAGGGCGTATTCTCTGCTCCTAAGTAGACAATGTTGCGACATGTACCCCCAATGTTCTATTGAGATTATATATTAACAACCTGTCCATCGTGGAGCTTATTTTCAAATACTCTGCGGCATTAAATTTTTATCGAACGAATGCAATTAAATATTATTGCGGTTCGCGGACTTTAATCTGTTCCATGTACAACGAATAGAAGTGGATTGAAGTAATAAGCGTTAAATTTATTAACGGTGAATCACACCGTCCTTCCTGTACTATACCATAGATGTTCGCTGATGTGTAAGCCTAATAATTAATTAAAGCGATTCAAAAGGTTCGTTTCTCGTGATACTTTTGATGAATTAGTTACAATAAAGCAGTGGGTAATTTGTCAAGTAACCGAAATGTATTATCGCATAGTCCTTTCGTAATTTCTATTTTACTTTCTCCTTATCAGAGCTTCTTTAGGTAACAATAATATGGATACTGCGACATCTCTCTTGAAATTAAAAAAAAGTTGTTTGGGTCAAAGTCTTTAATGGAACCTACTGAGACTATAAAACGTATATCTTCAAATTGAGAGTCTATTAGTAAGTGATAAACGATTGTTCAATAGTTTAGCAACTAGAACTTATGAAATTTATGTGTAATTTTTTTTAATAATAATAACAAGCGTCATTAATTGCAACAACAACAGAAATTCTATCAGCTTAAAACATTAATAAACGCAGAATACCTAGACTTTCTCTTAAAAACGGATCGGCTGATAATGATCTCAGCAGAGTAGATGCTCCAGTTAGTCACTTACGGTTCGGCGACACGCAGTATCTATGGCCGAAATTTTCCAGGAATCGATTGTTCTGAGCAACTAAGAGAGTGTATATCTCGAATTTCACCAATCGAGCTACAGCGAGGTGGACACATGTTGTTGCATAGACTTTAAGGCATCGCAAAAATCTCTTTGAAACCTCTAAAGACTCGGAAGTGTAAGATTTCCAATCCTTCGAAATGGTTAAGTTACATCGCGAGACCGGAAAAACAAATTCAGGTCGTGAAAGACGTTCGTTGCTTGTTGGCTAAAAGTTAAGACGGCAAGAATTGTTAAATATTGTTATTGGTGACAGTTGAAAAGTAATACAATTGAGCGCATCTGACTCGTGGTGTAATGGGAAAGCAGTGTTAGAAGTGGGAAATTTCTTAATTATGTTTCCTAGATAGAAAACCAAGCTCTGTTAATAGCAAAATAACTTACCAAAATACTCTGCTGGTAGATTTTCTGTCTACAGTAAAGAATAAAAGTTTACGTAGTATGTAAATATTTCAGTTCCACGCGAATATGGCGAAATAATTACTGTCAATATACATGTAATATTTCATTTCGATGGAATTACGTTTCATATATATATGACTAATATTTTCTATAATCAGATATCATCTTATACATTTCGCAACATGTACAAATATTTTATAACCAATGTTTGTTAATTAGTTTCACAGATTTCATTCTTAATAGATAACTTTCGCTACACCTTTTCCAGATAGCGATATTCGGATAGCAAAAAACGAGTGTAGATTATATGATATTTTTATCCAAATCGTCGACAAGAACAATTTTCCAAAAAGCCATTTAGATAGTTTTACGAAATAATTTTATATTCAATTTCAAATATATTCTAAAAATATTGATAAATTACCGAAAGTAAAAAAAAAAATAATCAAGAATAAGCTATATTCATTTGTTTACCAAAATGGGCGGGCATTTTGGCCCTTTTTCAAATTATTTCGAAGCTAACAGCATTTTTCGAGCGTAGTTGCATTAGTTTCGGCATCTAAACCTGAAGCTGGCCATATGTAGAAATTTTTTTTTCATTTTACCGAGAGCACCATAAACAATGGTGATAGCTATATTCATTTGTTTACCAAAATGGGCGGGCATTTTGGCCCTTTTTCAAATTATTTCGAAGCTAACAGAATTTTTCGAGCGTAGTTGCATTAGTTTCGGCATCTAAACCTGAAGCTGGGCATATGTAGAAACATTTTTTTTTTCATTTTACCAAGAGCACCATAAACAATGGTGATAGCTATATTCATTTGTTTACCAAAATGGGCGGGCATTTTGGCCCTTTTTCAAATTATTTCGAAGCTAACAGCATTTTTCGAGCGTAGTTGCATTAGTTTCGGCATCTAAACCTGAAGCTGGGCATATGTAAAAACATTTTTTTTTTCATTTTACCAAGAGCACCATAAACAATGGTGATAGTGACAGTATCATTAAAATCAAGATTTTTTATTTGACCACAGTTCGTAAAAACGATGGGGGTAAGTATATTGTTCAAAAGAAGTACAGATGCAGTAGAAATTAAGTCCGGAACCTGTCAAATTAAGTTTACGAAACTCTGAACAAACTGTTTTACAATATTATAAGATTAAATTAATTTGTATACATATACTTAGGCCTAGGTGCATATTTATTCTATATGATTTCTGCAATGGTGAAAGTATTAAAAATTTTAAACCGTCTAGTTACTAATTGATCTGCTCTATTATCGCTAAAATATTTATTACAATGATTACAGGGAAACAGTGTGCTTAGTTCGGTTCGGGGAAAATTTATACAACAGGGCAGGATGAATTATATTATCTATAAAAGTAAAGCTTGTATTAAATCGCGTTCTTTTTTTTCCAGAACTTAAACAGAGAAGCAGATGATTTAAAAATTGATGTGGGCGATGTGGAACGTTGGAGAGATCGTATTTTAGAAGCCGTACACAGTGGTTTCGTTTTCGTGAGTTTATTCGAAGAAACGAACTTTTTTTGTCACTGTACTTTATTGGCGATCGATCGCCTGTTTTAAAATATTTCAACATAAATCATAAATAATAATAATAATAATAATAATAATTGATACGTTAAAAAAAAACAATTACTTTACAGAGAGGAACCGAAAAAGTGTCGCTGGATGAATCAAACGGAATCGACATATTGGGAAACATGGTAGAAGCGAATAAATTGAGTATCAACAATACTCTGTACGGCAATATGCATAATGTCGGGCATACGTTGATAAGTTACTGTCACGATCCCGATAACAGATATTCGGCAAGTTTGACGAAATATTTTACGTTCTTTAAATTATGGTTTTCCGAACGAAGTTATATAGATAGTTACGAGTCGTAAAGACGTATTTATTGGGAAATTAAAATTTAAGAATTAGATTCGTTCGCGTATACGCGAGGATAGCGTATCGATAATATTCGTCGAAGAAACGGTTCGTACTAGCGATACAGCGGGTATCTGCCGGGTGCGACCAGTAAGGTGGAAATGATAAAATATGCATTTGAAACAATGACGACGCTGGCGAATCTTTTTGAAGTGAAACTTCTATTGAGGTGTTATATACGGGGAGTTAATCCGTTTAGGTAACAAAGATTCAATGAAATAACTAATAGCTGTACTATGAACATGCAGAAAATTTTTACGCGTGTATACTACTACACAAAACTGTAGTGTGTGTCTGGGACGAATAAGTTCAGGGATCCGTATGAAATTAACGGATATTTCATTAAAACATCTTTTCATCTGATATCAGGTCAAATTGTTACGGTAAGTACAAATGTAATAAGGAAGGAAGGAAGCCCTCGCAACCCGCATAATAAATAGCGATCTAAAATTAAAATTACCATTGAAAAATGAAAAAGATAAAAGCGATACTGTATTTTACTGAAATTATTCAACGCATAGCGTGGAAATCTTCACCGCAAATTAAAAATATCGAAAAAAGTAAATAACTTACCGCGTCACATTCTGACTTTAGTTAAAGAAAAGAGAAACATTCTCAAAAAATGGCACATAACTAGAAATTCAGTCTACAGATCTTTATTAAACAAAAAATCAAAATTAGTGAAATTAAAAATGAATCTCTATATCGCTATTTACAAGAATTGTCTCACTTGAAAACTTCCGACTATAGCCTGCAGAAAGTTGAACTTGTAATAGGCCAATACAATTTTTTCCACCGATTACAAGTCCCGATGCTACATCGGCTAGGGATGGTCGAGAGAAGACTGAAGTGTTTGCAAAACATTTTTCTGACGTTTTTAAAGCAAACTCTGAAACTGATAATTCTGAAGATATAATAGCATATTTAAGTATTCCTTTTCAAATGAGTCTCCCTACCAACGTCCCCAGCAGAAATAAAATTTATATTCAACAAATTAAATAATAAAGAACCCCGGGCTTCGATTTAATCGCCGGAAAATTACTATCAGAATTACCGGAGGAAGCCATACTATTTATTAATAATATTTTTAACGCAGTGTTTCGCCTGTGTCATGGAAACTGGCGCAAATAGTCGTAATACATAAATCGGATAAAGCAACGGACTCGGTCACATCATATAGACCTATTTCCTTATTACTTACCAAAAGTGCTTGAAAAAATAATCTTAAAGCGGTTAAATCCTATCCTAGAATCGGAGAATATTATTTCCGATCATAAGTTTGAATTCCGCGCAAGAAGCACTCGATTATCGTACACCGAATTTCCTAGATGTCAGGTAAGCCTTTATGGCATTATGGGCTATTATATAAATTGTTCCTCATCCGCACTTCCTTCTCCTTAAATCCTTCCTTGAGGATCGTACATACACAGTAAAATTCGAAAACAAATACTCAACTATTTATAATTCAAGGGAGTGTCTTGGGTCCGGTGTTTTATCTGTTGTTTACTGCTGATTTTCCAGTTAGTGACGATGTAGTCATTTTAGCTGTAGCCAAAGAGCATAACCTAGTCCACGAAATTCTGCAGCTGTCTTTAGTAAAAATCGAAATCGGGCTGAGACGTTGTAGTATCGCAGTTAACGAAAGTAAGTGCACGCGGGTTACATTTACTTTGCGAAACTTAACTTGCCCACCCACTACATTAAATGGGGAATTAATCTCTCAACAGAATTGCGTTATTTATCTAGGGGATGCATCTTGACAGTAAATTAACACGGAGTTGACATGTCGAGCAGAAAAGAAACTATCTTGACATAAAATTGAAGCAGTTGTACTGGCTTCTTCTCAGACACTCCATCTCTTGAAAATAAACTAACTGCGTGGACATACGGCCTGATGCTGTGGGACTGGGCAAAAAGTAGCCATATAAATACGATAGAACGATTACAAAAGCTCCTCCTTCGTATGTTTCGAATTATACATTACATCGTGATCTCATCCCTGATGTACGCGCCGCCGATGAGCAGTATAAAAAACGCTTGAAGTCTCATTCAAATACACCAACCATCAATTTATTAGATAACAGTCTTCAGGGATGTTTGAATTATCCTAATTTCTACTGAAATTCTTTGGGGAGCACTGATGGCTGTTGACCCTACTTCGCATTTCATAACAATTGCTATGTGGTTCTCGGCCAGTTGTAATTATGTTATTTAAAAAAAAAAAAAAAAAAAACAACGAGTAATGATACACAAATAACGGTAGATTAAAATTTACGGTTCGAAATAAACCGAATCTATGTTCTGACCTCGATATACAACTGCAATTTTCGAGGTAGACTACCAATGGTCATTAGCAATTTCCTCAAAGACCGACCATTCCAAGCTCGTCTTGGTAACATTTTATCCACTCCGCGATCACTACAGAATGGTGTTCCGCAAGGTGCTATCCTTAGTCCAATCTTATATAATATTGCCATAAATGATGTATTAACCGAGATAGTACCGCCAATAAGAGCATAATTATCTGCAGATATTTTGGTTATCTTCTTACCATGTAGTGATGTAGCACTTGGATCAGAAACATTACAACTCTGCTTAAATAAAATTTGTAAAGTGGACGGAGGTATACTCAGTTCTCGGCTGAAAAATTCACAGCCATACACTTCTGTCGAAAACGCTCTTGTTCTCATAATATAGTTCTTTACTTAAATAACAAAATAATTCTATCTCCTACTACAGCGAAGTATCTGGTCTTAACTCTTCATAAGAAGTTGACATGGACGTACGCTAAAAAAAAAAAAAGTATTCTAAACTTAAAATTATTTCGAAAATTAGCTCATACACAATATGGAGCGTAGGCGAGATCACTTTTACAATATACCAGACAGTAATTCGCCCAAAAATGGACTACGGTGCTGTAGTTTAATGCAAAGGGATCTATTTTACCATCATTAGGAAGTGTTAAAAACTCTGCCCTGAGAATATGTTCAGGTGCTTTTCGTACGAGTTCCTCCGCTAGCCTATTGAACATACTCGGCGAAACATCACTGAAATTTTACCTTTCCAAACTTATGTCATATTTTTACACACACATAAGAGGTACTCCAAATTTACCTGAATCAATCCATCGATCTGAAATGAATCTTAGTGGTAAATCCAGAAACAGTCGTCGGACACAAGCAATATCAATACTCAAAGACATCGAAGTAGAAGTTCGTCTTCTTTATCAGAACTATATGCCTGCATTGCGATCTCACTGAATATGGAAGTAAATCTTTCATTACTCCGAACAGATCTTCGCAACAATCCTTCTAGTATATTAGATCAATACAACGACCACCAATTGCTTTTCACAGATGGTTCAAAGTCAAATTCTGGTGTAGCATGTGTAGTAGCATCCGCAAACGAAATAATAATCAGATTTCCACTACCTCCGCATTTTTCAATCCTCTCAGCTGAACTTTATACTATAAAACTAGCTGTAATTTATATACAAGATTCTGTTGATAGAAATTCTAAGCAGTCTGTCATAACAATCTAGCAGACACGGCAGCTAAAGAGGCGGCTTATATGCGGCTTGCTCCCGATCTCCCAATAGATCCAAAAGATATCCGCAGTTTAATAAACGAACAACTCCGCGCGAAATGGAATAATATGTTGTGGTTATTAACACCAATTACAAACAAATTACGCTCATTCAAACCTGATACTAATTTATGGCGATCTCTTTCTTCGTTGACACGCCATGAAGAAATAGTCATTCGTCGTATATTACTAGAACCATACGACTCTCAGAGTCACTTGATCAGACGAGAATCACTACCGATTTGTTTCTGCAGCAATGTTAAATTATTATTTATTTATTTATTATCGTATCAATTACGCGCTTATTTAGAGATATCCTGCATTATAAATTCACGTTCGACAGCCAGTCTTCTGCGCCTTCTTCTAGTGAATGTAGCCCAATCAGTCCTTTAGTAAAGCTATTTACTTTACACGAATTTATAAAGTGTGACATCGTTTGGATCTCGCGTTCCTACGTACAACCCGCGTGTTTTTAACAACTATAGCTTCCGTGTGCCTCTAGCCTCGTAGCAGTATACAGCACGTAAATGTATCATCATTATCATCGAATCTATGTTTTGTTCTTTTCGGATAGAAATCACATCTGGATGGATTTTTAACTTAATAAACTATCAACTCTTTCTTCTCGTCATCAATCAGCTTCTTAGATTACGCGCGCAAGTATCGCTATAACCGAACCCGCGGTATAATATAGGATCACCCACAGAATATTGAGGGTCTTATTGTTTTTTGAATAACTCAAAAATTATTCGAAAACGATAGATTAGTTTGCAATCATTTGTAGAATCGGATGACCGCCATTTGTAACAATATATTCATTCAGTCTTTATAAAATGTTCGATGACTTTTTCTATCACAGGTCGCTGAATTTTTGAAATTTCTTTTGAAATCCGACCTTTCAGGTTATCCAGATCTTGCGGATATGTTTCGTGAACGCGGTTCTTATTATATCACACACATAAACAAAAGCGTTACTTTGAATTCCCTTCGAACTTCCCTTTGCACTCTAAGCTGAAAATAACATTCCGCCCAAAACGCGCGCTTCTTCTTTTTGTTAGATGCTACGATAATTGAGATAAAAACGAATCTCTCGTGTGTAATACGGAGCATGCGGTTTGCATTGTAACAGTGTTGCCAACTGAGCTATTCAAAAAAAAAAACACGTTATTCTTGGCTGAGTCATCCTATACAAATAAATACTCTACCTATATGATACACAAACAATGGTCACGATGAGTTTGAACTAAGCTAACTTACTATCGTCATTAGAACCTATCATCACATATATTTTTCGACGATTGCCGTATACATACGATATAATCCTTATTTACAGTTAATCACGATTCCAGACAACTAATATTTACTTATAACAAATATAAGCATGACGTATTAAACGTCATTTATTATGTAACCCAGTCATAGGCTTAGCAACTATTATTGCGGCGTTATATTGATTGTTTTCATATTTAAGTGTTATCGTTTCCGAGGCTACGCGATTTATTTGTAAATTACGGTTATCGATCGTATTTTAATTATCGAATAAAATATTTATTTTACTTTTTCGAGAGTACTAACGTTGAAACAGTTTAATTCCAATTCGGAAACACTAATAACCAAAAACATATTTATCATCGCTAGCATGTAAATCTACCTACTTCTAATCTTAATTGCATCCTTTTAATTAATTATAGTTTCAATTCTATATGGCGTGCAGGCATGGGGTTTAGCTAAGAAGTATTATACTGTACGTATCGATCGTTTACAGAGAAAATCCTTACAACTAATTACAAGAGATAATGATAGTGAATTACATAAACTTTTGAAGGAGGAAAACATGCTGGATATAAAAGGACCGTGCTTAATGGTTAGAATGTTGGATTATATTAGAAATCGGAAACCTGTAAAAGTTAGGGAAAGAAAAGAAATAACATATGATCTAAGGAAGATACAAAAATATCATACTCAAATACCGAAATCGAAGCATGGAAATCAGACAGATATGTACATACTGCCGCGTATGATGAACGAGATACCAGAAGAAATATTGAACGAAAGGGTGGAGAGGAAACTAAAACGTGAATTAAAAAAATGGTTACAAAATAAGGAAAATGTGGATAAAATACTATAAGAATAATGAAATGACGAGGATTATGAAATACAAATATAGAATGATACAATGCGAATGTCAGGGTTCTACTACCGATTGGAAAATTAAAATTTTGGTGTAAATGGGAGTCTATATGTGGATGATTAGAGTGGAAATATATTGTTTGCAAATTGAAAGTTAATATGAATTAAAACTACTCTAACAGATGTATACATATATTCTATGTGTGTGTGCGTGTATGTGTGTGTGTGTGAGCATAGTACTGATCAGTACTTAAGCTCACTTTGGCATTTAAGTTAGAGAGTATGCGAGAGTGTAAATGAGTTATAATTATATAAATAAACGGTAATTAAAGTAATCAATATAATAAATGTAATCAAAATAAAAATTTATATTAAGCGTAAATGTATAATATTAAATCATAAGAAATGTAATTACCCGTCGACAAGCGAAAGCTTGACGGGATAAGTAGTATTAAAATAATTGTATTATGTCGTATGAGTGTTGTTGTGTTGTTGTGTGTATACATGAGGTGTGATTATGAGTGTATATATCATTATAACATTTATCACAAATATACGTTTTAAAAAAAAAAAAAAAAATACGAGTTTTGCTTACAAACTTACACGCCGGTGACGCGTTAGGTAGCAAATTGTAAACCTATTTAGGAAAAGTGTAGGCAAATATTTTGCATTTTAAAATATTTAATTAAAAAATATTAAAAAAATAATAATAATGAAACAAGAACGGCGTGTATCCGTGTATTAACCCGAACGTATTTCGCGAGTTATATTCGGTTTCATATTTAAATAAGCGTTCTAGCTATTTTATTGTAATTTATAAAAAATTGGTCGTGACGAATCACTGATTCGGATCATGTCTCCGATTTTAGGAATCATTCGGAGTAATGGGTAATTCTGCAACAGCTATGAGGGATCCGGTATTCTACCGTTGGCATGCGTTCATCGACGATATTTTCGACGAATACAAGTCGACTTTACCTCCGTATACGACCGAAGTAAGTTTTAAACTTATTAAAAATATTTATTATAGTCGTTATCGTTATTTATTATTATTAGGCCTCGCGACTTTGCGTTAAAACTCTACAGCATTCTGAATAAGAATGTCTGACGTTTTTAACGGCACCTAGCCCACTGAGCTATCAACTAATTCGTCGATAAACGAGTACCACCTTAATAAGAAATAAACGGAAATCTCGAACTCCGTTAAGTAAACCATCCAGGAAACATCCCTTATCCGGTTCGCTGCCAACCATCATATTTATGAGGTTACGTTCGAGATCAAATTTCGACGAGATGAAGCTAAATAAATTATATATATATATATATATATATATATATAATGTTGATGTATTGGAGAGTAGTGATTTTATGAATTTAACAAAACAAAATAAAATCGAAGTTAATTACTAAAAAATGTATTACATAAACACGAACCTTTTCGACTATGAAGTCATTTTCAAGCTAAGAACAATAGCTTGAAAATGACTTCATAGTCGAAAAGCTTCGTATTTATGTAATACATTTTTTAGTGATTAACTTCGATTTTATTTTGTTTTGTTAAATATATATAAATAATGTTGAATATGTTGGAGAGTAGTGATTTTATCAATTATAAACGAAACAAAATCATAACACAGTTTAATCACTATAAAAGTTTGTTATTGCAAAGCTTTTCGACAATTACGTCATTTTCAATCATCGATCTAAGAATCCGATCGTGAAGACGTAAACATTTATCTTAGATACAGACGGAATTGCTTATTCAGATGTATTACTAAATCTAATAGATTTGGGATAATTTCTTGCTTACACATTTTGACGATTCTCTAGTATTAGTACACAAGAAATTATTAATGCGTTCGTGAAAATTGTCATGTAATATTTATTGTTTATGCTTGAAAATGACGTAACTGTCGAAAAGCTTTGCAATAAAAAACTTTTATAGTGATTAAACTGTTATGATTTTGTTTCGTTTACTATATATATATATATATACAAATATTATAAAGAAAATTAGGTCGAAAGAATTTCTAAAATTTAAAATGGCAATATTCTAACATAACTGCGAACGATCTTAATTATAATCATTAGAAAATTCTTAAAAAGGATGCGGTAAATTTAGTTAAAAGGCTTACGTGTAATGTTTACATTTTTACACGGTAAATATATAGTGTACGATTGGCACAAGAAATGTACACGGTATCAACATTGTTATTATTTAAAACGAAATTAATACATTTTTGTCCTTTCATTAAAGGCATATCATCTTCAAATATATATATATATATATATATATATATATATATATATATATATATATATATATATATATATATATATATAGTATAAAACTTATATATTTCAAATGATAACCAGTCCACCTATATCAATTTACTTAAATTGAAGCAGAGTGAATATAAAAGTTTTTCTATGTTTGACAGACAATATTAAAATCAACCTTTTCACCCCGCTTACCCAACAAAATTAAAACAATAATTCATTATTTAGCAACATTCAGGGCACCTTCGCTGAGAGTCTCGCGGTTGTCATATGAAATTAAAAGAAGGAAGTTTCGTTGCCCTTTTATTATTTAGTAATACATCTGGAAGGTTGTGCTGTTGTCAAGTGTGTTACAATTTAATTTTTTTGCAATGTCGAGAATATCGAAAATATCCCTTGTCTTTGTCTGTATTCGAGTTATTAATCTTTTTTTTTGTGTGTGCAAAAATCAACGTCGCTTTTATAATCAAAATCCAAATTTACGTAAGGTTAAATTTCGAAAGTTCTGTAAGGTTAAATTTTGAAATTTCTGTAAGATTAAATTTCGAAATTTCTGTAAGGTTAAATTTTGAAATATCTGTAAGGTTAAATTTCGAAATTTCTGTAAGGTTAAATTTCGAAATTTCTGTAAAGTTAAATTTTGAAATTTCTGTAAGGTTAAATTTTGAAATTTCTGTAAGGTTAAATTTTGAAATTTCTGTAAGGTTAAATTTCGAAATTTCTGTAAAGTTAAATTTTGAAATTTCTGTAAGGTTAAATTTCGAAAGTTCTGTATAGTTAAATTTTGAAATTTCTGTAAGATTAAATTTCGAAATTTCTGTAAGGTTAAATTTTGAAATATCTGTAAGGTTAAATTTCGAAATTTCTGTAAGGTTAAATTTCGAAATTTCTGTAAAGTTAAATTTTGAAATTTCTGTAAGGTTATATTTTGAAATTTCTGTAAGGTTAAATTTTGAAATATCTGTATAAAGAGTTAACTCGTCTGATTGGTTGGTTTTTTTTTTTATTCCTTTTAGAACTTTATTTTTTTTTACGTTGTACCGGTAAGAAGAACCATAAACAACGGTGATGATGACGATAAATTTGGCATATTTAACGTCTCTAATGAGACATTAGATTGCTATACAATAATTAATAAGTATGGATAATAATTAAGATATTATAAGGCGAGAGTAATATGTGAGATAAATATTGATTAAAGAACGCCTTTTAGAAGTATTGAATTAATGTAATATAGTAAAGAAATGTAACGATCAAGATAATTCCGGTTACTAGGTAATCGGGAGAGCATCCCGGCGCCACTTCCTTCTCAGTCTCCTAGCTGGATTGCCTGGAAGTTCTAATGAGTGCATTTTGAAAATATTGGGGATTACTGCTATGTTTGAGTTTGTTAAATAATTTCTCGTACTGGCTAATGTAAACATCGTGGTGAAATATCCAAATCATTATGCAGGGTTAGATTAGAAACGTAGAATGACGCGGACGTGATTATACGAAGTATCTTTAACTGCTGCTGCTGCATTCTGTTCAAATTACTTGCGCTAGTTGATCTATATAATTCAACATCATAACGTCAAATCGGCGCAATCATTGTGAGATAAATGCGTATTTTAGTTTTTAAATTCAAGGTTGACTGACGACCGAGCAGTGGATATAGTAGCCTAACAGGTGCAATGATGGTCTTTCTAAAAAGCGCTATGCCTTCGATCCAACTACAATCCGAGATAGCGTACGAAGTCAACTCGCGGGATTATGTCATTATTAATTGTTATAATGTTCAACCGATCTGTTAGTAAACATAATATGTTTACAATTACGCGGATTAAACTCTATTCGCCAATATTGAGCCCATTGACCAATTCGATTTAGGTGGTTCTGAACAGCAAAGTTTGCATATTTGACATTTGCGAATGTAATATGACCGACCGGATTTTACATTTTTAATTTTACCCCTACACTTGTGTGCTCCGTCTTGGAAAATACTTGAAAATAATTCACAAGCTTATATGCAATACAAATGTCAGAAAAAAACGGTTTAGGAACAAGGCAAGCGTTGGTTTGTTTGCAGGTTCTAATGCAAAAATGTTTCGATCGTTACGAAAGGGTATTTTTGGCAGTGTGTTAAACATGGATAAGTTAGAATGTCTACGCGAAACCGGAACAGATGGAAAATACGGAAGAATAATTCATTGTATTTGAATCAAGTAGCCCCCTAGTAAGAATGGAAGGAGAAGAAACAAACGAATCGAAGATCAGGAAAGGAGTTAGGGCTGCATAGTCACTGATTTTTAATACACGCACTATCTGAATATATAGGTGTGGCGTAAATGCGAATGATTGTGGTATTAACAATTTACGTTACGTCGATAACGCGGTCTTAATTACAGACAAAAAAAAAAAGTGAACTTCAACGATAGAATTAATGCAGAATCAGCCAAAATGGACATATCGATAAATTGTTAAAGTCGCGGTAGTTAGGAAAAAAGCCGAACCCCAGAAAGTATCAATAAAAATTAATAATTAAATTATTCAATTTAAATACTTAGACCGTAAATAGCTCGTGGGTCTCGGTTATTGAAATAAGGACCATTGAAAAAGGGAAAGGTAAATGAAACGCTTAAATGGAGAACAAAATGGTGACTGTTTAAATGTTATGTATTATGGCTATACCGAACGATGTTAATCGTGGACGAATAGGGTTTCGAATATAAAGAGATAACTGGTGACTATTATAAATAGACGGAAAGTAGCCTATCTCGGTCATATCTTGAGAAATGAACGATATGATTTATTGCATCATCGAAGTCGCGGAAAAACGGATAAGAGGGGTAGAAGAAGAAAAACCTGGTTTTCGAAACATGAAGAAATGGACATGTCCCAACATAGAAGCCTGACTGCGAACACTATCTGACAGATGAGAAGCCAAACGGATATCGATTGAAGATATAGTACAAGAAGAAGAATGTAAATTTTATTCCTTCAGAGCAACGATGATCCCTCACCGCAACCATAATAGAGACATTCGAGGATAGACGCTAAATAAAACAGCGAAAATTAAATCTAATTTAAAAGGTAATTTTTCTTAAATTACCGCTTAAACATAAATCGAAATAAAAAAAAAATAGAAAAATAATTATAATATTATTTTTTAAATATTTCTTGTTTCAATATTAAATTTCTATAGTGCAAAATGAAGGTAATAAACGAAAAAAAAATAATTGTAATATTCGACTAATAGCCCCGGCTTCGATATAATAATAAAGGAAGGAACGAACAAAAATTCGTCGAAATAAACACAACCTTCATCTTTATAAAATATACCGTCTTACGATACTTAGGTTGATATTAAATCGATTGAAGTTAAACATTCCGCCGTAATGATAAAATTTCATCTATAGTAATTAAAACGTTCCCGTTAAAGGCTATCGTCGAATTTACGAATATATATTAAACTGATTGTTTAACTTCAGTTAAAAAAGTTATTGCTCTTTCGAAATCAGGGAAGGAACAATTCTCAGATTTGTTACTTTGTTTGTGACTTTTCCACCTTTTTCTCCTGCGTTGTATTTATTATGCATTTTTTTCTTTTTTTTTTTTTGGTTACTTACATTAATTAATTAATCCTGTAAGAGTTTAAACGATGTATTTATAAATGATGTTTCGTCGACTATATTTTAATTATTTCATAAAATATTTATTTATTTATTAATCGTCTTACGAGTATAATATTCTATGCGATAAATATTACGAATAATTAAATATATTAGTAAATAATGCGAGTAACTCGTGTTCAGTCCATGTACGTACATAAATACGCTATACCATTCGCGATATAATAAACATATATATATATATATATATATATATATATATATATATATATATATATATATTTCTATACTAATATATAAAACTGTAGTGTCTGTGATTTGCGAATATTTTCATTATAATCACCGCATCGGGCTATTTTTATCACACATAAACGGAAAATCTACTTTTTAACATTTCTGTCTGTCTATTCCGATTAAGTTATTACAAAATATACAAATATTACACAAAGTGGAAAATTAAAATCAAATCTATTTTAATTTCAATACAGTACGCCGGTACATTTCAAATAGAAGAAATATAAAATAAAAATACAAATCGAATACGAATAAACAAATAAAATAAAATAAAAAACGGATAAATAAATAATTAAGAAATTAATTAAAGTACTATTACTAATACTCAAGTATAGCATTCACACAACACAAGACACACAATAATTATAAGAACACAACCCATGGATTACACACACATACATTCAACAATAATATATAATCACACACAAAGTGAACACTAGCAATAATATACTATCACACACGCATAATACTTTATATCAAACATGGGACCGACATACAAATTGTTATATGTTTAAAATTATAATGTTAATTGAAATGTAAAGGGTATCTGCCGACGGGTAAAACCGGCGGAAACCCGGAATGGGAAAAGGGGATATGTTCTAAATAAATAAAAAAAAAAAAAAAATTAATGATATCGTACACAATTCATTTGATTGTGTACATGTGAAACTAAAATAAAGGGAATAAAACCGCCTATACGCAATGCGACGGCTGGATAATATTAACTTATAACGATCGAAATATTTATCCGAACTTAATTATTAGTAATAGCCTTTATATAAACAGTTAATCGCAACACCTGCAGAGGACCGGAAAAATTTATCCATGCTACAAACAAAATACAGTAGGTCTTGATGAATGTTAATTTTTCTTTTAAATTTTCATAATTGATTAGTCAAAACTGTCATCGTTTAACACTTTTCTCGTTTTTGTAGCAGATGCATTTAGTTAATAGAGTTTCTTTCGCCTTCTTTTGTGTAATTAATTAGGTCAATTTTTAATTCTCTAGGCAATTATACTCCACTGCTCCGGCATAAATTGCCTGTAACCTCATTCTTGTTTTATTATAATGAGGAATTATCGCCTTGGTTGTACCTCCTGATCGCGTCTTTCCATTATCCATATGCCAAACTTGTTACAATTTTTGAGAACACAAACTGCAGCAAAACTAACGTATATAAATCTGATACGGATAGAAGTTTATTTTCTACATTCAAATTCTCATTCATGATTATTCTGTTTAAGACGTGTTTTTGTAAAATTTCAATCGGTTTAATATCTCGACATCCTAATATTCCATACGTTAAGACCGGTCGATATAACGCCAGACAAATACGTCTTAAATGGTTGAGTGAAAAGTATTTACATAGTAGAAGAGGTAATTCAATTTTCTTAATTTTTTAGAAATATAAAACGAATGAGCATTCCACGATAATCTACCATCTCTATTTGAACCTCTAGGTATTTAATATACTCTGTGTAACTTGTTATACTTACCTAGTGATATTTCAGTATTATTCCAAATAATGATAATAATAATAATAATGATGATGATGATGATGATGATAAATTTTAGTTAAACTTTGACGGGGTTGAAGTGACGGGAATTGAAGTACGTTCGCAGAATGTTAACGAAGTAAACGTTTTGTCGACATTCTGGCAAAATAGTCGATTAGATTTATCGCGCGGTTTAGACTTCTCGGCCCGTGGACCCGTATTCGCTTCGTTTACGCATCTGCAACACGAACAGTTTACGTACACGATCGAGGTAAGACGAATATTAGTCAAAGTTTATTCGAAGTTTAAATAAATACTATCCTCCAATTTTATTTTTTTAATTTAATATTTCTAAAAATTCACGTACGGATTCATCTGTCGACATGTATATACATGTGTGCGTATTTATATATATATATATATATATATATCATTTGTCCACTCGAACATGTATATAGAACACAAAATACGCGTAAAGTCGAATAGCTACATCTTTATATTAGTTCGATAATGTAGCTAAAGTCGGAAGTAGATAATACCGAGAACTCTTAATATTGCTGACCGTATAACTATATGCTGTACCGACTACGATACAAAATCCTAGACGACCGATATGCGCAGTAATGGCAGAGCGATCGTGACAGTTGGAACAGAAGAAACAACTGTAAAATATTACATTGAAGCGGAAAGTGGTTTTATCGAAGATTACATTAATTTTGTACACGACATCATCGATGTCTCAAACCGATTCGGACAATCTAGATAACATTGTATGTGTATATATATATATCTTTCGATTGATGGTCGATGTGTAGAGCACTCTACTTTCAGGTTTCTGGTTTTCGCCTATTTTTTTTCAATTCCTGGTACGTATGTACTTTTGCGTATTTCATTATTTGAGTGATGTACTTTTGTCTCGGTCTTCCTCTTGATCTCCATTTACTTGGCCTTCGATTATTAAATATTTCTTATTTCTTATAGTGTATCCTATCCAGCTGCATCTTCTTTCTCTTATATACTTCATTAAGCATCGCTAGCACATCTATATTCTTTGCTTTATCTGTCCATTTAAACTTTTTGCATTTTTCGCCAACACCACATTTCGAACGCTTCTAGTTGCTTTTGTCTACGATTGTTTATAACCCATGTTTCGGAACCATACAGCAGCACGCTCCAAACGTACACCTTTATTAAACTCCGTATTTCTGCATTTAAATTTTTCGACGTTAAACAGCGATTTCCATAAATGCGGCTTTTCCCTGTGATATTCTTGACCTTATTTCTTGATCCGCATATCTTCTGTTATTATTGAACCGAGGTATTTGTATTTTTATACCCGTTGTTTTTCTAAATTTATGTTTATTTTTTCATATTATTTTCCATTTTACTGCATTACCACCATATTTTTTTTTTCTTAAATAGTACTTTCATAAAAGACGGATTCAACATTTCGAAGAATGAGAGAAAGTAAACATGCCAACGACTACGGATTCGTTTGTAGCGAACAGAAAAACAGCGCGTATTACTTTGAATCTCAATATGACGATAGCGAATGACGCAAACGCTCGATGCTATTCTGGCAATGTACGTTTTTATAAGAATCACCATTTATTCACCGGATATAGAGTATCATATTGTCATGTTCGGACTTTATGTTCGACTATTCGACTATGAAGACGTATGTGTAAAATCTGGTTGTGTTAAGCATCGTGGCTAGACTGTCGTACGTTAGTTTTGTCCTACAAAGCGATTCAAGCTATTAACGCAGATTAGGGTGCCACTGCTCCTTCATAATTAAGTTACACGACGATGATGGTGCTATTGGAAAACTTTATGCGGCGAGCCGTGATAGAACCCCGACCGTCGTCGGATTGGAGCATTAGAGATGATTCGGTGTCGTCTCTGTGTACATGTACACATATATCGGAATTTGTTTACCTTCTAACGATTAATAGTGTATCGTTTCTATACGGAGTTGTCGATGCAACTGTAATCGAAATAATTAGATGTGCCTTCGCCACCGAGATGCTTATGACGTCATTTTCATGTGTGTATTAAGTTATATTATTACATCATAGAGAGGAGGCGCGATTTTAACGTCGCGTATCGCGTATTACTGTGCAGGTTCGAAATCACGGAGCACCCAGAATTGGAACTGTTCGCATATTTTTAGCTCCGGAAGTTTACGAAGAAGGGGTTACATTCAAATTTTGTTATCAAAGACTATTATTCGTGGAAATGGACAAATTCACCGTATCGTGTAAGTTGGCATTGAAATGAAATTCGTCGATATAATTCGATTATGTAAATAATTAGACCGGCATTTATCTTATATATTAGACGTGCGGTATTATAAAACGTTAAAATCACTGTTACCGACATTAACGTTACTCGAACAAAATTAAACGTTATTTCATCGCCGTTACTCTTAAATTTATCCTACGAAGTTACTCACTCGATGATAGCGAACGTTCTGTTTTTTTAATCGCTTACCCACCGCCGTTATATTTTTTCGCATTTTCGTATTTTCATGACCAAAAATGACGTTTTATCCTGCTACTTTTTATTTCTTATTTTTATCAACGATCGATTATTGCAAAATAATAATTACTATCGTTTTGAAATGGCCTTTAATGATTATTAATACGAAAAGGAAAATTCAATTATTTAAATTCCAGATGTCGGTAATTTTTGTCCGTTTTGCATCCATATTATAAAGCAAAAATTCACAAAGTAAAACAATTAATACGTTTATATTTTTTAGTTGCATCGGGGCTAGATTGCGATTTATCCGGATGTTTAAAAAATATATTCGTAATCTTCGCCAATTTTATACCCAAACTCCAAGGTTGAAGGCACTAAAGGTTAGTTACCGACGATAACAGAGAGTAACTTCTAATGTTTTTATTCATCTTGCGATCACGGTTACTTACCGCTATATTCAAATAACGCTTAAGAAATAACAGCCGGTTGCAATAACTACCACGCCTATCCTATATATAGATAAGTTGCCGCTTGATTAGATTTTTTTTCTTTATGAAACATCGCAAAACTTTTCGTCTATTAAGTCATTATCGAGTGAATATAAAAAATACAAATTATAAAAATACGTACAAATTTATCAAAATACAAAATGTAAAAAATGTATTTTTAAATAATCCGATAGTGAATGTGTGTCAGACGTAATTGAACAAATTGCGATCGATCATAAATATAACCCGACTTCTTCTTTCGGTTTTTTTCAGTCCTAGAACTGGTCCGTCATCACTTTGTCTTTCTTCTACAATCTTCCGCCCTTCTCTTGAGTTGTACATACGAACTCCTGCCTCCTGTTTATGGAGTCCATTATTTTGCTTTCCATTGCTTCATTTAGCATTCCGTTATGTCTCAATACGTGTCCGATCCATTCCAACCTGCTTTTTCTTATGCTTCGTAGGATAGAACGTCGTTATTGTACTCGGTCAAAAATACTACGGTTTGATACTTTATCGGTCCGCGATACTTTTAGCAAGCGACTCCAACACCAAGTTTCAAATGCTTGTAATTTTTTTCTATCTTTTATAGACAAAGTCCAGGTTTCTGACCCATATAAGGCTACTATACATATATTGTTATCATTCGTTTCCGTAAATTTTGCGACATGCTCCGCTGTGTGATCAACGACTTTTTCTTCATGAATGCTGTTTTTGCCATTGTAATTCTGGCTGCTATTTCCTTATGACAGGATATCTGTAATCGATTGTCCCAAATATTTGTATGTTTTCACCTGTTCTAAAGTTTTTCCTTCTAGTCTTATGTGCACATGATTTTGATCTTTGCCACATTAATGTTCATTCCATATTTCTTCGCCGCATGTTGCAGCCTCGTTAATATTTTTTCTAAACCTTCCGGCTTTGTATGCCTGATCATCTGCAAACTTGATGATTCTTAATTTTCGACCACCGATCTTGATTCTTTCCCTGCATGTTTGTAAGGCTTCATTGACAATCATTTCCGCGCATATTTTGAACAGTAGTGGTGAACAGCCTTGTCTGACACCTTTTGCGATAGTTACTGGTTGTATGTATTCATTTCTCCATCTAACAACAGCTGTTTGTTTTATGTACATAAACTTTTTATCATGTTAATTAGCTTGCTTGGTACTCCTATCTGCCCCAATAAAGTAAACAATCGATTCCAATCGACTCTATCAAAAGCTTTCTCGTAATCAACGAAACATACATTGTGCACTTTAGGGCAATTAGTCTTTCATCGCAAGTCCTGAGAGTTGCTATTACGTCTCTCGTAAATAACTGCTTCCGGAATCCACATTGTGTATCATCTATATAGTCTTCCATGCATATTTCCATTCTATGTTTGATAATGTGGAGGAGAATTTTAGCTGCGTGTGATACCAGACTAATTGTTCTGTAGTACGTACACAACTTTGCCGTCTTCTTCTTCGGAACTGGTATTAACACTGAGTGGCACATTTCCATCGGCCACTCTTAGATTCTATAAATTTCGTTCGTGAACTCCCACAACCTTTTAAATAACTCCTGTCCACCATGTAATATGATCTCCGCAGGGATGTGGTCAATTCCAGGTGCCCTATTTTCTGGCAACGCTTTTTCAAACTCCCGAAGTAGCATCGGTCTGTATTCTTTTGTTTGTTTTGAATTACAAATTCTTTGCGTAGCTCCATCATTATTGTAAAGCATTTTTACATATTGGCGCTGTACGAATTATCTTCTTTATTGATACCCCACGGCGTATGCTTTGTCTGCCCACTAAGTATTTTGATGCGTTTATGTAGCAGCCCCATTTGGTTTTTCTTATCTAATTTTTCTAATTCTTCGCATTGCGCATTCCACCATTTTTCTTTTTCCTACTCGACACTCTCTTGTGATATCGTTTTTGAGTTTTCTATATTTCTCTTTTTATCATCTTCGCTTGTGGCGTGCCGGTACATTCGCTTATCGTCCATTAATTTTAATATATTCTACGTCATCCAAGGTTTTTTGGCTTTCCTGTCTTCGTGTCCCAGTGTTTGTGTCGCTGCGTCATTTACTGAGTTCTTTATATTTTGTCACATTATTTCGACATTATTGCCGGGATTTAGTTTTGTGCATTTTTCTGTCACTCTGTTCTGAAATTTTTGTTTCGTTCCAGCTTCCATTAGTTTTCTTACAATTCCATTTTCTGTTCATGACTGACTTTTCCTTTCGCCTGAACTTTAGGTTAGTTTACATTTTCACAATATTGTGATCTGTATCCGCGTCTGCTCCCGGATATCCCATGCATTTCTTGACTTGGTTCCTATACCTTGTTTGACCATGATGCAATCAATCTGCAGCCGTCTGTTGTCTCCCGGTGCTTTCCATGTGTATCTTCTGCGGAGCGGCGTTCTGAACCATGTGTTCATTATTATTAATTCCTCCTATTTACAAAAATCTACTAGTCTCTGACTTCTTGTGTTTCGTTTAGCTAAGCGGTAAGGCCCTACTGTGGCTCTTCCCGTCACCGACAGCAGCGTTCCAGTCTACCATTATTATTACATTTTCGTCTGCTTTTGTATTTTCCATTAGAATATTTTCAATTTGTGTATACATTTCTTCTATCTCTGTGTCTTCCTTATCTTTCTTCGGCATATAACATTGTATTATTGTCGTATTAACAGGTGTTGTTGCAAATCGCGCAACTACTATTCTGCTTCCTACGGTCTCTGAATTAATTACTGCTTTACTAAACATGTTATCCATCATTAACGCTACACCGCTTTGTCAATTATCGGAACAAGAGTGAATGATGTGATGTCCTTCATATATGAACCTTCCTGCTCCAGTCCATCTGGTTTCTGCAAAGCCTAAAATTTGTACTTTATAACGTCCATTTCCCTTTTAACGTTCGCCAGTTTGTTTAAATTTTTCATTGTGCGCACATTCCATGTGGCTACGGCATAGGAACGATTTCGCATGCTGTTGGACCCAGGAAGCCCTCTGTCTTCCTCTGCCCGTGCCGACACTACCGTCAATGTGATTGTCGTTAGTCCCGGTTAACTCGTTACTGTTTATGACTTTCATAGCAATTTTTCTTGTGAACATAATGCGGTGGTTTCACCTTGTCTTCCGCATGATTTTCTGTCAGGGTTTACTCCCTTAACCGCAAGGCAGCGTTTTTTCCCCATTAGGTTTGTCTCCCTTAGCCTTAGGATCAACATCCTAACCTCAAGGTAGCGGGCTGTTACTGAGGAGGTAACGATTTTAGGCTTTTACGGCGACCTAAACCCGTCGAGGGAGAGACAGTCATAGGATTTTTGCATACTTTTAGTAGGCAGGTCCTCAAGATGTCCATCTGCATCCTCGTGTCTCTTACCCTGTCACTACTGGAATCATCTGCTTCAGGCTTTCCACCAGTAGCCGCTCTTGGTTCGCGACTGCTTATTTGACTAATGTTTTATTCGCAGCTAACCTACATATCTATAGGCCGTTCTTCACTATCCGCCACCTATGGACGCGCACCGACTATAGTTGATAAAATACGGAATAAATCTTACAACGATAGAAATATAGAATAGGATCGTAATAATTATTTAGGTTCGATAAATTATGTAGGAAAAAATGATAAAAAATATTAATAAATGACACCTTATTAAAATCAATTAGTAACGATCAAATATAACGTAGAAGTATATTAAAAAATTCGGGAGTGTATAAATTAAATCGCAATCGTTGTTAAAAAATTAGCGTGTACGGGTAGTTTTAATTTACAATCGGATTTGAAAAACGTTTAAATTCATACGTAAACTTGTTTGGAAAACCTTGTAAGTAATTAGAACGCAGAATAAATAATTATTAATGTCGCTGTATTGGAGAGTAGTGATTTTATGAATTAATAAAACAAAATAAAAACAAAGTTAATCAATATGAAATTTATTTTATTTAAAAACATTTTGTATTGTTTGAAAATGACAAAATCGAGAAACTCTGAATAAATAAAATAAATTTTATAGCGATTAACACATTGTTTTTATTTTATTTCGTTGAATAATATTAACCAAAAATTATAAAATTTTACATAAAAAAAATAATAATAATAATAAAAAAATGAAATAAGAAAACTACTAAAAAAATGAACGGAAATAATAATAATAAAAAAAAAAGATAAAAATAATTTATTAAATTCGACGATAAATTTTGATGAAGAATCACTTCTAAGAAGTATATTGTATAAATTTCATTTTTATATTTAACAACTATTTTCTATTATTTTTATTTTATCGTGTTAGCGTATAAATTTTATACTGTTCATTGTGTTCGCCGCATTCGCTATCAGGTTATTTAAAATTATTGTTTTATCGATTTTAATAATTTTTCTAAATTGTACAACTAAGTAATATTTTTTACATTTTGTATTTTTTATAAATTTTGTATATATTTTTATAATTTATATTTTTGTTATATTCACTCGAGATAATGACGTAACAGACGAAAAGCTTTGTGATTTTTCTGTTCACCGCATTCGCTATCAAATTATTTAAAATTATTGTTTTATCGATTTAATAATTTTTCTAAATTGTACAATTAATTATTTTTTATATTCACGCCCCAGTTAATCTCTGTTTTTAATTAGATTTCCAAACTCGATAACCTTTGAGTCTCCGTAAAATATTTTAGCTCTGTCTGTTATACTTTCGTTTATGTAGGTCATATTTAGTTCTTAATGTTAGCGAACTATGTTTCTATTCGCTGGTAACCATTTTGTACTAAAGGCTTATGTAGAGGTTCCTCCGGAAGATACGAAATTCGATTATTATTATATGGATTGTATCATTTTTAAAAAGGTGTCACGTCTCGTCTTAGTAGATGTGAAACCATCAATTATTTCATCATAAAATTCTGGTACCGCATTTAATTTTATTAATAATTTTTTTTTTTTTTATCGATAAAAGAGCTAGTCTACAGTATTGACGGATTCTTTATAACGGTGAAAATGAATGTTCTACCGATGATGTTATTTAAAATTGTAACAATTAGTTTAATCAGTTTTAAAATCCTCGGCATTGCAATATACACTTTATTAAACTAGTAATTTATTATTAACTTTTACTCGGTAATCCATAGGTGAATAGACTGGATTCCGTTTTAAAATTGATAGCTTTAATTTTGCTTACTTGAAACAATTTATGCAGATATTTAATTCTCTTATTTAACGTGATTTAGTTATTACGATAGTGTCGTCGGCATATAAACTGCTTTTAGAAGTGTTTTAACCGCTCATTGTCAAGAGATGACATATCCATATATTTGTTGCCAACCATCGAAATGAAGGCAGCAAATGAAGATTATATTATATATGTAGTATTATTTATTTGTATAAACGTAAATGTAAAACGAGTATATTTGGCATTATATTAAAAAGTTATAATAATACTTAATAAATGTACCGGAACAAATGCCCTCTCCACTTATGAAAGTAACTAATAATATAAACTGGTAAATAATAAATATACAAGATGAAAATAGTATTGATGGAAAAATCAGACAAAAAACCATCACAAATGAAAAGCGGTAATTTAAAAAATAATAAGTTTAATTATATAACAAATATGTAATATCATTTATAAGTAATGGAAAAGAAAGCAAACAAATTATGACGTTATGAGAATAATACATTATGTTTAATGCGTCGATGCTTATACTTAGTATATCTAATACTTAGTTCCCTGGAATCGTAATTTCCTATTGCTGGAAGTAAATTATTACGGTGCACACCACAACTGAGAAAAATTTTTTGGGATAATTTGAGGATATAGTCTTTTACATATGGTATCTGCAGAGAACTATGCATATATGAAATTTTAGTGTATACGGGGACATTGAGAATACATCTAAGACATCGATTTTGGACTAATTGCAGTCTATTAAAACTAGCATTTGAGACTGAAGACCAAACTGGACAAGAATATGTTAAAATAGGCCTAATGATTGACTTGTAGATTATTAATTCATTATTAATATTTAAGTGAGATTTACGTCTGAAAATGGGATAAATTGAACAGATTGCTCTGTTTGTGTTAAATGATGCATGGTCAATATGCTTAGAAAACGTTAGTTTCTTGTCTAAAATGACACCAAGATAGCGTATCTGGTCCCATTCTATATCAACGCCACTGACATGAAACGGTCTTCGACGAGTGAAGAAAATTGCTTTCGTTTTGGAAGGATTATGAGCAATTTTCCATTTAGAAAAATACTTAATTACACGATCAATACCGGATTGTAACCTATTGCTGATAGTACTTGGCCTGTAGGAACTGCAGTACAACGCTGTGTCATCAGCGTGTAAGGCAACCTCAATGTTATTTATATGCGGGAAATCATGCATGAAAAATGTAAATAAGAATGGCCCCAGCACGCTACCCTAAGGCACGCCGGCAGAACAGGATTTGCTACTTGATTTCGCATTATTTATAATGGTATAAAATGATCGATTAGTTAAGTAACCATTAATCAGTTTAATTAGATAATTGGGAAACCTGGTAACAATCATTTTATAGATAATACCGTCGTACCAGGTTGTGTCGAAAGCTTTTAATACCATCCCAGTATGTTTATTGAAGTTAAAATTATCTGTGATAGAGTCGGCAACTCTTGCTATCTGTTGTGTTGTGGAATGCTTTGGTTGAAATCCAAATTGACTACTAGGTATTATATTATTAGAGTTAGTGAAGTCACATAATCTTTTCAGAATAATTTTTTCAGCGATTTTGCTAAGATTACTAAGCAAGCTGATCGGACGGATATTGTCTATCTGAGAGCAATCTTTACCGTGTTTTGGTACTGGAATTATTTTAGTCACTTTCCAACTAGAAGGGAAGTACCCAAATTTAAACATTGCATTAATCAAATTAGTTAACTGGACGATGTCTTTTTGAGGTAGCATTTTAATGACAGTAGATTGGATACCGTCGTGACCTACTGAGTTTTTCTTCTTTGTTGATTTTACATGTATAAAAACTTCTTTGGGAGAAGTTAATATATAATATTAGTTGTTATCTGAGGTGATGCGATAAATCTGCTGATGAAGCTAAATGGATATTTCTGTTGCGAACCTCAAGGTAGCGTGCAGCAAGCAATTCTGCTTTATGGGTATTATTATATGCATATGTGTTAGTATGAGGGTCATGAATCGGGGGAAGTGCTTCATGGTGTTGTGTATATTGTTTACATACCTTCCAAAGGCTATTATTTTTAACAGAAAGATTAGAAATTATTTTACTAAATTTTTCGTTATTATGTTTATTTAGTAAATATCGAACTAAAATCGAAAGTTGATTCAATAATTTCTTAATATTTTGTGAATCAGTACGTGAACGACTTTTAGTTTAGGATCTTCTGACAATATTTTTGATTTTAATTATGGAAGTTATATATAAAGGGGTCGAAGATATAGGGAGAAACATTCTGGTTAATAGGAACAGAAAGGGCAATAGCTTCATGAATCAAGTTCGTCAGAGTGGTGAGACAGTGGTCAATGTTGTCAGTATCAGAAATAGGTAGGTTTAAGTTTATATTATCAGAAATATGACGCTTAAAGAACGTATTATATATACATACATGTACATATGTTATTAGTGTGTACACACTCCCACATACATATATACATGTAATTTATATAAATATATATGTTCATAATCGTAAACCAACGAAAGAAAATTCGTCATTTTTTTAAATTATTTTAATTTTAATTTTTCACATAATATTCACAATATTACTGGAAATAAATATCATCAGTTTTACTTATTATACACTTTCGTCTTACGTCACACAAATGTATATATACATACATATACAATGCATGTATTATTCGTAAGGAATGCGCTAGTGCTATCAGGCAACAACGAAAAGTTTTGAAAAATTTGAAAGGTTCGCCTTCCAGTAGTAATCATCTAGAATATAAGAAAGCTCGCGCAAAGGCTGATTGAACAATTAAACAAGCCAAGCGGAATTTATGGCAAGAATTCATCTCTAAGATCAGTCCATCGACATCTTCAAACAAGATATGGTCAAAAATTCGGGCTCTCGAACAAACACGCTCCTTTCTGGTCCCTTCAGTGCTAAGTACACAACAAGGCAAAATATTTAGACTAGAGGAAATAGTTTCAGCTTTTGCGGACCATTATGAGCATATTTCAAGTTGCTCCACCGGATCAACCTGTACCCAGCATCAACATTTCCTTACAGAAAACTCGAGTAAACAGCCATATAATAAGCCGATCAGCCTTAGAGAATTGATCGCTGCTATTAAATACTCGAAAGAAACAGCTCCGGGACACGACAACTTTCACATTGCTATGTTAAAACACGCTCCTCCATCGATATTAGATATTTTACTTCAGATTTTTAATCGAATCTGGATGGAAAAAGTATTTCCCAAGTCTTGGAAAATAGCCGTTATAATTCCAGTATTGAAGTCATTTAAAGACCTTTCAAATGCAGAGAGTTACTGCCCTATCTCACTTACGCCAGTTCTATGTAAAGTGCTAGAACGTATCGTATACTATCGATTAAATTGGATACTCGAATCCAGGAATCTAATTCACCCAACCCAATGTGGCTTTCGTCGTAACCACTCAACACTGCATCAGCTTTTTTCAATTAAAAACGCCATAACAAACGCATTAACAAATAATTTTCATCTACTAGCTGTATTTTTCGACTTATCAAAAGCTTTTGACAAGATCCCGATTAATAAAATTATGGAACAAAACTATACCGCTGGGGATTCACTGGAAACCTCATTACATTTATACAAAACTTTCTCATCAAACGTAGTTTTCTCGTTCGGATTGGTAGCAAGTCCTCATCCTTACGATCTTTAATGAACGGCACACCTCAGGGCTCGGTGTTGAGCCCATTACTCTTTAATATCGCGATTAATGATATGGTTGAAGCGGTCAACTCCCCAGTACGAAGCTTATTATACGCTGACGATCTCACGATCTTTGTAAGCTGTAGAACCAGATCCGCTGGCGAATGCGTCCTTCAAGAATGCACAAATCGATTAACTACCTAGTGTTCAAACAACAGCTTATCCTTTTCAAGTAGAAAATCCGTCGTAATGCACTTTTGTCGTGTTCGTAAATGCAAGCGTGAAATGTGTATCTCTCTTCGGGATAAGACGCTTCCCAATAAATCGACAGTCCGCTATCTTGGATTGGTCATAGACTCTAAATTAACGTGGAAACCCCATGTAGACTACGCCAAAAAAACCTGCTACAAAAAAATGAATATTCTGAAGAAATTATCACATACTGTCTATGGTGCTGACCGAATCTCCTTACTACGAATTTATCGTTGTTTGATCCGATCAAGAACAGATTATGGAGCCGCAATATATTCCTCAGCTTGCTCATCTACCTCAAAACCATCAATGTTATTCATAATTCTGCATTACGTTTGGCGACTGGAGCATTTCGCACCACACCGATCAACAGCCTACAATCCGTGTTAGCAGAATGGCCACCTGATTATCGTCGTTGGTTTCTCCTAGCCAATTTTGTAGTGCAGTCTAAAGCTTCCGGCTTCTCGATTCCTGCACTGTCCTTATCTTCTAATCCAGCTTCTTTAAAATTAAAACAATCAGACCCGACTCTCTTGGACAACATCTTAAAGGCAATAACTTACCAAAACCAGAAATTAATCGTTCATAATACCTCCGTGTTACCTCCTTGGAAAGACAATCTGGTTCGGCTGGATCTCGAAATCCACAAACTTTGGAGAGAAAACCTGCCCATCCATGAAATCAAGAAAGAAATTATGTCACGTTCATGCAAATCTACTATGTTTTGCACTGACGCATCTCTATTTAATGGCTTTGTCGGCTGCTCAGTTGTCAGAGATGGAGCAATCATCATTCAATATTCGCTGCCACAGACATTCTCCGTCATTTCGTCTGAATTATACGCGATGTATCTTGCCATGGAATCTTTAACGCGCTCCGATGTTGATAAACCATCGACTATATGTTCTGACTCTCTTCCAGCTCTCCGCGCTCTACGTTTTCAAACATGATCAGCACCCAATAGCCAAGAAAGTGACGGAAATGTTACTGGCAGGGCTGAGTCAGAAGGTGACGTTCCTGTGGATTCCAACTCACGCCGGTATTCATGGGAACGAACTGGCTGATAAAGCGGCCAGGGAAGCTGCTGTGTTCTTGCCGGTTCCGAAAGTTCCAGTTCCAGCGCGTGACCTTAAGAAGTTCGCCATAAATGGGCTTTTTTCATTATGGCAGAAGGAGTGGCAGCTAACGCCACAAACCAACAAGTTGCGGCAAATCAAATATTCGGTTGATCCTTGGATAACTTCGCTTTCAAACCGTAAAGATGATGTGGTTATCACCAGATTACGCTTGGGACATACGCATCTTACTCATTCATATCTCATTAACAGAACTTTGGCTCCTGTGTGTCCCGGTTGTAATGTTGTCCTCTCCGTTTCCCATATTCTAGTGAATTATCCCTCATACTCCTCGCTTCGAGCGTCTCTTAATCTTCCTCCTTCGCTCCATCTCCTCTTCAAAGATGATCATGTTTCATTGTCGAACCTAATTATCTTCCTCCATCAATCCCGTCTCTATTCCTCAATCTAATCCTCTTTTCCTATCGTGCCTCTAGCCTTGGATGCTGTACATGGCACGTTAATTTAATTTAATAATAATAATATTTACGCGACCAACAAACACACACAAATATATACATATGAATATGTAGTGTAAATTAATGAAAGTAAATTGATCACGTTTTAAAACTGCGGATTTTTTTTATTTTTAATGTTTCCCACAACAATGCGTTCACGATATTGCTTGCGATAAATTGGCTTAGTTTTTGTACGTAAGATATAGTAAGACTGTCATATAGGATGACCCAGAGCAGACAGGCATTTCTTTTTAAAGTTAACACTGCTACAAAGCAAACCGCGTGCTTCGCATTTAATATACACAAGAGAGATTTATTGTTTCAATTATCACGGCATCCTATAACGAGAAGAAGTGCGCATTTTGTGTGGAACTTTATTTTCAACGTGAATCGATCACGTCGGTGTAAAGAAGGTATCGAAAATAATTCAATTAATATTATGTAAATCTCCATACGCCGTTTGTAACTACCAGGGTTATTATAGCGGAGACGTGTGTCTAGTTTATATGTATGCTAGGAGTCCGCTTTCTCTTGCAAAAGCCAGAATACTACCTATCGATTGAGAGTTGTTTGAGAGTATTTTATGTATCGGGCCCTGTATTTTGTGTTTTAACCTGTGTGGTGTGAGTGTTTGGCAGTTGTAGATTAAGTGTGTGACTGTTGGTTCTGTTAAATGTCCGCATAAGGAGCAGTTTGTTGGTGAAGGGCTTTTGGTATAAAGGTAATTGTGTGATATGGCTGTCCACTCGTAGACGGTTTAGGGTACCATATTCTTTTCTACTTATGCCATGTGGAGGCCACCAAGGTTCTATAGTTGATTTTATGCTCCTAAGGAAGGTTGTTTGTGAGGTCCAGTCGGTCGTCCATTCCTGCTTGCTGTTGTTCATGAGTATCTGTCCTAATGTTGATGGAGGTGGTGAGTATTCTGGCGCTGGTGAAAGTACCATAGACCGAGCTTCAAGGTCTACTTTGTCACTACCGTGCATCCCAATGTGACTTGGAATCCACAGAAAGCGGATTTCCCTTCCTTCCTTATGTAGTGTGTGTAGAATGTGTTGGATTTCTAATATTATGGTATTTTTATTATCTTGACGGCATATTAGTTGTAGACCTATTGTTATTTTACTGTTATTTTCTTTATTATTTCTTTAGTTTTTTATAAAGACATTTGGATGTATTTAACTGCTAAGGCAACTTTAAGGATACTTGTCATATTATATAAATTCTTCATGATTTACAAAATGTTGTATCGAAATAAATATAAATATAATATAAAAAAACACGTCCACCAGATTAGAAGATCTGAAAACTTGGATTACTAAATTTCAAAAAATTTAGCGACATATACTCGGAAAGGTCTTTGAAAATTTTATAAAGACTGAACGAACGTATTGTTGCAAATGGCGGTAAGCTGATCTCTCGATTTTCTATTTTTAAATAAAAATTTCATTCAAAAATTTTGGATGAGTACTTTTCGAATCATTTGAAAAACAGGAAAACCGTCCGTCATCTCTGGGTCATTCTATAGATTTTGTTCTTTATCATCCGGTGCATTCGTAATAGTTCGCTATATAGTTCCAGAGTATCTAATTGAAAACGCAGATTTTTTACGAAAATATATTTTTTATGTTTATTGTACTTACGGAAGAAAAATTCAAAATACAACAAATATTAAAAAGTTTGTTATTTTGATTCGATAGTAAATCGCGGACTTAATACAATTACCAGATCGTCTAGCGCGTCTTCGGTTACGATTCCGTTCGAACAGACCTTCCGTGGTTTAGAGGGTCAGCCAGAGAGCGATATTAGCGATAAACAAATGAATTTTAATTTTTGCGGCTGCGGATGGCCGGATCATATGTTAGTACCGAAAGGCGTCATCGGCAAGGGATTTTCCGCAAAATTATTTGTTATGATTACGGATTACGAAAAAGATAGAGTAAGATCATATATATATATATATCACGATCACGATGCGCTTATATCAATCCACTGCTGGATGTAAGCGTTCCCCTTTTGTTTCCACCTGTAGCGATCTTGGGCTTCGTTTATCCATTTCACACCGGCTGATCTATGTATATCGTCCTGCCACCTTGTATCCAGTCGACCGCGACTTCTGCGTCCTTTTCTTGGAAGCCATTCTGTTATTCGTTTCGTCCACCTATCATCGTTTCTTCTTGCTACATGACCTGCCCAATTCCACTTCAACTGCGCTACACGTCCGACTACATCTGACAATTTAGTCTGCCGTCTTGTCCACGTGTTGGTTTTCTGGTCTGATATCTTGATGCCCAATATTAATCTTTTGTGGGCTCTCTGTGTCACTGCAAGTTTCTTAACAACATACTTCGTTAGGCTCCATGTTTCCGCTCCGTATGTAAGCACTGGAAGGATGCACTGTTCGTATACTTTCTTCTTCAAGTTGTTAGATATATCTTTATTTTTGAGGACAGTACTCAACTTCCCAAAAGCTATCCACGATAGATGCGTTCGCCTTTTAATTTCTTTACGCATTGTTTCTTTCTGTGTAGTAATAATTTGACCTAGGTATATATATTCATTGACCTGTTCCAGTATCTGGTCATCTAGTTTTATTTGTAACTTTTGAGGTGTATTTGTCATGATCTTCGTTTTATTAATACTGATGGTTAATCCTGCTTTTTTAGAACAGTTATGTAGGTCAGTTATCATTTCCTGTAAGGTACCAACATTATTACTAATCAACACAATGTCATCGGCAAAACACAAGTGACTAATTTTCTTCCCATCAATATTCACACCTTTAGACTCCCAAGACAAATTTTTGAACATACGTTCTAAGGCTGATATAAATAACTTCGAAGATATTGTGTCTCCTTGTCTGACGCCTCTCTTTAACGGTATTTTATTTGTTTTTTCCACCAGCTGTACTTGCATCATTGGCGAATTATAAATATTTTTAATTATGTTGATGTATTCATCATCTATACCATTTTCTTCAAGCGCCTTCAACACTGTCCATGTTTCCACGGTATCAAACGCTTTATGATAATCGATGAACGCCATGTGCAATTCCATGTTGTATTCTTTGCATTTATATATTAAAATCCTCATAGTGTGAATGTGATCATGCGTGCTGAAACCGGATCTAAAGCTCGTTTGCTCGCACGGTTGGCAGTAATCTATTTGTTTGGTCATTCGATTTGTAATAAATATCAAGTTTGTACATATGTGATAATAAGCTAATTGGCCTGTAATTTTCTAGACTAGCTGTATCACCATTTTTGTGTATTAGGATAACATCTGATTCGTTCCACAATCGCGGGATAGAGTTCTCTTTTAAACATTTGTTGAACAGATTTTTCAGCAAATCCAAAATCTCCTCATTTCCTTCTTTAATCATTTCTGGGACTATACCATCCGGCCCGCTAGCTTTGTTATTTTTCATTTTCTTTAAAGCGTATTTGATTTCACTTATTGTTATATCCGGCAGGTTTCCCTTATCCTCATTTATTGTTAATTTATCTTTCATTGTAGGATTAACTTTTGTGTCATAGAGATCTGTATAGAATCTTCCGACCTCTTTGGATAGTTCAGTTTTGTCTGTAAGGATATTTCCGTCACGATTTTTCAAATTCGTCAGCAGCTTACTTCCCATCGACAATGATTTCTTGAATACTTTAGGCCCTCTGTTATGCTCAATTATTTCACAAATTTTCTTTGTGTTGTTTTGACGTATATCACTTATCAATTGTTTTCTAATTAATTTATTCAATTCTGCCCACTCAGTTTGATTTTTATCTTTATCCACTTTTAGTTTCCTCCTTCGTGCCATTAAATCTTTTGTTACATCACTTATTTTACTGTTTACCTTTTTTGTACGTGGTGCAACTTTAACCGCAGCTTCTTTTATAATTTTAGTAATCTGTTCAGATTGTTTATTTATTTCCAGTGTTTTAATTTCTTCAGATTTCTGTATTTGTAATTTTAGTTCTTCTTGATATTTGCTTCTATATTTTATTAATTTATCAGGATCAACTAGTTGTGATTTATTTCTTTTTACTCTTTTTGACACGGATACATCCTGAATTTTTAATATACCTCTAACTAATCGGTGGTCACTGCCGTTATTAACACTGTTCAGTACTGTAACGTCTTGTAATATGTTTGAGCTATCAGAGATGATATAATCAATCTCATTCTTGTATTCAAAAGTTGGGCTTCTCCAGGTCCATTTTCTTTTCTCTTTCTTTTTGAAGAATGTATTCATGCAGGAAAGCTTATTTCTTTCGAGAAAGTTTGCCATCATTTCTGCCCTTTTGTTTCTTTTACCTACTCCATGAATGCCTACTGATGTTTCTCGTATGTCTTGTCGGGTCCCAATTTTGGCATTAAAATCGCCTATTATCAATGTGTTTTTGCATTTATCTCTATTTATTGTTTCTTCTAATTCATCATAGAAACATTCCAGTTCCTCCTCTGTATATAATTCCGTCGGGGCATATATTTGCACTATCTTTAAGGTGCTATTCTTACCAAACAAAAGTATTATGTATGCAATTCTGTCTGTAACGCCTACATACTTAACTACATTATTATGCCATTGCTTATTTATTAAAAATCCTACTCCGTTTTGATGATATTCGGAATCACCTTTACAGAATAATATAGCCTGTGACTTTAGCTTTATAACACTTTCGCCTTTTCTGCGCACTTCGCTTAAGCCGATTATGTCCCATTTTATTTTATTCAATTCTTCTTCTAACTCCGAAAGTTTCACTTCGGAAGCTAAAGTCCGCACATTATATGTGCAAATACGCATAAGGCAATTCTTAGTTCTTGCATTATTCCCTAATTTGTTGGTATTTATGTCAAATCCGAGTGGTATTAATGGTTCTATCCGGTATTTGCTTCCTTTATTTGTATTTCTACTAGGCGGTAAGGAAGCAGGAGTCAATTCTGATTGCCCATTTTGGCCTTGGCTACTACGGCCCTTTTTTTTCCTTACAGTCATATTGGAGTAATGTTGGCCTAATCTCCCGTGCTGGCCAAGCAACTTGGGAGATACATTTTATCCCTTTCTGCCAGGTTAATATTTCTATTACTTTAAATGGTCCTATTATATATTATTGTTATTATTTCCATATTTTTATTAGTTGTAATTTATATATCGCATTCAAAGCTATTTTTTCCTAAGTTGTATAGTAGTAACAATACTGTAGAAGCAGGGGTGATTAGGCTGTTAATCCTGCTTCTTGTTTTTCTGTCAGGGTTTACTCCCTTAGCCTTTGGGTCAATACCCTAACCGCAAGGCAGCGGGTTGTTACTGAGGAGGTAACAATGTAAGATTTTTACGGCGACCTAGGGAGAGACAGTCCTAGGATTTCTGCAGACTTTTAAAGGACAGGTCCTCAAGCTGTCCATCTGCATCCTCATGTCCCCTTACCCTGTCACTACTGGAATCGTCTGCTAGAGACTTTCCGCCAGTAGCCGCTCTTGGTTCGCGACTGCTTATTGGTTATTCGCAGCTGGCCAGTATATATACTGGTCGTTTCACTATCCACCACCTGTGGACGCGTCCCGTTCCGGTTAGAGCTCCGGATCCCAGAAGGTACATAGTACCCCTGGGAATTTAAATTAATAATTATATATATTAATTATATATATATATATATATATATATATATATAATTATTAATTTAAATTAACGTGTCGTGTGCAGCAACTAAGGCTAAAGGCGTTGTATATTTTTCGAATTAATCAAAGTCTACCTCAGCTTGTGTAGAAAATGATTCGGAAATCGTTTCTTTACCGGTTATCTATCTGAAAATTGATGATCCTACTAAATTGTGACGATTTCAATAAAAAAACATCGAACACATTCGTTTCCGTTCGTATTTATTTCTAAACTATTTATTACATGATTTTTTCCCCCATTGCTATTGTTATACAAGGACAGTTTTAATTATGCAAGATATGACAAGAAATTCCGTGTTGATCGACTTTTCTCCGATGGGATAAATTTTTTCGTTCGTGCGTCACCATATTAGAGTTTTCTTTTCAGACCGAAATAGATCGTTTGATCCTGATAAATATAATTCAATTTTTAAATTTTCACCGTTGATTCTTATCTATTCGGAGTATCTTTCGATATATCCATATTTGAAAAATGTAACGTTTCCAAAACTCTTGCACTTTTTATTTTCAACAGTCGTATTTGAAACGTAACGAAGAAAAACTGTGGACACGGTTTACATCGGAAAAATTCTGAACGTATTACGTATAATTTTGTTCGTAAAATTTCTTTCATTATTATTGTCTCTCCGTAAACAGTGCTTACTACGCACACCAATTTATCCGCTCCTCACTCGATATAAAAACGCTGAAACCGGCAGAAATTCCAAATCACGCCGAAACCAATCAGCTTAAACAACAGATAAAAATTTTCCCTCTCTCCCAGACATCGCCCCAATACTAATCAGTTAAAAGAGTCCAGCTCCGTCCACCAGTATCAATTTCTCATCAAACTCCATCAGAAGAACTGCACCTATAACCCCAATCGGGAAAAATCAAGGAACAAAACCAAAAATCGGAAAAAACAAAAAAATAAAAAAATGTTAGCGACTCGGAGAAGAATGGGGAAGAAACTTCGCCGGACAAGCAAGCAGAACTATCCCTAAACGACATCCTTAGAGGTTACGTTGAATAAAAGATTAACCTAAAGCATTTACTAACGCCAACTTAATCTGCTTTATAGACATGTGCAACCATTCGTAAAATGCACACCTCATAAGCTGAAATCGCGAACGACATTAGCAACTAAAATTCTGTCATCGCATCAACTACCGATGAGCAAAAATTAGGGTCGCAAAAATAATAATAAAAATGTTAGAACTAGCGTTTTTTGTCGTCAGAAAATAATCGATAAAAATTTAAACTGTTTTCACGAAACTCTAATGGTATCTATATCCACTCCGAAGACCTATACGTGCAATTTTCTCGTATTATGCATTCAAGAAACCTATCTAAAGCCGAATCAAATCTCTAGATAAAAAATTTTAACGTATAGGAACCACTTCCAAGCGGATGTGCTCATGAACGAGTTGGCTTGAACCAACATAATACACAACCGTATTTACCCTTTCATCACATATGCAAGCCGTAGCGATCAGTTTCATACCACGACTTGGAAAACACACTTCAATGCGTTCCTTCTCCGCTAATCCTTACTGGCGATTTCAATGCGCATTCACCAAGCTGGAGAGGTGGATACTAACGTCTGCCATGTGCTAAACTGTATAATAAATTATTTATAATTTAATGCGATATGTCAATGTATACTAATCTAATTAGTATACACTCTACTCTAGAGTACAACAACAGCGATCTATTTCGGGCCCACATTTGTTAACGGTTTCAATAAGTAATAAGGTTTCGACTATTTATTGGCGAACTGAAATTTTTAGTACCATTAAAACAGTTGTTTATTGCATTTTACTACGGAAGTAAACATTAGTTAAAATATCTACCACTTATTTATGAAAAATCTGTTTGTTCCGACTTTATCGTTTACGAAACTTTTTGTAATCTCTAACCTAAATTATAACCCTAATTTGTAAGAACTTTGTCGTCAAACTCGACTGAATTTTCCGATAAAATGCGTACCATCCGATTCTTTTAAATATTATACGTTAAAAATCATTTTGTAAGTGCGCACACTATAATTGTTGCATATCTATTAACGTCGTATTATATTGTAATTCAATATACACATACATATGTGTACGCGACACACAAACACAGACGAGAAGGTTCAAGTGACGGGATGATGTAAAATTGACAGGAATTAATTGGATATTCAGTCGTCCAAGATAACAGGCGTTAGAAATATGTAGGAATACCTACACACCAACCAGTGATTAAATTATATAGACGTATCGTAATAAATACATTTACCTTTGCATGATATGCGTATATATTATATATATATATATATAAAAATACATTGTATTTATATGTATATATATGTACGTGTGTGTAACTGAGATGTATCAAAATATTGTAAACTACTTTAGCTTATTTCTCTTCTCGTTAGTATTTCTATAACCATGTTAGATCTGTCTACGGAATTGTTTTTTGTTTTTTTTTACTTGTTCCAATATAGTTTTTATTTGGCGTTTACTGCGTTTTCCGTCCTACATTTCTTCTATTAAATGTATCAACCATTTTAAATGTCCAATCAGATCTCCAACGTATTCTTTGTATTGTTTATTTACGTTGCGTCAAACTTTATCGTCAGCAGCTTTATACATCCAAAGTGTCTAGTCTGCACCTCGGACACGTGTAATTTATACGTGCTCTATACAACGCAACGTTTCGGATAAAGTTTATTTATAAACTGTTTCCTAATATCTAGATTTTTCCCGTGTAATATTTAGACGCCGATCCCCATGCTTCTATGCCATATTTCAATCTGGATTCGACTAAATACACCCCATTCTCATTGTCTCCTGACCTACGTAATTTCTTAATGTATATAATGTTGGTATTATTGATTTCACTTTATTATTTACTTTTTATATTTGCAAGTTCTACATTAATTATCTATCTATCCTTACACCTAGATATATTCACGCATCAGTTCTATTACACGTTACAACCCGAAATTTAAACATCTATTATTGTCCGACCAGTAGCACACTAATAGCGTGCATTTTAATTATCGGCTTAAATCATTATCACTCATCAATTTCAGCGGCATACATTTCGTTTTTATTAACTGTAAGATTTCGGTCGCGAGCCCCATCTACTTCTAATAGATCCGTATTCATATATTTTTCTGCTGCCACTTTAATTTTTCTGTGAACTGTCATTATAGCAATGAACACATCGCTGTTAGTCAACTTCTTTTGCAGACCGTTTATGTATATTTCTACTATTAAATATGTATCATCTATTTTACATGTCAAACGTATTCCTCGTATTGCTTATTTATATCGCTTTAAACTTTATCGTCGGCATATTCATCCAAGGTGTCTGGTTGACGTCAACACGGTGCACCTCGGACACGTGGAATCTTTTTTAAAATAAAACTGTATATAATTAAATAAATAAATAAACACACGACGTTACGTTCCGGATGAAGATTTTTCGTAAAATATTATTTCCTAGTATCTAGTAGGCAATAGTGATAACGTTAGTGTAAACGTTATTTAATTTATACGATAACAGGTAGGCACTAGCGGTAGTATTCCGGCGAGAATTTGTGACGACGCTGTCAGCTTCTGCGGTTTAAGAAATTCCAGATATCCGGATTCTAAACCGATGGGATTCCCGTTCGATCGAATATCGAATGCGGTTACTTTAGACAAATTTTTAACCGAAAATATGGCCGTTCGACATATACGAATTCGACACGAAGATCGAACAGTAGAAATATCAGATTCGACAACGAGCACTAGCGGCGCCGGTGGACGGAATTAAAATTACGGCAGACGATATAACAACGAGCGAATGAAAAATTAATAATTTACCATATGGAGATGTATTCATTCGTAATAACAATAATAGCGTATATATATATATATATATATACAATAAAATTTAGAAATTTGATTATCGGTCTATTCTTCTTATGCTATGCCATACGAATTGTTGCGTTTAGTACGTAGCAGCTTACGATCTACTCGCAGTAATATCTTACCGTATATGGATTAGATAAAAAATTTGGTCCAGGCAATCTGAATTTTTCAAATAATTCTGTTAGTAACAAATCTTAAAGGTTAATTTATTATCTGGCTATCTTTACTTCGGTAATTCCAATTCTATACTATGCGCATTAACTGCCGAAAATTTATTGTCACCATCGTTTACGTATTGAACATAATCGATTTTTAACATTCGTAAATCGCTATTCATCCTCTCGTATAATAGAGAGAAAAGACTATACGGTCTATTCAATAATAAAAAAAGAAAAATATGTAAATTTTGTTTATAAGCTTTTGTCGCTAATCGTATCTTTTATCAGCAGTTTCCACGCTTGATAGAACTTTATTCTGGTAGTATTATTTAGCACGTGGCAAATGTGTAATCAAAAACGTTCTCTATTTCTTTCCGCTTACTTACGTCTCTAGAATATCACCATCAAAACGAGCTAGCTCGCGGATTTAGCATATATTTTGCGCAATCGATGTATCTTGATCGATACCCTCTCGCAAGTCTGCATTTATTCAAACACTCATGTCGTATGCACTTCGCTATAATTCATCGGTTGCACAATAACCAAATCCATAATGTGTTATTGTTTGCGAACTTGAGTGCATCCACTTGCGTATGGTTTTTAATTTGAATAACATTTTAGTCTTAACTAAATCTGGACTTATAGACGGAGTTGAGAAATAGATTTTCGTTATTACTGATACGTTTTCGAGTCGTGCTTAGCCATTATTCGAGATTCGTGTATCATTTCCTACACGAGCGTTGAAATCTACCAATATAAATAGCGTATCTTTCGGTAGAATACTATCAATAAGAGTCATCAATAAATCGGCGTAGAAAACGTCTTCGATATCATCTTCAAAGTCTATCGTAAGCGCGTACGCGTTGATAACGCGAATAATACTTTCACGAACGAAATAATTTTTAAACGCCAATAAACAAGAAATAAACAAGAATCTCTACAAATCAAAATTAATGATTAAAATAATATCCTAGAACTTAAATAACATTTAAAAAAAACCTCCCTGAACGAGAAATATTAATTACGCAAAATAATCCAATATCAATTTGTCTACAGGAAACTCAATTAAAGCACACGGACTCGTTAAACTTAAAACAATATAAAATATACACGGAAAAAGATCGGATTTTGTAACCGGGTGGACACTAGTCTAGTGAATTATTCACTATTTTAAAAGCTCTCCAACTTTCCCGAGCCAACGTTCCCCAACTTCGGGGACTAATTGTCCTTTTATGTTTATACCGCCCGTCCGTCCCTTTCAACGACCTAGACACAGCTTTCCAGCCAGATGATCTGGTGGCGCATTTGAGGAGTTGCGGAGCCGCCAACTGTTCAAATTAGTCACCTATCATTGCGTCGGGTCCGAAAATCGAGCTGGTAATCAATGACAATTGTCATTAAATCCTATTTCTAATCTATTACATCGTTTTTCCTTTTTTTTCCCTCATTGCTATCGTTATACGGGGATAGTTTTAATTATGCAAGATATGACAACAAGAAATTCCGTGTTAATCGACTTTTCTCCGATTGGATTAATTTTTTCGTTCGTGCGTCACCGTATTAGAGTTTTTTTCTTTTTTTTTTTAGACAAAATATAATAAATAGAAAGAATAAATACACTAATTTACGTACTTCCCATAGAGATGTAGCATTATTATCAAAATTTAGAAAATTTATTGTAAATAAATTTAAAAAGTTTGTAGAAAGAAAAAAGAAGGAATGATTCATGTCAATCAATATGGCGCGTATGTATAAAAATAATGAATACTGTATACATGCTTATTTACACTTGGCATAACAAAGGCCTTTGACCATTTAAATAGTTGACTTGCTTTACTAAAGGATTTAGGATTACACAACAGAATATTGAACGTAATGAATAATTATTTTGTGAAAAACGATATACTCTCTTACAAATTGGAAATTACTGAAAAATACTCGAATCAACTATAGCGGGTGCTATAACTGTTGTTTTTCGGCGCATAATGCTATGCCTATCTTTTATTTCCTACGCTGATTCGTCGTTATTTCATCTATTATCCGGGGTTTATTCCTGTTTTCTGTTCTCAGTTCTGTAACCAGCAGGACTTTTCCTTCATCTTCTATACTTTCCTCGTTCGTGTCTTTTGTTTCCATTTTCCTATCGAGTTCTTCCCTACATTCTTCCGCTACTGCTGGGTTATCCAAAATCCTGACGTTCCAATAACTTACTGCGCCCCCTTATCGACTTTGACACAATTTTACAATTTGTCACGAGTAGATTGTGGTTTAAATCGTAATCGGCGCTTGGATAAGTATGGCGCAGTTTTTTACTGTATTCTTATATCTGTCATATTTAATTTCTGCTTCTGGGCTTGTGCATATAGTCGTCTTTTATGATTTTTAAACCACGTATTGCATATCACAAATTTATGCATTGTAAAATCGATTAATCTTCGACGACCCCTCTCATTAATTTCTCCTAGCCCATGTTTTCCGACGGCCGTACCGTGCTATTCTTCTCCCACTTTTGCGTCGAAGTCGCCCATTATATATACATTATATCGCTCCATTTCGTGTAAGATACTACGTCTTCTATTTTGATTATACATTCTTTCTGCATCGGTGTCAACATGTTCAGCTGTTGGAGCATATGCTTGTATGATAACCTCGGTCTCGCATTTATTCTTACATTCAACAAACTTTCAGACTTCGGGATGATACTGGTGACTTACTCATTGACTTCATCATTAATCCTACGTTCTCGTCTAGTAAATATGAAATCATATTTTTCTATTACACTAATCCGGCCGTTCCCCGGCCATTTCGTTTCTGCTATTCCCTTGTATATCGATGTCTTTCCCCTTATAAAGCTATGTTTGCTAACTTGCCAGTTTGGTATAGTGTTCTTAATACTGAGCTGTTCTTTCTGATTACATTCCTCGATGAATCTAGAAAATTTGTCCTCAAATTTGTAACACGTTTGTTTCCACATGCAGAATGCCGTTACTTCATCTTCCCATTACTTGAAGCGACTTTCGCCTAATACACCATTTCTGGTGTATCTCACATTTGATTCGGCATACTTATGATTTCTTTTACGTATTTAATCGAGAAAAAAAACGTACGGTGGTGGTTTCTCGTTGCCTTCCACCGGATTATCTGTAAGGGTTTACTCCTTTAGCCTTTGGGTAAAAACCATTTCAACAAGACAGTGGAATTTGTCTGTCAGGGTAGTCCCCCGTAGTCTTCGAGTAAAATTCTGATAGGTAGCGGGTTGTTACTGAGGAGGTAACGACTTAAGGATTTTACGGCGACCAAAACACGCCGAGGGAGAGACATAGGATTTTTCAGACTTTTAGTAGACAAGTCCTCAATCCATCTGCATCCTATCGTCTGCTAGAAACTTTCCGCCAGTAGCCGCTCTTGGTTCGCGACAGGTTATTAGTTATTCGCAGCTGGCCGGTATATCAACTGGTCATTCCACTATCTGCCACCCGTGGACTCGCCACTATGTTCGATATCGTATACAATAAATAATTAAATATGAATATATTATATGTATATATATATAACTATAGATAGTGTATTTATATGAGCATGTTAGATCTGGCTTCGCACGACGTAATACACATGGTTTTTTGACTTGCCCCTATATACTAAGATTTTTTTTTGTGTTTTTTTTTTTCAAAAGCGTATATTCATTATAAATAATATACGAAAGCCTAGTTGTCGGCACCGTTTTATAATATGCGTACATATCAAATATTACTACATACATATATCGTTAATTTTTAACTTATAAAATTCACATATATATATATACACAAAATTACAGTTATAGTACTCATTCGTACACTAGTACACTCTCACGCTAACTATTTTTATTTACTGCGATTTCGTCATTTAGTAGTAATAGACGCTGTATCAAATTTATTGCTCAATTCGTTATAAATTTTACTTTATATAGTTACATCTGTTTCTTATTATTATTCTGTTTATACTATCCGTATCTTGTAACCACTCTGTTAGTTGTAGTTTCCCAATCTTTGTATTTCTTCCGGTATATTATTTAATCATCGTCACGTATTTATTAGTTTGTTCAGCAAACCTTTGCTACCGAACATACACATACCTGTTCGTTTTCCTTAGTTTATATTTTATTCGTTTAAATCGATACTTTTATTAAATAATTCCATTCGTAAACAGATACAGTCCCGCTATATTTAATAATAGAGTGTTTTGTTTTTTTTAATGATGATAACATTTATTTTTAAAATATTACGAAGATTGAATTATTAATTAATTATTTTGCAACAGTAAACCGTCTATTAGTTCGAACGAATCGCTTATGTCTTTTATCTCGTTGCAAATAAATTCCCAAATTCTGGTTACATCCCGGCCGGTTCTAAAGCGAATTTCCATTTCTAAAATTTCGACGAACTCTTTGAACGGGCCCTCGCTTAATAAAGTCGCTTTGCGCGTGATTAGCAAAGCATCCTGTACAACGTTTTCCGGTATATCGTTTATACGTCCGAAAATTACGTCGTCCCATTTTTCAGTGTATAACAACCATCGATCGCATGTTTGTATCAATTCGATTATGTAACTATTCATCGTATTCTCGTCGAATATCATTCTATGAAAAAAAAAAAATTATAATTAATCGCGTTAAAAAATGCGAGAAATTTTCGGAATGAATTTAATCCGAATAAAAATTGGCCGCCGAGTTTAATTAAAGTAATAACTCGTCTTATATTAAAAGTCGACGTAAATTTCCAATTTAACGCTTAAGGAATATTAAACGAAACGAAAAAATTACGCATAAATTTTTTTTTTCTTTTTAATGGTCCAGTTATAACATTCTTAGTCTAGTTGTAATTAATTTTTAACATAATTTATATATACATACGTCTATTAAATACAAAAATCTTGTTATCTTTAATATATTTATATTTTTGCCGCTGGAGAACATGGTTCTGTTAGTATTTCATTAATTGCAAATGGCATTACTGTGCAAGGCAGACCGAAAAAAAAGTTTCACGACCTTCTACACAGCTTGGACAGGTCCAAATTAGATAACGATCCCTCTTCTTGTCCGCATAATCGACAAAGGCTCGAATCAATAATGTTCATTCTAGCTAGATGGTCTGTAAGTTCGCGTATGTTCTAATTCTTAACACGGTTTTAATATAGCAGCTTTTCAAGTTTTCGATACCAAAAAGTAGTTTTGGAATATTCGGCTGTATATTATGGTAACTTTTTCCTTCGGTTATGGATAATAATTTATACTTCTTATTCCGCGCATCATACGCTTTTAATCCAAGTAACATATTCCGTCCATTCAATCGGTTTGTCTTCTATATCATATATCCGACCTCTTGTTAATGTGTCTACTACTTCATTTATTCCTGTGTGTGTGAAGGTATCCACTTGATCTCGTTTTCTTGTTTCTTTAATTATTGTTTTTAAAATTTTCACTATAATTTGTCAGATTCTTTTTCACGCTACAAATTAATCCTTTCTTAAGTAATCGGAAGAAGCGTTTAAATTTTCAAACGAATTAATATTCACCGCGTAAATTCGCCGTAAATCTATTTCAGTTTAAAAAATGAATTTACACAATTCGAAAAAAAAAACATTTCAAATCAAATTTAAATAGTCCTATTTCGTAAAATTAAAAAAAAAAAATTCACAAATAACAGACACGGAGATATAAAAATTTCAATTTCGTCGGTATCCTGCTGGTGCAAAATTCTTTAAATAAATGGTATTCGAAAATTTCATTTTAATAACTGACATTTACAAGGTTGTAAATTTTAAAAATTGAATTACACGGAAGTAACTTTTTTTCCTTCCGTCTTCGCGTTAATTTAGTATATTGCTAAATAGAATAAGCTTAAATTAACTATTTTTTAAAATAATATTTTGTTCACTTTTTCATTAGTTTGTAAAAAAATTTATTTTTGAAAATGAAATTAATAGATTCATAAAGTTTAAAATTATATCTCGTGAAAAATTAAATTACACCTGATTTTTTTCGTACAAATATTTGCAGTAAGACGCACCTACGAATTTGACGTATATAAAAAATTCAATAATTTCAAAAACCAGTAATTAACAGCGTTTGAATGACAAAATTAACAACAGTCGTCAAAAATGTTCATACATTTTTTCGTTAAAATATGTTTAAAAAAAAATAGAATAAACCGATTTTAAAAATTATTCATTAAAAAAAAAAACGATAAATGAATCGATGACTTAGTATTATAATGTTCGAATCGTTTATTCATATTAAACTTGGTTTGGTTTGTAGGGGGGAGATAAAAAAAAGATAGATTCGTACAATACTTGTACATTCCCGATTTTCGTTTTTTTTTTTTTTTAAATATCAAAAATTATTATTTTTAACGAGTTACGAAAATCCGTAGAAACCATTTTTGAAAGTTTCGTTTTTTCTTTTAATTCTACTTCTAACTAGCCGAAATAAACCTGACCGATTCTAACCTAACTGAATTTAACCTAACCTAGGTATGTTTATAATACTTATAAGTAAAGTTTAAAAGGTTGTAATTTACAATTAAAAATTTTTTCCGCGTTTTTTATTTTTTATCCCGCTTAGGGAAGCAAAACACGTCAATTTATCCAAGCCCCAATCGATTCTGAGTTGTACAAGTACGCTACGAATGAGTGTCAAACAAAACAGAAAATATCTTTTTTAAAATCGGTTAAAAAGTAAAAACTTACGTTACCTGAAATTTCGTTATGTTACTCGTGCGAAATTGATCAAAAATAAATAGTATGCGAAAATTTAATTTAATAACCGATATTTACTTCGTTTAAAATTGATACTTACGTTGTAAACACTTAGAAGACGCGTTAAAATTTCGTCAGGTAAAAAATCAAATTCTAGTTTTTTCTTTTTTCTCGTATAACGCAGTTAGATGCGAATTTAAAGCATATAACAAAAAGAAATCGATTAATTCTAACAGCCAGTAATTAACTGTGTTCGAACGACGTAATTAAAATCTTAAACAAAAGTCGAAAATTTTCAAAAACATTTTTTTTGTTAAAATAAATATTTTTAAAAATAAATAGAATAAACCGATTTTAAAAATTATTCATTAAAAAAAAAAAAAACGATAAATAAATCGATGAGTATTCGATTTTATATTCGAATCGTTTATTCGTATTAAACTTGCGTTGCTGAATGTCGGATGGAATTCCTATAGAAAATCATTATATAAATTGTGAATAATGAAATAACATACGTGTTAACAAAAATATACAATTATTTTTTAATTGCGATTGAAAAATACAACCGAATAAAAACTTTTTATCGGATTATTTTCAACGTGCGCAATCGTATTCGCGTAAAGTAAATAGCTTTAATAAAGGACTGATCGGGATGCATTTATTTGCGCAGAAGACTGGCTTAAATTTATAATGCAATCTCTTAATAAGCGCGTAAAAATCGGATTATTATTATTATTACGGCGCCGGATCAGTTATTGAACGTTGTGCTGATATGCGGGTCTAAAACTGCTCGGAACAAACTTATCGCTGATAGTATTGTACGAATCAGGCAAATTCTTTTTCTTCATTGTTGTGTTTTTCTCCGCATTAACATATGGAGCAGGCTGTAACTGGGTGTCGAATTATGTATCCAAAATGTTTCCATTTACCATACTTGACTTCTTTACGGCTTCCTCGCATTTATTCATACGTTGCAGTATTTCCGCGTTGAGTACTTTATCTGTCCATTTTATGCAAAGTCGCATTTTAAAGCCATATCCAATCTTTGTTCAATCTTCTCTTTACACAGTTTTCAGAATCGTACAACAATACCGAGAATATACAGTATTTTATTAATCTTATTTTGAAATTTAATTTTATATTTCTACTATAGTATTTTTCAATTCGAATTTTTAACTTTCTTCGCGTGTCCCATTGATTATTCCACTTGTTTACGCCACGAGTAAGTGACTTCACGTTTATCTTTCCACTTACCATATATGCTGCAATAATCATCACACGCGGCGGTAATTACATTTAGGAATCGCTGTAATTCTTTGAAATTATTTACTATTAGGATCGTATCATCCGCATATGTAATATTATTCACTTTATGTCCATTTATGCTTTTGTATTCCTTCAAATATTTTTTCGGAGTATATATTCGAAAGAATTGGGAACAAGATACTTATGACCCTTTGTATATTGCAATCCGTATTACGATGACCAATTCTGATACTTGCTGATTGCAAATTAATATACTTTCTACTATATACATCATCTTGTTATGTTTCACCCGATTAGAGGCAACTTCGACCAGACATATAAATACTGGGCGTGCGACAGTTTTATGTCGTTGAATTAACGACGCCAAATAAGACATTTCTAGTGCTCTGGTTTTTCCTACATCCGGTGTCGCTTAGTTGTTTATCTATCGTCTTATATATTCTTGAATATATTTCTGTAAAAGATTTTTAATACACGACTCATTAAAATAATGTACGTATTCGCCTTATTGTTTAGAATTTCACTTTTTTGTAATCATCAGATATATATATATAGATTTCGTACGGTCATTTCAAATAGGCCTGTGTCATATATTTTATTAAACAGTTTAAAGAATATTTGCCCTTTCTCTAAAATATTTTTAAAATTTCTACCGATACTCTATTTCCATTGCTTTTCTGCTTCTTATCATTTTTATAGCTTCTTCCATTTCATCCGTCGTGATTACAGCATCTTAATCATATAGAGTTCGTCTCTGGTTTATAGTCTTACGTCGTGTCGTAAGTTTTTTATAAACTGTTTCCATTCTTTTAATATATCATCGTAATTATTTAAATAAACTACGAATTGTTGTGTTCAATACGTAGCAGCTTACCATCTACTCGCAGTAATATCTTACCGTATATGAATTAGATAGAAAATTTCGTCCAGGCAATCCGAATTTTTCAAATAATTCTGTTAGTAACAAATCTTAAAGGTTAATTTATTATCTGGCTATCTTTACTTTGGTAATTCCAATTCTATACTATGCGCATTTACTATCGCAAATTTAACATCATTATCATCATTTTACGTTTATAATCAACTTGCGGCCCACTTGTTAAACATTGGCATTGGTAAATTTCTTGAAAGTCTTTCGTGCACGTATTTATCTTCGAGCTGTGCGGTGTGTTCGTAAAAAAAAACAAACCAATATATACACATTTTGTATTTATAGGCTTCTGTCGCTAATCGTATCTTTTATCAGTTTCCACGCTTGGTTGATAACTGTGCTGACATTCACGGTTTACATTTTTAGTACTGGAATAAACACGCATAAATATACGTATCGGTATTTAAAAAAAAAAAAAATTTCACGCACTAAATGACGTTGATGCTGTTTCCTTTTGTTGATTATCTCTAAATTTTTAATCGATGAAAAACATACAAAATCGCCGAATTAAATCGAAATCGAAATATTTAGCTAAAAAGCACATTCGGTACTTTTAACTTTTGTTCAAACTCATCTTTCGCACAACGTGTCTCGCAATCGGCGAAAAACGAAGAGCATTCGAAGTCGAAATATCTTCTTTCGAGCACAAGTCAGTTTAAAAATAGATATCTAACACAATTCTATTTAACGATAGTATAGCTAATAACTCGTTTAAAAGAAAGTGTTCTGACGCCTTACGGGGTGTTAATTGTAAAACTTAAAATAAGTAAAAATGTTGCATATCGTCGTCATCCAAACAGAAAAACCATCGCAAAAGATGTTACGAGAATAATAAATGTAATACGTCTCGTGTACTTAGTATATCTAACACTTAGTAGATGATGCCTGGAATCTTAACTTCCTATCTTGAGAAGTAAATTATTATACGGCACGCGCTACAACTGATAAAAAAAAATTTTTTGGGCTAGTTATAATCTTTTACATATATAGAGCACTATCTGAATCGCATTGAGGATACATTTAAGACGTCGATTTCGGACTAATTGCAATGTAAAAACTAGCATTTAAAAATTGAAGACCAAACTGGACGAGATTATGTTAAAGTAGGCCTAACGAGATCGACTTGTAGATTATTAGTTTAAATTGGCTCGAGAAGTAACTTTATCATCGAGTAATTAAAAACGAAAAAACTCTAAACTTGTTCCAACGATATTTTAAAGTAAGAAGAGGACTTCGTTTACTTCTAAAAAATATTTCCTCCAAAACCGGAAAACCATTTATCGAAACTTACGGAGCGCAACTTTATACGGTTACGAGTAATATTTTAAAAATTATAAATTCAAATTGTAGCGTTTTTAATGTTGAAACTATCTCGATGAAAAAAATATGGAAATTATACTGGCGAAACAGAGCATTGCTGAGGTGAAAGAAAAATATAGTTTCACGAAGGTTAACCGTATACATTTATCTACAAGTTGTTTATAATCATAAACTTGCGGTTATTACGTCGGTTCTTATGAGAAAATTTCGTAATAATAGGTAACCGCGTGATAAATTATTTAAATTTATTCTTCTAATAAAAATTACCGAAAGTTTTCATTATCTGCGGTCACATTTATTCAAATTTCGTTTTCCGTAAATAATTTAGCCAATTCGGTATATAGAATTTTAAATTTAGCATGCATAAATTTTTTACATTTTTTTATTTTTATTATTATTTTTTTTTTTTTTTTTTGGTCAATGGGAATGCCTTCGCGGCAACAACGGGAGACGGTTTATATTTAAATACGGTCTACATTTACATTTTAATCATGCTGACTTTTCTAGAAAAGTTGATATGTGGGGAATAATCGTAGATTATCCAGATGGTGAAGGGACGATACATTGTACGGAAGTATAACACATGGAGAACGTAGCAAGATAAGGTAAAGTTCAGAACGCAAAGGTGTCACATTAAAAAAAACATGATCGGGATTTCAGGGGGACTTTCTCTAACCTGCATGCGGAAAAGACAGTCAGGCAACGAATGATGCTCAGATCGTAATCTATCGATGTGTACAATTCCCCAGCGATTAATCTTAAAGAAATAGTGCCACGGAAGTTTAGGAACAGACGGTTGAAGTTGAGGGTAATAAGTGTTCCTAAACCTTATTGGTTCATAGACGAAAAAGAAAAGTCTTCAAACGAATACGCAATTAATGCATCTTCGTCAATTCCAGCTGTAATTTATGTAAATAAACTCGAGGATATAAGAAATAATAATGACACATATTAAATTGGAAGTAATATAAGAAATATGTAAATGATATTCGAGTTATGTTTAATAATAAACATAATGAATTATACATACTCGAGAATATCTAATTTTGCATCGGAAATTTGAGTAAAATAATACAGTTACCACGTTTAAAGATTGAAGGTTAAGTCAATTTGATTCAGAGAGATTCATACAATGTGTAATGATCTATGTATATATATATATATATATATATATATATATATATATATATATATATATATATATATATATATATATATATATATATATATATATATATATATATATATATAACAAATAATTAATTTAGTACAAAAATACTTACATCGACTAGTTTAATAAGTTACCCATCATGAAATCAAAACTGTTTTAAGAGACACTAAGAAATTTAAAAAAAAAAAAAAGATACTTTACAAAGTTAATAATAATTAATAATTATTATAATTCCGATATAGCGGGAAAACTGTGTAAAGGAACGTTATAGCAAAAATACACTATGCGACTGGTCAGTTAGGGGAAATACGCTTTACTTCGTAAAAAACTTCCCGGATGACCGAAAATTTCAGTTACGTATTGGTAAATGTAGTTGAAAATGGCGCTCCACAGGGCTCAGTTAGACCGACATTATGCTAATATCTCATTTTTAGTATAAAAACCCGTATTTTTTAGTGTATTTGTAGATAATATAGCAATTTTTTTACACCATATCAGAATGGTGTTCTATTCTCTGAGTTAAAAACTGTGGCCATTCATTTCTGCCGAAGTATCAACTGTACAAAGAAACTTCAAATCACAATTAAGAATCAACCTCTGTGAAATATCTAATAACGAGCTAAAATGGAAAGTACACATAAACAACTTATTAGTTGCAGTCTCTACGAACATGAATACGCTCAAAAGATTGGCCCATACTTCATTTGGAGCAGACAAAAAATCATTATTAAATCTACGTGAGATCAAAATTGGATTATGAGAGCATGATATATAGTACAACTTCTAAGAAAACTACATTGAAGAAACTTGATACCATATTAGCCATTGGTGCTTTTCGAACCAGCCCAATCATCAGCCTTTATTGCGCGAATCTAAAGAATAACCTCTATTTTTAAGAAGAAAATACCTTGTTGATAAATTTTATATACATCTTCAAACACTCCCTCAATGATAACTTTCTTATTCCGAAAATTTCCTTATTAATTTATAAAAATCATGGGTAATATCCTTCTTGACATTCCTTCTACATCCAACTCAACACGTCTCTCATATCCGCGAAACGTCCAATTTCCACAGTTCAAGTAAATAATTACATCGAGCAAACTATAAACTAAAGAATACACAACAAAAATGTACACAGACACATCCAAATATAACCAACTTCGTGGTTGTGCTGTAATTTTAGAGAATTATTATTATTATTATTTCTGAAAAATTAATATTTCTTCATCAATACGTTCATACAGTTTGTCACGATCAAAACTTCCCAATTATGCTACAATTAAACAGGTGTTCATTATTCTGAATTTCGCTACATTCACATTGACTATCTTGGGTCATGTCCCATCTATGTAGGTTGAATTGTGTACGCGCCGTTCCACTTCGAATGGGATTTAAAGTGTTCCACAAGTCGTAATTCATATCTCTGGCAGCTGGAAGTATATTAAGATTTTTAATCCAGTCTGGATTCCTTAGTTCCTCGGCTATCCTTATAAAGCTACATCTATATTTTAGTCGTCTATCAGCAAGTTCCGTATAGCCATAAAGCAGGTAGCGATCGTCGTGAAATGTTTTCCACGTCTCATTCTTCGCTATCACATCCCTCCTTATATCTGGCGGATCGATGCCACTTAGTTCATATAGATGTCCTAATTGTGTCGGTTTAGGACAACCCGTTACGATTCTACACGCTTCATTAAGAGTAATATCGACTTTTTCGGTGTGTGTGTGTGTTGAACGATTCTATACCGGACATGTATATTCCCTTGCAGAGAAAGTTCGAAATAACTGTGGATTTGCTCCCCCCAGCTGCTGCAAGTTAACTCGCGAATGAGATTTGTTCTGGTCATAACCTTCATTTTTGTGGCTTCGCATTGTCGTTTAAACGTTAACGATCGATCAAGAATTACTCCTAAATATTTTTAGGATTGTCCGTATGTTTTAATTTCATGCAGTTCTATTTGATTTTCAGCTGACGATCCGCTTCAATACACAGGTGTTTTTGCCGGATTTGGGTTCAGTTGATTCAATTTCTAATATTCATTAAGATTTTTTATTTCATTATTAAAAGTTATTTCAACTTCTTCAACGGGTTTTCCCTTTGTCATTAAAGCAAGATCGTCTGCATAGGCATATTTTGTGAATTGGCCTACTGGTTGATCATTTTTAGAAATATTAAACAGAGTAGGAGCGAGCACACTGCCTTGAGGAATTCCGTTCTTTTGTTTTCTCCAAGCACTGTTTCTTCCGTTACGTGTCACATAGTATCGTTTGGACAATTTCGGCAAACTTAAAATCGTTAGTCATTTGATATACCTCGTTGACAAGTGCGCGACGTTATCATATGCTGCAGTTAGATCTACAAAAACTGCCCCTTTTACTTTGCCATTTTCGAAGCCATCTTCAATATGATGCGTCAGGTGTAGAATTTGTGCAGTACAAGACAATCATAAAAACAAGGATCCCATTGGATGGTTTAAATGATAAAGAAAATGATCGCATAATACATAATGCACAAATTAAAAAATAGGAATAACGGAAACGAGGGACAGAATGTTAATCATAATATTGATAAAATGAGACTTTAAGAAAAATCTTGACTTCAGTATCAACGTCGTAACACTGAAAGGGAAGAAAAATTTCTTTGAGTACGAAAAAACTGCACAGGAAGAGAAGTGAATTTAAAATAAAAATCAACGAAGACAAAATAGAGCTTACAGAATTGAACAAGTTAATAAAGAAAAATGTAAGAATAGATATAAGAAACTACAAAAACGAAACTATAGGGAAAAGAATGGTAACATGAATGTTTTAAAACGGAAACAAATAACTATTATGAAACGGGCGAAAAACTATCAAAAAATTTCCAAAAGAATCGCGGAAATATTACACGAATTTACATTTTGATAAAGAAAGTCGGGACACAAGAAGTGATCAAAAACTTCTCAAAAAAAAAAACAGGACGAACGAGTTCCCCCGCTAACGAAAGAAAAGATCGAAAAAGCTATACGAAGCTGCAATGATAATAAAACGGGGGGCCCGGATGGAGTACGGTGTGTGATTATAAAATTGGAAGGAACTAAATTGCAGGAAGTGAAACTATTCAATGAGTGTTTACAAGAAAGAAGTATACCAAACAAATGGAACGTTACTAATTTGTTTTAATACACAAAAAATGAGACATTTTCGACCTTAAAAACTACAGACACCGATAAGTCTTGTATCTAATCCATATATTATTTACTAAAATATTTACAAACAGGTTATCGTTAGTGCTGGATAACGATTAGCCGTTTGAACAAGCGAGATTCAGAAAAAGCATATACATTCCATTAAACAAATTATAGAAAAATGTTAGGAACTTAGTCTACCTTTAGTCATGATGTTAATCGATTTTGAAAAAACGTTCGACTGCATAGAATTAAGTTGCATACTAAAAACTTTGGATAATACGAAAATAAATGAGACATACATACAGCTTATTAAAATGTATTTACAACAACGCGAAAGCTAGTATAAAAACTAATCAGTATATGGAAACTATATCGTTAAGAAAAGGAACTAGACAAGGAGATACGTTTACTACAAAGCTATTTAATGCTGATCTTCAAGAAATAATGGAAAGTTTAAATTGGCAAGATATGGGAATGCGAATAGGAAACGATAGATTAACGCATTTAGGATATGCTGATGACATAGTAGTCCTAGGAAGAGACAGTCGGGAAGTAGAAAAAGTGATGAATTAACTACGAGTATGCGGAGAAAACGAAAGTTATGTACAATAAATATGCTGAGAAAAATAATGTAACAATTGAAACAGTAGACGCTTTTGTCTACTTGGGTCATGACATAATAGCAATTAATTATTACATAAGACATGGACCGTTTTTGGTAAATTAAAGAAAATATTACAAGAATAGAAAGTACCTATTTGTTTAAAAAGAAAGGTGTTTAATCGATGCGTCCTGCCAGTAACGGTATAAGAAACATGGAGCATAACTAAATGCAACTTAGAACGGACACAAGGTAAAATTATCTAAAATAAGGAAGAGAACTAAAGTAAAGGACACTGCCCGAGAAATTTTAAAAACCAAATGGAGATGAGCAGGTCACATAGCTAGATCCACTAATAACGGATGAATGGTCAAAACAAGTACATGCCATCCAACAAGTAGTGAAAAAGGGGTTCGACCACGTACACGGTGGGAAGACGATATTAAAAAGATAGACAAGGATTGGTGGGTCAAGGCATCAGATAGGATCGCATGGAAACATAAGGAAGAGGCGTACATCCTGCAGTGGATTAAAAATAGCTAATAACGAAGAAGGAGATTTACGAAGTAAGTATACTTCGTAAGGAACAATTAAACATTACTCAAATTCGTTAACAAAAACGCGATATAGGCGTACATAAAATGCGTCCTATTGATCTAGGAAGGGGTATATAAATGAACAAGCAGCTTAAAATGAGATTCGAAGATAAGTTCGGTACCTATATAAAATTATGTAAATACTTAATTTAAAATAATTCAGAGATCGGAAATTTATCTAATAAAATAATTTCATTTTTAAACGTCCAGTCAATTCTGTACAATTGTAACATTTGGTTTTGATTATTACGTTCATATATTATATATATATATATATATATATATATATATATATATATATATTTTAGCTCTAAAAAAATTTCCTTTATGTAAATAGTAGTTTACCGCAATTACACACACCACCTTCAATGATAATGTATAACTATACACAAAATGAACATTTGCGATAATATACATACATACACTATGTTCAACACGTTGAAATGTAAAAGGTACTTATCGACGGGTAAAACTATTGGATATCAAGGGATGAGGGAATCTGGTTCTAATAAATGAATGAAGAATAAACCATATTATCCTATATTAATCGATCGAGGAATTTATCTCGCGAACCGGATATTAAGATAACTTGACATAAATTTAAGGTGGTTTTAAAGCATTTATTACTACTTAATTAATAACTTTTAAGTATGGAATGACAACGTCAGATTACAACGTAACAGTCGGAGAGAGAGAATGAAAAGAAAAACAACGACAGAGTTAACACTGTTTACAGATTAATTCTCTCAGTACTCAATTGCGTTAACTCATTCTGCTGCTGATACACTGCTGCTCGTGATACTGTAAGAAGGCGGTAATTTTTCTTCTTTAAATATAGTTATCAAACCGGTGTGGATCTACGGTATATTATCTTCCGGTACAGCATCGGTGTCTGAGATTAATATGATGCAACGACGCCCGTCGGAAATATTAAGAATTATAACAAACGCGCCGTGGTACATGCGCAACGACAACCTGCATCGCGGCCTAAATGTCGCGGATGTGCGCGAGGTAATCCAAACAAATAGTGAACGTTACCTGCACAGGTTAGAATACCACCCGAACTGACTGGCAGCTGACTTGCTAGATAGCGGCAAGGAAGTCCATAGACTGAAGCGTTGCATCCCTTAGGCATTCCACATCGGTTTGATTGATTGGCGTGGTAGAGTATCATTGATGAATCATATCCTATCACGAAGCATATAAATAAATTACTTATTTGCTATGCAAGCCAGATTTCAATTTAAATATATATATATATATATACATAATACATTGGCGACCGATCTTTGGTTCGAGTATTTTTTTATTGTAGTAAAATTGTGTTTTCCGGACAACGTATTTAGATAAGAATCACAATTATTAAAAACCGTTACATATGTAACTATTTTTTAATCATGTAAAATTACGTTTCATAAATTTCCAGAGTTATAACCGAAAATGCAAGTCGACAAATATCAGAAGGAGCCCCTAGCCTTAAAGCCTGTTTTTTTTTGTGTGTGTTTTTTTTTTCTAGAAATCAATTTTGCTTATAACGTTTCATAAATTTCCAGAGTTATAACCGAAAATGCAAGTCGACAAATATCAGAAGGAGCCCCTAGCCTTAAAGCCTGTTTTTTTTTGTGTGTGTTTTTTTTCTAGAAATCAATTTTGCTTAATCGAGCTACTGAGGGTGCGGGCCCAAAATTTCAAAATTCGTAGTTTCCAAACTAGATAAGTTCTCCAATATCTTTATAGAATAGCTCGATTTCTTCATCATTCTATGTGCAAGTAGGAGCATATGCTTGAATAATAATGTCAACAGGGACCGGTCTGACTTTTACCCTGATCGCTATGACTCTAAAGGTCTTAAAACCAGTAACCGTTCTATCAAATGTTTTCGACACCCGTTGAAAATTTTTTATATGTCCGAACTGAAACAGTAGAGTGTTCATTCTTCTGCGTGAAAATGACCGGACTGATTGTAACGCGTCTCCGACAGCCCGCATGCTCCAATTCTTAATATTTCCAACTCCATTTCCACTATACGAAGCTTTCCAGTCTGTAGAAGGCCTCTAACATTCCACGTGGTTATCTTTGTTTCAGTATTCGATAAACAACGAAATAACAAGTAAAATGAAAATAATTCAAAAATCAAAAAATAGTCGTCCGATATATTTTTATTTTACTGGCTATTGTGTTTTTGTTTATTTATAAATTTTATATTAAAAAAATCAATTGAAAATTAGTTAAATCACTAATATTTATTTTCTTAAAGAAAACACAAAGCTTTTCGGCATTTACGCCGTTATCAAGTGAAACATTTTAAAACATCATAATTTTAAAATATAAAGTAAATATAATTACTTAAAAATATGCGATGGTGATTGTGAAAATATGCTCCAAAAATGCTGTCTGCTTCTGTTCTGTCTATTTTTTGATTTGTTGAAATTTAATATCAATATATTTGTTTATTAATTTTGTTTTTTTATATTAATGGATTCTGTAAAAGTTGGGTACTGGTTGAATTTTAAATTTTTCATTAAGTGTTGCGATATATGATGTCCAAAAGTAAAATATAAAATATAAAAATATACGAAAGCAACAATTTTTTAAAAAACACAATTTTACAAGTAAAATGAAATATTAAAAAAAGATTATCCACATTATAAAAAATAAAATTTTATATTGATCAACTTTTTAAATTATTTTTATAATTACTGGCTATTGTTTAATTAATGTTGAATATAATGTTTATTGTGTACGCTTGAAAATGAGATAATTGTCGAAAAGCTTTGCCCAATAAAATGGTGTATGACTGATCGTTCATTTTGTTAACATGTTGACTGTCGGATTATTAATACTATTTTTCATTTTTTGTAAATAATCTAAATTAATATTTTTCATTTTATATATATATATATATATTTTTAAATATGCACTTGATAATGGACTAACAGTCGAAAATTTTCGTGATTTTTTATTAAAAATAATAATAATAATAATTAGTCATTTAAAATTGTTTTTTTTTTAAACGTTTATTTTTTATTTTTAAACCACTACATTCAACATTCTCCATATTATAAATACTATATATACAGGTACATAGTATTCTCTAACTTTTTCTAAAATTTTTTTTCACTTTTTAAATTTGATTCCGTGTGCCTTTTCCTGCAATAAAACCGGTTTGTTCTTCAACAATTTGAAAATCAAACCCGCATTTATTATATATAAGAATAATTCGTTTACTAAATAATATATAAATATCAATTTGTAATTTAAAACAAAATGCCACGAAAGAGAAACGCAATGTCAAGCTGCGTGCGGTTTATAGATTAAAGTACCAACCATCTGGTAATGTTAAAACCGTCGTACAAATTTTGTCCGAGTAAATTTCGTCCATATCACAAGTCACGCGTCATCAACGAATATCTACTTATTATACGTGCGTGTGTGAACTTCGAAGATGGATTAATTTTCCAGAAATATTATGAAATCCGGATGTGATAACTAGAAATGATAATCCAGACCGCGAACAAAAAACTGTTCTTTTTGTGTACGTTTGTAAATAATGTTTCTAAACCAAAAAATCGATAACGAATAATCGTAGTTCACTATGCGGTTTTTGAAAGTGATATATCGTATTAAAATTATTATCTCATTATCATTCTCCTTATTGTAATCAACTCAGTTATATATATATATATATAACGTCTCTCGCGTGTACCGTATAATAGAGTTCGACTTTTTTCAGTCGCTATGCGTTTATTTTCGGAATAGGATTAATTTAAATTTTTCGAAAAATAATTTCCAAGATTTAATTTCATTTTCTACGTAAAAATAAACAAAAAAAAATGACGTCCGCCCGACCACCGAGTACTCGGGATAGTATTCAATTATTATTCGATCGTCCAGCTACGCCGATATTTAGACCCAAAGGTCCGGACGCTACCATGGCCTTCGATATACCGGCCAGTTATTACGTAAGTCGTTTAAAATACCAATATATTCGTAACAATTCCTACGTAATACGTAACTGGAAACCAACCTTTACCTAGAGGCCGATAAAGGCAACGGCGAACCAGCCTTTTGTCAGCTTAGACGTTGTTCGATCCTATCAATTTTCAGATTGACACGCCTCGTCGATGTTTGATATTAAATTTGTAAATTTTAATCGACCACGTAGCTAGAAGCAAAATTCTTCTTCTTATACCCTACTCTACGATGAGCGTTGACGATCACTGGCTTCTTGTGTGATTTTTTGTATATGTGTTCGTTCATTCTTGGATGTTATACGACTAGCATGTTTTTCGTTTTCTTCGAATTTTTGCCCCCATCTACTTGTCTTTGAATAATTAATTGCAGTGTATTTATCTCCTCTAATTACACGGTCAAATTACTTTATGTTCCTTCGATTTTATTATAAACTACTCTCAGTTTTGTCCGTCCCTTTAGAATCGATACATTCTACTTTAATGCTTATTATTATTATTTATTTATTCGTTTATTTATTTATATACTGTACAACTGAATTGAAAAATTAAAACATGAAATCATTATATATATAAAAAGAACCTAATACAACTGCATATACACGTAAAAATAAACACAGTCACTCGCAGTACAGATGGGAATGTACACACGCATCAAAAAAAAGAAAGTAAAATCATCCACGCGCATAATACACTCGCTACACGCTGGAATGTATTTACGTAAAATACAATAAAGGGAAAATTTCAAACGTATTTGCACGTATAGAACGATAATTTGTAATTGGAAAGTGGATAATTCGAACAAGCTACCTGCGAACATGTGCCAACACTTGAAGCTGAAGTTTCGTTAAATGGAAAAATCGTATAAATCTCTTTGAAAGTACAGTAAAACTACTTTTAACCGTCACTCTAACGGCGGATACGCTAATGATCTTGAGGTCGCGTCGTCAGAAAGGTTCGTCTGCCGAACTGTGTTGGTCATTCTAGACCAGCCGGTCGGTTTAACGGATTAGATAAACAGGATGAAGGTTCTGAAATTTTTACTGATGAAGTGTATCTAACGTTCAGCAGTCCGATAATGGGATGAAATTGACGGCAATGACGAAGAATCAGAGCCATTCGAAAGCTGTAACAATGTTACTAAAGTGCATCGATTGGTTTAGATAAGAGAAGGCAAACTTTAGATCTTACTTCTAAAAAAAATAAAAAAGCTGCGAAGGAGCAGAAGAAAATTACCGATTTTTTAAAGACGTAAACAATTATTGATTGTAAAGTCAGTTTTTCTAGGTAATTGTACTATATTGCATTATGTTATACTAAATCTCCTAAATCAAAATACAGTAATCTAAATGTTGTCCGATTAAATATAAATTTTTTAAATTTCTTTCCCAAATTATTTACAATCCGGTACAGTACTATATACAATGGAATTTCTGTCATCCGTCACAAGCTCGGTTTCGAGGTTGACGTTTAAAAGAAGTTCTACTGTATATATCTATCTATATATATATATATATATATATATTCGAAGACGACGAATTGTCGGAAGACATTCATTCTATGGTATTCATCCGATAGGTGTATTGCGCAACTAATTTGCCAAGTCGAATATTCGTCATTAACGGCGATAATCGCAGAAGTTGTGTAAAAACTTCGGGAATTTTCCGTATTTTATATAACGGTAAACGAATCGTAACGTCCACATAAAAGATCGTAATGTAGGCGGTAAGAATTTCGTTAACGAGCAAAGTTCGTGTGCCACAGACGAAACGCTGTGACCGAAAAGATTAAAAACTGGAAAATGAACGATATAACGATCTTCCAGACTTGACTCCTTTTACCGTGTACAGGGCCCAAGACACGGTTCATACAGCTGATTGAATAAGCCGACTTCGTACGGTTATCCCAGCACGGAACCAATTTTGTCTGGTCTTTTTAATGCTTGGTGGAAACTCGATCGCGAATTCGATTAAAGAATTAGGGGAGATTTTTTTCGTGTATTTTTCTTTTTATGCCCGAATTCCACGCGTAATTATTTAATATCTAAATTGAGATTTTAATCGCATTCTACGAAATGGTAGTTCATTCGTCATTTGGTTCGATGTAAATTTTCTATAAATAAAAAAGTTATCTTTTAAAAAATATCCAGTTTATATACACAAATATATATTATATATATACATATATATATAATAAACACGTACCCATATTTAGTTTTGCAAAGTTTAATGCATTTTCTTTAAATAAAAAATTCATTTATTAGTAAATATTCGGTTTATACGTACAAATTATATATATATATATATATATATATATATATATATATATATATATATATATATATATAAATAATAATAAAGATATACTCATTTTTAATTTTTCAATATTATACGATTAGTTTTGATTTATTTTTCGGATAATCATTTGACACCGATGTTAGGAGCTTTTGATAAAACTTATTTTATTGTAACCTAATCGGATTTTAAAAGTTCGCACGAATATTTTTATTATTAAAATGTTTAATTAATAACGACGTCTAGAACGATCGTTATAAACCTATAGCCGGATCAGTGACGACTAGAGGTCCCAACATTAATTTAATACCGGTTCCAGAGACGAGAGTACCGGATATTTCGTTCGCAGCATCGTTGGATAAGAGAGCTCGTTTCACCGTGTTCAACGAATACCATCGACAATGCGCAACCAGCCTGATAAATATACTAACCAGTAAGAACGTAATTTAATTTACTTAATAATTAGACCGTTAATAATATACTACTATTCTTACCTCAAAAAACTCATAATATTCCACCGGAAACGAAACATCATCCTTTTACCCCTATTACTACTTTATAATACTTTGATGAGCCCTTAAACAAAAATTTTTTATGTCTTCTTCTTGAACCGCACTTGACCTGGCGACAACATGTAACACAGCTCAAGACTAGTGCTTGAAATTGTTAAACAACCTTAAGCATCCCTCTAAATTAACTTACAACATACGTAAATACTACAGGATGACCCTCAAAAAATAGATATATTATTAAAATTTCTTGCAGACACCGTATTAATCAATGCCAATATAACCCTACCCTTAGATGCAAGTGATCTTAGTAATCGAACGTCTGTAAATAAAAGAAAAAAACCTGCTAATAAGTTTTTACAAATCAATCATTTTTAGTTGATTAAACTATTGGCGGGAAGTTTACTCTCTGACCCTTTAAAAACTATTCCAATGTCTAGATCCTATCCACCACTCTGCTCTTCCTCTAATTCTTGGCGCTCATCAAGCATGTATTCCTTACTACCCAACATTTAAACAAATACTTCGTTGCATCCCTATACATGACACTTCTCGTAAATAACCACCGTGATCCTCTAAAGCCGATCTAAATGATTTCAATATTAATTACAGCACTTATACAACGACAAATTCAAATTGTACAATTCCCTTCTCCCTCGATAGAGATTAAACATACCAATACATATTCATAGTTCTTGGTAGCATAAGCATTCTGCATCGACGATTTATACTATCCTATCCGATTGCATGATTCTTGTTCTACATATGAATGTATATATATATATATATATTATTCAGTCGATTTTATGTTTTTGCGATGTTTCAGGTATGGCAAGCACGCAAGATTTTATGTCGGCTTGTTGTTATATACAACAACGAGTTAATCCCTATTTATACATATACGCGCTATCGGTATCGACTTTACATCGACCGGATACCAGAAATATACCGATACCGTCTCACGTATGCACGTTTCCGGAATTGTACATCGATAGCGTTACCTTATCCGAAGCCAGGCAACAAGGCACATTAATTACTTCTCCGGCCAACAGAGTACGAATTATTACTATTTTTCTTTAAACATTATGTAAATCTCCATATGAACTACCAGGGTTATTGCAGCATAAGAAATTATTAAATTTCAGTTTAAACGTTAAAATATTTTTCTTTAAGAACAATTTTTTTTGTATATTTTTTTAAAAATATTTACCACTAAACAATTCGAACATTGGACGATCATCTGGAAATATTGGTGGTTGATAATTATATATATATATATATATATATATATATATATATATATATATATATATATATATATATATATAATTGGTTATACTTATTGTACGTTACTTGCGATATATTTTTTATACAGACTCCGATTAATTTACCCGTTGATTACACCGGTTCCGATTTAGACGTCGAACACAGATTAGCTTATTACAGAGAAGATATCGGTCTAAATTTGCACCATTGGCACTGGCATTTAATTTACCCTTTAGACGGACCGGCGTTCATAATGAATAAAGATAGACGAGGAGAAATGTTTTATTACATGCATCAGCAAGTACTGGCCAGGTAATATAGAAGGCAAATTTTTATTTTTCGGTCGATTTTTGAAATTCATTAATCACCATTGTGTAAGGTCAGCCATTCCGATTGCGTAACGGTAAGATTTTAGCGTTCAAATACCATCGGACGACACAATAATGTGTTAGGTTGAAAAGATCTCTAGTAAAAATGAGATGTCCGTCCAATTGAACTTACTGGCAAGTAAATAAAATCGCGCGAGCCAATGATAAAAATCATCTTGTATCGGCTATTGGCTTTTCCAGGATTCTACTAACTTTCGAATTGACGAGACCTTACTTTTTAACTTTATTTACAGGGTATAAAAATGTGCGGGTATTTTATTTCTTTATTGAAGTACGTCCCGGTAGCGTCTGTTAATGCACGACGACACCGTGAAAATGGATCATTTTTCTAAGGTACGCCAAATTGCGAATAAATACTTCGTTCGACTTGATATTTTTTATAATCCGATGATTCGAACGTCAACGTGAAACCGTTATTTTACGTCATATTGTGTTCCGTTTAACGTAATTGCATCATCGCCCGTTAAAATCATTTATTTTAAATTTACGTACCGTACACACAGCGACTATCATACGGATAAATATGATTATGTATAAAAAATAATAAATTAATTAATCGTGATATTTGTAATACTCCGTAGTGTTCGCATAGTGTAGGAAATTTAGTAGGTTAGAAAGGTAGCAAGGTGACAAGGAGGAAGAAGGATCACCGGATAATCTAAGGGAATTAAACAACGAAGATATCGAAATTACTTATTGCTGCAAAGTGGAGCCGGTATCTTTTGCAGCAGATTAACGTGAGTTGCGTGTGCCCCTGCCGAAGTCTAGTAATGATTACGTTATCTCTTCTTCGGGTTAGGTGTGACTTCGTGGTCGAATGTACTTCTTAATTCGGCGAAGTTTGTACACGGACAACCATAGTAAATTGAAAAGTAAAGTCTCTAGAACTGCAGTACCAGAAAAATCGTTGCGGCTTGCTCGGCTGCTCTAAAAATTCACTATTCGGCCATATATAGTCTTTCGTTAATTTTTCTTTGAATAGCTCACAATCACATGAAAAACTCTGGACATTCTTCTGCATATACACATACAATTAGTTACGAGGTAATTTCGTAAAATTCTACAGCCAAAAAAAAAAAAACAAATTTACCCGCACGTGTTCGCGGTATAGCGTAATATGACGAAATTAATTATTAATCTATTCCTGATAATGGCAGATACGCTTTCGAACGATTCAGTAACGGATTAGCCAGAATTACTCCGTTCAGTAATTTCCGCGAACCGATACCCGAATCATATTTTCCGAAATTGGATACTTTAGTAGCCAGTCGAGTTTTCCCGCCGCGATCGGCTAATTATCTCATCTACGTAAGTTAATTTAAGAAAAAAAAAATACTATTTCTTCAAATAAAATAATGCTTTTAATTCTTGGTTGTTGTTATAATAATAATAATAATAATAATAATAATAATATTAATAAAATTATTATTATTTTAAGTAGTTAGTTCTAGTATCCTTCTCGAAATAAATTCAAGTCAAACTCTATTAAGGAGAAATGTATATAAAAAATAAAAATAAAAGAAAACTATAAAAGATTAAAAGAAATTTGCACAAATTTAAAATTAAAACTAAACGAAAAGAAAAAATATTAAGCGTTAATAGTTAATCTTAAAAATGAAGAAAAGTAGATATATAATAAAATTTAAAACGTAACAGATAAAACTCTGGACTAATGAAAGCTTTTTAGTTTTACTTAAAAAGTCCGAAATTTATTGAAAATAAAAATACTATATCTTTAATTATAAAAGACCGCAATTTATTCGGCAAATCGTTGTTTTTATACAAAACCGAGAAAATTCTTTAAATTCTCCGTTTTACTGTCTAATATTTTAAAATGGTCGCAGCTTTCATAAATTTTACCTTCGCAGTTACTAGTCCCATTGTTACGTCTATTCCACAAAAAAGGATAGGTACGCGTTAAAGATAATTTTAAACTGAAAAGATAACCCTTAAATTCACCGCGTGTTAACCCCGTTATATAAACATTAATACCGAAATTTTAAGTTTAGCCCTGTTCTTAAAATTAGGCGATACGCCGCGAAGTAACGATTTAACTCCTACCGTTACTCGTTATATTCGTTACAGAGCGTTATTATAATTTATAAAATTTTAACTGTACGATTAAATTTATTCGTGACTGTCTATATTATCGCTTAATATTATACTTTTGTATAATTTTCTTAAATACTAAACGTAAAGATAGCTGCGTCCTGCTATACTGCTCTAAAGTACGAATAATTCTAAAACATTTAATAATTTCTAAAAACGTTACATTCTAACCTGTTGTAATAAATGATATGCAACACAACAGACGATAATATTAAATAGTATTAATGTTTCCTTTTATAGCTATAATTCTTGTTAACGTTGTAATAAAGTTGATTGGAAACGTTAAATTACACAACTGCTTGTTTATTAATGTATTCCACATGTTTGAAAAAGTAAATTTCTTCTTTTTGATATTATTATTATTATTATTATTACTATTATTATTATTATTATTATTATTATTATTATTATTATTATTATTATTACATAATTATTATTATTATTATTATTGTTATTATTATTATTACTATTATTATTATTATTATTATTATTATTATTATTATTATTATTATTATTACATAATTATTATTATTTTGGAAAAACCTTATTAACGAGTTTTCAAACTTTGAAATTTACAAGTACGCTTTTAATTTTTTATTTCCTTTTTATCTAATTTTTACAATTTTTTTATTTCCTTCCTTTCTCTATTTTCTTTTTAAATATATTTTCGTACAGTTTTTTAATTTCAATTTTATTTTCACGGTAATCACTCGAGATCATTTTATACCCAGAAGACGTACTAAATCTAACACGCTTTTAACCCTTTCAGATATATATTATAAAATTTTAACACTAAATCATAAATTTTATATAGGGATTTATTATACAATACTGCTTCTTAGGCGAACAAATAGTTTTCAGCATATTTTTAAAACTGACTCATTTCACGTCAACCAGAAAATAAAAAATTTCGTTAGCATAAAAATTTCACGTATCATATAGTGGACATCCTGATTGAAAGGATTAATAGTCGTGTTCAATATATATAGTTACAATTATAAAATAACACATACCGAACAATTTACGATCAATCTCGTAAACCTTTAACCTTTATTTGTTATATACATATATATATAGTGTTTTAAAATTTGAGTACTTCTTCACTATTAACGACAGATATTTTATTTTGTCGATCATTTTTAATTTATAATTGTCGATATTTTGTATTCTCGAATTTCCTACTTAATCTTCGTATAGGTTAAACGGCATTTGTCATGCGCCATATTTTAGTCATAGTTCCGCAATTGACCGATTTTTACACTTGTATATGGTAATCCAAAGAAGACGGCCTGTTTTTTTTTTAGAATAGCTCAGTTGGTAACACTGTTACAACATAAACCGCGCGCTCCACGTTTAGTATGCACACGAAAGATTTGTTTTTCTCCAGTTTTAGTTATTATGCCATCCTGTAAGTAGGAGGAACGCGCGTTTTGCGTGGAACGTTATTTTCGGCGTGAATCGATCACGACAGTGCAAAGGGAGTTTCGAAAAAATTTAAAGTTACGCGGTGTAAACCTGTACCATGTTGAAATTCAATTTTAATGTAACTTTCCAAAGGCAGCTTCTGCAACGGATGGAAAAACGTCCTGGAAAAAAACCGTTCGTACCCTCGCAAGCATCGATCGAGTTCGGGCATCGATCATTCGGAGTCTCGGGCGCTTTGCTCGTTGTCATGCTGCTAGAGTATCTGTATGTTAAGAATGTGAAATATGATTCGAAATTTATGTTTTTCATTTAAAATAAACTGTATATTAACGTGTTTTAATTACGGATAGCTATATTACGATAAAAAGTTAAATAAATATAAATTTTTAAGATTTATGATATATATATATATATATATATATGCATATGTATACATATTACAGAATTTAAATCGCGAATCGGATCAGTTGAAAGTGGACATAGCGGATATGGAACGTTGGAGAGATCGTATATACGAAGCGATACATAGAGGTTTCCTTTACGTAAGTACTAATTTATCATCGAAAAACAACTATTTCCATTATCTATAATATAATGTATCTGTGTGATATGAACGAATTAGATATTAGAAAAACAGTGGTAATGTGGAACGCTAAGAAAATGAAAGTAACAATAATTATACTTAACATTTTCCCGATCGTCACGAGGATACCAACTCGAGCATTTACCTCCGAGAAATAACGAGTTTATGGCCTAACACATATGTGAATGATAATTTCATATACGCGCATACAGATATGCGAACATAAAATTAAATTGATTAAACTCTTATTTTCACTTTTATATGTGTGTATATATATATATTATTATTATTATTATTATTGTTATTATTATTATTATTGTGAAATAAAATACACGATAACAAAAAAAGGAACAAATAAGAAATTTAAGATGACCGCTCGTGGTGAAATAATTGTAAAAAAAGTCGGTAATATCGAGCATCTACGTAGTAATATGAATGAACGATGGAATAAGAACGTGGAAACGAAAATACGAAACGCAAAAGCACTAAATATATAGACTGCCCGAAATAAAATTCTTCGATTGATAACAAATGAGCCCTGGTATGTAGCAAATCAGATCAATCACCGTGATTTAAAAATTCCTTATGTATCCGAGGTCATCGAGCGTACAGAGCCAAGCTATGAAGCTGGAAAATCGTCTTAATACGCTTGCATCGGGGCTGTTGGACACGGCCGACGATATAAGACGCTTAAGGAAACCACTGTACTTAATCTAAGATCGTTGTTGCCGGGTGTGTACTCTGGTGACTCTTCTTATTATGCTCTTCTTCTAAATACTGCTAAATGATCTTGTTGGTACATCGGCGAGAAAAAGAATAACATTGGTACAGATGATAACGCAGTGATATAACTTCAACTATAGTTGAACTCTAAACGTATTACACAGAAAAATAATTAGTAAAATGACGATTGATTATATATATATATATATATATATATATATATATATATATATATATATATATATATATATATATATATATATATATAAAGAGAGAGAGAGTAAGCTAACGTGACCATTTTTATATTGCATATATATGAAAATGGCACCTTCTGGAATTTTATTATGTACTACATATTCAGTTTTCTTGTTTTTAATATCGTCTACTATGGATTTTCTCCTATTTAAGACCTACTCTTTGATTATATAATATTTCCACGATATTCGTAGCAGTGCTACATCTCAAAAGCGGGTAACTTTTTTTTCACATTCCGAACTCATAAACCACGTTTACTGGGCATATTTCAATACAGAATAATATATATATATGTATGTTTGTATATATATATATGTATGTATGTATGTATATATATTTATATGTATACATATGTAAATCTATATTAATCTACAGAATAAATAATTTTATATTAATATTGCGCTTTACAGAGAGGAAACGAAACGGTACCGTTAACCGAAATGGGCGGCATCGATTTACTCGGTAATTTATGCGAAGCAAACGCTTTAACTATCAATAGGAATCTTTACGGTAATCTACACAATATGGGCCACATGACGATCGGTTATTGTCACGATCCGGATAACAGATACTTGGTAAACTGATCGATTTTTATATTCGTCTAATATAATTTCGGGTTCTTCGAAATGGTAATTAATTCGGAACTAAGTAGGAGTTTACACGATCGTATGTCGTTCAATAGACCTCGGAATTAGGAACGTGTCAAGTTACTTGCAGGAAAGCTTAAAAAATGGGCGTATAAAATATTTCGTTAACGTTAAGGTAAAGCCCATCCTTTAATAAAAGGCGAAAGATTTATTCATTAATGAAGAGAAGTAAAAATGTAGAAACGAAATAAATATAGAAAAAAAAATATACGTATTACATGCAAAGAAATTTAACAATTTCTAAACGAATATAATTTAAATAGTAATTTGTCCAAATTAAATTACTTATTATTTAATAGAAAATTTCGAAATAAAAAATTTAATCTATTATAATATGGTATTACTTTTTCAATTGCGTAACAAGTACAACATATTTTGGTGGTAAACAATCGATAACTTAAAATATTATAATCATTTCAACGACGTAAAAAATAAAATAAATTCATGCGCATATTCAATAAATTATACAATAATAATAATAATAATAATAATAATAATAATAGAAATAATTTATAAAAAAAAGGTATTATATTATAGAAATCTGTAATAATACCAAATATAATACCTGGTAGTAGTATTTATAATGTTAAACATGAATAAGTTTATAACGTTAATAAGATCCTATCAAAGAATTATATCCATTGACTTAGAAACAGAGAAACGTACTAAAAACAATGTTAGAACAAAACATGAATTTAATCGAGTAAGATATGTTAATAAAAAATTTATGTTGAACAATTTAAAACTATACTAAATCAACGCCATATTTTACAATATGCGGCGAGATCCAAACGATGTCGCACTTTATCAATTCGTGTAAAATAAATAGCTTTAATAAAGGACTAATTGGACTACATTCACTAGGCGCCGAACGTAAATTTATAATACAGAATATCTCTAAATAAGCGCGTAATTGATACGATAATAAAAATATCAAAAAATGTGGAATCAGTATAATAGATTAGCGTACAAGTAGTTTCCAGATCTAAGTGAAAGACTTAAGAATTTCACCCCCCGGTTATTACGACGTACAATTTATCACTGGCCGTGGTTTAATAGAAAAAATTATAATATGTCGTATTAGTAAGATAATAACGTTTATTTAAAACTTTATTTTGAAATACAATTTAAGATACAATTAATGGAATATTGAGAAAAGATTATTTAATGCTGAGCTAGTTCCATTACTATATATTAAGATTAACGTGATTATATTATTGTTGTGATTATAATTGTGTTTGTAACTTGAGTTCTGACATAAAGCTTGATTGGATTGTCGCTTTAAATTTCATACTGTAAAGTGTATTTTATTAATAAATATATTCATTTGAAAAAATAGGAAAGGAAAAAAGTAAAGCTCATCTACTCGAAAATTGGTAGGGTAAGTCGCCTAGCAGATCCTCGTTAATTTAATAGACAACCGATTTTACGACGCATCCTAAGCCAACATGAAGTTATTTTGTTTTTTCACCTTCCCAGCAAGCTGAGACTAATTTACCGATCGATTGGACGCAGAGCTGAATAAACTTGCTTCCTTTTAATATATAATAAAAAAAAAGACAGTTCAGAAAGGAAAACTTAAAACTTATATTAATTGATAAGTTATATTTTTTTTTAAAGCGAGAGGGGGAAAATCATCAAAAGATACTGATGATCAAATTTTTTTATTAGGGAGCCAAAATCAGTGTGCGGGATTTTTAACCACTAAAAACCCTCTCCCACTACAAAACAAATGGGATTATTAATATAATGATGGGCTAGCAGCACCAAGGCAGAGAACAGGATGCTTAAATTAACTTATTGCGATGGAAGAAAGGATGAGATAACATAGTCTCTTGTTCTAATATAAATTCATATAGTTTATGCTTAGAAGTTAAACTCAAGTAAATAAACATTATAAATAAGGTTTAAAAAATGAAATCAACGTAAAAAAAAAAGTGATAAAAACTTACACCAAATCTTTAGAAGATAAATAAATCAAACTTATAAAAAGTGAATTACGAAAACAGAAATCAAATTCTTACATTATCTTAAAAACTAATTACTAATAACCAGAAACTTAATTATAAAATGTTAATAATTAGAAAAAAAGCGGTAAAAACTTATAGCAAAACTGAAATGCAAACTCAATTATAAAAACTTGTAAAAGTAAAGAATAATAAGTTGGAACTACTTACATTTCGGAATCTGCTTGTCCAAGTGTCATGAATTAAATTATAGGCTAATTAGGTAGAGTAAATTTAAGGCTCATTGCTCTTCCGCAATATTCGAATATATATATATATATATATATATATATATATATATATATATATATATATATGGTTTTTCTTTGGTAAGTAATGTGTGAAGAGATTCTACGTTATAAACTTTAAGGACGTTTCGTGTAATCAACTATACTTAACGCACGTAGTGAGTTCTTGGGGAGGGACATCAGCAAGCTGGAACCCTAAATAAATAACTGGCCGTGCTCAGAGAGTACCTGGGCATTATAAAAATTAATCTTCGTATTTTTCATTGTTAATCATGCAGAAATATTAGAAATTCGTAAGTTTTCCCGCCAGTACTCTCCGTGCCTTAAATGAAGTCTGCTTAGATAGCATATAAAGAGTCACATTTAATTTGCAGGAATCGTACGGCGCTATCGGTGATCCGAATACGTCAATGCGGGATCCAATTTTCTATCGTTTTCACGCGTTTATCAACGATATTTTTGAAGAGCATAAACTGACATTACCACCGTACACGACGCAGGTAAATCATATATACATATGAAAAAGATCTATACACTATATATTTATATGATATTATATATATATATATATATATATATATATATATCGATGAATCTCACACGACCTTGTGATCATGACGAAACTACCATCCGATGAATGGTTGTCATTCATATGCTCCTTTCTATATCGAACCTTCGGAATTCTGTTAATGTTGTTAATTTCGGGCGCATCAAATCTAAGACTTGATCTCCGACCGTTTCCATTCCTTGGCCGATGATCTTTTAGTATTTTGTTTCTTCTCCATGTGAAGGGTTATTTGCTGCCCGGTGATGTGCCCGAAATATTCGAATATTCTTCGATATCCACCAGTATTTTCATACTTCACGCAGTTTAAACACCACCACCCGACTAGTATTTATTTTTTCTTTTATCTTCATTTCTACAATGACCGTCGTTGGATGTTAAACTACGCGTAAAACCATTGCCGTATAGGCTTCAATTTCGCTATCAATTATAGCGATACGAATATTTTTTTTCTAGCATTTATCCGAAGCTACTGGAAACATAATTTAATCATCAACCATCATTTTTCTCGATAGTTTTCGGCATCTAGTTTGCGCATATTTTAAACCACAGTTGGAAATTTGAAATTCGTCTATTGGAAATCTTTCATAAAAACCTGTCCGTATACTGTGGCAAGTTTTGTAGAGATTCTGTTTTTTTTTTTTTTTTTTTTAATTCGACGATTTTGGTCAGCTACGGACCACGTGTAACAACAACGCGCATCTGTGGTTAATAAAGATGTCTTCGAGCTGAGTCATATTTTACTTTTCCTTTTATCGTATTCTTCGTAAAATTATTACGCCTTAATACACGTCATAAAAGTTTCATTCGCCTTTTTTCGATGTGACCTATCAAAATTTCTTTGTTTTTTTTCATTTCTACACAGGACGTTCTCGTCATTCGGTGTCAGATCTACGATCTACACCTCTGTTTTCCACAACCATCACATCCAAGAAGTATGCTCTTTCAAACTTTTTTTTTTCGGACGTCTTAATTTTGCTCATTTATTAGTCCGCTGACCTCTTTTTCGCCCCTCTACTCGTTATGATTAAGTTTTCTAAGTACCAAAAAAGTACATGCGACAGATTTAGCATAATTGCTAGAACGCTCGGCTTTAACTCAACGGTCAGATCCTTACTCGCGACGTAAAGAGTTTATAAAATAAAGCTTTTTATTATTAATTATCACGGAGAAGGCAAACCAGTACGTATTGAATGCTAGTTGATGTTTCTACCGTAAAATGTAACGTACAAATGGCTAGAGTCACGATGTTCGGGAACAAACGATACGACGGTGGTGATGATGATAATGGGATATATGTGAATATATAATTTGAGCAATAATTTTTTTCGCCATTCCCGTCTGGCGAATACTATTGACGTTGACGTACGGTAGACTAGTTATTCCGCTGTCTATCCTCAACGGTACAGACAACAACGGTACTAGTATTAAAATTATATTTTATACGTAGAACGTTTATTTTCATTCTTTACCGATATTAAACATTTGAATTTATCGTACTTGGTCGCTTATTATTATTATTATTCAGTGTTGCCTTTTTAATGACGTAAACTGAGCCGACTTCATTAAATAAAAAACTCTTTTCAATATTCTCCTTCGATTCCCCGAGAGAGACTGTCGATGTATTTAGGTAAAATTCTGATATTGTAACGTCGATTATTATTTAGTGAATTTTTTTTTGTTACCGTTTCTTACATTCTTACCAGTTAAAATCTTCCTTACGACAATTCTCGCGATCTATTGTATCATCATAACTACACCGTATGCAGTCCCGGCGCAAGTAAACGATCAATAACTAATCCCGGCCATTCCACGGAATTCGAAATTTTTGTTTCCATACCTCTACGCAGGTTCCAGTATTTAACATATTTTGCAATTTATCAATTTTTTTTTTGCGTAATAATTTTTCGATGAAATTTTACGAATGCGTTAATTTTTCACGAAATAATTTACAATACGTTGTGCGACAGTTGAATTTCGACGGTGTACAAGTAACCGGAATCGAGATCCGCGCTCAAGGAGCCAGCTCGAATAACGTATTCGTAACACATTGGCAAACCAGCGAAGTTGATCTGTCCCGAGGATTAGACTTTGCTCCGAGTGGACCGATTTTCGTGTCGTTTACTCACTTGCAACACGAACCATTTAGCTACCGAATTTCGGTAAGTTACGTTCGGTTTTTACACCGTTTAATTTTTTGCACATTTCAAACCGATCGAAATTTCTAGAACCTATTCGAAATTTTTCTTTATACTGATAAATGATTTTTACACATTAACTTTTTAACTGTTAAATTAATAGTACGACTGTAGAAGGTGATGATAGAAAGCAGAAAAATCTTAACGCGTTATTATTTGAAACGTTCTATATCAACCGAATGTATCGTGAAAATAGTCGATTTCAGTTTCGAGAATTTACAGGACATGTTAAACCGTGTAATGCAGATCAGCGGGGATCTACACGTAAACATCGCCAAAACCTAATGACTGGCGGTACATCTGAAACGAGAGGATAAAAAATGATAGAAGAAAAATTTAATTATCGAACGTACGCAGAGATTGAAGAAGTTTTCGAAAATTTCGATATTTCTGTAATCGGTTGTACGAGGAAACGGATCAATCAGTAAAGATAAAAGAGCACAGAAAGCGCCGAAAGTTTTTCTTAACGTGAAAAACTCGATGACTCGGAAGGGTTTATTACAATCAACGTCTACTCCGATGTTACATATATTCATGGAAAGCTGGGTTGTAACATCGAAGAAGAAAATCGAAGCTTTCGAGACGTATATCGTAGAATGCTAAAAATATCATACCTCTATCACGTGACCAATAGAGAAGTTCCGAATAAAATGTCGAATCAAGCCGAAGTGCTTTACAAACAAGAAAGTTAAAATACTTTGGACAATACGTACATCCAAGGGAAATATCACATGTTCCACATCTTGTAGAACACGGTGAAATTATTGGCCGTAAAAAAACCCGCTAGGCAAAAACTTTCTTGTAAAACAAACATTAGAAGATGGTATCAACACCATCTCAGCGCAATTCGCAGAGACGTCCGGAGATGTTTAACGACGATCGCCGACCTTCGACTGCAGATGGCGTGACGAGAAGAATAATAATAATTTGGTTTTTTCTATTTGAAAATTAAAAATTATATTTCCTTTAATTTAAAAAACATATAATCGCGTTTCACTCGATAGGTTCAGAATAACGGCGCTCAACGAATGGGAACTGTCCGTATATTTATGGCTCCGCGTCTAGACGAACGGGGAGTTACATTCTTATTCCGCGACCAAAGATTGTTATTCATCGAAATGGATAAATTTACAGTGACCCGTGAGTACACGTTGAATTTTTACATTTCTACTCTAGATATTTTTCTCGTCTCTTACGAATATATATCGTGTATGTATGTAGACTTTGAACCATTTTCGTTCCTATATGTAATCACTGTTGAACAAAGAAATTATTTGGAGTCGACAGAAACGTGAAGTAAATCAATTTTAACTACTCGACAATTATTTTTGCGCTTATATATATAAATGAGGGTTTTTTTTTTATTATTCATTTTTACGATGCAAATAAATAAAACAAAATAAATATTAAATAAACAATTAACCTGCTTCCGATTTTCAGTCATACATCATAAAATTTTGACGAAAAATTGCAAAGTGCTTCTTACGCAGACTGTAGATAATTTTCAACGTATTTATATAAATATTTTTTGAATTCGGACATTATCCATCAGAAAATGATAAATTTTGTTATTAAAATTTCACGTACCGTATTCTAGACATTGTGATTGAAATAGCTAAGAACGATGAAAACTACGTGTTATAATAGATTCGTTAATCTAAGATTTTAAACCTGTACTCTCATAATTTATTGATGATCTAAATTCAAATTCAACGTCCCCGTAAAATTTTAAACAAATTTTCTAAACCACACACCCAGTCACGGATGAACACAACCTCCAGTGTATAATAGGCAAACAGTACATCTATATACTATGTAAGCGAATAGTGCTTATTTGACTGTGTTGGCTCCTTTATGGAAATATAGCTTTGAAGTTTACGGTACATCAGCTATATCAAATCCAAATCGGATTCAGCAGCTGCAGTCGAACATACTTCGCTCAATAGTCAACGCTCCGTACTTTGTTTCTCCAACATCACGCTGCACCATAATTTGAACATATAGTATGTGCGCCAGTACTATATCAATCGATACGAGAAGTTTTTCAGCGAATTAAAATATAACTCGAATAAGGAAATTTCGAGCATATATCGGCTAAATACACGTAGAAGATTAAAAAGAACACAGACACGAAATATCCTCGATCCTACATAATTATGACATGAATACGGCAGCGTACGATTGTGGACCTAATAGTCGAAAAGAGTGTTCGGAAATAACTCTCCGTTCCCTCGTGTACACGGTGTATTAACCATTAAGCATTCGATATTATTGCTCTTCACACCTGACCGGTGTATAGAGGTGGTATCAACTGCGCATACGTAGTGGGCTAAAGTAGTAGGGATGATAATATTGACTCTTTTCCATTGGGAAATGAGTTAATAAAAATTCGACTGTATGTTATCAATGTCAATTATGGTCAAAAGAACACAAAAAAAATTGTTCTTTAAATTGATCGCCGTTATTTTTTTCGCAAAAAAATAGTTATAATAAAAATCGCGAGCTTCTACATCACTATAAACTATAGGGTGACCCAGAGAAATTTCTATAAGCTCGGACAGCTTCTCTAGAAATATCGTTATGTCCGGAGACGGATGTAAATTATCAAGATGAAGCAATACGTTATAAGAAGGGCGATTACAAGACGCGTGCAGAAATTTAAGGTACAGTTCAGAGCGTAATATTATTAAAGGAGGAGCGTTCGGAGAACACGTGGTCAGCATTGCAAACTGCACGTCCAGCATGTATTGGAGTTCCTACGCGTGTATATAATATAATATTTTTTATAGAGATATATGTTCGAAGTATATATCGCTGTATGTTTTAACAGTGACCAGCGGAAACAACACGATAACTAGAAATTCGATTCTATCGTCGATTACAGTTCCGTTTGAACAAACGTTCCGTTCGTTAGATAATCGTCCGGCCGACAACACGCCCGAACAAGATGAATTTAACTTTTGCGGTTGCGGCTATCCCGATCATCTGCTCGTGCCGAAAGGTCTTCAAGGGGACGGATTACCAGCTGAACTATTCGTTATGATTACCGATTACCAAACCGATAGGGTAAATTTTCATTTTATTCGTTTTTCAATTAATATTTTCGATTTTTAATCTGCGTTTCGTATAATTGGTGTCTCAAACGCTGGTTCATTATGCGCGTAATCTTACGTCATGTTATTCGACTACGAACAATACGACGACGATGATGATGATTATATAACACACGATTACGATGCGCTTATATCAACCCACTGCTGCATGTAAGCGTTCCACGTTTTCTGTAGCGATCACGGGCTTCATTTATTTTGATGATTTTATATATATACATGTTATATATATATATATATATATATATATATATATATATATATATATATGTAGAATCTAAGCACCGAGTCGGTATTTTTGAATTAAAAACCATTACATATAATAACTACTTTAATCGTGTCGAATTTCTTTTCATAAATTTCCGAAGTTATAATCAAAAATATCGGTTTTTACAAATATCGGAAGATAATTTTATTTTTTTGAAAAATTTTGAAATTTTTCGATCGGATATTTTCTTTAAAATAAGATATTTGATTGTGTTATTTACCACAGTCACTGTCAGATCATTTTAAGTATTTATCCTTCATTTTATATGTATAAATTTGTGAACTTATATTTAAATTTATATTTTGTGTTTTTATTTTTATTTAAATTTAAATATCGCTTGATAATGTCGTAGTTGCCGAAAAGCTTTGTGAATCTCAATAAAATAAAATTTTAGTGATTTTAACTGATTTTTGTAATTAAAATTAAAGTTAAGATTGGTAAAATGTTACGTATTCTCTATACTTCTGTATCACGTTGAAAGTTGGACTACAACGAAGACGTTAGAGAAAAAACTAGATGCCTTAAAAATTCAGATAGACAAAGAATTAAAAAAATCTTAGCCGACGTTCGGTAACAAACACGGCATCATTATGATAATACAACAAACATTAGTCGTTTAAATATATTATACATACATATATATATATATATATATATATATATATATATACGAGTGTATGTGGATTTATACGTATATGTGTGTATTTATGAGTACGTTAGTGTGATACATAAAGTTAGTTGCGTTTTGAAAATGATCGTATAGTAACGTCGAAGTGTTTAAAATATTTCTGACATCGTTTTGTTAAATATTATAACTAATAAGTTCAATATTCAAACTACTTCTCCCATTGTTCTTTATCAATCTAGAGCCTACAGATAAAAGGCATATATATATATATATAATCATTAAATCGCTTTGTAACAAAATTTATGCAAAAAGAAATAAAATGCCAAAAATCAACAACGAATACTAAGCGATTCCCGTTTAAACTGTTTTGAACTAGTTCACAGGTAAACTATACGCGTCAAGACGCATTCCGGAACGATTTATTCGAATTAACGGAGAAAATCGTCTGACGTTATATTCTTTTTTTATAATTTCGCGTCGGTAATACGAACTAGATACGTACTTCATAAACGTGAAATATTAATATCGTCATTATAATGTCGGTTCTTCTGAAAATTATATAAAACAATTTCGAATGAAAATGTACGCCGAATAAATTTCTTAACGTACGATACGAAAATCAATTTAGTAACCGACGAAAGAGTAAAAACGCGTGTTTTCGGAAATAAATACGAGCCGGATAATTTAATTCCGACGAATATAAAGCGAATTATTTATAATTCTGCGCAGGTTAACGATCCGAATGCGCCTACGGCCCGATCTTGCGACGATGCTGTCAGTTTTTGCGGCTTAAGAAATTCCTTATTCCCGGACGCTAAACCGATGGGATTCCCGTTCGATCGGATGGCCAGACCGGGCGTCATTACGTTAAGTCAATTTTTAACGCCGAACATGGGCGTTCAACAAGTGCTGATTCGACACGAAAATCGAACTACGCGCAGACAAAGTGCCGCTTCCGTAGCAGCGACGCAGACTACGCAAACCAGCAGCGCAACCGCTACCGCCGGCGGACAAAGACCTGGCGCCGGTCAAGCGTCGGGTGGTTCGCGCAGACCGACTCAACAACGAGGTCGTGCGAACTAAACGAGCCGGTGTACATATTTAAAAATTATAAACGTAATATAATAAAATCATATACATATATTTAATGAATACGGGTGTTATTTCGATTAATCATTTACGAAATTATTATATAAATATAACGGTTTTTCTCGACTAAAGTTGTTTCCATTTTGTTTGTACGAATTTTTATTTTTTTGTTTATTAACATCTGGCAATCTCACTCGCTTTAATATCCGAATAATCGACCTTATTGATGTTTAAGTTTGAAACTATTTATCAATTAATAATAGGTGTTTTTGAAATTGCAAAGTCACATTTTCGAATGCGATTAACCGATAGAGATTACTAGACACTCGGATACTGTAAGGTCACTGGTTTCTTTAACAACTAACTTTTAACCATCGTTTGTTCAGCTTCCTAATATAATTGACGTCCTTTGTTCATTTAGCCCATTTCTCCGATCGAATCGTAAAGAAATTACCTAAACTAACGATAGTAACAATCTGCATAATAACGTAGCTGTTTGAAATTTAATAATTTTACGTCAAAATTTTACGATGTCGGACTGAAAGAATTAAGTTATATTTTTGTTATTTTATTTTAAGTTTTTCAAATTTTTTTTATGCAGCAAATTATATTTAACGACAGAAAATAATTGCACTTTTTCTAATACTGTTATTACTATATTATACTGTTGCTGGAACTTTTCAACCAATTCTGGCTCACTGGTACTTTTCCAGATTCATGGCGCATAGCAGAAGTGATTCCAATTTTAAAATCAACTAAAAACTCAACTCAGCTAGAGAGCTATAGACCCATTTCCTTAACTTCTGTCCTCTGTAAGGTGTTGGAAAAAATTATAAATACCCGATTACAATGGGTTCTACACAAGCAAAAACTTATATCAAAATATCAATGTGGATTCCAAGCCTTGCGATCGACAACAGACCTTCAATACCACCTTCAAAATACAATCATTGAAGCATTCTCAAGAAAGCAGCATGTATTAGCCATATTCTATGATTTCAACAAGGCATTTGACACAATCAATCATCAAAAAATTCTCCAGCAACTACTGAAATGGAGCATACGTGGACGCATGACAGTTTTTATAAAAAATTTCCTAGAACATCGCAGGTTATTTGTTAGACTAGGAAACACCGTGTCTAGCCTTCATGACATCATCAACGGTGTGCCGCAAGGCTCGGTTCTAAGCCCAACACTGTTTAACATCGCAATAAACTCTATTGGTTGAAGAAATACCTCCTTTAGTATTCAAGTCCCTATTTGCTGTTTGTCCGATGTAACGACCTCAGAAAAGGAGAAACAGTTCTTCAAGAAGTCACTAATAAGCTCAATAACTGGTCAAAAGAAAATCGATTATCCTTTTCACCCGCAAAAACCAAAGTAATGCACTTCTGCCGTATTCGCCATTGCGCTCATCAATTTAATATTATTTTGGATAACAGAATTCTAAATTCTACATCATCCACCAAATATTTAGGTCTGATATTTGACGAAAAATTAAATTGGAGAATGCACATCAACCACTTGAAAACCGAATGTTCACGACGATTAAACCTTCTCAGGAAGCTATCTCACACAACATACGGCGCAGATAAAACATCACTTTTGAGAATATATCGCTCCCTAATAAAATCTAAATACGATTATGGTTTCCCGGCTTATTCATCAGCTAAGCAATCAGTGTTAACATTATTGAATCCAATTCACCACTCAGCTCTAAGGTTAGTTTTAGGCGCTATTCGGTCGACACCCATAAACAATCTGTTTTATGAAGCACAAGAATATCCTCCAGACCTACACCAAGCCTATTTACTCCTAAAATTCCACACTCATATTCATACAACTCCTAACCTCCCCATGCCCATAACTTCTCTACCTTCTGTTCTTACTCAACCATACTTAAAATCCACGCTCCAGTATAAAGTCAAATCCATCCTACACAATAATCTATGCGCCTCATTATCTAACTTCTACAGCAACATCCTTCTCCTAATACCGCCGGTCTCGTCCCATCCTTTATCCTTCGATACCTCTCTCCTGGAACTATGTTGTCCTACTTCTCAAAGTCGTCTACATTCCTCCTTTGAAAATTTAATAAAGCGTTTCAATCATTACAACATCCTATACACGGACGGTGCCAAAAGAGACAACCACTGCGGTTGCGCAGTTGTATATTCAAACAATGTCATTCGATTTCCGCTTCCACAAAACTTCAACGTTCTTTCTACAGAGCTGTACGCAATTTCAATTGCCGTCGATGTGGTTATTGAAGAACTAAAAAACAATGCTGTTATCTGCACCGATTCCTTGAGCTCCATTAAAAGTCTCCAAAACAGATCACACCACCAACATCCTTTGGCCAAATCCATCTTAGCCAACGCATCAGAGTTTACCGGAAAAATTATTCTCCTCTGGATTCCAGGGCATAACGGCGTGGGATCAAACGACAGTGCAGATGCAGCTGCAAAAGAAACGTGTCTAATATCACCTATTCCCGCTATACCAATTCCAACGAAGGACTTCCTTCACACCATACGATCTAAATTATCCGATAGAGCAAACGAAGGATTTTCAAACCTGCAGCAATACAACGTCAACTGGATAAAGTCAACTACATGTCAAAACTCAAACAGGAGAAACGAAGTAGTCCTGTGCCGTGTACGCTCAGGCCACACACTGCTTACTCACAAGCACTTATTTACTAATAGTGACCAACCGAAATGTACCGCATGCAATATTCCTTTAACTATTCCTCACTTGCTCATTACCTGTCCGTTATATTCCTCCGAACGTACAATCGCAAACCTTCCAAACTCTCTCCCAAATATTTTACAGCATTCTCCTAGATCCGAATCTAGACTCCTTGCCTTCCTTCATTTATCCAGAATCTACCCGTTAATATAAATTCCTCCCGTGCCTCTGGCCTTAGTAGCAGTACACGGCACGGTTATCAACGAAAAAAGAAGAAGAAGAAGAAAATTTTCCAATTTTTTCTATTTTCTTTTCCTTTTTTTTTTTTTTTTTTTTTTTTTTTGAAAATAATCGAATGTTGTAAGTGAAATAATTTTTGTTTTGTCTCGGACAAATAGAATGGTGTACAAGAAGATTTTTATATTGTTCAGGCGGTGCAGTACACATAGAAAATGAAAGTAGTAGCGCGGGTTCTACGCGTGATGAAAAACGTAGCGAATTGAAATATAATTTTATAACGCTATACGTTGCTGGAACGCTCGACTGGACGGTTTCGAATCCGACTGGCGGTTAATGTAACTCTTAATTATCAACGTTCGTTTCATATGATTACGAGTGGTAGCTGATTTTGTATGTAAAAATTCTGCACAACGGTTTGTCACAATATTCGATAGTGAATTATTGCGACGATGATCATCATAATATCATAATTATTTGTTTGCCCGAGTATATCACACCATCCGTTATTAATCTACATACGATAAATTTAAAGGCGCGAGTGTTGCTCAAGTTCGCCTTTCTTTCTGCTTTGGGCTGAGATTTTTGGTTCGAAAATTGTAGGCCATTTGTAACTGCGCATTTTCATCCTTTTCAATCTATAACTCTGGTCTCACTATTTTTTTGGATCCATTTCAAAATCTTAATATTTGTCCCAACAAATCTTTCTACCGTCATCGCGGAAGTCTGATACGATTCTCGCCATCCAGCAGCTGGCCATAGAAAAAATGTTTAAGATCTTCACTCATACTAATAAGTACCCACATCTCAGACAATTCCCGTAAAGCAGTAACCGTATAGATTGACATTTAGCCGCTATCAAATATCGCGATACATCGCGTGGTTTTGTCAACAATCACGCAGAATTTTACGAAGTACACACTGGTGAATTACTTCAATATCTTTTTTTTTTACAACGGATACTAGGTTTCTCATCCGTACAGTAGCATCGTCGTAGTTTGTTTAGTAGAACGATGTATTTGTTACTGAATAATCGTTTGTTTAGCTTACAGCGGCTGAACAGCTTGTATTCTGCCGGGTTTTTTTTTTTTTCATTATCTAAGCTGATCTCGATCCTTGTTCTATTAGAGTGTAGCTTATGCACCAGATCCCTTTCGTAAGTGCTAGTTGCACTAGCATCTTGCTTTTCTTCTCGTCTACAATTAGTGCAAATTTATTAAATGTCATTTCTAATGTCCGCAATATATTACGCAATTCGTATTTTTGTTAGTACTTGGAGGTTGTTTTAAACCGCCGTAAGCTGAAAACTACTACGGAAGATTGCGAAAATGGATTCACAAACAAGGGAAACCATCCGAGGATCTTATCGACCCATTTCTCCACTACCTGTCATTGCGAAAATCTTTGAACACATTACTTCGCAGCAACTTCGACATTGTAAATAAACATTTGATACCGGATGTTCAGTTTGGATTTCGTGAAAAGCATGCAACCGTTGAGCAAATTCACCGTGTTATACATACTACAAAGCACTTGACAACAAAGAATTTGCTACAGCAGTTTTTCTAGATGTCAGCGCCGCTTTTGGTAAAGTTTGGCACCTTGGCTTAATTCACTAAATTAAAAGCTATTTTTTTACCGGGCTTTTGCAGACTACTCATGTCTTAACTGATCGACAGTTCTATATACATCTTGCATCAGCTACTACGCCCTACATTAGCATTCGTGCTGTTGTTCCACGAAGCTCTGTACTTGGTCCTATCCTCTTCCTACTTTATACTACGGATATTCCTCAAACACCTGAGACAACAACAAGTCTTTTACTGCAATAATTTCACATAGTCGCAATTATGATACACAGCTGTAGACAATATTTCAACTTGAACTCATACCGGGAAAATTACTAAATGACAGCAATACGAGTAGACTTTTATCTCTGATACCATTGACACAATCGACATTATTTAGATGGTAAACCGGTTCCAGTTTCTAACTTTGCTGGTCTGCTTAACTGCAAGCTCAATTGGCTTAAGCATATTAGAAGAAAACGCAAAATGTTGAACCTTCTGCTCTCCAACTTTCGATGGCTCCTTCAGCCTCATATTCTGAGCTCAGTCTCGAAAGCAAGAAGCTCATCTGTACTTCAATTTTCAGACAAATAGAGCTATGGCGCAGAAGTCTGGGTAACCGCAGCCAAATCCAATCTCGAAATTCTTTTAAAATTTCAAAACAAGTTTATGCGTATGATTTCAAGAGCACGTTGATCTCAAAATTGATCCAGTTCCTGTTATCATTCATCAGAAGGTAAACAGCTACACTAATCGTTTTCACCTACATCCGAACGTTGAAGCAGTTTTACTATTAGATGATTCTAACGACACCCGTTGGCTGAAAAGAAAACATCAGCTGGACCTTATTAATAATTTTATGATTTTTTATAAAATTATTTAACTACCAGTGAAATCCTCCTATAATTAGTTATGGTAAATGTAATTAGTTTTACAGTCCAAATAAAAACTTTATTATAAAAAAAACCCTGCTATTTACTATTATGTTCCTAGACTCTAGTTTTTTATATACAAATATGCATATCAATGTCATATACGATGAAAAAAGTGTCGTAACTTGTTTGATCCCTGTACTTATTTGAAACGGGTTAATCTTGTATCGCAATATAATAATATACATATCAAAAATCATTAACTGTATATATATATATATATATATATATATATATATATATATATATATATATGTAAAATAGAGCTTTTCGGCAGTTACAATTTGATGATAAATTTACTTTTAAAGGCCATATATTAAATATATTTAATGTTTAGTATTTAGAGTGAAATATTGTAGATTATTGCGACAATATCTGTGACAAGCATCCCAGTTTGATAATTCTGCATGTACTATAATTCGGTTTCTATTAGTTAAAACGTCGTTATTGTTATTATTAATTAATTACTTTAATGTTTATTTAAATTATTTATAACTTGAAAATTGTATAACTGTCGAAAAACTTTTTTTATAGTTACTATTTAACAATGATATTTACTAATATTTATATAGACTAAAATGTAAAAAAATAATTTAACGAATGGTAAATTATTGGCTCGATAAAATATTATTACCGGAATTTGTTTATTATTTTGAAATATCCACCTGTTTTCTTAATGGTATTTCGAATGAACGCTACATAATATAGACGGACACTATGGTACGTAAAATTTAGTTTTATTTTTTGTTAATGTTTAAGTTAATATTAAAGAAATCATCTACTTTTTCTTATTCTACTTCTTGTCGAATCCAGAATGTCGTACCGATCATTTTCTAGAAGTTAATCAGTTTTATCGTATGTTACGGAGCCCATCAATCGTCATGTCAACTTCCATAGTTAGTTTAATGAATGACATGCCACTTTCGGGAATCCTCAAGAACAGTTCCGTATTCAAAAATGAAACTTTTGGCTGGGGGTGTTTTTACTCTGCCTTGTCAACGCAGCAATGTTTTCTTTAATTATTATTATTATTTTTGGGCTTTCGTACCGTTTCCCGATATCTGTATAATATTGAATATTATAAAATGAAGAAGAAGCGACTATTTATAAGGCGAATAAAAAGAAGGTATGCTAAAAGGAAACACGGAGATGAGTAAGGTTAAATAATGATACCAGAATATAAAATATAGGAGGATCCTCTGTATACGTGGGTATTTTGAAACGCCGAATGCAATTTTTATATGAAAGTGAACGAAAATCGGTATAATGGCCAGATTCGAAGATAACATGGCGCGCATTGGCCACTAAATAATTATTCATGGGTTCCGAGCAATTAGTAGAACTAACAAGTTTCAACTTGTGTAACGAAGCAGAAAGGCTACTCTACTGCCGAGTCTTAAATTCCGCAATTTGACCGTTTCAACCTTAATATTGCGGAACCAAATTTATTCCTTGTGTGTAAATTTAATTAATGTACGCTGGATGATCTATAGGAGGAGTGTAAAACAAGAATGTTTCTAATGTAACCGTTGTGAACCAAACGATCGGTCAGATTGTTACTATACTGTTTTTATTTCGATTGTTTATAGGAGAACGTAATTTTAATACATATCGGCCAAGCGGGTATACAAATAGGAAATGCGTGTTGGGAATTATTTTGCATCGAACACGGTGTAACGCCGAACGGTCGCAAACAGAACAAATGCGCTGACGATTGCAGCAACGAAACGTTTTTCCATCGAACATCATCCGGAAAATTCAGGGCGAGAGCTGTGTTCGTCGATTTAGAGCCGACTGTAATCGGTATTACTGTAATTTTTTTTTTTAATTTTCTTCATCTCAAACGTCGACGCAGACTGTTTGATTCTCGATGTAAAGAATTTTCGCGATGAATACGTCAGTATTGATATTATAAGACTACAAACAGTTTAAAGCTTTCACGATTGATTTCACGATTGATTTCCGGATGTTTGGAATATTTATTTTCTGGTTAACACCGAGAAAAACAGTTCCGAACGTATTATAAGATTAGGTATCCAAAAACGATAGGGTAAAAATTTAGATAATGTAGCTTAAAAGATACACTGAAATAATGTTAGGATAAAAAAAAAAAACTTTAAACTTTAAAAATCGAAATAAAATTTAAAAAGAAATAATAAAACACAATATTAAAAAAGATAACAAAGAATTGTCGCGCTTCAAATAGATATATATCATCATCATCATTTGTCATCAATCCGAAGATTAATTTGTAGCAGCCTCTTCAGATCCCAGTAGCTGCCGCATCCTAGGTCTTCTATAATTTGCGACATACATCTCCTGCGAGGTCTTCCTGTTGAGTTCATTTTGTACATTTCTCCTTCTATTATTGTTTTTGTGAGAGAGTCGTTAATACATATCCGATCAATACATATATTTATCGGAAGGCTGGCCAAATATTCCACGAGGACCGAGTAAATTGAGAAATGCACTGTATCCCTTCTGCCAAGTTAATATCACGGTCTCAGAATTTCATCTTTATGAGCATTAATATTGCGATTTTTTAATCATATTATATTATTATTGTGATCATATAGCGAGAAGAACGGATGATAGATGTACTAAAATAATAACGCAATGCATGCCGAGGAAAGCGTATCAAATTCTCGAACGACCGTACACCCAGTGGCAGGATGATATACAAAAGTTCGCCGGATTGAAGTAGTTGAACACAACCTAGGATCGATACTGGCGAAAAAAATGGGGCGACTAATTTTTATATATATATACACTTTAGTACGTATAAGATATAAAAATCACATGAATTGCGTTAAATTACAGTTACAGCTTCGTGTGAAATTCTTCGAATAAGTTATTTCACGTGGCAAATCTTAGAAAATAATGCATAAATCGTTTTATACGGCAAATGAAGTCGTTATTATATATATATATATATATGCGGGCGACTTTTTTAAAAATTGTAAATTCGTTTTCTGTTTCTTAGACGAAATCAGAAATGATGTTTATCAAAATTTATTCAGTCCGGCACAGCTCATTAATGGATGCGAGGACGCTGCGAATAATTACGCTCGAGGTTATTGCACTATGGGTCGCGGCATAGTGTCATCAACCATGAATGCCATTCGATATCTGGTCGAGCAATGCGAATCGTTTGCAGGATTCTTAATATTTCATTCGATCGGCGGTGGAACTGGTTCCGGCTTCACCGCTCTACTGATGGAAAGTTTAGCCGAGTCGTACGATAAAGTGATCAAATTAGAATTTGTAGTCTATCCATCACCCAAGGTATGTATATATATATATATATATATATATATATATATATATATATATATACATATATATGGAAACTGCTCAATGAAATACTAGAAACGATTCATGTAGATCATAGGGATAGATGGATGATAAAAACATTATATAGAAGTAGAAGCTGAAGAAATAATTAGGAAGGAGGTCAGGCAAGGATGCAGCTTGTCCCCTATGCTATTCAACATATACATAGAACAAGCGGTGAAGAATGGAAACAAAAATATGATAAGGGAATTTTAGTGGGAGGCGTTAAAATAAACATGTTCAGATTTGCAGATGACATTATAACAGGAAACGAAAAAAATTGAAATTGTCCCTAAAATGAATCGAATATTCGAGAAGTATAACATGAAAATAAATAAAAAGAAATCAACTGTAATGGCATGTAACAAAAAAGAGGATGGAAAAGAAATAAAGATAAAAATAGACGGGGAAAAAATAAAGCAGGTAAAACAAGAAAAATATTCAGGGAGCGTAATTACTGAAGACGGAAGAAGTAAATTAGACATCGAGGAAAGAATAACAATGGCAAAATTAGCATTTCATAAAAAAAGAAACCTATTAACATCCAAAAATATCCAGATTAAAACAAAGAAAAGGTTTATTCATATGGAGTATACTGCTGTATGGGTCATAAACATGGAATCTGGATAAAAGAACAACCAGTCAACTAGAAGCATTTGAAATCTGGTGCTGGAGGCGAATGGAAAGGGCGTCATGGACGGAAAGGATAACAAACAAAGAAATACTAGAAAGGATCGAGGAAACAAGAAATATAATAAAAACACTCAAAACAAGAAGACTAAAATGGATTGGACATATATACAGAAATAACGAACACCTAGTGCAAATAATAGAAGGAGCGATGGAAGGAAAAAACCAATAGGAAGACCAAGACAGACATATATTAAGCAGATACAGGAAGACGTAAAAGCGGAGAATTATGGAATTATGAAGAAAATGGCTTTATCAAGGAAGTTTTAAACATGGTTGTCCACCAATCTATTAATAGATATATATATATATTACACTTTATCATTCTTTACACTATATATGTATATTACAAATTACAATTATCAATCAGTTAGAGCTATGAAACAGTATGTTTAGGGAAAATGGGCAAGGAAGATAGTTAATAGAAACGTTGTTTTTTTTTTTTAATCTTGATAATGACGTAATTGTCCAAAAGCTCAAATATGAAAGTTTATAGTAGTTTAACTGTTTTTTATTTTTTATTTTTTTTTTTTGTAATTCATTGAATTATAAAATACAGTTTGGACTTAAAAAGGGCTTCAGCACAAGAGATGCTTTATTTCATATTAAAAAAACCTCTAGATCGAATAGCCGGTTATCCTTTGTATTTCGAAACGGCTGTTAATAATAATAATCATGTTAAACTCGCGTAAATATTAGAAAAGACAGAACCGCTTAAAAGTGAATGACGTTCATGCGGACGATATAAAGTTAAGAAATGAGTTAGGCAAAGTTATTTCGTCTGTATCGTTATTTAACGTATACTACTCGAAAACAGTGCAGTGCTAGATAATGCAACAGAATGTATAAAAATCGGCGATGTTTTAATGAAAAAATTGACTTATAAAAAAATAAACAACAAAGAAAGTTATTAAAAAGTAACTAACATTTAAGGAAAAATCACAACTCTTTTCGGCTATTACGCGTTCATCAAGTAAACAAGAAAATTAAAATATAAAAATATATTAAAATCAATAAAAAATGTAAACTCACTTAGATATACAATTAACAGAAATGAGCAAAGTGTAAAAAATAGTACTTATAGAATAATTTGATAGTGATGTGTGGTAAACAACACAATTAACAATGAGCAATACGAAATTTATACATAAAGAATAACACGATAATAAAAAATACATAAAATATCCAATATAATAACGATGAAATTTGCAATATATCTCAGAACTAATTACATTTATCTCTTTCTTATATTACACGTCCATGTTTTCCGAGTAATTTTCTAATGCTTTTCTATATGTCGAATTTTATTACTTCGGTTGATATTATTGATCATCATCTTAATTGCTTCTTCTAGTCCGTCCATTCTAAGCGGTTCATTAAAATGACTCGTGTTATCAGTTGTTTTCATCATCAGTTTTGGCTCATCTATTATTCCTTTGATTTCCACATTCATTAGTAATTTACGTGCGATTTGATCTGATGTAAAATTTATGTGATCTTTTAGTTGTAGTTTTTCACTGTTCATGTTTTTAATCCGAGTCTTGTAAATATTTTTTGACATATCCGAATATTCTATTATACACTCTTGTTTTCCTTTTCCCTACTATTGTTCCCCACGAGATTTTCTCCGATTTCAATTATAGCCTCGTCAAACGGTCTTCTTCGCATTTTTTTTTATAATATTCTTCTAGATTTTGAATAGCTTCTCGTCATAATCTCTTAATATAATTAGTGCAACATCATGACTTTTAGGTGCTTTTTTAAGATCTCCACAAATCGGTAATAATTGGCCGGTGTTGTTTGTACCGCTTCTACTTCATTATCTAAACTATTTGTAAGTTTCTCCCATTTTGCTTTCTTAATATTCTTCTAAAAGGTACACGACACTAATGATATATTTACTTCGCATGAAATTGGACGGTTGTGAGATTTCGATAACTGCTTTAGTAGTCATATTTCTTGCGTTATCACTCACAACAATGTTATCCAAATTATATCCCATCTACCGCTATTAAACGATGAAAGTAATTTAGGATCATAAGCTCAAGCAGACTATTTCTGTCCGGTATTTAATAGCTACTACATCATCATTGTTCTTTGAATATCTCCACGTCATGAAAACTCCGATTATATAATCTTCGTACTTATAAATCGCCAGTTTTTCAAAGTTGAAAGATATGTTTGAAGGTTTATAAACCGATGTTGCGCGACATTTCCATACGTCGTCTACTGTGATTATTTCTATGTCATTCTGTTCTGTAAGTTTAGTTGATGCAATTTACAAATATAGCTTACTAAATATAACACTTTTCATCGCCACATACATTCAGTTTACTAACGTGTGTTTTCTATGCAAGGTAGATTAAGTTTTCTTGCACAGTTCAGATTGACAATGTTTGTCAATATTATTGTTAAATTTGGTTTTGGTCCTGAAACGAACCTTTTTTTTCCGATCGTGGTCGGATGTTGCATAAATAATGTATAAAAAATACGTACATAAGCCCGTACATATTGGAATTCACATTTAAGCCTACATACGTACTCGTATTTGCAGGCCACCTTTTCACGAATAAAAGAAGTCGGGTAAGTTCTCAACTTGATGGAGCACATAGTCATCTATGAACGTTGTTTTTTTTTCTGCCTTAATCATGTTCCAAGTGTCAGTTATGTCTTCTGATGCGCACTCAATTTTTAAGTTATCATCAATTTGACTAAAGTCATCGGTTAAATCTGACCCCCGATGGAAGCAGTCTCACGGGTTCAGTCGAATTATTTGAAACAGTCAATTCATAGTTTTCCCGCTGTGGTGTACAAAACCAGCCTTTACAAAGTAATTCCTAATTGTCCTAGGGAAGATCATTATGTACAAGTATAAACTGTGAATGCAGAATAAGCTAATTTTTGGTCTGATTTCAACAACCTTCTATCGTTCATAAACATACATGCTAATTATGATTAATTCTGCTGAGGTTTGACAAATTACGATCATTTTTAGCCACGAACAAGTCACATGTCCGTTAAATAACTACACTGGAATAAAAATTACTATCTGCTATAGAGGGTCAGAATATGAACATTGTCACTTTCTACAACGGGATCGGAAAAATGTGTCGTCCGTTGAGACTTCACTGTAATAATAATTGATAATAACTAGAGCCCGGATTTTTCGGCGGTAAAAAAATTTTTTTCGGCATTTATTATTAAAATTTCGGCATTATACGGCATTTATTACAAAAATTTCGGCATTATTCGGCATTTAAAAAAAAAACTCATTTTTATCTATAAGAACTGCGTAATAGTAATTAAATAAAAAAAACAGCATTACAATATGTATGCGATTATTTTAATAACACTATGTACATTAATAAAATATACTTTATGTAACAATAAAATTACATAGAAAATATATTAAGTAGGTATTTATATAGGTAGATGTAGAGGGAATTATTTTAACAAAGTCGAATTATAAGATAGAATAATGTGCCTTTCTAAATTATTTTCCGCGAACGAATGCCGTTTATCTGATAAAATATGCTTAAGATAAGAGAAACTTCTTTCTACATCTACAGACACAATGATATGCACTGATGTCTCCAGGACATAGCGAACTGCAGCAATACCCCTCACCGTGTACTAAAAAATTACAAATATTTTGTAGTTGCTGGTATCCAGTGTTTTTTAATAACACGGAATTCATTTTTTCCTTTAACACTTTTCCTCTTTGTCCGGAAGAATACAGTTAATCTTTTCTAAAACCATAATCTGTATCTGTTCATACAGCGACATTGCTCTCTTCTTCAACTTAGTAATGCCTGCCTCCAAACACGAAGTATAGGATTTAACTAAATCAGCAGTTAAGTTCTTTGTTTCTTTAAGAAGGCTTTTCATCTGAAATCATAATTTTTAATACAAAAATTACGCTTAGTTATTTACTGGAAAAATGAAATGAACAAAAACAATAGAACCTGATGTGTTGTTACTTAACGTGATTAGAAACATCGATGGAATGTTGAGTCAAAAAACGCATCATCCGACATGGCGACAGACGATTTTACATAGAGTAATAAAAAATATGGAATTATCGTTTCCTAATTTTTTTTTAATAATTTTTTTTAGATTTTTAATTATTTTCCAAAAAGAAAAACAAGGTCAAAAAATTTACAAACTTAGAAAAATGCTTATTTTCGGCATTATTCGGCAAAATAAAATTCGGTTTGCAGGGTCTGTATGTCTGAATTCGTGTTCGTTATTTGATTTATCGTGTAGCAAGATCATTCGGCACGAGAAATCCGGGCTCTGATAATAACATAAGTAGATAATTATTAATCGGATTTAAAACGTCTATCCGTTGTTTTTATCTCGTGTAAATAGTTGGCAACCTCGATCGTCGAACCGTACAATGCCGTATTGAATACTCACGCGTCGATTTCGATATCGGATTGCGTGTTTTTGATGGATAACGAAGCCATTTACGAAATTTGTTCGCGACAATTACTAGTAAATCAACCGTCGTACCCGAATATCAATCGGATAATCGCGCAAGTAGTTTCGTCGATAAGTTCCTCGTTAAGATTCGAAGGAGCCATCAACGTAGATTTGATGGAATTTCAAACGAATTTAGTACCGTACCCGCGAATACATTTCCCGTTAGTCGGTTACGCACCGTTCGTCCCGGCGTCATCTAACACGGCCGAATATCTTAACGATAATAATAATAATAATATCGACCGGTCGACGGATGACGTAACGCGAATTACGAAACAATGTTTAAGCGCCGACAATCAAATGGTTAAATGTGATCCGACTGACGGTAGTTACATATCGTGTTGTTTATTATATCGTGGTACGGTATCGTCTAATCAGATAACCGATTCGATTACGTCTTTGAGAAATAATCGTGATATCGTTTTCGTCGATTGGATACCGACCGGTTTTAAAGTCGGTATTAATTACCAACCGCCGACTTACGTGCCGGGAGGCGATTTAGCGGCCGTATGTAACGCGGTATGCGTAGTAGCCAATACGACGGCTATTAAAAACGTCTGGAGACAATTGCGAATTAAATACGAACGTATGTACGCCGATAGAGCGTTCGTTCATTGGTACATCAGCGAAGGAATGGAAGAAGAACTATTCGAACAAGCTTTACGAGATATCGTCCGATTGGAACGAGAATACGAAAATATCGATGAGCAATCGAAGACAACGTCAATCGATCAAATAAGTTCGGCAACAACAACCGAACTAACAAGTTCCGCGACAACAATGACTACTAATGATCCATGGACATCATCTCGTCCGGCTGCTATAGATAGCGATAGTAGGAAAGGACGCGCTAGAAGTTTGTTAGATGGCATTCCATTTTCAACCGATAAAAAGACAAAACTCTAAATAAAGAATAAACGATTTAAGCTAAGATATATATATATATATATATATTATATATATACACGAAAGTGTAATCGAGTTAGAAATTGATGAAAATATTTTAAATTTGTGGTGCAAAAATTAAATTAAATTTAATATATTTTTCTCGAAAATCTTTTGTTTTTTTTAATTTATATATATATACATACATACGTGTATGTAAAATAATACCGACGCTCGTATCCGAGTTACGTCGCCTGCATAAGAAAAATACCGATAGGAAGAGGAAATAAAAGACAGGGAAGGAGGTAAGAGAAGTGAAAAGAAAGAATAGAAATTTGCAGAAAGTTGCGCGTGAATTGATAATGTAGGAGAAGGAGCACAAAACTGTGCACAACCACATTTCAGTAACCACATATTATGTTTTTATCCAGTGGCAACCAGAGGAAGATGGCCAGAAACATAATGCGGCTTATGCCGAGAAATAAGCGAATCAAAAGAAAATGCATAAGAAGAAAGAAGGAAAAGAAAATACCACTATTTTTGGGTGGCACCCTAGCCTTTGGATCAATATCCTACTCGCAAAGCAGCGGTTTGTTGCTGAGGAGGTAACGGTGTAGGGTTTTTAACCCAAACTCGCCGAGGGAGAGACGGTCATAGGATTTATGCAGATTTTTAGTAGACAGTTCCTCAAGCTGTCCAATCCTCGTGTCTCCTTACCCTGTCACTACTGGAGTTACCTACATGAGGCTTTCCACCAGTAGCCGCTGTTGGTCTGCGACTGCTTATTCGACTGACGTCTTATTCGCAGCTAACCTACATATCTGTAGGCCGTTCCACTATCCGCCACCTGTGGACGCACCCCGTTCCGGTTACAGCTCCGGATCCTTGAGAGCACCTGTATAAGTACACGTGCCCCAAGGGGGGATATATATATATATATAGTTCAGTATTTGCCATATGTGGGGAGTTATGTTATACAGCAAAAACGGACGAAGAAATTAACTATAACCGAGCATCAGCCGCAATTGCTAAATTAAACTAGCATATTTCTAATAATTAAAAGCTAAAACTTTTTCGACAAGGATATTAGTATATGCAAGGCTCTTCCAAATCTTCTGTATGGAGAAGCGAAACACGGATGTTATACAGAAGACAGATAAACCATTTGGAACGTACTCGGCAACGGCTTCAAAGGTACCACATTTTAAAAATCGACGCGGCTTTCTCCGTCGTAGCGGAAGTAATTCCATAAAACAATTACTGGCAGCAACACTGCTTCGCCGGATAAGCCATACGTACGGAGGACAGCGTGTTACCGAAAAGAATACTGTACGCAGAGTTAATCCGGAGATAAATGAAAACAGAACAAGCGGTAGATACGAATATCAAATGTTGGAACTAGTAAAGTTAATGGAAACGTGTTTACAAAAACGTTTGATGATTTAAAAAATGTATATTAGAATTAGAATATTTCAATTTTAAATTTAAATATTTATACAACTTATTCGAAATTATAAAATATTACTTTACATTTTCAGCTCCTAGAGTTATTTTCTTTTAACTATTTCAACACTAAACGGTGTAATTTGGAGTAAAAAATTAATAATATGTTAAATGTATAAAATTAGGTAAAGATTAAATTCGTTAAACAGTATTCGGTGCATTTATAATTTTTAAAAACTTGAAAACATGTATTCTGTTTGGAAGAACAAAGCGGTGATGAATAGATTAAAGAATTCCTAAAAAGAAATCCTCAGTTAAGTTTCAGAAAGCCGGAGACTATTTGTCTAGCAAGTGTGAACCGTCAAAGCTTTCAGCCAAAAGAAGGTATCAGCGTTTTACAATATTTTGAATGACAAATTATAATGAAAATTACTTTCGGTCCCACAAGAATTTTAATGTTAATAAAACTGGAATTGCAGTTGTTCAACACAAAGTTCTGTCGTTATTAAAAAGAAAGAAGCAAGTTGTCTTCCATTTCTTTTGTAGAAAAAGAAGCATTATTTCAGTTTTGTAGGCGATTGTACTTAATTTAAATCGCCTACAACCTCGTTCTAATCTTATGATAACGAACTATCTGCATGACCGAGTCTTTCCATCAGCTTGTTAATATATTAAACTTTTTACTATTTTTAAGAACAAAAAAATTAACGTGCATAAATCTAACAAACGGAAATTTATTATTTAAATTCTCGTTCGTTATTATTTTCTTTAACGCGTGTTTTTCGTAAAATTTCAATCGGTTTCCTAACCGAATGCAATATTTCATACAATAAGGCCGTATAATACGAGATAAATTCGTCTTAATTGGTTAAAAGTGGAAAGTATTGTTTTAAATAGTAAAAGAGATCATTTAACTTTCTTCTTTTAAAAATAAAAATAAATAAATATGAAACTAATGAATTTGTTTCATAAATTGGTAATTTGTTTGATATTATGCGAATAAATGAATGAACTATTTTAGTTGTTTATTTGTACGCCGCTAGTTCCGTTTTCCGTAGAAGTATTCGTATCTCCGTTTCGATGATTTTACCTACATTTAGTGTTCTATATGTATTATATACTTGCATGCGTGAGTAGAAATTAGATCGAAAATATTAAATGATATTTTCCAAAATCACAAAATTTCTTTAATTGTAAATCTTCCGCCTAAATTTATACCGTATAAAGTCGTTGAATGTAAGAAAAATCCAGCATATGACCTAATAACAGCGAAATGACTTAAAGAATTGTCTAGAATATCTATTACGTTACATATATTTGTAAGGCAGTGATTCATTTCCCGCTGCAGTCAATATTTACACACAAAAATAATCCTGATTCCTAAGCCCTATATTCGCATTGTGTGTCTTATCGAACTATATCAACGTTACCGATTTTGTCAAAAGTAATCGAATAAAAGAGCTGTATCTTAAATGCTGGATTACACAGCTCGTCGGAAGTAAAATCTAGAATTGAAATGGCGCGCTTAACGTTTCAAAAACTAAGTAACTTTCTACGAAGTCACGATATTAACCTGCATTTACGGTGGAGAATAGTTAAGTGCTATGTTTTATCCGGGCTATTGTACGCGGCAAAAACTTGTAAAAGCTGAACAAATAAGACGATTATTATCGTTTGAGACTTGGCTCTACAGACGATTACTAGAATAACGAATAAAGAAGTTATTGAAACGAATGAAAAATAAATTAGGAATTAATCACATTGGTAAAATTAAAGAAAATTAATTATCTGGGTCATTTGATGATCAAAATACGAACTACTCCGAATAATAGTGATATGGTGTCGGCCGCTGAAGTACGTCATGAGTTTCAAATATCCAAGAATAGATGGCGGTTGCAGGAATGGAAATTTTTTTTTTATTTAGCAAGGGATCGACAAGAATGGTTTGAAACCATATAGAATGTGGACGCCAACCTTCGATAACGAAGACGGCTCGAGAAGAAATAGAAAAATTCATATCAAATAGACTACATCTTTGTTTACGTTCAAATTATATATAATACCAGCTCATAAATTTGGCTTCAGGGAACAACATTTAACGATGGAGATCAACCGCGTGGAGTAGTAAATATTATAGAAGTCTAGAAACGAGGCAGGTTTGTATAGCTCCGTTTATTAATGGTTAAACCTTCGACAAGGTGTAGCACGAAGATTTACTACTTCAATTAAAGGTTGCAGCCTCCGTCAACTTTATATCGTTTAATTAAGTCCTATATCCTCGACAGATACTTTCATTTGCGTTATGAACTGGCGCTTAATCCATCTCTAACTGCAGGATTCAATGTTGAGACCTACGCTTATGTACTGTATAACGCTGATTTTCCACTAATCGAGAACATAAATGTAGCTACTTTTGCAGACAATATAGCTATAGTTTTATATAACGCAGATTCTAATATCGTCAGTAGCAACCTACTGAAAGCGCAAGATAAAGTGGATAACTGGTTCAAAATTTAGAAAATAAGTGTTGACGAGAATAAATTCGGTCAACGTCTGATAATAGGAATATACCTGTTCAAATCAACGACGTAGTAATTCCAACGAGTATTAGATCTAGTCAGTCGATAACGTCGTCATATAGTTAAAAAAAGAAATGAACTTAATATCCAAATTCAGAAAATGAACCGACTCCTAGGGAGAAACAGTGTTCTAACAATAATAATCGGCTGATGTATACAGTTGTCGTTCGACCAATCTGAACCAATGGAATTGAACTATGCAATTGTGTTAAAGATGTAAATATTAGAATAATGCAAACATTTTAAAATAAAATCTTAACGAAAATTACGAACGGAATATGGGTGAATGGCTTAGATGCGTGAATGAAGTAAAACATAAGAAAAAGAAATGAAGAATAAATTTAAATATTTTATAGAAAAAAATTAAAGTTGATACACAAACAGAATAAAGATCGGTATAAGCTATTTTAAAATATTTTTGTTAAAACATTTTATTTTTAATTTTTTAATATAATGACTGCGATGTCGCAGGTTTGGTTGCGGTGTTTGTAAGCTTTCCATCAGCACAGATTAATTAAAGATACGTTTTCTCGTAACATAATTAACATTAACAAACGACGTACAGTTCGGCCGGTTTAAACCAGTTTCACAATTGAAAATAATTGTTTGTATATTAGAAGAAGATGTATCCTGGAAAAATTGGGGAGGTATTTGAACATAAATAGATGCATATGAACCGGGGCTGAAGAATTTGTTTTATGATCTAATATTGCGTTCATAATGAAGTGCTTGTTATACGGGTTTATGTTTTCAATCGAAATTGTCGTTAGTTGTTTCTAATGTCCGTGATATGGGACGATGTGAATAACAGAGAGGATGATAGAAGATTGTGTGCTAAAGTATTTTGCGAAGCGATAACTTGTAATGGATCGGTTATGATTTGGTCAGATATTAATAAAGTGATGGAAGAGGGGTAAGGTTCACGAATATTTTGATGTTTACCAGACTAATGATATCGAAGTTGACTATCAAATGGTTGATACAAATCTAAATAACTGTGTTACTTGTGCGGATCAGTAAACGAGTTTCAGGTATTAATTTTTTAAAGGAAATTAGTTTTGAATACATCATTTGCTATATTGTTATTATTATTATTATTGTGGCTAGTTGATGTTGAAATCGAATCCGCCGCAGCTTGCAATGTAGCTGATATAAAGTTGGCATTGTCTAAGTGTGTCTCGGATCAGCAGCAGGTTAAAGTTATTTTTATATTTGTTCTAATCTGCATTACAAGCGCGCAAGAACAGTGATTGAGGTTGTGAATCGATAATGAAATACGGAGGAACGATATAATATTTCAATACAATGGATATGGTTCACTCGTATGTCAAAATTTACACAAATAGTTGCAATGCGGTTAAAAGATATTTTATGTGTCCTTACATGGAAAAAACATTGCTTGGAGAAAGCAAAAAAATTGATTGCCTCAGGGCAGCGGCCCCCCACATTGTTCAATATATACACCAATGATCAACCAATTGGGGAAATTACAAAGCATTTTATTTTTTCAGATGATCTTGTCTTCATAGTACAAAACAACACATTCGAATAGAACAAACTTTCAATGAAATGATCCAGGATCTTGATAAATATTACGTTGTTAACCAACTGAAACCAAATTTAACAAAAACTCAGACACGCACCTTTCACCTGCGTAATAGTGAAGTTAAACGTCAACTGCAAATCACATGAAATGATACGAAACTCAGCCACACCGACAACCCAAAGTATTTATTAGATAGAGCGTTAATATTTAGAAGACATTGTGAAGCAAGAAAAATAAAGATAACGACAAGAAATAATATCATTCGGAAATTAATAAACACTAAGTGGGGAGTTACAGGACATATTATACGACAGAATGGATTGGAAAAAATGATTATGACGGGTATGGTAGAAGGTCGTAGGAAAAGAGGCAGGCCACCAACAAGATATATAGACAGAATTAAAAGAATCGCAGGCACCGCATCAATACGAGAAATGATGGACCGGGCAGCGGATCGAACTACATGGCGGCTAAAAACGTTCGTTTATGAGGATTCATAGGGTCACGATGCTCGAAACGAGCCACCGATGATGATGATGAAGTGGGGAGTTGACACGTACTGCGAACATCGACACTAGCACTTTGCTATTCAGCAGTAGAGTACGCGTGCCCAGTTTGAAGCCGTTCGGTACATGCGAAGAAAGTAAATGTTGCTCTGAATGAAACGTGTAGAATAATTACAGGCTGCTTAAAAGCAACACCACTACACAAGTTGTACCAATATAGTGGCATCGCACCACCTAGACGCAATGTAGCAGAAAAAAAAAGAACGATAGAAAATAAAAAATGACCGCCATCCACTATATGGGTATACAGCGCTTGCTGGCCGAACATTAAAATCGAGACGTAGCCTTTTAGGTAGAGTCGAAGAGCCGGACTACTCTGCAAAGTCTGGAAGACTAGAAGCTTAGAGAACTCAAAGCGCTAGTAACATATCGGAATGTCTTCCAACAGGAAACGATTTGAATTTTGCTCTGTGGCGCATCACGAACAGAATAAGAAGTGGAGTGGCACGAACAATGGAAAATAGGGGATGAAAATCGATGCGAATGCGGCATGGTGCAGAATAACGAACATTTATTCGGTGCAGATAAATTACATTCCAATATTGATGGAGAAACTGTAACATTTCTGGTATATTGGTTGCAGAAAGGATTACGACCGGATACGTATATAATACAATATATAATAATGATAAAATATCATTTAAAAATTTTGGTCGAGTTGTTTTTATTCAAAAAACAACAAACCCGTCCTTCTGTGGGGCACTAGGAAGTAAGAATTTAAAATAGTTCTATAGCGCGATGTTTTCGATGTACTGAAAAGTTAGTCCTTTGTTTTCGTCCAAATAGTCTAACTCTATAAGGAGATCGTTATATTTTGTGTTCCGAATAATAAGAAGTTGATATTAATAAAAAAATGATTAAAAATCTACCATTCAAAGCAATAGTTGCCTTAGTCAATATGTTCAACTCATGTTTACGTCTGTGTTATTATCCTCTGTCGTGGAGATTGTCGGTAACGATACCCATACCAAAACCGGGGAAGGATGCCTCTCTGGTACAAAATGTAAGGCCAGTGAGCTTACTTAGTAATTTAAGTAAAATATTTGAGAAAGTACTCTTGGTCAGATTAAGAGATTTCAGCGTGAGTCGATCTATCATATCTGACTCACAATTTGGGTTTCGGCCAAAACTCAGTACCACAATTCAATTAGCTAAAATTTGCGATAAAATTACCGATAATTTTAATCAGAATAAACATACAGGAGTAGTCTTGATGGACATTGAAAAAGCGTTTGACATAACCTGGCATGATGGAATTATCTATAAATTAATCAAATATGAATTTCCTCCTTACCTAGTATTCACTATTAAATCTTATTTAATGAACATGAAGTTTTACGTGAAAATAAAAAACCATAAGTCTAACATGAGATTTATTAAAGCTGGGGTAGGGAGCATCCTAGGTCCTTTCCTTTTTATACTCTATTTGAATGACTTGCCAAGAGTAGACATAAACCTTTATGCTGATGATACTTCTTTAATGGTATCCTCTTATAGAATTGACACAATCAGTAACAGACTAACAGGTGCAATTGATAAAATATCAAAATTTTTCTACAAATGGAAAATTAAATGATGAAAAAACTGAATCAATCATTTTTACTAGACGTAGGCCTCTACTTAATCACTTCGTTCGAGTCAAAAACAATTACCTCGATTGGAAGGAAAATGTAAGATATTTAGGCATAACTATGGATAGACGACTTACATTTACGAGGCATATTAACGATTGTGTAAATAGAACGATGCGCAAATTGGGTTGTCTATTTCCAATATTTAACAAAAAGTCTGCATTATCGGCGCAAAACAAATTCCTCATTTACAAAAAAGTTATTCTACCAAAATTATTGTATGCGAGCCCGGTCTGGAGCTAATAGCAGTATAAATCAGATGCAAAGACTACAAAATCAATTATCTTGAATAAACCAAGATTTACTAAAATTAAATCTATGCATGATATTTTAACGTTTCCTTACATACAGGAAATCATTCAAAATACAGCGAAAAAATTTTTCGCCAACTGCAGCTCATCTGATAATGTAGTAATACACTCCATAGGAGATTACGACTGTCTCTGCGACACAGATATAAGAGGTACAAGCACAGACGTATAAAACATATCTGTTTATAGTAAGCCGGCTATTAAATTCTAGTTCTAGTATCAGCAAATAGACTAAGATATTTTTAAGATATTATATTGTGATAGAGTAAGTTATAATTTTATTCTAATATATTGGAACAGGTTTTTTATACAAATTTTTCCTGTAAATTATACATTTGATATTTATAAGTCTATCATATAAGCTTTTCTATTTTTTGTTTGCCTGGGAAGAATTTTTGATTTATATTTCGGTACCGGTAAATTGTTCATTTTTAAGATTTAATATGCTTATGTGCATGTATCTTAATAATAAGAAATACAGTGCTTCTTCTTCTTCTTCTTCTTCTTCTTCTTCTTCTGATTAAGACATTTCAGACTGATGTGATGAATGATTTGTGAGAGATAGGAATGAAGGAATTTGGTCGTCGGATCAGATAAGAAAGTTTTAGTCAGTTTATTTTCGATGTTATCAAACTTGTTAGTTCGAAACTTGTTAGTTCGTTTGATAACGGAAATGTGCTCTATTAATGTCAGCGTGCATTGTTGATAAAATATTACGAACGTCATACTGATTACTAAAAGTAGCATTACGTTGAATATTTGTGTCCTGCAGTTTGTTCGAATGATGGACGAGAATCAAAAGCGGCATAACGCCGCTAAGTTATCTATGTTTATTGTTCGACGCTAATACAATCGAAATGAGATAAATTAAAAACCAGCATATTTACGTGATAATATTTATCTGTATTATTTAAATTTCAAATAAGTTGTATTCATACGGACAATCTCGCTCGGAAAACATAAGTACACTTTATGGAAGGCTGCGAGTACATGAAAATAAAAACAAAAAACAATTTTTTTATTCCAAACTCATAATGCTAAAACATCAAATACCCTACAACAAAGTGGAATAAATTTATCATCTGTAAGATTTGTATTCAAAACTATAAACTCGAACAAATCTATTAACCCCCTAAAATAATAAAGCATTTAAAAGACATCACTAACTTTATAACGCAATACTAATATCATTTTCATCATAATGGAAGTTTGCTCGAGCCATCTTAGTATTCACACCTAGTAAATCATCAGGAAGACTGTGCCTCGGGGCGCGAGGAAGAACTGAAACTAAAAAAAAACTGATATAAAATGCAATATCATATTTAATAAACCCACGATTTTGTACAAATTTCACAAAAAGAAAAGGAATGTACTGTGCGCTATGCTTAACATTATGTGGGAACGACTCAATGTTTTCATTCTCGAATCTACATCGCGTACACATATTTCTTGCGGCAAAGATTTGAACGAAATAACGAATAGCGGTACGCGCATGCGCAAGAGAAAGAATACAAATCCGCTCGCTCGTTTTACGTGTTAACTCCCCATATACGACGCGCACATAGAAATTTCAATACAAAACTGAATCTTATAATCCAACGTTAATATTACCTGTTTTTTCGAAAATGTTTTAAAATAAAAATTTATTTAACTATCGCCGAAAATAATATTACAATCGAGTCCGATATACCGTACTGTCGACAAAATGTAAAACAGACTACTCGAAGAAAAGAGAATTTGCGCCTCAGTATTCCCGAATGTCGGTCATTTGAGCCACACTGGCTTCATCCACAAATTGAATAAAATATTATCAGCTAATTCTGTAAGAGACGTAAAGACTGCTTCTTTCGCAGCTCGATCTGCTTCTTCATTCCTTTCATATCCCCTATGTCCAGTAATCCAGAATGTGTCTGCAAACTTTGATATTTTATTATTAAATTAATGGACGCATGCGTCTAGGTTGATCGAATACACGACGATTTCCTCCACATTTTTAGAAGATGAAATTGGTATAGGCTGGCATATATTTTTATAATAATATTAACGCGGAAATATTGTATTGAGGTAAAATAAATAAGTTTAAAATTCCGTGATATGTATCAGCTCTACTACAAAGGGAATTAGAATTGTCGATTATACCAGAGCTAAAGTAAATTTAGTCTCTCCGAGTCGCACTTTGGAGTTGGACTAAGACGCGCGCAACGTATTAATAATAATACGATGCTTTCGAAATAAAATAGCAACTCGGTGTAGAAATACGAGTTATCAAGTACAGTGTCACGTTAGGTAGGCTGTAAGAGCATCCCCACTAACACTTCATGACACGCGCAGTGGAGTGTGAGTTCGCATTTTTGGAACCACTGAATAGCAAAACACGTTTGAGAGTTTAGTCGCTGTGTATAGTATAGCTTCCTAGTTATTCTTAATCCGTAATTTAGTACGATTTGTGATTGAGTTATCCGTCCGTTTATTATTATATTATAAACGTTTGTTTTGTACTGTGGACTGAAACTCTGTGTGCGTTCATTTTAGTATTGATATTCCGAACTAAGATTCCGTGCGTGTGATTATAATTTCACATCGGATAATTATTTCATTATAATAATTACGATTACTCTATTTAGTTAACAGTTTGTTTCCACTTTAAGATGTAAATATTGAATATGCGGAAATGAGAATTTTATACCTTCGTTTTTAAATAATTGTATCCATAAATGTCTGATGAAATACGTCGTTAGCTTGAGGAAGAGCAAGACGAATTGGAAGATTCTGACGACAGCGTCGAAGATATCTTCGATGAAAGTGAACGCAAAAACAATTCAAATAGTGAACAATCGGATGGATGAAGAAGATGTTAGTTTAGTAGTGTATACTGTTGGAATGGCGTTCTAGGCTAAATCGAAATAGGAGGATAAAAAAAAAACGATCCTTGCGATTTGCTTCGTTGCCTTCCTCGTATTCTTTTTTTTCAGAAGTGCTGATACTTCGACAGAAGCATTCCGATTTTTTTCCCAGACAGTGTATTAGAAGATTTTTTGTCAAGTTTACAAATATTTATATAGCGTTTGTTCGTGGAAATTATTCTAGACTTACAGATGCAGCTGATATTTATTGTTATTGAACTGAAGACGTGTTTAGAGGTCCTCTTTTTCTCGGAGAAGGTATGAAGGTTTTACATACTCTAGTCTTTTGGATCTCTGGAAAAATAATGGAACCTGTATACAATATTTCACCCTCACTATGGATATCAGTTACCAAAAAAAAAAAAAAACTAAACCCACACGATTTATGCTGTTTAAAATTGTTATGTATGAAACACATTACATCGTATTTATGCTCCGAATGCGACCGAAAAGTTATACCGACGGAAGAAGACGAGCATTAAATTATATATACATCACGCGAGTAGCTATATTTTATATATCTATCTTGTATCGATATTTTATATATATCATCATTTTTCGATTTAAAACTTATACACATAGAAAAAAATTATATAGTACGCACTTATCACGAACTAATAACCGATTATTATTTATTTAGTAATATAGTATAATCAATATAGATATAACTTACATTTCCTTTCAGTTTACAAAAGAAAAAAATAACTTACCAAAAATACATATATAAACATAAAAATGTAAAAAAAAAAAAATGAAAACTCTTTTATATACCAAAAATGTCAAAAAGTACAAAAAATCACTCGAAAAATAAATGTGGAGTGACGGTCCTGTGTGGTTATCTTTCAATTGAAGGCACGTGTGTCATGGAACGTTAAAAAAAAAATGCCCCACGGTTCGTGGTTCATTTTCGATTAAACATTATCTTAAAATAAAATAATTTCAAAATTAATCTGCAGATTGCAAGTTAAATACCTTTGTAGTTATATACTCGCGGATAATTCGGAGTAAATTAGGCATCTAAAAAAGAAAGAACGTATTCGACAGGACTTTATAAATAATGTCGAGAAGATTTATGTCATCGACACGATACAAAACTTCTAAGTCCTCAACATTCGAAGTTCACCGGTAATCATCATCATTTTGTTGCATCTCATTTCAGGAGGTTGCACATCAAGTTAGCTCATATCTTAATGCCTCCAGCTGAATTTATTACTTCATAAGTTCCGCCATATGTTCGTTGTTACGTATTCCATCCGTTAAGAATACCGAAACGAAATCTCTAAAATCGTCACATCTAGTAATTTCATTCGAGATTATTCCCCGTTTTCAGGTTTTTAAAAAAAATGATAGTAATTAAATAAATCAAATCCCGAATTAATTATTTTCCGCTACATTTGTTATTTTTAGTCTGATTTATTTCTGAACGTATAAATTAGAACGTTCCCCTTATACCGTTAAACTAATTTAAACACATAGATAGTCTTTTTCGAATCCGATTGTTGTAAATCCATTATGTATAGCGAAAAATTGAAAACAATATTAAACATTGGTCGTACGAATTATACAGTTCTCTCTTATACAATAATAAAAAAATTTGCTAATTGATGCTGTAGCGTATACCATATTCATACATTTCGAATGTTGCTTGTAAATATTTATCATTATCAGAAATTTGCGTCTTAAAATGTACTACGTGTGGGATTTTTTCCCCAAGACACGCGAAATTGACATTTTGCGGATAAACAGTTTATCTATTAAATTCTTAAAGGTTATATCAGCACATCAAAAAAATAAAAAAAAAAAAAAAAAAAAAACAGGGTTTGAGTATACTACGTATATTTAATTTTTACAAACTGATTTTATATTACCAGAAAATAAACACTTCTCCGAATAAATAAGGTGATGAATAATGATTTGAACGGTATACTGAGAAATATATTTATATTAAAATTTATATTGGTTTTCGAAGGATAAATAAATATTACTTCTCCAAAACGTAACGTCGAGTGCATACGATATTTCCAGCTTTCAATGTCTAGAATAATTAAAAAAAAAAACAATAATAATAATAATAAATACAAAAATTAATTCGGTCACATGATCAAAATTCTACAATTCAAAAATTGCTCATCGATATAATGTAAAAATATAAAAGGCATTGTGAACAAAATCTGGTAGTTACGTTCGTATAATTATTAAAAAAAGATATTACTGTATTGTTAATTTTGTTTTTTAAACGTCTACACACATATATATCACGTATACATGTACATATACAAATAAACTACCTAACATACAAACGGTGGCGCAGCCATACTTGATTGAAGAGGTCAGTTCAAACAAAACTTAATTATAACAGTAAACCCGAGTTAAATTGAACTTTTAAATAACCAAAACTCGAGTAGGTTAAAAATCCCTAAACAATCCAACTCACCAGAGTTATTTTTATACTTATTAGACGTCGAATATGTAATTCTATTAGAAGCAATAAGAAATATTTAACGTCACTATACTAATAGTATGTTTATTGAGGACAGAGGGAGATGGTTACTCAATAAATTCCGCGAAAAAATAAACGATAAATAACGATTTTATATTTTTCGAAGGAATAATACATATAGTATAATACTTAACTAAATTTAAAATTTAAAATCTATTCTTCGGGTTTTTCTACAAAATTCTTCAGGTACCTCCTATATTACAAAACTATCTACTTCAAAAACAACGAAATTTAAATAAAATAAATGAAAATAAAAAAAGAAACAAAATAGGTTTAACAAATAACCGCATTTAACAACGAGTATATATTTTCTTATTATCGGAAAGATTCCAAGGGGGTCAGACCCCCAAAACCACCCCCTGGCTAGGCCACTGCACACAAATAAGTAAATCTCGCGACCAATCAATTTTAGGATTGGATTATGAAATATAACTTGGCTCTATCTTTTTATATAGAAAGTCAATTTAATAAATATAAAATATGCAATTATACACGTTCATACGTATACAAAACGGGTGACTAACGTAAAATAATGCATTTATAAAAATAGATTTAAATTTTACGTTTAGAAAAAGACTTGTTTTAAAAAGTCATCCGCAGTATTTTTGAACAAGCGACACATTTTATTTATTAGTTAAAATCACGAGGAGTCAATTACCTTCTTCGTTAGCTCAGGTGAATGGGCATAAAGTAAATAATATATGCGAATGATACAATCCTAATAGCAAATAATGTAAAAATAATTTATTCCTAGTTACAGTTAGTACCGTTTGCGATGATTAGCTAAATGTCTTAAAAAATAAAATATACGCTAATTTGAAAGACAAACACAAATTCACTTACAGTGCCACATGCCTCGCGGTCAGAAAAGTGAAGAAAATTACCTAGGTGCAATATAAATGATCAGTGGGACACTCAAAGAGAGATAAAAGTTCTAATTTGAAAAGCTAATTCCTAAAACTGAAACAAATATTTAGCGGAAATATATATATACATATTTTTTTTCATACGATCTGTCCTTCAACGAGACAATAAATAGCATACAAGTGTTTAAACAGAATGCTGCGCAGTATATTATTCTCTGCGTATACTAATCGTAATTTATTGACGATGTTGCAAATCCATTTGACAGTATCTTTTCAGACGCTTAAATGCTGTGAAATTTAAGATCGGGAGCCAGTCGATTGATACGTTGCCGAAGTGTATATATATATATATATATCTACTACTGTATATTATAACTGTTCCTCTTACATCAGGCATCTGGAGATCCGTGTGCAGGTAGCACGATAATACGCAAGACCTTTGACTGGAAACGCTGGATTATATCCGGAGATGCTGACTGTTCCGCAGATTTCAATCCCAAGTTAGATTTAAAAATAAGATTAGTAAAACGTTACATACTCTCGATATTGTTTGAACGGTTCCGAAAGCTGCGTAATCGCAAAGGCGATGGAGCAAAAACTGGAATATTTTGAAATGTGGTTGTATCGTAGAATATTTCGCATAAATTAAATGTATGAATAAATGCGAGAAAGTCGCAAGGAAAGTCAAGTATCGCATAAACTGAATTTTCCGCTTGTAATGCGACACTCGGAACATTTTAATTTTTATACTATTTGTTTAGGTTAACGTGTTTACCATATTAATTTCCTCGGCGCTAAATTCTCTCGTAATTTCCGACTCTTTTCCATTTTTCTGAGTGTGTATTAATTTATTTCCATCTTGAACGATCAGCGATTTAACTTTTCTACCATCGGGAGTTTCTTCGTCAAATAGTTCTCCTAATCTGAAGGTAACGAATACGTTTTTAAAAGTGGATTTAGAAGATAACGTTAACTTTCCGTCCGATTCTTCAGTTAATTCCACGACCGGTTTCACGTTGTTTCCCATTTTCCTAGTAAGATAACTGACTCCTGGAAAAAAAATTATTATTCCCCGATTATAAATTTTGTACGCCTCGGAATATTTTATATATATATATATATATATATACACGATGAAATTCGCTGAGCGCCGATACGATTAAGAAGAAATATCGGTTAAGACAAGAAAAGTGCTCGAGTTTTCATAACAAACACCCCTTAACAAATAAACTGTTTTAAAACCAATCTAAAATTTGCCTCTTTTTTTTTGTTAATCTGATAAACGTACTATAATCGGACACTGACTAGAAGTTTAAAGAACGAAAGTTATGTACAATAAATATGCTGAGAAAACTGGTGAAATAAATATGAATAATGTAACAATTGAAACCTTAATAACATAATGGTAATGATACGGATAATGAAATAAAAGGACGCATACGTAAGACATGGGACGCTTTTGGTAAATTAAAGAAAATATTCGAAGAAAATAAAGTACCTATATGTTTAAAAAGAAAGGTGTTTAATCAATGTGTTCCGTCAGTAATGATATAAGAAACACGGAGCATAACTAAAGGCGAGTTAGGGCGGATTAATAAAACACAAAGAAGAATAAATGTTGGGGATAACTTTACAAGACGAGGTAAAAATATCTGAAATAAGGAAAAAGAACCAAGGTAAAGGACACTGCCCGAGAAATTGTAAAAACCAAATGGAGATGAGCGCAGGTCACATAGCTAGATCCAATGATAACAGATGGACGGTCGGAATAAGTACGTGGCATCCAACAAATAAAAAGGAAAAACGGGTCGACCACGTACACGGTAGTAAGACGATATTAAAAAGATATACAAGAACTGGTGGGTCAATACATCAAATAGTATCGTATGGAAATATAAGGAAGATATCCTGCAGTGGATTAAAAATGGCTAATAACGAAAGAAAAAATGTATGAGGAGCGGGGGTGTGTATGAATTGATTGGATACAGCAGTATCGTGCAGTATACACAAATATTTAATCCGCCGTGACGCAATGTTGCGCATAGACGATTTCGTTTAATGTATTTTAATGTAATAATATTTGTACAGGAATATATATATATATATATATATTCATGTATGTTTACGTGTGTGTGCGTGTATGTTTAAACATATGTATGCGGATGTTATGTTGTGCAATGGACGCGGTAGACTGTGAATTTCCAGTACAATACGAGCTAGCGCACCAAAATTTACTTTTTTTTCTCTCACGTTATTAATACGGTATACGAAATTTTAATGTTAAGAAAATGGGGTGTAATTTTTAGCCGACGTACAATGTCTCAATTCTAAAAATAGGCAAACATATTGAAAATTAAAAGTCATGTAAAAACCTAGCAATCATAAACAACCCGCATAAAGTTTTCACTTTTGTATGAAAATTTGATAATGTATACGACTGAAAGGGTTTGTTGTTGAGCGTAATCAATTTGGAAGTCTGCAGTTAGTGGAAATATGTGCATAACCAGGATTAGATATACATATAGTATATTAACCCGAAATAGAACATTGCCTATTGATTCGAAATGAACAAATTGAATCGAATTGAATTATTATTATTGTTATTATTTATATTACTTCTTATTTTACCGGTTGCTACTGTGGACGTATCATTTAAATCTACTTCGATAATGATAAATTTAACCTGTTGAACAGCCAGTGCAAAAAATTTTGCCCAAAATTTAATAACGAAAACTTTAAAGTACTCGCGCACACATATTCGTGCATACGTATGTCTATATTACCTCGCAGCATATTTATAATGTGCACATATGTAAGATGCACTTTTGCACTAGGATAGTTTATCGTAGCGTTTTTATCCGCGTAATTACGTCATTTGTAACTATATAATAATCAAGATAATTTTTTCCATTAATTATTATTACTTATATATTATATATATACAGCTTATCCTATTTCTTATTAGCTGATATAAGTTTATATAATAAATCTATAACTCGTACGGATCGAAGTCAAACTGATAAAATAAGTGTAATGAGCGCATTCATCGGTTTAAAGTTCGACAGAAGGCTTATTTCGAATTCGACAACTAATTTAATCATCGACCCGGCGTAATTCGTTACATTACTGACGTCAATTTTGTATTTTTATATATACAAGCAAACATATGTAATTACATATATATATATATATATATATATATATATATATATATATATATATATATATATATATATATTATATATATTAATTCAGTAAAGGCAATGCTTTGTCGCTACATTTATTGTGTCCTGTTGATAGCCGGTGTCCGAAGTTCTCCATATTTACTTATATTTAAACGATCGTATATTCATTATAGATGTTCTTGAACTTCTTCTTGACCTTTTGCTTTCCTATATTATATTTTTTATCACGTTACTATGTCTTATTACACAGTTTCACTTTCCGCTTTTCTGAAATGATTTATTAAACTTCATTTTTCATGTATAGAATTTCTTTGTTCGTTTTCGTTATTCTGCGCTAGATCCACATCTCCATTGCATTCAATTTATTTCCGGCCATGTTTAGCGCCCGTTTTCACATCCGCAATTGAGCACGTTCCGAACGTATGTTTATGTAGATTTTTTCTCTACACTGATGTTCTTATTTGTTAATGTTGATCTTTTGTTACTAAATGCGCAATCGACTCGCCCCATTTTTTTCTGTTACCCTTTATTATCACACTCCCTAGGTAACGTGTTCCAATTCGCTATTACCTATTTTTATTAATTATAAACAAACAAAATATAACATAATTCGCTTCGCGACTCTAGATAGCTTCCGACTGATCTTCGTTCCTTAAATTCTACAATGTTTCACCACAACTACTAACCTATTCTTTCTTCAAATTTAACGTTTTATAACGAGATTACAAACAACCAGCCAGGTTAAATGATGTAGTCTTCTTATGTGTTCAATCTGAGCATACACGTTTTAAGCATCAGTTCATGTTTACAAAATAAAGAACTTCCGACCTGCCTTGCACGTAATACTTCCCTCACCGTCATACACAACCGAATTTCGTGCTTAATTGCTCAACTTGAATAATAATTCAATTACAACGAATAGTCGAATAAAACTATAAAATTACTCTATACGCATTTCAACTGAATTCGTGGAACGTACATTTATTATTATTATTATCATTATTATTCGCAATTCTTTCGTTACCGAATAAATCTTCATTTGGTATCGATAAAATATCTATCTTAATAATTAAAGATAATATTCACATCTTTCGACAGCCGTTAACTTATTTGTTTAATGAATCGATGATGTATTCCCTCAGATATTGAAATTAGGATTAATAACACCGATTTATAAAAATGGCGATAAAACAGACATTTCAAATTATAGGCCAATATATATTCTTTCAACTATATCTAAAATATTTGAAAAGTGTGTGAAGAAGGTTATGCTGCAGTTTCTTTTAAAATCAAGATTTTTTAGTGTTAATCAATACGGTTTTTTACCAGGAAAAGGAACTGACGATGCTCTTTTTAATCACATTTCATACATTGCACAAAACTTAGAAGACGGTCGATCCACGGCAGCTGTGTATTTTGATCTGCGTAAGGCTTTTGATGTCATAGACCACTATATATTATTTAAAAAATTGTACGTTTGTGGATTTAGGGATAATAGTCTTCGCTGGTTCCAGTCCTATCTCAAAGACAGAAATTACGTTACTAAGATCAACGAGACGTTTAGTCGAATGAATGTTTCAAATTCGGGAGTACCACAAGGCAGTATATTAGGACCATACTTGTTCTTGATATATATAAATGATTTATGTAACCCGGATGTTTCGGGTAAAGTTTTTAGTTATGCCGATGATGCTGTATTAGTTGTTAGTTCTCGCTTCGCGGATACCCTACAAGAACTGACGCAGCAGAATGTTGATCGGATCACAAGATGGTTGATGCATAATCGTCTAGTAGTGAACCGCGAGAAAACTAAATATATAATATATAGTCAACAAGCACCTAACTTATTTGAGAATATGAAAATCTATCTAGCAAATCAACTTATAATAGAGAGAGTGTACGAAGTTAAATATTTAGGAATTTTATTCGATTCTAAATTAACGTGGAATAAACATTTAAATCATATTGTAAGTAAAGTAAGAAAGTTAAATTATCTATTTTATTATTTAAAACAATACTTTTCTGCAAAGCACTTGTCTCGACTATACATAGCTTTATACCAACCCGTCTTGACATATGGTATTGTCCATTGGGGCGGGGCAGCTGAATATCTTCAGAAACCATTGTTTTCACTACAGAATTCAGTTATAAAGAATATATTTAGCAATGATCCAAATAAACCACTCTTAAGTGTACATCAACTGTATGTACTCAATATTTTGGATTTTGTAGTAAAACATAAGAATTTTTTTCAATATACAAATCGCAAGTGGGATAACAAGAACTTCTGGCGCTGAGAGAGCAAAAGTACCAAATTTTAATAAGACTCACTGTCGCATGCAGGCCGTTTATGTTGGTTAGCCTATAATTTAATTCCCGAATCTATGAAGCAATATTTAATGAACTATAAGCGTCGTCGAAACGTTGGTTTCTTATATTTTAAATAAGGACTTCTCAGAAACTGAAAATGCAGTTTACCGTCGATTTTGAATTTTTATTTGCGTTTGTTTTTTTTGTTTTTATGTTATTTACCTTATTTTACTTACTTCTATATAGCAAGACAGTTTTTAAGTTATTTTCCTTACTACCGCCAGTAAGCGTCAATAGGAATAATTTTATTTTTAATTTTTAATCATTAATTTTTAAATTAAAACGTTTTTGTTATAGTTTTACCTCTACTTTTAATTCTTAATCTATTTATCTATACTACATTGTCCTTTTATAGTTACAGAAGTTTTTGGTTTTCTTATTATTATAGAATTTTATGTTTTTATGTTAGATATTGTTTAAGTTTCTTCTTCTTCGAGTAACCTCGTACAACATTAATTTTCAGTATAGAATAAACACCTGGCGCTCGCGCATTCATGCGCATAGCCGAGGTTTGCTTCCATTTATTTTTACTACATAAGCATGGTTTACTACCATTATTGTTTATTACGATTATATGTATATATACATGCTGTTTGTAAACATATTTGATTGAAGCAATAAATTGAATTGAATTGAATTGAATTATTATTATTATTATTATCATTATCATTATTATTATTATTATTATTATTATTATTATTATTATTATTATTATTATTATTATTATTATTATTATTACAATCGGCGTCATAAATAAAAATAGGAAACTTTGTTGTTTATGTTTTTGCTTTTTTTAAATCATTATGAAAGCGAATATAAAAAATATAATCTAAAAATATATACAATTTATCGAAATATAAAATATAAAAAATGTTTTTGTTTTTTTTTTTAATTTGTACAATTTACAATTATTACCAAAGTGAAAAAAACAACACGTATTTATATAATAATCTGATAAGGAATAAAACAACACGATATCAGCGATATAGAATTTATACATAAATTTTACCGGTTATTGTGTAATTGTTTACGTATGAAAAAAATTTATACATAAATTTTACCGACTGTTGCGTCATTGTTTACATATAAATTTTATTCTGTGTTTTCTTTCCGCTTTTTGCTAATTTTTGTCGTATATCTAAATTAATATTTTTTTTTACATTTTATATAAATCGTATATATTTTAATATTTTTGTTTTTTACGTTCGCCAAAGTTCACTTATAAAAATCATTACATTATACACTTTTTAAATGTAATAAGCGAATAGACACGCGTACAAGTAAACGTACACAAAACATTATATAGCCAATATACGAGAGAAATAAATCAATAAATCGCTAGAAACCAGTTAGGTTGAATTGTAAATAAAATTAAATGAAATATAAAAATACGAAAATAGTAAACGAAATGTAAATTAGAAAATTCGAAAAATTACCGAAGAAACATGTGCGGTAAACGGTATACAGAGATAAACATAACGAAATGTAATGTATATTCGTAATGGTTTTTTTTTATTACGCAGTTAAACTACTACAATCTTAACCTATAGGTTAAATAATCATTCGATAATTTAACACGCTCTGTACGCTGATCCAGTGATCGGTTTCCACTAATATTAACTAAATATTAATTACGAATATGGGGTCCGCCGATAGAACTATAAACTAGGTCCAATGGATGTCGCTTAAGGCGTCTCACATTATTTGCAGTGTCCACTAACAACTTCTTTATTAGATCGCCACGTAGTCTCTGTTCGTGTTTGACTCTAAAATTTAGTCCCAATTTATTTTATGAAATATTAATAATTTTTTTATTTTATTTTATAAAATGATCGTACGATAATGAGTAATTAATAAGTTCGATTGAACTTAAATCGAATTAACTTGTACAGTGTGGAATGTGAAAACTAAGCGCCAAATAAAAAGTAGTTTTTTTTTAGAATATTATGTAAATCTCCATATGCTGTTTGTAACTACCAGGGTTATTACAGCATAAGGAGACGACGTGTGTCTGGTTTATATGTGTGCTGGGAGTCCGTTTTCTCTTACAAAAGCCAGAATGCTAACTATTGATTGAGGGTTGTTTGAAAGGTAGTTAAAATCGCTGAATTCTATATAAAAAAAGCACAAAGCTATTCAATTGTTATTATCAGATGGACTTAAAATTAATGAAATGTAAAAATTTATAATTTATAAAAATGTAAAAGTAAAAAAAAAAATAATAATAATAATAAAAATTAAGATGTACAATTTGATTTTAACTACTTTTTTGTCGTTTTTAAATTTAATCGAATTATTATTATTTGTATTTATTTCGGTGCTCGTGGTTTATGCGCATAACTGCGATTTCTTGTGTATTACCTTTATTTTTATTTTCCACTACTACAATTGCGATATTACAATTTTAATTACGATATTATCTTTATAATATTATTATTATTTTGTCTCGATCACTTCTTTTTATGGGGAACTCGCAGCAATTTATTTGATTTACGTTACACCACTTGTAATATCGAAATTGTAGATTTTTGCAAATCACTGTGGAGTCAGCTCTTTCTATTGAATGTAAATGGTTTTAAAAAAAAGTTATTTAGTGAACAACTTCGAGAAATAAATTCTTCCTACTTTTATCCGTCAATGATCAAATTCTCAAACGAGAATCATTAAATATCTCGGTATTAATAAATTGACGTAGTCCGTACATTATAACTATGCGACTAAGAAATTAAGAAATTTAAATTATTTATTTAAATCGACATTTAACCAATATTCACTTACGTAGACTGCTCTTTACGAGGGGCCGTTTTGTCATACGTACTAATAGCAAAAGAATCATGCCGTTACAGGTACTACGAAACGTGATTACGGGTAAACGGAAAAACTTTGTAATAAGGTTTTGAATGTAGTGTTATTGAATTTTGTTTTCAAAAATCAATCGAATCTATTTAATACCGAATTAACAAATTTTAATAAATCTCATTACTCGGGCTATTTATAGAGGTGCTGCGCTCTTTAATTTCATTTAATTAATTTACATTTCATGCGTTACGTCGCTAGTAAACGCAGCGCCGTTCATTCCTGTTAGAATTTTTCATAACACGTGCGCTCGATTTTATTTTTTTTATTTTTTTTTGCCTAGGTCAAAACCTTTGTGGCCAGTAGATTCTAACTAAAGGATTACATACTAAACTATAATTTTAAATAATAATTTTGCACCTTGAAATAAAAACGAAAATTAAAAATAATACCTCGTTAGTCACAGCCTAATAGATAATGTAGGGAATATGGAGGGAAGACAGCGAAAGGTATCAGTTTATTAAAAAATATTTGTCTATTATAATTAAATTGTGGACAATTAAGGAGAAGGTGATTATTTTGTTTAATTTTGTTGTAACGTATAACTGAATATTTATCGATTACATATTCATATACTTTGTTCTTAATTTTATTTTTATTATACCGTTGGACATTTTTGTTTAAATATATTTATTTTATTATTATTATTATTTGAAACTTTATTTTATTTTAAATGTATTTTATTATATTCGAATTTGCTCGTTCGGTTAGTTTTAGTAGTAAAATCAGGTATTGTTTATATTTATTTACGAATATATTATATATATATATATATATATATATATATATATATATATATATATATATATATACATTCAGTTTTATGTACATTATATCTGTCTTTACCACCTGTTTGGGTTTTTTTTTTTTTAATTTATTAACTATTTCTCCACCTTTTATTTTTCGTTTACAAGTTTTACACTTTAATATACAATAATTTTTATTTACAACAGAATCAGATTTTCAACGATTTTCGCCTGTATGTACGCAATATATATGTGAGCGTTTGTACGTGAATATGTTTTTACGCGTGTGTGTATTTGGTTATACGAATTACGTTTTTTATGTTCACTCGGTTTATGATTAAAACGGGTTTTCGATGTTGACTTTATTTAAAATCGCTTTACCATCATTGGTAATTTATGGTTAATTTTTTTTTTTTTTAATTTGTTATTTATAGCAGATTTGGATTTCGTTATATAAGCTGTTTAAATAATTTTCTTTTACGAAGGTACTCGCGCATTCATGCGCATAGCTAGTTTTTTAAAATTAGTTTCACCATATTTAAAAAACAATTTGATTTGATGATGATGATGATATGGTATTTATTATTATTATTATTATGTATCATTATTATAAGGAGCATTTTATCAATTTTATTTATAAATTTCGTTCGTAGTACCACGCGTGTAATATAATTTTAACTTGTTCACCGGCGCTAGTGTCGTTTACGCGCATAGGCGGTCTGTTTTATTTTATACGCGTAAATATTTTAATAAAATCTGATAATAAATTAAAATTAAATTGGATTGAATTATTATTATTATTGTATGAAAACGCGCACGAAACTTACCAACTTCTTTCATATATTCGTCGAAATTTACGCTCGAATTAATATCCAACCTGTATTTCTTTCCATAAAATTCGGACAACGAATTAGCCATTTTGATTCGCGTTCGGTTGAAACGGATAACGAAGACGGCCGACTAATTGAATAATAATATCGGTGGATAAAGTTTTCAAAAGTATCGACCTACGACGAAAGCAGCAAGTTTCTTGTAAAATTATTACACGAACGCGCAACGGTCAACGTCCTTAAAAAAAGTGTGCGTTTTCGTATTTCCAGACTAACACATAAAATGGTTTATACCGTAGAAAAATTTTACTGATATGAAGAGATGATTACGAAGGCGTGAACAAAGGAAATCCACGTTATTCATTTAGTGTGCATATAAATCAAGATGTGTGTGTGGTAGTTCATACAACTTTATACGCGTGGGTGTGTATTTTAATTATTTTAATACTCATCGTATGGCAACGATTGGTTCAAGAATTATACCCTCTGTTATCTAAGTTCAAGCGATAATAGTTAGTTTTAAATGCGTTTACAATAAAGTACTAGGGAACAGCACACATACGCATATATTCATATATATATATATATATATATATATATATATATATATATATTAAGCGATACATCGTATTCATTAACGTAATAATATTTTGATGTTCTAGTCACATCCTGTTTCTTTTGATAGTAATATTTATCACGATAATACCGATAAATAAAAATCTGTTATAAATAATTCCTCTTCGATATTTTCACTTAATATACAAGCTGAATCGATGATAAAATACGATAAAATAGAAATTAATTTCCATTATTCGATTTAAACAAAGACATCTTATTTAAAAAAGAATATATATAGAATGACAATAAGGGTAAAAATATTGATGTATTAGAATCAGTTTTTCAAAAAAATTATAATAAAACCGTATAACGTAATATAATCAGCAGATACGTTCCCGGTCCTAATATACTGAGCCTAACCAGGCAGTCTGACCAAATTACGGATATTTAAAGAACGTACGGAATTATTAATATTGTCGACATCGGGTTTGAATTTCGCCGAGCGGTTCTCGTAAGTGAATACGTTTAGAACAAATCGTCGCATTAAAAAAATTACTAAATAGAGGTAAGCTATTCTAATACAAGCAGGAACCGATTCGAAAGTTTGTTTAAGACGCTCAGTAGTATGTTGCAATAGGTATATATCGGTTAATATTTATAATAGCGATAATAAAAACAATATCGCTAATAATGCCGTCGTTAAATAGGTTTCAACAGTCGTAATAGTTCAAAAACAAATCAATAATTGTTTAACGTAAGGTGATCTAAATTGAAGGTCTACATTATATGTTCGTGTCAAATCTAGCGTTACATTGCAGATTAACTCTTTCGATCGCGCATTATAATTTTTTCTTTACAGGAAATTATACATTTCGATTGAAAATAACTGCGAAAATATGGAGTAATTATATAACGCTGATTCTTAGACGACTGGATATAAAACTGATTTTTCGACGACCCGGTATAACGTTTAATGTGTTATATAAATATTTTTAGGATCGAAACATTATATCCCACACTATAAGCATTTTTTTTTTTTTTTTTAATGTTAAAATTTTATGTACCGTGTAAACTTCAGTTTTAAATATTAGTAACAAAAATAAAAGCGCGTCGTACAGAGAAGGAAAATTATATAGAAAAATAACACGGATACATTCTCGAACAGGTCATACTGACAACATCTAAAATTATCGCTATTCCGACACTATCGAAATATGTTTACGTGATAAAAAGTAATCATCGAGTATTTAAACGCAGGGCCGTCTTTAAGTTGAGTGATAAATAGCGATAAAAGTAATAAGTTAATAAAAACTTATTTTTCATTCGAAATACAGGTTAAGTAATTAAGCTAAGAGAAAAAATTTTATTTTACAACTTGTTTCTCGTTTTTTTCTCCCGCAAAATCAATTTTGATCGATAGAAATTTTATCTAAAATATCGGAATGCACATTATAACCGAATAATTTAATAGATCATTTTTCGATCCCATTTCATCTTTCAAATTTTTCGATTTAAAAGAATAATTATTCGTGCAGTAAATATGAACGCAAACGCACTTGACAAAACAAACGCAATTTGACACAGAACAAATGTAACTTGAAACATAAATCGCGAACGTGTTTTCTACAAGTTCAATCTACGTACAGAGCACGCGCCGTGCATACGTCACTGAGTGGCGGAAAATTTAAAAGATTAACAGGAAATTCAAAAATAAAATATGCGCCATCAGGTTTTTTCATTTAGACGACGTCAGATATTGCGTGCTATAAGCTGTGGTAGAAAAAATAATACTGTTAAGATGGGAATCGAAAAAGATTTTGTCGAACATGGATTAATAATTGTTACTTCAAGATTTATTACGATTTTAATCAAAAAATGAAGGTATTCTTTTGTTAAAATAAAACTGGTTAAACGTTTCTGAAACATTTTAATTATGTCTTTTTAAAATATTTTGGCTTCTTGAAATAAAAATTATTAATAATTATTTAACGAAGTTACATTTTAACAATATTCTATTTATGAACAGTGTTAGAAATGAAAAAGTTATATTTTTTTTTGAATGAAACAACTTTTTAATATAAAATCAAACGGATGTATTTTATTATTCAAAAAGATTGACGTTGAAATTAAATAAGATTTGAAAATAAATAAATTTTTTTTAGAAAAGGTCCCGTATTATTTTGACCCTCGTCCTGGTGTTGAAAAACGGCCACGGTTATAGATGAAAATATAGATCGATCAGACGGGTTTCGGGAAAACCAGAAATTGCGTAGATGCCGATTAACACGGCGAAACCGCCTACAGTAGCATAACGCAATGAATCGCTAACAAAGTTACTAGAAATAATTCCGTACGAAAACGCGAAAAGCACTTATATACAACTACTCCTCCGTGGAAAGTTATCAATACAATCATCATCCAATATAAGAATATGACCGAGTACACGAGTTCATTTTGAAAGCAAATAACTTAATACGTAGCTACTATCCAATTCGGCTGCATGATTCTTGCTCTACATGTGATGCTGAATTATAAGCTATATTCTTCGGTGCTCAATATTTATTCCTAAACACCAGTAATGCTAAAATACTAATTGTAACCGACTTCCTGGCCGTTGTATCAGCTCTAAAGAAATCAAAAAATCCTTTTTTCAATCTCGTACAATCCCTACTCTACAAATTATCACACGATACAGATCCAGTATCCCTCTTAAGGGTTCCAGGACAATAAAGGAATCATAGAGAAACAAATGGTAATCTATTTCGTACTGCGTTCTCAATAAAGCCCCGTCATTTCCAGTACTAAACACGACCCTCAAATACTTTATCGGCTGAAACAGGCAACAGAAGTGGAGTTCGTACCACCATAACTTTCTTTTTGTCATCAAGTCCGACGTTGACTTCTAGAAACCGTCAATTTAACTCGTTCCAACTCTATAATCCTCAGCAGGCTCCGCATTAGCCACTTATCATTATCTCATGGCCATATACTCCAACGTACTCGCTGCTTTTTGCCCCTTTTATCAAACCCCTTATTCGCCATATATTTCACTAGACCGCCTTACACTCCATCCATATCGACCGCACATTCTTCCGCACACTGTATCTGGTTACCTCTTCAACAGTCCTTCTACTATTCCCTCAATTATGCAATTCCTTTCCTCCTCCAATCTTATATACTACATATGTTAAGTCGTCAGTGCCGTAATATCCTCGGAAATTTCGCACGGCGCTATAAAAACGAATAAATAACGAGAAATAAATTGGTATGCATGCACGTATACCGTATAAACTGAAACAACGTCCGAATAATTTATAAAGTACTGTGATAATTCTTTCGGTTTTACCATGGGTCGGTAAGAGTAAATTAAAAAATGTAATAAAAATAATCTATTATTAAAAAACTGTCAAGACATAAAGAAAGTACGATATTATAAGTGAGAAAATATTAAAATACAAGAAATTACGGGGAAAAAAATAAAAATTTTTTCTAAAGCAATCAAAAATTCTTCGTATGATGGTCGCGGCTCCTGGATATGTCTCGAACCACACTCTTCACAAGGATCTTGATATTCCATTTGTTAAAGAAGTGCATGTGCAACAATACTTCAGATTCTTTAACAAACTTCGCATAAGCGATAATCTGAATAATTTTTGGTTGAGTTCGTTTGTTTTTAATCATATTGTATAGTGGTAGAAATGAGTTTCATTGAATATAATTCCTTAATACATATACAACAGACTTCCACAGAACAACATGTAATCACTACATTCACGTGTGACACAGTTATGGATACAAATCCTATAGTTCTCTCTCTCTCCCCTCTCTCTTGTAAAAGCTGCGAACCAACCTACAATATATTCTAAATTGGTACAATAAGTGACTATTTAAAGCTAACGATAGTAATTAATGCAAGTTACGTTTGCCACGTAAAAAAACTGAACCGTTCTCCAGTTTCACGAAGAAACTAAATACTCATGCAAACGGTCGAATTGTTTTCACCCTAGACAGAAGATAAACTTAGAAAACCTGTGTCGCAGCTAAACATAATCGTCTAAACATTAAATTTTGACACCTTATACTGATTGGTCGAACATCTTAAAAATCATTTCACTTCATCCAAATCAAATTGTATAAATGTTGTATCAATTGGAGATATTTAGTCAAACTGCCGATCACTGCATTCGACTGTGCCTATAATCATAATTTTTCTTTTAACCTTATTTATCCGAGGTCACTATTCTGAGCTGATACTTTCGATCTATTTGAAAAGCACTTTCATTTCGCCCAAATCAGATGTAGTATTGTCGACAAATCACAAATTGGAGATTTTTCGTCCATCCACCGACACTTCTCTATTCCACCCAACAATGAAGGCGCAATTTATATAAGCGGTCAACGTGTAGGTGCTTCCTGTTTTGAACAAGAAAGGTTTTAAAATATATACAATCGAACTATTTAAAACTGTTGTTAAAATGTATCTAATATTATGTTAATGATCAACCACGTTCTTTCGCGATAATGTAGTACGTATGTATATATATATATATATATATATATATATATATATATATATATATCGACACTGCCATTAGTGAAATCTGGTCGACTTGGTTTATAAATATAACTATGACACAATATGAAGAGTATTCTTTAAATTTTATTTTTAATACGTACAATTTTGCGTCCCAGGTATACTTTATTATATATATATATATATATATATATATATATATATATATATATATATATATATATGTATGTATATATAGATAGATAGATAGATAAATATATATACATGAATATATAAATGTTTCTAAATATATATACATATGTATGTCTGTAGGTGTGCATACATTTTATATATATATATACGTTCATACTTGCATATGATATTATTTTACAAACATACATATACGTATAAGTGGTTCTTTATCGCAGAATATATTATATATATATATATATATATATATATACTTATATCTACTTTTAACCGGTATATTATATTTGTTTTAATAAATTTTTCGGTTTTATATTAATCGGTTTTTTTTTACTTTAAAAAATTGATTTATTAGAAAACAATCTATAAACTAAAAACGATTACCTTGGGAAAGCAACAGATGTGTGTAATCGGGTATTCGTTATCTTTAGTAATTTGGAGATATCTCGTATTTTTCCCATGACGACTCGCATAGATCACACAAGAGGCATTTTTATCTAAAAATTAAAACGATAATACTCGAAGTTTACAGCGTAGTTGATGTATGTGAAAATATTGTCACACTATAAGGCAATAAGTTTTTCTTATCGGATAATATAGGAGAAGGAAAACAGGAAAATGGAAATCCGTAGATGAAATATTTTTATCGAATATATACGCATGTATGAGATAATAGAGGGAAACACCTCACAGCTTAATCCTCAATATATTAACACAAAATCAAAATTACTTCTGATTTCTACGCCACTTAATTATTAACGGGGCATGCAAAATTCAGGTCTTATCTGATTCGCTTTCATTTAAGTACGGACAACAAATGAAGCAGTAGAAATTACTGATCAAGTACTCTTAGTATATCCTATCATGGACCACATAACAGTATATAATAAAAATAATTTTAACTTAGAAGATAAATGCACCGCCCGGTAGTTTCAATTATTTCTTTCAGACGTAGTCCACAAGAAATGGCAGGGTCACTAAAGTTTTTTACTCTGCTGAACAGTGATAAAATTTTTCAGCACCGAATAAAATTATACATATAGGCTGAATACATTTCCAGGCGCGTACACTGTGTTTATGTGAACTTTCTGCGCAATAATGCATTTAATTTTTTACAGGTGTGACTACTATGTGTATATACATACATAGAATCATTATCATCAGTGAGTCGTGTTACGTCATGCAGGGGTATCGTGACCACGATCTGTCACACGGCTGACCAGGCTGCGCCAACAAATACGGTCGCTTGTGATATTTACACAATCATGTAAAGTACGGCCAGTTGTCCTGCAAATCGGCGTATATGCATCGTATATAGATAATTCTCGCATTTATGCATCTCTTACACCGAAATTATGGTATATTCTCATGTAAAAATTATAAATACGTGCACCTATACTTTCGATAATTGAGAGTGAAACAGGCACTCAAACCGCGAAAATGTGAGAGTACCACCGGTTGTTAAATTATTATGTACTATAGAGTATTGTAAAGGGGAGTAGTACACTGATTACGACTAAACTAATGGTGCATTTAATTGCACCTCTGTAAATGAAATTAAAGACATTATAATTTGAATAATAAAGTATTAATAAAAAAATATATATGTATATATATAGATACATAGATATATAGGTATGCACTGATATAGGAGTATGTATATATATCCACATAAAACCCAGTGCACGTACCCTAACCCTTTCAGTCACACTCATCATGTACGAGATGGAAAATTCTGAAATTTAACATGTGAATTATTCAGCTTACAAGAATTTTATAACACTTTATTTTGTCTTGATACCTCCCCCCTTTCAAAAGGTATGAGATGTACACAAATGTAGCCATTGTGACTTAAAGGAATATTTTATATTAAATTATATTTTTCAATCACTGGGCTAAATTGCAATACATTATAAACAATATAATACGGTAAATAACTGCAAAATATGTTTCCAATAAAATTAATGAAAAAGTATTTTAATTTCATAATTTTACAATATTATAAAATAAAAAAACTATAATTGAAAATGATAATATAATTATAATAAAAAACAACCCGCAAATTAAAAATATTATTAAGTGAAAAACTATGTATATCAAATAAATAAAAATTTACATTACTTAAAAATACAGAATAGTGAAAAGTTTGCTTATTATTACTTATTATGAAATGCATAAAAACAATTACTCTTGGCCGATAAACATAAATGCACTTTGCACTTTGAACGTGACCACCGACTACGTCCAGTGCAATTATTATTTTGGCATCTTGTTGGCAAAGTTTTCTCTGAGTGAATTGGAAAATGTCCACCATTGTCCAAACTGACTTCTACACTTGGACGACGAACTTCTACAGTTTTGATTTGACCTGTTGTTGGTACGAATACGTGGAAATTTTAAAGTATCCATCAATATATGTAGGCCAAAAAAATGTGTGATATCTTTGTCCACACAACTAAATTTCGTATTATTATTTTGGTGTGCATACATTGCTGTACATTCAGCAAATTGTGATATCACTTTTGGTGTAATGTATTTATAAAAATAATTGCTGGGCAATAATAGTTCTACATCGTCAGTGTATGCTTTACTTTTCAATTCTACGTTGCACACAAAATTATCAACTTTTCTCCACTTCACAGTTCTCTTTTTACGTAAAGGAATATGCTGAAAAGGATCGGTGATGGTTTCACTTATGTCTAGGTCTTCATCAACAATGTTTTCTTCCACATCAAATCCAACTTCAACCATTTCATCATCGACTGCCTATAAATTTTAATAATATAACATTAGGTCATTAAGTATTTAGTTATATACTGTTATATTACAGATATAAATAGTCGAATAATATCATATTTATCGGATTTGTAAAATCTGGGTTCTATATTTTCAAAAATAAATACATACAGCTGTAACATCAATGTACTGATCTAGTTCATTTTCTCCTTCTGAACTACTATCATCAATATCTGATACATTAGCATTTATAATGTTAAAAATATCTCTATCTGACAACATGTTGTAAATCTGGAAAACAAAATTATAGATATTTTTGTTATAAATGATAAATATGCAGGTTATATATAATTTCAGGCACAATGGTTACATTTGTAACCACAAAAATTAAAAAACATATTTCTGAAACAACTTACCTAAAATGCAATGGAAATATTTGAAGGTCACGTTATGGAATCAAAAATTAAATATTAATTCAAAAATCGCGGAAAAATATGAATATTTACTTTAAAAATTAAATTTAAACACATCACTATTTCATAAAAATATAAACATAAAAACACTGTTCTGAAAAATTTTTATTTTTGTCTTTCTGATAATTGTACAAAGCCAGCGACTATTGCGTTATATTTAGATGGTATGGCTACAAAGCTGAATGGAAATATTTAATGCAGTCTCACACAAATGACTGTAAACTTGATGTACACAATTGTAGCCATCATGACTGAAAGGGCTAATAACATACGTAAAATTTGTGTTAGATTATTAACCCTTTCAGTGGCGCTCATCATGTGCATGAGGGAAACATTTGAAACTTAATACACTAATTACTAACATCAAAATAATCTTAAAAAATTTTATTTCACACCGATACCTTCCCCCCTTCAAAAGTTATGACATGTACACAAATGTAGCCAATGTTACTCAAAATTCGTGTACTCACGTTTTTCATCCAATAATCAGATATTTTGTAATATTGTGACTAAAAATGATGAGAACGGACATTTATTTCTTATATAAATAAATAAATAAATAATGCAAATCATGAACTATATTATTTAAAAATATGGTAAAAATTGAATATTCAATACACCATAGGTATTTGTAAAAATTTATTATAATCATAATACAATATATATATATATTTAAATATATTATAATTACACACAAGTTTTCAATATGTTGCTTACATTTATACCAACATATTGGTCAAATATTTATTTGTTGTGAAATGTATAAAAACAGTTGCTTTTAGCTGATAAACATGAGTGCACTTTGCATTTTGAACATAACCAGCGACTACGACCGCTACAATTAATATTTTTGCATCTCGTTGGAAAAGCATTTTCAGAATGAACCGGAAAATATCCAACTCTATCTAGGCTTACTTCAGTAGTAGGGCGAACTTCAAAAGGTTTTTTTACATCTGCGGTTTGTAATTCGTCTAACCGGGGTCGTCCTCGATTTGATTGTGGAATTTCTACTTTCAGTAGGGCTTCAGCGACATTAGTCCGGAATTCCAGTAAATCTTTAATTTTCTTTCGCGATATTCCAACTTCTAAGGCATCTTGCCGATATTCTATCCATGCATTAGTAACTGCAATGTCAATCGCATGGAATATAAGTTTTAGCGGCCATTTTCTGCATCTATTCCTTATGTTAAAAAGTTAAACTTATCAACACCACCCATCGCATTATTATAGTCACGAATAACTTGTGGCCTCTCAATGTGTAAATATTTTTTGTCTTTTTTTGACCATCTTTTAATTATATCCATTTCTCCTTTCCCAACATAATTAGAGACCATTGTAATTACCCGATTGCCACACCACTGCGTCATTACAACGCCATCAGTAGATACAACATTACTGCTATAGCCACGTTTCGATATAACATTTTTTATAACTGGAAAAGGTGGGCTTAAAAATCGATTTACCCTTGCAGTTCCTGCGAAATAAATATTCTTGTCTGTTAGAATCTGTGCCAACCGATATGAATTAAAATAATTGTCACAGTATACTCTAATGTGGGGTCCAACATCTTGAGTCAATTGCAGAACTATCGCAGTTCCCAAGCCATTATTTTTTATAAACTGTTTTTCGATTTCTGTCGTTTTCCCCTGGTATAGTATAAAATCATATAATGTACCATCCTTGCTACATAACATGAAGATTTTAAATCCCCATGGATTTGGGTTATTTGGTATATATTGCTTTGCAATATGTTGTCCTTTAAATGGTGCGATCTGTTCATCGACACACAAACAATGATCTCTTTTTATGGATAAACAGCACCGCCGAATTTCATCAAAAATCGGCCGTACTTTCCAAAATTTGTCAGCTTCATTTTGGTCTGTCAAATTATTCGTACAATGTAAATAATTCCTCAATTTAAAAAATTTTTTTATACTCATTGTGTTTGTAAATAAGCTCATTTTGAGGTTGTTATTCCAATACATACAGATGCGTGGAAATTTTAGCGTGCCCATCAATATGTGTAACCCAAATAAATTTCTTATATCTTTATCCATGCAAGTAAAATTAGTATCATTATGTTCATGAGCGTACAATGCCGTACATTTAGCAAATTTTGATATTAATTCCGGAGTAATATACTTATAAAAATATTTACTTGGTAACAATATTTCTACATCATTGTTATGCTCGTTATCTTTCATTTGTGCATTGCACACAACATTTTCTATTTTTTTCCATTTTCCATTTTCCTTTTTACGCAAAGGTATGTGTTGAAAAGGATCTGCGACGGTTTCATTTACAGTTATTTCATCATCTACAATGTTTTCATCTGGATCTGAATCCATTCCAACATCTGTTACTTCTATATCTTCCGTTACCTACAAATTTTAATAAAAATATGTCAAACGATCATGTATTTACTTGTGTATTTGTTACATATCTACATCCAAGTATGAAAATAATACCATGTTTATTTTCATTTGTACGATTTGTTATATTTTTAAATCTAGGTGGTCTTTCATATTTTAAAAAATAAAATATACCTCTACGATGTCCGTATATTGATCTGATTCATTTTCTTCTTCTCTTCAACATCTGATAGCATTGATAATACTAAAAATTTCTTTATTCGACAACATCTTGTAAATCTGAAACTAAAATTGTGAATATTTCTATAATATGTGGTAATAGACTAATTATACAGTAGCTTAGTGGCAATGGTTACATTTGTAACCATAAAAGTTAATAACAGTTATTTTCAAATTACTTACCGTAAAATGTAATGCCAATATCCGAAAACAATTACACAGGATACTAAAATTTAATATAAATCAAAAGAAACAGAAAAAAAATACTAATTACTTTCAAAATCATTCAATAAAACACTTTACTTTTTTACAAAATGTAAACACGAAATAGCACTTCGAAAAACTTTTTTTTTTTAACTTTCTGGTGTGTGCGAAGAGATAGCTGCAATTGAATAATGTTTAGAAGACATGTTTACACTTGTAGCCATCGAAATTGAACGCAAATATTAAATGGTATCATATAGAAATGTCTGTAAAGTTGATGTACACAATTGTAGCCACTACTAGCAAAAGGGTTGAACACGGCACTATAAAAAAAAAAAAATTGCTTTCATATGATAGATTTATTTGTAGATGTAACCTCCGTTCAATTTCTATCATATATGTAATTATCTAAATTATACTGTACCGTAGACGCAAGTGACCTATGTATATATATATATATATAATTTGACTTTGATTTCAGGTATTGGATCATGCGGGGATTTATTTTTTAATCTATGAAAGAATTATTTTCAACAAAAAATCAAATCGGAAACTAGGAAAATTCGAGGGTTGGTCTTATCTTCTTATATTTGTCAATTAAAATAGTTACTTTTAACGGTTTTTAATAGTATGTAATTCTTATCTAAATGTATTTTTCGAAAAACAAAAAAGGCCAAAACAATTTTTAAAAAAATATCTAGAGAAAGAACTACCGAGGCTATTACTGATTTAACAATTAGATGTAGTAACTGAGGTTGGAGGAGGAAAGGAACTGTATAATTGAGGGAATAGTTGAAGGACTGTTGGAGAGGAAAGCAGATAGGGTATGCGGATGGATATTGGCCCGGTAAGGGAGGAGTGTAGGGCAGTACAGTAAAATATGGCAGATAAGAGAGGGGTTTGGGAGTAAACAAAAGGGACAAAAAGCCGGCGGATTGGTACGTTGGAGAAGGTGGTCATGAGAGAGTGATATGTGACCAAGGCGGAGCCTGCTGAGTGCTATATAATTGGAACGAGTTAAATTGGCAGGTGGTTCCCAGAATCCTACATTGGATTTAATGGCGAGAAGGAAGTTATGGTGGTATGAATTCCACTTCTGTTGCCAGTTGTGGTGGAAGAAGTATTTAAGGGTTGTGTTTAGTACAGGAGATGGCGGTTCTTTATAGGGTGTAGGGGAACATAGTATAGAATGGGCTGCCCTATCCACTACTTATTTCTCCAAAATCCCCTTATGACCTGCAACCCACAAGAGGGATACTGGATCTGTATCTTGTGATAATTTGTAAAGAAGAGATTGTATGCAGTTAATTAGAGGGTTATTTGATTTTGTTTTCTGGAGGGCCAATACAGCTGCAAGAGTGTCTGTAACGATTGAAGTTTTGTTGTCACTGGGATTTAGGACTAAGTGCTGGAGACAGAAAAATATACCGTATAATTCTGTGTCATAAGTAGAGCAAGAATCATGCAGTCGTATTGGATAGCATAAATTGTTAATGGAGAATGCACATGCTGCAGGGCTATTAATAGAATGGGATAGGGATTTGGCGCCATCAGTAAAACATAACAATGCTGGTAAATAGCTATTTATTAAGTTATTTGCTTTCATAATGAGCTCATATGCTCGGCCATATTCTTATATTGCAGAAGGATTATATTGGTATGCATATTCTCTTTCCAAGGGGAGGAGTTGGGTAATTTGATTTAGTCATATTATAAGTGCTGTAATTTATGTTGAAATCATTTAGAGTGGCTGTAAGACGAGGGATAGGATCAAATGGGAATTTGGGAGAAGAGTCATGTATAGGGATGGAACGGAGTATTAGTTTTTAAATGTTACATATTCTCTATGATCATGTAGTGGGTGTATCCTTAGTAAGGAACACATGCTCACAGCCGGTGATGTGCAGTGAGCGCCAAGAATTGTCCGAAGAGCAGAATGGTGTACGGGATCTAGGCATTGTAGTAGCTTTTGGGGTGCTATGGAGTAAACTTCACACCCATAGTTCAGTCTACTAAGAATGATGGATTTGTAGAAATTTATTAGTATTTTGCAAACTTTAAATCAACTATTATCATGGTCGTACCAATATTCACCATGTCCTTATTCATAATTTCACAATATATTAGAACCGGTTTCAACTGCGCTACAAGCCGTTAAATTAGATATTGAAGAATGTCACAAGTGGTACGAAACTCAGATATATATGCTGGCTGTTCCTGAAACACAGGTCTGCGCTGTAATTATAAATCAGGATTCCCCTTTAGAAACCTGCATTAAAACCCATTTTTTACCTATGCCGCTTCATTCGGAAAATCTTCAAAAAATAAATCCAACATCAACATACTATTTACGCGCATCCAACGAATAAGTTCTTGTATCGGTAGTGCATTCCTTGTCATTAGAATTTCATACAAAAAGCGATCAGCGTAGCTTTTGCAGTCGGAATATGATTGGAAAGAACGGTAAAACATTTCGGTATAATCTTTGGTGTACCCATTGTAGTTTAACATACTTCTCGATATATATATATATATATATATATATATATATATATATATATATATCAATCATAAATAATTTTAAACACAATTTAGTATAAAATATACGGTGTGAATTAAAATGAGTTACGAATTACGCTTTACAATGGTTACATGAAAACTTTTTATTACGCCATATCCAATCCAATAGCTACAATTGCGGTACACGGCACGTAAATTTAAATAAATAAAAAAAAATCCAATGTCGACGGATGCCTGTTGAAATTTAGATGTTGACATTCTCATGTCTTGGTCCTAGGGAATTTTATATATATCAGTTTCTCTGTGGCTAGTAATTTCTACGTATTACATGTGGGGTGAAGAGGTGATGCTTTCTGACGCGTCTGTAATGTATATGAAATATTTTATTTCAAATTTTATTTATATTAACGAAACATGACGTATAATGGTATACTAATAACCATAATAACAGAAATCACATTTCCCATAAATAAATACGTATAAATATAATCGATAAATGTATTGATCTGTTTTTTCTTATCTACACAAAACGCTTTAATACTTTCATAATCTTTAAACGAAATAACAACTTCGGCGTCAATTTTACCAGTCGCAAAATAAATATCATACTCTTGTGGCTTTATCCGAAGTGCATTTTTATCGCTCTTAACGTGCATTTGTGATATATTAATGGAAATAAATTGCACGATAACAAATCGTTAAATTTGATTTAGTGCGCGCTGTAGTTATCTGGAGTATATTAATAATTCAGTTAAGAATTTACTCTTGTTTGTTTTTACATTTTTATTTTCAGGGTCACGCACAACGAAGTTAATTTTAACGTAATTCTTATGCACCGCTTTTTCTAGGCTCTCGTTTACTTAATTTAAAATATGAAATTAATAATAAATCTCGTATTTAAAAATAAACAATTTCAGTTTACAAAAAAATCATGTAATAAAATCGAGAAACGACAGTTTCATAATTTAACAGCGATCATCAACTCGTAATAAGGAAAAATCGATGTTCAAAAGTTCCTTTTATAAAAGCTTCATGCTTTTTTTTTTTGGCCCAGTTTTCACCTTTTGACTAGTGGACCAATTTAAACGGACTGTTCGGATTATAAATTTATATTATTGATCTTCATGAAATTACATAATTTACGCGCATCCAACGAATAAGTTCTTGTATCGGCAGTGTATTCCTTGTTAATAGAATTTGATACAAAAAGCTATCAGCACAGCTTTTGCAATCGGAATATGATTGAAAAGAACAGAAATACATTTCATTATATGCTTTGGTGTACGCATTGTAGTTTAACATACTTCTCGATGGCCGTAGTTAGGTCCCATTATATATATATATATATATATATATATATATATATATATATAATAAATAATTTTAATCACAATTTAGTATAAAATATGCTTTATTACAGTATAAACGGTGTGAATTAAAATGGGTTAAGAATTACGTTTTACAATGGTTAGATTTACTTGTGAGAAAATTTTCATGCTCATTTGTTTTTTTACAAATAAATTTAATTATAACAGGAGTGAAAATGTTTCCGTATAATTAATCATTTAGCCCTTCAACGAAGACATACCAGCTCGCATTATTTCATCAACCAACAGCAAGTTATTCGCTATTACAGTGCTAAAAAAGAAATAATCATTAAAAATTAAAATAAACAACAAAAAATTAATTAAAATCACAAAACTTTTCAACTGTTACGTCACTATCAAGTGAATATTTAAAAAGATAAAAAATACAAAATGAACAAATAATAATTTAAGATTTTACAATTCACAAAAAATCAGCAAAATGAAGAACAGAGATTAATACTTATAAATTTTTGAAATATCTTCTCTTACCAAGAGTTTATAATTTGCTTTTTCACCGAATAATTATCAAATATTCCGGAGGCCGCCGGATTTATAGGTTCGCCAGTTAAAACATCAACACCAATCGGCGCCGTCGTAATGTTCGCTTCTTCTTGCAATTTTACTATCGTATCCTGCGCATCGAATCCGCTATTCCCGGCTATAAAAAAGAAATAACGAATTTTTTTTATGATGGATTACATTATTATATTTATTAATATGCAGTCAATTTTTTTAATATCCTCTTAAAATTTTGTTAAAATTAAAAATTTATTTATTTTTTAAGCGGTGGTTTCTTTATGAAATTGCTGATCTTTCCAGGAATGTGAAAAACCAGCAATTAGTTTTCGGGGGCCGAATATGTTACTTTTTAATATTTTTTAAACGATCGAATTGTATTTATTAATGTAGTTAGTTTTTAAATATCGAAAAATTTTGTTGTAATTAAAAAATTATTGAACGGTTTTCACTGTGAAACCACCACTGGACGTTACAGAGACATAAATGTGAAAAACTACGAATCAAGTCTCAATATAATATATTACACTACAATTCCTCTCTCTCTCTATATATATATATCCCTTTACCAATATCTCAAAGAACAATTTATATATCGCTAATATTTCAAGAATAAATAAAATGCTGTAACCGCATAATATAAAAATTACAGATATCTTCATGTTATTACATAATAAAGAACGAATCGATTTATTACTTACCAAAAGGTATAAATAAAATACAACGAAAAAATTACCAAGAAACCGCCGAAAAATGAAAAAAAAAAGTGAAAATCAGAAAAATCCGAATATTTTGCACTGTATACATCAATGTAAACAACTATCGATAAATAACGCTAGATTCGTATTAGAAAAATGAAGAATCTAATAGCTCTGCAACAATTATAATTCTTCTTTTTCTACCTTTGGACCCTCGGAAGGGTGTAGTGATATTATGAGACCGCCGCGTATGCTATCCTCCAATCAGATCTGCCTTGAGCTTAAATCCAGTTAGTGATTTTATCTTGTCAACCCAGCGCATCCGCGCTCTTCCACTTTTCTTCTTCTCGGTAATTATCAGATTTTGCAGAGTCCGTATCTCTCCTTATGTGTCCGAAAAACTTCAAGAATCTCTTCTTTATTCTACATGACAGCCCCGCATATGTATGTTTAGTTTTTGGAAGACATATTTGTTAGTTTTCCGGTCCATCCACGATATTCTTCTCAGTAACCTCCTGTAGGCCCAACTTTCGAACCTGACTATTCTATTAGCGCAGTGTGGACCACATCATAAAAATCAAATTATAATTAAGATGGTTTAAAGTTGAAACCACTGGGACCGAATGTTAAAAAAAAAAAAAACACCAAAAATTAATTTACGGATTTTCCTCGCGAAGAGAGCTACATTCGAAGACAAAGGTCGCCTATAATAATAATAATAATATTATAATGTACGAACCGATCGTTTTAGGAATAATAAGTAAAGCTTCAGCGTACGCTTGAATGCCTAGTCGTACTTTTCCTTTAACGGTATCTTTGAAACGTAGCAATTCTTTACAAGCCGCTATTTCAAAAGCACCAGCACCGGCGATTACACACCCTGTAACATATTTTACAGTGTAAATTTAACTACTTATGAGAACGAACTTATTCGTAAGCGAAATAAATTACGGTCGTTATATATTTTCACTTTTATTGTTTAAAAAAAATTATTAACTATAATCAATTACACGCTAAATATATAGGGTGACCCAGAGAAGACGGACGGGTTTGTTGTTTATTTAATAACTCAAAAAGTACGCTTTACAAAATTTTCGAATACTGTTTCGAACAGAAGTCGATGAATTTTTGTAATTTCTTCAGAAATCCGAGTTTTCAGGTCTTCCAGATCTCGTGAACGTGTTTCGTATGCGCGGCTCTTAAGGTATAAGAAATCGCGTAAATGTAAATTATTTTCGAAATTCTCTTTACAATGTCGTGATTGATTCACGACGAAAATAACGTTCCATCCTTCATAGGGTGTCACGATAACTAAAACTAGACAAAAACGAAATCTCTGGTAAGTGTACACTAAACGTGGAACACGCGGTTTGCGTTCGAGCAGTCTTACCAATTGTCCTATTAAAAAAAAAAAAAAAAAAGTCAGTCTTCTCTGGGTCACCCTATTTTTTTCGTACATTCACGATTTTATTTTTTCATTAGGTGTAAACCGCGTCAATAACTTTTTGAAAATAATTATAGTTTTCATGAGAGTGTTGGGTTGTGAATACGTAGGTATATTTATACAAGTACGCCTAGAAGAACATTATTGAGTAGACTTAATGTTGTTCAGATTTTACGACGTGCACATCGGCTTATCGATTGAAACAAACGTGGATAAACGGATGCGCACAGAGCAGGGCACTTGTTTATCGTAAGATCTGAATAATAGCATTAAAGCTAGATTGTGTTCTTCTAAGCGTAAATGTATAAATATACATAGGCATTTACAACCGACCGCTTTCAGTTTGAAAATAAAAACTGTAAAACTGTTTTCAAAACCGTTAAGTAATTTTAAAAATTGAATGGTTTCACATACAAAAAAACCCGAATTACATGCTATTAAAAAAAACCGCATACACGACAAATCTAATTATTAAAGGAAGAGGGAAGAAAAGTTTAAAGCGCAAGAACAGAAATATAAGAATAGAAATATCCAAAGGAATTAACAAATGAAATGTTGAAAGAAATAAAAAAAATAATTTATATAATAAGAAAGTCGACAAAAAAAAACTCGATATCGCGAAAAGTCATTATCGGAATACAAAACGAAATACTGTACAGCAAAACAAAAGAAAAAATTCAACAACATAAATGTATCGAGGATATAACACAAATTACGTACGAGATGTTTATTACAATTTTAAAAATTTATCCGCTTATAAAAATGGCGAAGGTAGAAGGAAATAGAAGAGTTGAAGAAGAACTGTTTCACACAGCTCGAGATCGGAACGCGTATAGGAAATTAATGAAGTCTGCCAATGGATGAGCCTAAGATCGAGATCGGCCATGGCACTGAAGAAGACAATGCATTAAAATCGAAAAAAATAGCGACGACAAAATAAATACTTAATAAAATATATTCGTCATAATAATCGAGCGGAAACTTAAATAATATAAAATTAATCATATACGCAGCATAATCGTTAAGATTTAAAAAAAAAAAATCTAAAGGCACGACAAGAAATATTAAATATTAAACTGATAAAATTAGGAAACGAATACATTGTTCAACTTTCACATATACGAACAGATGTAGATTCACACCGAGGCACATCAATATATGTATATATATATATTATATATAAGAAAGAGAGAGAGCATATCAAAGATTATATTTGTTTAATCAAATTTTATTTAAGAGTGGGTATAATGTTGAATAATGTAATACCGTGTTAATTATAATTACACTTGTCAAGAATTATTTATAGGAAAATTTTCAAGCGTATTCATTGCGAATTTTCTAAAAATAATACTAGAAACCTTGTATTAATTAAAGATACCACTTCGAAACTAGTTATAATATTAACAGGTAGTAATTTTACGATTTTAGAATAATCAAAATATCAACATACTATCATCAATAGCATTCTTTACTGCTCGTAATCCGTCTCTAATTGCGTCCTTTAATTGTAATATAGTGTGCTTATTCGGACCTTTAATTAAGATAGTAACACTTAGCGGCATTTTACACTGCTCCACAAACGTATACTTCGATTCACCCTATAAAAAATAATTTAAAAAATAAAATTCGAATACGGAAACACACAGATGTAATTACAATTGTGATTATTTTTTAGCCAAGTCGGTATTTGAAGTAGTAATTTAATAACATTAAAGCAGGCTGAAATTTTATTTTTCTACGCTGTGCATCAAATATTTACTTATTATATTAGGATATTGGAAACACCATCCAATCACCATTATTTATCATCACGCGATAATACATCGTAATTAAATGCTTTATTAAAATACAAACTTACTAAAACATGTTCGTATACAAGCCCGGCATAGCCCAAATGTTCTTCTTTAATATCCTCGAAGCTATTTAACGCAACTCCGCCGCAAGCCAAAGTTAATCTCTCCATATTCCTTCTTTTAGCTCTTCGAAGCGCAATAATATTTTCTTTCGCTAAAGCATCTAGCGATAACGGGTCTATACCCTAAAACATTATTTTACGTCGTCGTCATTAATGAATAGACACACGCAACAATTGAAATATGCACACCACAAAAATATGTAACATTATAAAATAAGTTCATCGCGCAATAGTTCGGGTAATTATCTTTAAATTATTCTGCAATAGAAATACAAACGCTCAAACATTTCATTAAGCTAAAAAATTTCGCCTTATCTAAAATTATCGTTTATTAAAAAAAAAAATAACGAGTTATGTAAAAAAAAAAGGAATAAATAACACGTTATAGCTACATCGATTATAATATACGAAGCACGAATTTAACTGTCTGAAAAAAAGTATCTTAATAATTGATAAGTTTGCGTCAAGAATAATTATTATAATAAATTTTAGTACAAACAAATACAAAAATTAAGAAATAATAAAAGCAAATAAATTCAAAATTAAACGTAATAGGTTTGACCATCAATATACCTTTTGATTTATAACAACGAAATTTTTATCGGTGCCATCACAAATTTTTTTCTTTAATTCAATAATCTTTTGCACTCGAAGATCGATAAACTGCCTTTCAGCTGCGACAAATTTTTCACGTTCCTCGGCAGTCTTGTAAAATAAACCAGAATTAACCTCGCTATATGAAAACAAACGAATAAATATTTAATGTAATCGTTATTTAATATAATTTCAATTCGTACGGAAACAAATCAACAGGAAAACATCAAAAATACATTCACGTATATGCATACATCTTGTGATTAAATTTATCTTTTATTTTTTTTTGGTTTTAAATAATCAATTTTATAAATAAACCGATGGCTTCCAATGGGTTCTTCGCGATCACTATTTTAGCTGAAATCTATATTAATTTGAAGAATTATTTCATTTCAACCCTGAATTCTTATACTACCGTTATTACATTCACGATATCATTTGTTGTTGGAAAGGTTCCAAAAGATAGCTGTCGAAATTTCTCATGAATAGTAAGAATATCAATGTTCAAATTTCGATAGAACACCCACACTGAAGACACTCTTATTTTTCTTAATTTATCCGTTACTTTAACCAATAATTACCATAGCTATGTTTTTCCAAAGACTACTTACAGACATCTGATTCTATTCATTCAATTTGACAAAAAATTAGTTTTCAACTACATAATTCATCGTGAACAATACCCCGCTCTACCAAAAAAATTATTATATAGGAGTAAACCTTATCAGGCACATTGCAGCTGTCAACGATTAAAACCAAAATTTAATTCTCGATCTTATATCCAAGACAAATAATCAGTCATTTCAGAAGTCTATTTTTACTTATCATGATAAAACTCACCAAAAAGGTAGTAAAAGTATAATTATAATACAGCGTTTTTTAAACACAAATAATCAATGTAATAGTTTACTTAACAGAAAACTATGAAAAATTACTAACAATTTCAATGTTAGAATTATAGAATATACTGCGATGTCCAAAAACATAACTGATTTTTCCAATTTTTCTAATCACCTTAACCCTTTGACTGTGCTTTTCATTTTCCAATCATACACGTTTCTATAATCAGTTCATTGATTCCCTTTTCAAGCTCTTTCTACGGGTGGTTAATAAATAAATTCCGGAATCTAGACCAATTCTTTTGTTTAATAAAGGTTGAACTTATTTTCTTAGTTTTCATCGTTTTCATTTCGTTAAATTAAATACGTATCATCAAGGAAGTACTACAGAAATACTTTTTGAAATGTATGTTAACATCTAATTTTAAAAAATAAAATAAAAATAAAAATTATTTAACAAACCTTTTTTCATATTCCAAACTAACGTTACAAATTAAAATGTAACAATTTGTTAATTTTTTTGGCATATCAGGGTGACGCGAACCATGATCCATTACTAAACCTATATCAAGCGTATAACATATTATCATTGATGAAGTTATAAACTAATGTTTAAATAATCAATATACATGGGTAGTAATTAAACATGTACTAGGTCATTAACTAATTTTATTATTTATATACATAAGTAATGTTTACATAACTAAATCCTTTGGTTTTAATCTCTTAAGTCGTCTAACATCTGCTAGTGTGTCGAGCAAAGAGGTTGCCCCATACTTGAATGTTTACAGAGTCGCTTTTCGTACTTGGTGAAGTTACAAATGACATTGTCTACACACTTCAGATTCAGATCTGCATGCAAATCCAAGTTTCTGTGATACCAACCTGCATTAGTTTGACTACGCTGTTAGTAGGCTGTACACAGCCCTAAACTTGGATTCCATACGTTTAGATGGATTTGATAATCGACAAACTTATCAAATTCCGTAACAGATACTAAAATGTGTCTAGTAAATTGCTTGAAAAATAATAAAGTTTAAAATCTTTTTGCAAAATGTAATCGTTTTATTTGATATAAATAAATTTAGACGATATTAAATGTAAATATGTTCATTGTATTTACATTTTTATTGTATATATTCTTATAAAACTAGCATATACATTTAAATTTCTTAAATAATTCTTCTATAATCAATATTAACTATAATTCTGACTCATGCTAAATATTATGCTTCAAACACTTAAACAATCAGTTAATTTACCATGTTCTCTTTATATGCTATGGACATTCATCTCTCAAATAAAGCAATAGCGTTTAAAAAATTAATACGGAATAAATTTCGTACTTCATTATTTAATACATTAACACAGATGAACGGTCTATCATATATAAAATTAATACAATTTTCATGTCCATTGTTGTCATTATAGTTACTAACTCACTCAATACATTTCATTAAATATTTAAAACAAATCTACCAATGAAATAAAACTTTACTATATCCCCTAAAATATTTATTTAATACAGAAGCATCGTTAATTTCTCATAAACAAAAAAAATTAATTTCAGGTATATTACCTCGAACAAGATTTGTCTCGGAGGCTGATTTATGTTGCATATCAATTATTTCAATCATATGTAGATCTATTTCTTTTCCAGGTTGTTGAATACTCAAAACAGCATCAACACAAATCTATACAAATAATACAAGGAAAAAATTGAACAAATAAATATAATATATAAGAAATAGTCTATGAATGTTTATTTTAGAGTAGCAGAAATTTATTACATATTTAGCAGAAATTTATTACATATTGGAATACTGTAGCCTGCTAATTAAGGAATTAAATTTAAATTATAGATTTAACATAAAAGAAACAAACATTTAAAAATAATATGAATTTACTATAACTTTACACAAGATCATACAATGTCCACCAAAGTGACTATACAATATTTTTTAATAAAAATCAATAGGAATTCAGTATAATTATGTTGCATGCATAGAACAAAAGTAATTCCAATGTTAAGGACAAGAATTAATATTCTTATACAAATAAATTAACGTATGATTTAAGAGCGAGTCTTAGATTCTACAAGAATGTCTAAAAAAACTGATTTTTCAAAAACTGCATTTCGATAAAAATGACGAAAAGTAAAAAAAAATTGCGGAAAGCAATATTTTTCGAGAAAATAAATTTTTTTAACTTAAACGAATATAACCTAACCTAACCAACAAACGAGGTTTATTAACACAAAAAAATTTTACGTTCCACAAAGAACTGTTTCATTCCAAGTCAAAATTATAAAAATGTGATTTTTGAATAGAATTAATTATATAACATAAAATAACTTACGTAAACACCTATACCAACAACTTTAGATTGCGTTGCATTTCGGAAATTTATAACCGTCACTAGAAATAAAACTCCATTCCCTTAACTTATTTAATAACTTTCCTTATTAACATTTATGAAGATAACAAATACTAATGATACACCGATTAGTAAGTAAAATAATTAATAAATTTAAAGAAATATAATAAATTAATTAAAAAACTATGAAAACAAGAAAAACAATTCATTTACAAAAAAACAACAGAAAATAGGAAGAAAATAGGAAGAAAATAGGAACAAAACGCGAGAAACATGATTTCAAACAACCGTCCATGGAGGAACCATTTATGAATAATTTTAAAACTAAAATAATAAATGTTTATTAACGAAATAACTTTTAAAATTAATATTGTTTTTATTTTAATAAAATACTTTTAAATAATTTTTAAACGATGTTTAAAATAACTATGCAAACAAATTATTAATTAATCGAATCTATCCATATAACCCGGAAAGTCAGACGTTGAACGCCACACTACCGCTATAACTAAATTAGTTTTTTTAAAAAAGTGAAAATTGTCTGCGCATATCGGTGGGCAAATTTACGTATTCATAAGTTTATCTTTAAATAATTATAAAAAAAAAATAACATATGGGTTTTACTTACATAAACTAAATCCAGAGAAAAAGACTCGGATTTATTTAAACAGATTACCAGATGAAAAGTAACATATGGGGAATTGCTATGTTCAAAACGAGCAAGAACAACAAATTTGGAAACATTTTTAATCATTCGAAATTTATATATATATATTGACTAATTGACTATAACAAAATTCACATGCTTAAACAAAGTACATAACCTTACAACACTACAAATGTTGGTAATAGTAAAAAGAAAATATAAGCAGCTATCGATAAATTTTGTGAAACTGAGAAAAGGCATTCCAAAAAATATAAACAGGAGAAGTTCAAAATACAAAAAATTATCGGACTATATAAACTTTCAGAAATAAAACATGAATTATATAAATATAAAAAGTTTTACAATAAAAAATATTTACGTATCAAACAAAATAGCCGTAGATAACACAACAGTTTAAATAAACTCAAAACATTCAGCAAAAATTATAAGAATATTAAAACAACTGTAATTAATTGGATATCACAATTCACTTCGGAAAATAAAAAAGTTTTTAAAAGTTCAGAACGCATAACAACTCAGAAAAAATTAAACTATAATTAATAAAGATAATGAACATTTCGTAAAATTAATGCGATAAATCGGGAAAGCAACATTAAATTCGACGAACAGACCATCTACGTAGTAACAAGAAGTCGGATAAAAGAAGAAAGCGAAGAACTATGGCAGAAAAAATAAAAATACATAAAAAATTTATAGCTAAAAATATTATTTATTTCTTTTTTAAAATCGTGGTTTTTAAGAAAATGAGCAAAATTTACATTATAATCTCGGAAAACCAAATATAAATAAATAAATGTACATTATATATATATATACATTTACTTACGTTTGTTAAAATGTCAGCCATTTTTCGATAAACTTTCGTCGACAAAGATGTTCTAGCTATGTCTAAATAATGCTCCCTTTTTTTACTACCTCCGATCTTCTGCTTTTCTAGAATTTCTAACGTTTTTATCTTACCAATATTGTATCCTTCTGTGATAACCCTCGGATGCAAGCCCTACAGATATTTACACACGTAAATAAATTATGTCACACAAAAATGTTTTTCAAATTAAAAGAATTCACGTGTCAATAGAAAAAAACAATTAAATACCTCGGCAATATAAATGTCGGCTTGTTTTAATAATTCACCTATAAGTAATACGGTAGATGTAGTTCCATCACCCATTGCATCGTCCTGAGCGGTTGACGCACGTGCTATAAGAGACGCTGTTGGATGTTGAATTTGCTAACATTAGGAAAAAAAAATTAACTTCGTAACTTCATAAAGATCAGTATTATTTTATACTTCAAATATTTATAAAAGTACATACCATTTCGTGAAGGAGAACATTACCATCTTTAGTAATTTTTATATCACCTGCACCCGAAACTAACCTGTAACATAAGAAAAAAAATATATTAATCAAATAAAACATAAATCCTAAAATTCATTATATAAAAAATCATAACTATTACAAAATTAATAAAACTTTAATATTACAATGAAGCATAATAAAAATCACACTTTTAGTATAAAGTATATGAAGAATTATATTTAATATAATGTATTTCTCAAAAAATAATTCCGCTGTATCAAAAATTCAATACTATTCAATATTTCAAAACATGTTTAAACACCGTGTGTCAACCAGAATTTTTTAAATGATTTCATATTTTTAAAAGCAAAAAACATACATTTTCATTGTTCCTGTTGGTCCTAAGTTAGTCTTCATAACATCTTGAATACCTTTGGCCGCGGAAATATTAACCGCTAATGCTTGCGCAGCACGCGCATATTCTGCTTTAGGATTTAATAAAGAAATAGAAGCCATTTTTTAAAAAGTAAATATTATTAACCAATTCAATGGAAATATTGAGCAAATAACCAAAGACACATTAACAAAATACAAACTGTAATAGTTCTACTTGCCGACATGCAATTAAACTCAAGAATGTTAGCCAGCATTAAGTCAGGTTTCTTGCATGGTATGATATTTAAATTTTTAATAATTTTAAAAAATATAAAATATAACAATATATACGAGTTATTACAAAATTGACGATTTTTAAAAATGTTTATTTGTTACAGGTTTAGACATTTACTGAATATATAATTCGCAATCGAGTATTGTGTTTAATTAATTAAATTTGAACTACATTTACAATAATAAAGTACAGTGTTCTTCTCACTAAAAAAATAATTTTTAAAGTATGGGGAAAATTTTTTAATTTTTTATCGTTTTATAGGACAAGCGTTTACATTAGTATGGGTATAACTTTAAAAAACGATGAATAAAATAGTTAATTGTTCACACTGAACAGCTGTGGTGTTAATTCATTGTTTGTTTTGTTTTGTGTCGTACCTGTTGATTAAAAATGAATATTATTCATGACTCGTTTTCACTAATGAATTGTTATATACATTGGTGGAATGTAATCTTGTCTCCGGCTTCTAGATGTGTGAAATTTATAACCTATTATAGTTATGAAAACTAAGTTCAATTATTCACATAGTATATTAATTTGTGGCGGCATTATTAGTACAGTGAGACGATTTTAACTTACCTAATGAGGGATGCAATTAATTATGTTGCAAATCAGCAGTTTTTAGTATAGTTAATGCTTTGATTGGAAAATTACGTGTCGTTTTTCAAATACCTGCATTTCAAAATGAAAACAAAATTTGGTAAATGCGGTACGTTAATATATTTTGTGAAGCTGTTGATACATTATTCTAGCAAGTCGTATATTTTATTTAAAAGCATCTAATTTGTATCTATTTTAAGAAAAATTGTATTCCAAATCCCAAGCAATTGTTTCAAACAGTACTCATTTTCAAGTAGTTTTATATTTTTAGATTCATACATAATTTTTTTAAATTGTCGGCTTTTGTTCATTGTTAACGTCTTTGACTTCGTATTCTGATGTCTGAGTGGTTGTGTCATTTGAATAATGATGTTGCACTCTAGCGTAATATATTTAATTGTATATATTTTGTACATTATTTAAAAGCATTATCTATTATTGTGGTTTAATCAGCGAAATCTAGTTCAATCTGTAGCCATATTTAAACAACGTTAGTTTCGTTCCCTTTTTATTATATCACTGATCAAGCAGCACAAATAATATAAAGTAAACTTTTATTTATAAAAAACTAAATTTTCATTATCAATTGCACCTTACAAATTATAAAAGATTATATGTACTATTGCGGTTGTTTTTTTGTGAAATTATTACTCATAATTGCCGCCACTTGAGTTTACATTAAGTTTGTTAGAAGAAACTTAAATTATCAAATATATTTATCATTATATTAAATGAAAAATATTTTAAAAAATGTAATTCTAATTACTCATAATTTACCTTTTAAATAACTGTTATCTTTTGAAAATTTCTTTACAATCTTTTTATTTAGTTAATTATGTTATTTATTTTGCCGTTTATCGTGAAATTTGTGTTATTTATTTTATATAACATCTTCTCACCTTTCTATTCATAAACGTTTATGCTGTAATATAATGTTTATGTAATATTCATTAAATACTATTATATCTTTCAACAGGATGTTAATGACAATGGCAACAAACTGTCTGATTGAAGGAATTAAACAAGGTAGTATTTATATTTCATTTCTTGGGATTAATAAAGTAGCTATTAACAGTGCACATCCTATTATTTTGAATACGCTGAACATGTTTATCGACCGTTAGTGAATTTAATGAATAAAATAAATTGTTCATTGTTTCCTAGACTGTAGACGTTTTAATGAAATTCTGTCTATAATGTATATTTTTAGCTATTTCTTAATTCGTTATAATGTTTTTTACATCTTTGTAATATTGTTAAGTAATATATTGTAATTAAAAAGTCTAAGCTTAGAATTTTTCTGTGCCACAGCATAGTTCAATTTTTAAATAATATTTTGTTTTTAATATGAATACATTAATGAAATTACTTAATGTAGAATATTAATATATAAAAAAAACTTTTTGACTGGGAAAATAGTATTTTTAACTCATTGCCAACTTTGTTTATATTTGAATTTATTCGTATTGTTAACTCAAATAATGCTGGTATACAGAATTCAGCTGATTTTGATTTTAAAAGGGATTAACAACCGCATAAAAACAATCAGTTTATTTTTAATAAATTACAGGATACTTAAATGTACAAAATTGTGATAAAACGAAATGTGAAAACTTTAACAATTAACGAAAAATGAACGTCAATTCAGCAACACGTATCAACTTCATGAATACTTCGAACAGTCTGACGACGGAAGGCCTATTTATACCAATACTAGAATGGCTAACCGGTGGTATGATCGAACGCCTGACAAGTAAAAGAAACGTGATTGCTTGAACGTCTGACAAGTAAAAGAAACCTGATTGGTTGTTCCATCGAACCATACTCAGATAAGAAATCAGCTGACATCGAACCAGACGCAATTGAACTTCAAATAATTTCAGACACGTATACTAATAAAAAATGAAAAAATTATACTCTGATTTCGTATTCGTAAATTTAAAAATCAATCTAGTAATAGCGATGTAATCGATTAGTTTGATCATGTTCAAATAAAGTGAATTCTTCTCATGCATATTTGCAAATTGTAATTGGACTTTTTTAATAAGTTTTAGTAGCTATACATACTCACCAATTACTGTCGATTCGTTGGAAAGATTCTACAGCTATGTTGACAGTTTTCTTATATAAGTTTAAGAAACAAGCCGAACCATTCCTTCCAAAGCACATTCAATAAAAGCTTTTCTCATTCGATAATTTTGATTAGCCTAAAAATAATTAAATTCAAAATGAAACGACTGTTAAAAATGAAAATATCTGTCATGCATACAGTTCTCCAATTTAGCACAGTGATCCATAATATACTGCATCTTTGACGGTTAATACGTTTGAAAAATGTTTTAAATTCATAAAAATCTATTCGCCGATTAATTATATTATACAAAATTAATAATAAATTCTCGCGAATGTAAGTCTCGAACGTATCGTCCAAAAATTTTAAATTTACGTTAACGCATTTTTAGATATGTATGATTTTTACTGCGAAAAACTAAACACTTGGTTTAAATGTTTTCGTGCTAACCACGTCATACAAAAATCATATTGGGACTGCGGCATATCTTGCATCAAAATGATTTTAACGGACGAAAAATTGATTTATTTCAATGAAAACGAAAAATTAATTACCGGATTTGGGAACGACGGATTTCATAGGTGAATTAATATCTCAATAAAATATATAAAGCATTAATTTTTTCGAAAAAATATTTTTTAATTCAATTATTTTTAATGGTTCCTAATAATTCGCGATGAATTATATAATTATTAACGATATGATTCTTGCAAAATTCAAGTTGAGATCTTTCAAAGCTACTATTTGATTATTTCGTAAACAATCTTATAACGATTCAGTTGCTTCTCTTTGATTCCAAAATTGTATTCCTTTAACTTGAATATTTGTTTTAACCATATTTACTAATTACTTGTATATACATGTATAATTTTTTAATTTGAAAATTTTGATTTAGTTTATCACGTTTAAGAGATCATTTTCTTTCCTCTCCAAGTACGAATAATTATCCAATCTTTAACGATCACTGCATGCGAGAAATAGGTACTATAATATACCCATTACATTCACGATCACATTCAAGTCTGCATATTTGTATTTCCGGCCATCTGTTTCATATCAACATCTCTCTTTTTAGATCATTTGTAACTGCCAAATAACAGGTCAGTGTGATAACTACGAACAGAAATATTTAAAACATACCTATAATAAATTAACGTTTTTTAATTTTAATTTATGCTGCACTCTTTAGAGTCTTCAGCTCGAACCTAATAAAATATCAAAAGCCGATAAGCAAATAATTATTACTTGTCTATTTGCGATTTCATATTTCTTTCGTTGGACAACGCTAATATATTAGATTATAATTTTTGTCTGGATTTTTTAACCATTAGTTTATTTATAATTTAGTTTTCGTATTGAAAGTACAATTTCGCCCTTAGTCAGTTTTAACTTTTTCCCTCTAAAATTCTAACATACATTAGAAACAAATCGCATTTCTTTTCGTAATTTAAGTTTGTATATTGATGAAAAAGTGAACCATATATATCTTATAAACGTATTTTGTATAGTTATCGTCCAACTTTTTATTTTAACTGGAATATTTGTGGAAATGTTAAATTCACCGTTTAGAGCAATTAAATAAAATAAATACGAATAATATATATATATATAAATTTCCTAATTACACTTCATCCTCAATATTATCATTATTATTGTTAAAGTACTTGGACGATAGATTTGGCATATATGCTGCGACAATTAAACGTGGATTTCAAGTATTATACAGCATGTTTTGGAATCTCCCCGGAATTGTTTAAGCATAATTTTTATGAGCTTATTTTATCAAAGGTACGTTTAAGTTTGTTTTTACTTTTTTTTTTTATATTTTCCATCGAAACTACTAAGAATCCGTATATAAACTCTCAAAAATTTATAAAAACGAAACGTTACGATTTTTATATATATATATATATATATATATATACATATATATACATATATATATACATATATATACATATATATATACATATATATATATATATATATCATCATCATTGGCCCACTCGAGATCGAGTATGGGGGCACCGTTATTTGTGGATTCTTAGGTGACTGATGAGTCCAATTCTAGCCGCACATTGCTTTCCGCATTCATCGCAGCATCATCGTTTCCGTTACCATGCACCCGTTTCTGCTTTTTCTTTTCTGCCGCTAGTTCTGCCCTTCGTTTTGCATTCAGTAGACCGTCTTCTGCCATACGATTCCAAGCAGACCGGTTTTGTGCCAATTCGTGCCAGCTATCAGAGTGGATTCCGCATTCGCTGAATATGAGTTTCATGTAGTCTCTGTATCTCCAGCAGGGACGACCGATACGCCTACTTCCCAGCATCATTTGGCTAAACAGCATCTGTTTTGGTAGTCTGGTGTTGCTCATTCTTGCAACATGCCCTGTCCATCTTAAGCTGTTCTTATAAAGTAGTATGTGAATCGACGATATATTAGCTCGTTGCAGCACGGCTCTGTTAGATATTCGGTCCTGCCAATATATATGAAGGATTACGTAAAGTACTTTGATGAAAATGTTCCAGTGTTCGTAAATGTCTCTTATATGGAGCTCACGTTTCTGAGCCATATAGCAGGGTTGGTAAAACGATCGACTTATAGACAATTAGCTTGGTGGACGTCAGTATATGATTGTTTCTGAATACCCTTCCATTCAGTTTGCTGATAGCTGCTGAAGCTGCTTGCAGTCTGCTCTGAATTTCCTCGTCTAGGCTGATCTTATCGTTTAACAGGCTACCGAGGTACTTGAAACTTTCAACACGTTCGATCGGTACATTGTTTATTTTTAATATAGCTTCAGTTTGAATACGATTCACGGATGAGAGTTGTACGATCATTTTCGTTTTGCTCGCGTTTATAGATAAACCAAATTTTTTGTATGTTTCCGCCAACACATCCATGGCATCCTGCAAATCTTGCAAGGTGTATGCCACTATAGCGCAGTCGTCTGCATATTACATTTTGTGCCAGCTTTAAATCTTCGGGTATTAAATAAACCGCCATCAAAACGACAGCACAATTTCACCTTCTTGGTTTGCAACATCCTAAAAATGATATGATACACAAACGTCATATACACCGAAAACAGTGTTGGAGCTAAGACACAGCCTTGTTTCACACCAGTACTACTGGTGAACGGTTCGATTTTACAATCCCCATAAATGACAGTGTTTTCATTATCTTCATGAAGCAGCGATAACATTTTTAAGAACTTTTGTGAACATCCAGCTTTATTCATACATTTCATTAAAAGCTGTCTATGAACTGTGTCAAACGCTTTATTAATATCAATAAAAACCACGTATAGGTCTGAATTCTGTTCTCGGCACTTTTCTTGCAGTTGTCTTAGTGAAAATATAGAGTCCATAGTCCCGCGACCTGGTCGAAAGCCATTTTGCGTCTCAGGATGCATACTTTCAAGGACTGGGGCAATCCGATTCAACATAATTCTAGCGTATAGCTTACCGACCGATGAAAGCAAGGATATTCCCCTATAATTATTACAGTCGCGTCTGTCTCCTTTGTTTTTATAGATCGGAATTATGGCAGCTCGCCGAAAGTCTTCAGGAATGATTTTATCCTTCCATATCTCCATGAACAGATTATGCAGTTCATTTATCATATTTGCACTCTCCAGTTTAAGTGCATCGGGTGGTATGTTATCCAACCCTGCGGCTTTCCCCGCCTTTATCTGCTTTATTGCTTTCTTCACTTCGTCCAGCTTGATGTCTTCATCCAAGTCCGTGATTTCCGGAAAGCTCGGTAATTCATTCAACACAGACATGTCTACTTCAGTGTTGTTATTTAACACGGTTTCGAAGTGGTATTTCCATCTGCACGCAACATCAACTTGATCTTGTAAAGGTACTTTCTTAAGTGGCTGCAGTCCAAAAATTGTTTTTACCGTTGCGAAAAAGTCTCTGTAGTGTCCTGCATCAGCGTACGACTGAATTGTACGTGCTTTTTCTTCCCACCACTTGTTTTTCATATTACGTGTTGTTCTTTGAACTTCCGCTTTTATTTGTGAGAACTTTTGCTTAAGTTTTACGTCGCTTAAATTGTTTTGCCAATTAACAAAGGCTTGTCTTTTACAAGCTATAAGGTGGGAAATATCTTTCATTTTCTTTGAACCAGTCTCGGTGTCTACTTTTCTTTCTCATAAGAATTTTCTTACAACTCTCGATTATCACACCTTTTATTCGGTCCCAATTTTGATTAACACCATTAGTGCTATTAGTATTTAGTGCAGCAAATGCTTGATCAAGGAGATCTTTCATTTCATTCGTTTTTTGGCATTTCTCATAACAGCGACATCAAAGTGAGCAGATCTTGGCTTAGCACAACGTTTAAATAACCGACACCCCTTGATGGATGCTGCTGTCCTCACCAGTCTATGATCGGTGGAGAATTCAGCACCCCTCATCGCCCTAGTAACACGTATTTCGCTTGCATGCTCCCGGCGTACGATGACAAAATCTATCATATGCCAATGCTTGGATCTTGGGTGCATCCATATTCCTTTGTATAATGGTTTTAACTCAAACATCGTGTTAGTTATTATCAGGTTAAGGCTTACACATAATTGCAAGAGTAGTTCTCCGTTACTGTTTGCGCATTTAATCCCGTGCTTGCCTATTACGCGAGGCCAAATTTCTGTATCATTTCCAACGCGGGCATTGAAGTCTCCTAACAGGAATAGTCGCTCCCTCGGCGAGATGCTGTCTACAAGTGCAAATAGATCAGCGTAGAACGCATCTTTTACATTATCCTCCGAGTCCATTGTTGGCGCATATGCGCTGATGATATGAATGATGGTTTCATCCTCCATCTTCAGTGTCAACTTCATTAGTCTCGCTCCGTATGCTACGGGATCAGCAACGATTAAATCTGCATACCGGCGTCTAAGTGCTATTCCAACACCATGCAGATGTTTATGGCCAGGCGGATAACCCTGCCAAAATAGCACATAGTCGCCTACTGGCTCATAAATACTGCCGTTTCCGAGTCTCGTTTCACATAGAGCTGCTACATCAATATCGTACATATCCAGCTGTTTCGCTAAGTGGGCAGTTCTCCTTTCCGGTATATTATCGTTTTCATACGAAGTCGGATAATCCGAGTTTTAGCTTTATTATTTTATTATTGTTGTTCTTATTGTTCTTACCGCTGATTTGAGTACCCGTCAGCCGCGGCATGCTGACCAGGATGATGTGGAATAGCCGATTTTTAGAGCACCTTTTCTAGCCCCTTCCGTATTCACGGTAGGCAGCGGGAATCCTAAAGAGGCCTGCCTAGTCATATGTCCGCCTGCCGAGTTCAACTGCTATTCCATTCCAGCTAAAACCGACCATATAGGACATATCGCCAAACGTGCAAGATACAACTAATAGCTTCCAGCCCACTAGGCCTGCTACCACTGTCGTAATCGCCAAATAGACTTTTCAAAGAAAAAAAGAAAGAAAAGGAAGTTAAAACGGTGCATTTACGCAAAAAAAAAGGAATACCGGAGCTGTTGCGCAGCAACTCCGCTGCTGCCCATACAACTACTAAGTGCAATTCAGTGGCAAGGATAGACCAAGACAACTGTCACATAATAGCTGATGCATTATTGCGGGCACAAAGGAAAGGAAATAAGAAGAAGAAATTGATGAAAGATAAAAGAGAGGTACAGGAGAGGGAAGTTGCTACTTTATTCAGGGTGACACCTTAGCCTTCGGATAAAAATCCTGACCGCAAGGCAGCGGTTTGCTACTGAGGAGGTAGCGGTGTAGGGTTTTTACGGCGACCCAAACTCGCCGAGGAGACAGTCATAGGATTTATGCAGACTTTTAGTGAACAGGTCCTCAAGCTGTTCATCTGCATTCTCGTGTCTCCTTACCCTGTCACTACTGGAATCGTCTGCCAGAGACTTTCCGCCAGTAGCCGCTCTTGGTTCGCGACTGCTTATTCGACTAACGTCTTATTCGCAGCTAACCTACATATCTGTAGGCCATTCCACTATCCACCACCTGTGGATGCGCCCCTTACCGGTTCGAGCTCCGGTCCCCGAAAGGTACAAAGTACCCCCCCGAGGGGGATATATATATATAAATCATATATTTTTACTTTCCGAGTTTATTATTAACGCTTTATAATAAGCTTTTACAGCTTAATATGTTTCCAATTATGTGGAAAAGTGATAGTATAATCATGTTAAATAAACCGAATAAAGATCCCAGTAATATAAATGGTTATAGACCAATATGTTTGTTAAATTCGTTAAGTAAAATTTATGAAAAAATTATTTTAAAATTTTTAAATCTCGAAATTAACGGTACATCTGTGCTCAATCCGTATCAATACGGTTTCAGAAAGTATTATTCTACAGAATTAGCTATATCAGATGTAATAGATAATCTATCACAAAATAAATAACGTAATAATAGATCTATTGTTATCTCATTTGATATTGAAGGTGCTTTCAATAACTGTGATCGTCAAGTTATAATTGACACGTTAATTGTAAATGAATTTAGTTTTAATGTAATACGTTTAGTACATAATTTTTTAACCAATAGGAGAGTTACTTGGAAATATCAGAACGATATCATAGATGTCAGTAATAATTTTGGAGTTCCACAAGGGTCTGTTCTTGGACCGGTCCTGTGGAACATTTTATATTCCAATATACATTCTTATTTTAATAACGCTTTAGTTGGTTTACGGTTGTATAGTTATGCAGATGATCTGCTTTTAGTATATAATGTTAATTTATGTAGTAAATTGACGTTATCGTCTCATATTTCTAATTGTAATGAAATTATTAATAAGCTTAAAACAATAATAAATGCCTTAAATCTTAAATTTGAGATTTCTAAATCTCAAATTACGGTTGTTTCTGGTCGAGATAAAAGTTTTGATCAGATAATTTATGATGACATTAAAATTGACAATCATGTGTTTAGTTCTACTGATCACATAAAATATTTGGGTTTCATTATAGATAATACGTTAAATTATAATAAGCATATACAATATATAAATAATAAAACCAACAAATATTATTATATATTTAAAGCTCTTGGTGGTAAATTATGGGGACTTAACTATAAATCTAAGGTAATTCTTTATAAAGGTTTAGTACAGTCATTATATACATATTGTGCTGGTGTCTACTTCAAACATTTAACTAAGCAGCAAATACATAATGTAATTTGTAACTGCCGTAAATTTCTTATTGATTCAATCTTTTCTTATATTACTGTATCAAATATAACATTATATACTATTGCTCGTATCTTACCTATTGATCTTTATATTGAAAAAAGATCTTTAATTTTTAATGCTAAAAAAAATAATTACGGTGTCATAAGTAAAATAGTTCTTAAACAGTTGAATACACAAATTTTAAATGAATTTATAGTGTAAGATACAAAATTTTAACAAAAGATAAATTAATTAGTAAATTTTTTCCGAATGTAATAGATCGTTTTAAAAATAAAAAGATTATAGTAAATTTTTACATGACTCAGATACTTTCTGGTCATGGTTCCATTAGATATTATTTGAATAAATTAAATATAATCGGTGATAATAAATGTCACAATTGCAAGTGTAATGTAGTTGAAAATGTGCAACATATAATATACAAATGTAACAAATATGATCACCTGAGGCAGTTGTATAGTATTGATTGTACGCTTAAACCGAATGAAATTATTTTATTAAACCAATTTCCGGTTTTTATCTTGGAAATATTTAAAATTAAGTACATTTATAGATAATCGCTACTAGTAGCAATAAGCAAAAATTTGCATGCTACTACAGTTTTTTGTTTCAATTGTAATGTATATGTTAAATATATAATAAAATATATATATATGTGAGGGGGATAGCACGTTGAGTACGGCGGCTTTCCATCTAATCGCCGAAGTTAAACAACGGACTTGGACGGGTGACCGCCGGCTCTGGGAGATTAGGCTATTTTCTCCCCAATTTATTGGTTGGGGAGACCTACGTCCAGCAGTGGACCGATATAGGTAATATATATATATATGCGCATCCTCATTTTTAAATCGATCATCAGGTCTTTGTCGTAATATACTTAATGATTCGTTTAATTTTGGAACTTACACGAAATTGTTAGTTTAAGAAGTTATTGTGATAGAGTTAGAAACATTTTGAGCGATAAAAAAAAAGTTAGAGAAAACATATTATCGAGTAAATTGCTATTATAAAATGAATATAATCTTACAAATAATGACTATCTAAGTGAAAAAGTAACCATAAATTATATAGGATCGGTTAAATAGATAGTAAAATAAAAATTATATTAAAGAATTACAACATTTCATATAGACGATAAGCAATAATGAAATTATATTTAAATCATTGTGTAATTTTAACAGAGAAAGTAGCGAAATATTACTCAAGTCGGGTGTATTTAAAGACATTTTGCGTCAAAATTTATACGGAAGATAAAAATTAACGCATAATTTAGAAAATATCGTCACGTAGAATATAAAATTCGACAAATATTTAAAAAATTAGAAGTAGAATTAGTAAATTAAATAATAATCTGATTAATTCTGAAGAAGATTTATCGTTAATATCTGTAATTTTTTTTTTTTTTTTTTTTTTTAATAAAGATACGATCTTAACTCATTGAAGTTAAATAAGTATCAAATTTAGTAAAGTGTAGCTTACTAACAAGATCATCCTGTTAGCCAGCTTATGGGTTGAAGCCAGTAGTCCATTGATCATGACTACGAAAATTAGTTTTTATTAATCTATTTATGTAATAGAATTTAATGACTTCATAATAAGTCTGACGGGTGGCGCCTTTTAAGACGCCTGATGTCTTGACTATTATCTAATAAATTGGTTACTTCTATAAACGACGTTATTTTTCGCATTATGCGTATATATTTAGATGCTCTTAATTTTTTTTAATTGTTGATTATACCCACTAACAGAATATAAATAGGATATACTTGGATTTTCTTTCAATAGTGGTTTTTTTTTTTTACTTGCATACAATCTGTTCGTTTGAACATTAAGTGGCATTGCTATGCATATTGATTATGATGGATCGCTTCCCAATGGCTGTCATTCCATTGTAGTATATATTATTTATTGTAGTATATTGAATTTTATAATTTTGTGTCTACGGACGGAATTCTAATTCAATCTGGCTAAGTCGCTTGGTATGAATCGCACGCTATTCTGCGTGAGATCAACTACTAACAGGGGGATGTGGTTTCTGAGCCGATGAAAATGTCTTCTTGCAAACGTTGCAGTTACTTCTTTAACTAATGTGAAGGTCCGAGTGTATGTCATCGTTGCGAACAAACCAAGGTGCCGCTAAAATATCTCGCACGCTTTTGGACTGGAATCTATGTATAAATTTCAAGTTTGAATTTTTTCCTGTTCCCCAGATTTGAATACGGTATGCCAACAAAGGTTCTACGATTGCTTTATATAGTAATACTTTATCGTCAATTGGTAAAGATGACTTTTTATTCATTAGCCGATGCGTGTTTATGTAATGTTTAATCGCTTCCGTTTTGCAATAATGTGATCCTTAAAGTTGAGCCGTTCTACCCAGAAAAATTCGCCATTGTTTTCAATATAATCAGAACCTGTTCGGATTTTGATTCATTGTCATTCTACATATTGTTTAAGCCAATCCTCCACATGTGATAAATGATTTCGAAGCTGTTTAGTGGCTGCATTGTTATTACGATGAGTTGATAGAATAGCTGTGGTTGTATCACTATTTTTTGGGGAATCGTCCGTATTAATCTGAAATAGTCCCAGCACACTACCCGGCGGAACTCTTGACATTATAGAGTACCGACCTGTGAAGGCGAAAAGCTTCGCGCTCGATTAATATAGCAATTTTGTTTACATTCCTAATTTTTGTTATATTTAAGTTACGCGACTCATTAAATGTACATTTTGTTTAAAACTATTTCGAAACCGGTTTTTAAAGAAAGCACGTCAGAATATTAACTACCCAGTGAAAATATGTATCCGAAAATACACCGAATAAAGGCAATATCGAAGCAGTTCTGGATGTGCCACGTTTCACTCGTTCGTGCATCAGTTTTCGGTTTAACGAGGACCGGTTATTATCTATTTTCGACAGGTTTTATCAGATTAAACTCGTCTGAATTGTTTCGTGTAAGCAGCGAAAATTCTTACGAAAAAATAATAATAATAATAATTCGGTATTAATGTGGACACGCCCTGAATTTTTAAAGGACAACCTCCAGGCTAGAATGTTTTCAGAGATGTGTTATTTAATTAAAGATTAATATAAATCGCTATTTATGTTACGATAAAAATGAACAATAAAAAAAAAACGTACATTAATACCGAATTATTATTATAATAAACTTCACGAGTTAATATGATAATTCATAAAGATTATAATTTACGTTACAATAATTAAACATATTAGTAAAGATTATTATATTGATTAAAAAAAAAAAAACCTAGTCAGATTTATTCGACACGGATCGATATGTTAACTATGTACACTATAAAAACAAAATTAAATTATTAAACAGTTGTATATTTGAAATTAATTGCGACTGAAGTTAAATAAGAAATCTCACGTGTTGATGATTGAAAAAAAAATGATTTAAGATTATAGATAGTTATGATTAGTATCGTACCGAGAGGTAGTTTACCTAAAATCTAATGTTAAACTTTAAAGTGACCTGATATATTTGTGTTTTTTTTTCCCATTTTTCTCTTGATTTTTCTGTTTAACAAACTTTACCATCATCATCGTGAAGAAGAAAATAATATATTTACAGCAAATAATATAATTGTAAACGAATTTGTTTAAAAAATTGTATCATTCAGAAAAAATACAAATTTTATAACCGGTACACTTAGCGATATACAGTGCGATAGCAATAAAAAGTATATTAACGTAATAGCGATGTTAACATATATTATCTACTATATCGATATAAAGTTTTAAAACACGAACGTTCACGATGTTACTTTACTGACATCATCACATCGCGTAGTTATATAGTGTTATAATGAGAAATCGAAACAGACGATACTATGTCAGAGGCACGGTGGGCGAAAGTATATTACGACGTTAACATTAAAAAGAAAATCAATCAATCGGACTATTGGAAATCAAGTGTTAGAAATGGATAGCGAGTTATCTTCCGCAAAACGTGTAAACAAATGTATGTTCCCTGAAGATATCATTAAAACCGGGTGAGCTGTTTACTAATCGGAAATCTACAATATCTATTAAGAAGCTTTTACGGATAAATAATTTCACTCGAAACATTATGTCCTAGTCTCGTGCGGGGTTTATAAGCTGCAACATCTATAAAATCACCGTTTGGAAATTGTAAAACCTAGCACGGCACGTTAAAGTATCATCGGCATATATTCTCAAATGTTATAATAAGTGGAAAATTAGTATCGATCCATAAACGAAACAATAATCAGATTTCCACTACCTCCGCATCAATCCTCTCGGCTGAACTTTATGCTAATTAGCTGTAATTTATGTAGAAGATTCTGTTGGTAGAAATTCTAAGCAATCTGTCATTCTCTCAGAAATCACCAGCATCAGTAATTATAAGCGCAAAAATCAGCATCCAAATAATCGGCATCCTATCTACACCGATCTTTCCCCTCAACCATTATTCATATGGGTTCCAAGTCACACTGGTATTAACGATCTAGCAGACACAGCAGCTAAAGAGGCGGCTTATATGCGGCCTGCTCCCGAACTTCCAATAGATCCAAAAGATATCCGCAGCGTAATAAACGAACAACTCCGCCGAAATGGAATATATTGTGGTTATCAACACCAACTACAAACAAATTACGCTCATTCAAACCTGATACCAATTTATGGCGAACTGCCTCTTCGTTGACACGACATGAAGAAATAGTCATTCGTCGTATATTGTTAGGACGTACGACTCTCGCTCATAGTCACTTGAACAGAAGAGAATCACCGCCGATTTATTCTTGCAACAATGTGAAATTAACAATAGAACACCTTCCGCTACCAAAAGTACAAGGCTGAACGTATTAGATATGGTCTTCCATCAGCATTACGATTTTTGCAGCCGGTCCAACAGTAGCATTCCTACGTGAAACCGGCATGTTTCAACAACTATATTATAGCTTCCGTATCCGTGCCTCTGGCCTCGTAGCAGTACACGTAAATGGATCATAATCATCATCCGAAGCAATTTCCTTTACCGACCAAAATTGTCAAATAATCTGACATAGGGAAACAGTATTATCTGAACACATCAGATCATGTAGAAGTTTTTGACAACAAACTACTAAACGTATCGACTATATTGAAGGCTAATAAATTCATTCGTATATCCCGTGTTCGATATAAAATCATTCCTTAATACATACACAATAAACTTATTATTTATAAAAAAAACCACTAATACATCCGGTATTTACTTATGCTTTGCTGTTCGATGTCGGACGCTAGTTATAATAAATTGCAGCTCGTTCAGAACAGTTAGGTGTTAAATGCTCCCCGTTATATTAGATTATACGCGTGATGAAATTACCTCGTGTTAAGGAATATACATTCTTTATACATTTTTCGACGATTTATACATGATAATATTAAATGTTTAAACGTGGACGTACTAAACATAATTTATTATAATAAGTCATTCGCTGATTATTTCTAATTATTATCGCGATGTTGTATTATTTTGCATATTTAATCGTTAGTTTATCCAATATTACGCTCGCTTTGTTCGCGGATTTTTCTTTTTCATTTTTTCTCCCGCGTTGTATTTATTATACATTTTTTGTTTTATTTGTTGCTTACCTTAATTAATCTTGTAAAAGGTATCGCGGTAAATTCCCGTACACGATATATCTATAAATTATGTTTACTGACTGTATTTTAATTATTTAATAAGTTTTATTTATTAAGAAATAATAACGAATAGAATACAGTTATTTAACGCACGCGTTAGGTGTCCCAACGTAAACGTTCGAGAAATAACTAATTACATCACGACATACGAAAGCGTGTTTTACTTTTTAGCAAAATTACTCTGAAGAAAAGGTGGCCTCGTCATAAATCGATATGTAAATTTTGAATCTATGTACAGCTGCTGAGATTTAGTGAATGTTGTCGAAAGGTCCAGTAAAACCTCTTATCAAAAAATGTAAAACGCGTATATTTGGCATTATATTAAAAAGTTATAATAATATTTAATAAATGTACCGGAATAAATGCCCTCTCCATTTATGAAAGTAACTATTATTATTATCGTATCAATTACGCGCTTATTTAGAGATATCCTGCATTATAAATTCACGTTCGACAGCCAGTCTTCTGCGCCTTCTTCTAGTGAATGTAGCCCAATCAGTCCTTTATTAAAGCTATTTACTTTACACGAATTTATAAAGTGTGACATCGTTTGAATCTCGCCACAGCTGCACAGCTCCGTTTCCGACAGTTTCCATTTGTTCATTAAATATTTGCAACGACCCTGGTTGGTTCTGACGCGATTTAAATTGCACCATGTTTTTCTGTTGAGACCAAATCCTGGCACCCTGCTAGCCGGATTTGATATTAATTGCCCGTTTGTTGGAGTCTGTTTAACCTATATTTCCTTCCATTCGTAGTTGCGTCGACACTGCTCTGTAGCTCGTTAGCCGACAGCCATGCTGGTTTCCTGCTGCTGAGACGTGTAGGTGGGGGATCTTTGATAAATTTTTCTACGTGAGAGTGCATACTGTTGTATTTAGCCCATTCTCGTTTGAATGTTTCTTCTCTGCGGATGTGCGGTGGAAATATATTTGCCAGCACGGGAAGCCACATAGTAGGAGTAGATTTTAGCGTACCGGTTACTAAGCGTAGTGCTGCGTTCAGTTGTGTATCGATCTTCTTAGCATGCGAGCTGGCCATCCAAACGGGGCAGCAATATTCTGCAGCTGAAAACACTAGTGCCAGTGTAGCAGTCCTGATGAGTTTTGTCTCTGCTCCCCAAGCTGTACCTGCAAGGCGAGCGATAAGGTTTACTCTTGTCTTCACTTTTTGAGCTATTTTTTCGGAGTTCTCTTTGTATGTGAGAGTTCGATCAAGAACGACGCCTAGATATTTTGGCGTTGGGTTAAAAGGTAAATCTTTACCGTTGAGTTTAACATGTAATTTAACATTTGCCATCTGTGAGATGAGGTGAAACAACGAAGTTTCTGTTTTTACCGGGTTTAACCTGAGTCTCCATTTAGCACAGTATTCATCCAAGCTGTGTGTAAATCTTTTGTGAGTACGTCCTCGCCATTTTTTAAGTGCTTGCTTTGAGTTGCAAGTACAATGTCGTCTGCATACTGGAAATTCTCCGCTTGGAGGACCGGTATATCATGTATATATAAGTCGCTACTAAGTACAATGTACAAGCTACTCGAACGACTAATACATCAAAGAATCGCCCCTTTAATAGATAAAATACTTCCACAATTTCAATCAGGCTTTCGTCCAGGAAGATCATGCTGCGATCAGGTCATGGCTTTAACTTCGTACATTGAATCTGGTTTCCAAAAATGCTTGAAGACATCAGCAGTCTTTATCGATCTTACTGCTGCCTATGACACAGTCTGGCGCGATGGCTTGCTCCTAAAAATAGCCCAGGCAGTTCCTAGTCGTAAAATCGTGACTCTACTTGGAAATATGTTGGCTGACAGAAGATTCGCGGTGTATACGGGAGCAGACCATAGCCGGTGGCGCACCATAAATAATGGCCTTCCACAAGGTTCAGTGTTGGCGCCAATTTTATTTAACTTATGAAAGTAACTAATAATATAAACTGGTAAATAATAAATATACAAGATATAAATAGTATTGATGGTCAGACAAAAACACCATCACAAATGAAAAGCGGTAATTTAAAAAATAATAAGTTTAATTATATAACGAATATGTAATATCATTTATAAGTAATAGAACGAAAGCAAATTATGACGTTATGAGAATAATACATTATGTTTAATGCGTCGATATGCTTAGTATATCTAATACTTAGTTCCCTGGAATCGTAATTTCCTATTGCTGGAAGTAAATTATTACGGTGCATAACTGAGAAAAATTTTTTGAGATAGTTTGACGATATAGTCTTTTACATATGGTACCTGCAGAGCACTATGCATATATGAAATTTTAGTGTATAACATTGAGAGTACATCTAAGACATCGATTTTGGACTAATTGCAGTCTATTAAAACTAGCATTTGAGACTGAAGACCAAACTGGACAAGAATATGTTAAAATAGGCCTAATGATTGAGACAACGACAAACGATATGTTCCAAACGGCATTATTTCTAAAACACACTGTTCGCTATTGGTGCTTCGCTCTTGTGATATTTCGTATATTAAATACAACAATATATATGGTGATCTCGATTGATCACCATAAAGGTGGTGGGGGTGTCGTGACTAAGATATTTAAAAAAAAAAAATGTTTTAGCCAATTTTCTCCATTGCTAACGATATCGATGGTTAGACATCTGTATATTTAATCTCATAATATCCGACGAAAAATATTACAGGAGTTTACAATGATGTTTATCTGGCGCACGACGAAGACGTGATACCGGACACGTCTATAATAATAATAAAGATTATGTTCGATACTGCAGATAGACGTCGAGGGAATAAATCGAGGAAAGGAAACACACGGCTGACGAGAGGCAGCTAATCAGAATAGGTAAAATAGATGGTTTCGATCTGGCAGCAGCAGTTGTCCACAAATAGTATGGAATTTTAACATATATCTGAACAAACCTGGACTGGATACTTACAGATGGAAATATTGCTACAACAACAACAACAACAACAACGTATATATTTCAACGTAATTTACAGAGAACAGTCAAAAACAAAAATTTTAAATAATAATTAATGACGTACAACAGAAATAATATAAAGAGCCGTAACAAATGAAAGAAGCATTTATACTTAAAATGACAGCAAAAAATAAAAAGTTATGATAATGATAATAAAACAAACGAAAAACACGTTAGACATTAAGTAAATGTAGAAGAAATAATAATTCCCGCAAGAATACCAGACTTCAAATTTTTAATTTCACCGTAGAAAACGGACAACTTCTGAAATTATTCAAAACTTTTGTACCTTTCATTCTTACCTGTATTCATCGACGCTTTATTTTCCTTCCGCTAATATTGTCTTCCGTGCCAGAACTACATTTGTGATTCGTGGATACCGATTTGCTTTAGTGTACAAGCATTACCATTCTCCAACACAACATCTATAAACTATTCGCTTCAAAGGTGTCGTTTTTTTTATAGATTCATCTTTCCATAGCTTCCCACAATTTAGTCATTGTATCGCGAGCGATTTTTATACAACCTTCCATCACTCCTGAACCGACCTAATATGTAATCGTGTTGTCGTAATGGCGAAAAAATTAATTTACCAAATCTATTTATTGTATTTATCGATATTTCGTTTTAGGATTATAATCGTCTAATCGAAAAATTTCGCCACGCCGTGTGTAACGAAATTCCTCTTTATAAAGACATCGTGCCTGCGAACAAGTTGATCGAACATTTAAAGAAGAACGGACCAATCATCGCGTTGACAGATGCAAAACGTTTACGATGCGACATCTGCCATCGATACAAACGAAGTTTACGTAATCGGGATTCGTTGAAGGATAATTATAATTTTCAAGGACATTACATCGTAGTGATCGGTTACAGCTTGTCCAGAAATTATATCGCTTATTTGGATCCATCCCGTACGCACAGTAAGTTATTTAACCATTATTAATGTTTTACACGTTCTTAAATAATATTAATATTTGTATTTAACATCTCTCTCCGTGAATCGTGTAAAACTTCCTCCTACTACTACTATCTTTACAATGTCTGACCATCTTGTAGGAACGCGACCACGTCTTCTTTTTCCTTCTACTCTTCCCTCAAGAATTCTCGCCTGAAATCTGCTCTTATTATATGACCGAATTATGTTAATATTCTTCTCTTCTATTTGTCTCGCCAACTTCTTGTAATATCGAGTAATTAGTTTTCTTGTCTGTCCACGGGATTCTTAGCATCGGCTTCCAACGATACATTTCCAGCGCGTTTATCTTTTGCCTATCACCTTTCCATACACGTTTCCGCGCCGTACAGAAACACCGAGAAGACCAGACTGTTGACCAATTTTACTTTCACTTTTTTTTGATACAGCGGGATTAGCCCATATACGTTTTAGACGTACCATCGCACTTTTTGTTATGTTTACGCTACGTCTAATTTCTTTTTCTGAGCCCCCACGATTTTCCACTATCGAACCTATCCATATTGTTTCGCAATAGCGTGTAATTCCGGACAATCATCGTTCTGTCTATCAATAATCATGATTTCCGTATTTTCTTTATTAATTATTAATCCATATTCTGCGCTGCACTTTTCCAGACGACTTACAGTTTGCGGCATACTAAGCTATTAGTTATCAGCGTACTATCATCTGCGTACCAGAGATTCGATATCTTAACTCCTCCGATGGAGAATATCATGAGTCTGTAAAAATTTACGCATGATGTACTCTCCATAGAGATTGTACAACAGTGGGGGACAGAATACAACCTTGCCGTACGCCGCGTGATGGGTGAAAATATTCGTAGTGTGTATCTTTACTTATTCGGACTTAGCCGTACTTTGTTTATATAAATTTATAATTAAACGTACTAAACGTCTTGGTATTCCAACTATAATAAAAACGTTCGATTAACATTAGGAAATAGGCGGAAAACAATAAAATTTCTATATTGCCTTAACCAACACCATACTCTCAATATGAGTAAGCATCGATAATTGACCGCAAGATGATATTTTGTCCTCTTTGAATTATATCCCGATCGGATTTAGACGTGCAGCGAATTAATCACTATTTGAATAGCCCACACTACCTTCCCCGATCCGGCCTTCCCGCAACTTTGGACTAGTCCGTTTATGTTCATACTATACCACCGATTCGTTAACTGTCCAAACTAATCACGTATCAGTCTAATTGGCAATTCCGTACGTGAAAATGTTATTATCTGCTTCTTCAAGCAAAAGTATATAATTCAATTCCGATCTTCTACCGGTTAGACGACTGCTGTACTTGAATTTTTGTTTGGTTTTTGATTTTTACGCAAATATTCCAAGGTAAAGGTCAAGTTGTCTGCTCGAATATTCGTCAGAATTATAGTTTAGGGCTGTACGAAACTCGACAAGAGCTATCTGCACGTTTAAGTGTGTGACGTGGATAGATGATCACTGACGTTAATCTTGCTTAATTCGGTCGATATGTCTCTGTTTAGCTTCGACCTTATTATCACTAGCAACATGACTTACGATGGGTGTGGTTTTACTTGTATAAAATAAATATAAAAGTCTTCCTCGCTTGAACGCCCAACTTTGTCGAAAACTTGAGCAATTTCTAGAAATACAGTAAAAACACGATGTTTAAACATTTCTCCGAGATAATTTTTTTTTTTTCATTAATCACTTATTAGCATTCCGTATATATAAAGGTTTCGTGCGGAGTCAAGATTTTCGTCAAATTTTATTCGTAGTTTATACTTAATGGACATAGTCATTTGCAAATATAATTGTTATTTTAATCGGTTGTTAATTCTTTAAATTATTTAACCGTATTTAGACGTTTATACTCACAGCACGCTGTACTTATTGGTATATAATATTTCAATAAATTTTTGTAGAATAATAAATTTAAAAACTAAATGTTTATTTTTTTTTTTTGTAGCGTAACGAAAAATATCGTTTAATTAATAAATTTTAAACGAGCTGGCCCAATTTTTTTTTTTAATGCAATTTTATTAATTTTTTTCTTTTTCCTAGGTCCTTGTTTAATGTCATTACGACGTTTTGATTCGGCCAGGCACGCTAATGGAACTGATCATGACGTCATTTTTATATTCAAAAATAATAAACCGTCTACGTATAAAGAAGTAAAATAGGTCGCCATAAAAATACACTAGTAGTATCACCCCCTGTTGATGTCGTGAACAGTTATTATCCTGAAATTGTCCATGTTTCCGACGCGTAACTCATTGTGGACCGTACGAAGCATTGAAGAATTCTCATTTTTAATTGTATGGACAGTTTTCTATAAGTATCCGTTCTAGAATTATTGAATACATTTCTGCCGTATCCTATTCTTCTTATTTCTTCATTTCCATTTTCGGTAATTATACCCCCAAATTGTATTCTTTTACCCGGGGTTCAATCCTTTCTCCATCTATATATATTTCTACTGAAGAGCTTTATTTTTGCTATTCTCATTAGTTTTATTGATATTTATTTTCATTCCTAACTTCTTTCCTGCTGCAGATATTATATTTGAATTAAAATTAATAATAAACTTAATACCGTATTTAAATAATCGGAAAACCGAAAGAAAACAATTGTTAATCGAAATATAAAATTCAAACTAGAAAATGCAAAAACTAATAACAAAAAATATATTTATAAACCACCAGAAATCGCAAAGAATTTATTGCGTTTACATTTGTCTACTCCGATGATGTGTAGCGAGCGCCATCTTATATCGTGTATATATTTTATATTAAGTGAAATTATGCGTTTGTGATGTTTTATTTATTTATTCTATTTATTTTTTTTTTATATATTTAATTAGATTAGATATAACGGCTTCAATTTCACGATTGAATTCGAAGAAATCTTTTAAAGATAATTTAAACGAAAATAATTTAACCGTTTCGTAGAAATAAAACAAAACGAAAAAATAATCATAAAAAAAAGAGTAATTTACCCCTCCCGCCTACACATTATTTGTTTGGGATTTTTTCATTTTTAAGAATTTGCCTACACTGGTTGTATATGAAAAAGCAATTGAATGCTGTCTGTTTATGAGATAAATAGAAATTTTAAAAGTGATTTTCATAATTTTTGATTCAAATTTTCTCGTTCATTTCGAAATGTGTTGTTCTTCGTTATTTTATATTTATGTAGTGAAAATTTCGATCTTCGGAGATAGTACCTTAAGTTTTATTTTTATCTTACATATAACGATTATTTTAACTAAATAATTGGAGGCAATCATTAGTGATTTGAGTAAGAGTACTACTGCAATTTCCCTTCTATACATGCGAGCCTATACTGGTTATCTATGGAAAAATTTCAATGCTGCCTGTTTGTGAGATAATAGAAATTCAAAAGAAACTGATTTTCTTAATTTTGATAAAATTTGAAGAAGACGGAAAAGTCGGGATAAATAAGCAGAGAAAAAAGGGAATTAACTGAAAACCTTCATCTTAGCCGCGTGTTCATTTTTCCACGTTCGCAATCTGAACCGGAACCAGTCGGATCAAGATAATTGTTTAATTTGCGGATATCATTTTTCATAACTCAAAATCAAAAGAAAAATGGATATAACCGTTGCTCGAATTGAGCGCGTGTTAAGTGTATACAAACTTTAATGGGGTTGAATTTTATACGCGCGATATTTGTCGACGATGAAGATCTTGGATAACGTGAAGGTTTCCTGAGGAATTATTAATTTTTTGTTACATGAAAAAAATGTTTTTTAGTAAGCTTTTTAAAATAGTACTAATAAATGACCTAATGATAAATAGTTTATGATAAGCAAAAGTGGAAATGAAAAAATTTCTGTTAACTTTTATGCGCGAAAGATGTAAAGGAATAAAAACTAAAAATTTGGTTAGTGTTCTAATTTATCACAATATCCTTATACTCTTGCCCTGACTTCCACAATATATTATTAAAAATTAATGATTTATGAAGTTACCTAATTCTCCTGACTTCCACAATATATTATTAAAAATTAATGATTTATGAAGTTACCTAATTCACCAAACCGTCGTTAATCGCCAATTTATAAAAAAATTAATAAATTTGATGTAATTATAATTTTAGATATATTTATATTTATTTATGATTTGTATCTCGTGGTGTGGAACCAATTTATAACGAAATTGATAGTACGCCAATTCGTAATAAATGTTTAGAACTTTTTCATTTAAAAAAAAAAAAAATTAAATGTTTATTATATATTTATTTTTTTGCGTTTGTCGGATAAATTATTTATTTTAACTATTTAAATAATCGTGGTGTCGCCTTCAGTTATTTACATATAGGTTTATCTCGTTACGTTCTTATCTTATCATTTCTTTGTTCGCGTGTTCAGTTTTCGGATTTATTATCTTTCTTTTCAACGCGCTAAAATCGGATCCTACATCTTACACACGTTTACATACAGAAACCCGGTGATATTATTCCATATTTTAATTTGTCTAACCGTCGGTGGCGGAAATAATTTTTTTTTTTTAAATATTTTTTCCTACGGTGTTTTTACGTGCCAGCGCACGTGTGTGTCTGTCTACAAGCACGGGTTGCTAATATAATGTCACATACTCCTACATCGTCTAAGCCAACATCGCCATTACCGCCTAGTAATAATGACGTGCGTCAGTTAAATAATATTGAAACAAGTGTTGTCGAAACAATCGACTATGCTAATATTATTACTGATTTTTCTGTAGCGCCGCTAGTGTTACAAAAATCTGGAGATCCTTTTAACATTAAACGACAACTTTCTAAATCCAGTAATAGCAATAGTGAAAGTTATACTAAACATAAGGAAGGAGACAGCGATAATGCGTGGCAGCATGTTTCGAAAGGTGTTAAGAGAGTAAAACCTGCTGATCAAAATGATCAAAACGGCCCAAGTCATCAGAACTAAAAATAATTTTTCCATGCTACAGAAGGATGACGTAAATAATGAAACAGCTAATGATGATCAAGTAAGTAAAACAACCTCTTAATAGCAAAATACAAAGAGTACCGTCTATATTCATAGACAATGTTTCAGATTTTCAACGGATGAAAAATGCTATTGAAAAAAAATTATAAAAAATGACGGCTACGTTTGCCGTATCCTGGTAAATAACAGAGTAAAAGTTGACGTGAAAGAAGCTTCTGCTTATTGTAATTTAACAACTTATTTCACTAGCCAGATTAGTTGTTATAGTTATCAAATAAAAAGGGAAAGATCGTACAAAGTTGTAATCAGACATTTACATCCATCGGTTCATACAAACGATATTACGGCCGCCGCTTTGAACGAAAAAGGCTTTCAAGCGCGTCGAGTGATAATACTATCTCACCTAATAACCTCTGCCATTCATTGACATCGAATCGAATGAACTTAATATAGATATTTATCAACTTAAATATTTACTCAATGTTAAAATCAAAGTTAAGCCTCCAGATAAAAAATTTGAAATACCTCAATGTAAACGATGTCAACAGTATGTGGTATATTTAAGATGCAGCCTTTTCCTAAATAATCGTTTTCGGCAGTAGGTTATTGTATATTGTTAAAAATATCCGATGTATCTCGAAATCCACAGATTATGGAAAGATCTGCCTATCCGAGAAATTAAGAAAGAAATTACATGTTCATATGAATCTACCATGTTTTACAGTGACGCATCCCTAATGGATTTGTCGGCTGCTCAGTTGTCAGAGATGGAGCAATATTCAATATTCGCTACTGCGGACATTCTCCGTCATTTCAGCTGAATTATACGCGATTTATCTTGCTATGAAATTTTTAATGAGCACCCCCGATGTTGATCAACCTTCGATTATATGTTCTCTCTTCCAGCACTCATCAGCATCCCATAGCCAAGAAACTGATGAAACTGGTACTGGTGGGGTCGAGTCAGAAAGTGACATCCCTCTGGATCCCAGCTCATGCTGGGGTTCATGGGATAGCTGATAAAGCGGCCAGTAAAGCTGCTGCGTTCTAACCGGTTACGAATGTCCAGCACCTGACGTTAAAAAATACATCATAAATGGGCTTCTTGCATGATGGTAGAAGAAATAGCAGCTGAGATCACAACCCAACAAACTGCGGCAAATCAAACATTCGATCGATCCTTGGATAACTTCCAAGCCACAGAAATCATGTGATCATCAGCAGATTGCGCTTAGGCCATACGCTTCTCACTTATACGTGTCTTATTAATAAACCTTTGGCTCCAGCGTGTTCCGGCTGTAACATTATCCTATTTCCCACATTCTACTTGATTATCCCTCATACTCGTCGCTTCGAGCTTCTATCTTCCTCCTTCGTTTCATCAACTCTTCGAAGATGACCATGTTTCTTTGTCGAATCTAATTACCTTCTTCCGCCTACCCGGTCGCTATTTCTCAATCTAATCCTCTTTTAATATCGTGCCTCTAGCCTTCATTGCTGTACATGGCACATTAATTTGATTTAATAATAATAATCTAATGAAAGTTATTCGAATTTTAATAATACACGACTGTTAAATTTTTTATAATTTCGGGAAAAATATAAATTTAAATATCATATTTGTTGACTATACACTTTCATGCAACTTTACTCGCAGTGCGTTTTTCTTTGTCGCATATTCCTTTTTGCCCGTTGAAGAGAAACGTTATTATCCGTATATTTCCACTCTTCCTCGTTATTTTCTGCCTTACCTGAACTGAACAAAACCGGCTATTCATATTACTATCTTCCGTAGACGTAGTATGGTTTAATACAAAGTGGTTGGTAATTTTTTCTATCTGGCAAACGCATAACAGTCGTCTCTAACGCAGTAACATTAAGCATCGCTTGCTTTTAATATAGTTCAGTATTCTGCATCATATAAAAAGACGTCAAAGACGAGGGTTTGTATCGAAAGAACTTATGCGCTTAAGGATATGATGTAACTTCGTTCTGTAACCGACTAAGCGCAAGCCGTTAATACTCGGCTATTGACTTCAACTGTAGATGTTCCGTGTTTGGTAATTAACGATCCCAAATGAACTTATCAACTACTAGTATATTATCTAATATGTCGTGCGAGCTGCATTTACAGTTTCTATCGATCACCACTATTTTGGATTTATCTCTGTTTATTTTTAGACGTGCTTCCGAGCTTACCTTTTACAACAGTTTAGACGAGCAGTTAGATTAATCGGTAAATGAACCGAAGTAACGTAGTACACAATATTCTGAGAACAACAATTAGCGATTTTGTAGCGGTATTTTAAATTTAATCGAATCTACGGTTTCAATGAAAACAACAAATAACTTCATAGAGTGACCTAATAATTAATTATGTAATATAACATTATATAAGCACAAAGTCGCATTACATATAATTAATGCTTTGAACGCTTTTGTATGCAAAATAAAAGTAATATATATAACGAATAACTTCATACAGTAGTGATCTAATTATTTATATATATATATGTATTGCATTATGTAAGCACGCATTCGCGTTACATATAATCAGTGCAAAGTTAGCCCTTTTGTATGTAAAATAAAAGTTAAATACATATATATATATATATATATAACCAAGGTTCAAGGTTTATTACAGACGGAATTGTAACAAATAGGATTGATAGGAAGTAGTGCAATCATGCGCAAGAAAACGGAAATAGGGAAAATCTCTCAAGAATATGGTCGGTTAACACGTAATAAAACACTCGGGCCGTACATGAATATCCTCCAGGTTCGAGACAAACAATAATGGATTTTGGAGGAAAGACATACGCCCAATACGGGCGTAAGAAGGTTTGAAGGAATATTTATTATATCTAGTACAAAGTTAGGAAATAAATAAGGTTAACTATATGATTTGTCATTAGCATAATACGTGTCGAAGAGGGACAGAATGCATAAGTTGAACCTTCGACGGCGAATCCACCCCTACTCACGCTTAAAAATAAACAACCTACGAAATCAATTAACTAATTATTAATTAAATCCAATTATATTTATGAATTTGATAAAAAACTTAAAAATGTGGACGTATCTTTTTATAAGAAGATCGATAATAATGCCGCTATCATCACTACAAATACAGAAGAGGATCGAGAAAAATTAAACAAAGAAATTGAAAATAACATTAGTAATATTATTAGTCCAAAATTACTTGATCCGTCGATAGCAATCTTTAGGACTAATAATATTAGTGAAGATGTTAATCGTATCCCGTTAAAATATACAAGAAATGTTTTGGGCACCTTGATAAGTTCTGTCGTTTTTCACAAGAGCTCGTGTAAGTGACGAGAGAAAAAACTTGCAGCAATTGTGTTCCTGCGTATATTAAGAAATCAACTAATAATAACGTTAATTTATCGGATGTAAGTTTGATTGGTAATGCATCTAAGAAAGTTGATCACTCTGTGTATGATCGAAACTGTCCAATTTATCTAAAAAACATATAAACTATTATATTATCGCGCATACAAATTATGGCTATTCAAATTAGATACCTTAATGTTGATAATTGTGCGTCTGCCCAACATTTATTTATTAGGTATTTGCATAAATCAATGACTGAAGTTGGTATTATATGTGAACCTTATGCGGGGTAAATAATAAAATATTCGTAAATTCTTCTCTTTATGATTATTATTTAAACAATATAATTGCGGTGATAATTAACAAACAAATCGTACATAAACTTATCCAGACAGTGTTTAATATCAATTAAAATAGATAATTATTTATTAATAGGCTGTTATTTGTCACCCGATATAGAGAGAGAACCACATTTGCGCAATATTGACTTCGTAATAAAAAATAACTTACATCCAATTATAATAGGAGACTTTAATATACGCTTACCTAGCCTTGAAAGAAAATTTACGACTAATAAAAATTCCCGGATGTTTCGTGATTTATAGCAATAACCTTATAATTTTAAATAATAATACGCCTACCTTTGAAAATAATAATGGAACTAGCATTATAGATTACCTCGTAGTTTCTCATAAAGTCCATTCAAGATTTACACTTGAAATTGTTCGGGCGGAACTCACACCTCTCATAAAATCCTTAGTATTACTTTACACGATTCATTTACCAAAGATATAGCAAGGACAAATATAATGAAATCAATTTAAATAAATTAATATACTAGCGACGACATTATTAATCAATACATAGATGATATTACATTAATTAATAACTCCAAAGTGATTGATGAAAAAATATCTCGCCTTAATACCTATCTCTCGGAGAATATTAATTGTTGTGCCTTTTTATCAAATCCACCATTAAATGACTGGTGGTCAAAAGAGTTAAATCAAAGATCAGATAAATATAATAAAGGAGAAAAAAAAAATCGAAAATAAAGAGTCATTTTAAACGTCTGATATTTAACTATAGTGCTTAAGGTACTGAACCAAAAATATAAAAAAATAATTGTTAAAACCAAATTTAACAGTTGGAAACGATTCATCAGTGAGTCTAGTGCTTGGGTTAAACCTTATAAATATATTATGGAAAAATTCAAAAGATTCCGTGTATACTTGAAATTAAATACCAAAACAACACCGTTTCTGACGATAGACTCAATGAACATTGCACTAGGCTATAAACTTCGTAGGCTACTTCATAATAATTATGGTTTACGATATAAAGAAAGAACTATACTCTATAAAGGATTAATTCAATCTGTTTATGGATATGGGTCCTGTACTTATTTAAACAAAAAGATCCTCCCAAAAATCAATAAGAAAATTTATACTAAACATTTCCTCATTATATAGAACCACCTCTTCTTCAGCTTCTTGTGTGATTGCCAATATTCTTCCTTTAGATCTATTCCTTATTGGACGAGCAATAATTTCGGAATGTATCAAAAGCTTAGAAATGGTCTCTTCTCTTAAATACTTTTCAAATAGTGTTATTAAGCAAACATTAGGAACCGTACCAACTATGAAATTATTAAAAAATAATGTTCGTAATGATATTAACAGTGTTTGGCAGTCACGCTGGGATGAAGATATCAATGGTCGGAAAACCTATCTCTTTTTTCCAAATATTAAATTAAAAATCTGAATATCACCTTTTTTTTTAATGCGCAAGCACTCTCGGGACATGGTAACTTTAGAGAGTACCTTCATCGATTTAAATTAGTAAACTCTCCGAACTGTCTTGTTTGTGGATCAATGAGCATTCACAATACACGACATCTAATTTTTAAATGTAAACGTTTTAGACAGTTAAGACATGAGTATAATATATGCGCAAATACGTCATTAATCTTAGACAGAAATAATGCAGACAGAATGCTACCTTTTTTTCATGATTTAACGAGGGAAAAGTTAACTATAAAATATAAAATAAAATGATCGAGTTTCTTACTCAAATTGTTAATAAATATTAGTCGTTTTCATAATCGTAGTGATCTTCAAGTAAGTAATGGTATTAACTAATTGAATAATACAAATGTTATCCTAATGTTAAGATAATGATTAAAAAAAAAATTATATATATATATATATATTTACTTTGAATTCATGAGTTACTTGTAAGAATTACATTGTGTATTCGATATTTTGTAACTAACGTTTGAATGGTAGTTACGATATAAATATTAGTATTTTATTAATAATATTTATTTTAATAATGTAAATATGTACTTGTTTCATTATTATGTTATATAAGAATTATCATCACCGTTACTTTATAATGTAACCAATTTAAGTATGTAATTTATGTGTTATTCTATAAGTTTACAATCCAATCTACACGCATTAATATTCGTTAGTTAATAATTTATTATTAAGCACACGTATTATTCAATGTACACAGAAAACATTAATAAACTTGCCCCACGGGTTATCCGAACTGGGTTAAAAAAAAACCAACACGATATACAACTGAGAATATCATTTCCATCGTCGACGACAAAAATCTTTTTAAATATACGATAAAAAAATTTATTTGCGTTTCAGTATCTAACGTAATATACTTAATAATGAAGAAAAAAAAAAGAAAAAATACATTTGAGAAATATCTTAAGCAATCTATAGTTAACATATTACCATTTATACGAGTAATATAACGTCTGTAAAGCATGTTTTTAGCAGTACTCACCTGCTGCAAATATCTTGGATATATATATATATATATATATATATATATATATATATATCTAAATATATAATATTTGAATGATTAACTAAGGACTGAAATATAAAAAAAATTGCAAAAATTAATTTAAGATAAAACTTTATAATAAGCGATCTTATTTTACGAACAATGATAAAATGAATCGCAATTATTGTTAACCCTTTCAATCGTCCATTATCATTATAAATTTTGACGCACACGAAGCTGTTAAACAATCGAAGAATTAAATCGCTATAACTATATTTTAAACGCGAATATACATATATATTAATCCTATATCGGTTCACATATATATTAATCCTATATCGGTTCACATATATATTAATCCTATATCGATGGTTCACATGTATATTAATCCTATATCGGTGGTTCACATGTATATTAAACGTATGTTCTTCATTCGTTCCGGTTCTGAGATGAGTCCAGTTCTTCCTCGCGACGTGGGTTACATCGCCATGCCATCGAGTCATCAATTTGCGAATGTTTCTTCTGTTAAGCAGCGGCCGCTATTCAAGCACCCGTTTTGTCAATCTATTATCCTTCCCTCTGGCTACACGCCTTATTCAGGTACACTTCAGTTTAGTCATTTGCTGCACCACATAGTAATACGTGTACAGTCTAGACGTTAATTCGATAACAACGTGCGATTTTCAACGAGTTTCGCGTTTGAAATATGTTTTTTGTTTTTTTTTTTTTTTTTTTTTAGCGATTTAATTTTCCTTATATCGAATCATCGTGAACGACCACAAAAAAAATATTCAAAGCTAGAAATTCGAATATACACAACAAAATGACTCGAGAAGACATAAATCGATATTGCCACTTTTTAGTCGACTCTGTATAATTAACACACAAATATAAATATATATATATATATATACTTTTGGAAAATGAGACATTTTAAATCAACTAAATTGTCCTTATTATTAATACGTGTCATCACGACTGAAAAGGTCAATATGTAATCACATATACACGAATACGCGATAGCGCACATAAATAAATAAATAAATTTAATTAATTTTAAAAAACGCTACACACACTATATCTCGGTTAATAATAATTTTAAAATTATAACATATTCGACGTAATTAACACAACACGACAAGCATTACCTACGATACATTTTTCTATATATTCGTTATTTCACGCTTCGGGTATCTAAATACTAATATAATTGTGCGAACGAGTTATTATTATATTTTATTGGCGATAGAATAAAATTAAATTCGACGCCGACATAACGTCTAGAGAATAAGGAAATATTAAAATATTACAAATCCGTAGTAAGGAATACACGCGCGTTCGACGTAATTACGAGATAAATTAGTAAAAACTAGATCAATTATCAGCGAGCGGCGTAAAAATATTAACCCTCTACAGGGCAGTATGTTCGCTATATGATGGTAGGTGAAATGTTTAATGTTAACAAAAATATTTTCTTATTTTGCGGTTAACGCGAAACATTTTTTAAAAATATTTCGCATAAATATATCGAGAATTATCTATAACAGTTTATATAAGAAGTCTTTAATTGTACGATAAAAACGCCGACGTATAAAATCTATAATTTAGCGTCAAAATTTTATAATTATACGACTGAAAGGCCTAAAAGAATTTACGACGACGTTATTTTATCTCGAAATCGCGTACGAGTTCCATAATAATGTCAATCTATAACGAAATTTAGTCGTTTTATAAAATTAAAAAATTTGTACGAATCTAAAATGAAAACATTCTTTTAATAAAATCGTATAAAATAAATAAATTAAAAGAAAAAGGAAGTATATATGAATACGTAAATTTGTTCTGAAACGACAAAATTTTTAATATACAACACACATATACACACAATTTGAAAGAACTCGTCATCTCCGAATATTTTGAACAATGCGTTCAAAAAAAAAGAAAAAAGAGAAAAATTTCCCTAATCTCAACGTGGACTGACCGTACTTCACACACACATACATATATATATACACGTAATTTCTTTTTTCATCAGATCGTTATTTCATGAGTTATTAATTAAAACTGAAGCCTATTAATGTCAGGAGGACGTGAACTGATTGAAGTTAACATACATACATATATATATAAGATATATGTATGTAGACAAGTAGATATTGCGAAAATTTCTCTCATTAAGTATAATATCCCAAATAATTGTGCTGGTACATATACATATACACACGCGCGCACATATATATATAACAGAAAAAGAAAATGAATGCCTTCATAGGACACACCAATTTAATCGAAGGCAAAACGAATGGGAACATACACAAAAGGAAGATCTGAAATTAGAAAGGGGATAAATCATATGCGGAAATAAAAACACTAATCGGAATCAGGAAATTCATTGCAAGATGTCATGTTCCCACCAATCTTCTATTTCAGAATAAAATAGCACATATATATATATATGTATGTACCGGCACTATTATTTTTTTTATCATATTTCTTAACTCTTTTTTCCAATCTATTTTAAAGCATTATATTTTATTTATGGTTAAATCGAGAACCCTAAGGAAAACAGGGTGGCCAGAGTGAAAGACATGCAATGTCAAAAACCAGTTGGTAGAAACAACAAAGAATGGATATCGATGGACTCTTTTAAGAAGACAAGAGAGAGAAATTATTTGGAATACGCACTGCATAGTGTACGGCATTAAATGTGAAGAAGAACGTGGGTTCTAACTTATAAAACGTATTGCAAGGGGAAAATTTTGTAAAATTCTTCTTCTTCGCATGTCTCACGCATTACTGCGCGTTGACGTCATAGCATTGATATTTCTATTTTCGGCGGCCGCATCAGGTTTTCAATACTTCCAAGTCCCGTCCATTGCTTTATATTTTGTAACCATGTCGTTTTCTTTCTTCCGGGTCCTCCTCTCCGACCGTCTATTCTTCTTTGAATTATTAGAATAAATAACATTTTTTTCAACGATGAGTAACAATTTTTGTTTCATTCTTAACGAGGGATATAAAAGCTAAAATAGTATATTTTTAATCGATTATACACGTCTTGTACGAATATAATTAACGGGAATCGCGATTAAAGTTCAAACAACTAAGCATTGGAAGACATTATAAAATTAGTAAAGCGTGCCAGATATGGGATCGAATACAAGTTGAAGGGACGAAGGGCGAAATATTACCTCGCAGGACTTGCACAAACTGGTTAAAGCATTGAACATAGATAAAATTATAAAACAGCACCTACTAGATATAACCTAAAGAAATCGACGATATGACTGTGATGATTTGTGAAATCTTGCAGTTTTTTTGTTGATTTTTTAGTCGGATAAGCTTACGCCGCCGCTAATTATTTCGAAAACAGAAAAAATAAATAAATACACTAAATTTGGTTCATTCAAAACAAACGCATTATGTAAAATTAAAAATTAATCGCGCTATCTATAAATGCTATAAAGTACTAAAAAAAGTAAAATTGTGTACGTTTAATTTTGCTCTGAATAATTTTTTGTTTGTTTGTTTGCGTGTTTTTAAAAAAATTTTATTACTATTATTTTTAATTTTTATCGAACGTTTCTTCCGAAGATTTCTCCGCGTCCGTCGCCAAAACCTCGCGTAAAGTGTCGACGCAATTATTTGGAATCAAAATTCCTAGAAAACACCGACATAAAAATGTTCGACAATTATTATAGCAGCGATATGTTTAATAATAGAAAATCGGTAGCAAGATCCCCGTCAATGTGAACATCGGTCAGACGATTCCTGGGTAAAAGCTAATACGGGTTAGTTTGTCATTGCCTTCCCGGCTTTTTTACTTTCTCGCCAAGTTCCGTAGGACTCGCTTATCCGACAATTAGATTTGCCTTCCCGACTTTTTTTTTACTTTCCCATCAAGCTCTCTAGTACTCGCTTATAGAATAAGTGTGTGGATGGATATTAGCCGACTAAAGACAAAAAAAAAAAACTCGCTGTAGAATTCGAGCGTCCAAAAACAACGTTTAAGTATTGCCGCTACGCCACGAGGTCATTTTTGTATATCGGTTAAATAAATACTATCAGGTGTTTTTATATTGCTGACCATGTTTTCAATTATAGTTTTTTCCCGGACCATTTATTCCACCCTCATTCCGAGTTATTACTTTGGCGCTTAAACTTTTTTTTTTTTTAATAAGCACGCTTAACGGAAGTGAACAAAAAAAAATCGATATTTAGATAACAATGATAATAATAATATACGAAGAAAATAAATTAGTATCGAGATGAAGATTCGATTCGCGCTCACGGCATAAAGTTTTTCATTACTTCTGTAGAAGATAGCGGTATCTTATATCATATGTGTATCAGCTCGACATTTAATGCTTTAAACGACGGCCCATTTTATATGTAAAAATAACGTACAATATATATATATATCACAAACTGAATCCTTGCGCTATATTTCTGTGGGTACAGCGTTAATTTCAACATTTAATAAACTTCGTAAATAATGTAATTTAAAAAAATTTCATAAACTTTCTCAATCTTGTCGAAATTCCCTCTGCATGTAAAACGTCTTTTCAAACAGAATTTTAGACAAATTTACTTTATTTTTGTTTTATTTCTTATTATAACGTCTATGAAGAATGAAATAAACATCGAAAAAGAAGTTAAAATCACTAAAATTTTTCTTTAATGTAAAATCAAAAAGCTTTTCGATTATCGAGGGAATATTTGAAAAAAAAAATATAAAATGCAAAAACATCGATTTAAGATTACAATTCGCAAAAAATCAGCAAAATGAAGAACAGTATTAATAAAACAATCTGATAGTGAATCTTAACATTGTTGTTTATTCCGATGAATTTTTTTGTGAACCTTAATATTTTTTTTAATATTCGCTTGATAATGGCCTAACAACCGAAAAGCTTTCTGATTAAAAGTTTGAGTGATTTTGTTGTTGTTTGTTTGAATAAAAATCACTACATTTCGCATGCATCAAATAATAACGAATAAGTAATAGACAATATTAAATTTCGATTATCCGCGTTTTCGTTGTAAACTTGAATGGATTAATGCGCTAATTTTAATAAATACATATTTATACATATAAAACTTAAACAAAAGAGAACGATATTATTTGCATAGCAAAATTTACATACAATGTCGCAGTTAAACTGTGTACCACCGGTAAAAATACCTTGTAATATATTTATCATCGTTATTTTACATTAAAATATATAATGAAAATTAACGAGGAAAAAATATACCACTAAAATCTGTAAAACCTGCGAAATATTTAAAAATAATTTGTCATTCGCTAGATACGACGATTTCGACGAGGTAAGTTCGATTATAATGCAGAACAAAATTCATTTTATACTTCCGATTGTTGAAATACCGTTTTATCATTCTGATTATTTTTGTAAATTCCGTATTTTATACTTTTAAAATATTTTTTATAATAGAGATTAAAGAAATGTTATTCAAAATGATTTGCGAATTAATATTGAGAGGACCGTGGCCAAAGGATCATTATATATCGGTTATGATTCCCAAAGAACAAAATCACCAAAAAGTGCGCAGATTATCGCACAAAATTATATAGTAACAAAAATTAAAATTGATCAGAAGTTTTTAACAGATTATTTTAGTCGTCTAACGTTGATATCTCGTATACATGTTTTTAGTCGACTGGAATTGTAATCTCCAATAAGCCTATATGTGAGTAGAATGAATGAATTTAGCGGATAGGTTTAATATATAATCCTTAAGATAGGGCAGGTTAATAAACGCATGATATTCTTTCGTATTTTGATTTAGTCGATATGCTTCGGAAGCACCTGTTTTGTAATTGTTTATATGCTGAATTTGAAATAGAAGATCATACACGCGTAAACCGGGCGTATAATAGTTTTATAAAGAACCATTTTATTAGGAGAGTTCAGGATTTTCGTGTTAAAGATAGGGCAGTTTTTATTATACGAGATAAGTGCCGAGTAAAATTTAGGCGGCGATCGAGAAGCACCAAGATAGCATATTTCATTAGTTAAACAGGTTTATTCGCTATGAGAATATTCTGTTGTGGATGTGTACAACTGAAGTAGATAGCTTCAGTTTCGTTTTGATTAGTATTAATTTGCCAGCTCTTGAAATAGCATATCGTACGATTTCAATCTTTTTTTTTTTTTTTAAGTATATTACCAATTGCATCGGGTCTGAATGAACTACAGAATAATACAGTATATAACGCGGAATTAGCTGAAGATAATTTAAGTGAACAGAAATGGACCGAGAACGCTTCCTCTTGTGGGATACCAGCCGCGCGGGTTTTCATAGTGAAGTATACACCAGAAATTCTACAGTGAATGATTTACTGTTCGAATAACATTTAATAAGAATAACTAGATGGTTTGGAAATTTCACGTTGTATCGAATGCTTTATCGACATCTATAACTGTATGCCTTAAATGCATTCCTTACACACACACAGATATACATTATATACTAGCATATCCGCATACTCTATATAGAGAGAAAGGCGAGAAAGATAGGAAAAAAAACATAATAAATAAACGAATAAACGAACGTACCAACTAATTTAATTCCTTCGGCAGTTCTTAAGCGAACTACTTGCATTTTAGCGTTCTGACCATTTTTTGCTATGATAGCTTCGATTCTGTTCCAAATACTGAGTACTGAACCGGATAGCACGTTATACGTTCTACGTCGTAAACCAACTTCACATTCAAGACCCAGTGTTACATTGCGACAATTACCGCGCCTTTTAAATAATAATTAGTAATAATTAGTAATAATAATAATATAAGCGAAAAATCTCAACAAAAAAAAATTCAAATACTTTTAACTTGTATAGTGCGATTTTTTATACTCTCCTAGGGAGTTATGATAATCATGACGTTGAAACCAATTCATGATTGGCATTCGACAACGGTCGATATCGAAAAAATCGATCTAAAGTCAACATTAGGAAATTTGAGAATAAGATAGAAACTGTAAGAAAAAGAATATGCATTTGCATCATTATGCAGTAGTCGATGGTAAAGTATGGAAACACATATTTTACGAGTATATTATTAACTAATAGGAAATTTTGATAACTTGTGATAAATAAGATATTCGTCGAAGTAGCCAAATCCGTATGTCGTTACGTTAATCGTTGTTGGTCCGGGGTCGCTCATACGCCTTTCGGTCATACATGCTGACCGTTTCGCTAATGTTGAAATGTTCAAATTATAGAATATGTACTAATATTGTCTAGTCGTAAAGGATTAAATAAAAAAAAACGATCTAAAAAATATATATTCTAATTATTTCGCGAATATTTATCCGGTTAAATTACTTTTTATTTATTAAAATAACAGCGATCGGATCGTGTGTAGTAATAATAACGATTACTATAGACTTTAAAAGAATGGAGATAAATAAAATAATATTATACTATAATATTTATAAATGAACATGCCAGAAGACGGATTACGAATAACGAAGATCGTATAAGTCGAGGAGCAGATTATTCAACCAGCAATTAAAAGAATCCTCATCTTAACACCTCAGAGTCGATGCATCGACAGGTTTACGTTTATATAACATCTGTTGATTTATAGTGTTAATGTATGTGTGTGATTTGTATCTATGTTAGTGAATAATTTTCCTTTATAACATTTATCCATTAAAACATATTCAAAATGCATTTGTTTTCACACACTCAACTAATTTTATACACAATAAAAATAAAATTTATACATAACAATATTATATAGATTAGCCACAACAAAACGAGGTAGTATACTGTCATGCTCTTGTCTATTCATGATAATACATTTACGCGTAATTTACTATAAATTGGCGGAAATAACGATGGAGTTCAGTTAAATAGAAGACGTTAGTGGGGTACGAATAAATATATACATATTAGTTGAAATAAAATAGTTCCGCAAATATATATATATATAGAAAATATAAAATTAAATAAAACACTAAATAAATTTCAACCAGTAATAATTTAAAATGTAATAAATTGCCAACATATTAATAAATATTTAATAAATTAATTAATCCATAAAAATAATTATCTCAATAAAATTTTCTACCATCACACACACACATAAATACATGCATACATATTATATATATATATATATATATATATATATATATATATATATATATATATATATATATATATACATGGAGTATGATTACCTAATTTTGTATTCTTAAAAATTATAGTTTTAAAATTACTTTTAATACATTTAACCTTTAGTAAATTTTCTTTGTGTACGCCACCCCTAAAAAACGTTAATTATATAGAGGAAAATTTGTTCGTGTTATTCCGCAGCTGTCATAAAAAAGTGATCACATTAAAAAAAAACTGAATATTGATATTTATAAATAATTTCGTTAAAATGATTTTATTTTTCAACGCGTCTCGCGAATAAAACGACACGTTATGTTACTATTATCCATTCTTTTAAATAATTACGTCGTTATTAATTTAATAAATAAAATTTTTGAAAACAAGTACCATACGATCACGAATTAAGCAAAGAATGGTTACTCACACATATTTACAAATTTGCATGTAACATTAAAATTGCGAAACAGCTGGACGCAATTTAGCAATAAAAAAAAACTTACCAATAAGCGTGCGAACAAGTGTTTTGAGAACTTTCATATTGTTCTTTCCAAGATTTTTCTGCTTCTTTAGGCTCCACTTTCTTGTATTTCTTCTCTAATTCTGACAAACTTTCTTGTCTCAGCTATACGCGTAACATTTTAAAATTATATAATTTAAATTATACGCCGATTTTTATAAATAATTATATATATGAGAGAAAACGACATAATATAAATAGGCAGTCGGATATAATTAATTAGCAAGTTAATATGACCAGATTACATATTAAGTTTTTGTATTTTATATGCTCTCATTACATGGATCCATCAATATTTACCGTTCTTTTCAAAATTATACGTGGGCACACAATAAAAATTGAAGCATGCATAACTTGCCACGAAATGATTTTTAATACCATTAAAAAGTGAAAAAATTTGAATCTCTCTCTCTATATATATATATATATGCATATGATATATAAAATTATTTTACTGTTTCAACAGAATTATTACACAGAAAAAGAAATAAGAATTTCTGTATAAAAATTGGTAAATTTTATAATATACTTCTTAGAACTATCTATTCATTAAAATCTATCATTGAATTTGATAAATTATTTTTATATTACTTTTATTTCCACTTTTTCTAGTTTTCATTTTTATAATAAAAGAAATTAAAAATAATTTATTAAATTAAATGATAAATTTTGATGAATAATTAGTTCTAAGAAGTACACAATAAAATTTATCAATTTGTATATTAGAAGTTTTTATTTATTTTTATTTTTCTGCGCTACTGTATTATTTATATTGATGATTGTGAACTGTGTTGTTTACCACATTATTTATCAGATTATTTTATACATATCGTTTTTTTTCATTTAGTTATTTTCGTAAATTGTCTATATAATTTTTTTCTTTTTAAATATATTTTATACTTTATTATTGTATATATATTTATATATTTTATGTGTATGTTCACTTAATAATGTATTAATAACCGAAAAACTTTGTGATTTCTTTTATTTAAGAAAATTCAGTGATTTTAATTCATTTTTTTTTTTAATAATCACTACATTCTACACCCTTCAAATAATGTATGTTTTTTTTTCTATTGTATTCCTTCAATTTTTTCGGGTTAAATTTATATTTTCACACGAGTGATAATGAAATAAGTACGTTTTTAATAATTGTATTTAATATAATGGCTTCGATAAATACCTGTAATCCGGTATTCGGTCTGTAGACAGAAAACAATACATCTTTCTTTACGGGTTCTTGCTTCGCGCTGGAAAGTATAGCCAATATGGCAGTATGCTTATCATTACGAACCTACGGAAATTATTTAGTACATTCTAATAACTAACTAAGAAATTAATTAATCTTTACACTATTATATATACCACCATATCTACATAACACACGTATACACGCATATATATATATATATATATATAATATGCGTACGCCCGGACAAAATTTTGCAACAATTAATTTTTTTTTTAATAACTTATTACCTATCCCGTGAGGATAGTAAGCAAATTTTATTTAAGAACAGAAGCTCGAATTTTAAAATGCTACTTATTGACAGCACTCCTTTAAAAAATGTAGTTATTTCGGATCTATTTAAACTTCAAGGTTAGATCTCCTTAAATAGTGGAATAACTCCATTTTCGGTTTATTCAGATAAATCCGAAGTCTTGTAGCATAGTTACTGCTGTGATGGCAAACAACTTCACGTACAGTTTAGAAGATAGCATCCTTATAAATGTTATCGTCTGTGATAAATCACGAAGGGAGCTTAGTATACATGTAGGACTTTCGACTAAAACCGCTATATTTGAGTCATACTTTTATTTAATGCGTAATTCTATAACCATATTCCGTAGGTCCATTTTGTATATTAGTAACTTTGACTTCACTGATAGCTGGTAGCGATATTCAATCAACTAGTATAGCCGTGAAAATTTAATGTCTAGTTACGAGCCGTTTTTCTAAATTAATACATTTTCTACAGTGCAATCGAGATACTCGAACGAATTGGATTGGGCAAATATTTTATTGTTTAGTAAAACTGGAGAACAATTAAGTTTGAGCCGTACGAATTGCTATTGTTAGCTTTGAAACGTACTTACTAATATATTGTACGTTGATGTACAGTTTTCGAGAAACAGCTGTAGGATTTGTATCCACAGCCGATAGTGGTGTTAACTGCGAATGTAGCGTTTAAATTTTGTTCTATAACAGAAAGGCGTTTTATATATATATATATATATATATATATTACGCGAGGGAGACTATAGAAGTGAAATTGCTTAATGTTGAAATATCTCTGCGAAACATGTGATAGCTGAAAGTATGAGTCCGACACTAGTAATTTAATTTTATAAAGCAGTTATCAGTGTCATATCTTATCGGCAACAACTGAGTAGCACTTCCACCGGTCCTAAGTTTATATATAATAATTAAACCATTTTTTCTTATAATAGGTGGTTAGTCAGTTTGTCGAAAATAAATTAATAACGTAATTCAGTTAAATTTGCAATATCAAACGAAGAATCCCGGTGATTACCACTGATCAAGTTCAGAATTACACACACACACATATATATATATATATAATCTGCGAAAATATATATTTTATAAATAAAAACCGCCGACAAAAAGAAAAAGAAATGAAACAGACGCCGCGGCATATAGATGCATGCGTTGTTGTGAGACAAATAAAGTAAATACAGTACACACGCACACGTGTATATTGAAACGTAAATCTGAAAAATGCACGACGACGCTATTAAGTTTATTTTTATTTTATTTTATTTTATTTGTTTAAAAAAAAAAAAACGAATTAGCTATTTTAGATAAAACTATCCGATTTTCCGGAGTAAATCTAACTAAAGTTCATTATTCGTCTACATAGAAGTATAAAAATATATACCTGATGGGATACATAAAATCCTTCTTTATCCATCGTAGTGGTAGAATCTTTTTCCAAAGCTTCGTCCCAAGATAGACCACGTTCGACATGCACGATATGTATTTCAGTTGTAGCCGATCCGGTTGTATGTTTACGCAAGTATTTATATAATTTTATTCGTTTCACATTCTCGCCAGCAGTTCCCAGATCTGTAAAACCAAAAAAAAAAAACGATTTTTTTTTTAGTGAGCGTGTTTTTATTTTATATACGTACAAAACGTGTAAAATGAATTATACAAAATTCGCCCAACTAAAATCTGAGTTGATTTGAAAGCATTATCATTATTAAGTTATCGTTCAAGCTTAATCGTTCGTAAAGACTATTGGAAACTTTTAAACCCGATGTCGCGGAAAGGAATAAAGAACAATTTTATCACACACACACATATATAAAATAAAAAGAGCATTTATTTATTAATTATTTCGTACATAAAACGACAAATAACATTCGTAGCTTAATATCGCGAAAACCTAAGCAAGTAAATTATAAAGTTGATATAATTATAAAATAAATACTAAATTATTCATTTGTCGCAGGAAAAATAACGGAAAAAACTGGCACCATACAATAAAATAAATCGTAAAATCTCACTAACGATAGTAGTAAATAAGAATTCTATAAAAATAACAAAATTAAACAATATTTAAAACGACCATATTTGTAACGAATTAATCATTATCGCGAAATTTACAACATTATAATAAAATTTTACCGAAATTTTATTATTAACGAACGAGTGAATTTCCGGAAAATTTAATCGTCTGCGCGTCTGTTGATTTTTTGTACCTAGGAGTTTTCGATATAATTCTGCGACACAAATTTTGCAAGCCTTTTGTAGGTACTGTCGGAGGTGGAAACTCAAAACTGGACACACACATGTTAACCTCGGTCGAATTATAGTAGCGTAATTCAACTTTTGGTCGGTGATATTAAAATATGACAACCGATTAAATATAGGAAACGATGATTTTGTACGCACTATCTACAGCCCGGTTTACGTGTCTGGTGAAGGTTAATCGAGAGTCTAAAGTACTCCACAAATACATTAATTCTTTGAATCGAGGAAATACGTCGTTAAGAACAACATTAGGTGATGATATATATATATATATATATATATATATATATATTTATATATATATATATATATATATATTTATATCTCCTTGTAAATACTACATCTTCAATCTATGTGTAATGAATCGCAGATTCCATCGTTTGTAGTATTTGTCAACCGTCTTATGTAAACGATTATCTGGTCTGTAAGACTCACATAATTATTACATATTTATGAAAGCGTATATAGGTTAAAGATTTACATTCATTTGATACAATTCGAGTAATTGTACGATTATTTTATTTAATAACCAGGTAGACGCTAGTCTCTTAAATAAATTTCGATATATGAAGAAATAAACAAGACGTAAAATTCCAAAATCAAAACGATATCGTATTTTATAAACTTTTAATAAAATTAAAGTTCTAAAAACAAACTATAGGAAAAGCTAACATAATAAACCGTCGAGTTATTATGAACAACAGTGTGACTGAAACCTAATATTATCCGGAACTGAATAACAAAGATTCACTATCACCAGTTACCATCGTTCGGATCATCATTAATCATCTTCGGTCGGTGCACGTGCAAGTGCGTTCTTATTTTGTTGTATACAAGTGTTACGTCAAGATAGCACTGCCATACGGAAGGTACCGTGTTCGAATACGACCGGCGAAGCAAAAATTATCATCAGATTTTTTTATAAATATTTTTGCATATCTTATTCCTAGCCTGCATGGCTATCAATTACATGATTTCAGTTGGAGATAATTGCTCGTACATTCAGCTATCCAATAATAGGCAGAATTGTGCTTTCATGCTGAATCATATGTTTGTCTTCTTTAGTCTGATGCTGGACTAATCAGCCAGATCAAATAGTTTTGTCATCGTTAGTCTCCTAATCTCCAATGAATTATCCAGGAGATTTAACGCGGTGTTAGGTGCCAAAAATGGAGGATTAAAATTAATAAAAAAAAGTGTACTCATGTTACTTTCACAAATAAATTCATAACACCTGCAAGCGTATATATATTATATATATATATATATAAATAACAAAAAAGTCCCTACTAAGTTCGAGGTAAGGTATTTAGGTCTTAAATCAGAAAATAAAAATATAAATTATCCTAATATCGGGTGGAGGTAGGCGCTAGTAATAATGTAGTACGCTACAGAACGTAACAACAAAGTACAATCAGTTCTTCCAGATGGGTGTGTCTATCTACATCAACGTCATATTAGGATTGACTTATACGCTACTTACACTGTACAACAAAATATGTATAGGTAAGTAGTCGCCTACCTCCGATACGAAGACGGCACTTAATGATAATGATGTGTTACGTATGTTGTGTGTATATGTTTATGTGTAACCTTTTCTAATTTCGTTTCACATAAACGATCCCGATTATATCGCATAAACGAAACAGCAAAACGTTTGTACTTGCATATTACAAAAATTACGCAATTCGAGCAAAAAATATATTATCATTCACCATCAAAACTTAAAAATTGAGGCTTAATTTTGAGTTTTATTCTCTCCGACAAATTATTTAATAATCATTAGAAAATATTACTGATAAATTTAAAATACATACTGTCCCATCATAAATTAGCTACGTTATTGTGAAATCTAAAGTTACTTGCAATTCAAATTTCCGATCAAATACGAAATTAAAATTTGAAACACATTACTATATTTAACAGAATGACGATCGCAATCACAATAAACAATGTTAATATCCAATTTATTATTGTAGATATATAAAAGTGAATATATAGAACTATAACGAAAATTTAACAAAAAAAAAATTAAAAAATTAAAACGATTAAATTCTTCAAATAATTTAATAACATAACTTACCTAAAATTCCCAGATCAAATCGGCCAGTTTTTTTCGCCTGCGTAATTATCGCTTGCAGAGTGTCCGTGAAATACTGGAAAAGACGATTCTGCAAATCTACCGGCATACCCAATATTCTGTTCAAAAATTTGCTCATATTGTTGTAATCTTTATCCAAAGTAAACACTCCGCCGCTATTTATAATCAAACCAACTCCGTACAAAGCTCGCGTCACGTCTAAAAAATAAATAATATAGGGATAAATATTCTTTTAAATAATTAAATATTTACATTTAAACCTACACACTAGGCCTTAAATACCACTTTTTAAAGTAAAATTTATTAAAATTAAAGTATACAAAATAAAATAAAATAAAAAACGAAATGTAAAACAAAAATAATTTTTATATAATTTGACCTCAATTATAACACGATATAGAGACGTTAATTATAAAAACGAGTTCACACATTAATCGGCCAATTAATGTAATAAAATTTTTTCGAATCATATTATATATATACATACATACATATATATCATTATCGTCAGTATATCAGTAGACTGGTTCGCACCATGTACCAATCGCTTTCATCCGTCAGTCGTAAGTTTTCTTCTTTAATTCTGGAAAAGTCGGTATTCCATTTTATCACTGTGTCGATGAATGGTCTTCGTGGTTTTTCCCCATTATCTTGCCTTCAATAACACCCTCTAGGACATTTTGATTTTGGCGTAATACATGACCTACACTTAAGTCTCCTTTTGCGAATATTTTGTAATATATACTTCTTTTTTTTTTTTAATTTAATTTTTCTGTCACTAGTTTGTTCATTTATTAATTTTCCACAGACACCGCCAATACCACACTTCAAAAGTTTCTAATTTGTCTCGATCTCTGCTTCATTGTCTATGTTTCTGCACCATATAGTGCCACTGACCATGACAAGTTAATATCTTCATTTTTAAAAATATTTAAACGGTTTTACCTGTTCAATTATTTCTTTTTTCAATTTTGTCTTTATTTGCGGACAGAACTCGCCAATTTGCTATCCTGAGTATTAATCTTCATTCCGTACTTATTACTTTATTTAATTTGCTAATCATTGCTGAAAGCGCTTTATACTGTCTGCTAAGAAAACGGTCGTCGGCGAATTTTATTATATCCAACCTTTTGCCTCCAATTTTGATCTCTTGTTTAAATTCACCGTACGTTTTATTCATAATCATTTCGGCAAATGCATTAAATAAGTCAGGTGATAGTACTCACTCCTTTACTTATATGAGGTTTTTTTTTCGATTCGATATCATTGAATTTGACAGTCACTTTCTGTCTGCTATATGTTACTTGTTGCAATTAATGTTTTTGAACATCCTATTCGACTTAATAACGGAAAAAAAATATATATATATATATATTATGGTGTGTTAAGAGCTAGGGGGGTACCGTCGAAATTGATTATAAATATATAAAAAAATAAAATAAAATAAACTTTAAAAATAATAAATTTTAGCGAAGAATAATATGTGTATAATAAGCTGGTGATCGACGTATAAGTATATATAGATATATCAGTGTCATTACGTTATTCCCCTACAAGTAGGATGTAATAATAATAATAAATATATAAAGGAGAAAAAAGTTAGGATTTATGTTCGGAATAACGTCAAAAATGGATAATTCCCAGGTTAACAGCGGAATTTTGGGAATAAACGGCGTGTAGAGCCAGCAACGGATGATTGCGTGATTATCGATATATGTATACGTACTCGTTTAAAGATAACATATTCGTTATATTAGAATCGTTATGTAGATCGAATTCTTTTCTCGTAATAGATTGTCTAGTCAACCGAACCGCTCGTACGTGACGAGATCGAAAGAAATAAAATTAGAAGATCGCTTTTCTTTTCAAATCGTTATGTTATAAATAGATACCTCCGCGTTAATGAGAAACTCTAGTCAGAATAAAAAATAAAAATAAATTTCAAAAAGATAACGAAAATTACAGTATAAGTACGGAATCAGAACGACTGTGACAATAATTGTATACACACCTTCGTTATCCGGAAACAGCTGTCGATCATACCTGTGGTACCACCAGGTCGTACGATTTTTTATTTATTTTCTTTTGTATGTGATAAATTTATATATATGTGTATATTTTTTATGAATTTGTGTGAATATGGTCTGTGTTATTTTCGCGATATGTTTGTATATAAATAATCGTTTATGGATTGTCTTTTGTCGTATCGAATGTATAGTAATAATAAAAATAAAAGCGTAATCGAATTAAAACGAATATTAGTCATTCGATCACAATATCATGGGTTGTTGATTCTACACGCAGAAATTTAGTTTACGTCAAAATTTTAATCACGTTCAATTTATAATCACCTTAAAATTTTAATGACATAAAAAAAATTATAAGAACAAATTTAAATTGTATATCACGTCAGAATTTGATAAAATAAATTATATAAATAAGTTAGTAGTTAAATCTGTACAGTATTCTGTACTGGCGACAGCGATATTTAAAATTTGCTCTATTAGGTTATTTTATACAATACGATTTGTATATATCAAATAATTCTACCATCCCGGTAACGTCATAACTGGACAACCGAGATAAAAAATAACGTACTGCTCTATTTAAGAGTAGTGGAATGTTGTACCCGGGAGACTAAAACACTATAGGAAATCTACTCTATACTATCTCCCATGGAAACGTTATAACTTCGCTGACCACGATGACGGGATACGTTATTATATATATATATATATATATATATATATATATATATATATATATATATATAATCTACAGTCGTATATTGATCATAATTGACCGTCGTGACTATTATGTAGCAATCAAATTCCTCCACAGTTGTCGATCATCTGCCGAGTGTACCAAATCTGGTATTGACAGTTTAACACGTCGGCATATTTGTTTCGTCCATCGGGTCATTGGCCGACCTTTTCTTCTATGTCTGTTCATTCTTCCTAGTGTGACTGTCCTGTCTAAGTCTCGTGCACGCATTATATGACCGAAAAATTTGTGCATTTTATCGCGTATGTCTTGTGACAATCGTTTATCTATATTAAGACGCTTAATGATCGAGACGTTCGTTTGTTTATCGTGCCATTTTATACCCAGCATTATGCGCCAGCATTTCATTTCAAATGCATCAATATATTGCTGATCCTGGAGTTTATTACCCATGTTTCGGAACCATAGGTAAAGATGGAGAACACCAGGGAATGAACAAGTTGTATTTTTGTAGAATAATTGATATTTCCATCCCGCCAGATACGTTGCAATTTATTCATAGCATTTGGACTCATCGCAGATCGTCTCCTTATTTCTTTGCTTGAACCTCCTTTATTGTTGATCCGGACACCTAGATATTCAAATTCGTTGACGACTTCATATCCGTGTAATTGTTGTGAAGTATTAGATATGTTTTCATTATTATGATCCACTATCATAATTTTTGTTTTATTTTTGTTTATACGCATTCCGAATTCATGGCTTACTGTCGTCAGTTTATTTAAAGTTGTACTTAATTCTTCCATAGATGATGCAAAAATTGCCGTGTCATCGGCATATCTCAAATTATTAATTTTTGCTCCACCAATTGAAATACCTCCTTCCTCTGCGGCAAGAGTACGTCGCATTATATATTCAGAGTATATGTTATATAAAAGTGGCGATAGGATACATCCTTGTCTAACACCTTTTGATATTTTGAAAGGTTTAGAGAAATAATTATCTGCTCGTACTGTATTATAATTGTTTTCGTAAAGTGATTTCACTAGCATTATAAGATGATTAGGAACACCCATTTCGGACAAAATTATCCATAGCTTGTCCCATATCGCGCTGTCAAAAGCCTTTTTATAGTCTATAAATGCTATATATACAGGCACGTAGTATTCTCTGGCTTTTTCTATAATTTGTTTCATTTTCAAAATCTGATTCCGCGTGCTTTTTCCTGCGGCAAAACCGTCTTGTTCTTCAGGAATTTGCCAATTAAGATAAGACTTTAAACGCTCATTTATTACGTGTAATAATATCTTAGAAGCGTGTGGAATGAGGGCGATTGTACGATAGTTATCGCAACTTTTTGTAGACCCTTTTTTATGTATCGGTATTAAAATTGACGTGGTCCACTGACGCGGCCATTCACATGTATTCCATATTTTACAGCATAATTTATATAGGAAATCAAAAGTGACTCCGGATAATATTTTAATTATTTCGGCAGGAATTTTGTCTTCGCCTTCAGCTTTTCCATTTTTTAGCTTGACAATTGCTTGTTTTACTTCATCGCGTAAAGGCATAGGTTCTTGTTCAAATTTATTGTCCTTTATTTGCGTTGAATTTCTATTTATATCTGTATACAATTTTTGACAGTAATCACGCCAAAATTCCGTTATTTCACGTATGTCGGTTATTAACGACCCGGTGTTGTTTACAATACCCCATGGTTTGGCTTTAAATTCTCTAGTAACTATGCGTATTTTTTTAAACATATCTTTAGTTTCATTCGTTTCCTTGTGAGCTTGTATTTGTTTACATATATCTCCATAGTATCTATTCTTATCCTTTCTGCATGCACGTTGGATATCTCTGCATAATTGCCTATACTCCACATCATTACCATGGATTTTTGTGTTCCTACGTCTTTCAATTAATTTTATCATGTCATCAGTTATCCAGGTTTTCCTTTTCCGTATACTCATCGGATTTGATCCATCTTTTTTTGCCCGTTCAATCGCTGAGGTCAGTTTCAGCCAAATATCATTAGTCGATTCATAATTTAGATTATCTTGTTCGATATTGTTATTTACTGCGGAACAGAAAGTATCCGGCTTATTTATTATCGTCCTATCTTTATGAGATGTGCATATAATGCTTTTCAATCGCATTATAAATTTCCCTCCTAGTAAGTTGTGGTCAGTTCCACATTCAGCACTAGGATATGTTGTTGCATCCAATAATGATGATTTCCATCTTAATCTCACCAGTATGTAATCTATCTGGTTCCTCGAATTTACAGATGGCGATTTCCATGTATATAATCGACGTGGATGTTTTTTAAAGCCAGTATTTGTTATATATAGGCTATTTGTAATACAGAATTCTAATAATCGGTTACCCCTTTCATTTCTTTTTCCTAATCCAAATTTACCTATTACGTTACGCAAACTGTTCTCTTTCGCAGTGTCACCGATTCTGGCGTTAAAATCACCTAAAATTAACATAGGTTCTCTTTTACTGATTCTATTTATAATATTTTGTAGATCTTCATAAAACAAATCAATTTCATCGTCATGAGCTGATGCAGTCGGTGCATATATTTGTAGTAAGTGTAGAGGCGTCGGTTTAGTCAACAGTTTTAAATAAATCATTCTATCATTTATTGCTTCAAATGCCACTACATAATTACTCAGTTTTCTATTAATTAAGAAAGCCACACCCTTTTTGTGTTCTGTTCCGCCTGCATAATAAACTTTATTACCTGACGATGTTAGAAAGTGGCCGTCTCCTTGCCAATTAGTTTCGCTTAAACCAGTTATGCTGATTCCTAGTCTTTCACATTCTCTTTCTACTATAGCTAGTTTCCCTACCTGGTTTAACCCTCTTATATTCCACGTTGCAATGTTTAAAATCTTTTTATCCTTCTTGATTCTTTTAGGTTCAGTCACATATTTTACACTGCAAGTCTGAGCCATGACCTTGCAGCGCCGATCGTGACTCGGGTCGCATATTTCACATCCAAGGTCCCGTTGTAACCTAGCGCCGATTGTCAGTCGGATCACGTAACAAATCTGATTCTAAGTAATTCGTGAACATAATGGTTTTCTTGGAAATAATTAATGAGGTAGTTTTCCGTTGCTTTCCTCATCGCAGTACCGTAGTCGATTAAATCAATATGTGATTTTCGCCGTACGATTGTCCTAACTTGAACCTTACCGACATCATTTGTCGTCCGCTCCAAGAAGGTATTGGTAACAGCTGCTTCCCTGTACCAAGCCTTTGGATGAAAATCCTAACCGCAAGGCAACAGTTTGTTACTGAGGAGTAACATTTATTTAAGGTTTTTACGGCGACCTTAACCCGCCGAGGGAGAGACAGTCATAGGATTTTTGCAGACTTTTAGTGGGCAGGTCCTCAAGCTGCCCATCTGTATCCTCGTGTCTATATATATATATATTTTTAGCAAAACAAAATAAAATCGAAGTTAATCACTAAAAACTTTTTTTTTATTACACAAACACGAACGAAGCTTTTCTACTATTAAATCATTATCAAGATAGCTTGATAATGACTTAATAGTCGAAAAGCTTCGTTCGTGTTTGTGTAATAAAAAAAAATTTTTTAGTGATTAACTTAGATTTTATTTTGTTTTGCTAAATTCATAAAATCACTACTCTCCAATACATCAACATTATATATATATATATATATATATATATATATATATATATATATATATATATATATATATATATTCGTAATCAACAATATTTTGGCGCATTTAAAGGAAAATAATCGTCAAGAAAAGTTGATCGTTTCACATTTTTCTTAAATCTGGCTGCACTTATTACGTGATTTGTCTTACCAACCACCAATTATATATTGTATCCTTTTTCTCATTCTTACTAGATTTTGAAGCAATCTAGTAAGTAACATAAACGAAAACAGATTTTTGTCATAAACTCGCGGCGTATATATTTAAGTTTCCTTAACATGTTGGACCACATGCGCAACTTAAAATGTTTATTCTAAATGGAATCAACAATTCGTGGGATCCTAAACAATTGTCGGTATATTCGTATCTCAAAAGCAACCAATTTTCTTTAGCGTTATTCAAGCATAACTACAGACATGTGTTTTACGAATAACGTACCATCTTGTAATTCTTACTAAATCTAACAGCAGACTAAAAAATGGATGGTGCCGCGACAGGTTTCCAATCACTCGAAGAACGATATCTAACTCTAGGCTAGATATTAACGCCCCGAAGAAAATATGTCATCCAATGTTTTTCTTTCATCTAAGAATCTAGCATATGGAATTGTTAGATTAATTTTTTTTTCTTTACTTATATTCCGATCACACGTTTATATTAAGATCCCCTTTATATTCAAAAACAAACTAACTCAATGTGTTAAACTGAATAACAGTAATTTCGAACATATCGATAATTTAATTCTTACCGAATTTAAATCTAGATATGATACAGAAGCTAAGGGTAAGTTAATTAAAAGGGTTTTCCATGATATATTAGCTCGTTTTAAAGAGAAAAGTTTTAATATTAACTTTTATGTGTCTTAAATGTTAACTAGACATGGTTCTATTGCATACTATTTAAACAAATTAAAGATTATTAATAATAATATATGTTGTAACTGTTACAGCAATGATACAAAACATGTTCATCATACAATATATGTATGTTCTAAATATACTGAATTAAGATTAACGTATAATATAGACTGCTCATTGCCTTTCAATCAGATAGTTCAATTGGAATGTTTTCTAAAAATTGTTTGCGTGTTCGTATTCTTTCTCTTGCGCATGAACGCTCAGTTAACATCAGTGCGTTCCTTTCTTTTGTGAAATTTGTACGAAATCGTGAGTTTAATCTTTTTGGGAAAACTACTTAAAGTTTCACTTCTTTCCTATGCTCCGAGACACAGATGTTGTTTTTCCTAAAATGGAAAAAGTAGTTTCCTAACAACCGCTAAAACTTTTTGTTTTTCTGTTTTTAATGAATTTCGGTGAACGATTCCAAATTATTCATTCGAGGCGTTATTGTAGATCAACAAAATCTAAAAACGCATGTTTAAATTGACAATTAACAATTTATAGGCACAATTATACACTATATACATGTATATAAAACATATATACCGCCAAAGAAGTCGCCTTTATAATCTTTAGGCGGTGGAACCATAGGCGGATTCTCGTAACGCATTACCGCGCGCATTGTAGTTTCCAAAGCGGAACGACCGTATTTATTGTCGATGTTGAACCGAGAGAAATCTCTTGTCTCTGTCGCTCTACGATCGCCATGTGTCAATGCGCCCTTTAATAATATAATAATAATAATTATTATTATTATTAAACCGAATATTACATATTAACGATTCGTTAATTAATACATGTCGTAGAATATAAGAAACACAAATCCCAAAACGATAAATTCGCACATTTACAAATCGCACTACAAATATTCTATCATTAAATAGAACCGTAAATATCCTCAAAGAAATAATAATAATTGCGATGTATCGTGGATATTTACATCAATGTTAGGAATAAATAATTCAGACATATATCGACGCATGCATGCACATGCGTATGTACACATACATATATATTGAATAAAAAAAAAACAATACAGCGGGGGGGAGCATATTGGATCGATCTTTTTACTTTATACGTAAACGATCTTCCACTTACTCAGCATGCTAACTTATATTTATATGCTGAATATTGCGCTTGTCGTAAAATCTTGTAGAATTAACACCACTTGTCGACGATTTACAATCACATTGAACAAACTAGTTACAGACATATCAGTTTACTTAGCTCGCTATCTAAAGTCCACGAGCAACTAATTCTAAATCGTGTACGCCCGATTATAAATAATAATGAAGCGATACCAAATCACCAGTTCGGTTTTCGTGTTAAGCACTCCACGATCCTAAAGTACCATAGACTATCTCTTCAACACACAAAAAAATAAGTGTGTTCTGCCGTTTTTTTTGGACGTTGCCCAGACATTTGATAAAAGTCTGGCACCCTGGACTATTTCTCAAATTGAAACGAATCCTTCTTTGTGATCTCTACATGTTTCTTTAGTTATATTTGACTGACAGAACATTTGTGGCTAGGGATCAACAACTCTTATTCGAAGCAACATTTAATTCCGCAATGTAGTCTACTTGGGCCTGTATTCCATCTACACAGCAGATTTACCTATCAGTAATGAAATAATAGTAGTCACATTCGCAGATAATATAGCCATAATTCAGACGTCAGATATACAAATTCTGCTGTTCAAAATCACTTAAATCGAATAGTACAATGGGCTCAATGTTGGCGAATACAGTTTAATCCACAAAGGTGTCAACACAATATGTTTATAAATAGATCAGTTGAGCATGTACCTATAATAACTAACAATGACACAATCCCATAAGTTGATTTCGTACGCTACCTCGGATTGTACCTGGATCGAAGGCCGACACAGCGCTTTCGCGTGGCGCAAATTCGAAAGGCCATCATTGCACGTGTTGTTGCTGGGTCTTTAGTCAACCTTGAATTTAAAAACTAAAATACGCATTTATCTCACAATGATTACAACGACTTGGCGTTATGATATCGAATTATTAGAACTCAAACACGACAGTAATTCCAATATTGCCAGAATGCACTCATCATTAGGACTTCGAGGCAATTCAGCTAGAAACCTTCTCCCGTTTACCCGGTAACCGGAATTATCTTGTACGATACATTTCTTTATTATATTACTTTAATTCAATATTTCTACAAAACATTCTTTAATCATTGCTTATATTTACCTCACATATTACTCTCGCATTATAATACTTTTAATTACTATCTTTACCTGTTTACTATTTTATTGTATCACAATCTAATATCTCATTGGAGACATTAAATTAATATGCTAAATTCATCGTGATCGCCGTTGTTTAGGCTATATGTTACCGATACAATGAAAGGAGGAAAACTATTTTAATAAAAGAAAAATTAATATTAACGAAACCAAAAAAAGGAAGCAATTATACTTACTAAGCGCAGGTAGACAAATTATAAACAAACTGAGTTAAAAATAGACGAGACCGCTCATTTAGATCTCACGTTGCGTAGAAAAATTAAAATTTACAAAACATATTAATAAACGTATATACATAAAAAGAACCCAGCGTAAGATTTGTTTCCCATTTTTAATAGAAAATCTGCGTTTCCAATAAATTCGTGATATATAAGAATGCAATACTACCTAAACTATTATATACTGCTCCAGTTTAACGTTCGACTAGCCGTGTTAATTTAATTGAACTTCAAACAATTCAAAATCACCGTCTTAGAATTATATTAAAGAAACTCGACATTAAGATAATGCACGAGTTTCTTCATTTTCCATTCGTTCGTGATATCATAGAAGAACGGGCCACTAATTTCTTCAATCATTGTAACAAATCTAATATTATTATTATAAACAACATCGGCGAATGTCTCTGAAACATAGACACAAGTAACATAAACACAGAAAAATTAAACACACATTGCTTCGAGTATTCATTTCTGTATTTTTCCCACAGAATCGGCAAATAATTGTAATTGTAATCACGATATATAGGTTTTTTTTTTTTCGAATTTCGGTGCACTTTGCTAAATTTAAATAAAAGTAAATTCTGCATATTTATCATCGCGGGTTTTTTCTTCTAAAATAACTTGTTTAATTATTTTAGTTTGTATTTATTTATTTTTTACGTATTACATATACGTATGTACGTGTATGTGCACACTTATATGTTATCAGGAAATTAGTTTAATCTTTATTTTTTGTTTTATCTTTTTATTGCGACAAATTGTAATATACCGTTTTTTTCTCCTTCTTCTCTCCCCACCAAAAATGTGTCAATAAACATAGGACATTTATTAAACGCTTCATAAAAGCATAACCCTGTATGGATAGGAAACATGGACAACGCTGAGACAAATGTACGAAATACGATGTTGGCGGTAATTGATAAGATATCAAAATAAGAAGTTCCAAAAAAATTAATAAAAAAAAAAACAAAACTAATAATGATAGAAAGGAATCATAGTAAATACCCAAATTTAAATGAAAAAAAAAAAGAACGAAAGTAAGATACAAAAAGAAACATTTCGAACACGTTTCACGGACAAAGGGAAGAAATTATTAGCGGAAATAAAAACGCTAGCCTAATTTTCGGTTCGACGGATAGAATTATTATTATTATTGTCATTTCGTCGGGATAAACGAGTGGCTAGAGCACAGACTTCTACACAGAAAGTACCGAATCGATCGGCGATTCAAAAATTATTATTATCAGAAAATAAAGTATATAAATAATCCTAATTGTCAAACCACCACGCGCGACACCATATGCACGCTATATAGAACACTATAAAAACAGGCGGAGCTGCATTGTGTCGTGACAACGAAGCGATTACAATCAGTTCTCCCGGATGAGTGTGCCTATCTACGCTAACGCCATATTACGATTTCCTTACACGGTACTTATACCGTACAATGAAATTAGGTAAGTAGTCGCCTACCTCCGATACGGAGAAGGCACTTAATAATGATGATTATTTCGACGAAATTTACGAGAAAAATTAATTAAACTTCGTACCAAGCTTTCCAAACGTTTTGCCACAATCGAAGCGAAACGCCTTTCTCCCGCGAGATCTGATATAAGAAATATATATTCAGGAGCGTTCACCTGATTACTACGATGGGACCTTCCTACAAAAAAAAAAAAAAAATATTTTAATTAAAACTATTTATACGTATTTTCGAAAAATACGTTGAAACATTATATTTAGCTGTAATATCGCTCGTTTCGTTAACCGCGTATATATATATATATATATATATTAAAATATATTATTCGTCATTTTTTCCCTTTAACTATTTCGAAGAACATTTTTCTTCATCGTTAGTCGAATATTTAAATCATTTTCGCGCGAGACTATAATAATACATCGCGAACAAGTTTATATCTAGTTCGATACATAAAACTTTTACGATACAAATACAATTATTAATTCTCCAACACCGGCAGTCGGTTCAACCTGTTTAAACGGTTGGTTTCTTATTGATAGCGGCCATAGCGGTAGCTGCACAATACGTTGTATTTTATAATTGCGTACGTTTTCCTCACACATCAGCCGTACAATAATTTCTACGTATGCCGTTCAGCGTTTTAGTTCACCGAGTCATTCGGAAATTATTATTCGAGCGTTGAAATTTGGAAAAGAATCAATTATCTAAATTATCGCATTCCATCTAAGGGGAATAATTTTATTGGAGAAACAAAAACATAATACGGACGCAATAAATTAAGGCGGATATAAAAACGAAACATTAGAAACGAAAATCATTTTTTTACATGAAAATTTTCCTAACTTCCATTTAAACGTAATTTACACCGTCTTCAAGAATCCTACAAAAACCCTAGCGAAAATACTGAAAATAGAGAAAAATTTATTACTCGATTGATGTGGGAACATTCTTTTAAAAAAATAATCTGAATTCGATTGTTATTTTTAAACTCTTCATTTACTAAATAATAATTACCGCGACGTTTTAATTCATTTTTATTTTTTTTTTAATTCGAATAAATAATCAACGCTGCTAGAAAAAAACTAAGTTATTCGAAGCTTTTTAAATTGGTTTACACGTTATTATATATAATTTATACGGCAGATATTCTCACTCCTGCAAATGTTGAAGTGGCAACGTTTGCTGATGACTATCCTATGTGTAAATAGTTCCTCTGTAGACGCATGTACAAACCTGCAATCAGCGGTCGAAGAAATAGCAACATGGTGTTTAAAAGATGGAAAATTATTAATGAGGATAAATCAGCTCGAGTAATATTTACTAACAGAAGAACTGCTTCAACAAGACCCATAACCATAGATAGAATCCCTCAAAAAGAATAAGTAAAATATCTTGGGATAAACTTAGATCAACGGTTAACATAGAGTAAACATATAATTAAAAAACTTAATGTTTAGATTGCGGAATGTAGTGATTTTATTTATACTTAATTACTAAAAACAGTTGAAATCACTAAATTTATTTAATTATGCGAAGCTTTTCGGCATTTACGCCATTGTCAAGCTATATACAATTAAAATTAACTCTACAAAATCATAAAATATTAATTTAAGTATTTATAATTCATTTTAGTGTAAAATTGTAAACTTAGTTTTAAATTAATATTTTATAATTTTGTAGAGTTAATTTTAATTGTATATAGCTTGACAATGGCGTAAATGCCGAAAAGCTTCGCATAATTAAATAAATTTAGTGATTTCAACTGTTTTTAGTAATTAAGTATATAATTAAAAAACTTAATGAACTCAATATGAAATGGAAAGAAATGTTTTGGCTGTTAGGAAAAAGATCAGAATCATCGATCGAAAACAAGCTGATATTATACAACCCGGTCTTGAAGCCAATTTGGCTATACGGTTGTCAATTATATTGCTATTCTACAGCGAATGCAGAACAAAATCCTCCGAAATATTGCTAGTGCTCCGTGGTATGTAAGTAATGTTACACTTCATGAAAATCTTAAGGTGAAGTCCATAAAAGAGGAAATCGCGATCGTTGCCAAAAAATATGTCAACCGTATAGAAAAACACACTAATCACATGGCGATCTCCCTAATGGATAACTCGTTTGAATACCGTCGACTGGATAGAACGAAACCTCCGGACTTAATATTAAGCGTATTAATATATACTGTTAAGTTTTAGCATCCATCGCTGGATAGAATGCTACTCATGATATAGTATGTATATAAATTACAAAACTTACCAAATAACATTAGCTAGATGTAAGTTAACGATAGCAATAAAAAAATAAATAAAAAAAAAATAAGATTAACGCTTTCGTCCGAAAGTTACAATTAAAACAGCCTTTATTTCTATATTTTAAAAATCGCACATTTATAATATTACACGTACTTAGTTACTTAATGCTAATTTGCTTTAATAAATATTATAGAAGTATATTTATACAAGGAAAAATGAAGCCGGTTGTCGAGCATTGGTCTCTTCCAAACATAAATCGATATTTTTCCCAGTTGTTTCCATTCCGGACGATTCTGTTTTACGCATCCAAAACTTTCCCGCGTGTTTGTCAATATCGTCCCTCCATCTCGTTTTCGGTCTTTCCCTCAACCTTTTGCTATCTAGTGCAAACCATTCAGTTCATTTCTCGATCTATCTGTTTGTTTTCATTAGAATGACATGTCAAACCTAATTCCACTTCATTTCACGTATTTTTCGGAGATCACCTTCCGTTTTTGATTTATCCCTCAGTATATTCTTGTTTACTTTGTGTCCAAACGTACGTTCAGCTAATATAGAAAATAACAACTTGCCGTCGGAATAGACATATTTGACGCGATTTTAAAATTAATTACCGTTCTTTACATAAAATTAATTTTTCAATAACATTAGCTTTAAATATTTTACTAATAATTTTTAATTTAAAAAACTATACGGAATATATGTATATATATATTTAACGAATTATTTTTAAAAATTGATCTTAAAAACAAACCGAATTGTTGTATAGCTCTATCCGCGCTCCAAGGCAACTCTAACGTAATATGAACACGACGTCTTTGATTTTTCGCTCTACGGTCGCTTTGTAACGATATACCAGAACTGGCTGCTTCCGAAATTATAGCTACATCCTTTTCTCCATTCATAAATCGTTGTTTTTCTGTAAATAAACGAAAAAGAAAAATTTTATTCCTAACAACGCAGAAAGGTATAGAAACAACTATAGAGAACTTATGTAAGAGTCTGCGTATTTAGTCACACTAAATCGAAAAGAAAAGGCACAAAGTAAAAAGTCATCCTAAAATGATAAAAAAATAAGATTTCTAAAAAGAGAAGGTTACGAAGAATGTGGCAAAATGACAGAAATCCTAATAATAAAACTTTATTACACAAAGCGACAAAACAATTAAAACGAAAACTTCTGGAAATTAAAAATGATGAACTACAAATAGCTTCTAACTATGCTCTATGATACACCATCAAATTCTCCTATTAGTACAGATGATATTAAATGGACACGCAGCGATCAAGACGTTTTTGCTAAGCTATCTTTCAACCTTGCACTATACAATTACCGATAAAGAACAAATTATCCAAAATATCTCGAAACACCGTTTCAAATGTCTGCCCCTATCAAAGGTTAAATTTAAAAACACCTAAATATCAATAAGGCGCCTACATATGACCTAATAACTGCTAGAATGCTCAAAAAGTTGCCAAGCCATACTTCTGTTAACATATGTGTTCAATGCGATAATTCATACAGACAATTACCCAATACAATAAAAAATGTGGCCGATCTTAACTAATGTTTATTAAATAAAGAATAGCTGTCGTTTGGCAGCGTTCTATTAATATTCAATTCATCTAATAACAGTGCTACTTATTATCCACCTAGGTTAGATTGTATGGAAAAAAAAAATGGAAAAAATGGAAAATCGCTTCCATTATCATGATTCCTAAGCCCGAAAAATCGCAGTCGGAAGCTACTTCTTACAGACTCATCAGTCTGTTACCGATAGTGTCCAAACGGTTTTAAAAAATTATACTTAAACAATTGAAACCTATTCTAGAAGAAAATAGTGTAATACCTAACCTGCAATTTACCTTTAGAAGCCATGATAGCACAATAGAACACAGAGTTGTCGATATTATAAATAAAAACTATGAAGATAAAAAATATTGTTTTGCTCTTTTTCTAGACATAGAAAAGACTTTTGATAAAGTTAAAATTTAAAAAAATCATTAAAAACGTGTTTTTTTTTTTAAAATAAAAATCAATTTTATATGCCGTACCGGTTAAATTCAACGTTTCCAAAGGAACATCCACTTCCGACCTACTTTCGTACAAAATACCGGCATCCGTTTGCACAACGCGACCTTTACGACCGGTCATCTACGTATGAATAAATTAATCCATAATACTCCGGTTAGATTTCATATAATGTATACACAAAATTGATTCGAACGTGTATTTATTTATAAGGGTTAATCGTAAATTAATCAACTTTCTACAATATTCGATAATTAAAGTGTCAACAAAATATCGCTAAATGACAACGCTTAGCCAGATTGTAATTAAAATAAAATATAAAAAAAAATAAAAAATAAAATGATCAACGTTCAAACATATTTAAGCATTTAAACTTTGTTGATATTTGTTTTTTACGCGACGCGATTATTTTTATTATTACTTATTTCTAATTTTTAAACGTACATTGTTCACAATTGCCGACTAAAATGATTTAAACATAATCCGTTTCGGCTCATATTTAAAATAAATAATCCGAAACCGAAAGAACAGTTTCTAAGCCACTGAAAAATGTAAAAATTAAATAAAACACTATAGATCACAAAAAAAAAAAAAACAATTTTTTACTTATAATTGTAATCTATAGAAATATAAGTAAAAAATTGTTCCTTAATGATTTATGGCGTTTTATTGTTTTTCGACTATTTCGACAACAAACAAAATCAAATACAGTAACACGAAAAGTGTAGCAATAATCACGGTATGAAATTATGTACCGGTTCACGAGATGGATGGATTTCTTTTAAAATACCATGTAAAAACTATGTTTAAAATCGGACTATAGTGAAACAATTTTATTTATTTACTTTAAACCAAGTTTTTCTAAAAAAAAAAAAATTAAATTAAATAAATGAAGACGCTAATATAAAGAATGGAAATTATATTTACGTAAAATTTGCGAATACTTATTTTTCACCAATGAACTACCGATTGATGGGCCGAATCTCCAGGTCAAAATCGAATCGTCTGAGAAAAGTAGAACCTACCGCCAAATCAACACGAGGTCTTTATATAATTTTTCAAGAGAACAAAACAATGTTTTTTAACGTCCATTGCAAATAAATCGGCGGCAACGTATTCTGCTGGAACGGCAATATTATATTGTCGTGCCAAAATATAGCCGAGCAAAGTTGTAAAAGAAATTTTCTATGTAAAAAAAAAATGGCGAAAGATTAAATTGATGAAAAAAAAATTAGCAAAAACTTGCCTCCGCGACATTTTCAGGTCCACCAAGTTCGTCGATTAAATGATCCAAAGCGTTTGGTGGCAAAGATTCGCCAAGTATTTCAACTTTACTTAATAATTCTTCTTTCATACTACACACGCGATCGATATTATCTATTTTTGGATCGATGACCGTCTTCATCTGCGCCTTACTCATTTTCACCTTTTCGCCGACTTTGTTCCCCAGTAAAGCCGCGTCGATTCTATCCTGAGTAGTAATTTTCTTCTTTGGCAAACCCTTTTTCTTTTTACGTCCTCTCTTCGGAACACCATCCCACATTTCTAAATTCGATAATAAAATTAAACGCGTTCATAATTTAAAAAATACTAAGCTAAATCGAAGAAAAAAAAACTCAAATATGTAATATAATAAAGGACATCTGAATTTATAATTAAATAATTATTTAAAAAATCGAATGATTATGAAGATCAAACAAGAGGAGGAATTGTCTGATATTTATGCGATCGATGCAGGGATCGCGCAAGGCAGCATATTGGGACCTCTATCCTTTATTCGAGTCAGTTAAGATACGATTGGTACGTTCGCTGATGACACGGCAGTTTTAGCGACACATAAATTACAAAAACTCTCGAACGATATAGAAAATTCGATAGTCGACTTCGGAATAAAAGTAAATGTAGATAAATCTACCAATATCAATCTTACTCTAAAACGTTCAAACTGCCCTCCGGTGATACTAACTAGGTCGTAACTAAAAAAAAAATGTGGTGGACTAAATTTTGATAAAACGTTAACACGGAAAAATCGTATAAAAATCAAACGAAAAGAAATGGAACTTGAATATAAAAAAGAAAATGTACTGGATGACAAGGAGCTCCAGTAAGCTAACATTGGATAACAATTACTATATGTAATTCAATAATAAAACCCATTTGGATGTACAGCGCTGTAAAGATGGTGCACGGCTAGCATTTCTAATCGTAATATAATAGAAAGATTTAAAAATGAAGTTCTTCGAGCAGTTACCAACGCTTCTCGGTACGCAACAAACAAAGATATTCACTCTCATTGTGAAATAGAATTCGTGGATAAAATCATGAACACACTCAAATGCAGACATGTAAGACGACTAGAACATACGAACGTCTAAATGCCATCTTGATAATAACCAAACAAGAGAAGATTATTGAGAAAATATGTCTTAGATGACATATTAGATTAGTAGGCAGCTTGGACCATCGGGTCCGCCTTGCAAAATTTATTATGTAAGTAAATATTATCAAAATTAATCTTGGCCTTTTAGGTCGAAGTAATTAATAATTTATAATTAAAACAAAAAAAATTATCGGAATTGCAAAAAAAAAGTTGTATTAAAAAAATCATGTACAATAAGCCAAAAAAAAAAAAAAAAAAAGACAACTGCGAGTAATAACAAAATATAAATAAAAATATATGTGCATACATTTTTTGTATTTAGTTTATTATTTGAAAAATCGAATAATTTTATTTTTAAAGTAATTAACTTCTCTTTTTACAATGATTTAAAGTCACGATTAGCTTCCATCTTAAGGATATTGCACTCTGTTATCGTGCAAATAGAAAACTATTGGAACATATCGTTAAAATTAATTTTTTAGAGCTGGCGTTTAAATCAATTCAGAAATTGATTGAAAAATAAAACAAATTTTATATCCGGTTGCTTTCTCGACTAATCATTATATATATATATATATATTTGCTGGACATGCGAAAAAAATTGTAAAAAATTAGCAGCTCCTTACCTGCGCATATGTTTTTAATTTTTCATAAATTTTGAAACCTAAGTATCTCAAATTGAAAAAAAGAACGAATTACAAACTGAATCGTGTTTTACATTTTGACTGTATATATTGAAATACTGCAATAAAATTAATAAGAGATGCGGTAAAAGTAAAAATAATAACGAAAACGATGACATTATAGGAAATTAATAAGTTTTGATGATATACCATCCGAATCGCTGCCTTGATAGCTAAATTCGCTGCTGCTTCGTTCCGAAACTTCGGTATGTTCGTCACTAACTGATTCGGAAGCAGCAGACATTTTAAAATCCGAATCGTTAGAATTTGAATCACTGTCCGAATCGCTGGATTCTTTCACTTTTTTCCCTGCCCGTACTGCTGCTTGTCTCGCTACATTAATAATAACGAAACACTCGCTTATTTACTCGGGTGAATGTAAATAAATAAATTATTCAAAGATACCGTTTCATATTTTACGCTCCGAGGTTAAAATACTTTATGTAGAATAAAAAACCGGACATAATCCGCGGAGGAGAATGGAAGTAGTAACATTTGACTATCTTCTGGTTTCGCCACATCTTGTTGACAAGCTCTTTCCTAAAACATTCTGATTTGAACTTTCATTAAAATATCTACATAAAACTTCGCACGCCTCCACAAGGATCGAGTTTTAAAATTAGATATTAATCGTTTTACTAACATTTTGGATAATTAGATTGTTAACAACACTAACTACTGATGTTTCTTGCTGCATTACCGATTTTGCCCTTGAGTCTCATTAATAAGTTTAATTCTTATTTAACTGTTATTATTAAACGGTGTACGATCCACTATGCTAAATTTCAGTTCACTAAAAATAAAATTAATTGTTTTTGGAAGGAGATAGATAAGTGTAAGGATAACTTCCGAGTGTTCTTTCTTCGCAATATAATAAAACGACTTAATAAGCAATATAAATTTGAAATCTCGAGTGCAAGACTGATTCAATGCATAGTTTATTAATAAGAGTAGGGCCTAAACCTTATAAAATGCTGAATAAGAGTAGGACGGAATTGATTGTTACTCATCTTCAGATTGACCGCCAAGTATTGATCTCAAATGTAGATAACTTATTAACTTTCTATACAAATGTGATCATTTTTTTATACACTCCATTTCCAGATTTTCTGACCCGCATGTTGATCCCTGAATACTAGACAATTTTATCAAGCGTCTAGATAACAGGAGGGCAGCTTCAGAGGAAAGGACATCAAATAAATGTCAAAATTCTATCAATGTCTAAAATGTCTAAAGAAGAAATTAGCTGTGAATTCAAGAACAGTTTTGGAGTTGCAACATGAACCGTTAAAAAAAAAAATTGTACTCGGTAAATTCACTTCTATAAGTATTTAAGTTTTATAAATATTTCATTTTTATAATTATTTAGAATCTAGAAAATTTCCACTTTATTTTATATGTACAAAATTTAAATTCCTTTCATTATTTATGTTTCTTTATTTGTTATTCACACTTTAAAAAATTATTTTTATTTATATTAGTGGATTTTGAACTGAGATTTTAACATCCTGGCTCTTTTTCATTTTTTTTTTTTTGGATTTAAGGATATCTACACAAATTCTGGACTTCATAATTTTTTCAGTTTAATTTTTATTTTTCACTATAAGCACAGAAATATCCTGCTCATCTATAAAACATAAATTGTCCCACCGAGTATATTCGGATGGGAACCAATTAAAAAAAAAAAAAAAAAAACCGTAGAGATAAAATAAATACGCCTTTTAAAAATTATCCTAATCTTTGATTTCCGTTTTTTGAATATGCCATCAATTTAGTTTTCGCAGTATTTATTTTGTTATAGTGCTTTGCTTAGCGCATTTAAGGATCCTTGTAGTCCCTTCTCTGTTTCTGCTTTTATGGCTATATCATCGGCGAATCTAATTGTGCTATATATTTTACCATTAATATTTATTCCATTATTATTTTTATTTTCTGAGTAAAAATATGTAACTGTTAACAAGTAACGGAGAAAGGTTACAGTAGTGCCAGGGTAGTAGGCACGAGATACAAACCGGAAACTGTCTATAAAACTCTGCTTTCCTAAGACTACTTACATCTGTATAAATATGTCTCACCTGCTAACCTAATAGCAAACTGCTGCATTTTGCCTAAAGGCTGTAGGAGACAACCTTTAAAAAAAAAAACGGAGGAAGAAAACGGGAAAACACCACCGTAAATTTCCAGGTATCAAATATGGCATGTGGAAGATCTGAAATTTATGCTGCACCACTGGAAACAATGTGTCAGGCGAACTAATGCAAAAGGATTCATACATGCATCGGGATGACGACTTTTGGAAATATATATATGTATGTATATTATAATAATATAATAATAAAATATTAAGTTATATATATACATATATATACAACTATGTACATACTAGATTTCCTTTTTCCACTGAAGCTTGAAGAACATCCTTCATCATCATCGTATCCATTTTCGTCGATTATTGTTTTCCTTCTATTTAAATCAATTCCTAATAATCGCTGTATATGATTTCTATCGGGAGCGGGAAAATGTTTTTCAATCAACGACTGCAGAACTCCTCTAAAAGTTTCAATTATAATACAACGCCGTTCAAATTAAAACAAAAAAATTAAAGTTCCGTAAATAAACGTATTTATTTTAGCAATAATTGAAAATAACTGCGAAGTAATCTCATTATGTTTCAATAAATTTTTAAAACACCACAAAAAAAAATGAAATTTTCAAGACGAATTTCGAAATACAAGTTTCCAAATTCAATATTATCTGATGTACATTTTAAAATGTAAAACAATTTGAAAAATAAGAAAACAGCAGCAGACGACGCTTTAATGCATAATGCTCGATAATACAGATTTTGAAACATTCAAAACACTATAAAACATAATTTAAAAAAATATAGGGATTCGAATTACACGACTGAATATAGAACGTACTTGGCAGTGGAAACAAAATCCGATAATTCTCCATCATCTTTTTCTAATTGTTCCAAAGTTCTAGCTTCCCCAGTAGACTGCAAACCGATAATAACGCATTTTCCACATTTTATAGCATCCCTAAAATGAAATATATATATATATATATAAATTAATACTTCTAAAAGTACAAATTATAGATTAAAATCATTATCAAGTAGTTTTTGTACATTACAACTTAATTTCCAACATTTAAAACCCGTTCTTGGTTTTAGGGTCACAACCAAATTCACGAAAGTTAACGATATACTTTTATATTTATATTCTATTTTTTTTTTTTTTAAATTTATATATAGTTCTTAAGTATAAGCTTAAGTAGGGTAAACGATTCATAAATCAGTGATAAAACCCATTAAACTAAATATTCACATTTACAAAAATTATAATCAAACGCTTGAGCTATAACATATGTCAAGCAACTATTATTTACACGGAGAGTTGTAATATAGTTCACATATAGAAGCCAATTTATGAGTAATATCAGCGAAGTTCTTCAGCTCCCGTCATTGTAAACCAACGTAATGTTAAAAATAAAACGAATATTTTTAATTAACAAAATGAAAATTCCGACATTAATCCGACTACGTCTAGTTACATATATTTTTCCAAGCTAATCTTTCATCTAGGTCAACACTTAAACATTAACTTGATGGAAATAACATAAAACTCGAGTAAATTGAATATAAAGTGTGAATACATTTAATGTCACCGAATTTAATATTCCAGTTATTAATTCACAAGTCTGCCACGTCAAACGCGCATTGAAAAATATCATTTTCCTCGAACTACGCGTTTTGGATAAAATATAGGACTCATAGAGCACATTCTGCCTATATCAGCAGAAATTATAGTCATGTGAGCAATGTTAAATCTTTCCACATACCAGCTATGATTTATTCACTACTGATATTACAATTAGTGAAAATTGTTAATTATTCATTCATTTCGTTATCTGGTTACAGTTGTAATCTTGTAGTTTTTGCGGTCACACTATTAGCTGACGCGTTGATAACTAGAACATATCTTGGCCATAAAACGAGTCGGTGGGCCACTGGTTCTTTTCCCTGCATTAATTCTTGTACTAATCCATTTCATCGTATGATATGCCCAAAAAACTTAAAGACAACTTCTTTTTAATATTGGGACCAGTCTATCATTTTGTTCCATACCAACCTGTTTTAGTATTGATACGATAGCCGGATTCCATGAAATCTTACACATGCTCCTATAGGAGCACATTTCAAATGTTTCTAGCTTTTGGCATAACGTTTTATTCATCGTCCATGACCCAGAGCTATGATACGCTGTTAAAAATATCAATGATTCTATTAATCAGAATGATCTTCCCTTATCTTTGATAGTCTTGCTAAAGCGCTTTCGGCCATCTCAATTTATCGTGTAATTTCTTTCGTATCGTTTCTTTTATTATTAATACATGCTCCCAGATATATTGTTTCAGTTTTTCTTTGTATACCGGGCACCTACTTAAATGTCGCGGGCAGTTTCCTTCGCCTTGTCAATAGTTACAATGGTATATTCCGAACGATATAGTTTCAAATTGGCTTTTTGACTAAAATATTATATCCCTTTTAAAAGTTCTGCTAATTCTAATTTATTCACCGTCAATATTTGTTAAAGTTAAAATAACTTTCCATATGGTTCAGAAAATAACAATACTTCCTGTTCCGACTTGTTAGATTTCTTTAGAAAAATTAGTTGATTTTTTAATTTTAATAAACAAACAGACATGTTAAAATTTAAAGAACAGGCACGTTGTAGCCTCGAGGAAATATTAATTACGGAGGACTTCTTAGAATAACTGTGTTGTATCGATTTGTAATGGCGTATTATGTGAAGGAATATATTCGAGTATTCATGGAACTGCAATGTTACTTTCGACAACACGAGTAGAGTTCACAGCTCTTCCTTTTTTTCTTATCGTGTTTTTAGACTAATCGTATGTTCGAGTAAGTTTTTTTTTAATCATATTTTTTTTTTATTATTCATTTAAACCTCTACAATAAGTTCGAAAAAAAAATGTTGGTTATAGCTGATTTTATTATAAGATATAAAAAATGTTTGAAACAGAAACATATTAGAACACATCTCATCCCGGCAACGAGAAAATTAACTGTTTTTAAGAAAAAGTTCGCTTCGTGATGAACGAGTGTAGAAATTTAATTAATCTCGCTCGAAACTGTATACACATATTATGTTCTAAGTAAACGAAATTGCACAAAATTTTAATTTAACTTGCGCAAATATCGGTAAACTTCTTTAAATGAAACATATTGAAAAAATTATACTTTACGAAATATTTCAAGTTACCTCGCAATTCGCACAGCGTGTTTAACCTTAGCAGCGATACAAAGATATTTAAAAAATCGCTGATGCGCCGACCAAAATTGACCCCACATAGTTTTTCTCATACGACTTTCGGCATTAATTAATTCCGAAGCCTCTGTGAACATTCGCATCGCCTCAACCCACTGAAAAATTGGATAAATAATTACGTAAGTATATGAAATAGTGCAGCTAAGATTTTGCCGAATAGTGTGGTCAATTAAAATTGCATCAATTTGGTCCGTGGGGAAAAATAAAAATAATTTTAAGGTATACTTTTAAAATTGATACATAATAATGAACGGTTAACTGCATTGTCAAAGTAAGAACGGAATTCTAGGAAATTATAAAACATAATATAATATTTTAATAATTTTTTGATTACCGGAAAACGGTTTTTATGTTATTAAGCCATATTTAGATACCGTATCACATAAAATTTTAGAACAGCTTGTCTATAGGTAATAAATTACGGATGATTGTTTTTCGTTTGGTAGCCTTCTTAATTACTTTTACATTTATATATATATATCACGTAGGTATTATGTAACATAGTACGATTATCCAATATTAAACATCATGTTATTTATATTCGTAATCATGTTTTAACCGACATTGTAATTACTTAGATATTATAAGTTATTAAAATTTCGACTACCTAAGTAATTAAAATTAAGTTACCCATTACCACATTAGTGCGAAATAAATGCGCGTAATTATGTTTTACTTGTTAGTATAGTTTTAATTTTTATTGCGCTGATCTGGCCTAAAATATAACTTTGGATAATTTATTTTAAATTGTTTTCTAGATACTTAGTTGTTGCGAACTCGTTTTATATTATTTCTAACGAGGCGAAATAGAATATGTTGATTATCCAAGTAATTAAAATTTCGATCGGAAATTAAATCTTGTAAACCAACCATTATTTTGCAGAACTATATCAAAGCAGTGTATTTAAAAAATACATTAACGATGCAGAGAAGCTACGTATTATTTAAAAACTTATTTGGATATTAAAATAACAATTTTTTAAATGTAAATATTTTAGAAATATAAAATTTTAAATGTTTCAAAAAACCAAAGTGATTCCTATAAATTGAAAGGAAAAGTGGCAGATAACCGAAAGTCAAAATCGTATAAAAATTTAAAATCGTAGAGAAAATACGTCATAAACTGCCTGTTTTTAAAATTACTATTATGATATAATTTAGTTATTCGCATATAATTAAGCGATAGGGAATGTTTTTAACTGACTTTAAATGTCACGTATTCAAAATTTGGAGTTTCCTTAGTAAAAATAAAAAAAAGAGTTATTTATTCTGATTTATATTTTATTTCGCCGCCTTAGAAGTAATATAAAGCGAGTATTCGAAAAAAAAAAGTAACTAAAAAATAAATATGGCATTACCAAAAACAATTTAAAATAAATCATCCAAAGTTATATTTTAGGCCAGATCAGATTAAATACGATAATAAAAAAGTACGAAATGAAGATTAATACTCGAAATAGTAATTGGCAAGATTTGTTCGAAAATAAAGATAAGATTGGAAAGCGAAATAACAGAAAACATGTAAATATTTATAATAGATGTGGTCAGTGACAATATATGATATGGAAAAATGGACAATGAAGCAGAGATAGGGACAAATTAGAAAATTTTGAAATGCGGTGTTAGCGGCGTCTACAGAACATTAGTTGGGCGGAGAAAATGAATAACAAACTAGTATTAGAAAGATTAAATGAAAAATATATATGTATATTATAAAATATCCGCAAGAGAGGACTTAAGTGGCTGGGTCATGCATTACGCCAGAATTAAAATATCCTGAAGGATGTCATTGAAGGTAAAACAATGGGGGAAACACGTAGACTCATCGACAACGAACTGTAAAAGAAAGTGGAATACCGACCTAGCCGAAATTAAAGAAGAAAACTTGCAACGGGCTTGAATGGAAGATACATGGGCCGCGAACCAGCCTACGGTTGATGATAATGATTCATTTTTTTCTTCTCGACGAAAGTGAAATTTACCACTTAAATAGTTTTCATATACTATTATTGCAAACACTTTAAAACTTTTCTCAATAGACATGTTCTACTAGAATATTTATATATTCTTTCGGGTATTCGTTTCAAATTATTATTTTTTTAACTTATATAATTTATTTCTAAATTAAATACCAGCGTCGTTTTATAATGCGAAAAAATATTTAAATTTTTAAAGTGAGAAACCCCGGATTAGAAATGAATTATTCCATAGACCTACCAAATTTACGGACTCGTCGTACATTCGATTGAATTCTTCATTTAAAGGAACTTCATCGATCTTGAAGGTAACGCCGTGAAAACTAAGCTGTCTGGCTATATACATTCCGCGTAATTTCATATCCATAGCGACTATCTCCATAGCACCTACACCTCTAATATAATAAGAAAAAACAAGAAGGCGTACCAAACATTAATACATAAGTAATAATACTGAAAAAATAACAAATCCAGACTAAACAAATAATTATCAACATAAAACTATTCTAATGACGCGCGTAGAAATTTTTAAACCGGTATTTCTATTCGTTTTCAACTTGTGTAAATCTTTCCGAGTGGTCTTATGTTTCCATACGATAACTATTTTATTGCGCGAAACTATAAACGTTTTAACGCGTGTATAATGAATAAAATTCCGAATGTAATGAAAACGATGAAGCTACATAACCGTAGGGGCCGCATCAGCGGCGGCTCATACACAACGGTTGCATAGATACAAAGCCACCAGAAATTAAAAATTTATCACGCAATAAAATAGTTAAACATTTTTCACGGAGATTAAACAAAATAGATGAATTTTAATTATATTTTTCGTAGAATATATTATAAAAAGTAAAAAATCTTTTAAAAAGTGATTTAAAATGCCTAGTTACAACGGTCGAACCTGAAGAAAGCATTGGAAAGTCATACATACAGCGTTATGTGGTGATTTTGCGCTCGATGTTCAATTTCGCAAGGTGTTAAATTTCTTAATTTATAATAATCATTAACATTAGTTACCAAAGATGTTTTAAATATAATATTTTCTAATATTCATTATTCACGCATTATACGGCACTACGTATATTTTTAATTCTAAATCACTTATCCGTGAATTTTCTATAAGATGTTCATATTTCAATGATAATCAGGCTTAAAAAATTTATCCGTATCACCTAGACACGGAATAAACTTATATAGTAAATAAGAGTTACGACTATCCTAATTTTGTTAGAATTCATTAATCGTTTCTTTCGGAAGGTACTTATTATAAGTACTACGCAATACCAAGTCGTTATTACTTATACGTAATAGGATTATAAACAACAACGTTATTTACATTATATAAACATAATGAGGAGTTTCTTAATGGTTTGAAAATATCGCGAATCGACTATGTAAATAAAAATAGAAGAAAACAAATTATTCGTAGTTGAATATATTAGGAAAACCAAATTAAAATATATCGCACATAGAATACGAGCAAACCGATTATTCACGCTGACTTACTAATGTAAAATAACCGACCAGAAAAAGAGATTGGAAATGATGAACGATTAATTAAACCGAGACTAATTTAACGGAAACCGAATAGATTACAAAGTGCGCGAAAAATAGACAAATACAATTTTCCAACTCGCCATAAGTTGACTCAGGTGATCATAATCATCACGATATTTCTTTCTGATAGATCTTCATCGACACATATAGACATTAAACCGTGCAAAAAAATATGAAGCGGATAAATTGCGTACAATCCGGCTATCCGTATTTCTTACCATAGCATCTAATGTTTCTTATTACATTACTTTCCGTGTTAGTTTACGAGCAATACTTCGAAATTATAATAAAACGTCGATTTTTTAATTAATACTTTATTATTCAAACTAATGTTTCATTGCTTCGTTTACAGAGCTACAGCACGCTGCGTCGTCAGCTTTTAGTCAGTTCCCCTTTACTAATAGTATAGAAATAATATAACAATCCAATTTTCGCGAACTGCGCGCTAATTTCACTTTCAGTTATCTCGAATGTGTACATGCGCTTTCTTATATGAGATAACATTAATACTATAATTTAAGTGTATTAGATGCGTAAATGAGATAATTATTTATATATAATACATATACACACATATATCTTATATACGTATATAATACACTAGTGGACAATTAAACGCACTGAAGTATTACTACACAAAAAGTTCAAACACATACATATATGTATGCACGCGCACAGAACATTCAACCTGTACGTATAATTTTATTCGACGTTAAAAAGTTTTATCGCTGTTTCGTAAAGTGCTAGTAAAAAACTTTAGTGAAATTTCTCGTATAGTACATCAAAAGCGAATAATTGAATTAGTCGGGCGGTTCATTCGCCTTCTAAATTAAATTTATTTTTATTGTACAATCTTATGTGGTCTGCAATAGGACATGCAAAGAATACATAGTCAGCAGTTTACGAAATAGATAAGATTCAAATTTTCCATCGTTATTTATTAAGTAGAGTACAAGTTAGGAATAATTATAGATGGAAATAAACTATTTTTCAATGTCGCATCGTTTATAGATCGTATATTAACGTTTTAAAATGAAACGCGTATCACCTTTTTTCAACGGCACCTATAAATTCGTTAAATGTTCTGAATGGCGAACCTTCGCCCCACATGCCTAAACGCGTCATATACGCCATATTCTTCGGTTCGGAAGCGCCGGTTGCAGAAGCGTACACCACTCTAGCCTTCGGCAATTGCTTCTGCAGTTCCAAAACAGTAACTCCGGTTTTTGTCGGTTTACTCGAACCAACCGGACATAAATTTTTCGCTCGATGACATTCGTCAAAAATTATCTAATAAATACGTATAGGAATATTGCGCTTATATTTTATTTCAAGATGAAAACTATTCCAATTCGACGCGGAATAACTTAAAAACGGAATCGTACATTATCAAAATAAATTTCAAACTGAAGTCGAGTAATTTTATTACCGACGAAAAAATAAACGCGCCTAATTTATATATTTCGACATACTAAATTACGCGTCGAACAATCACATTTAAATTTGAAAGAGCAACAATCGTGATCATTTCATTGTCTCAACTTCTTCCTTCTAATAAAAAACTTATTGTATTTATTTCCGATTTTAATTACGATATTTTTCAACATTCTTCATCGTTTTCGACTTCCTTAGTCGTGTATTCTCTGCTGAACTATTTTCAAGTGAATTACTGTTCGCGGTTATCCTTTCTGATTCATTTAGTGCTCCAAAGCCTCTAAACAACTTTTATACAGACAATGCCGTTTTAAAACGCATACTGCTTCCCCATGACCAAGGTTATTAATCGAGCTGTAAGGAAAGCGCCACACATTTCTGCAAGTTTCTCCCTCTTTAGCAATGTAAAAGCTTTCCTGATTTCTTTCATAATCAAATATTGGAGTCGTGTATGAAAGTCTAGTCAACAAAATCATCTCCTTTATATTAAACCTAATCCGCTATCTCAATTGTCTTTTCATTCCCGATCAAGGAAGAAAAGTGTTACTCCTTTCCACACTTCGGATATCCCGCTCAAATCTCACCCATTCATATATTTTACATGAACTGCTTATTCCCTACATACACTTCTCCCTTCTTCATCGCAACTCTTATCTGAGTTTCCCGGCCATATACGCAAGTTTCGACTCCCTCACTGCCAAATCGTAAAATCGTTATTCCTCTTTTATTTCGATACATATCGCTAAGGCTTGAAATAAATTCAACAGTTTTGACGTTTCTCGAAACCGATCGATTCCTTTCAGTTTAAACTCAGTTTTAAAACCGACGCGTTCTGTGACTACCTAGCGTAAAACTTAACGCGTTTATATTTCTTCAGATATCTTAAACCAGGACACAGAGTTTTTTTAAAGGTTTTCTTTTTGTTTTAAGCTTGAAAATTTTCGATCAAAGTTAATCACGTACGCGTGTATAAATAACTGTGCAAATGGAATATACAGATTCAGAAATTTATTTTTAAAATCCCGATTAATTTCAATTGTACTACTTACGAATAAAACAATTTAAATATATACATACCCGAAATGAGAAACTTTTCTTCCAGAGGTGTCTAGCTTCGAAGACGACTATTTTGTGTTGGAAATTTTTTCATTTTAAACATTCGAGTACAATTAAATAATATTTCTTCAACTTGTCTAAATTCATTAAATAAACTTCAAAAATGTCCCTTTTCCATTCTACTATCAACAATCGACCGTATCCGAACAAATCGGAGATTTTTTTTTTCTTTTTCCAACGAACGTATAATAACGATAAAAGCAGAGTGCATCGCCTATGATGCTGAATACTGCCAAAGTGAACTATTGTAAAAAAAAAAACAACATAAAAGTCATAAAATCTCACACACAGAAATCAACCCGTGTTTCATGTGTTTAAGAACGACTCGGTAACGCGCCGGTCAAAACCGCTGAATACGTTTCAAGTCTAAACCAAATTTTTCACTGCGCAAATAATTATTCAAATTCCTTTCGTAACATCCAATGTTTTATTTTCATCTATCCCAATTCAAATTATTTTTAATAATTACGCACAACATAAAAACAACATGCACTATCTTTAATCCTTTTCTTATTAACTTATTTATTCATTTCATTTCTTTTCAACTTTCATATCGGAATTTCGCATCTTTTCTTTTTATCTTTAAAAGTTTTAACTAGCATTATTATTTGTTAACATCTCACACTATATGTATTTTCAATTAGACATTTTGAAATCGAAACAAAAATCTCGGTTCTTTCGATAGATAATGAATTTGAAAGAACCGACAATGATATTTAACCTAACGTTCGAAAATTACACTTATTGTCAAACGAACAGTTCCATATATATATATATCAAATCATTAGCAATATATATTCTTTGCTATATATTTACATACATCAATGTGCAAATATTAAAAATTTGCTATTATCAATAAATATTGCACCACGCAATAAAAAAAAAAGGATACCGGACCATCGAAATCATCTCCGCACCATTGTAATAGTTGTTTTAATCTAGTTTTGTATTTCCCAGCTGCTTGTGACGATTCCCCAATTAAAGCTGAATAAGTAGAAAAGATAACACCTTTTCGAACATTCCCATTAGCCGGTGAATCAATTTTCGTATATTTCAACTTAAAAAAATATATATATATATATAAACACAGCTATCTTCAAATTATAAATTAAAACCACCAATGTAATAACGTAACATAATACATAAATTCAGGGGGAAAAAACCGTAATTTCATAAGAATTCTAACAAAAATTAGGTTTTCAAAATCAACATCGATTATTACAACTATAAGAACTTTTTTGATGTTTTTTTTTCTTTTACTTTTGCTCTTCCGTATTAGGGAAACATCATTTAACGTGACTTCATTTTGATGCTTGTACCTATTTCAGTAATTAATTATTTTTGGACTTATCAGTTCATTGTTAATACCAAAATGAATACAAAATAATCATGTACGAAAATAAGTTATTTTACTAAAATCTTTTATATAGACGTGTAAAATAATTTAAACGTTAACTTAACAATCAGCAGTTAATACACTTTCAATAAGGTTGAGGCAGTGGCGTATAGAAATCAATAAGAAAAAATTAACCCGTGTAATATTTACAAATAAAAAAATTTCCAATATCGAAAATATTCACATCCACACTCAAACGATTCCACTTAAAAATCAGTAAAATATCTTGGAGTCCACTTGGATAGACAATTAACCTTGGAAAGCCATATAATAGCAAAACGAAATGAATTAAATGTAATGTTTCATATGCTTTAGCTTATCGGAAGAAAATTCGAATTATCATCGGATAACAATATATTATTGTATAATCAAATTCTAACGCCTATATGGGCGTATGAAAGTCAACTTTGGGACTGTGCTAAGCAGAATACAGCGTCCAAAATAAAACATCAAGAACTACCACAGGCACCCCGCGATATTTAAGCAATCTTACATTGTACATGGACCTAGATGTTACACACCCGTGAAAGATGAAATACAATAACTAGTGAATACGGCGATAAACTCTATTATCACACAAATACTTTAGCTGTTGCTATACTGGTCAACTCATCAGAAATACAAAATCTACAGACTTATTATGAATAAGAAATAAATAAAATATTATGTTTAAAAATTAAACAGTAAGGCAAAATAAGTATAAACACTAAATTGCAAACTTAAATTCATAAATAATAACGGAAGCAATTATCAAATAATGAAAATCAGTCGACAAATGAGTTTACATGAGATTAACTTCAACTGTAATTGGAAAGAAAATCACGGAAGCACAGAGAACGGTTTAGTATTTTTTGATTTAATCTGGTCAGGAAAAGTCGTTCAACTAGTTTGTGCTTTAAATCTGCCGTTAACAAAAAAATTAAATTCGGTGACCGGGTTTAAATAATGTTACATCTAAAAGCATGTAGTACAATGTTGACAATATTTTACATTATTCCGTTAATGTACGACACTTTTAGCGCAATCGCAGAATATAATACTTAGTGGAATGTAGTCAGTACTTCAACTACTTAAAAGTCGGTATTCTAGAGTATTATTTTTACTATATATTTACAGCGGAGGAATGAACTTCATAAATTTAAAAAATAAACCCACGACAATCATGGCATCGAACATGGACAGAATTATCACAGCTTCCGTTTTACATAAGTCTCGTATATTATAAATAACTTCGATCGTTAAAACAAAATACCTTGCTCAAAGAATAAACTTTTATCTTATCAGCGCCGATATCATTTAAATCTCTTTCGGTATCATATTTCAAATCATTCGAAACTGACACCCAAATGGCTTTTTTACGACCCTTCAAAAAATTTTCGAAAATTATGCCGGCAATAGTCCGTCCTTTGCCAACACCAGCGCCATCACCTGTAATAATAAAGAATAAAATTAATAAGACCGATCGAAAAAAAAATCCAGATATTTACTGAATTAATTTCCAATTTAAGTCAATTTTATCACATCTGACAATTTGGAAATAATTTTACCCACCTCATAACAATATTTATCTCGCCGTTTTGTTACACTAATTCAAAAAAACTACAGATTTCGTATTCGTGAAGAAAACTGCCACATAAAAAAAAAAAAAAAAAAACAAAAAAAACAAACGGTCCCCAAGAGGTAACGTTTTGGCAACCTTACTTTTAATATTTATACGTCACCAGCCAATAAGCACTTAATTTACGCGAACGATTTTGCTATTGCTAGTCAGTCAGAAATTTGAAGAAATAAAAGCATTACTAATTGAAATGCTGTAATAACAACTGGATGAATATTATGCACAAAATGCTTTAATTCCGAATCTGACGAAAACGAAAGTACGTGTTTTCCCGAATGTTAGAGAATTTCTGTATACCTACGTAATTTGGTATTAACAGCACAGAGATTTTTCTATTAGGTAAAAGAGTTGAAAACTTTCTAATATACGCTAGGTTATGCGAATGAAGTTCGAAAATTTGTCTTGTGATCAAGTCAATCATAATGCCGAGACCGGTGCAGTTTTTATTAGTGCGGTCAACTGTTTTTTATAAGTTTGTTTTATTCTATAATTGAGCTTGTATTTAAGTTTTCTGTTTTAAATTTTTACCATTTTAATTTTTTTTATGTTGGTTTTATTTTAAGTTTTTTGATTTTATTTTCTAATTTTTATTTATAATGCTTATTTACTCGAGTTTAAGTTATTAGCATAATCACTATGAACTTTTATTAGATGGATCAAGAGACTTTTTTCCATCACAATAAGTTAATTTAAGTGTGGAGGTCTATGCACTTGTGCAGGGACCGCCATCATTATAATAATAATAATAATCTTTTTTGTTTTATTTAGGAAGGAGGTTTTCAATGGATAAAAATCCCACGCGCTGATTTTGGATCCCAACAGTGCATGTTTGCATTGCACGTGTACTGATCAATAAGAACTACATTTCTTATACGATATGGGTGTCTTTTGAAGATTTTGCCCCTCTCGATTAAAAAAAAAAAAAAAAAAAACATAAGAATTTAACATTTCGATTGGATTGTAAAAATATAAAAAGTAATATAAATACAAAAAATGAAATTATCAAGAAGCTAATTCGAACATCCTGAAGAGCAAAATCATAAGTAATACAAACATCATCAATGGCATTATACATTCCGACGGAGGAATATGTTTGCTCAGTATAGGGACAGTCAATACATACGAAGAACGTCGATGTGGCAATAAACGGTACAATGCATAATAGTTACTGAATACCTTAGACCGAACAAAGTCCATAACTAATACGTTTTGAACAGCTTCACCTGATATCGGAAGGAAGTTCGCTGTTTTCGTGAAAAGAACTAAATAATTACAGGATGCTCGACATCCAATATATGGAAAAGCTGCCGCGACGGCGCGTCTAAAGTTAAATAACTTCTAAAAGGTAATCGTGGGAATTCTCAAAGGCATATCAATAGAAACATGTAATTAACTGATAAGTAGAATCCTCGAAATAACGTGGGGTAGCTTGAACACGACACAATGACGGTATATTACGGACTATAGTTTGCAACATCAAATATCGCATAAAAGGATGCATACTCAGTAATCGTTTCTAATTCTCAGTTTTTATCTTTTAAAATGGCGACAAATCTGAATCTAATCTTAGTAACGAAAGCATAATTACATAATTATATATCACGATTCAAATAAACATATTGCGAAAAAAACTATTACGCTGAATAAAATACGGAAAAATAGCAATAATATTTAGTAGAAATAAACGCAAAAGTATTATTCTGAAGTATGTAGATATTATTTTTTAAACTTAACATAGTGAACGAAAATTCTAGTAAACAATAAGAAGTAAATATTGCGATAATTGTTTGTAATTTAGCCGATCAGTTTCATGAAATTTGGTATTACATACGGGGGAAGTCAATCTAAACATTTTATCAAATATTGGAAGAAAAATACATAAAAAACTATTAAGTGTATTAGGCGAGACAAGTTTAGATACCATAAAAATATGAAGAATAACGAGTATGTTCCGTTCTATTATTCATTTTTACTTATGTTCAAATGAAATGTTATACTTTAAAAGACATTTGTTGATAATAGATTCAAAATACAGTATTAGCACATATCATAAATAGGTCGCATTTCAAAACTGTCAGTAGAAAATAAAATTATTATCTACAAGCAAATATTAGCCTCTATCTGGTGGTGTGGCAGTTAAATGTGAGACTGTAGTGCCAGAATCAACATTGCAATGATACAGCGATTTCAGAATAAAACATTAAGAATGATAAAACATTTACACACTTCGGTGTCCGGCATGATAATGACGTCATCAAAGAAGCTGTCAAGCACGTTAAAAGAACATTCAAAACGGCAGTTAACCGGCTTGATAATTCTTCAAATGAAATACGAAGATTGTAGCTGGATTTAATTAACTAATGGTAATATGCCACCTTGGATACTATATTACGGAAAGGTCGCTGCTCAAGTACAACTCATAAATTCAATTAAGTGTCTAATGGCTAGGTGTGAAAATGTAATACATGATTTTCCAATCACTACTTATAAAATAATATTCACAACTGCGGACAAAGAAAATTGACGTATTTTTCATCATTGCGAAAAAAATATATTTCAAAATATAAACAATATTTTATACAGGCGATGATTCTTTGGCGAAAATGAAAATTTTGTCGCACTTTCACACTTTACAAACTAGACTGGTAATAATCGTGATCATATTATTAAAAATTGTGTAAAAATAGAAGTATTTAATCAACTAACCAATAAGGAAACCAGCTCTAATATCATTGGGTAGCATTCGTTCGTGCTGTTGCGAAGCGTAAGTTACAGCTTCAAGTTGAAGTGCGGACAAGCCACCCGTTTTAATAGTCTGCTCGGGCAATGACAACTTGTACCAAACATCCGTCGGTTCAACACTAGACAACGACGCTGTTTCTACTACGGGATCCGGATGTTTTTTACCAAGTTTTACTTAAAAAAACAATAAAAATAAAAATAAATTACTAAACATACAAATACAGCATTAAAACAACACTTTAGTTGCTAACAATTTTTTTTTAATAGTTAAATGACAAAAGAATAATGTAATATATATTTTCGGGTCGATGAAAGTGTACAATATTTATTACTTTGAACAAGTGCGTAAATATTTATTAAATAAATTTACGCGCATGTTCGTGTGTACAATAATGTAGAGACGAAATCTAAAAAAATCTTGCTTTTTAATGAGAGCTACAAACTAACAAAATATAAATAATTTTTCAAAAATGGTCACAACATTGTCTTACAATATTATGTATTTCGTTTGTTTTTTTTTTTTTTAATAGAAATCCTATACTTCACTTTATCTAATTGTCTTATATTTATCATATTGTGTGGTGGCAAATAGTTTAGTTAAACATTTATTTAAATAGTAAATATAACAAAAAGTAGATTTATCTAAATGTGTGCGTGGCGATCGTTTCCATCTCATTTGATTGTACGTAAATGATTTTGTGTTGAGACATAATATAAACCCCTTCTTTTAGAAAAAATATTCCTCGAGAAATAACCTATAGAGTCCACTTTTTTCGGACAAAGTAATTTGAATGTTAATCAAATAAAGCTTTTTTCCTTTCTATTTGGCACAAAATACGCGAATAAATTGAAAAACATAAGATAATTAAACGACTAACGTACATTTTGATGGCATGTAATCGGCATAAGTTTCCGCTACACCCATATCCTCATCATCGTTTTCATCCTCCTCTTGAGGTTCTTTATTCATGTTCATCATCTGTTAAGAAATTAATTATACTAAAAAATTCAACGGAGTCATTCTTTACGTTTTTCTTTTTATACTTGATTAAATTTTCATGAACGAGTTTAAATAAATACGAAAATTCAGATGTAAATTGTATATATCGGTCGCAATTAAGCAAAAAGTTTACAGCTGCAGTAAAAGTGTATATCGCAACTTCTCAGTTATATCAAATTTAGTCCAGTAAAAAAGAATGTTTAAACTATTCAATATTAATATGAAATTCAATTAATTATATATTAGAAATACAGAAAAATATGTATACCTCGTCGAAATTAGTAAGACATGATAAAACATAATCTGTATACTAACAATGATTTGACTATTAATTTCGCCAATTATTTCAATTCGGTAAATTTATTCGAATGTTGGTAATAGGCCAACAAAACATAATTTAACAAAACGTCATATGTTAAAATCAACTTCGTAATGTTGGTGGGCATGATAAATTTATCGATTGTTTAAAATTCGTTATTTTACTAATTTAATTTTAAAACATTTCGTAATTTCTTAATTGTTGCATGCATAAGTCACGTTGTTAATATTAATAAAAACATTTTTCACGTTACAAGAATTAAATACAAGTCACTTTTCAGAGATACCTCTTATCTATGTGTATACCTGTAAATCTCAGTTATTACACATATTAAACAAATATTTTTATAGATTTTTTACATACTTTAATATATACGTCGACATTTGGGTTTATTTCACTACAACTTTCAAAAAACCCTACCGATCTAAACTGAATTTTGCTGTTCTTTGTAAATAAACATTCCTATTTTTAAAACACTGTTATAGGCATGAAAAATTAATTTTATAGAATATTATTAAAACACTAACTTTATTTGCTTGATTCATCATCCATAATTGAGACATCGCTTTATTAGGACCTTGTGCCATATTAGCCCAATTTTGAAACATGGGACCTGCTTGCCCTTGATTAAGAATTTGATTCAAAATTGCAGGATTACCACCTGACATTAGGAATGGACTAATAAATGCTTGAAAATTTGGCGACATCATCATAGCATTCATAGCATTTCCAAAATTCGAAAAATCCGTTCCTGCTTACGAAAAAAACATATATACCGATAAATTAAATTACAATTACCATTTAGACCTTATAAAGTTGAAAAACTGACTACCCAATTTTTTATACGTACATATAAATTACTAGTTTACTATCTGCAATCTATTTAATTTAAACAAAAATTAACAAATAAAAGCTCAAGTTATTTTTAAAACAAAGCAAGAACGATAAAAATTTTAAGTCACATTAAAATCAAACTAACATATTTAATTTTAAATTATAAGTAATAATTTGGAACTCCTATAAAACTGATATGAAAGTTAATAAAAAATTTAATTATTAAATAATACCCATTTATAATTTTTTATATTCCCTAAAACAATAAAAACAAAGTTTATACGTTGCAACTAAAAATATTTTTTTGATTTTTTTATCCCATTATTTACACTTAAAATATTCAAGCGATTTTAATATTTTAAAAATTATTCTATATGCTTAATATATTTTTCAATGCACGAACATACACGGTTTTTGTACTTTCTTTCATAAATACCAACACCAAGTCGATTAGTTTACTACAACTAAAATAAAAAATTATGGAGATAATAATGTATTCTAAATTTTAAATCTAAATAACAAACATAACCTTTTACTTCTCGGGGACGTTTATTAGTATTACTCATTGTCATTTGCCAATTATACAGTTTTGATATTCTCTGTAATCTTTCTGTACATTTCAGAGCTTTTTTCAGATTTAAGTATCCATTTAATAGGCTTTTGGTCATACATGGGGTGTTTTTTCATTCATTTTCGTATTTCCTTCATATTTAATTCAACTTCCCGCCGTATGTTTGGTGAAGCAATTCAAGCTAACTGATATATTTTCTCTTTATTTGTAGGCTTTAGACATCTAGTCATCATTCTACGTGATTAATTTATCGAAAAGCATAATGCCAAAGCAGATACTCACATAGTTTCTGGTTTTGCGTCCCAAATGTTTCCACACAATTTCCTTAATATAGCGTTTCTCGAATTAATCTTCAGCTTAATACATGTACAAGCGTTGATTCCAGGTTAAGGTCCTATCAAAAGTAACTCCAAGATACCTAGCTGTAGCAACATTTTCTAGTTTTTCTCCTCCCCATTGAATATTTAGGGTTCTTTTTACTTCTGTGTTTCTGAGATGGAATGTTGCTACTTGTGTCTTTTTTGGATTAGGTTTAAGCTTATTTCCAGCGTAAGTAATAGTATGCCACATGCGGGTTTTTCCTCTACTTCCCTAAAAGTTTTCACTGTGACATTTAAATCGTCTGCGTACAAAGTGCTTGGTCTTCTTTGAGCGCGATTAATCATTAGTATATACGTTGAATAAGATCGGAGCCAGAACACTCTCCTGGAGCTAAGGCATTATTTAGACGTCTCCATCTACTCTTTATCCATTCATGGGCACAAAAAATTTTCCGTCCTTTAAAATTGTACATATAATTTTTGTTATTTGATAATCTTTAATAGTTTATATAGTTTGTACTTTAATAGCATATCAAAAATCACACGCCAACGTATGTTCATATTAAAATTCATCACCTGGTGGAAACAACTGTGACGGATTCATCATATTCATGTTCGGAAATGGAGGCATACCAGGATACATCATCTGCGGAACACCCTGTGTAGGAAGATATGGATGTGGTGGCATCATATTATTCATAGGCATTTCACTTTTAACATTACCACTATTGACAACGGGTGCCCCATTATTTACGCCAGAGGCGGTAGAAGATTTTGACATCAGCTGCTCAAGTAAAGCTGACGGAGTATTCTTAGTTTGATCCGGGACAGCTATAAAAAAAAATTGATCTAATTAAAAATTAAGTTAAAAATATACTTACACAAAACAAGTCAACTTAAAAATTATAAAAAATTAATTCAACCTGTAAAGAAACAATAACGTAGTATCATGAACTATAACAGTAAATATGAAGATTTATAATCCATTATTAATAACAGGAAATTAATTATTTAGATAGACTATAAATTATAAGACATTTCGCCAGATATTACATTCAAAAAAATCATATAACAATTCAAATACAATCTTACAAAAATTTGTCGATATACCTAATTAACTACGAATATCGGATATATCTTTGACAAAGAAATGATAGATTTATTTGAAATGTTAGTAAGTATATAAAAACATGTAACTTAATACTAAACACATTTAACAATTTTTACCGATGGACGTGATTTCCGATTTTTAACAATATTAGATGAAATTAAACGTGTAATTCACATCAACATATTTTTTATATAAGATACTATATACGTTTTGCCCATCTTAATTACTTCAGTTTAAATATTTAATCGTTGTTACTAGATGTTAAAGAATATTGTATTATAGCACACTAAACACTATTAAACTGAAAATAAAAATTAAAGTAAACAATTTGTAACAAATTCATATTGTATAGTTTTAATGTAAAGTGTCTTAGTACATCGAATTAATATAACTGATATCACATATTAAACAAGAAATACAAAATTAACTTACGGGCCAAATTTTCTTGAACAGAACTAGAACTATTTGGATCTTCTGGTATGGTACCATCTACTTCTTCTGTTTTCACTCCAACATCCGATTTCTTATTCAATGCGTCTTCTTTTATAATTTCGCTTTGAGCTATCACAGCATTTAAATCCTTTCCACCACCTAAAAATTATAACATATTATTCGATTCAATCATGGACGCAAACACGCGTGTATATAAATTTTGTTACTAAATTACCAGGAACTTCGGTTCTATCAGGATCCTCTTCATCATCAAAATCGCTCTCGGAAGAACTCGATTTGTATTTAACGGTTTTAGACAACTAAAATTGAAAATACACGTTATAAAATAATCTATTAAAAATAACCAAATTATTATTTCACCATTTGAGAAATAAAAAATTATTTTATGTTTAGTGAAAACCGTATCGACTTTCCACTTTATAACATTTGGGAAATAATTTTCTAAAACATTATTTCAAAATTAAAATTGATAATAGAAATTGCGATTATTTCGTAAATGTTGCAATTTCTATCTAAAATACTAAACGTAAGATATTAACAACGAAAGGATAAATATTTATTCGAATATTTTTATTATGATATGAAAATAAAAAGAAATATCGCAAAATTGTATATTTCATAAAATATAAATTATAGCAGTAGCTCATGCACCGTCACATTCATATGCACATCATAAAAAAAGATATTAATAGTACTATTTACACATAATTTCAACTGGAGCATAATTAAGTGCGAAACACTCCTATAATAAAACAACTAACAAATAATCGCAGACTTTTCCATTTTTTTATACAAGACGGATACGTTTTAAAAATTAATTATCATATTAAAGTTTTAGGTGTTTATATTTTATACTCTATATTTGTATATTAAAAATACCAAATTATTGCCTGGCAATAAAAACAGTATTAAACAAAATTGCAATTAAATATAAAATACAGTGTAGAAATCAATCAAATATTCTTTAGAATGGGTACATAAACATAAATCAAAGTTAATTAATAACGAATATTTAATTTTTTATAAACTATAAAATTTGATGAAACAAAACATTTAATATTATATATCTCACTAAGTATAAGTATAGACGATTAATACATATATAATGTCAAAACATGCGTTAAATAACTTTATCATTATGTTGACCTAAAAATTAATTAAATATATTAATATGTAGCGAATAAATAATTTAACCAATATTTTCCAAACTTAAAATGATGCTCCATGCTCAATTGTGAAAAATTCGCATGTTTACTGTTTATCATCCAGAATATTATAATAATAATAACATACATTACTTACATTTCTTTTAGGTCGCGGCATTTTAAAAAATCAACAAACACTTAAACAGTAAACAACTTTTTTTAAATTAACAGAATGTCAAACACCAAACATTACCCCTCCACAAACTAAAGACCAGTGTTTGGCGTTCTGTACGAATAAAGCGGCTACATTTTTTCAAGATACTAGGCTTTATCGACCAACCACAGAACGTATTGTTTGATGGCTAATTAAAAATTCGTAAAACTAAAAATGTACTTCCAGTGTCGTGGATTGTGTATATGAAAAACAATATTACAAGATTAAATCTAGAGACACATAATTTATAAGCTTATAGTTTAATTTAAAAACATATATATATATATATAATTCATCTTTTGGATAATTAAAAACATTATTCAAATTCTGGCATAAATATCACAACATATACATCCTTAATTTATGTACTGAATTAACGATGTAACTTATCGAATTTTAGTATTAAATATAATTATTTACTAAAAAGACATTAAATCTGAAATTTTTAAATATGCGATGAGGTTATAGTCATACTAAAACAAGAATAACTATTAGGGAAACTTAATTTATCAATAATTATAGTCGGGATATCTAAAATTTCTATAGTAATTAAATAAATAAAAAATTACTGTCACAGTAAATTAATTTCATAAATAGTTGCTTGATAATTATTTTTCAACATCCGAATTGTATAAAATATATTTATACACGTATCCAAATGCGGGGACTGATAAAAGATGCAATAAACAACAACTGCAGAAAGTCTTTACAAGAATAAAACGTATACACCAATACTAGTTAAATGAAAAACGATAAAATCTAAAAATTTGTAAAAAGTAAGCCTTCGTTAAATGGCAAAATAAGGAATTTAAACTAGTTTTCAGAAACTTTTTTCTATACAATCTATCCTAGGTGGATAATAAGTATCACTGTTATTAGACGTATCGAATATTAACAGAACGCTATCCAACGATAGCCATTGTTTACTTGATAAACATTAGTTAAAATCGGCTGCATAGCTCCACTTGCGTTTTTTCGGCTGTTGAAATTGAATACTGTTACCCTTGAGATCGGCTTCCATTGGATTTAAATTTAAATGGTGTTGTAATCACTGGATATATCTCTCACTGTGGATTTTGAGAGTTTCCTTTAGAGTTGGAATGTAAAAGTCCTTATGAAGATCGTCATTACGAATACACCACGGGGCACCCACAATGCTGAGCAGGACTTTTGCCTGAAAACGCTGGAGTATTTTTATTCGCGAATCGCTAGCTGTTCCCCAGATTTCTATTCCGTAGGTCCATATTGGTTTTAGAACGACTAGCCCCAAATATCTTATTTTATTTACTGCTGGAATCGTTCTTCCATTTAACTGGATCGTCACATTTGCAAATTTTTTATTTGTAAAAAGGAGGTATTTAAACTTGACTCATTAACTGTAATTTTCTATAGTTTAAACCACTTCGAGATGTGTGATCGCAACTGTTATATTGCAAACAGTGGATAATATCGCTGTATCGTCCGCAAACATGGCTGTAGTAGAGTATCTGTTTTCAGGAAAATCAAATGTATATATTTGGTACAACGGACCAAGTACACTACCCTGCCGGACCCCCCGAGCGTATAGCATATATTTGTGATCGAGCACCGTTTATATTAACGTGAAAGAATCTATCCGTTAAGTATGATTGTAATAGTATACAGTACTGGTGTGGCAAGTTAAGTTTTAGCTTGTATAATAGACCTGTATGCTACACTTTGTTAAAAGCTTTCTAAATGTCGAGGAACACACCGCAGGACAAAATTTTTTTGTTTTCGAAACTACTGTTGATTAAGTTAATTCGGTAAGTTTGCTCTACTGCGCTGTGTTTGTTTCTGAAACTAAATTGCCAATCAGATATTATGTTTTTATCATCAAGAATTGATTTTTTCAAAATTAGTTTTTCAAGCAATTTTGACATAGTCGGTAATAAGCTGATGGGTTTGTATGGTGTGACTAGTTCTTGCGATTTCCCTGGCTTCTGCAGCATAATTATAGATGCGAATTTATACTGGATAGGGTCGTAACCAGTAGTTAGAAATAAACGTTAAGAGGACTATTGCTTTTCGTGACAAGTTTTTAAGCATTACTGAGGTATTAAATCATAACCGGATGATTTTTTTGGGGTGAAGCTGTTATCGTATACTTGCCTTCACTTCCATTGGTGATAAAGAATTGATAGGTGGGCACATCTGAAATGGTGTTTTCAAATAGCTATAAATATTTTCCTTTTCGGGAGTTAATGTACTGTAATTAGAGTGATGAAACATTTTGCAGAAGTATTTAACGAATGCTTCCGCTTTTTCTTGATCTGCTCTTGCCCATTGGTGGTTTTCCATTCTAATTGGTATACACTGAGATACATGATTTCTCTAAGGTAAAAGTTCAAAGAACATTGCATAATTTAAGATTATATGCAGATGCAGGTTTAAAACAGTAAAAATACTTTTAGACTGCTTTCATATGTGCAGGTACCCTTACTTGACGATAATGGAAGCTATAAGAAAGAGGGAAACTTCACTTTGAAACACTGAGGAATAACGACATTCATGTAAATGTCTCCCTACTGAACGAAATACTAAACTTCCCACAGGTTACTTATTTTTGTAGAGAGTTTTATACAAAAGAAATAAAACTAATAAACCAAGCAAAAACAGTAAAATCCAGCTGTGGAACTGAACAAAATTTCACCCAATATACTCGAACTGCAGAGCAAAAATAATGCATTACACAGCTTATTCAAAATGATATGGAAGGATCAATATATTTAAATGACTTTCGGAAAGCAACTATAATTCCGATCTATAAGAATAAAGGAGATGGAAGCGACTGCAACAATTACAGAGGGGTTTCTTTACCGTCATTAGTTGAGTAATTGTTTTCTAAAATATTGTTTCGGATGAACTCCATTCTAGAATATATTTATCCCGAGACACGGAGTAGCTTACTACAGTACGATAAAATCTATATTTACATGAAGGTAGCTTCACAAAAAATTCTAGAAGTAAAACTCAGACTTGTACACAAATTTGTTTGACATTAACAACACTTTTAACATGGTTCAGAGACACTTGTTGATGAAGTGTATGGATCAAAATGGATGCCCATAAAAGTTTGTAAACATTTTAGCGCTGCTTCATGAGGAAACAAATGCAATACTTTTTGACAATTGCAAGGCTGAACTATTCATTGATAACACCGATATAAAACAAGTCTGCATTTTAGCTCTAACGCTTATTTTCTCATTTGTGTACTATATTAACCCTTTCGATCACCATGTCCACTATATGCTACATGAAATTTTAATACAAACAAAATTATATATTTGCTGGTTGACCAACAAGTGCTCCAGTTCTAATTATATTTATGTCAAAACATTATCTAAATTAATCTAGTTATCTAAAAAGCAACGTTGTATAATAAACAGGCTGTATAAAATTTTATCTCTTTCTGTCAAAATTTCATGGGTGAATAGGGTTAAATTTAGGACGTTGTGGATCATGAAGGTCAAATTGCACTGCGTTTACATGATGGATTACATAACGCACAAAGTTTCAAATCCCGTATAAAATGCTCTACCATAGAACTTTTCGACTCTCAATATGCACATGACTGTACTGCAGAATTTACAAGATGTCATGGATGTGCTTATGTTGCGTTCAAAATTTAAAGTATTCATGGCTACTAAACCAGAGAAATGTGTTATAAAAATTATATTATGTGATGCTCACACACATTAATAATATAACGCATATATATATATACATGGAAAGGCAGCGATGGCATTGGTTTATCAAATGAATAAAAAAACTTCAGAAACCTACACAATCAGTTTTCCGACTTGCTAAGCCAAATGTTGGAACTAATCGTAATATTACTGCAGATAATTATTTTAGCTCAATCCAATTAGTTTCGCATTAAATGAAAACAGATTTACACATGTAGGCATATTCAGGGGTGGAGTGGATGGCAACATTGGCTCATCCGGTGAAATGCTGGGCCCCGCGACTGTTTCATCGTAAATCACGAAAAAAATTCAAGTTATGTTGACGACGTGATACTACCAGTACTCCCACGTTATTGCATTACGTAGTACTATGTGTAACAAATTTGAAGCAAGAGAGCTGCGCCGCCGCGCCGGGATTCCAGTTTAGTGTTCAGCGTTCGTCTACAGCCCCCTCCCACACCTCTACAACAGTTCGTATTTCGATGCGGATTTTTCTGTGGAGACAGAATTTCCAGTAAAAATAATTAAAAAAAAAAAAAAAAAAAGATCCGACGAATCGCCTTCAACACCCAAGGATAAAGTTACTTATGAAGATTTATACGAGATGCAAATCTGAACTATCAAATGTAGATTCACAATGCAGTATTGGATACTGTGGTGGCGAAAGTAAACGAAATTTTTCATGAGCAAATGTACCGAACCTTAACTTATTTGGATCCGAGAAGCTTCCAAGAAATAAGTGAAGAAACATTACCTCTTAACAGTTTTAAAAACTTGAGTGAATTACTCACCAAATTTGACAGCAAAGCGACTTCTCAAAATTTGAAAAAATAATTAATCCATTTTGCTCAAAATTTTTGATTTTTTTTTTAAAAAGTTCCACTGATTTAAAAGATTCCGATGTTCCAGACGAAGATTTGAACTTAACTAATGAACAAGAAGACGAATCGAAATCGAACACCGAACATATTAAACCTGAAGTATACCATTCTCTTTCTTCTAAATCTTACTGCAAAAATTACATATTGTGGTGTTGGTGTATTTTAGAAAAATATGGCCTGATTTCTACATCCTATGGAATGATAGGTTTGTCATATAAATATTTCGCTACCCAATCCGTTGCCTAAGTTGCTTGTGAAAGCAGTTTTTCACAAGTTCGGTTCATTAAGAACCGATTACGTAGCATAATGTCGCAGGGGTTACTTTCTAGCTTTATGCTTATCTATCGAGAAAGATATTCCCGGAAAAATCAGTAGCGATCAAATTATTGGTTTAGTCGTTGTAAAATCGAAACTTTTTACTGAAAAACTTTTTTTAAAAAATAATTATATTTATCCTTTGTTTGCTTTTTAGTTTAAAACTAAACAGTTGACGTTCTATTTTTTCAAGTTCCGTTTGTATTTTTTAAGTAATTTTTTGACGTTATATTTATTATTATTAAGAAATCCATTATAATTCATTTAGTCATCCATTGAAAAAAAATGGGGAACGAGCGAATTTTTTTTTTTTATTTTCTAATTTTGACTCAAAATCCAAACTTATACACATTTTTTAAATTGTGAGCTAAAATATAAGTATTTTTTCATAAAACCGAAGGTTTTCCTCCAAATTATAGGTAATAGATACTTATTAATTTGAATTTCATGTTGTTCTTTTTTTTATATTCTTATATTGTAATTGATTGCTGTATTTTCCAATAAATAACAAAAAATGTCATTATTTTTGGGAAGAGAAAAATGACGAAAATCCCCCCATGTATTTTTAAAATACGTCCTGAAAACTGACGCCGGTGTGCTATGCCCGGTTAATTGATTATGCGCCCATCCACCCCTGGGCACATTTCGTAAAAATAAGATAGATACCAAAAGAATTCCAACCTAAAAGAGTATCAGACGTTGATTTCACATGTAAAGGAAAGCAGTAATTTTTAATTTCCATATAAAAAACGAAGATCCAGAGAATGGAAAACCGGAATTATTTGTTTTTACAACACAGAACAAGTGGCATGTGCAAATTAACATCTTTTTAAAAATAACAAATGTATATATCGACACTATTCAATATTAATAAATTGTGCTTAAGAAAATTGAGTGCATAAATTTTTCGTTAAATATTAAAATAAAAATAATCAATTAGATTTTTGATATCCTGTTTAAATGGTAGAGAAGCAAGTTTTTTTAAAATTAAAATAAATCGTAGTGTGTTTAATATCAGGTATTGGTTCCTTAATACACTTAAATAACTGTATTAAATACATTGTATTCGACAAATCCTACAGATAGTTGTGTATTCCAGGATCAGACATGTTCGAATGGGCTGTTACCGCTTACAACACGTCTTCTTGTTTCGCTAGGCATTCATATAATTATGTATTAAAAAATAAATAAAATAAAAATTCTTAAGTAAAACAATAAACCATTAGTGATATTGCTACTGAGACAGTTAAATGTTAAATTTATATTTAATAACGTATAAAGAAATTAAGAAAGTTAATGACTCGAAATGTAACAGTAACAGCACATATCAATTAAATGCAGTTCAGTGTTCACACTTCACATGTTCACATTACTTCAACATTATAAGCAAGCAAGTCATTATTACTTTTTTCGCATAATTTTGTGCATAGAGGTTAAATGACTTAACAAATTATAAAATAAATAATAAACAAACGAAAGTAGTAAATTTTTATAATTTTTTACGTTTAAGTTATTTCAAGTTTCAAATTAATCATTAAAATTTTAAACATTTTGCGGCTGTGTTGAATAGCGTATTTTTCTTTCTTCCAAAATCGGTTAGATTTAACTGAATGATGGAGGATTGAATTAAAGTTCTAGTTTCTTTGTAGTTTTGAGATTGAGATTGAGATGCGCGGAAAGTTTGGTGTTTTGGGTTAATGTTTGTTTCGGGTGCTGTTAGGTTGAACGGTAAATTATCATTTTCATATTTTGCGGATTCTTTATTTAATGTAAAGAATATTTTTAATTATCAATTTTGGGTTAGGCGCTGTTTAAAACATTTTTTTTTTCATTTTTAAAAATAATATTGATATTTAATTACAAACGTGTGTAAATGTAAATTATTTATTTCAGAAATGATTCGCAAACGAAGATGATAGTATAATTGTAGGAAAGTTTGTTATTGTTGGTTTTAAACGCAGGTTGAGTGTTGACGCCGGTATGCTATCTATAATAGTGTAATTTACTGTTTTTGTAGCCTAATTTGCAATGTATATATAATTTTAGTTATCAGAATCGTAGGTTTTATTCCTGCAATGTGAATATCACTAATCAAAATAAGGGCTTTCTTTTATTTTGTTGTAAAATACTGGGTTTATAATATATGAATGTATACTATTTGCATATATTTAAGTGTTCTAGGTAATATGATTCTAGTTTTAATTTTATAATATACAAAACTATATTTTTAATGGCGTCTTATAGATCAGAATAAAATGGACGCACAAAATAACCATACAATGGACGTAGCTGTTAAGAGAAAATTGGTTGGAAGGAAAAAGAAATTTAAAGGGAAATTATCACATGCTACAAATGTGTCTCCGGCTAAAATCACCAAATATTTTAATACAAAAGTTTGTTTTTATTTGTTCGCCTCATAATTAACATGCATTTTCTGTGAATAAATTCAGTTGATTGAATGGTGTATGTTTTATAATTAGATATGTAATATTTGTTTTAGGTTAGATTTGCGATTTGTTGTAATCATTTTAATTGTAATATTTAGGATGTTATATCACATGAGGACGCGAATAAGAATTCTACTTCGAGTTCACTGTCTGTTGTAGCTGCCAATTTTTGTGAAGTGATAACAAAGCGTAATGCACTTCATGAAGCCAACTCTAAAGGTATTATTAATATTTTTAATTTTATATTTTTGAAGAAGAAATAGAATGTGTCCTGTTTGTTATGATAGAAAACGAATGGTATTTATTTTTCTATATAGGAAGTGAAATTTATTTTGTGAAATAAAAAAATTGTCTGATAATTATACAATTCAAAATAACTAAGTTATTAGGGAGAACCGAGATATTATATATAATACAATAATAAAGGTGTAAATAATGAACTATAAATTGTAGATGAGTTATAGTTTTAAATGTAAATAGAACTACTATTTCAATATAAATCGTTTTAAATAGAAGACATAGTTTTCTGTCGCATGTTTTAGGCTTATAGCGAGTTTGTTTTTAATGTGCACAAATTTATATTTGTCAAAATTTTAAATTTTTAGTTATTTGTATTTATCCTTTTTTCGATTTGACATAGCTATAATTGGGGTCATTTTCTATTCTCATACTTTTATACACACATATATATATATATATATATATATATATATACGCATATATCCTTTTCTGTTTTTTTCCTATGTAGTACTAGTATTTCTTTACATTTTCCGTGAAACTTTGAAATATATTCACTTTCTAATATTTTTACTCTTATTTATATTTTCATTTTAGATATATAATGTTTTAATTTTAAATATTTTATCTTTGCATTGCTATTTATAAGTAAAGAACCGACATTAACGACTTTTGAAGTTTTATATATAAAAAAATTCAGTTTTATTTTTATTTTAAATATATAACATTAAAACGTTTAGCCGCCAAATTGCGGATTTGATAAGTAAGAGAACAAAGTTTATATAATTTGATTAGTACGGATGCTTCAGTGCTAGCGAATATCGTTTTTTAACACGATAGTGTACAATGGGAAAATTTTATTTGTGAAGTTTGTACTTTTTTTCAATCTACTGATTGCTTGATTGATGAAGTAAACCAAATCAAATCCGCAGTCTTTTCTTCCATTCCTCTCTTCTTCTGTTTAGTTGTTTTAATTCTTGATAGTTCCTTGCTCCCATATCCTCCATAACTTGTTCCATGAATCTTCTTCTCGGTCTTCCTCTTGTACGTTTACCGTCTAATTTTCCTTCCATTAGTTCTGTCAGTAACGCATTGTGCCGTAACACATGTCCAATCCATCTATTTCTTCGTTGACAGTTTTCATAATATGTTTTTCTTCCTTAATCCGGTTATAAACTTTTTTGTTTGTAATCTTATCCGTCTACTTTATTTTAAACACTCTTCGCCAACACCAGGTTTCAAAAGCCTCCAGCTTTGCAATGTCCAAGTTTCGCGCCGTAGAGACAGCCCGACCACATAAATGTTTTTACGAAATTTTTTGCTACGGCTAAATCTAGTTTTTTTGATCTTAACAATTTTCTTTTCTTGTTAAATGCTGCTTTTGCTTGTGCTATTCGATACCTCACCTCTGTTGAACATTTTCCATTCCATTGAATTCTGCTGCCTAAATACGTGTAACTTAACACCTGCTCTATTTTTTTTTGGATTTAATGGTGATTACCGTGTTAATTTTTGTATTCTTTTTGTTAATCTTCATGTTATACTTGTTCAGAAGGTTATCCAATTTGTACTATTGTCTTTATAATTATGCGTGCTAAATTTTTTTTTAAAATAATTTATTCGTATTTAATTCTGTGATTAAAGCGTAGCCGTTACTTCATTATCCACAGATTCCTGTTTTGTCATGTTTGGAATTATTCGGAGGAAACAATTATGTAGGATGTTTAAGAAAACATGAAAATCGAATACTTATAAGAAAAAAATGATCGTGTACTGTAAACTTTGAATGGTTTCTGGAATGTGTGATTATTTAGTGTGCATATGACTTAACAAATCAACGATATATTCATGTAGAAGGTTAAAGTTTTCACCTGCTTAACTCACGAATTGTATATGTTTCATATAGGCTGACTTTAAATTTACTTTTTAATTATATAATGATGCATTTATAAAATTTTTTGGTCATTAGTGATTATGAATATTAGTTTGTTTCTTTCATTAAAACTTGTAGCTTGTAAATTTAGTACATATATAGAGTCATCATTCTGAAGATTGTTTAATAGCATGACACAATTTTTTTTTCTTTCTGCATCTATCTTTAATTCAACGTCAGTCTTACCTTGGGTTGTTTTCTTTGTATAATTCACATTATTTTTGTTTTGGTTCTTTATAATATTTCTTCGTTGGAAATGTTATCTGTCCATTTGATTTTATTCATTCTTTTCAAGCACTACATTTCAAGTGCATTCAAGTTCTGTTTATTACTAGCTGATAATGTGCACGTTTCACAGTCTTACACTGTGTGACGTTCCAAACGATACATTCAGGAAATCTTTTTCATTTATCTATAGATATTGTTTATGAAATTAGAATCGATTTCTTCTTTGAAAATGCTGTTTTCGTCTGAATTATTCTTACTTTTATGTCCTTAGCACTGCCTCATACTTCCAAGATGTGAGAATTCTTTACTTCTTCCATCTTTACTGAATTAACTTTAATGCAAGTGGCTTTTGATGTTTCAGGGGTTTTCACTTCATACTATGATTTCCGTCTTCTTTTCAGTTGGATTTTATAATTATGTTTCAGTATACTTTCCATTTTCCCTACAATTATAGCAATGCCATTGATAAAGCTGATCATATTTATCGTCTCCCTTGTATTTTAATACTAGATTTAATTTATGCTTAACATCGTTTAATTCTCTTTAAAAAAGACGTCAAATAAAAGTGGAGGCATCTAGCATACATGCTGTATTGCATTTTTAATTTTGGGCCCTCTTCTGTTTTTCGTTTTCATTATATAGGTAGAATTTTTAATGAATATTTAAATCTGTTTATTGGTTATCTCGTTCACGTGCATTTTATTAATTACATCATTATTTTCGGTAAACGGAATAACCATTCAAAAAATGGTGCGAACATCCATACGTTCCTTTTTTAATTTCGACCTCTCTTGTGTTCTTCCCACATTTGAGTTTGATCTTTCTTGAATTATTTGTCTGGCTTTCAGTCGGATTCCTATCTGTTGAAGTAGTTTAAAATACTCATCTAGTACACTATCAAAAGCTTTGTCCATATCCACGAAAGCTATGTATGTAGTTTAATTTTTATTTATACGTTTTCCAATTATTGTTCTTAATGATAAAACTGCTTCCTGGAATCTAATTGTTTTCCTAAAAACAAATTGATCTTCTTTCAGAAATCCTTCTGTGTCCCATTGTTCTCTTTTGTATAATTTTAGTGAAGATGCGTATTTAAGTTGATGGTTCGATATCTTTCACACCTATCTGTTTCACCTTAGGTATTGGTATGACTGCATTTGTATGGAAATCACGAGGAATGAATCCAGTTTTATAACTTTTTGTATCACGTCGAGCAAAACTCTTTTGACTTCAAGTTTTAATAACTTAGTAAAACTAGCTTCTATGTTTCTAGTTGTTCATATCTGTTTCTACTTCATCTTTCTCTTCTAAAATGCTGTTGTAGGTTTGGTATTCTTTCTACCTGTTAAGTTATTTGTTTTTGATAAATACATATTTACACCTCTTGTCTTCGAAATTGTTATTTCTTCTTTTTTATATCACTGAATTTTTTTATTTCATCCATCCATGTTTCTTTGGAATTTCGTTTTTTTTTTTTTTTTTTATTTTTTTAATTAACTCAGTAATTTCTTTGATTTTCTGGTTTTAATGTTTTCCTTAAAGAAGAAAACATATACAGAGTGCGATGTGGCATTAGGTTATGAATTTTTGTTTTATATTATAAAATTAAATTTATCAACATATTAATTATTTTTTGGATGTTCCCACTTTTGTTGTGTTATAATAGTATCTCAAAACAACGTTGATGAAGATCAATATGTAAGTGGGGTAACACGTGAAAAACTAAATATTCCAGAACAACAGAAGTCAATGATAAAATCGTTTAGCCCATGTAGTGCATTGTCTCAATTAAGCATTAGAAGTAAAAAGTGTACGAAGAGTAAACGAAGGTTTGTAGTTATTTTATAATTACACTAATACACACACACACACACACACGTGTATATTAAGGTAAATAATGTTCCGTGGTTGTAGATACCTTTGAACTAAAATGAAATAATGGATATATTTGATTTGGAATCGAAAATGATAGTTATTATAGAAACATTATGTTAGTAAAATCTAGTTGTGCATTTATATATATATATATATATTTAATATATATATATAATTTTATAGCAACTAAAACCACTAACGCATATATATCCTATCAATTTTCTTTTACCTAATACTAATTATAAATTTAATTTTTATAGACTTGTAACCAGTTTCAAGGGAAATGATGGTTCAACCGATCTTCACAAAAAAAATGATATAATAAAATTTCAATCGGATCTCCACGGGAGGTGTGTTATAAAAAATTCTACGCAATCTCAACTAACTGAATATTTTCCAGTTAGGAGAAGTGCTAGAAGAACTAAAAATATAGTTTTAGCTGAAATGCAGAAATGTATGGAAGAAGCGGTTTTATCTAAGAAAGAATCTGACTTAGAGGTAGGACAATAAGTTTGTAGTGTTCTGGTGCTGATGATTGTTAAATATTAGTATAACATAAAACATATATTACCTGCTAAGATTAAAATATTCAGACCTAATACAAGTTACACCAATTTTCTTATATGCTTGTTTACATAGTTTATTTATATCTAAATTATGATTTTGAAGTTATGGAACAAGTAAATTCCGTTTATATTAATTTAGACATAGTAGTTACGACAGAATTTTAAAATAATATGCAATTTTTTGAATCGTAACCGTGGTACTATTAATATGTTCGTTTATTATTGTTTATATGGTATTTATTAAACGTTTTTTAACTTATCGTGTGTGTATTTCCTATTTATTCCTTTTATAATTACGAATGCAATATTTTAGTATTCTACCTTTTTGATCTATTATAAGTTTACTATTTATTTAATCTGCAGCGATTATTTAAGCTTACTATAAACTGTTTGGGTCTTTCTATTAGATTTAAATATTTATCCGGTGTCTTGGTTATGTTCAATACGTTTTGATTTTTGTTGTATTATCTTGTATGTAAATTAAGTCTATCTTTATATACAAGTGTTCATGATATTTCATAAGCGTGAGTTCCATTTTTATATAAATCGTGCTAATAGTTCGATTTTATATTTAATGGTGTCCTTTGTACATTACTGAATTAAAAATATAACACGCTGAACAAGTTTATAAAAATAATTTAGAATGGTTTAACTGAAGACATTAAAAAAAAAGAACATTTTATAAAAGTACAAATCAGGTGATTTCATTATTGTTTTATAGTGGCTATTGAAAAATCATAAAATTTAAAATTAAAAAGTTGTGACAACAATAGTTAGTAAAATTTTATGTAGTCTGTATTATAATATTCATTTATGGAAATATCGGATCCAGAACGAAATTAGATCAATATGGAGCGTACCTTTTTTCATTCCTAGATATAGGCATATGTTTAGTTTTAATTTGACTGAATCGATACTTTTATAGTTTTCAGTCTCTATTGTGATCTGATAGTTATCGTTGGTCTAAAAATAATTATTTTAATTTCATACGCGTGTTGTAATTAATCAACGTAGAATTTCCTGTCGTTTATGGGTAAATATGCAAAATCAATTTTTACACGTAAAAAAATTTGAAACTTGCAGATTGCAGTTAACGAAATACCATCGTGGTGCAAATCATGGAAGACAAAAATCAACGAGTATAAAAGTCATCTCGAGTGATTTTTACTAACCGCAGAATTATTTCGATCAAGAATATTCAGAATGAGTATGTAAAAATCTGGTTATACACATTGACAAACGCTTAACTTGGAGGAAGCATATAATAACGAAGAGAAACCAATTAAATGTTAAGTTAGAGCGACTATATTGGTCGCTAGGTAGCAGATCAACAGTATCTCTTGAAAACAAGTTTTCACTGTATAAACAAGTGTTAAAGCCGGTTTGGCAATATTGCTGTCAATTATGGAGCTGTACTACTAAAAAAAGCAACACTTCAACAATACAAAGAATGCAAAATAAGATATTACGCATAATTACTAATGCTCCGTGGTATATAACCAACATCACAATTCACGAAGATCTTAAAATAAAATTCGTAAAAGAAGAAATAACTGAGGTTTCACAGAGATATGCTGCCAGATTGGAAAGCAATCCAAATAATACGGTGAAGGAATTGCTAAATAGCCAAAACGAAGCCCGTAGGTTTAAGAGAAAACGTTTTCAAGGCCTCTTATGAATATATCTGTGTGCGTCAATTATGGGCGTGGGTGTGTGCTTACATGTTGATATGAATGTAATATATAAATGTATTTATGATTGTGTGAGTGTTACGTTAATAATTAGCTCTTTTCACTGGATAGGTAGCTTATGCTTATTCATGATATTTTACCTTATATAGTTTAGGAAACTAGGTGTAAAAGAGCACAGCATAAAAAAAATGAAAGTATTCTTTAATTTTCGAAATCATTTCTTATACTTATTTTAATGGGAATCGCGGAATATATTTTTGGTAACTTTCAAAATTCCTTATCTGATGCTAAAGGGCAGCTAGATGGGAAGCGTAGTGCTGGAAGAAGAACACATTGACTATCTGGACAGTCATTACAGTAATTACTTACAGATACAAAACAACATAAAATTATTTAATGAATACTAATGATCGCTTACACTCGTTAACGATTATGGCCCAATGAAAAAGTAAAAGTGGGAAGCTAATTAGGGATGAATTTTATTAAAAACAGACACTTCACAAATTAGTTCAATATTTATCGTTTCGTTTGTTGAAATCGCAGAATTTATAATTAGTTTTTGGTTTTAGATTAATGAAAATAATTTTATTTTTAAAATAATTGACAACGCATGTAATTTAAAATTAATATGAGAAGTTATGCTTTAATTCGCATTAGCTTTTCAAAAGAATGTTGGGATTTGTAGCTACTTAAAAAGTGGAAGCTCTCGTATGTGTCGGACAAAATGTATTTTAAAAATTTTGTACGAATATTTTTAGATTACACCTTGCATATATTTATCATTGTTCAAATTGGTCATGGAAAACACGTGAGATAAATTTAAGGGGGATTAAGACACTTTGTGTATTCATTTAGACAAATGAACAACTGTACATTTTTGCGAATTATACTTAATAATAGATTTATATCATTCGGGTTGATCGAAATTTTCGATGAAGTAATGTTTGTGTTACATTAACGACATAATTGCGATAATGTTCTTTACGTTATATAATCCGTTTAATTTTTATGTTAAATATCGATAATCATTAATTTTTGTGGTTACCATCGATATTACATCTATTTTCGTATTAATTAGTATTGTAATGTCGATATTAATTCACATTGATACCGTGTTAAATTTCGTATGTATTTATAATTATGCAACTATTTCAACGAGTTATTTTCTGTTAAATTTGGAATATTTTGTAAACATCTTACAAAGATTTTAATAAACTATAACCATTTTTTTTTTTACAGGTTCGTGCTTTCTTGGGAAAAGGAAGGGGAGTTGTAGCGACTCGAAAGTTTGAAAAAGGCGAATTTGTTGTCGAATATGCTGGTGAATTGATAAGTGCTGATGTGGCTCACGAACGGGAACGTGCTTATGCTCAAGATGAAAATACTGGGTGCTATATGTATTACTTTAATTATAAAGAAAATAAATATTGGTACGCTTCTCGTTTTTATTATTTAAATAGCGGTTTATTATTAATTTATTTAATAATACTATTCGCGTGCCGTTCTAATTTCATTCGTTTCTATAATTCTTGTGTAAGGAATAAACGTTTTTGGTTTATGATTTAGTTGTTACATATCTACAAATCGTTGATTCTTGATACACGGTGTTTTACTTATAAACAAATTAAGATGAACAGAATATTGTGAGAATCTAAATCTATAATCAATATGTTGAAATTTTTCCTATTTTCCTATGTTTTTTTTTTCAATAAACGGAATGCAAAGATTGCATCTGTTGTATTGTTTCTCGATTAATATTATATGGACATATTAATATTTTCAAATTGTGCTCCAGCAATATATATTTTTGTTTTTAAAAATTGGAATAGTTATGTTAGTCTTGTATTTATGTATTGAAGTATTCTGTCAACCAAGCAACTGCTGTGTTATTTAATTCAAATACTTTCTAAATACAAGTAAACCATCAAGCTTTGGTGAATTAATGGTTTCATTTTGTCGATTGCTCTACATACCTTTAATTTACGAACGGCTGGACAATAGTGTATCAGTTGTGATTTCTAAGTGTTGTGTGTTTCCATTTCTTCTAGCGCTGCAGATAGTGTTTTATATCCTGAGCGTTATTAGCGCGGGTCTTTCATTAAAAATATCATAATTAAGCCATTATCAAATAGATATAAAAAACAAAATATAATATATATACAATTTATAAAAAATATTAAAGGAAAAAAATTGAAAAATAAAATTAAGGAAATACTTAGTTTACATATATACAATATTATAAAAAATAGCAAAGTGAAGTTATTTGTAAAATGATCTGATAATGAATAAACAACATAATCAACAAATCAGCAATATAAAAGTTATACGTAAACAATTACATTAGTCAGAAAATAAAAATTTACTGTCTCGTATATATTTATATTTAAAATGAACCACAAAATTAATAATAACCAAAATTATGAAATTTTAGAAAACCGTAAAAAAAAGGAAACTACCAGAAAAAATATAAATAATAAAAAAAAAATAAACGTAATTTATTAAATTTTAGAATTAATTTTAAGAAATATCTTATAAATTTAAACGATTTTTTTATATTAGACGGAAACTGTTTATTTTTCTGCCTATTTAGTGTAATTGTTTATGTATAAATTTTATTTTACTGATTTATTGATCGTGTTGTTTACCACGTACGTTGTCCGTTTAAAATATAGATAACTGTTCTTTCAGTTTGATATTTTTTGTAATATTGTACATCTGCTTTTTAGGGTTTTTTTTTTTTCCATTTTTTATAAATTGTATATATTATATTTCATTTTTAATGTGCATTTGATAGTAAAACTTAATAGTTTGTTGCGGTCTTTTTATGTGCAAGAATTATTTTTACGGTCTTTTTATGTATAAAAATGAGCGATTTTAACCAATTTTTGTTGTTGATTATTAACGTTATGTAAAAATAAATATATTTCTTCTAAAAATAATTATTTCCAGCGTCGATGCAACTGTCGAATCTGATCGCTTTGGTCGTCTATTGAATCATTCGCGTAACGGAAATCTTTGTCCGAAAACGATCGAAATAGACGGCAGTCCTCGTATTGTAATGATCGCGAAATGCGACATACATCCCGGTACCGAATTAACTTACGATTACGGCGATAGAAGTAAGAAATCTCTTATGTATCATCCTTGGTTAGCTCAGTAAGACGATCGACTTTTTAAATCGAAAAATTTTAATGATTAAATTTCCCGTGTTATTTGTTTAAAAATATTATTTACTTAATCTGCGATATCGATATTTTGTTTAAATTAATCGATAATTTATACGCACGCTGTCGTTCGATGATGCGTTCGTTATAATGGTCTCACACGTTTAACCGCCGATCAGAATTACGATTTCGTTCGTTTATTTTTATGCGAGAACATGTTTACTGGTTTATTTGAAAAGCGGAATTAATTTTTTACATCGTATTAAATGATCTCAAACTGACGTCTCGTCTTATCGTAATAATGATAATGATAATTAATTTTTTTTTTTTTTTAATATTGCGGATAATTTAAACCGACGATCCATTCATAAACGGGAAAACGGTGTCGGTTTATATTTTCTTCGCCGATTTTTTCGATTCGTAATTTTTGTATATCGTTAAAAGAAATATTTTATTATTTTTTTTACTAAAATAACGACATATCGTCCGCGGTTGATATTTTCTAAAGATTACATTTTGTAATAACGTCTTAGATGATCCGAGGTGTAAAGTACGATTATAAATTTCGACTTATAAAATTAGTTTTAGATTTAATAATTTAACGACGATCGAGTATTTTCTACGATAAATCGGCCATTGTATTTTATCGTACAATTATTATTGTTTTAATACGTTCGTGCAAAAATTTGTGCAATATCTTGATAGTTATTTAAAAAAAAAATTGCCAGTCCGTTGACTAATACGGACGAGATATAATCGTCTCAGTAAAAACGATACGAAGATTTTTTATTTAAAAATATATCAAGTGAAAAGGTATATAAATCGTTATATATATTATAAACCGAACAAAATATAACACAATCACTAAAATTTTTTAACCTCGAAGCTTTTCGACAGTTACGTCATTTTCAAGCACGCGCCAAAATTATTACATCTTAAAATTATTACATCTTTTTTTTTTAATGCTTGAAAATAACTGTCGAAAAGCTTCGCGATTAAAAACTTTTAATGATTGTGTTATATCTTGTTTGGTTTATGATTAATTAATTAGTAAAATCACTACTCTCCAATATATTCGACATTTTAAATCGTTATATATTTCGAAATACGAATCAGGATCTTGAAACGATTTGCAACTAACTACGAATGAGAATATTATTTTGAAACTTTTCACAGTTCGACCTTTATTAAATTATACGCGAATTCGTTCCTCTGAAACTGTCGTGTTTTATGTTCGATTCCTAGAAAGAATAAACGTTATTTCTCGAATGTTTAAACATTTACAATCCGTTTTCTTATTTTGTTCACAATCTTGTTGAAGAACGGAAAATGAATCCTATATTTCTTTGAAGTAATTTTTAATAATACAAATCGACGTCCCAACGACTAAATTTTTTTTCGTTAGTTCCATCGTATAAAATATAGTAATCCGAATAGTATGTAGTTTACAATCGATCGATATGTTATCGATTTTACTGCTTATTCGGGGCTAACGAAGTTTTTCGCTATCCGTAATATAAATTTTTTTCACACGTGATAAATTTTTGGTTCCTTTTTTTTTTTTTTTTTTTTTTTTTTTTGTGATTTCGGAACTAACGATTCAGAGCTATTTGAGTATTTGATGTTTGAAAAATCTAATCTCGAAATCTGTCAGATTCACCAGTCGCCTCTGTGATTGTTCTTAACGCGTTTTATTTTCGAAGCGCTTTTTCTCCGATACAGTCCAACTTTTGCGCGTTCATATTTGTTTTTTTCTGAATTCTATTATTATTATTTTCGATTTTATATACCAAGTAAAAACAATAATCGCGGAATATGATCTTTCTTCTCCGGTATTGTTTCATCTTTAAGATACTGTATTTTTGTTTCCTCTGTCCGCACGTTACCATCGGTGTTCTTCATTGTCAAATTCTCGGCGAAAACTTTAATTGCGTCAACTTTTTCGCTAAATTTGTTTCAATCATTTATGTCTCCGCTTTTTATTTTCATTTTCGATGAATCTTTTTTGGTTTCTATAAAATGAGTTTATTTTTCGAATTTTCTTCAAAGGATTCGTCTGAGTTTGTCTATCTGATTCCACTCTTTTTAGGTGTCCCTAAAATCTAAATAGCTCCTTTTCTCATCGCGTCCGATATCTTTTCGATTTTACCATATATTTCGCTTTTCAAGTTGTACACACCTTTAATGTTCAGTTCTAGAATCCTTGTGATTTTGTCGCTCCTTCTTCTATATCAGCATGTTTTTTTTTTACGTGTTCCTATTTAGACATTCTGTAGCATATGTAGACATTGCGGTTTAATTACGCTGTTATAATGCAGTAGCGTCGTATTTATCCATAAAGACTTTTTGTTATATATTTCTTCGGTTAAATTGAATTTCATCTTGTGTATCCTAGCTCTAGATTTGCTTCTTTATCTAGACTGTACTTGGTTAGATTATTTCGCTTAAGTATTTACATTTTGTGACTTTTTTTTACCTCTCCGTATTTCGTTGCTAATTAACATTGTGTCGAAGGTTTAATTAGTCGTATACACATGTTTTTCATATGAGATTCGTACGTTAACTTCTATCTAAATCATTGTATTTTGCAAGTTCTCGGCTAAGATTGTTAGATCATCTGCGGATGCAAGACGTGAAACCTCTATCACAGATTTTCTTCTTCCTAATGTTATCGGTCTAAATCTGGCATTTTTCATTTTCTAATCTCGCATAATTTTCTTTAAAACGCACGTAAAAAGCGCAGTGCTACCGTTTTATTTTAAAATGTTTCTGATATTCCTCCTCGCAAGTTGACCTTCGATCTTGTGTTTGTTAGGATTTTTTTAAGTTCGTAGTTTTATTATCCACATTGAATTCTTCCACAGTATTAAATAGCGTCTTCCTATTGACAGAATTGTTCGCTTTTTTGTAGGCTACGAACGTCGCTCTTCCCTTTTATTATTTTATATCTAATTATCGATTTAAAATTAATAATCAAAAGGCCCTACAATTTTTTTTTAAATTCTCTTCTATTTCGACGACTTCTTGTTTTTCATATTTCCTTTTCGTTGACCTAATTACTTTGAAACTTTGATTTCTAAATTCTGCATCGTTATCCTGCTTCTTCGTGGATACCATCTTTTGCACGTTTTGTTTCTTGTCTCACGACAGCTTTACATTGCTAATCCACCATCTTTATCGATGTTTTAAGTGAAGCTTTTTCATGCGTTATTTCAATTAACTTCGTTTTAGTTTCTTTGCAACTATCTGGGCCTTTATTTTTTTGTATTCAGTTGTTTTTTTTCATTTTTGTAAATTCACATACTCGTGTTTATTTTCACGTGCATTTTATTCGAGGAAATGAAATATCAACATTTGTGCAATTTTGAACTTTTACATTCACAATTTCCCTCTCAAATTTTATTAGTTCTTTTATAGGCGAGCAAGTTTCCCACAGTTTTTTGGAACTTTCTTTCCTTAACCACTCGGGCGTTGAAATCGCCTAATAATATTTCCTACATTCTCTACAGGAATTTTATAGATTTCCAGAAATTTTCTAAAGGATTTTTTTTTATTATCTTCATTTTTTGACACTCTACAATTTATTAGTGTATGCGTTATATTTCCACAGCAGAACGTTCAAATTGATAATTTCTCACTAACGGAGTGAAAGTTGTTTTTGATTGAATTGTCCGTTGACGATGAAAGCTGTCCCAAGATGACATATTCTTTCATTCGTCGGATTTTTTCGTTTCTTATTTCTAAGGATCCTATAACCTCCTGAATCTATTATGTCTTTTGTTTAATAGTTTAAGGAGAATCAGTTATACACCAATTCAGCGTTAAAACTGAAATTCTAAATCACAGATTTATAGATGAATTATTTTCCGGATGATAACGATGATATTCATAATTTTTTAAAATTATTATTATCCGTTTTATGACGGTGAAAGTAAAAACTTTATATATATATATATATATATATATATATATATATATAGTTAAATACAATTTTAAGCTTTCATGGGTTGATTATGTACGTTTAGAATTTTTAAAGTGTAAACCATGTCTGTATGATTATCTTGTGCCGTTTCAAAAACACTTGTACGGGGTCAATGCCGAGAAGAAAAAACGGGTTAAATTGAAAACAACAATTTTTGTTGTTGTAAACAACGTCCGTTGACTGTGTAGTAATAACCAGGAGGTGGGTGAATATTGATGTACACGCAGCATGAGACCTGTTTATCTCTAAATCTGAGCAACATTAGATCCAGATTATGTTCTGCACGTAAGTGTACAAAATGTTCGCATTCATAACCGTTCTCAGTATGTATATATATATACGCAATTTATTTGTTTAATCGACTAAAAATAGTTCTTCCGTTTATTAAGAATTTGTATTTACGTCGTTGTCGGCTTGGAAAATGGTTGGATGTTTACTTAAAATTAACGATAAACGTTGAAGATTCATTTTTTATTAGATTTTTGTTAGCGAATTGTTTTTTGGAATACGATTAATCAAACATCTGCACGCATTTGTATCGGTCCGAAGTGACTTCCAGAGACGACTAGTCGAAAAATAATAATGAAAAAATATGAATTAAAAAAAAAAATGGTATAAAATTCGGACAATAGTTAGCGTGTTTCGATTATAAATTTGTAAATACATCGTTTTTCGGTTTGAAGTAATGATGCTAGTTTTAATTTCGAATTTTGTCCGGCGTTTAATATTTTTATTAAATTTTTAAAATCAAAAAGTATTTTTTAGAAGTATACATTCTTTAATCTTTTATATTATATATATAAAGCTTAGATTGTGGAATGTAGTGATTTTTTATACTTGATTACAAAAAAAAGTTAAAATCACTAAACTTTATTTATTAAGCAAAGCTTTTCGGCAACTACGCTATTATCAAGCTATATATAAATAAAATTAATTATATAAAAACATAAAATATTAATTTAAATCTAAGTTCACAATTTTTACACAATAAATGAATTAATTTTATTTATATATAGCTTGATAATGGCGTAGTTGCCGAAAAGCTTTACTTAATAAATAAAGTTTAGTGATTTTAACTGTTTTTTGTAATCAATATATATATATTTGGATATTTGTACAGTCTATATCTGATCAAAACGTGTCCATTAATTCGAATGACGTACATATTAATTACTGGCCACTTGTTTGCTCCGGTGTGTATCTGTTCTCTTTTGTTGCATTTTTGGTTTTAGTTCGTAATTATTTATTCTTATTATTATTTTTTAATTCTTAGACGAATTAGTATTAAGTTCTTGTTCGAATAATTATGTTTTGTTTGTGTTGTAATTTGTAACCTTTCCTTCTGAAACAAATTTATTATCGACGTTCGTCCGACTGACTTCTTCTGTATGCAAGTATAGTATGCGTTCAGGTATTCGAAAATTATATTTATACTTTCATATATATATATACATTTATTTATTTATAATGTTAATTTTCCTCTATAGTCATTTGTATATATGTTAGCTCGATGTAATTAATGCGATAATAAAACGTCAAACGAAATCGTTTTTTTTATTTATATCAATTAAGAGTATTTTACGAAAAATACACAATTGCGTTAATTAAGGTTTTTTTTTCAATCAAAAATATCGCAATATCCTAGAAAAATTCGATTATACAGCGAGGGACATGATTTTAGCAAAATATTTCCATAAAATAAAATCCGTTATCGAAATTAATTTCGTGACATATGAAAAAAATAATAAATAAATGAAGTAACTTTTATTTCGAAAAACATACCGTAATTATTGTGGGGAATGTTACATGATTGTGTAAAAGAAGAATTAGATTTAACATTATATCAAAGTGAAAATCCATACTCGGTTAAATATTAAATTAATTAAAAACGATTTGTTATTTTCGGTCCACAATTAATGATCACGTCCTCGTTAACGAAGTTCATTTTTTTGGGGGGGAATTTCACAAAGCACTATAATGAGCTTCACATAATAACGGTAATTCTTTCTCTATTTTTTTATTTTATTTTTTTTTCTAATATTAAGGATGGGAATTTCTCATTGTAAAAAAAAAAAAATAAACAAAGTTACTATCTAAGTAAGTGAATATATCAGTTTGGTGAAAAAATTAAAGAAGCCGAGAATATAGTGATAAACCACGTGATCCTGACTTGTTCAGGATGCATCCTTTGACCTTCATTAATCGCCAGATATAATGTATTTTATCAAATTTCGAGTTGGTTTTTAATTTATTTTATTATTTTAACGTGTTCCATCATTGTTTTCCAGTATTTGTATATAACTTAAATTACCTATACTAAATACTTTGCTGCTGGTGATACCGTTTCATTCTGTAGCTTGTATAGACATAATAATAAAGTCGTCTTTGTGACAATTATAAAGCGTATGGAGTAAATGTGATTGTTATCCGCGCTAAACTATTGACTCGTCAAACATCGTTGTCTTACTTTGAAGAATATATAAATTCGTCAGGAGGTTCTGACAAATTGCATAATAAAACACATCTTTTAATGAATATAGAAAACTATTATGATTATATGCGACTAAAAATTATATATACGAAATGTAAAATATATTTCATTTGTAGGCGTTTATTTTTAAACTAATCTGAACTAAATTCTAGTGCGCTAATGAATATTCACGTACGCTCCACTTATTTGTCAGTCTGTCAGATTTATTAAGCTCCTATTAAGAGTAATAACGGATCCGCTTACTCGATCGGACGGACCCAACTCCCGTCATTGAAAATTACGTTAAACCACAATGGAGTCAATCAATACCGAAACTGAAGAAAATGTTTTATCGGTCTTTTCGTGACTACTTCGAATGCAAAAGCTTGTTATAAAGACTCTCCCAAATTTATAATGTACCTTTACTTAATAATGTAAAGATATTTATCTTCGTTGATGATATAGCCATAGTAATCGGAGACGAAAGTGAGGTCCCACTAGAAAAGATATTATGCGAAGTATACTACGTAATAAAGAACTGGTTACGATTATTTAATTTGAGCATCGATAATTCGAAACCAACGTATTATTCAATAGAAAATGACAAAATAAAAAGTTAATCTCAATGTGGTTTAGACTATTCGATTTGTTACGCAAATTAAATACTTAGGAGTATTAATTGACAATAATTTAAACTTTTATAACCGCTTTTTAATTATTTTACAACCAAAATCAGCAAATTTGTGAGTATTTAGTAAACTATATAACAATAATAATAGAATAAATTACAAGAAACGATTAATACTTTATAAAAGTGTAATTTTACCCGAATGTACGGCAGTATAATTATCGTTATGATATTAATATTAAAAAGTTTCAAAACAGTTTAAGGACTTTTCAGAGATTATCGCCATCAACTTAAGTCATAGAACAGTCAGCTATATAGCAATTGTCATTGCTGGTATTAAGCCGTTAAAATATGAAATAGGGAAACATATTAACACCTTCCTGATAGAGAATAACATAAATATAAATCATAAATTTATCAACACCGCATATCATCATACATATTATCTATATGATATTTTTTTTTTTAAATTTACATAAAAAGTGTATTTACAAAATAAATACATGTTACAAAAAATAACGAAATTAATAATATAACGCATTTCGAACACAGTTTACTACGTATACTAGTTTAAAAAGTATGTCCAGTTAACTAAAATAAAAATTATAGGAAAAACCACGATCATAAAGTTACTTATTGTATAAATTTATAAATATTTACGTTAATAGGATAAACAATAATTTTTGTGTATTATGCACAAAAAATCATGTGGACAAAAGATTATCATAAAAGCGTGTTTAATTCTTTATAGCGTTTATATTTTAGTTGCAAACTTGTACCTGTGTATAATCCCCTATGTCGTTTATAAATAAATACTGACTGCAGCTATAAAAAAAAATAAATTGTTTTTTGTTCGACAACCTCGTGTATTTATATGGTAACTTCAATGCCTTGTGAATGTGTTCGATCTTTACATAGACTGGAAGATTCTCAATTATTCTGTAGCACATATTTTGTAGCCGTTGTAACTTCGCAAAGTTAACACGGCTAGTATATGACCATATGGGACAATGAATCATAATTTTTTTTTGATTATAGTTTGGTAGATTATTAATTAATTTGCCGATCTAACGTATAACAACGTTTATTAAATATTGGATATAGCTTAGAGACGCGTCAGTTTTATTGCAGGCATATTTAGCATGTTTAATGTGAGACCTCGGTCCAGTATTACACCTAAATATTTAATATCTCTTTTTCAAACCAACGATGTGTTGTTCACTATCACAGGTGGTAAGAAATACGGTCTTCTTATCGAGAATAGAGTAGATTGAGTTTTATCGGATTTTATTTTGATTCTCCATTTATTAAAATACGAATTTAATTTAATTTTTATTTTTTTTATTTTACATAATTATAACTAGTCCATTTGGACTATCCAGTAATTCTGATATAGGAAAGAAAATTAACGTGAAGAGGTTATCCGTCCAGTGACAGGAGCCTCAGAAGAATATGAATAAAATTTGTTTAAACAATATCATAAGGCTTATTCCGTTTCAGCCTTCTTGTGTTATTTAGGTTATCTAATGTAATAATTGCTTCCGTATTTGGATGCCTAATCTGTCTTCATGTTGAAGTGCATACCGTCTAATTTCTGTAATTACAGTAGGAACATTTAGGTCTCTATGCAAGTCATCGTTTCTTATGAACCAGGGCGTATTCGTTATCATACGAAGTATTTTGTTTTGGCATCTTTGGATTATTTTGATGTGAGTGGTTTTTGCACAACCGCACAATTGGGCGCCGTAGCTCCAAGTTGGTTTAATAATCGCTTTGTAGATTAACAATTTATTGTCGATCGTTAACGTCGAGTTTCTTCCAATAAGTACATGGAAGCTATTAAACGGTTAATCTCTTTCTTTTTAGCAATGATGTGTTGTTTCCACGTAAGTTTCTGATCGAGTCGCATACCTAAATATTTGGTCTCATCTAGTATCGGTATTTGATTATTGTTTATTGCAACTGGAGCATTATTTGTTCTTCTGTTTGTGAATATTACATGAACCGATTTGTTTTCATTTATACTTATTTTCACCGTTTTTGTCCACTTGCATATCTGATCTAAGGAATTCTGCAGGTTTCTAGCGGCAACGTTTTCGAGGGTATCGGAAGCTAACACAGCAGTATCATCTGCAAAAGTAGCAGTTAGTGTGCTATTTGAAGCCGGAAGGTCAGCTGTATAAAGTATGTAGAACAGCGGCCCTAAAACACTGCCCTGCGGGACACCAACGCGTATCGGGTATATAGATTCTTCTTCCTGAACTTTTACTTTGAAAAATCGTTCGTTTTAAGAAGAAATTAGTTTATTGGTTTCTTTTGATCAATAATCATCATTATCCTTTTCATAAATAACTTTTCGAAGACTTTGGATAATACAGGCATAAGCGATATTGGTCTATAGGATGAGACGACGTTTGGATGCTTGCCAGGTTTAAGCACCATAATTATTTGAGCCATTTTCCATTGGATTGGCACACGCTGTCGGAATATAGCATTGAAGATGTAAGTAATGAGCAATATTCCTTTTTTTCGGTAGCTCTTTTAAGATATTGGCTGTTATTAAGTCATGACCTGGAGCTTTGTTTCTTTTTAAGGCTATAATTTCATGCCACACTTCTTTTGGGGATACAGGTTTAATGCGTTGTTGATCATCAGAAATATATTCCAAGAACTCTGAGATCTGTTGCTCGTGATTATTTCTAGGTTCAGACGGATGTGGTTGGAATACGTCCGCTAGGTGTTGAGCAAAGATGTTAGCTTTTTCAGTATCGCTTCTTGCCCATTGGCCTGTTGCATTTTTAACAGGTGGGCTGTGTTGTTTTACCTGTTTAATTTTTTTAGTTACTTTCCAAAGGGAGTAATTCCTAAAGCCCCGAGTTAGTCTTGTTTGTATAGTGTCAATTACGTACGATGTGCAATATATAGCGCTATCATCAGCATATAATGCCATCTGTAAGTGCTTAATTTTGGAAATGTCATTAATAAAGAGAAGAAATAAGTAAGGCACTCTCGCTAATGTATTTTTCATGTAGGAATTATCATTGCTAACCTTAACTATGAAATTTCGGTTACTTACATAATTTTTAATAATCCCCGAAGTAGGTAATTTAGGAATTTAAGTTGAATGATTTTGTATATTAAACCCAGTTTCCAAGTAGTGTCAAAGGATTTCTCTATGTCTAATAACATTAACCCTGTATGCTTATTTTGATTATACCCATTAGTTATGGTTTCACTAATTCTTGTTAATGATAAATTGCTCCTAAATCTAAATTGTTTTATAAGAATGCCATTATCGTTTGTGAATTTTTTAGGTTATCCAAAATATATTTTTTTTTTCAATTTTAATAAAATTACTAAATAACGACATGATCGCAGATTTCTTAGGTATAGGAACAACTTTTGACACTTTCCAGCAGCTGGGAAAATGAGAAAGTACTATAATTGAATTTACTACTACTGTTAAGTGGACAATTGATTTTTGTGGTAAGTTTTTAATCAGTAGTGTTGATATATTATCTAGACCCACTGATTTTTTATTTTTAAGTTTCTTCATAGACTGTAGCTCGCTGACGGTTGTCAAATCAGCGGGTAAAATTCTTATAAGGGGAATCTTTTAAGTACTTTTTAATAATGCAAGATAAAATTTTATTAATAGTTCGATTGCGAATTTTGTGTATGAACATCGTAATACATCTTTGATAGCAAATTACTTTTATTCTATTGCACGCGTTATGATGTGGTAGGATTTGTCAGCGATAGTTGGAAATTTTCTCCAAATTTTTTCGAATTCATATTCCGTCGCTGTCCAGGGGCATTACGTGCCTACCACGGAAGTGTGTGTCTTCCACTTAAACAATGGAAAGGCAAGATGTAAACTGAATGTTTACTGGAACGGATGCAAGATACGGCTTATCAAACTCCAAAATATCTAGGTGTTACCTTAGACCGAACACTTACATTTAGAACGCATTGCAAAACACTAACGAAAAAAATTGAAACAAGAAATAATCTATTGCAAAAACTCGTTTCTACGAAATGGGGTGCTACGCTAGAAGTGCTTCGAATATCGGCGCTGGCTTTATCATAATTGTTTTCACACAGTCGTTCATTCGTCGGATACTCCACTGTTGGTTTGACTTCTTTACACGATATGCTTAAAATATTCCGGTGTAAGTATTTGTAAGATCTGTCCCATAATCGACGATTTGATACACTATCGGCTTTTTCGTCTAAACTTCTATTGACAAAGAATACGCAACTAAACAATTTAAAAAATTTATTCGTGGATTCTATTTCCTCCGATGGGGAAAAATTGTATAATTTCAATAATACCAACAATATAAACGTGTAATTCGAAATAGTCCATTAAAACTTGTGCTAGTCGAATGGTGAAAACAGGATTAAAAAAAACAAACAAAAATTACGTTTGCTGGCAATATCGGAGCTAAATTAAAAAATCACACACCACACAATTATTTCTTATCTACCATGTCGAAAAACATACACAAACACAAAGTTACGCACAAATGTATATGATTGGTGAAAATATGTGGTCGTGTATGTGTAATTGTAGTCAGTTGATTCCTATATTATTGCATATTTTTATTCTTTATTCAAAATTACATTTAAAGTTTGCTTTCCGAATATATTAACGAAGGCCACTTATACACACATATATATATATATATATATATATATATATATAGTGTTAGCAAACCAGTCTTAGGACTGATGACTACGTGATGATGGTGATATATATATATATATATATATATATATATATATATATATATATATATATATATATATATATATGTATATATATGCGTGTGGTGTGCTTACGCATATGTGCTTATTTAATTTTCACCGCTTTGAATAGTGTAAATTTCAATATTTTTGCACCTGACTTTTATTGTTTTTGACCGCGATGTAGTATAATATTTTATAATTTGGCATTTGACGAAATGTGTCTAAATGAAAGATTCGATTTTTAAATATTTGTTCTTTTAACTTTATTCGTACAACTGAGGTAAGATTTATTTTTATTTACAATGTTTTCGTTATGTACAGATTACGTATAATGGTTTCAGATATTTTAATACCACTAAACGAAATTTATATTAATGTGTCTTAAAAGTTTACATTAAGCCCGAGTGTAATTATTTATCTCCGAAATTTTTTATTATATAGAATTAAGATATGTTAATTTCTAATGTCGCTTGAAGAATTACTAAAAATCACAAAAGTATACTTGTGAAGTATATCTGCTGTATAAATTAGGTAAAGCATCGGACCCAGTATGGTACCTTGCGGTACACCGGCACTTATTGGATGAAGTTGAGATTCTTCATCTCCATATTCGACTACAAAATAACGTTCGTCAAGGTAGGATTTGAGTATTTCAAATAACTGATACGGAAGATGGCACCTAATTTTATAAAGCAATCATTCGTGCCATACTCTATCGAACGCTTGTTTTACATCGAGAAAAACCGCGTCACATATCTTTTCACATTCGACAGATTCTTCAATAATACTGACTATACGGTGGACCTGCTCCACAGTCCCATGACCAGATCTAAAACCAAATTGGTGTTCCGGTATTTGATTTTTTGTTTCCAAGAAGGGTTTTATTCTTTCTAGTATTAGCTTTTCGTATACTTTAGAAAGCACCGGAAGCAGATAGATTTGTCGGTATGATGTTAGTTCCTCTGCAGGTTTTCCTGCTTTCTTTGCTAAAATAATTTGTGAAAATTTCAACTGGACAGGAAAATGTCGTAATCGAATTATAGTAATAGGATGAAGCCTTGCTTTAATACCCTGGCTGTAATTAAATCGTATCCTGGGGCTTTATTCGGATTTATAGTTTGAATTATTGTTTTAATTTCACTAGGAGATGTAAATTTAACGGTGTTGGTAGGGATCCTGTTCCAGGATTAGTCTGGAAGACATCGGCTAGATCATTTTAAAATTCTTCGCCCTTCTCTAGATCACTTCGAGCCCATTTCCATCTAACCTTCTAATTGGATGTATCTTCTCTACCGGTTTTTTTAATCGTTTGGTTGCTTTCCAGAGTGAATAGTCGGTTTGAGGAGTGGGCGACAATTTACTTAAGTAGTTACTAATTGTTTTGTTCTTATGATTTTGTAGCAGTTGCTTTACTCGCTTAGTTTGATTATTTAGTCTAGTTTTATCCATCGGATTTCCGTTATTTTGCCATAACTTCCGCAATTTCCTCTTTAAAGCCACTTCCCTGCGGATTTCTGCTGGATAATACTTAAATGACTCGTATTTCTTGTGATCTGGTGTAGCCGCCCAAGCTGATTCCTGGACAGTTTTTATACTCTACAGCTATTTCCACACATCCTGTGGCGATTTTGGTGGAATTTTTAAATTAATTTTATTACTCAACGTTTCTCGAAATAAATTCCAGTCAGTTTGTCTACTGCATAATTTGGTGGTGCACATAATTTTCGTATAATTTTATTACTTACAAACAGTACCACTGGTGTATGATCAGATGAAATATTATTATCACGGTAAACATCAATAAAGTTTGTTGACAAAACCTTTGAACACGAAGAAGTCCAATAAGTCTGGAAGTTTCAGTGGATCTGTAGGCCAATAAGTTGGAGTTCCTGACGAGTGCACGGTACACCAGTTTTCACCGAGAGCTAGTTTTAGTTGTTTACCACGGGGTACAGTAATTCTCGATTCAAAGTATACATTTTTTTGCATTGAACCTCCAACTACATAAACATTACTTAATGTCTTTAAATATTTTTTAAATTGGTTTTTGGTACTAACGTGTCTCGGAGGACAATAGATGGCTGAAACAGCAATATTACCTTTTGGATTTCTGTTTATGAGTACAGTTGTAAATAATTACATTCAAATTTTGGTATTTCATAACGCTTTATATTTTTTTAAATTATAATTCCCGTGCCACCATCCGTTCCATCTGGATGACTTGTGAAATAAGAATCGTACCCTGTAAAGTGCGCATATTAATTATTAGTTAAGTGCGTCTCTGATATTAATAATATATCGATGTTATTTTGCGTAATATACATTTCTATTTCATTAAAGTAGAGGTAGAGATGAAGGGAGAAATCTGGTTTATTAAGTTTTACAGATGCAGCTCAGGGATTTGAAGGTTACTAGTTTTTTAGTTGGTGCGGATTTGAATTAGATTTTTTTTTTTTTTGTATTTTGAGAGTGGGATAATTAGAATTGATTAAGTGACAGTTGCGTTCATAAAGACCATATAAAAAGAATTCTGGAAATTGAATTTGAAAAGCTGCAAGCTTACTACGCTTTCGTTTACAGTTTGCTAATAAATAAATTATTCTCATCCAACAAAACACAAATTTTTTCCGTTAATGCAAAATTTACATTATTATTATTATTTATGCCACTAGGCTATGCAGCAAACTTTTGAAAAAACAGCGACTAACTTGTAAAATTCCTTATCCAGCGATAAGGATTTTCGCTAAACGTATTTCAATACTTTGTGTTTATTGCTGATTATTCATAATAGATCCATTTTGTTCGTTTTAATCGCCTGATTTCTGTCGAGTTATCCAGCAGAACAGCTAAAGTATTTGTGTGATAATACAGTTCATATTTGCTAGCTATTTCTTATCTCTTTCACGGACACCTAGGTTCGTGTGCATTGTAAGATTGCTTACATACCACGGTGCATCTGTGATAGTTCTTAATGCTTTATTTTTGAAGCGTTATATATCAAAGTTGACTTCCATAAGCCCATATAAGCTTTAGAATTTGATTATACAATAATATCTTCTTCACCAGTGATAATTCGGATTCCGATAAAAGCCGAAGCATGTTCCTAAACTTTATATTTAATTCATTACGTTTCGCTATTATGCGGCTTTTCCAGGTTAGTTGTCTATCCGAATGGACTGCTAGATATTTCACTGATTTTTAATCTATATTTCAGTATAATATACATGTTATTAAACTACGATTTTTATATAGGTGCCGTTTACACATGTGTGTTTATTGCATTTGATATTATTTTCGACATGTGTAATAACGGTATAGATTTGCTTTAGGGAAGCGGATACATCGGAAATTTAAAATTTTCCGTTTTCTTACAAATATATAACCTAGTAAATGTTTCGTCAATGACGTGCATTTATATCGTTTAAGTTGATGCGATCTTACCGACTTGGTGTTCTAAATGGGATAAATATTCTTTTTTTTTTTTTTGATAATTTTTTTGCCATCTCTTAGTTTTTATAAGTAACGAAGCTGTTAATCAAAAATTCATTATTACTATTACTATCGGAGAAGGTTGTCCTTTCTGTCAATAACTTATAAAGTAGAAGAAATAATGAACATAATAATAACAACAAAATATAAACCAAATAGTTAAACAAAAAGTGAACATATTACAATTTTAAGAGTTCTTCTTGAAAAACATAAAACAGTCAGCTCGTACAAAACACACGTGGACGTTACGAGAATAAAAAACTAAAATATAAATAGATTACACAACAATGAAGCAGCACCGTCGTCAAAGTAAAACATTTAAATAAACGATAAAACAATAAGTGATCAATATAAGCCCGCGCGATTAAATTAATTAAGGGTTAAACGCGAGATTTTATCGCGAATCGCATATAAATTTCTTGCTTTTAACCAATAATCCCTCGTGTTATTAATAGCTAGAGCGTGATGTCGACTTCTATTTAATATTAATATAATTATGATTAATTTTTTACGCACTCTATTAAATCGAAGATTTTTTAAAATAAAGTAATCGAGCTGATATAAATAGCTTTATCGAAAGGTGAAGTATGAAATAATCTCTGAATTCTTATTTTTCACCTAGTAAATAATTCGTACGTACATATATTAACGAATTGAATTTATATAAATGCCGGATATATTATTTTTCATTTAGCATAAATATCAGATAGAAAGTTCATCATAAATAGTCACGATAAACATATCGATGCGTGTGCGTATCCATGCGGTTAATCCTAAATACGACGATAATTATTTATTTTAAATTAATTTCGTCGGAAATTTATGCGTAATTTGGAATCGATTGTTAAAAATTTTAACCGCGTTATTATTCCTTTTGTTAGTAATTAATGATATTGTTTCCTTTGAATATAAAGAAACCCGGACATTATCGACAAAAATGAAATCACCTACTTCGAAATGCGGTGCTTCAGAAGGATGCACCGAATATCGCGGATGGAAACAAATTTAGAAGTAGTAAACAAATACAAATTAACCGCTAAATGTGATCGAACAATCGTAAAAGAAGTACACTTTGGGTATAAAATTTTTTATGTTTGCGATACAAAAGGAAACTTTGTGGGGGAAAAAACCCCTGGAAGGAGACGCGTACAGTACACACACGGAATAAAATCAGTTGCGAAAATCATAAAAGAGACAAATGTAGAAAACCGGGATGTCGATCCAACCTCTCGAATAGAATATAAGGAATTGAATAATTTTAATCATTTTATTAAGCAAAGTCACGAAGGAAGATGAAATGGAAATAACAAATTTTCTACGATGCGTCCCTTCGATATTTCAATTAACTCTAATAACCTAATATTTTCGCATCAAAATTACCCGCTTGCATTCACCAAGTGGTAGAGTGAGTTACTTCATAAAATTGTCATCTGCTCGGTTATTGCTAGGTCTCGTTTGAATTATTTCTTACGTTTAATTGCGAATATATTAATTAATGGAAAATATTTCGATTAAACATAAAAACAAATATTTACACATCGTCATCATATTCGATTTACGTGAAAAGTATATTGTAATAATATATATAGATGTTTTTGAGAAAATGATCGACCCTTGCTAATTAATATTGTATATTTATGTTTATGTTATCAAGTAGACTTACGTTTATCATCGTCAATTACAATTGAAAAGTAAAAATCATGTAAGTGATCAGAAGATAATAGAAATTTTATTACCGAATTATCGGTCTATATGATTTATTGCAAGCTGTTTAAACTGACTGCTAATCTGATACTTCGAAAACGATTTAAATATGTAATTTAACATAATATCGGAAACGCATGTTGTATGGTTACGTGTGTTTATCTGTTTCTCAAAGTTCGCTTTTATAACAATCAGTTTATCGCGCATTATTCGATAATATACAGAAATATTGATAGAAGAGGATAATTACACTCGGTGAGTTTGTTCCATTTTATCGGGCACGGTTTAACCGCATTGTTTGATAAACTAACCGTATTGTATTATCCGTTCTTATATTAACGTGTGATTTTTATATACTTTCGTCGTGCGTAACTACTATCTCGTAATTGTGACATTTAAGAACAACGCTATATGTATAAGAATAATATATATAACCCAATTTCGTGCATTACGTGCGATGTCTAAATTACACACCGTTAATAAAACAACTGCGTGTACCAAAGTTGGTGCCAGTGGCAACAGCAATACGACTACTCTCAGTACTGTTAATAGTACTAGTTGTAGGAACAGTAACAATATTAATAACAAGAGTGATGAAAGTGGGAACTGTTATGCCCCTGTTAACGATAATTGCTACCCATGAAATAGAAATGGAAGAAAGCAACAATCTTAAAGAACCCATTAAATCAGTACCACCATTAAAGATCGTATCAAAACCGCATAATACTTGGCAAATAATCCCTACCCGAAAAAGGGCGCGGATTCCAAAATTATCACCAGAAATATCTTCAAAATCTACGAAAAAAAAAAGTAACAGGTTCTGGCCTTTACTGAACCATACAGATTCTGATACTAATCAAATACTCTCTCAAGAAAACAAAGAACCGGCCGCATTCAAAACCAACGAAGTTAAAAACTTGCCGAAACTACCTCCTATAATTATATACGCGGTAATTAACTACAAAGAAATGACAAATATCTTCGATTCTAACAAAAGAAGAATTGCCAAGCCTTAAACGATAACAAAATCGGGCTGAAAACCAACAGCTCTGACAACTATAGAAAAATAATCAAACTTTTGAAAGACCTAAATGTAACCGTACTTACCAACTTAAAGAAGAAAGAGCATACCGTGTGGTAATTAAAGCCTTCATCATACGATTCCGCCCGATGACATAAAGGATGCGTTATATGAAGCAGGCTTCACAACAAGGAATGTAATAAACTTAAACCTAAAACAAAGCAACACCTTCCAATGTTCTATGTAGACTTAGAACATGATAGCAACAACAAAAACATTTACAACCTACAATACTCGCTCAACACGAAAATCAATGTAGTACCACCGTACGCAAGTAAAGGGATAATACAATGCACGAGGTGCCGATCATTTGGTCACAGTAAAATATATTGTACATTACCATACATTTGTGTTAAATGTGGCGAACAACACGAAACAAGGAACTGTCACAAATCAATGGATACACCTGCAAAGTGCACCCACTGTGAAGGTAGCCATAATTACAAAGGATGCACTATATATAAACAGTTACTACAACTAAGAAACAATTCTAACAAGATACCGCAACGAAGACGAAAACAACAGCCGCATCCAATTGATACAAATTATTCACAAACTATCGGTCAGCCTGATTCTAGACAAAGTAATCATATTTCTAATAGTACTTTCGCTGATGTGCTAAAGGGTCGTATTAAAACTAACCAAGAAACAATAGATCCTGATAAGAATAATCGCGTAACTAATAACGAGATTATCAGTAATGACAAAAACAATAACGATATTATAAGACAGCTCACCGAATTCTTAACTGAATTCAGAACCATGTTCAATCAACTAATTCAGCAAAATGGGATGATAATCAACATGCTATCAACGGTAGTTAACAAAATAAGAATGAGCAGGTTTCTCAGAATAGCTATTTGGAATATCAATGGTCTGGTGCAGTACCGCCATGAAGTGGAAGCGTTCTTAATTACCGACAAAATAGATGTATTAATGTTATCTGAAACACATTTCACTGATAAAAGTTACGTTAAAATTCCTCAGTACACCATTTATCATACACTACATCCAAGTGGTAATGCACGCGGAGGTACAGCTATCCTTATAAAAACGTCTATGAAGCATTATGAGATGAATAAATACTCAAAAGAATACTTACAGGCTACTACTGTAAAAATTGACATCTTGTTTGGTCCGCTCGCACTATCTCGTCTGTCTACTGTCCTCCAAAACATAATATACAACAAATTCACTTTGAGGAATATTTCAAAAGCTTAGGAAATAAATTTATATCCGGTGGCGACTATAACTCAAAGCATATTTCATTTGGGTCACGGCTGACAACACCGAGAGGAAAACAACTTCACGCGTGTATTCAGAAAAATAATTATTGCACTCTATCAGACGGAATTCCATCATACTGGCCAACTGACAGAAGAAAAACTCCAGACTTGCTGGACTTCTTTATCAGTAACGGAATTAATAAAAACCACACATTAATCGAATCCTCTCTGGATGCTACCTCCGATCATTCACCAAAAATTTTAAACATAAGTACCAGTACAATACAAATAGCAACAAAACCAATACTATCTAACAAGAACACCGATCAGAGAGCATTCCAAGAGTTTGTAGAAAGCGGAATAAACTTGAAAGTGCCGTTGAAAACACGAACAGATATAGAAATAGCTGTAGAAAACCTTACTAAGTGTATTCAGAAGTCTGCATACTTAGCCACGCCTGTAAATGAAGATAAAATGATTATAAGAAAACATCCGAAAGTAATAAAGAAGATGATCTCGGAGAAAAGAAAATTGAGAAGAATTTGCAGATCGATAGAAATCCCGTTCATAAAACTATTCTAAATAGAGCAGCTAGATAATTAAAAAAAAACCTTCTAGAACTAAAAAACGAAACATTTCGAGAGTATAAATCTAACTCCGACTAAAACAACTGATTATACAGCTTGTGGAGGGCTATAAAAAACATAAAAGCAGATCACACCTATCAGTGTCCCCCCCTATAAGAATGAAAAACAAAGAATGGGCACGAACTGAACAAGAAAAAGCGGATGTCTTTGCCGAATACCTAGCAGGAATTTTCGAACCACACAAAAATGAAAATTCTATTCATGAAAAGAAATTAATGGAATATCTAGAAACACCATTGCAGATCTCACTCCCCCATTAAATTAACATCGCCTATGGAAATAAATGCACAATTAAAACAACTCGATATAAAGAAAGCTGCCGCCGGACACGATTTGATAACTGCAAAAATTCGAAAAAAATTACCGAGGAAAGCTGTTACTTCAAGAACACTCATTTTTAACGCAATCGTACGGAATATTTTCCGGTGTAGTGGAAATTTACTTCAATAAAATTGATTCCAAAACCGGGTAAACCTCAAAATGAAGTGTCCTCTTACAGGCCAATTAGCCTGTTACCGGTTCTCTCCAAAGTATTGGAAAAACTACTTCTCCGGAGAATCAAACCAATTCTTGAAGAAAATAAAGTGATACCAGACTATCAGTTCGGATTCAGGAATCACCATAGCACCATCGAGCAAGTACATAGAATAGTCGACATTATAAACAAAAGTTTCGAAGAAAAGAAGTATTGTTCAGCGGTATTTCTCGACATCGAAAAGGCCTTCGATAAAGTCTGGCACGTTGGCCTATTGCGCGAATTAAAACTTAAATTACCTCACGAGTACTACCAGCTAATGAAGTCATACCTAACAGAAAGATATTTCCATGTTTTAACGGGAATTACTCACGAATTCATTCGATACAATCGGGAGTACCTCAAGGCAGTGTACTCGGACCAACACTGTACCAGCTCTATACATACGACTTTCCAGTTAACGAAAATACAGACACAGCTATGTTTGCCGATGACACCGCTATTTTCTCGACTCATCGTGATAATAATTTAGCGGCCGAACAACTTCAAAACCATCTACTACACGTAGAAAAGTGGTTTAGACTGTGGAAATTCAATATTAACGAATCAAAATGCAAGCAAGTCTTGTTTACTTCAAATAAAAGCAAAAATTTACGGATTAAGTTAAATGGGCAAACAATTTCCGAATCGTGTAACATAAAATATCTTGGATTACACCTTGATAAACGGCTTACCTGGAAAAATCATGTTATTGCTAAACGTAAACAGCTATTACATACCGAAATATTTATTGTCTGATGGGCAAATATTCAACACTGTCGTATGAAAATAAAGTATTACTATATAAAACAGTCTTGAAGCCAATCTGGTCATATGGTATACAGATTTGGGGTACAACGAGCAACTGTAACTTAGACATAGTACACAAATTTCAATCTCAAGTATTGCGGAATATCGTGTCAGCGCCATGGTATGTCCGCAATGACGACATACACAAGGATCTCCGTATACCGTCTGTTAAAGAGGTAGTCAAAAGCTGCGCTGGAAGATACTTGCATCGACTTCAAACCCACATCAATCCACTAGCAGTCAATGTTCTACGTAACGGCGTGCAATTCCAACGACTGAAGAGACGCAGTCAGATCGAATTGGGAAATCGACCGTAGCGATCAACTAGTTTATATATTATATATCATTATATTATATTGTATAATAATACTAAGATAAATTAAGGGATACGACCGTTGGGAAGTGTCCCGTTATAGCTTTTAAACAGATCAGTGCTGCCTATTGTTCAACCGAACAGATTGCATCTTTAAGCTTTTTAAAAAAAAAAAAAATTAATTACCTATAATTCGGTAAAATTTGTATTTAGTTGAAATTACGATTCGTCCCGAGTTGCTAAATAAATTGTACGGATTTATTTTCGCACAAAACAACATAAATTTAGTTAATTTTAATATATATATATATATTTTTTAGAGAGAAAAATAATGCGTTAAATTCAATTCTTTGTTATTTTATCAATTCAATTGTTTCTCTTCTTTTGGCGCGTGAAACAAAGGAAACTCTTCGTTATTACTTTATGTAAAAATTTTTATTAATTTCAAATTATTTTTTATAAAGATTCTCGCGATCTATTTATAGAAGTTATTCTAAAATGTTGTGCTAATGTTACATTCGTTTCTTGCATTTTTATTTCTAATATTGGAAAAAAATAACATCGTCGTAGTTTAATGTTTTAATTAGTTTAAACGTTATTTCGCGATTTTTTCAGCTATTTGGCAATGGATGTTGACCGAGACAAATCAGTTTATTTCGGTTACGAACGAGTAACGGAAGAAGAAAGAAAAAAAAAAGGTATACTATAAATATTATCGATTATTTCATTTTCGTATTAAAATTGTACGACACGATCAATCGTTAACGCTCCGTGGTACGTAGGGAATAATACTTTTTTTTTTTTATAAACATCGTACCAACATTAAGTGCTGCAAACAACGCAGATCCGGATAAAAGGTGTTAATCTAATGCCTTCATTGAAGCAGAAGATGTGAGAAAAAAGTGGAGTCCGTTAGGTAATCGGAATAGCATCACCGCTTTCTTCTCAGGCGTCTTAGCGATCCACAGTACTTGAGGCAGCACTTTCTCGTTAGTCATTTTTTTGGTCCAACTAATCTTTAAAGATCGTGTATATCCACATTTCAAATGTTTCGATCTTTTTCGATGCTGCTGTTTCAAGCGTCCATTTTTCCGATGCATAAATCGTAGCCCACATATGAAATCTTAGACTGGGCATACACGTTCCGGTATACCCCTCCGGTTTACCTGTTCAGGTGAACCAGGTATACCTGTACAAATCAGAGTACATACACGCTACGGTAAACCGGAAGATTTATCCTCAGTCGAGTGATGGCGAGTAAACGGGAAGACGACGCGATCGCTTTAGTTCGGTTTATTAATGGTTATGAAGTGTAAAAAAAAAAGCGAAAACGCAAAACCGGGTTTGGCTTACAGAAATGAATACACTCATACGAGATTACTTAAAGATTTAAGATTCTACAGATTATCGTCATTATTTGCGAATGAGTGAACAAGTCTACCGAAAACTGTCGATAACTCCTGTAATACAGAAGAACCATACAGTTAGGAGAACTGCTATTTCTCCGCATGAAAGACTGACGGCTACTTTGAGGTTTCTTGCAACAGGTCGATCATACGAATGTCTCAAATATTCTACTCTAATATCAGCTCAAGCTCTCGGCAGAATAATTCCAGAGACATGCGAAGCCATCTATAATGTGCTGAAGAATTTGTATCTTCACGTATGAACAATAAATTACGACGGGTTTTTTTTTTTTTTGTTTATCGACAAAGTGTAATAATAATATTATATCGACTCACACTTCGATCGATATCAATTTTTTGAATCAGTTCAGAAGAACGACTAATATTCCTTACTTTCTCTTTTTCTCTCTGATTTCTAATTTTCTAACGGTTGCTTACCCCCCTTTTCCACTCTCAGCTAACATGTATAGTTTCTGTGAGGAATACGTTCGTAATTCTTGGAGAAGGTTTAACAGGACTTATTAATGATCGCTCTGATTGTGTTGCAAATTACCGGATTTTTCAGTGGCCTGCTCTTTCATAGAATTTATATACCTATTCATTCATCTCTTTCAATTTCTAGTTATTTTTGTCTATTTTTTCTTTCATTCTTGAACAAAATTTCCTTTTCTATTAATTTCTGACGATTTCTCTTTTCTCTGATAATTGACATACGACTTCCGTCGTGAAATATACCAGTTTTTTAAATTTTGTATTTTTAACCCTTCAACATCCATATATATATTATATGCTTAATATATAAAATTGCATTAATTCTGAAACCAAAACCATAAAATACACCCAGAAAATTAAATTAATAGGCTTATGTTATAAAATTAAGTATAGTATAGAAAAAAATTTAAAGTGCATCTAAAATATTATTAAAATTAGAAAAGTAAGTAGCCGCTGAACCATTAGGTGGAAGTCTCTCATTACTAACAAGTCCTGCAGTCACTATTTGTTGTGTAAAATGATCGTGCGATGTACCCGCGGAAGAACTTGGTGAGCTTGCACTTGAACTGGTATTGCTTAGATATTCAGTACATAAACTTTCTGCCATGTTAAGCATTCCCATTTCAGCTTCGAATAGTAAATCATTGATTTTTTTTTTCTACAATCAAACGTTGACGTTGTTCCAATGATCTGATTCTCATTGCATTTTCCTATTAGATCATACCTGTCATCTTTTTTTCTTTGCGAATATTACTTCGCAAATTATTGATTTTTTTAACTACTGAGTTTTTGGTCGCATCTGGTTCTAATTCTTTTAATTTTACAATCAATTTTTCATACGCAGCATCCCTTTTTTCGCGGTTACGGTAATCTTTGCTTTTCAGTTGCCACAGACAAGGTTCTGATTTATATATTTCGATAAATTCTTCTATGACTAGATTCTGTTTTCGATTAGACAAAATTATGCAATTAAAAGCACTAGTTTCTGCGTAGTTAGTACTTAAAATGAACACGTAAATACAACCTATACAAACGTTCTTAAGCCACAAGTAACTTAAACCTGTACAGGCGTACCGGAGAACTCACACACACGTTCAGGTATACATACCTGCGCAGGTAGAAAATACTAAATTTCAATTCTTCTCCGGTTGCCTGTGCAGGTCGCTACACCTATGTGTTACGGTTTACCTGTTTAGGTAAACCGGAGAGGTATACCGGAACGTGTATGCCCAGCCTTTTGAATATTTGCGTAATATACCCTTGAGTTTAAGGAATGCATTATTCCGTCGCTACCCATCTTATGCGCTTGATTTGCATATCCGAGTTGCAATCTGGCTTCCTAAATATTTTCAAGATAAAACTTTTCCTATCTTTTTTCATTCTCTTGTAATTTCGTAACCTTTTATTTTCGCTTATTTTTAGATATATTCAGACATTTAGGTTTATTACAGTTCATTTTGGTTCTGAAATCATTTACGCGTCTGCGTATATTTCGTGTTCCCATTGTGGAATGGAGTGATTTAAAAATTAAACAACAAAGAAACTAAATTTTTGTATATAAAAAATCGCAAAGCATTTCGGCTATTACATATTAGGTAGACGTAAAACCGAGTAAAATATAGAAATATACGTAATTTATAAAAAATATAACAGAAAAAAAAAACCTTAACAAAATGTTATAAAACATAGCAAAAAAACAGTTGTTTATGAAATAAAATCTGTAAGTAAATTTGGTAAACAATGCAATCAACAAACCGGCAATATATAACGATATTTATAGATAAACAATTACTTTAAATAGCCCGGGGAAGTAACGTCCCTAAGAGACCGAAATGATTTTCGGTATTCTTATATATAAACGGTTTTTTAGCCCCGCTTTTTTCTTCTTTAAATTCTATATTAACGCCATTTACACGGGTTCCTACTGCTGATTCAGTAGCGACTGATTCAAAAATCTGTTTCAACGTTACCTGAGTCTTTGCGGTTCAATGTTATCGTTGTGCTCCGTGCTTATGAACGTTTTTTAATAGTGCACATTGGATACATAACGTCAAAAATATATCGTTATTGTTATTTCGTATTATCCATATGTCTGATTGAACAACAGATCGGCGAGATAACACCTTTTCATTTAGTTTTATTATACGTTGTAAATAGATTTATATTTATCACTAAAATAACGCATAATAATATTGTGCGACGTTAATAAATTGGTCATTTCGCTAAATCGAACTTGATTAATCATATCTGCCTTTACTCGCTGCAGTGTTAGACAAAAAATAAAAAGAAGAAATAGTTTTAACTAAGACCTGGTCATAACCCACTCGCACCTATTCAATAACGTACCACCCCTTTCTGTCCTTTCTGTAACACTCCTCAATTCACTCTTCGGCATATCCTAACAGGTTGCAACCATTTATCCGAATTCGGTCGAAAGTTTAACCTACCCGCTAATCTATCCCAACTACTGTGTAATAATAGCCCTCGTTTAAACGATCTCTTCCTATTCCTCAAACAATGTAATCTATATAATGTCATATAAATAACTTTATACTTTCGGCTTGATAACCTCACAGCTGTGTTAAAGCCGATAAAAAAAAAAAAAAAATAAAAGGGAAATTCCAAAGCTAACTAAAGATATTTATATCGTCATCAAACGACAGTTCGAAGTCATTAAAAATAGGAAACCGCGCTAAATGAGCAATCATACTTTTGAGGACGGTGAATGTCGTATGTAGCCAATCCATGTTTAATTTATTTTATGAAATAGTGTTCCTACGATTTCTTTACATAATGTTTTGATAATTTCGTCTGCTTTATGATCTTTAGCATTTTGAATGGTATTTTATATTTCGGATTCAATTGGCTCATTCATCCGGTTTGTTCCATTTTTAATTTCTGTCTTTTGATTTATTATATTAAACAGCTGTTTTACATACCGCCTTCCGTCATTTTCCTCGCGATCAACATCCGCTATTATCATTCTGGTTTTGTCGACATTAGCCGCTGCACATTTTTTTAGTTAATTTTTTATGTAGGTTATATATCGTGATTTTATTCTGGTTTTTTCAGCTCTTCGCATTCTGCTTCCGATCGTCTTATCTTCATCCTTAAATAACTTTAAAATCTTTTATTCGTTTCCGCTGACGTAATTTTCTTTACTTAGTTTTAATTTTTTTTTTAAAATAATTCGTCGTCGTATTGCGATTGTTTAATCTTAGAACGTACTTATTAATATTTTATTACCTCGATTAACATGATCACGTTTATAGCGAAGATGAATCGTGTTTTCTCTGGAAAAATATCGTTCAAAATTATATTTAATTTTTTTTCGATTTTTTTAAAATATACATTACGCTTACTTTCGCTTTTCTCGGCCTACATATCGAAATGGAATTTGCCAAATTTGTTCTAGTGGACGACATGTTTTCATGTATGTCACCGGTCTACGATAGGACGATCGATGTAATGAGTTTAGGTATTCATCGAATATGGAAACGCGTTTTGATAGAAGTTTTAAATCCTCGACCCGATATGAAATTACTCGATGTTGCTGGCGGTACTGGTACGTATAAAATATATACCCATCTATCTTAATATATATAAATTACGTGTCACATTGTTTGTCCGCGATGGACCGATTTTAATCAAATTTGCACACCGTGTGCAGTTTGATCCAACTTGAAAGATAGGATAGCTTACATCTCAATTTATATTCGGAGTTTGGGGGGGGTCACATTTCCAAATTTAGATTTTTGTAAAATTTCGTAAGAACCGATTTTATAGATAACGGTATGATAAGTTCAACGTAAAAAACCATTTTCAAATACGATCGATAGGTTTTGAGTTACGAATTTTTCAAAATTGCCGACTTGCCACCTTTGCTTTGGCAGGACGTAGCGTGAATAGTAAAAATTTTTAAACGATTCTAACGGTTGAATATCTGTTTTCTATATAAGATCTATCGTATAAAGCGAAAAAACCTCGAAAAAAAAAATTCAAATTGAACCCGAAAATTTCAAACACACAACTTTCGATTTTTTAAAATTTCGATTTTTTCGCAATAATTCGTGACGGATTCGAAATTTGGAAGAATTATTCAAACGAAAGTTATTTGTCATTAAAATACGCGTCTAACTATGGTAGTTGCGTATTTTTATAGCGAATACTCGCCAAGAAAATTGGGGTTAAAATGTTTTGGGGTTTTGGATCCTTTTTGAGGTCCCTATGATAGGTAGGATGTTTGGGTTGGGCTCAAAAGAAAGTAGACGTGATGGTCGATCATTTACGTTATTAGATAAATGCTACCAAAATTAACCGGTGGCGAGAAATCGCGCGATTTTTAAAAATTTATCGACCGATTTTTGGTCGGCCGATTTTACAATGCACTTATCATGGGCAATGTTAATTATATACCTATATATCGTTATATGTTAATTATATATCCATATATCGTTATATACGTGTATATATATACAATAAGCACTATGCATTAGTCATTTTATATATATATATATATATATATATATATATATATATATCACTGACAGGGATAACTCCATCAAAAATGGTCAGATTTTGGCAAACCTTTTTTTGTTTTATTCGTAATCATCAACGTATACATTATATATATATATATATATATATATATATATATATATATATATATGCGTACGCCATTATCATGTGGTAGCCAAAAAAATTTGATCGATCTTTTTTATTATATCTTTATATATATAACTCTTCTGTGCGTGTGTGTGTCATCAAACGCCTTCTAAACGGCTGGACTGATTTTAATGAAATTTTTTGTTTGTCTTCAGGTGGATTCGAGAATGGTTTAGATTTACAATTCGGTCTAATTTAAATTGTTTATTCCTACGAATTTTTAAAAATTGCCGACTCGCTACCTTTAGCAGGGCATAGCGCACGACGTAAATATTTTTAATTAAATAGCAGTTTCTATATAAGATCTATCGTATTAAGCCAAAAAACCGCGAAAACAAAATTCAAACAACCCAAAATTTTTATAAAGGGGAGGGGACTTCTTGCGATTTTTTCAGTAATAAATGGAAAATAGTTTAAACGAAAGTTATGTAGCATTGATGTAAGCGTCTAAAGTATAATCGTATTTTTACACCAAATACCCATCAATTTTTGAATAATATATCTTACTTGATTAAATTCATGTTCCGTTTTAATATTATTTTATAAGATCAAAGTTGTACTTATCAGCTTTGTAAAGTAGTATTCTTTCTTTATATTCGAATATAGTGACTTTATTCTAAAGTAAGTTTTCTTAATCTTATCTATCGTGTATTGAACGTGTTTACTTAAATTTAGATTATTATCTATAAAGTTTATTTTTCATTTACTATTTTTAATTTATCTTTATTTGCGTATAGATGCTGTTCGATGCGATGTATCATTTCTTTTCTATCCATACGATAAGCCTAGATTTTGTATGTTTTTACTCAATTTTTATTATTTCATTTATTTTGCGAATATCTTCTAATTTATTTATCCAACAAACCGACATTATATCGTCTATATCATGTCGCAGTGACTGAAATGCAATGAACGTCACTCATTGCTATATTGAAAATTACTACTCAGAGTACCGAACCTTGTGGTACTCGCGAGTTTATGCTTCTGTTTTATAGGATTTTGTTTACCCGACTAAATAGCCCGATTCTTTTATCTGTTAAATCGCTTTGAATATGTAGTTTGGACAATAGTAGATGTATTTTTCGTTTTCAATAATTTTTAAGATTTTATAAATTTTTATTTGATCAAATGCTTCGGGTATATCAAAATTGATTCGGTTTTTTTTTTTTTTTTTTTTGTCGGGTACCATGTACTGTTGCCAGGAGTACCCTAAGGTAATTTCTATATTATATAAAGTCGATCATATCTATATTTCGGAGAAATTGAGGAACCGTTTGTATTGTAATTGGGTTATCGGTTAAAACTTCTCGTAGTGAATGGCACTGAAATTTTGATCTCGGTAACTAGAGTATTGCGGACACTCAAATAATAAATATCGGAATGTTAAGGGTTTCTGGACACGGCGGGTGCGCAATGATGGATCTGTTTTATTTATAATGTAACCATGAGTTAATGCAGTGTGAGCAATGCGAAGACGAGATATAACTGTTTCTTTGTACTGTGTAAAAAAGATCTCCAACGAAAATGACGAGACCGGATAGCTCTGAGGTGATTCGTTGTAGGAATAACCATACATCGCAAAAGGTTTTATTTTTTCTGTGTTCGATGGAAGCGATTGCATCAGATTCAAATATTAGAGTTAATGGATATGGTTAAATAGTCTGCTTCTTTAGCTGTTTCGTCTCCTAATTCATTTCGTTTTAAACTTGTATTACATCGGATCCGTAATATTATATTAAGAGTAGGGTTACAATAGGAGATTCAAGATTTATATGGCAACAGGATGTAATTTATTAGTTACAGTTGAAGCACGTGATATAGGATAGAGAATCGGGACGTATTAGAAGATTTTTGTAGTTTTCAGTGAGAGTAGGAGATATATTGCGTATAGTTCATGCAGAAAATACCGAGTATTGAGGTGGCAGGGTATAACATAGGAAAGCATGAAACTACAGCATAACCACAAAGTTGGTAAGATTTAGATGCGTCGTGTAGATTTTTGTGTATTCTTTATATTTGTTTATAGTTTGTTCGATGAAATTATTTATTTCAATTGCGCGAAAATTTTTGAATTGTATTTTGGACAGTGTTAGAGGCGTGTCAAGTTGGATGGGGGAGTACCGAGTGGATATTGCTCGTGATTTTTATAAATTAAATAGGAAATTTCTGGAATAGAAAAATTATCTGGAAGTTGAGTGTTTATGGGTATAAATTTTTTCAACGAGGTATTTTCTTCTTAAAAATGGAGGCCATTTTTCAAAGACTGTTAATTGGGCTGGTTCGAAAAGCACCAATAGATATTGGAATAACTGCATAGCATATTGTATAAAGTTTCTTCAATGTAGTTTTCTTAGCAGTTGTAGTATATATCGCGCTAACATAATCCGATTTTGATTCTACGGGACAGCGGAATAGATTTAATAAGGATTTTTTTTTCTGCTCGAAATGAAATATGGGCCAATCTTCTCAACATTTTCTCGTTTGTAGAAATTCTAACTAAGTTATTTATGTATACTTTCCATTTTCTCGTTATCCCAGTGTAAACCTGGACAATTCACAACCGAGTTTGTTTTTATAGGTTAATCCTTAATTGTGATTTACAAAAACTGATTAATACTAATATGTCTCGTATGTTTTTTTTATATTTTTCGATATAAAGGCGTAACTGTTTTTTTTTATCGCTAACTCAGTTGATTTGTTTTTAAGTAAAAGGCGCGGGAAAAAATTGATATAAAAATCGGCAATACAGAAAATAGAAAAGGTTAATTTTTTTTTTTTATAATTTACCTTCGCTAAATGTACACGCGTTGCTTATATTATTCGATAAATATTCGTACCTCACGGACGAAGAAAACAGCTGTAGCTCTATATTTAGAAAAAATAATTATGAAATATCTGGTGCAAAAAGCAATTATATGCTAAATATCAGTTTTAAAAACTGTGCAGGTGCCTCTTAAGTTGTGGTACACGGCACCTTAAAAAAAACAAAAAAAAAAAACTGTGCAAATTATAGTTGTTCTAAATTTTTCTTTCGTACATTATTTGTTCCCTTCAAAAATGCTCGGATGGATCAGGGGAATTCATCGAGTTAATACCGTGCGATGTATACGAGTTTAAATTTATCACCTGTTTAGGATTTTATTATTATTATCATTATGACGCCACCCTCACATCGTCTACCAATACATATACGAATTTGTGCGAAGTCACATATAATTATTATTATTATTACGATTAAATGTTATAATAAATTGAAATTGAATTAAATTATATTGTCATTATTATTATATTATTATTTTTGTTATTAGAATTATATTTAATTATTGTTATTACTATCGTTAGTATTATTATAAAAAAAAAAAGTATTGAAATTAAAATTATATTATATGTATATATTTATATTGTACACACCGACATTGGTCTCTACGAACTCGCCTGTCCAGATGGGATGCCACGTGGGATGGTCCCCGACGGTTAATTGAATTTAAATAAAATAAAATAAAAAGACCACAAAAAACGCGGTTTCTACTTTTATTTAAAAAATTATTGTATTTTCGCGAATAAAATACTTTTGGAAAAAAATAAAAAATTACGAGTAATCTTAGCACACGCAATTTTCCGATATTATTACGACTTTTAAGGAGTTTTATAAATTATCTATAACATTGACGGAACTTTCCATGGCCTGAATGGACGTGACCCCAACTTCGATCTTTCCTAATCCGTTGAAACTCACTTAACTGACATGACTAACTTGACTCGACTAGACCAAATATTCGATTAACTGATCTACTCACTTTCCAAAGTACTGATGGCGCTACAGGTCCCTTATTATTATTATTATTTTCCATTACCTTATTCTTATTCTTGGCAAAATGCTGGTTTCATTCTATTTATATTTTCTATAGATCTTTGCTCATCCTTAATGGATTTTGCAGTTTTTCGACAAAAAAAAAAAAACCTAATAGTTCGACCAAGGAAAAGTTTCGTCGTTCCTTATATTTTAAGGTTATATATTTATATATATATATATTCTTATACTTATTTTTATCATTAGTACGGCGGCCAGCATTAACATACAAATACTTGCGTTATTTCGGCGATACCCTCCGATTTCTCTTTGGGATAGCCAATCGGAAAATTCGGAACTGTTTCTTTTAGTCAGACCGACGGAGCCCATTTTATGAGGTCTATTTTCAACTCCTTTTGTCTGCACTTGCTATATTTTTTATAGATATTTTTCTCATTTTTTATATGAAATTCTCAAAAACTCTAATCTTACTGGCGCCAGCATTCCCTCTTCTATTCATATATATATATATATATATATATATATATATATATATATATATATATATATATATATATACATATATTATATTATGTCGTTAAATCTTATTAATTTCCAAAAAGTCACGTTCGTCGTCTCTATCTGTGAGCCATATAATGTATACGAATACATACACATGTATACGCTTAGTGTTATCTCTCGCAACTCGTTATTTAATATATGATTATTATTCTCATACTTATTTTTCAATCTGTGTAATTTTTTATTATAAATTTTAATTTTAATATTTTAATTACTACATTTTAATCTCCTCTTACCACTACTAATAATGTAACAAGTAGGCTTATTACAATATATATATATATATATATATATATATATATATATATATATATATATATATATATATTATAATATATGCATGTATATAAATGTTTAATAAGTAAAATTAAATGATATTCAAAATCAAATACAATTACGTTAAATATGACGTTATACTTAATCACAGATGAAGAACGTCTGAGAATAAAAATGACGATTGAAGGTTAAGGAGTAAGGCAAATTACTAAAAAGTTTTAATCTGTCGGTTTTGAATTAACAGGAGATGTAGCGTTTCAATTTTTTCGTTATTTATCGAAACGGACGTCGTCGAATGAGTTACGAATTCAAAGCCACGTCACTGTTTGCGATATCAACGAAGCTATGCTGAACGTAGGGAGGCAACGAGCTGAAAAGTTCAGTTACGGTAATCGGATTAGTTGGCTTTTGGGTGATGCTGAAAATTTGCCTATCGAATCGGATTCTTTCGATGTTTATACTATATCATTCGGAATGAGAAACGTCACAAACATGAAGAAGGTAAACACGTAACGATTCATAATTATATATCATTTATTTAATTCGAAACGATAAAATATCGTTTAAATAATTATCAAAAAAAAAAAAAAAAAGTAAAATTTTAAACGAATAAATAAAAATATCCTTTTAAGAAAAAAATGTAATTTAAATTCTAATTAATAATAATAATTTAAATTCGATTATTTTTTTTTAAACTCGTAGAAAAAGTTTAGAAACGTTTGAACGCAATATGTTACATTCAAATGATACACATTAATTCGTAGTTTATAATTGTTTTACCCAATTTTCACGCACACACATAGTTTTTTTTTTATTTTTCTCACGTTATAACTGAATTTTGTAGAATGTAGTGATGTTTAAAAATATAAACAACCAAAGAAAAGTACCTAGTTATTTTTGTAATATTGTACATTTATTTTCTTGCATTTTATTTGTTTTTCCCTTTTATATTTTTTATAAATCGTGTATATTTTTTTAATAAATTGTGTATATTTTTATAATTAATTTTTTATGGCCACTTGATAATGGCTTCGAAAAACTTTGTGTTTTTTTTTTATATATAAAAATTTGTTCTTTTTCTTTGTTTATTTATCATTTAATGTTTGCGTGATTTTCTTTTTCTTGTTTCACTTTTAATAATCTCGTACACTATTCCTATAACTTCAGCTACCTTAAAGAATCTACCACTCCATTTCTCAATGTTTTTTTTTATCCACGAATTTCTTCTTTTATCAAAATTGGTTATTTAATATTAATTCTTCCAGTATTAGGTCTAAAATGTTACACTTCTATCCTAAAAAAAACAACTTTTTTTCACTTTTTTTTAAAAATATTTTTTATGAGCTTGACTATATTAACTGATTTCTAATTCTTCCGAGATAAAATTCTCTTAAAAGTCTCTTCGTAGTATTTCTGGTCGAATTATTAAATTTTAAAAATGTTTATTACATACCGAATTTGTGCTGCTCTGTAATAATATTTATAACCGCGAAATAACATTATTTTACGATTAAATGTAAGCTTACTTCTCATATTGTTAAACAATTCTACGACACGTTTATAATAACCGTATTCGGTGAGAAACATATTTTATCGCAGAAAAAATGACAAACAAACAAAAAACCAAAATCGACGAATTCGCAATTTGATAAAAGTGGCATGAAAATAACAAAAATCGGCGAATTCGCGATTTTATCCGCTAACTTGACAGCGTTGTATGAAGTAAGTTGTGACAAATTGTAAATGCGACATTCGTTTTTTCGATAAAATCGAAAATGCGTAATTAGTGGAGCATGGTCACTTCCATCTGGATCAGTGTGATTAAGCATACTCAAGACAATAGCTAAAGAAGGAGAGGATAGAATTAAATCTAATGTTGAACATGCCTAAAAATTTAACGAGTTGGTTTAGTATTGTGAAGAATTAGGTTAAAGTGAATAATTAATTCTTTGAGAATGTGACCTTTTTTTTTTTTATTGTATAATTTGTTATTTCAGGATGTGGAGTGAGTGTTGAAGTCACCCATTATGATAAACGGGGGTTCAATAGTTTCAATCAATTAGTTCAGGAAATCTAAAACTACCGTTTAGAGCGGAGTAAATGTTACATATTGTAATTTTGTACGGTATAAATATTTTTACTGCAATGAATAGTATATATTTGACCGGATTGCAAGCAGGATACCACCGGACGCATGTATGTGAGTTAAGACCAGCTCGCTCTGAAGAATATTATATGAATTAAGTTGCAGATTTTGAGAACTTTTTTTTGGTGGGTTTCTTGTAAAGCTATGGCTAAGGGACTATATGTAAAACATTGGATTTGTAAATTCTCAAAGTGAGAGAAGACACCTGCTTAATTCCAGGAAATGAGATTTGTCATTTTAACAAATATCGATTGAGTCCGAGGACTCGGTTGAAGATGGTGCATTGGATTCATGATGCGAATCTAACCTTGAGTGTATGGTAGTTCTGTTTCAACATCCGTATGATACCTTCAGTATCTGTTGCAAATTTAGTGACAGTTGATAGTGGGTCACTTAGGCCACTAGTCATATCCACGAAGATGTGTTAGTTTGACTTGTATTTATAACCATCTCAAGAGAGTGTTTCTGTTATTGAGTATTCTTTTTTGGTCGTTCATGAGGAGGGATAAATTTAGAATTTTCCGCAGGTTCTTTGTTTATGTAACCAATTGAAGATGAAGATGAGTCAGAAATTTGTGTTTTACGTGCTTTGTTTAATATTGTGTTGGTGAGCAGTGTCTAGTGAGCTGATTACTATCGTTGAATATGGGTTATCACGATTAGGTGGAGATAAATTTTCTTGAACTTTAACACGAGTAGATTCTGTATCGACTGCTGTTTCTTGCGAAGAAACGATTGTGTACGGATGTTTTCAACAGATGTCCTACTCGAAATGTTTACCATTTCATTGGGTTGATCGTGTAATATATTCGAAACATCGTTATGAGAGGGATGATTGTCAGTTTGTATTTGACAAGCAGATAGCTTGATACTGGGCAGCAGTTGTATAGTTGATGGAATTTAGGCAGTCTGCTGCTTTATGATTTTTTTTCTTTGCAAATAGAGAAAAACGGGTCATCGCTGGATATAAAGATTCTATAACCGTGATTTCTGTATGTTATATTGAAATAGGGAGGTAGAGTAACTTCTTGAAAGTGAGTTATGTTGAACTGTCTTCTCCAGCTGATAATGTAACCAAATAAAGAATCCGAGAGTCAATACGATGAATTGAGACGGGAGATACTAGTTTTAAGCCAAGGACTTCCGACAGATGTTGCTGTATAATCATATTTGGTAGTATAGGAGAAACGTTCGATAATATTATTTTCTTTGTTGGCGAAGATAGGCGACGAGCAAAAGTGGTTGTAATATTGGACGTTTTGAAGAAAATCAGTTAGCGCTTATGCGAGAAATGATGTTTTACAGACCGCCTATTATTGGTAGAAGAGCACGGAAATAAGTGTTTAATAAACTACCTTTTGGCGATAGGGAAATATTAGACCTTGATCCTCTTGAAGATAGTGAAAATCTGCGAGAAGAGTAATTTTATTCTGCCGTTTAATTTTATCTGTGTAGGATTTGTTTATAGAGTGAGTAGATATTGATGGAATATTAACATTTTGGATGAAATGACGAGTATTATTATTATTTGAAGAAGAATATATATTCGATTTTATAGTTGTTAACGTAGCAATAGAAGAATTGCTATCTGATAAACAATAAAATATCCTCGATGACGACGCCGTCATTGTGTTATCCGTTGATAAGGATGATAATCATGGGAAATCTGTGAGTGTGTTTGATGTTGTTGTAGAGGATGAAGTATCTACGATATACGTTAGATTTGGTAATTAGTGAGCCCAAGTACACGAATTTAGCTTGATGTTATCAGAGTTGTTCCGATCAATAATCATCATCTTAGTTTTGTATTTATCATTAAGCCTGCGCTTTACTTATGGTATGCAACTTCCGGAGTAGAGCCTGTAGCTTCTCTTTAGATGAGGCAAATATGGCAGTATCGTCAGCGTATCGTAAATTTTTGAAAAATGTTCCTCCTATTTTAATACCATCTTCCCATCCATCCATCCATCCATGGTCTCTTTGATTATCCATTCATTGTATATGCTAAATAACATAGGATTTAGTATGCATCCCCGACGCATACTACTTATTCAGGCTGAAATTTCTCAGATAGCTTGTTATTTATTTTCACTTTTCCACTTGTGTTTTTATATAATCATTTGATTAATTCTATCAGACGTTTCGGTACACAAGCTTCCTCCAAGATCTGCGATAATTTTACCCATCTTACAAAGTCGAACGCCTTTGAACGCATGTAGATGGTAATATTGAATTCTCAACATTTTTCAATTATCTGTCGCATATTTAGAATTTGATCCCTTGTGCCTTTTCCTGGCATAAATGTTTGTTGCTATGATATTACTTTCAGTCTCTCGAGGATAATATGCAACATTATTTTACTAGCATGTGACATCAGTGCTACAGTTCTGTAATCTTGACGTGTGTCTCGAGAACCGTTTTTTTTACGATTCGGGACATAAATTGACGTTGTCCAATCTCTTGGCCATATGCCTGTGGTCAATATTATTTTGAATATTACACGTAAAATTTCTACCATTGAGCCCCCTTTGAACATTTCTGTTACAATTCGATCCTCTCTTTATGCCTTGCATGTCTTGAGTTTTGATAATGCAACATCTCATGTTTAGGTATCATGGGTTCAATTTACGTTATTTTACTGAGGATTTTCTTTGCTTCCTTTTCTTTTGTTTATACTTTCATCAGTTCTTTGTGCCACTAAGATCTTATTTTGTGTTCTTCACATAGTGTTTCTTTACTTTCACTTTTTATTCCTAAGTATTTTGAGATGAAATGTCCCGTTATTATTTTGACTTTTTTAAACATATCTTTTACTTCATTTGTGTTTTCATTTTTATCAATATCCTTACATATGTTATTCAGGAATCTATTTTAATCATTTCTGCATTGTTGCTTAACTTATTTATTAATATCGCGGCTGGACCATTTCTTCACAATTAATTCCTTTGTTTTTATTATCTTACGCATCTTTATCGTTGCCCATGTTCCATCTGTGATCCATGGTTTCGTTCTACTGTGAGATACCATACTAACATTTCCGGTAGCTTCGCTTCTAAAGCGCACTTTACGTGTTTCCAAACACTATTGCAATCGTCATATTGACGTATTAATCCTATTATATTTTGTAGCTCTCGCACAGCTAGGTTTTTATAACCATTATTATTTCGTAGACGCCATCTGTTAGGTATATTTTTCTGCGACAATTTTGTAGCTTGATCTTTAATTTTATAGCGAGCAGCTGGTGATCACTGTCGCATTCTTTCCCGGGGTAGGTTTTTTCATTTCGAATTGACCATCTCCATATCGAATTAATTAAGATGTAGTCAATTTGATTTCGAAACCGATCACCTGGGGAACGCCATGCATATAGACGTCTTAGGTGATGCTTAAAACTGGAGTTACATTTTTTGTACTAGCGCAGAAGTTAATTAATTGTTCACCTCTTTCATTGCTGGTACCAAGACCACACTTGCCTATAACATTCCGTAGCTCTGAATCATGGGCTGTTTCCCCAATTTTTGCATCAAAGTCTCCAAGAACCAGTCATTTCCTTCGATGGTACCTTTTCTATCGTTTCTTCCAGAGCAGCATAAAAATTATCTATATTTTCTTGTTTCGCTTCGTTATTTGGAGCATAAACTTGAAGAATATTTAGATTTACGAGATTTGCTTTATTATCCTGTCGTGTATTGCGTACGCTATTATTTTGTTACGATCCCTATTGTATATTACGACCGTAGGTTTACTTTTCATGTCTAGAATACATTATTATTATTACTGATAAAGTATTCTCTGCCTTTCCAATGCGTTTCTGATATTCCAACAACATTAAATTTCGACGTTTTATGCTGAACTATAGCCAGTTTTCCAATAAACCACGAACATTCCATTTTCCGATCATTATGTACTTTCATATATTCATTCCAGTCGCAGAGTTTCCACGCGATGCCTGGTTTCCTACATCATCGTGGCCAGTTGCTAATTTAATACATGGTCGGGCCCCTCAAAAAGCCGATTGCTAGTCGGGTCGCATGGCATAATATCATTGTATACTTTTAGTTCATTAATTGTTGTGTCTGGAATCGGACACGTTCGCGTGTGGCGGATAGCAGAACGGCCAGCAAATATACTGGTTAGCTGCAAATAATAAATAAGCAGTCGTCGACCAAGATCGGCTACTGGTGGAAAGTCTCAAGTAGATGATTCCACTAGTGACAGAGTTACAGATACGAGGTAGTAGTGAAACAGGGTGGGAGCTGTTTATAAAACGCTACAATCCTACGACTATCGATTAAATGTTGGCACGTTGAGGCCGCCTTTATAAATATGTTTCACCCTGCTATTTGGGTCTTTACTCAAAGGCTAAGGGAGACAACTTTGACAGAAAACAAAGCCACTGCCTTGTGGTAAGGGTTTTTACCCAAAGACTAACAGAGTAAATTCTAACAGAAAATCCGCTGGAAAGCAACTGAAAACCACCCGCTTACCATTTCCATGAACAATTACATATATATATATATATATATTATATGTATATATATATCTCTTTGGCCCGGTTTTTCACCATTTGGCCAGTTTAATCAAGTTTTAAATAGACATATATATATATTAGCGTTCTTTATAAATACATATATTCTCGAGACAACAGATTTATTAATATTTTAATAATACTTTTTTTTTTTTTTTTTTTTTTAAATTGTCGTACCGCTTATAATTTTCCACAAAAAACACTGCTCGAAAACTAAAAATAAATAAATGAACCCGCAAAACTGATAATTAATCTAGCTGGCCCAACGGAAGGCTAGATTTTCAGCACGGTAAAAAAATTCTTCTTTCAAAGCGAACGATTTGACTACTTGGGTGATCGGAAGAGCATCACAACACCATTTTCTTCATTTCAGTCGTCTATTACAACTGACTGGTTACATTCTGTACACCAGAGGATTAATATTTTTCGAAGATCTTCTTGTATTGCTTCACATAGATATCGTTTACATACGGCATATTCAAATTATTGTGTTAACACATAGTTCGGTATTTAGTATGGTGCCGATGCAATAGTGTGTAGTTTGACTGCTGTTGTATTTTTTGTTTGTTCGACAAGTTGCGATATATATTAAGGGCAGAGATTTTACTACTTTGACCCTTCTAAATCCGCGAAAAAATAAGTTTTTATTCATATTTACATACAATATGTATATATTTATATATTTAAATACGTATAAATAAATCAAATAACGATGATGTATAGTATATATTTTACTACCTACTCCTGCCTACCACGATCAGAAGAAAAGGGTCTTTTCAGAGCCCCAATCAAATTTACCATTGGGTATGAATAATTTTAATGATTTCAACGTGTATACTTTATTAGACGCTGGATGAAGCTTACAGAGTTCTAAAACCTGGAGGTCGTTTTCTTTGCTTAGAATTCAGCCGAGTGTCCAATCCTGTACTAAGAATGTAAGTTTTTATATTACATAATTTTCTTTCTTTTTTTTAAAAAAAGAATAAAAACGTTAATTAAATAATTATTTCGTACATAAAACGACGTACAGCAAACATAGCTTCCCGTAAATAAAAGCTCAATCATCTAAATTAAATAAAACGAATTATATATTTAACCCAGGCTTCGAACAGGGAGATAATGTACAGATCTGCGGTTATCGGAGACCTGTTGGAAATAATCGGGACACTTCGGTCGGAGAGTAATAACGACTTGAAAAATATTGTTAAAAAATATCTACCGATTAGCGACCATATATAATCAAAATATTTAATCGCAGATCAATCGACATATATATCATAAAAATATGTTAACAGTTAACTCAAAATATGATAAAGTAAAAAAAGGTGTACTAAAAACTTGTAGACATCATATCGGCCTTAACGAAAAAAAAAAAAAGAGTTGGTAATAATGATTAATGCGAAAACAAGTAAAATAGAAAAGGATAATCATGCCATGAAACACGTCGGTCAATTTGAACTGGGAGTAAGAAATACAAGAGTGAAGCGATTATAATTTGAAATTAAAAATGAATAATAATCAACTGTAATATTTATCGCGTACGTTTGAAAATGACGTAATTGTTGAAAAGCTTGGCAATAAAAAACTTTATTTTAGTGATTAAACTGTGTTACGATTTTGTTTGGTTTATAAATTATACACAACAAACTTTGCTGCAAAATATGTAGGACGTGGCTATTTTCGACTCTATACATAAAAATGGATCGATAATTGGGCGTAGTATTTTGTAGGCTATTAATGTCTCACTCGAGCAAAATTATGCAGACAATAATTAACGATAGTTAAAACAATTCTTATAAAAAGAGATATCGTAGGATCAGAATTCATACCGGGTAATTAGGAAATAAACGAATTTAAAATGTATTTGTGTCCGTTGTAGATATCGACAAAGCATTTGATTTCAACGGACTCAGCTGTGGAATATTTTAGAAAGTATGGAAATGTCTTATTAAACGTTTTTACGAAGGCAATTATTATGGAACATCCGACGAATTAAAAGTAAAAAAAAATGGGGTAAAACAGAGTTGTACTCTCCCACGGTCTGCTGTTTAATACACATATACAGAATTTACTTTGAGACAGGGATTAAACGGATGAAGGATGGAATTTCAGAGGGAGTAAGCGACAAATTAAAATATGCGAATGATATTGTCGCAGTAAACGGTTTGAAATATTTTTGCTAAAACCCTATTATGTAAAAAATTACAAGACGAATGTGGAGAAAGAGTAGAGACTGCGCATGAATGAAAGAAAAACGAAGTTAATGATTGTAAACAATAACGGAAACGAAGAATACGAAGAAGTTTGTGGTTTAGTTGACACTTTTTCGTGCATCTAAGATCAACGATTACCAACAGTAGAACTTAACCGACAGACGTTAATCGCCGATTAGCCACGACGACGCGTCGTAGTGCAATTACCAGATTAATCAACGAACACGAATTTAAATTTAATGAGTTGTTCATAGTCTTCTCAATAGCGAAATACGCGGGTGAAACTTGATAGTTTACTGCAGCGGAATCGATGTTTTGAAGAATGTTGAGAATATCCTAGTTACTTCGTAAACTCGACATTAAAATACGTTTACGGTGAATAAATATGAGTTCGTTTTAAACGTATAGTGTGTGATGTAAACTCGCTGGAACCTCGAGTAATACTGGGAACAGTTAATGGAAAAAATTGGTAAAAGTTAATGCGAAAAGATAAAAAGTCTCATGATCGACCAGTTAAGGACATTCACTGAATTAAGCCTACACGAGGCGGTATCGACGGCCCAAAATAGGATCGATATCACGTTTATTTCTGTCCGATTTGGCACTGGTGATTTTAGATGTAGTAACTGAGGTTGGAGGAGGAAAGGAACTACTGAGGGAATAGTTGAAGGACTGTTGGAGAGGAAAGCAGATAAATAGGTGTATAAAAATAATAATTGAAAGTAATAACTGTATCGAATTCCTTCTATGTGAATATATCGAAAATTTATTAAGTACCGATTTATGATTATATCGGCGAATTAAGTTTGTTTTCCATTAACCTATACAACGAATACAACGATAATAATAGTTATTTTTCTTACGATTTGAACGGACCATCTTAGACTAGCAGCGTGTCGTCAACTTTTATACATGTAAATCGTCTACTATTAAATTCATCAATAACTTTATTCCGGATCTACCAAACTGTTGTAAATATCCGTTTTATCATTTGGCACATTTAGCCGAGACGTGTTTGACGGTTGTGAAAAAGAGGAGCATCATTTAAATTGTTAAACGAAGATCCTAAGACGGGAAGATTACTTTGTCCATCCTCTCTAAATTTCAACTTCTTTTTATATTTCCTGTCCAATCTATTAAAGGACGTCTCTATGATTTTCATATTCATACGGATTCGCTAAATTACAAGAAGAAAAAACTTAATATGTCGGTATTAGAAGTATGTATGTTTATTGTTACAAACGAATGTTCGCTAACGTATTGTATTTTTATAATTGGCTTATACACGGAATTATAGGCAATAATTGTCAATGTATAACGATGACAGCTCTGTATACGGAGTTCTAGGGGTGAAATTATTTTGTAATCTCGTTTAAACTGCTTTTATTAACAGATTTTACGATGTATACTCATTCGGATTCCTGCCGATGGTTCTTCAGATATTTATGGGTGATTATAGACATTATAGATATTTAGTTGCCGGTATTCGGAAATTTCCCGACCAGGTGTGTAATTCATATATTCAAAAAGAAAAAGTATATATTTTACTTTTGCACGAAGAAGTCCAGATAATTGAATCAACATTTAAAAATCGATTATATTTTACGTAAGAACGGATTTCGTCTACAATGATCGTAATTAACTGCGAAATTAAATTTTCTGTTTGAAACGCATCCGAAGCGTATTACGAAGGAACTAAAAAAAAAATAAATAAATTATATATCGCCTAGTAATTTTTATGCTTTAATCAGATTAATTAGTTGAAAGTGTTTGAAATTATCGATCTTAATGGTAATAAAACATTTATAGTATTTCGCTTTAACTATTAAAAAATAAGTAGGAAATAAAAATATGTTTAATGTTGTTGGTTTATATCGAAAAATTATAGGTGATAATATTTTATCCAGTTCACTGATATTTATTATTATTTATTTATTTTTTTTTTTTTTTTTTCGTAGGAAGCTTTTAAGGAAATTTTGCAAGATTCTGGATTTAAAGACGTTACGTATAAAAATCTCACATTCGGAGTTGTTGCAATTCATAGCGGTATTAAACGTTAATACCAATTCGTAATTACTATTTTCTTAATTTCCGATTAAAAAATCTCGCGCGAAATAAAAATGTTAATACGAATTTAGTAGCGGTTGTTCTCTCGAATATTATTTTTTTCATACATTACCTATAATTAGCGTTCGTTGATATTTTTGACGATTATAATATTATCGCGTATTGATGAAAGAAGTTTGTTCTTTTTCTTATTTGGGTGTTGCGATTGAGTAATGAGAATCCATCAACGAGGGTGATTAAATTTTAGTCGTTAAAACGATACTCGATTAGAAATTCTATAGATGACTGGGAATGCTATCAGAGTAAACAGCTCGATTAAGTATATTATTTGAAAATCGAAGAATTTTTGTAATAGTTTTACAATAAAAATTTGAATTATTATTTTTTTTTTAAATATAAATACAAAAATTAGAACCGTCCACCAGGTAGCCCCATCCGGGGCAATTGGAACGCCAAATAACTTGTTAGTCAGCACCCAGCGATGTACCCCGCTGAGAAATTAGTATAGATCAAACGGTCGAATACGTTTTAACCAACGAAAATCTAGAATAGTGTGTCAAGTTCCAAACGGCTTACATATACAGCACGTTTGATTTCATCTTTCACGTGCGGGATATTTAAGTCTGGATGTAAAGTTCGATACGTACCAAAGTACGGAGATGATGAGTGTTATATAGCCTTATATTCTGAAACTGTATTTACTGTGTATATCATTTTTCATTTTGTTTCTTATTGTTTTATTTAACGCGGCCGTTTGAATCAAATTTTCATCCCTATCCGCTGTTCGTTGTTTTAATATCGCGATTTAGTTTCGGCATTTAATTTGTTACTTATACTATACTTTTCGGTGCTGCTTTAATTGCATACTCCTTCATATAAACGTCACTTTATCTTCAATTGTTGTTATTGTTCGTTTCTTCAATAGTGCAAGATCTTTCGGGTATTCGTTTACTCTTCTAGTCAATATTTACATTCGTCGGTATCTGTTTCGATTTATATTCCTTCGAATTAATTTTTAGCTTGTCTCTTACTACGATCACTGCTTGTGTTTGCAGCGCTTAGTACTGCGACATCTTGTATTATTTCGTTTTTATGTTTTCGTACTCGGGGGTTTTCGGAGTGGATATTCTTTTTTCTTTCTTAACCATTAACTAGTCGCGCTTAGTGTGCAACAGTGAGGCGAATTATATAACCACCGCAGCTCTATGCGCGTAAGAGAAATGACCTATCATGATGGTTTTGAATATTATCCGTTTAAATAGTGATTTATTTGTTTAAAAAAAACATATATATATATACCTATATATTTAATCGAACCTGTTGCATAAAGTATAACGCGCGGTCATTTATGTATATTCGACGGTTACGGTAAATATATTTTGATTACTCTTCTTTCGTTTTATGCTCAAATATAGTTTTTCTTTGTCGTAATAATTAGATTTATTACAAAATGTGTAAGTTTATGATATGCAAATCATGCTTATATGTAGGATGCCGTCCGATAAATGGAAAAAATTTAGAAATGAAGACGAAGTATTGAAACAAATTCTAATGTTGATTTATCCCCGATTTATCTGACTTTGAAGAAGAAAACTATATATAAACCACCGCAAACAGGAAAAAAAGAAAAATGCGTCATTTATGATCGCGGGGAAAATATTATGACAACAACGATCATCTGGTCCAGCTGGAAAAATTTCTACGTACAAGAACCATGTCGTCGAAAGAATTCACAAATGCGAACGTTGTCTTAATTCTATCAGTAGCGATTCGGAACAATAATGATGTTTCTTTTTTTCACGCGATACTTATAATATTCGATATTCCTAGATTATTATATCGTTTGATTGTTTTTATATATTATTAATATCTTTATATAACAACTAATTAACACATTTTATAGTGTAATAAAATTTTAATTTTTTTTTTTTTTAAACAGCCCATAGGACTATAACTATGATACAATCTTAGCTGGTTAGCTAAATAATTATCTATGTTTATGACATGGTTACTTAATAACTAACTACTAAGTACGAACGGGTGTGGAGTACGTAACCCATTGGCTACGCATCCATTATCCGCATAACGGTATTTATATATTTACGTAACTAAATCTAGAGGTTGACGACGCCGAAGTCGCCGAGTTTCATGTTTGGTGTCGAGCAGTTGTCTTGCTTCCACGTTAACATGACTGTGCAGTCGCTGCCTGTGCGATTTCGCGAACTCCTTAATGACATCATTAAGGATCGGCACATGGAGATCGGAGTGAATATCGTCGTTACGCGAGTAGCGATATGCGTCGACTATTGCACGTAAGATGACATTTTGACGACGTTGTATCACGTTTCGATTAGTTGTGGCAGTACAGCCCCACATAGCAAGACCGTACGTCCGGATCGGCTTAATAATTTGCTTGTATAGCAGAAGTTTGCACGACACATCCAGCTCGGATTGTCTTCCCATTAACCAGTATAGCTGTCTTGTTCTGTGCTTGATCTGCTGAGCTTTCATTTTTACACGGACTTTCCAGGATAACCGAGAGTCCAAATGCATGCCAAGATACTTGGCTGAGTTAGCCTGCGGAACAGGTTTCCCAAGTATACCTGGTACATGTTGTCGGCATAGCGTAGCATGAACAAAACGTGAACAGATTTTTGTTCATTTATTTGTATCTTCCAGTCCGTAGTCCACTTTCTAATTCGATCAAGTCTACGTTGGAGTTTATTCGTAGCGTCAAGGTGACTACTGCTGACTGCTAATATGGCAGTATCATCTGCGAATGTGGCTGTTGTTGTAGTGGCATCAACGGGTAGGTCTCTTGTATACAACAGGTACAGAAGAGTACTTCCTTGCAGTACTCCGGCTTGTACACTGTAGAATGGTGACTTCGCTTCTTCATGGGTGACTCGGAATTTTCTATTCGACAGGTATGATTCCAGCAAGCGACAAATATTACCTGGAAACAAAGTACTAGCTTTTGGATCAGGCCTTCATGCCAGACTTTGTCGAATGCCTGGGCAATATCCAAGAAAATGGCAGAGCAGAATTTCTTCTCCTCCAACGATGACTGCCACAACGCGATGTACTTGGTCGATCGTCGAATGTTTTTGTCTGAATCCAAACTGGTGGAGAGGAAGTTCGTCTCCAACAAGCGGTAACAGTCGCCTTAGTAATAGTTTCTCTAAAATTTTAGAGATTGATGGTAATATGGAGATGGGTCTGTACGAAGTTACCTCAGCAGCTTTTTTGTCCGGTTTCTTGAGCATTATGATTTGTGCCACTTTAAAACAGGTAGGCACATATTCAAGTCGTATACATGCGTTAAATATGTATGTAAGCAATACAAGTGCTCTAGGTGGTAACTCCCTGAGAACAGCTGGCGAGATTTCGTCTATACCAGGAGCTTTTTTCGGGTTAATATTGTGATCTATTTCACTGGCTAGCTCCAGTGGGGTGATAAGTTTGATTGCTCGATTAGTCTGATAAACTGGTAATGGATTAATATCAGACGGTATGTTATGAGGCTGGAATACATGTGATAGATGACGTGCAAATAGTTCAGCTTTTTCTGCATTGCTTCTAGCCCAGTTACCTGCTTTATCCCGAATAGGAGGGATTCTAGCAACCGGTCGTTTGATCCTGCGTGTGGCTTTCCACAGAGAGTAGTCCTTGTTCTCATTAGGACTAAAGTTCTCGAGGTATGTAGTAAATGTTTTATGTTTTACTTCTTTAATAAGCCGCCTAAGCTGGTTGTTGATCTTATTAAATACATTCTTATCGTGTGGTGCACGTGTCGTATGCCACTGCCGTCTAGCATTCCTTCGTTCAGCAATCTTATCACGGATTTCCGATGGATAAGTGATATCCTGATAAATATTATTTTTTGGTGCCGGTGTAGCAGTTTTAGCGGCCTCTCGAATTGCGTTAATGAAATCTGCAGATAGGGTTTCTATCTCATTCGGAGTTTTCAATCTAATTTTCAGGTCTATTCTCTGATCTAGTTCCTCGCGGAATCTATCCCAGTTTGTAGACTTGCTTGTGAGCAGTTTCCTCTGTTTTTGTATGAGAGTTGTGCTAATGCTGAGTAGCACAGGTGTATGATCAGATGATAGATCGATTAAATTTTCAGCTAATGTATAATTAGCGGCGATCTATGTAAAAATCTAGGAGATCTGGTTTCTTCCGACGATCTGCAGGCCAATATGTTGGCGCACGTGCGGATGCAAAGCTGCACTGTGAACTTTGGATGGCTTGAAGCAACTCCTTGCCCTTAGTATGAGCAGGACTAGGATTCATAGCGTTAGCAGAAGAAGATCCCCATGCTTCATGTTTAGCATTGAAATCGCCTCCAATAATAAATCGATTTCCAAAATTCTTTAAGAACCGCAAAAACTGGTGTCGTTTTAGTATATGTTTCGGTGGAATGTACGCTGCTACTATATTAAGTATCGCATTGTTCTGTGCTATTGCCACTGTTGTCGCCTGTACATGTTCTTCATTATATTCAGCTTCTTCAATTATTTATTTCGAGAATGCTAAACATTTTTCCCTTTTCATTTCTGATGTCTGGTGGCTGTATCACATTTCCCAATTGCTGTGTCTCCTTTTCGTCTAAAATCGCCGACTATAATATTGACATTTGTCTCGATTTAAACTATCCTGTATTTCTTCGTATAATTTTTCTGCTTTTGCGAGTTTCCGTTGTGGTGTGTGTGTATATATTTGAACAATTTTGAGCAGGTATACAACTCTATTCTATATTCCGACATATTTTTCTACATTATCAGACCCACTTATTGTTCATCGGGAATCCCATTCCATTTATATCATGTAGTGTACGTTGTGATCGCAATTTTTTTACATTTTTACCGGGTCTTCTATAGTCAATTAATTTATCTTTCGTCGATATTATAATGTACCTGTGTAACATCTGATAAAAGTTTCATTTCGTGTCAATTTTAGGGTTTATTACGGTCATATCCACGATGTTTGTCTCACATTTGAGAGGTTTTGTTTACATTTGTACCAGGCGGTGAATGGTGTCATATCCGATTGATGGACTTGGCTGTTACGGCCTTTCTTCTTTCTTACTGTCATGTGGGGTAAAATAAAGCCTAATTTCCGCGCTGGCTAGGCAAATTGGAAGATGCATTTAGCATATAGCTGTATACATTTAAATGTTTCGATATTATTGTAACGATTATAATTTTCTGTTAATTTGTTCGTTTATTCGTCACATTTAAAACTATTTCATTCTAATTTAAATACTACAAGTAGATTTATTGTAGACACAGAGGTTGTAAGACTGTGTTATTCTGCTTCTTGATTTTCTGTTAGGTTTACTCCCCTTAGCCTTTTGGGTAAATACCCGAACCGTAATGTAGCGATTTGTTACTGAGAAGGTAACAGTGTAATACGCCGACCGAAACCCGCAGAGGGAGAGACAATTATAAGATTTAGGCTGACTTTTATGGCCAGTTCCTCAAGCTGACCATCTGTAACCACGTGCCCCTAAGATTAGGTAGATTTCTGAAATATTTATTCGAACAATTTATTCGCGTTATTCATAATCTTCAATAGTAAAAAGTATACTTCACACTCTATTGTAAAAAATGTTCTTCAAAATTGGGCAAACATTTAATATATCAACATTATAAAAATGTTATTCAAAATATTAAAAATATCTGTAAATAGGTTCGGCAACGTATATTTTATCTATACGATTTTTTGTTTTGTTTTGTTTACGGTTCTGAAAACGTAGATTGCGAACTTTTCTGCAATTGGTGTGGCACACAAGCAAATGCACATCGTACACACTAATTTAATAAATACGCGCGTTATTACTAATGTGACCATTATGTCCCGTTTTGAACGGCACTCTGTCCCTTTTTGCGGTACTCCGTCCCGGTGTCTCCCTGATAATGCTTCAGGACACGGAATTATCTTCCGTTTTTAGTTTCAACCGCGGACGATGTTTAATTTGACCGAAGTAAAAATTACACGAAAAGCCAATACAGCGCCTAAATCTTAACAGAGTCTCCGAAAGCGCCGAAATAGCATTTAGTAGAGTTGTTTATTCCGGACGAGATGATAATTATTTATTATTACTTACGAAGAAGTTGTACAGCTACAGAATTTTACAGAAGAAGCCGTGAATATTTGGATCACTGGACTACGTTCACTAAAGACTTGAAAATATTTTATTGGACAAACTAAAAAAAAAAATACTTGCTTGGGTAGATTTCTTCTTTCTCGTATTCATTAACGCGTCGTGCACTTAATTAGGATATTAGAGAATCTGAGGAATTTAGCAGCTGAACTTCTAGTTCGTTGTCTTCGAGGATTTTAGGGAAAGGCGAAATTGGGTACGGAATAAATTGAACGGATCTGATTTATCAAGTAAAAAGGAATGAGAGATTTTTGCGTGGTCAATGCGCAGACGTCATAATGTAACTTCTTCTTTATGGTTGAATCTCGATGAAGTATTCTAAACATCAGTATTTGAACGGATTGAACACAGTTTATTATAAACTTCAAGCCAGATCCTCGACCATTTCTTATTTAGCAAGGACTTGATTGAAAGTTCGACGAAGGTACTGGAACATTTGGAAACAGCAGGCACAACGACGTCTCCAAATCTACCAGCTCATTTCTAATGATGCCTTTATGTCCTGGTTCGATCAAAAAGTTTTAGACGTTTCGATTGAAAAATGAGCTTCAAGTGGCTGTTCTGGATAACAAAGGCGAATTTTAAAAAATCTGCCGAGAATTTCATTCTTATTTGAAATCATCACCAGCTATATTGAAATAAATAGGTTCGTCTGAAAAATGCACCTAACAATAATTAGCTTTTCCCACTTTTTGAATTAGAGCATTACCGAAACGTATTATTTGATTTAACTATTATTTTTATAAATCATAATAATGATAATAAATATAAATCAGACTTTTTTATTGCGATACTATTACTGTCGCCGCAATTTTGACAGTATGCCGTCTTGTGTAAAAATAAAAATGGTCATTTTAGTTATTACAAATGTATAATGTAATTTAGATCGATTAATGAAATAAGTGAAATTACCTAGAAGGAGGCTTAATTGGAAATTTCTGTTTGAAGTAATAACAGGAAAATGTATTACACGAAAACCGGTATTATAGGAAAATTGAAGAATTCAGTAGTTGTTGTTTTCACGAACAAAACTGACCACGAAGAAATATGTATATACACATACAGTATAAACCAAAAAGAAATACACATCTATCTATGTTGTAGACAACCTTGGTGTAGTACCAAACGGGTAATTCTAATTTAATAGTTCCAGCATTAAATGAATAGTTTTATTTATTTCATTTATGTCAAATGTATATATATATATAAATATATATATATATATATATATATATATATATATATATATATATATATATATATATATATGAATACATGTATGCATAGCTGTTTCTACAATAAATTGCGTATATCTAAAATATATTTTACTTAGAATAAATACGGTATACTTATAGTCGTGAGAATAGTTCATGGAAGTTGTTCTCCGACTGCTTTCAATATCAATAGTTTATCTATAGCGGTGACTAATCCGAAAGACTACGTCAAAATCCTGGTAACTTTCAAATGCCGTCGATATTAAGGTGACTGACTTTCTTTAAGTGCGTACGTAAGTTTAAACGAATTTTTAAAAATAATTATAACTTATAATAAATATTTTAAAAATAATTATATTTTCTCCGCTGAATATTTCCGAATAATTGAAAATAATTTTTAAGTAATTATAATTTTTCTAAAGAATAGTTACGATTTGAACAGATTAATTGCGGCGAGTTTAAAGTGAATTTTCGAAAATGAATTTAATTTTTAAAGCGAATAATTTCAATAAATTCCGGTGCTTATAATACGTATATTTAGCAATACTAATTCTTTGACGGAATATTTAAATAATTCTAACTTAAATTCGAAAATTAATCGCATTTGCAGAATACGCTTTTAATATTTGTTCGTACTTTAGCGTAATTAATATTTTTCATTTTTCTGGAAGCGTGGTAATGAAATAAGCAATAAAACGGGTTTATGTTTTTCAGTTTTAACCTGCGTGTTTATTTGTAAATTGGCGCCATATTTTTCCGTTTATCGAAAATTGATTTAATAAAAATATTTCACTTATTATTTCGTTCCGAATTTTGATAGTAAATATATATTAAACAACTCTGGTTTTAGATATAATTGTAAAAATTAATTTTTTCGCAATTATTATTTTTTAAATATAATTATCACCAGAATAACTTGCCTTACTAAGCAGTACATCAACCTTTCATTCAAATATATAATATATGTATATATATATATATGTCTGTTCAATTTTCCGAGTATTTCTTGAAACTTAATAGCTCTAGTTAAATAATTATCTCTCCTCGTTCATAATTTTTTTTTCGCGTCATTAAAAAGTAAATTGAAATTAAGTTTATAAATTATTTAATGAGAAATTAAAAATGAGCACAAAATTATTAGTTTATTTTACGAAATAGGAAATAATTTTTTTTTTACGTTTTATCACCTATTAACCAGTGCAGATACTGAATTTAACAACATTGTCTGCGCGGATAAATAAACTTTAACAAGACAATCTTCTATAAAGCGCTAATCCGTTCAATATTGTTACACTTGTCCTGCCTGGAGCTCGATATAATTAATTTACAAGTTATTCAAAATAGGTGCCTCAGATGTATTCTTAATGCACCTAGCTATGCCAGAATCGACACCATGCACGACTGACACGCCCTATATTAGAGGATTTTGTTTTAAAATTATCGACTGATTTTTTTAATAAAAAACAACGAACTCGTCTCCACGATTATCAAATACAATTCCAGGTAACTTCTTTCGGGTATTCCAAATCACAGACGACTTAAAGATAACGTTATTAATTAATTTATTATTAACTCCTTTACTTAGTAAGTACACACACGACACCCACGTCACCCATGTTTGTATTTTTAACGTAGTATTAATGTAAGACCTCACGACCTAAACTACATATTTTAGCAGTTTAGACTTATGTTCCAATATTAAAATGTATTGTTAGCAATTAGAGAACTTGTTTATTTTGTAATCGCGTGGTTATTATTTGCTTTTTTTTCCTGCAGTAATTAACGTTTTGTTTTCTTTTATTTTCTTATCGCGTTATCGTGGTAAGGTGTTCCCAGTACACAACGCGTTTGTAACCCGTGTTATATTTTTCTTTTATGTTTATAAATTATGCAAATATATTTTTGTTGTTATATTTAAAAACAAACATCTAGCCTGATGGTATGTTAAATTGTTTAAAGTAAATAAAGTATGATGTTTCAACTGTTTATGAGAAATTATTTTTTTAAATTTGAACAGGTTTATTAAGAGTTCGGAGTTAAGTTAGTTTTAATTTCATCATGTCGGTGCAACAAGAAGTGTGCGCATTTTACGGAAATGAACAAGTCACAGAAGAAGAAAAGAAAAAAAGAAGTACGTAGTTTTAAGTTTTAGGATATATATATATATATGTGTGTGTGTGTGTTTATATATATATAAATATATATGTTTATATAAATGTGTATATATATATATATATATATATATATATATGGTGTATGTGCTTATGTATATGCGCGCAGGGGCGTAGCCAGACTTGGCTGAAGAGGAGGCTTCAAATAAAACTAAATTATAACAGTAAACTCAAGTTAAATTGAACTTTAAGTAAATAACAAAAACTGAAGTAGGTTAAACCCCAAGCATCAAGCAATCCATCTCACCGGAGTTATTTTTATACTTATTAGACGTCGAATATGTAATTCTATTAGAAGCAATAAGAAATATTTAACGTCACTGGAACACATTAATAGTATTTTATTGAGGACAGAGGGAGATCGTTACAAAGTACAATAAATTCCGCACGAAAAAATAAACGATAATGATTTTATATTTTTTGAAAGAATAATACATAGTAATACTTAACTAGATTTAAAATTTAAAATCTATTCTTCAGGTTTTTCTGCAAAATTCTTCTAGTACCTCCTATATTACAAAACTATTTATTTACTTCAAATACAACGAAATTTAAATGAAATAAATGAAAAAAAAATAGGTTTAACAAATGCAAAACTGCATTTAACAACCAGTATATATTTTCTTATTATCAGATTGATTCCAATGAGTGGTTTCAGACCCCCCCCGGCTATGCCATTGTGTGCGTGTGTGTATGTGCGTTTAGAGATGGTTCATATTTTTTTCAGAATAATTTGTCTCGTTAGTTCTTTTAGGTTGTGTAAATGCGGTTTTAATTACGCTCTTCGCTGCACTAGATTATAACATATTCCATGTTTTTGGATTAACGTCCTAAATGACAGCAAACTTTTAATCGAATATTTACAAAGTCAGTTTTGAAATAATGAACATATAAATATTTTGAAACGTATATTTCTTAATAAAATTACACGTTTTCGCGTAAATATCGAAACTACTATTTTTATTTAGTTTTCTCTCGAAAATTAAAACTATTTCAAAATTCACTTTGGTACAGTTTTAATACTTAATCGTATACTTTTAACTTTCTCATTTTTCACATTTATTTTTAATTCAATTTTTAAATTACTTTTCGGCAAAAGGGTTTTTCAATTTTCCACGGGTGCGGTTTTTTGGGGGGTTTTAGTTCGAAGGTGTCTCGAAGTAATCCACCTTGTCGAAAATCCAAGTTAGACGTGTTTAGGTTATTCGGTTTATTAAAGACATCATTTTTCAAATTTGCCGAAGCAACCGTTTAATTTGTTTTTTTTTTTTCTTTGTCCAACTTATATACTCCATTTAGAAAAAAAGTTTAATATTCATTTTCGGAGGTTTGTTGGTATCGAATTTTGTGTTATTTTGCTAATCTAATTCTAGTATTGATTTTATTTTCAAAATCCTTTTTTATGCTCTAATTTTTTTGCTATTTACATTAATTTTGCTTTTGTAGATGATAGTTTTTTTAAGAATTTTTTCCTCCTATATTTATGCCGTAGTTTGTATTTTCCGACCGAATTTACTAAGGACAATGGCTACGACAAATTTTTACTCTTCTATTTACACATTCATTTCACCCAAAAATGCATAAATTAGCCAGTTTAAGAAGTCTTATCGATAGAGAAAAACCAATTTTAACAGATGGTGATAAAGTAGATAAAGAAAAAAACATGATGAAACAGACAGCAATTAATAATATATATAATCCAACTATAGTTGATAAAATATGGTATAAATGTAACAAAAATTAGAATACAGAAAAAGATTATTAAATTATGCAGGAAACCATACTTATAAAATGATAAAAATATTTCACAAATATAACATAGATTTATCAATAATAAATCATAACACATTGTTAAAATCGATTAGTAACAACAAATTAGAAGATAGATATATATTACAAAAATTCAGGAGTATATAAATTAAATTATAATAAATGTAAAAAAAAAAAGAATACATAAGAGAAAGAGGAAGACAATTCATAATTAGATTTAAAGAATATTCCAATTCATATATAAACAATGATGAAAAATCATTATCTAGAAAACATTTTATAGAATTAAAACAGAAAATAAATAATATTAATCAAAATTATAAAATTTTACATATAGAAAAATATTAAAAAAAAAAAAAAAGAAAACTACTAGAAAAAATCGAAATAATAAAAGTAATAAAAATAATTTATTAAATTCGATGATAAATTTTGATGAAGAATTAATTCCAAGAAGCATATTTCAACTACCAGGAAATTTTTGTCGCATATTGAAATTTTATTTATCAAATCGACAGTTCCAGGTTGCGCATGAAGAGGCAAGATCGTCATTCTACTATATACAAGCAGGTGTTCCACAGGGTAGCGTCCTCGGACCTCTCCTGTACCTGTTATATACAAGAGATTTGCCTATTGATAACAAAACAACAACAGCCACATTTGCAGATGACACTGCAATCTTAGCTGTAAGCGGATAGCCAATCTGATGGCTACAAACAAATTGCAACATACGCTCTTAAAAAATGAACTATAGATTGAAAGATTAAACTAAATGAGCAGAAGTCTGTCTATGTCTTATTTACGTTACGACATGATATGTACCAACTGTACTTAGGAAACCAAGTCATTCCACAGACTAACTCAGTAATGTACCTAGGCATGTATTTGGATTCACGATTGACCTGGAAAGTTCATGTTAAAATGAAGGCTCAGCAGATCAAGAATAAAACACGTCAATTATATTGGTTAATAGGCAGGCAATCGGAATTAGATGTTTCCTGCAAGCTTCTGCTATACGAGCAAATTATTAAACCTATTTGGAGTAATGGCTTTGCTTTGTGGGGCTGTACAGCCAAGTCGAATCGGTATATAATACAACGCCGTCAAAACATCATCTTACGCGCGATAGTTGATGCTTCTCACGTAACGATGACATTCATTCTGATCTTAATATGATGTTCATTAATGATGTCATTAAGCAATTCGCTGAGACAGTCACGTCAATGCAGAAGCAAGACAACTGCTTCACATTAAAGATGGAATTAGACGACTTGTTCGTCGTCACCCCCATATATTTAGTCTTGTAATATGTAAATTTATGTATGATGGATGCGTAGCCAATACGTACTCCACACTCGTTTTATACTTGGTGGTTAAGTTAACTATTAAGTAATCATTAAGTTAAAGATGATAATTATTTAGCCAAATGGCTAAGATTGTATCTTAGTAATAGCCTAAAGGGCTGTATTAAAAAAAAAAAAAAAAAACAGAAAAAAAGAAGCGTATTGTAAATTTTATTTTCATTATTTCACTGGCTATGTGTTTACTTTATGTAAAATTTTTTAAATATTATTGGATGCTATTATTTTACTTGCTATTGCGTTATTACTTTCTATAAATTTTATATTGTTGTACTTTGCGTTATTGTTATGTAAAAAAAATTTAGAATTTTTTTTTACATGGATTGTGTTGTTTACCACATTCGCTATCAGTTATTTAAAATACTATTTTTACACTTGTGTATATAGTAATTTTTTATAGATATTTTTATAAGTTTGTATATGTTTAAAATAATTTTTATATTCACTTGATAATGACCTAATAGACGAAAAGCTTTGTGTTTTATTCATAAAGAAAATAATTTTACAGTTGTATTCACCCAACCCTAATACTTCTAAGCTTAAGCTTAAGCTTAATAATAAGTCTATAACGCGTAGTACATACGACAAATATTGATTTAAGGAAACAGTCAAAGAACTTCAACAGCGTTGCAATTCTCATAACGATTATTAGTTTACGAATTAATTAAATGAAAATTTTTAACATCCCACGGGAGACTTATGAAATATTTGCGTGTAGATCTAAGTTTAAAAAATTGACAGATCGATAAACCGCCTCAAACATTGCCTAGTTGTAATGCTCAGGATCACTTTCATCTATTAATATAATCATATCTAGAAGATCGCGCGGGTCAAGTACAAATTCAATGATGAAATTGCGAATATTTTCCTAATAACTGCTGGTATGCCTCAAGGTAGTATAGTGGGTCCGATATTATACATACTATTCGCAGCAGATTTTCCACATACGACAGATATTAGTATTGCCGTGTTCAGTCGCGTCGATAATGCCCTATAACAGCGTCGAATAAACTGCGAACGACTATAACAGAAATTGAATTCTAACTAGCAGGTTGTTAACGGAATGTATAATATTTTTCACCTACACCATGGTTCCAGGACATCAATGTGTTTGCGTTCCGCACGGTGTAACGTCTACGTTTCTGCACCGTATAGAAAGATCGAAAATATTAATGATTCTGCCAGTCCGATTTTTACTTTTTTATTTATTGTTTGATACCGTCAAATCTTTATTACGCGATCTTTTGCGCTTTTAGCCATTTCCGCGCTCGACATCAAATTAGTCCTAAATACGTGAAATAATTTACTACTTCGGCACCGTCTATTTCTTTAATCGGATAGCTTTGAGCGAAACATGTTGATATGAAAAGGAAACAACCTGATAGGAAATCGTAAAAATTATGCCTGATGCTAGAATAAACTCTCATTTATCTTTCAGTGCAAAATATATAATGGTCGAACGATGAGAAGAATAAAATTGAAAAATACTGGGAAAGAAAGAAACAAGAATCACTTGATCAAATCGTCTGGGCAAAAAATGATATATATATATATATATATATATATATATATATATATATATATATATATAGGATGACTCAGAGAAGACGGACGATTTTTTTTTGAATAGCGCAGTTGGTAACACTGCAACACTGCTAAAACGCAATAGTGTACGCAAGAGAGATTTGTTTTTGTCCAACTTCAATTATCGTAGCATCCTATAACGATAAGGAGCGCGCGTTTCGTTATGTCCAGCGTGAATCTATCACGACAGTGCAAAGATAGTTTCGAAAGGAATTAAAAGTTTCGCGATTTTTTTTTTGCGGGATACTTTAAGAGCCGCACTTACGAGACACGGCCACGAGTTCTGGAAGACCTGAAAACTCGGATTTCTGAAGAATTTCGAAGATTCAGCAACCTATGCATGAAAAAGTCTTCGAAAATGTTTTAAAGACTGAATGAATTTATTGTAGCAAATGACGGTCATCTGAACGATGTTGTGTTTCTAAAGTGATTGTAAGCTAATCTCTGGTTTTCCCGTTTTTAAATAAAATTTCATTAAAAAATTTTTGTCGAGTAGTTTTTGAATTATTAAAAATAAAACAATAAACCGTCCTTCTTCTCCGGGTCGCCGCTCTATATTATTATATTTAATAATAGTTAGCAACTGGTGAGGATAAGCGACTATTACGAAATTATATTTTATTTATTTTTTCAGTACACGATTTGTTTTCATTCATGTCGCCGGTTTATGACAGATTATGCGATGTAACCAGTTTAGGTATGCACCGAATTTGGAAACGCGCTTTAATAAACTTGTTAAATCCTCAACCGGGAATGAAACTACTCGATGTTGCCGGAGGTACCGGTACGTGTACGAAATATTTCGATGTTAAACTAATGTTCAAAATAAACAATATGTATGATTAGTTACTTAATTACAAAAAACAGTTAAAATCACTAAAACCATTATTTAGATTTCGCAAAGCTTTTCGGCAACTACGCCATTATCAAGCGATGTATATAAATAAAAATAAAGATATAAAAAACAAAATATTAATTTAAATATAAGTTCACAAATTTATACGTATAAAATGAAATATAAATACTTAAAACAATCTGACAGTGACTGTGGTAAACAACACAATCAAATATCAGTAATATAAAATTTACAGAACAGTAGCCGGAAAATAATTATTTTATAAAAATATGTATTTGAACAACGAAAAATATATATTTTATAATAATCAAAAATCAATAGCTAGAAATAATATAATTTTTTACAATGTACTTTTTAAAATTAATTCGTCCTCAAAATTTACCATCGAATTTAATAAATTATTTTTATCCCTTTCTTTTTTATTTCCATTTTTTCAAGTAGTTTTCTAAGAATAAAAAAATTATATGACTAGTTAGTAATTAAATATGTATATTACCTCTTTAAATAATTGCTATTATTCGTTTATATAATTAAATCGTTCAATGGGTTGCGTTAATATTCGAACGTTTATACTCAAAATTAGGTACAATGGGTTCAGACGGGTTCGATGATCGACCGGTAGAGTAGTCATTTACCGTAGAGACCGAGTTGTGATTTTTTTCCTACCACCCATCGGGCATTTGACAAACTTTAAGTGGGACTTGCTGACAACAGGTCGCGGTTCAGGATATTTAGTTTAATTCTTCTGCTGGATCTACTGGTTATTAATGTAATCACTGTACTGCGTTTTTTTGAAATGAAACTTCTATTGGCATGTTATATATGAGGAGTTAACCCGCAAAACGAGCAAGCGGCGAACGAGCGGAAATAACAGACGGATATATATATATATATACTATATATATACACACACGTATATATATATACACAAACATACACACTCACACACATACACACATATATACCTACATACATACATACATATATATATATATATACAACAGCCTATCGAACCAGGTTTTGTTGCGTTAGGTGTGTCAACGAAGTAACGGAAGGATATACATATATATATGTGTATATATATATCCCGTTCGCATGTACTTCACTACCAACACCCGTCTTCAAGTCACATTTATACACATAGGTAGGCTTATTCTTATATATATATATATATATGTGTGTGTTTATATATATATACACGAGTAAAAATTAGAAAAAAACTCTATAGAATTTAGTTAAAATGTCTAACTTTCACTTCTTCCCTGTGATCCGAGGCACAGATTTTTTTATTTATTTAAGAGGATAATTGAGATGTTGCATGTTCGTCGAGTTTTTTTCGCTTCTAATTGCAAATCACTCCCCGGCGATATTACAATGTCATCGGAGGAAACATTTCTGTAGTAGTATCATCCGTTAATTGAATATCAGCTGCATACAAAAGGCACAAGATAGGTCCAGATGCTTTGTGATTCTCCAGCTTGTATGGGATAAAAAGTCATATGTGTCAGAAAGATACGACTCTAACGGACGACGTAATTTTTGCTATTAACCCGTTATGTCACGCTCTGAATGTTTAGGCAACGTGTAAAAGTGTTGCTGACCAAGAATACTTTTAAAAGCGTTTTATTTATTTATTTGAAATAATAGAAGGATACTTTTAAAAGTACTCTTTATTCGTTTATTTTATTTTATTATTTTCCTTTTGAAGAAAAAAAAAACCCGACTATTATAATCCTATCGATATTTTATTAACGAAAAATGCTGTTAATAATTGCGCATAGTCTGTGTAGATCTCTCTTTTTAAGTTCGAACGCGTATGTATTTGTGTACGTAATTAGGCGTTTATGTGCATGCTTATGCGTAGGTTTTCGTTCATTATATGGTTATTTTTTGTCGGTAAAACTAATTTCTATATTAATTAGTTACTAGATCACCTTGAAGTCTCACGAGGATAATTTTATTATTTCGACTATTGCTACAATTTTTTATTATTTCTTATATATATATATATATATATATATATATATATATATATTTATTTTGATTTGAAACCAGATATTGCGTGGGGGAAAACACGCTATATTTTCCTTACGTTATCGTTTATTCTTTACACGCGCATAGCATATCTCGAACTGTTTCAATACATGGTTATGTTATACCGTATCGTTCATCGTTGTTTTCAGTCATACATTATAAAATTTTAATATAGAATTATAATAAATTTTACACGAATGTGTATTATACCATATCTACTTATATAAATATTTTAAAAATTGGAACATTTCACGTCAACCAGAAAATAAAAAAATTCTGTTAGCATTAAAATTTCACGTATCATCGGACATCGTGACTGAAAGGGATAATTTTTTTATTTTTTTTTTTAAATATTATGTAAATCTCTATATGCCGTTTGTAACTACCAGGGTTATTAAGGAGACATGTGCCTAGTTTTGTATGTGTGCTAGGAGTCCGCTTTCTCTGACAAAAGTCAGAATTTTATCTATTGACTGAGGGTTGTTTGAGAGGATTTTGTGTATCGGGCCCTCTATTTTGTGGTGTGAGTGTTTGGTTCTGTTAAATGTCCGCAGAAGGGGGCAGTTTGTTGATGGAAGACTTTTGGTATACAGATAATTGTGTGAAACGGCTGTATGATGCACACGTAGAATAAATGTTTTTAACAGGAAATTCTACATTTTGATTTCTGAAATAGTTAAAGAAAACGACTCGAAAAGGTGAAAATATATTTCGCGTATAATATTGTTTTTTAGATGCCTAGACAATTTTTAACGCGTTGTATAAATAATTCTATAATTGAAAATTTTAAATATCCCGTATTAAAAGTTAACCTACTATAAAGAGAGGACATTGTGACTGGAAGAGTTGAAGAAAAACCGGGTATTTATACCGGGTGGTAATCTATTATAATGTGAAAATTCATAATTTTCACACGGCACTCTAATCAGACACTAGCAATTATAATTTTATCCGCCTCTTTCGTTTGTTTTATTTTATTTATTTTTTCGCGCTCGTAAATATTAACGATTTAAAATCTTATCTTAAACGAACAATTCTAAATATATTATTCGACCATCTCGAAAATTGCTCTAACGATTTCTACGAAATTTCGTGTTGAAAATGGCCTATATGGAAATTACGAATGTCGAAATTTCAGTCTCCGTCTCGAGTCTCAATCAAATTTTGGAAATTTATCGCATTTTTTTTCCGATACATGTTTCGAGATTAGAATTTGTTTTTTTTTTATCGCTTATGCGTCGGTAAATATAATTAAAATTTTATATTTGGCGTACCGTTGCGATTTAAGATACCGGATCTTCCGGATTTTTTTTTTCATCTACGAAAGAATTATTCCAAGAATAAAAATTTCGTCGAAAAATGAAAAAAGACCCATTTTTATATTAAAAAAAAAAAACCTGACATTTTTGGTTATAACTTCGTATAATTTCTGAAAGAAAATTGTAATCTTAAAATTATCTAATATTGTTTTAATGGCATTGCGATTCTTATTTAAATATATTTTTGGAAAGAACGCGATTTTACAAGAAAGAAAAACAGAAGAAAATAAAATACCGGTAATACGGTTAAACGACCGTGTAATATAATTCATTACTTGCACCCGGTGATACTTATAAGAATAGAATCTAAATATACTTCGGATATCCAGATACACGTTACCGGGCAATCCTTGAAGAAGATTTAAAAGAATATGTTACCGGGACGCGCTTTCTAAAGATAATCCTTAACTAGTACACTAGGATAAGCGTCCTGTGTCTAACGATGTCAAGATGTCAAGCACGCGTCCATCATTATCTAACTCACGAGTAGCGAGGTAGGATATAATTTATATTCTTTCAAGTATCCTAAAAATAAGTGGCTATAAATAAGCGAATATTGCGGGAAACGATCTTACTTTTATGGAAACGTATACTTAATTTTTTAAATTTTAATCAATCTTATAGTTAAGAGTTAACAATCCGTTTATTTATTGGTTTTGTCTTCTATCCATCTGGGGGAAGAGATAATATCTATTTTATTTATTTTACAAGTGAGAAATGCCAATTGTGCCACGATGTGGCGATTTAAAAAAAAAAAAAAAGTAGAATTAATATACATATTTTCGCGATACTTGTAAAATATTCTACAACATGAATATAGTCGCCGGAAAAAAAGGTAATCGTAAAAACTTTAATACGCGTAACTTTTCATCATTATGCAAACGTTTTTCCTGATAATGCACCGTACTCGGTTTTCATTAATTATATTTTTCCTATCGACAAATTCTTTTAATCTTATACCGGGATACATTTTTCATATACACCGCTTAAATTGGATAATAATACGATGTTAAGTTCGAATTTTTATTTGGTAACATTTTCACTTATTTTCTAAACTTCGGGATAAAATTCGAGAATCAAAGTGGGATGATTAAAAACTTTGACGTTCCGTTTTGCAGATGACATAACAATCGTGGTAAGTAATGAAAAAGAACTCGAATAATCGATAAAACAGCTAGCGATTGCAGAAGAAAAAGTGTAATCAATAAATTAAGAAAAAACTGTAGTTACGAAATATACTAAAAAAAAAAGCGAGATATAATAGATGTAAAAATTAATGAAAAAGATTAAAACAATGAGATATAGATATACCTGGGTAGCATAATCACTCAAGATGGAAAAAGTGACAAAGAGATATTGACTAGAATTAGTCTAGCAAGAATAGCTTTCAATACAAATACATCTTTACTAATGTAAGAAATTTAAAAGTAAGAAGCACTTGTTAAATCATACGTATGGAGTATACCGATGTATGGATCGGAAACTCGGACGATCAATCGCTAAATGTATAAAAAATACTTCGAAACTCGGTGCTTAGATTAGAGAAAATTAGTTGGAAGAAAAAAATGACAAAGGAAAAGTTTTTAAAAACATAAACGAATCGAGGAGCTTAATTCGGAAGTTAAGAAGTAGAAGAATTTAATGGATACACCACTTATATCATCGACACAATTCAAGTTTCGTACAACTAAATTGAATAGAAAATGGAAAGATGATACAGAGGAAGTACAAATAATAGAAGACACGTGAGCGACAAGTTATGCAAACCTTAAAAGGACAGAAAAAAGACAATTTTAGTCGAACTCACTACGATCATGAGGCCCATAAAGATTATCTACCGATCTATGGATTGATGAAAAGAAGAAGATGCATCTTATCGACAGCTGCGAATCTCCAGTCGTTACCAGTATTTGACCGATTGAGCTCTGTACTACGCTGATTTAGTATCGGAATATAAAATTTTTAATTCGTTTTTTATTACCCATCGTAGAACGTTAGATCACCCGTTGTAATTGTAAATATTTGGCAAAAAATAATTATTTGATATAACAGTAAGATTTGAATTAAACGTCTTAAATTTCTATCTCACTCGGATGTTAAACGATCGCGGGTACTTTTAGTCTGTGAGAACGTTTCAGAATTATTCTATCCGACGTATGTCACAGTTTTGTAATTTTGTTATTCCGAATACGATTCGCCATTTTTTATTCTAACGCTTATATATATTCATCTGGATGGTTATTTTCCAGTATCAACAACGAAATGATTATCGATATAAATGATTATCTCCGTCAATAATTTTACGAAATTATATTTATTCGATCGACAGGAGATATAGCTTTCAGATTTATCGAATATTTATCAAATCGAACTTGGCCGGAGCATAGTATTTCTACTACAAGTAGTCACGTAACCGTTTGTGATATCAGCGAAGCTATGTTGAATGCCGGTAAACAAAGAGCCGAAAAACTCGGTTATTTTGACTGTAGTAAAATTAGTTGGTTTCTGGCTGAAGCTGAAAATTTACCTATGGAAACAAATTCTATCGATGCTTACGCTATATCTTTAGGAATGAGAAACGTCGCCAATATAAAAAAAGTAAGTATTCTAACGATATTTCTTTTAAAAATTACATAATACCGCGAATCGTGACAGATGTATTATCTATATAGGTTAGTATCGTGTTAAAACGATTTTATATAATAGATTAACCACTTCGGTACTAGTGATTTCACTATGAAATTACCTTTTAAAGTTTCGTATAATATAGAAATTATAGCTATTGCACCGACTAAAGTTTTGTATAATATCGGAGTTATGGCTATTGCACACCTTCTCCTGTTATTTTCTAATATTACTAATATTAAATATATTAGTTTCACGATATTATAATACTACACCTGTTATAAAATATTAGACTAATACGAGACTAATATAACACTTTAAATATCAATTAAACGCAGATATCTGTTCTTTCGACTTTACGAATGAGTCGTTCGTACAGATAGCATAATGCGCAAAGGTCCATATTTATGATAACCTTTATTCCGCCCCTTTTACTTCCTTTCTTTTAAACACCGCTCTTAAATGAATATATTCGGTATTAGTTTAAGGAAGAGCTGGCGCATGCCTACAGCATACATAAATCAAACGAATATTTTCGATCATTTTGAGGAACAGTTAGCGCACGCATGCTGTCATTATAATCTATACAAATAAGAAGAGTTGTTTACTAGTTTACTACTAAACTATTTCGTTTATATCTGTTACTTTGGCTGATATTAGTTTAACACGGTATTCGTAATCCGGATCGTTTTATGTACACCTGTAGGCTATATATATATATATATATATAATAATGTAATCGGTTCTAAAAAAAGTAATTATAAGTTATCGTCTTAAAGGTGAAATATACATTTCGCTTATAATTAAATCCCTTTAATTTGTTACTTTTTAAAATTACCTTTCTTGTATATCTCTTTATTTTTTCTCTATTTTCTTTTTTTTTTTTTAACGTCCAAAAAAGTACAATCATTAAATATTATATTCGAGCATAATTTTTTAAAATCAGCGTCAAACAATTGTGCTTAGTTAGAAAAATTAACTTCTTAACCCTACGTACATCGCCCAAGAATTAACGTTGACAAAAAAATATCGACTTATAAAATGGTCAATCTTAATCTCTATAATAAACACATAACCTTATTTATAACGCACATTTCAGCACTAATTCTTCATCGAACTTGATCACATTATTTAATTATCTATAGCTATTTCTGCACCTACTTATTTATTTATCTAATAACGACAATTTTCTTTCCATACCATGTTATACTCGATGTATTGTGTCTTGTATCTGTGATATTTTTTAAATCATATTTTCATGTTAGATTATTATTTACCAGTACAGGCGCCGGTTGCACTAACGGACACCGTATACGACCGGCGAGTTACTGTGATCCTATATCATATTAAAAAGATTCACTGAACGCCGGAAACAGAAAACACTGTGGATATGAGCGAGCGACTTTGATAAGAGTTGATGTAAGAAAGAGGGGAGGTTGTGCTGGTTCTGTTATGAGAACGTGATTAAATATTATTAGGAATAAGTAGTTGTGTCATACGGCAACAATGGTGAGAGAGTAGGTTCGGCACTTTTGAAGACGATAGGAATTGGTAAGATTTGAGTGTGATATCCGAGCTCTGAAAAGGATAATACTTTTCTTCATTGATCGGAACGGAAATGACAATGAGTTAGCGGATTAGTTTTAATAATACACGATTCCCGGATTTGATTATGAAAAATTTCGGGAAAGCTATAACGTCACTAGAGAGGGAGAGACGATCGAAAATGTGTGGAAGAAAGGACGGATCCCCGGAACAATATTAAATTACGCCGCTCTCTTTCAGAAAAAAAAATAAATAAAAAAATAACAAAAAAAAAAGAGCTGTTAAAATGTAATATTTTTAATTTTCAGTTTCGAAAAACATTGTATATATAAATAGTTTGAGAATGTCCTAAAGATCGGAGAGCTTTTAGGCTCGTATGTAATTTTTAGTGATTTTTATTTTGATCGTGTGTGTTTTTTTGAGTTTCTTCTAATATATTTATTATCGTCACGCATATTACTACGAAGCGGTATATTATTATGGCGGAGAATTTTTTAAATTTTAATTTTGAGGAGCAACGGTATTATTTATAATGCGCTCATTATAAATGTATTGAAATGCGTATTTATAATCCTAGTTTTCAATTTATATTTTAAAATATTTCGTTGCAATTGTTAATCTTTGTATAATATGTCAATTTTGTTAGACTCTTGACGAAGCGTACAGAGTTCTGAAGCCTGGTGGTCGGTTTCTTTGTTTGGAACTCAGCCGTGTAACTAATCCTGTATTGAGAAAGTAAGATATAATTTAATGTTCAACCATCATTATATTAACCCTTCGATCACCGTATTCCATACGCGAAACGTGAAAATTTTCTATATATCGATGTCAATAATAATAGTAATAATTCTACCTAAGTCTGCTACTAGACCAAAAAAAAAAAAAAAAGTGGGGAAATTCCGCTTTATCATCTACGCAAGTGGGAAGCTCTTAAGGAGAATCATGATAAGGGTTTTACCTAGCTTTTACTTATTTATTAACTTGTATGCAATTGGGAAGAACTAAACATTTAAAATTAAATTTCTTATTGAATTCAAGATATAAATTTTTTGCTACATTTTACATATATATATATATTGGTTTTTAAAAATGTTACAAACGATATGTAAAGTTCTACTCAAGGGAGTTTAATATTTGGATTTCGAGAAGAGTAAAACAATTTGTACGCACTTCATTGCGTATATGGTTTCAAAATATCTCAATTATTTAAATATATTAAAAATGATTTATGTCGTACAACAAATAGCGTAGTTTATACTTCTTTGAGTCGGTTTGTACCGTGCACGAAAATACTCTGTGTCTTAAGAACGATAACACACGTCAGAGTAAGGTGACTGTATTTTACTTTGACGTTTTCATTTTTAAAAATCTATAATTTTGTGTCGCAAGCTGATAACGATGATGATGATGGTGATCAATTTACGTGCCGTATACTGCTACGAGGCCAGATGTACGGATATGGAAGCTATAGTTGTTGAAACATGCCGGTTTCACGTAGGAACGCTACTGTTGGACCGGCTGCATTTGGCTGCAAAAATCGTTGTAGTACTGATGGAAGACCATATCGAATACGTTCAGCCTTGTACTTTTGGCAGAGTAACTATCTCTTCATGTCGTGTCAACGAAGGGTGAGAACGCCATAAATTGGTATCAGGTTTGAATGAGCGTAATTTGTTTGTAGTTGGTGTTGATAACCACAATATATTCCATTTCGCGCGGAGTTGTTCGTTTATTACGCTGCGGATATCTTTTGGATCTATTGGAAGTTCGGGAGCAGGCCGCATATAAGCCGCCTCTTTAGCTGCTGTGTCTGCTAGATCGTTAATACCAGTGTGACTTGGAACCCATATAAATAATGGTTGAGGGGAAAGACCGGTAGATACGATGCTGATTATTTCCTTGGCCACTGGATGCTGATTTTTGCGCTTATAAATTACTGATGCTGGTGATTGTTGAAAGATAGTCGGTGGCAATGACAGGCTGCTTAGAATTTCTACCAACAAAATCTTGTATATAAATTACAGCTAGTTTTATAGCATACGATGACTGAAAATAATTAATAAATCTAGTTCGATACACAAATTAGATTATGAGGTAATTATAATAAATTATTACGACCTATCATTGTTTCATATATATATATTGTATGTGTGTGTGTATAGAATAAAAACCAAGGCGATTAAGAATAAATGCATTTGTTTAAAAGACGTAGTTTCGCACTTTGTACAGTTATTTGTAAAGTATCTAATTTACACCAATTGTCTTTTCAATGATAAAGCCAGGAAAATGTACTATCTATTTATGGATCTATATCATTAACGTGCGCATTACTAATGTAAAAGATGACAGCAAAACTAGGCCTACAATTAGTCTTTATCAGTGTGGATTTCTAAAAGCTCGATCAACACTACTTTATCTGGTACATGCATTTGTAAATAAGTTTCTTTTTTTACTTTATTCGAAAAGTTAAGAATCCCCGGATACTAACTTTAGAAAATAAATTATTAACGTTAGTACAATGCTAAAGTTCACAAATTTAAACTATTCGTGATTAGTAGAATAATCGGAAATTTTAGTAATAAACGCGTGTGCGCGATGATAATAAATTATTACGAATAAAATAATTTTGCGATTATTTCTCATTTTTATAACAGATTTTACGATATATATTCGTTCGGACTTATCCCAGTTATACAACGAATATTTTTAGGAAATTACGAGGATCCTATGGTTTTAGTTCGTAGTGCTAGGAAGTTTCCCGATCAGGTATAATATTAATATTTAAGAAATTTTTATTTTAAGTCGATTACAAATTTAAAATTGAAACGTTAGCAAAGGAATGATAAAGAAATTAGATTTTTCTAAAATAAATAACGTAATAAATAAGTAATAATTATTAATAAATAAAAATAAGGAATTATACTCTTTTTTTTTTTTAATTTTTCGGAGATCAGCTTTTAAAAATAGGATTAAATAATTTAATACTAAATTGAATTAACAAGTGCGATTTTATTCGTTTTCGATTAGCTAATATAATTATTTTTTAAACAAATATCGAGTAATGATTTAATCAAAACATCCGCGAGTACAAATTTTTGGAAAATTTTCAGTAAATACAAGAAAAAAAAATTAATCACTAACAAAATCAGTTATTAAATAAAAACGTTTATAAAGTAGTGAAAATTATTTCACTCGTACGATTTCAATGTATGTAATATATAAAATATAAAGTAATTTCAAACAAAAAACCTTTTCCATTATCTTATGAATTTTTAATTTGAATTTTTTTTCAAGCACACTCAATGTAAAATTCCCATACAACAATACTAAAACTGTCAGCAATGGCATCGTACAAAAACTATACTAGAGCACCTGTTTATTTAAAATACAGAGATGTGTCTAACTTATAAATGCGATAAGTACACAAAATTACCAACTATGTTATATATCAGAGTCATTATTATATTCATCAGCTGATGAAAATAAATAATTAGGTCCTTTAAACTTTTTTTCTTTGGGAACTCCCTGTTTTTATACAAATAATCCAATCGGTGTTCTGATCATTTTACTATTATTCTCACTTTCACAGATTCTGCAATATGCGATAAAGAAACAATAACAAAACAGATTGGGAATCGTTCAGTGGACACGTGGATACTTAATTTAAAAAAATTGTGTTTACAATAAAAATGTTGTACAGTATCTAGTATGTGAAAATCTAACGGTGCTAATACTCCAATAATCAGACAAAAAGACAAACACTAGTTTACCTAAGTTTTAAAAATTCGCGTGATAAAAAAAATACATAGATGAAGATGGTTTCAGGCAAGGTATGCAATAGATGAAACAGCGTTCAATAATAAATGAAGAAAATCAAAAATGTATACATAGAAATTAAAAAACACACTTTTAAACACTAGTTAGTACAATTTGTAATATTTTTTGTAACATTTAATAATAAGGGGCTGTATGTATATATATATATATATATATATATATATATATATATATATATATATATATATATATATATATATATATATATATATAACCCAATTCCGTAACATTACATGCGATGTTAAAATCATACACCGTTAATAAAGCGAATGCAACTCATAGTGTTAACGGAAATACGTTTACTCGCAGCACTTTTAGTAGTGTTAGTAGTAGGAGCAGTACTAATGACAAAAGTTATGAGAGTAGCGACTGCTACGTCCCCGATAACGATATTACCAATGCTACCAATGATATAGAAATGAAAGAAAACATATCTAACAAATCAGTACAACAATTAGAAATCGTACCAAAATAACTTAATACTTCTACCAGAAAGAAGGCGCGGATTCAAACGCCGGAATTATCACCAGAAATATCAACAAAAAGTACAAATTCTGGCGTTAATTACATCATCTACATTCTGACAACACTCAAATATGCTCTCAGGAAAATAACGAGACAAAACCATCCAAAACCAGCGAACTTAAAAGCTTGCCGAAATCACATTCTATAATTATATATGGTGTAATCAAGTAAAAAAAAAAAATTGAATACTGCAACTCTTCTATTCTAACAATAAATTACAATAAAATAAACAAACTATAGAAAAAATAATGAAACACTTGAAGGATCAAAATGTAATTTACCACACTTACCAACTCAAAGAAGAAATAGCTTACCGAGTGGTAATTAAAAATCTTCATCACACGATTCCGCCCGATAATATAAAGGATGATGCAGTAGGTTTTACGAGGAACGTAATCAATGTAAACCGAAAACAAAGCAACATCTAATATTCTACGTCGAATTAAAACCTGATAGCAATAACAAAAATATTTATAACCTGAAATATTTACTCAACATGAAAATCAATGTAGAGAACATAAGTAAAGGGATTGTACAAGATGTCAACTATTCGGCCACAGTAAAACATATTGCACCTTATCTAATATTTGTGTTAAGTGTGGTGAACAATACGAAACAAGCAACTGTCATAAACCAATGAATACACCTGAGTAAGTCAGTGTACTTGGACCAACACTATACCAGCTCTACACATATACAACGACAGCTATGTTTGTCGATGACACCACTATTCTTTCCACCCATCGTGATAATAATTTAGTAGCACTTCAAAAACATCTACTACATGTAGAAAAATAGTTTAGTCGGTCGAAAGTTAACGTTAATGAAACCAAATGCAATCATGTTTTATTTATCTCAAATAAAGATGAAAATTTAACAGCTCAACATTACATACCGAAACATGTAGTGGTACTTAATACTGTCGCTCGAAAATAAAGCATTATTTTATAAAGCAATTTTGAAACCAATTTGGTCATACACGGTATTTAGATTTTGGGTACAACCAGTGAAACATAGATATAATACAAAAATTTCAATCAAAACTCTTGTGGAATATCAGCCCCAGGGTATGTCTACAACGATTCCGTATACCGTCTGTAAAAGAAGTAATTAGAAGCTATTTTGGAAGACAAGTGCATTGGCTTGAAACCCATATCAATCCACTAGCACCTAACGTCCTAGGTAATGGCGTGTCATTCAGACGACTAAAGACACGTAGTCAGATCGAATTAGAAAATCGACCGTAACGATCAAATAGTTTTTCATATAATACAACTATAAATTAAGGAATAACGATCGCTGGGAAGTATTCCGTTAATAGCTGTTATACAGATTAATGCTGCTTATTATTCAGCAGAACAGGTTGCATGCATCTTATAAGCATTCTTTAAAACCTCTGTTCAGCTGGAGCATAATGATCATTGGCAATACCCTGAAAGCACTAATCGATCACTTCTGGCCGTATACTATCGACTGCAAAATTCTCTCCCAAAAACTTCCATGACTTTATTTCTTTAAGAAGTTCATCGCAAAGAACTTGTATTACGATTTGGATATTATTTGTTACCTGATCATCTTTTTCATACGCAACTTAGTAAAAGCCCCTTCTGGTCTCTCCATTCGGAACAGACAATCTGCAGTCTGAATCATGTTTTTAACGCTTTTATTTACTTTAATTTTACTGCTCATGCTCAATAAAAATATTTAATGGTGTCTTAATTTGTTATTTTTATTCCTCGTCAAGTTTGGACTTTTCATTATATGTTGTAATATAATTCTAACATCAAATGCTTCATTCTTCATTACAATTGTTTTACTACATACAAATTATGGAAATAGTATGGCTCCTATATTTAAAAAGAGGGTTTTGAATTTTAATAAATCACATAATTTTATTTACTGTTTTAGAATCCTCATTTGTTCCGCTATCACTCGTGTCAACATGTTGATATAATTTGAAGAATACACCATACAATTATTCTATTATATTAACTACATTTGTTGTAAATAATAACATATAATATAAATAATTGTCCCCCTGCTCCAAAACATTTCCGATTTTAAATAATATAAAAAACAAATTTAAAAAAAAAAAAATCAAAATCATAGCTGTTCTAGAGGATTCCAGAGGAAAATGTTATCAATGCTTACAAATGTCAAAAGATTTAGATTAATATGTGCAATTTGTCAAATAAAACTATGAATTAATATGCGATTTTTAAAAGATGATTATTTTATTTCATTTAATACAGGTAGTGAAAATGTATTTTTTATGATTATGATTCAGAAAGTAACCAAAATTATTCTTTTAGCTTCGCATTTATAACTAAACTAATTTGAAATACAGCTGTTTTATTACGGTAAAATCCAGTTTTAGTTCCTGATTGTGTGAAAATATATAAAAATATTTAAAGGTAGATAACATTTTTCATTTTATTTATATATTCACAAATATAATACGTTAAATTTATTCAATAGGAAACTTTCAAGGTGATGATACAAGATGCAGGATTTGAGGGTGTTACATATGCAAATCTGACATTTGGTATTGCTGCAATTCACACTGGCTTTAAGTATTAATGTTAGTTTTAAACTTTTCTCTGTTTTGTTATAGATATTATTTCTAGGATAACTGATAACATAATTAATTCTCTATTTTTAATTCATTTATTTTTTATTTTAAATTTGGCTAATCAAATAAGTTTGAAATTATAGATAATGAGTTAAGGTATTAGTTTATTTTATTTGCACTTACAATTTTAAGTTGATAGTATTCGTGATAGGTGAACAGATTTAGATTGTAAATTGGGATATTTTAAAATACTAATTTATGTAAAATGTGTATGGCTAGAATTAATGTACCAGCTTAATAATTAATTAGCATTATAACAGCAGTAAGTGTCTGTTATAAATAATGGTGCACATGAATAAGAACACTGCATTATAAAAGTGAAAGAGCTTTATTTAATATATGTTATTTCTGCTATTAATACAATATGCTAATATAAGAAACAATTGCATTCAGAATACAGAGCCATTATTTTTGTTATTAAACAGTTTTGTTTAAACCAAGAATTGGTTGGTTTTTTAATGTAATACAAGTATATATAATCTAAATCGATATGTTCATTGTTTGAGTTTGAGTAGTTAGTTATACTTTTTTTTAACATTACGTAAGTATATACAATTTACATAAATATATTTATCAATGTTTTTACATTAGAAAAGTACAGTAAAACTCTACATCAGTTATTTTTAGAAGTATTATGTAATCATATATAATTTAAATCAATACACTCAAAATAAGGTTAGGCAATTGCATAAATAAAACAAATATATTGCTCAAAGTACATTCGGATCAACATTGCAATTACCTCTGAGTGTAGTATGTATTTAATAATTTCCATTTTTATGAACACCTTAAAATGTAATCATTCGGGATGACATTGATCCGTCTCATTCCATTTAAACTTCTTGCCTCATATAACATACTTAAGTTTGAACAAATTTGTTGTGCGGGTAATAATGCGAATGTAAAATGAAATCTGTGCAGGTCGCGTTACAGTTTGTACTCCTAGTCCAGTGTCTATCTCTAGTAATGTTGCTTGCAGATTTTAATAATATCCGCATCAAGATATGTTTTTATCTTGAATGTACGTATTTTCAAAGTTATCGTTGTTTCGGTTAGACATCCGGATCCCAGAAGGTACTTAGTATCTCTTGGGGGATCATGTTCTAATGTGTCGTAACATGGGAAAATACCAACCCAGGAAAGGAAGGTTACAGTGCTATCGTTGTCAGAAGATCACGTCTCGTCGAACTATAACATGCCAAGCAGATGCGTGAAGTGTGGACAGAATCATGAAAGCCATGAATGCAATTCTACATAAATTAAATGTGTCAATTGTAACCTGACACATGTAGTTGGCATTATGTAATTCTGATCTTACAAAAATTTGATTATTCTAGAAAACGTGTTACAATTTTTCTCAATGCAATTTTAACATAACTTATGGCCTATTATATTCCCCATAAAAAACTTTTTTTAGTAGGGTGGAATGCAAACTCCCTCCACTCCAAAATTAACGAATTTACGTATTTTTAAAGTTCAAATAATGTTGATATAGCCGGTTTCTATGCGAAACTAAATTAAATTACAAATTGAAAATTAAATTCTCAGTTTATCATGTATATTGATGTGATAAAAGTAGGCGTGGGTGTTGCACTATTTGTATGGGATTCAATTAAGCATAATGTGCTACCAGTATTATCAGTTAAATGTGTAAATGCTGTGGCATTGAAGTGCAAACGAATCATGTTTCATTATGCATAGTCTGTGTTTACCAAATTGTATTTTTTAGACGACTTAAAATTAATATTCAGTCAATACTCATGCACTATCGCTATAGGAGATTTGAACAGCAAACATAGGGCATGGAATTGTTTTAGAAATAGTAGCATTTAAAACTTTTATTTATAATAATATTTTAATTTAAGAGAAACTTTTTACAATCCACCTTTAATAGACAAAACTATTGACAATTTCGCTCGATTAATTATACATGGAGCTCACCTTTTTATCTCAAAACTTTAAGTCCCTTTCTCAGCTTTAAAATTCCCTGTTATATTATAAGAATTCTTTCCCTTAAAAATTATTATAAAAGAAAGGTGAATAAATACAAATTTATACGTCGATACGTGAAAATTAAACAGATATATTATTTTCTGCTAAAAGTTTTGACATTCTTATTAAATAATTGAAAAATAAAATAAACAATTTCTTATTCAGGCTAACTTCTAAGAATAATACTCCTTCGAAAGCCAGTAAACTTTTAACAAATCAAACACGATTACTTCCCCCCCGTTAAAGTCAACTGATTTATAAATTAAATGATGGACTAGAATTGCTTAGTAACCATTTTTCAAACATTGGTAAACAAAACGACAAGTTAGCGCCAAGAACGCATCATTATAAAGTAAATAAAGAAATTAAAAACAGATCCCAAACTGTTGCAGCTAGCTACTTGGAGGTAACACATCTCGCTACGCTTTCTTTAATAAACACATTAAATCCTTGAGGAATAAGACTCTTCCGGTATGGACAAAATTTCTTCAAGAATGGTTAAAAACTTAAATTGCGATACAATTTTATATATATATAGTAGATTAAAAAAGGCTGCCTTCGCAGTCTGTAAGTACTATAATCGTTGGAAGCTGAAACTGAACACCGAGAAAACTGAAGCCATTCTTTTTCCCAAAAGGCACCCATTACACTTGCCGGAAATTGTAATTAACGGTCAAAGTATTAAATGGGTTCAACATGTCAAGTATTTAGGCGTCACTCTGGACTCGCGTTTGTCGTTCAATAATCATATTAATCGCACTATCGATATATAAAGCTATTCGAATTCCTTCACCTATATGTCATCGAAGGTCCTACCTCGCTAAACTACTATATACAACTATTATTCATCCCTGGTTAACACATGCATGTCCCGTTTTACAGTACATATTGTAAATTACAATTATTACAAAAACGTTGTTGCAGAATCTCAATGCCACCAGTTTTGCCAGGATTTGAGATACGCATTCTGAACTAAACCTTGAGCTTTTATTTTTCTATATCAACAAGCTAGCTAAAAAAAAATTTATGAACATTGTAACATTCACAAAAATGAATTAATTAGGGTTATAGGGGACTATAATATGGCCAGCTTACGTAATCGGTATACGCGCTACAAACACCGCCGACCTAAACATCGATTTTTAACATAATTTTTATTTATTATTTTATATATTTGTTTATTTATGTATTAATTAAATTAATTGTAATCTATTTTTCAATTTAATTACACGCTATTTGTATTTCTTCTTCTTTCTCTTTTATTATAGCTGGTTTATTTCAAATTTTCGCGTATTATGTCATCGTTGCTTTTATTCGTTGCACTTCGTTATTATTAACTAAGGGTAATTCTGTGTACTTCAGTATATAATGGTTGTACTTTATGTTTACAATTTAAATAAATGATCTTTTTTTCTTCTATTCATCAAGAAGATAATTCTAGTAAGAACACAGCAGCTGTTCGTTCGTTCGTATGGAGCTAAAAGAAATATAATTAAATATCTATTGGGAGTCCAGATATCCACTAGAGCGCGCTATTTGTGAAGTTATGCACATCATGTCTATTGATGTTACTTTTATTTGAAAAAAAGATTTTGCAACTATAAAAATGATCGATTGAAGTTTCCCACATTCACATAAGGGATTTGAAGCTATTTTACATTTATTAAATGTATAGGCACAACTTTTGTAGTCTTTATCTACATCCATTAAGAAGTTCTTCGTATGTGTAAAATTTCCTAAAAGTTTTAGAAAAGATTCTTCTCGTGTTAATTTTGGAGGAGCAATGTGAGCAAGAACGGGAATCCAGTCTTTATTCGTCGATCTTAATATGCCGCTAATTATTCACATTGCATTTTCCAACTGGATATTTGTTTTCTCAGTATGCGCACTGTTCAGCCAAACAGGTGCGAAAAGTTGTTGTTCTCAGCACTTTTGTAGCTGCTTCTCATTCTGTACCGGCAAGTTTCCTTAATAAGTTCACCCTTGTCTTTACTTTCTGTGTCAGATTCTCAATATACGGCTTGTATATTAGCATTCTATCCAGTAATAACCTCGAGATATTTTTTCTTGGCGTAAAATTTATTTTATTATTTTCTAATTAACTCCTTAGGTTAGGATTTCGCCATCTGCGATGTAAGATGAAGTAACGATGACTCTGTTTATGCAGGCTTGGTATCCACGACTGAAAGTATCTGTTCAGGGTTTCTAAGTTTGTTGTTAATACTGCGTTACATTTATTCACGGATTCACTTTGGTACGCGAACGTAATATCATCCGCATACTGGAATGGAATCAGTTATAGGCATATCATTAATGTATAAATTAAACAATTGGGGAACCAAAATAAACGCTTACGGTAGGCCGTTATTGGTTCTTCCAGGCCGACTGCTTTCATTACCTATCGTAACCTGGAAGACACGATTTGTTGTTATTCCATCCCATGGAAATGCAAAGCTGTTAATGTAAAGAACAATAATTACATTAGTAATAACGCTTAATATTATTAATGATGATGAGCATAAAATCCCACCTTACATACGTTATTAACAATTTTGATACTTTATTGTCTATTTCATCGAATAAACGTGTTGAATATTATACGCCAAGGCAAAGGATAACAATTAAGATGGGTAGACCTTTCTCCTAATTTAAAGATTAACGATGTATAAATCATAAAAATTGTTTATATTAAGTTATTATTACGAAAGTAAGGATAACAAAACTTGCCTATTTATACAGTTATTTTTCCGATAATGAACAATTTAAGAAACTCTTAATATAAAGGTATTTTGTTTTTGTTTGGTAAATGGAAAAATTAAAAAATAATAATGCCATTTTACAATGCTACAAATGCGGGGAATTATGTCATGCAGTTTACAATAATGATAAAAGCGTTAAATGTTTAAAATGTAGTGGGCCTCAAACCGGTAGAGATTATACAGATTATAATGTATTAAAATGTGTAAATTGTTATCTGGATCATAGTTTCCGTTCGTATTACAAAATCCGTAATTAATTAAATAATTGAAATTAAGCAAGTTTTCAAATTATAAAGTAAACGTTCATTCCGGTATTCGAAGTATTTAATATTGGTAACAATAATCTAGTAAAGGTAAACGTTTTTATTCGCAAATCAAATTCAATTCAAATTACATATTTATTTTAAGACGTTCGACTTTTATTTTATTTGCTTCTACGATACAATTTTAGATAATTATGAATAATATTATACTAATTCGATGGAAGGTTATATCTTCTGCAAATAATTCTATCGTACGTATGTCAAAAATGTTTATAGATAAATTTACAGAAATGAAATGGAAAATTACGTCTTCTATAAGTTTACATTTTTCGGCAATTTAAAATAGAAATAAACATAATTCCAGCGTGTGTAGATTTAAAAAAAATATATATATTTCCGGTATAGTTTTATAGTTTTTAAAAAAATCGCAAAGTACTTTGTATTGCAGCTTCGTCGTTACCAAAAATACACAAATCGCTGGGGATAATATTGAATGTTCTTATTATAATAATTATCAGAGTGTTTTTAATTTATTACGTTCAAGTCACTTGGATCGAATAAAATCTTATGTTGTTTAAAAAATATGATAGTTAAATTAAGATCTTGCAAAGGATGAGATATATTAACTATTATTACGACCATTATTGAAAGCATTTACAAATACTACCACTACTTCCTTGGATTAGAATGCTAACTCTGTAGGAACGAAGTACGCCAAATTTCGTGAGCTTAAATTAGTTAGGTCGTAAAAACCGCTTGGTTCGGTGAACTACAAAATAGTCCATGTCGAATAATAATTCGGATTTATAATAATAACTATTATTATTATTATTATTATTATTATTATTATTATTATTATTATTTGTACTATTTATGACGTTTATCAGCAGCCTTCCACGCAAATCGATTATTGTTCGATGCCGCAGTCGGTTCCGGCTTAAGTCATCTTCCATTATGTCGAACAGAAGCCAACCTAATTTATATTATCATCGCTATCGTCGTATGAAAAATTTCAGAATCACCCATGATCGTGTAAATATCACGACGAACGAATGATTCATGTCGACACTATAATATAATCGCGCACCGCGTTATTAATCTTATCTCGGTATATCTGCCGCCACAATGATGCAGTATTAGAGTTAATGAATCTGTATTACGTACGGTTGGTGTTGAAGTATGCAACGGAACGATCAATCCGAAAAACAAGAGAATAGACATTTTCGAAATGTTGACGTATAGAAGACGGCTTAAAATCCTGCAGATAAATTTTGTTTCAAATAAGAACGTTCTACATCGACCGTTAAAGTCGTCGAAGACATTAAGATAGGAAGTAGTATAAATAAATCGGGTATCTTAATTTCCTGTTACAAGTACAGGGAAGAGAAAAGAAGGATAATGATTGAACGTACGAGAAAATATAAGTCAGTCTGTGACTCACGATGTGAAACCTCATTACAGGGAGACGCGACAAAACGACCATGATATATTATACATAGGAGAAGGCGTTTAGTCGGATTCGTAACGCGTGTCAAGATATCGATGAAATTGCTCAGCGAAACGAAAATGAAACGAATAATTTATTATCGATATTATTATTAAAGCGTGACCCCCACCAATATTACTGTAAACCTTAATAGAAATAACGATAGCTCTTTTTTACAGTTTCATCTGTAGAGCGGATACAGGTATTAACGACACCAACTACGCATATGTATAATTATTGACAATATTCCCATTCACTATTATGCTAAACTAAGTAATAGCAGTAATCGTAAAACTAACAATAATAACGTTAATTGTTCTTAAAACGAAGCAGTAACTTCAGATTATATAAATACAATGAAAAAAAAACCAACAAATCAACTGACTGCGTTCGCTTATTAAAGATAAAGCGATGACAAAGACCTAAAAAGAAGAATTTTCTAATATTCCGATAAAAACACCGGAACGGTAATCGCTCGGCTTTTGGAAGCTATATTTCTTAGAAAATTAACATCTCGTAATAACGGTAACGATGTATTACCATCTTTGATATACAATATATATATATATATAAATATATATATATATCGAATTGTGGAGTTATTTTATAAATAATTATATGTATATATATATAATTAATTATTTAGCTCACCACGATATTAAAACTATGCAAGCAACATTATATACATTGTAGGTAAAAATAAACGTAAGATGACTAGTCACGACGTTCGGCAACAAATAATACAACAACGATGATGAGGCATATAGGCAGCGACTTTTCCCAATCCCTGCTAATAACATTGAGAGCAACTCTAATCGATATTGAATTTTAACATTGATATTATTAATTGTGTGTGTGTGTGTATATGTATGTACATGCATATATGTATGTACATGCGTATATGTATGTACATGCGTATATGTATGTACATGCGTATATGTATGTACATGCGTATATGTATGTACATGCATATATGTATGTACATGCGTATATGTATGTACATGCGTATATGTATGTACATGCGTATATGTATGTACATGCATATATGTATGTACATGCGTATGTATATAATCGACACACATCGTCGATAATTGCGACATTCTAACATGTGTCTAATTAAAAATCGATGAGCCTTTTCACCAGTACTTTGAAATAGTCGACTAAATACGTGCAAAGTTTATATATCTTTAAACGGCGCCATTACACGAATGAAAGAATTTTTTTCTGCTTTCGGGAAAAACTTAATAACCTAACTATGACCGGATGTGGATTAAACGGGCGATTGAGAAACGTTACTACTATGTAGCTGTCGACGACGTTTCTAGTAATTAAGTTACATCGGCACGCTTCAGATCACTTGTAGACTAATATTTATCCTAGTACTTTTCTTACAGTCATCCTGTACTTTACGTGTTATAAACGACGTTTAATAAAACTATTTTGACGATTATTATTATTTATTAATAATTTATTATCATATACGATTTCTGTGTATGTATAAGTGACGTCAACGCGGATAGATATTACACCAAGTGCCATAAATTTTCAATATAATCACAATATTCTAACGTACGTATAAATTACATCGATGAAGCTGCCACGGCTTTAGTTGCCCATTATCACCAGTTAACTTCATTGGTGATCCGTTTGCATAATGCTTTTAGCATGAGTCGTGACACATCTATATACGTATATATCGAATGTACACTTCACATTAATAATATATATATATACATACTTTAGTCGTAACTCCATGTAGGAATATCGTGATCAAGGTAATTCTGATTTTCATATGTTGAAAATGTCATAAGAGCTGCAGCAGTCATTGCATCTATCCATGCAATTGCTGCCACTTGGTTGCACAATGTTCATTCTTTCCAAAATGATTGTTCCTCCAATTGCGTCATGTTTTCCAACTTTGTGATTGAAAAATTTCATAATACCCACAAGAACCTCCAAGACTATAGGAATCTGTATAATAATGAGCACTATTAGACGGTTATAAAGGCTTTCTAAAAATTTGTACACACATATATATATATATACACGATATACATGAATTTGATTTAGCTGTTTTTTTTTTGTTTTATACAGTTCACCTTATTGTAAATACTTTTATGGTTCAGATTCAGGTTACTCTCCGTAATATTGTTTACTACCAGATAATTGTTAATGTGTTTGGTAACAATTTTGAATTCAGATATTTTACGTCGACTGAATATCTCTTATTATTGTACGAAACGATTTTATTATTATTGAAAATCGTGCGCCTTTTAAGGAATCCAGTAAATGAGGGGTTTTGTTTTTCCGGTTTAAATTATCGATTTTTATCGGTACAACACTTTCTACGATACGTAATATGAAGGTATCATCGTCGACATTGATTTTCAAATCTTACAGGTGTCTATAAGCTTTTAGGTATTTCATCGAAATTCTACTAAATAAATTCTCTTCTCTACCAGTGGTTAACAAATATCACGGGAAGAATCTAGGTCAGTTGTGATTTGTAGGTTTGTTATCGTTTACTTTTTAGTCCTGATTAATCTTACAGCCGGGGTTATATTACTGTACCGCGTTTGTAAAAAGAATATCGAGTTAACGTATATTAAATTAGTATTTTTTTTTTTTAAATTATTATAGTATTTATTACCCGATGTATTATTATTTAAAATAATACGTGGTGTACATAATAAACGAAAAATTAATAAATATGTCGAACGCTTTTTAATCTAATAAAAATTTGTTTCAGATATTACGAAAGCTGGAGTTGGACGTTTGTAATGTTCGGTACGATCGGTTGTCTGCTCGGTATTTGGATTATAATTATATTCTGTCGAGAAAATATGAAAAAATCACCGGTTGCCGTCATTTTCGTCTTCATATCAGTGAACGATGTTTCAGTTTGCGTCCTAATCGTCGTTTATTATTTAATATGGATAATGACTAACGATGTAGCCGATTCGGTGGGCATCTACATTAATACGTCTATATCATATTTTCGAAGTGTCAGTTTATGGTTAGAATGTCATCTCTCGATTTGTCGTTTCTTAGCGGTTGCCTATCCACTCCGAATTCGTACTTGGTGTCCTTCCGGTAGAATTTCGTCCGGAATCATCGTCTGTTATTTAATATTGTTCGTTTTACATATTCTATATATAACCGCGGATGTATCGAGTGTAGGCGAAATGATACCGAATTACTTATATTACTTTTATCGGCTTTTATTTAAAACGATGGCGTGCACCTTATTCGAAATGTTTACTATTCTGTTATCCATCGATATGTTGAAACAACGACGCAATCGATTAAGACAGAATCAGACGATCGTTCGAAGATGATCTTTAGACAATCGAATCGGTCGAACTACTTTAATAATCATCGGCTTAGCCACATTAGTGCTAATGTCCGAAATTCTACACAACATTATTTTTATCTACATTCAATACACTACTTGGTTCGATCCAGTCGTTGCGGCCGATTTAAAGGAATTCATGAACAAATATTTAAATAGATCACACGGAACTTACGCTATAAATATTGCATATTTAGCTACGAGTCGTCCGCACGCATTTAAAATAAGCGTGATATGCAATCTGTTAACGCACTGTCCCGTGTGTTTGAAATTTTTTATCTATTACGCGATGAGTGACGAATTTAGAAAAACGAATAACAGTTTAACTATCAGTTTATTCTTATATATCGGTAAGAAAATTAATACGATTAATAATCTATTCCGTCATCGATCGCGTGTATATCGCGTTAACAGTGGTTTCACCAGAGTTTAAGTTTTAACACTTTCGAAGCGTGAGGATAATAAATTAATAAATTATTTCGTTCTATCATTGCGAGTTATGTATATAGTGTGTGTGGGGGGGTCTCCATATTTTCCTATTACTTGTATTTGATTACAGCTTAAACTCTCCGTGTTCGCTGGGTCACGTCTCTTATTTTTCATGTCACTTGTATTTGATTACAGCTTAAACTGTTCGTTTTCCCTGGGTCATGTGTCTTATGGGATTTAACATTGATGCGGAAGCTGCGTCATCTTATAGCAAATAAACGCATCTTCCGTTTGTTTTCTTTTTTTTCCGTCTGTTTCGCAACCTTTAAAACCTCTTTAAAACCTCAGCTCCTCACATCGCACATTTCGGAGAAATTCTCGACAATGGGGATCGTAATTACACACGCCAAATGAATCAACAACGTTTGAGTAGTAAACACGTGTATGTAGTAAATGACAACGATGGAGTAGTTTATCATCAGATTGTGTTTCTAGTACATCGTTCGTGTTTCACGTGCTCACGGTAGAAACTGGTTGTATAAATCTTTTTCTTTTATTTCTACTTATTCTTTTATTTTTATTTTATATTATTTCTAAATTATTATATTACTTACTTCACGTATATTATTTAAAAATAAAGTGCTTATCCACACGTATTTATGATCTGGAGATAGATAGTCCAGGGGGATAAAGACCCCCCCAGATCGAATAAATGACAGCTTGAACAACAGTGTTGGTTGTAATAGTAGTAGTATTAATAATAGTGTTAATAGTGGTAATAATAACGTTGACTGTAACCTTTACAGCAGTGGCAATAATGGTAGTAATAATGATGATAACAGTAAGATCGATAATGAATTTATTAAGAATAATCATTTTAGTAGTGATTACTTTAATAATAGTCATAATTCTATCGATAATATTCGCAGCACTGTTAATGAAAACATTCCCGTATACTCGCTTTCGATACATTCTGGTCCTTATGTGGTTTTGATAGAGGCTAAAGATCAAAATATAGGCAATTTCAATCCCTTGGCCATTTGTAAATTACTAGCATCCTCTGATGGTCTCAGCTATTTCACCCGAAGTGGTTGCAACCGAATTAAAGCTACTTTTTCACATGTTCTGCTGCGAATTCATTTCTTTTAAATATCAACGGTAAACACAATTTAAATGCGTTTATTCCTAACAGTCTGTTACATCGTTTCGGAGTTATTCGCAACGTGCCGACTGATATTTCGACCCAAGACTTGCAGGACGGGATCGAAAGCTCCGTTGAGGTTGTTAACTTATGCCTGATTCATAGATGTCAAGATACTACTCTTATTCCTATTCGTACGGTCGAAACTAAATTTCTAGGAAACATTTTACCCGAGTTCATATCTGTGTACAAGTTGAGGTCCGAGGTCCAACCTAGTATCAAACCTCCCGTATTATGTAGAAATGGTTTCCGTTACTCACATGTTGCCACTCAATGTCGCTCTAGACCAAGATGTCCTAATTGTACTGGAAATCATTTTATTTCATCTTGCCCGCATCCCAAAAATGAATCAGCGCCTTGCTTAAATTGTAAGGACTCACATTTCACCACCAATCATTCATGCCCATATTACCAGGGACAATATAAAATTAATAAAATAGTAGCCTTCGATATTGTAACCCGAACTGAAGCCATTAATATTTCCAAATCCAGCCTAGTCATTAAAGCCTTTACGTTTGCGGATGCAGCCTCCTCTATTGCTCATTCTGTAAACAAGCCAGCTTTACCTAAAAATACCGATACACCTCGTCATCACTTCACCAAATACCCTTCTCCGAATCGTTTTCACAGCCCAATTATCGCCACCAACAAACAATTTCCAAGCTATAATCACTTACTTTCCTTCCCATCGGGACAGTCCCCTCCTGTCTACCTCCAACAATCTTCTTCAAACATACCAAGTCAAAGTAACTTCTCTCAATCTAAATTTAATCAAGTTGACATATCCTCTCCCACCAAAGTCCCCTATCCAGATCATGCTACACAGCTTAATCTTAACACATCTGACGGGTCCCCTCCTACAAAATCCTCCTTAAACAATATCTCTTCACAACATAACCTCAGGGAACCTAACGCCGCCTTACATAGAGGCACTTCCTTTGCCTCATCATCCTCCGATTCTAATTCCGATACCAATAAACTTCCTCATCACAGTAAACAAAGTAAAGTCCGTATCGTCCACTCTGCTCCTTCTAGACCTTCTGAAATTAAACCGCAACCTACTTCAACTCGTATCAAACAACTCAAAAATTAAAGTATACACCCTTAATGCTAACTCACCCCACAAATTCATTATATCACCTACAACTCTTGCGAACGCATTTTAACCTTCCAATCTCATCCTCTCTCTATTTATCCATTTAGATTTATGTTCATATGTATATATGTATGCGTGTGTGTGTGCGCGTGTGTATGTATGTGTGGAGTGTGTAAAAGCTCACTATTCATATGGGTGTGTGCGTCCACATGTACATATGTATATGTGCGTGTAGTACATGCGTGCATGTATGTTTACTCTACCATTCTACCCATCTTACCCTTCGATCACTTCTATTCTCACCTTTAAGCATTGCTCGACACCATATTTTTTGTTTGATCCATGCCATTCCATGTATCTACATTAGCTCCATTTTTCCCTATATATCACTGCTCCTTACTTCTCCCATTGTTGATGATTAAGATTCTGCAATGGAATGCTCATAGCCTACCTTGCAACAAACCAAACCTAGAAATATTTTTACGAGACAAGAATGACATTTTACTTATCTCTGAAACGTGGTTATCTCCATCCACAGGTTTTTCCATCCCCGGATTTTCAATCTACAGACAGGATAGGGTTGACGGCTATGGCGGTACCGCGGTGCTGGTTAAGCCACGCATTCCACATCATCTTCTTTCCGACCATTTCATTAACTACTCAAATCAGTTGCATAACATCAACTCAATAGGAATCGCCGTTAATATCAATAATACTACAGTCAATATACTGTCCATCTACGTGCCTCCCCTACACAGAATCGGTGTGCGAGCTTTCGGATCAGCCATTGAGTCTTTAGCCTCGACACATCTCATTATTGGGGGCGATTTTAACGCTCACCACCTCAGCTGGGGCTGTAGTTCATTTAATCTTAATGGTACAGCCGTTTTACAAATTGCCGATCAATATTCACTGAATATTCTAAACAACAGGACTCACACCACGCTTTCCCCAGTGGGAATACTACTTCATCTTATACCCCTTCCTCTGTCCAGCACACCAAAAAAATCAATTATGATTTATTCTCTTCCGTTGCTGACAATCTTTTCTTCAGCTTTCCATCAAATCTCTCCTCCCCTGAAGTATATGATCTCTTTCTATCCATCCTCCATGATTCGGTTTCCACCTTCACTTGTAAAAATTCCATTTACCCAGGTAAGAAACTTTCCGTCAGATGGTGGATGAAGCAATGTTCCTTCCAGATAAACAAAATGAATCAGGCATTCCGCATCTTTCAGAAAAATAAAACCGTATCTAATTTTATCGAATTTAGGAAGATCAATGCCCAAACCCGCCGGTTATTAAATCAGACTAAATGGGATTCCTGGAGATGATTCTGCTCACCTTTTAACAGATCCAGACCGTTATCCAAAATCTGGGAACAATGTAAAGCGTTTAAACATCGAGCTCCTTCTGCTTCTACTCCCTCTATTGATCATAAATATTGGTTTGACGAATTTGTCAACCGAGTTTCTCCTCCGTATGTACTTTCCCTTCATCAAACCAACCCCTTCCATTTCACAAACATGTTGGATATGCCTATCACGATTAGAGAGCTCACACATATATTAGAAAATAAAAGGGATACTGGCCTCGGCCCTGATTTAATATCATATAAAATGCTTCAAGCTTTGTCAACCCGTTCTTTGAATTTCCTTTCCCAAATGTTCTCCAAATTTCTACAAGAAAAATTTTCCTCAGGACTGGCTAACCTTCAATATTACCCCTGTTCACAAATCTTCAAAACCTAAACATTTGGCTACTTCGTACCGCCCCATTGCTCTAGCTTCCTTCTTGAATCTGTCATCCGCTATCGTTTAGAGTGGTGGTTGAAAAATAATAATATTCTCCCTAATTTTATTTATGGCTTCCGCCCCCAATATTCAACTGCTGATTGTCTCTCCTTTCTGACATCTAACATATACAAAACATATATAGATAAAGGTTTCTTGTTAGCCACATTTCTGGATCTCACCGCAGCTTTTGATAACCTCAACATCAGCTTACTGCACCAACGCCTCTTATCACTCAGTATTCCACATAATCTCGCAGCTTATATTTGTAACCTATTTAAAATCAAACATTTACACTTCCGGCACCCTACACTCCCCGCTGCACCGCACTACTTACACTGGTCTCGTACAACGTTCTGTTCTTAGTCCCATTTTATTTAATATCTATATTATGCACTATTTAAAACCTCCGCTTCCCCATTCATCGAATCTCATCTCCTATGCGGATGATCTGGCCCTCTTTCAACATAGCAATAATCTTGACCATATTACGCAATATTTAACACATGATATCATAATTTTAAGTAACCGTTTCCAATTTTCCGATCTTTCCATTAATCCCAGCAAATCTGCAGCTATCGTGTTTTCCCTCAATCGGCCTACCTATCCCCATCAATATATTCCGTTTTATAATGACCGCATCGCTATAGTAACACAATTCACCTACGTAGGACTGACTTTAGATCAAAAACTTACTTGGAAACAGCATATAGACTTCCTTATTTCGGTCACCCTACAATCCTCTAATATCCTAAGATCCCTCTCCTCAACTGTCTGGGGTGGAGATCCAGTTTATCTCCTTATATATTTCCTTAATTTGTTCCAAAATTGACTACTGCTCCTTCCTGTATGGTAATGCCTTCCGACACCTCTTAACCAAATTGGATAAAATACAAAACCTCTGTATGCGCTTAATTTTAGGCTCTCTTTGTTCTACTCCTATTTCCTTTCTTTTCTCCGAGCTCATATTGTTCCTCTCTCCCTCCGACGTAAAAATTTAGCCTTCCGATTTATCTCGAAATCTCTCAATAAATAAGTTAATTCCTTCACTTCAAATTTTTTAAAAATTTTCAGAAAATGGCGTTTCACTCGCTCCCGTATTCCACTACTCTCCACTGCAGCTTATAAATACTGGACGTACAAGTATCTTATCCTTCCATCTGATCCCACAATTTACTTTACTAATTCATATTATGTCAATCTTTTTAACATCTCCATTGACACATCCTCCTTCACCTCCATCATGTCTTCCCATCCTGATCTTAATGCTTTCATACAAAATTACTGGCCTAATCATGTACATGTATTTTCAGATGGATCCAAATTTCCCGGTCGGTCCGTTACGGGAGCATTCTATATACCGCAATATAATATCTCCAAATCATTCATTTTTTCTCAGTTCAATTCAATTTTCACTGCCGAGGGTCTAAGCGTCCTTAAAACTCTGCAATTCTTATCACGTTTAGATCACCATTCCTCCTCCCTTATACTTAATCTTATCCGACTCCCTAAGTTTTCTCCTCGCATTGAAGCATTCCTCCTTTCAACCTAATTCCAATTATCTTCCCTTGGCAGTGCGACAATTGACTTATTTACTATCCAGCCGCGGCATCTGAATATCATACGTCTGGGATTCCCGGTCATTCCGGAATTCATGGCAATGAGGTTGCCGACACTCTGGCCAAGGAAGCCATTTTCTTCGGCTCTTTGGTGCCGGCAATTTCCACCACAAACCTGATATCTCTTGCCAACATGGATATATCCTACGAATGGTCATCGTGGCTAGTTAGTGCTTCCACCCCTAGATATTATCTGACCACATCACCTACTAGCTGGTACTTTAATTTGTCCAACATACACCTCAACTTCCAAAAATTTATTACAACCATCACCCGTTTACGTTCTGGACACAATCGTCTTCCGGCTCACATGTTTCGTATTGGGATTTCCAGTTCCCCATATTGTTCCCATCCAGCCGATTCACAAATTATCGCCGATGAAAACCACATCCTTTTCAATTGCAGTTTTCACACACCTGACCAAATCAGTTATCGTCCTCCTTTCTCTATCGTTTCTTTAATTTTTTCTAATGACTCCCGTGTTTTCCTCCTTTTTAGCAAATTCATAACCAGTTGTAACATCAATATATAATAACTATTTATCAACACGTCAGTGGGTTGTGATTGCTCCTCAGCAGTGCCAAAAAAAATGTATTATATGTTTTATTTTTTTTACATATTTAATTTCATGTTAATAAAAGTGTAGCCAACTAGTTTTAAGTTTTAATTAAATAAGACGATTTCATAGGTTGGCTGCTTCACACTTTTAGGTTTGGATATTCTTCCTTTTTACAAGATGGCGATTACGACCAAGCCTGTAGATATAAAATTAAATAATTCCCTGTAGAGAAGGAATCAAAACTGAAAGTGAATGAATTAAATGAAATATTACAAACTTGGTAACGAGAACAAGGAATTTAAAATATTCATTAAAATTATTATTTATAAGTACGTTAGAATCTGACTCTCTACGACGGGATAATTAAAAGAAATTATTTAATAACGTTATAAATTGGGTCCCCACGTCGGAATATATAAACTAAATTATTAAATTCTTTTAAATGTCGAATATATTGGAGAGTAGTGATTTTATTAATTAATAATAAACCGAACAAAATATAACATAATCACTAAAAGTTTTTAATCGCGAAGCTTTTTGACAGTTACGTCATTTTCAAGCACGCACCAAAATTATTACATCTTTTTTTTTATACCAAAAAGATGTAATAATTTTGGTGCGTGCTTGAAAATGACGTAACTGTCAAAAAGCTTCGCGATTAAAATATTTTAGTGATTGTGTTTATATTTTGTTCGGTTTATTATTTATTAAATTCCTCTATAGTTTATATGTAAATAAAAAAAATCAACGAACAATGAGAAATGAATGAAACACTAATAACTTAAAAAATGATAACAGTACAGGATTGGAATTGCGTAATAATTAATGATTCTCTATTATAGGTGAATGAATCAGAAAAGCCGCAGGAATTAATCTCTCTGATTAGATCATGTAGTGACTGACCTTTGAACAACTAGTCAGAGAAGATGTATGAAGAAATATCTGTGATTAGATAATTCAGTAATCGACCTGCAGGAAGATATCTCTCTGATTATATAATGTAGTGACCAACCTTTAAACAAGTCGCCGCGTAGACTGTCGAGCATAGTTGCGTCATATTTTCAAACATTTTCCTCACCTTCTAAAACTGGGTTGGAGAAGTAGCATCAATTTTAAAATGGGCTTTGTTAATACAGTAGTTGATGTCCTGATGTCGACAACTCTAGAACGACCATCTGAGCCTGTATGAAGACGTAACATTTGAGCAGGTGGCTATTTTAAAGTCGGGAAACGCTCATCTGATAACAGCACCAATGAGAAAATCTTGAATGAATTGTTTGGACTCTGCCATTAATAACTTGTGAGATACATCTGAAGATATTCTCGAGATCATCATTTCTAAAAATTTTCGAATCGCACTTGAATTTTTTGGAAATGTGAGAGTCGACATTAATGATGGCTCAGGAATTGTTGAAAGAACTGCTCCACAAATGAAATGACTTCCTCTGGATAGTCTGAAAGAGCACCAATTGATCTTGAATTGAGAAAAGCTTCAATTTGTGTAAACAAGGTTTGAAAATCTACCAAAGGTAGAACTGTCTTAGCAATAGTAGGAGTGGTGATACTGTGAACAGAACTTACATGTGGTTTCTATCCCACATGTTCTGATCATAAATGCTCTGAGATTATTAAAACACAACCTCTCTTTGACTGCAAACTTGTATAATTCTTCTGGCGAGAGTTTGTGAAAATCTGTATACACTTAGAGATGAAGTGATCCTTTTGACAATAATTTCACAATTGATTGACTCCAGGAGCATACGGTTTGGAATTGAAGGTTGGGGTTGGAATGTACTGACTACTTGAACTAATGTTACGAACTAATTGATTCTGCTGAACATGAAAAGCCTTAGTACCAGAGTTGCTATGTTTTTGAGATGTTGTTTCGCTGATGAACAGAAAAAATATTTACACTCTGCAGTTACATTAAGCATATGATTAACTGCTTGAGTATTGTTTATGGCTGTGGGAGTACATAACAATCTGTCAAGGTGCTTAGAGATGATTAGACTTTTATTCTCATATCTGGAAATGATGGATACCCAAGCTGATGCAAATGAACCTCCAGTAATGCTCAGTAGCAATTAGTTGAGCAGCCTCTCCTCCAAGGCATATACAGAGGTAGTACATCTTTGCCACATTACTAAGTTATGACTGTTCATCATTGATACAAAAAATCATGAAAATGGATAAATTCATTGTAACTGCCTGAAAATTTAGGAACCTCCATTCTTGAAAGTTGGGACTTGTAATAATCATCGACAATGGAAATATTTGCAAGATCTGTACACTTTTTAGGCTTAGCTACTTCCAGTTCTGCCTCTGCATTAACAGATCATTGTGTAGCAATATAATAGGCTTCCTTTGTAAAGAACTCGTAAGTGAAATCTATTTCAGATCTCTTTGCAGACATAAGTCGATCATGTTCGATTTCAGTTTAATTCCAATAACCTTTTAACATTCTCAGTGTAGGTAGAATAATGCGATCAAATTCGTATTAATTTTGCCATACTCAGCATCCTTGTTAACCATTTCAATATACATAACGAGCTCGAGCGGTAATTTGAGAATACTTGCTGACATTTTTAATAGTACAGAAAAGCGACAAAAAGGGGAATGAAAATAACAATATTGAACACTCACGTGACTGAAATTTTTAGTTTCAGTCCGAATTCCGCATTCAGTCCTGAGGACGTATATAAAACTTTAACATAAAAATAATGCTGATATGCAGAAGTCGATCAAATTAAATTTAAACAGGAATACCGCGTACAGAGCAATCAATTTATTTTCAATAATTGCAATTTGACCAAAAATTACGCGAAATTAAACGAAAGACGAACACACATAAATAAAAAAACAATGAACAATGAAAAATTAACCGTTGCTTCCGAACCACGTCTTAACTGCGAGAACACTTCGACAGACTGGCTGAACAACTTCAAAAATGATAACATAGGACTGAAATTGTGCAATAATTAATGATTCTCAATTATCGGTGAATGAATCAAAGAACCCGCAATAAGAAATCTCTCTGATTAGATAATGTAGTAATCGATCTTTGATCAACGTCACCATGTAGTCAGAGAAGCCGCAGGAAGAAATCTCGCTGATTAGATAATATAACGACCGAAATTTAAAGTCTCCGTGTAGACTGCCGCGCAAAGTTGCGTCATAATTTTTAAACAAATACAAGTCATCATGTGCCTTATCTGGTGTTTTAAACCGTCTTTTTTCCCACACTTTTGATTTGAACACAGGCCCTCAGCTAGAATAACACGAAAGAGAGGATCGCCATTGATCAAGAGACCAAATTTTTCCCATACTATAGTGGGTGGTGTTAAAGAAAAGGTTGCAGAAATTAATTGAAACCATGATTTTCGTCGAGCTCGCTTAATTGCCCACTTAGCCTGGGCGCTAGCTTTTTTACACTCTGACTGTTTAATAGAGGGAAGTGTAGCTTTTAAATTTTGCAGAACTTTTCGTTGTTGTCTAATTACTTAAGCACATTAATTTGTTCACTATGGAACTAATTTACAATTTGCAGTTCTTGGAGAAGGGGTAACAAATTGAGATTTTCTCACAAGAGCAGAGGTGAAGCCATTTATAATATCGCTTATATTCAGTGACATATCAAATTTCAGATCTTTACACTGAATAGCATATTTGACACAGAATAGAGTCTAGAGTGTGATCAATACCAGCTAGGTCTGTGTGATGAAAAACAGGTTATTTATTTGATGCCTGCGGTGAGGTTAAATTAAATCGCGTGCAGAACAGGATGTGTAATCGAAACTATTTAATAGACATAGATTGGTGTTACGTAATAGTTTTTCTATTAAACAAACTTTCTGGTTAGTATGAGTATTTCCAAATAGTTGATTCTAGGAACTGAAGTCTCCAGCTAACATTATGAAGGGAGTTAAGACTTGAAATAATGTTGAAACGAATTGCTGGAAGAACTTCGCCATGTGCATGATAACCTGAATAATAAGATTTTGGTCGGTTTTCAAATGAGTTTCTTGATGACAAATGATAGCTGGGTGATAAGTGGCAGTAACGAGGTTTACTTTCTCACAGTGGGCATAAAATCTGCAGTGGTACTAATTGAGAATTAGAAAGTTCATTGTATTTCGTAGGAAGAGAGGGCCTTGGTAATTTTAGTAATCTGCATTAGGATATTCGTTCTTAAGTAAACTAACTAAACCCCTTATATCTGTAGTATAATTCTCAGCTATTTCAAGAGGATTACTGTTTTTTACATTATATATATATATATACATATATATATATATATATATATATATATATATATATATATATATATATATCGAAAAAATGGATAGGTTAGAGCGAGGAAATAGGGCTACTGCTGGATTCAAAATAAGGTTCCAAATATTTAAAAATTGATTTTAATGAGGAATCCAAATTTTATTTCATCAAATATTAATCCTGCAAAAAAAAATTGTGAACTTAGATTTAAATTAATATTTTATGTTTTTATATATTTAATTTTATTTATATATAGCTTGATGATGGCGTAGTAGCCGAAAAGCTTTGTTTAATAAATAAAGTTTAGTGATTTTAACTGTTTTTTGTAATCAAGTATAAAAAATCACTACATTCCACAATCTAAACTTTAATATTAATCTATTTCTCACTATATTCTATATGTGTTCATTATCTTTCCCCTGTCCAACCACTGCATTTCAATCCTCCAGTATAATTTGTGAAATTTGTAAATTTATCAAATTATTCATATATTACTTTCACTTGTTGTATCTTACGATTATTTTTCGTAATGTAAAGATTTATTGCCATTGTTGTTGTAGGTACTGAATTAGTAATACAAATCGCATTCAGCATCTACAGTATAAGATTCTTCGTCATATGGTCGACGCTTCATTTGTATCAAATCGTGCCATTTACGACAATCTTCACATTGAATACGTACACGATTACCACGTCACGCGTTATAACGAATTTTTTAACAAGCTGCGGACTAGCTCCAACCGCAATATTTCGAGTATGCAACAGCCATCGTGTAGCCTGGTAAAGCTTAAAAGTCTTTGGACCAGAGACTATCTTAGGATTGGTACGGTGCAACTGCAATTCCAGCGATAATTATTATATTTTTTCTTCGATTTTCTTTCCTATACTTTCTTTTTTTCTTCTTTCTGTCTCTCTCTGTACATCATTCATATTTATCTGTCCTGCTCACGATGGTGGGTATTTCATACCATACCTTAAGAATAAGTTAATTTGTTACTAAATTATTAGCTTCGCTAATAGTGTTCAGTTCATACTGACTAGAGTGGTGTTAATAAAAAAAAAGTACTGAATTAAATTTTACTAAATGTCTTATTAAATTGCAGATAAAACTTTCCATTGCTTTCCGATTTTCTTTATTATGTTTTGATTTACATCACTTAACTTCATTATTCCGGATGAATATGTTATTTTTCGATCCTCTAGTTTCAGTAATATCTAATAAATCTACTTCATTCTTTCAATTGCGGTTTTAACGTATTTCCAAGTTTGTTTTCTACTATCATTAAATTCAAATTTTTAATTGGTTTGAACTAGTTATAAAATGTAGCTTTTCTTCTTACTACAGTAACTCGCATATTTCACACCGGACCTCCCATTAAATTCCAGACTGTAGAGATATTAGCCCAGGCGTAAAAATCTGTCGATTCCCAAAGAGACAGCATAGAAGTTATTACTATTGAATTTTCGAATTGTACTGTAAAATCGGTATACAAATCACCTGATGCCCGCTTCAGTTCTCCTTCAACTATAAACTACCACAATAACAAAAGTAAGATTGCAATAGGCGATTATAACAGCCAGTCTCAGTCGTAGGCGGAGAACCTGGAGTTAATATACGATGCCAAGCTTCCCCCCAACTTTTAACAGCCGAAGTTCCTGGCCTGGTGTTTGTAAGCAATCATTTGAAACAGATGGCAATCAAAAACGTTGGGAAGCTTATCTCCTGATTTCGACATCGGCCGGTATTGCTAAAGTTTGGAGCTGTTATTAGACCACTGCATGGTCCATTCAGAAAACGTTTTAATTTCAAAAAAGAAAACTTTGAGGCCTACACCAAAGAATTAGACGAAAACCCATCGGCCAGCATATATATCACCTTTGTAAAAACAGTGAAAGAGGTCTCAAGGAAGTTCAATACACCGAGCTAAATACATTCCGGGAATGGACAAAATTTCCATCGTGCTATATAATGAATATGAAAGAACATTCAACTGTGACCCGTTCTCCGAAGAAACTAGAGCAACTGGTGAGTAACTTGGAGAACTCATTAACGAATGTCGTAGGACATGCTGACTAGAAACTCTCCAGTCGCTAGATATGAAACATAACAGCAAACGAGCTTGGTCACTAATCAAAAAGCTTAATGGCGTCCCACCGCAAGCAAAGAACCTGCCATGGTTACACCGAACCAAATAGCCAATCTAGTAATACTTAATGGTAAATCAGCAAAAGAATGTAAACCTAGGAAACTAAAATTAACACGAGTACCCCAAGAAGAAACCAGCTGTATCAATTGAGGCTTTGTTATAACAGAACTTGACGAAGCAGTTGAGCGTATGAAAAATGGTAAATCGACAGGCGCTGATGATATTACAGCCGGAGAAATTAAGCACTTTGGACCAGAAACGCGAAAATGGCTCCTCAAGCTCTTTAATAAAATTTTGACAACGGAACCAACTCCTAAATATTGGAGAGAAGCTAAAGTAGTCGCGATCCTTAAACTAGGGAAACCAAAAGATGATGATGCGATCTACCGACATATTTCACTTCTTTGCCATACGCTTAAGGTATTTGAGAAACTAGTCCTCGTAAGAATGACGGAGAAAATTAATGGCACATTAATACCATAGCAGGCGGGTTTCCGACCTGGGAAATCATGTATAGGTCAGATCTTAAAACTAGTACACGAAATTGAAGACGGTTTTGAAAAAGGATTAGTCACCGATGCTGTTTATTCTTTTGTCAGCCGCGTACGATACAGTAGATCATCGGCTTCCAAAAAGCAAACATCATAGTAATACTTGACTAATATTAGTAGTGATCAATTGGTGACTAAACTATTTAAAATTTTTAACACTTTCACGATTGCTGAAATAAATCACCGTAAAAAACATGTACATTTAGCATAAACTTAATTAAATATAATTGCACTTATCTTAAACGTATGTTAATATAATTGCACCTAGAGCTTTAACATAAAAAATTAATATGATCTCAGTACACAAATTATTAATATTACTATTATACTGTAAAACAGTTTATTAAGGTTCGATAAACTTAAATGGATGTACTCTGAACAAACTGTTATTTGTACCATTTTGTATTATACTCCAAATGTATATATAAAAAAAAAAAAGTTAACGACGGAATGTTAAGGATAACTGCCACACACGTATCTTATCTGTTATGTTATTCGTAACAAATTCCTCGGAAATTCGTTACAAAAAATGGCTAAACTTCTTTCATTGTATTTTACTGTGTATTATTATTGGTTTTCTCTTATCTATCTGGCGTTAACGTAACAGATCAACATTCGCACTTATACATATTTTTTCTATTTTTTTTTTATTTTTTTTTTATTATTACGAGGCAATCTATGTATTGAAATGGCTAAGTAACATTCAATGTACATTGCATAAATTAAAAAAAAAAAACATTGCTTGAAGTACATTCAGATCAACATTGAATTTACCCCCGAGTGTAATATGTATTTAATAATTCCGGTTTTTATGAACATCTTAAAATATAATCATTTTGGGATGACAATGATCTGTCTAATTGCAATTTAAACTTCTTGCATTCAATACATAGATTGCCTTGATAGAGAAAGGGCATTAAAGTTTCCAAGATATGATGCGAGAAGTTTAAATTGGAATTAGACAGATCATTGTCATCCCAAAATGAAAGATACTTAAGTTTGAACAAATTTTGTTGCGAGGGTGTGAAATCATAAAAGATACAATTTTTTAAAAAATAATATGGAAATTTGAATAATTTAATCAATCCCAGAGATACAAAATAAAACTGCAAACAAATTTGTTATGAGGGTAATAATGTTAATGTAAAATGAAACCTTAAAATATTCCAATTTTTTAAAAATAATATGGAAATTTGATTACTTTAATCAATACCAGACATACAAAATATAACTGCTAGTTAAAATATCATAAATCAACATTTCCTAACTATTTTTTAATAAAAAAAAGACAATCATTTTACCATGGAAATAAAAGCGTTCTTGTTTAATAAAATATTAATAATCTATAGTTAGTCTAACTTTTCATATGGAGACCGCGTTAGAGTTTGTATGCTATCACTAGTAATGTTACTTGGAGACTTTAATGCCCTTTCTCTATCATGGGACGCAACATAGAGCAACAATCGTGGCTTCATAATCAACAAACTAATATTGTACAATGACCTTGTGATCCTTCATAAAAGTGTATTTAACAAAAAATATATTTAAAATCACCAAAAAGTTCTTCAGCTATTAAGCCGTTTTCAAGTGATTACATAAACGTCCTTCGTCGCTTTACTGCCGCATACTGCAGACGTTTATGTCGTTTATTTTCACTTCTTCTGTGTTCTTTTGACAATATTAAAACCATATTTTATTATATATTTCCAGGTTGCTTGATCCTCATCCAATTCTTTCCGACTACTGAGATCTATAGCATCGCTATAGATCTAACAAGACCGTCCAATCTTGCACCCAACGCCATTTGACTAAATAGTATTTATTTGGTTAGAGTGGTACTTATTCATCCTTGCTACACATCCGATCCACCAAAGGTTATTTTGGTATAGCAAGATGTCGATCGATGTAGCATAAGCTCGTTGTAACGCGGTTCTATACGACACCCGATCCTGCCTACGCGTGTTTAAAATTCTCCGTCAAATTTATTGCTGGATCTGCTCCAATTTTCATAATATATTCCTTTTGTGCCTATGTTTCTACTGGTAGGAAGATAGATTTATAAACAACCAGTTTGGTTGATATCAATACGTGTTTATTTCTAAATACTTTCCCATTTAACTTGTTAAGTACTGTCGAAGCTGTTGGTATTCTGTTCGTAATTTCATTGTCTAGGTAGATTTTGACATTTAATCAACTAACAAAATTTTTCACGCATTCTTTCGATATATCACCTATTTTCAAAACAACATTCTCGGGGGAACAGCATTTTTGTTTTCTTCGAGTTTATAAATAAACCCAGTAACAGCGTCCAGTCGATCTTGTAGGTTGTGCGCCGAAGGAATAAAACGTGTATGAAATTATATACACGTGCGACTCTGTTGAAAAAAAAATGTATTCACACCTTTTTTTGATCACAATCGAAGTTATTCCCACATAAGATACATAATTTCATCACTTTTTATGAAAATGTACATAATTTCATCACTTTTTATGAAAATGTTCGTCATATGTGAGGCTGCTTCTTTATTAGATTATATAGAAAAAATCTCAATCTTTACTGACGGCCTGTGTATTCTTTTACAACCATCTATATCTTGGAAAATCAGTATATTAGAACTATTAATGCGACAATAGGTTCGGTAATAAGCGTCTAGGCCGTAATTTAACTAGGTCCCTGCCCACTGTGGCAAACGGGTGCGATTACTCGATTGGACCTAACTCCGACTGCTGACAAGCATATTAAACCGCAATGGATACTATTAATGCTAAAGAATAAGGAAACGTTTTATCGTTCTTTTCAAACATGTTTCGAATGCAAATACTTGTTAAAAGGTAAAAATTTGATAATATTCAAAAGACAATTTCAAAAAAGCACTACTGGGTTAAACGTGGCGACCTCCTTCATAAAGATTTTGTCTCTTCAATTGTTAGATTAAGAAGTGGCTTAGACTAAGCGAATGGCTGATTGCAATAAGTTATGTTTAATACCTCTATGTTTATATATTGTATACAGAAACATTACTTGTCTCAAATCGTAACTAAAGAAATAAACTCATTGTTATATGACGATCATCGAATTGACGCGATATGTTAATGTATTCTTTAATACGGTACATTTGTTCGGAGTAAGTTTCAATTTATTATAATATCGTCCGATATCGAACACCAAACAGAACAAGCGTAAGTAAATGCCGGACGTACTAGGTGTATTGAGGAATGCTTTAGAAAACATGGGATATATGGAACAAATGAATTTATTAGCCATTAATATTGGCTAATATGTCTAGTGAAGTTAAGTTTGTTGTCAAAAACAACACCTAAATACCGAGAATCTGATCAGTTAAATACCATCACATTATTTGTCAATTTTGGTTCGACTGCGTGTAAAGAAAATGACTTTGGTCTTCGATGGATTCGTACTAATTTTTCATTTATTATAATATCTGAGAATATGCCGATTTGAAACCTGTTCTGGATAGTGTTTAAATAGCCGCATCATCTATATACAGTGCCACTTCGCGGTACTTCCGTAAAATCATATAAGTACAATGCGGAAAGAAAAGGTCTCAACGCGCTTCCTTTTAGAACACTCCCTAAACATATTTTAATTGAAAAAGTGAAATTTATGAGGTATGTAATATTCAGGCTAATATCGAATATCTAGGTCATTCTCCAAATACAAAACTAGGCACAGCCTTTTGTTTTACCTTCTTTTGAAAAGGAATGCGCTACCGATACAACTTGAAGAGCTTACTGAGGGATAAGATTCTATAATTTAAAATTGACATGTTGCACAGTCGGACTCTATTGCGGGAATTTTAAAGGAAATTTAGTAAAGAAGCAAGCAACTGTTGAATCAACTGTTCAACTGGAAATGCTTCCCCTTCAAGGACGCCTCGATTCAAGTGTACTTACACACATTCGCATGTTCATATATATATATATATACTTTGTGAGGAAAATTTATATCATCAGTATTATTTAAGAAAATATGCTTAAAGAAAATAATTTCACGCGTAAGAAGAATAATGGATTTGATTACGTCGTTCCAGAGTATTCAGATCACAGCAACCTCGTGCCCGGTGAATATGCAATCTTTGCACTTCGGTAATTTAAACAAACATCCGTTTAAGCCGCAGTCGCTGTTCAATATTTTCGTCGGTGACTTATACAATGTATTTATTCAATTCAATTCAATTCAATTCAATTCAATTCAATTTATTGCTTCAATCAAATATGTTTACAAACAGCATGTATATATACATATAATCGTAATAAACAATAATGGTAGTAAACCATGCTTATGTAGAGTAATAATAATAATAATAATAACATCTATGTTCTATTTTAACTTCTGAAATTTAAATTTTGTATACAATAAGCCGTCAGAACACGAAAAAAGGCCTACGACCTCGCTAGATGTTATAACCAAAGCCGATTTACCGTTATCTGTTACTAGTAGTTTGTTTATTTCGACGGTTTTAGATTATAGTTCGATCAAACATCACGACCAGATATGTAAAACGTAATTTAAGATTTGTCGAAATTTTAAGATCGATTAAATCCTTTTAATTCTCTTTATAAAAAATTGTCGTATATTTCTACGAAATGATAAAATGCTACAGCGCGCATATATTATATAAGCTAAATGGTCGGCGTAGTATGCAAGAGCCGTTCGAACTTCACAATAGGCTCATTCGGAACGTACATTGGTAAATTTTACACTGCGAACGAAATTGTTCGATAAATTTAATTCCAAATGGAAAAATTTATCATCGTTACTATCATCATCTCGATATTTTGAAAATGTTACAATTTAAACGTCAGTGGAACTACTAACGCGATACGATCGATGACGGAATATATTTCTAATCGTATTAATTTTCTTACCAATATATATAAGAATAAGCCGATAATTAAACCGTTAGCCGTTTTTCTAAAGTTCTCGCTTATCGCGTAATAGATGAAAAATTTTAAACATATGTGACAGTACGATAACAGTTCGCAGATCGCCAATATAGAATATTTAGGCATGATGTATGCAATGAGAACGTTTAATGATGAGTCTTTATATAATTCACATTGAACAACAAACAGATTCCTCAGTCCAATTATTGATTGATATTCGTTACTAAACCCATATTTCCCGAACAAAAATATATAAATAGTTAGCGGTACTCGGTTATTGGGATTAATACGGCTAAACAAACGATTATTAACGTAGTTCGAGCAATTCGATCGTTTAAAGATCGTCTTCCATCCATCATCTGATTTCGTCTTAATCGATTATGCCGTTGTTTTAACATGTCGATCGATAATAGAATAGTAAACATTTCGATTAAAACGCACGGCATCGTTTCAATTAATAACGTCAAATATAAATAATGGTCGGGCGACAATAAAGTTTCCGATGGTTGTAATAGCCAGTTTAAAAGTTTATACTGGTCGATTATAAGCAGACGATATAAAACGAACGGTATTAAATAACAATTCCTAACGAAATTATTCCGGAATGACACCAAACACGAATTCTAAGTGGATAGGCGACCGCTAAGTAACGACAAAATGACAGATGACATTCTAACCATAAATTGACATCGCGTAAATAGTCGACTGTCAAAACGATGCTAAATGAATTGTGGACTGTTAAAATATTTAAACTCGTTTGGCATAAAATAGAATAAAGGAGGTTCAGGACGGTATGTAAAATATCGTTCGCAGATATGCAGACGAAAATGACGGAGATAGCCGATTTTTTCATACCTGCGCGGCGGAATATCGACGTACCGAGTAGAAAACCGATCGTATTGAGTATTAGCAACGCCCAAGTCAAGGAAAACCTGAAACAAAATTTTGAAAAGTTTTTCAACTTATTGATTTTTTATTAACCGAATACGGAGCCGTGGTATAAACAAATAATAATAATACCTCTCGATGAAATTAAATAAAACTACTAATTTTACACGCATTATACCGATATAAATTTTACAAATACAGTCGAGTAATTTCAACGGCTACAAATATTATTCGGCGCTAAATGATTAATTATAATAAACCGACGGATAAATTAAACAAATATTCGTTTTTTAACCGTCTGGATAGAAGCGTATTTATTTTTAGAATTTCGACGGAATCGCGACTGGCCGACTAAGCAAACTTATTATCATCGTCATCTGGTGCAACAGTCCGTGGACTGGCTCCCCCCCCTATGCTTGTCTTTTTCCACTCGTATCGGTTATTGGTCGTTCTTTTCATTTCTGCCTCTTATTCATTTTCCCGAGATGTATCCTTCAATTGCATAATTCTCCATGACGTTGCCCCATCCAACTTAGCTTCCGTTTTTTAATCCGGTTCAATACTTTTAATCGCCTTTCATTAACCCGTTTCAAACTTTCCTCGTAGATTTGAAAATAAATACGACGACGATGTTTTAACAGTTCATATCGTAGAAAGGGCTGTTCCGATATAAATAATTTCAAACAAAATGACATTTACTGAACCCCTTTCAGTTATTGTATTCCTCGAAAGGCGCGCAAACTTTAACGTTAACGAATTTCAATAATTCAGTTAACGTAAAAATCTTAATTCGGAATTTTTTCTCAAGTCATTAAATCTAGTGACAAACAATATTATGAGGAATAATCCGAAATACACACGCAAAAAAAATTTCGAGTCCGTATGCATTTTTAATAATTTTATAACCGTCGGACATTTCTATTTCTTGTTATTATACAGATTCCGGGGCACATAACTCTGTTTTTCGATTCAGATTACTACAGATGACGAAGAAAATAGCTGAGATTTTATAGGTACTCACGAGTTTACATCACTCTCAAGCTAAACACGGTGAAATACTAAAAAAAGCGACAACTAGCGGAAACTTGTCGCTACATTTCAAAGTGAAGTAAATTTTCGCACGTACTAACTTAAACAAAAAGGGCATATAAAATTGTTACAAGACATCTACCCCATTCCAACACGCAGGATGAAATAATTTTTTTTTTTTTATAAACACTCTTTAGAGTAACTATTACGATCTTAAGTCTATGCTGAAATAAGTGTTAAAATTAATACGACGGTATATGTTTTAAACTAATATGATAAACGTATAATACGGGTTTGTAGACACTAGCTCCAGTGAGCAAGCCTTCTAACTAACATATATTTCTATATAAGCTATTTCGAAATATTAAACCAAGTCGTACGGTTTCAGCCGTTTTAAACGGCGAGTATTTCCGTGCAAAACAGCCGTCTTGCTTCAATATTGACATGTCTTAAGCCGCTCCGTGCGCCGTCGCAATATCGCGTATCACTTCACTTACCACTTACGAGAATATCGATAGGCATCTACGATAGCTCGAAGAAATACGTTTTGTCAAACACGAGCTGCCGATTTTACAGCCCCAAAGGGCTATTCCAGACATCCAAATCGTCAATTTGCAGGTATAGTAGGCGTTTGCAATAGGTTCTGGGAGTCGATCGCCGTCCTATCAGCCAGTACAGTGCGGATACTATTTTCTTGATCTGCCTGCGCTTCATTTTTCCACGGGGTTTCCATGAAAAACGAGAGTCTAAGTGCATACCAAGATATTTGGCCGAGTTAGCTTGTGGAATAAGTTTACCTCCAATATAAGCAAGCTGTGACTGTGTTATCATCGGTAAGCAACTCGCTAGTGTACAGTAGGTACAGGTCCAAAGACACTATCCTGTGGAACTCCAGCCTGTATCGAGTGATACGATGATTTAGAGCATCCCCGTGTGCTACCCGAAATAGTCGCTCTGACAAATACGAAATTAGCAATATAGATTACCCGTCAAGAAATTACACAGTTTAACGGTGAGACCTTCATGCAAGACTTTAAAGCCTGTGCTACGTCGAGAAAGACGGCCGAGAAAAAATGTTTATCTTCAAATGTTTTTTTTTCGATAACTGTTGTGATGCACCTGTTCATTTGTAGAATGTTGGTTCCTAAACCCAAACTGATGGTTTAGAAGCTTCACAAACTGTCTCATACGTTTTAATACGAGTTTTTCGTATAGTTTTGAAATTGATGGGAGTAGCGATATTGGGCCGTAAGACGTTACCTCCTCGGCTGGCTTACCAGGCTTCTTGAGCATAATAACTTGTGCTATTTTGAAGCGAGCAGGTACATGCTCAAGTCTAAGACTGGCATTGAAGAAGTACGTGAGCAGAACAATAGCTTTACGTGACAGTTTTTTCAATATACGTGGTCTGATCAATGCCTGGAACTTTTGTCGGGTTAATGTTTTCATCAATTTACTGCGCTATATCAATTGGAGTAAAGTATTTCAGTGGTTGATCTGTTTGATAAGCTGTTGTAGTAGGTGTCACATCCGATACAATACCATAAGACTGAAAGACTCTCGCTATTTTCCTGTTCCAATTTCCAAATTCATCTCTAGATGGTGGAACTCGACTAATAGGTCGTTTTATCCTATGGGTAGCTTTCCAGAGTGTATAGTCTTTATCAGCATGCAGATTGAACTCTTCGAGATATGCTGCTAGGGTTTTTTGATTTATTTCCTTGATTAGTCTGTTTAACTGATAAATCAGACGATTAAAGATGGTTTTATCTCGTGGATTACGAGACTTATGCCATTCACGACAAGCTTTTCTTCTCTCGGTAATCTTCTGACGGACTTCGAGAGGATATGTGATTTCTTGGACTTCGCGATTTCTTAGAAAGAGGTGTAGTTTTGCCGGGTTTTGAATTGCTTCAATGAAGTGTTTGACTTGAAGATCAAGTTCAACGGTAGATTTGAGCCTCACTTTTAGATTCAATCGCTGGTCTAGTTCATAGCGAAATCGATCCCAGTCAGTATATTTATTTGTGAGGGTGACTTTCTTTTCCTTCATTATAACGGTTCCGCTTAGTGTTAGCAGTAATGGTGAATGATCCGAGGACAGATCTTCAACATCTTCAATAGATTATATAGTTGATTTCATAACAAAGAAGTCGATTAAGTCTGTTTTTTTTTACGTCGGTCATTTGGCCGATAGGTTGGTTTCCGTCCAGATAGAAAATTGCAATGTGTACTTTTAATATCATCGAAGAATCGCTTGCCTTCGGCACGAGTAATTGACGATCCCCATGCCGCGTGTTTAGCATTAAATTCGCATCCCAAGATATATTTACTACCTAGGCATCTAGGAAATTCTTCATAGTACTTTCGCTCCATACTTTTTTGACAGCTTTTATGTAAGGGCGAATAAGCTGCAGCTATATCTATTTCGCTACCATTGAAATTAATTAATAATACATTGTATATAACTGCGACAAAATTCCTGTTGCTGAAAGTGTTGGATATTCTGCTTGATGCAGCTTCAGCATGCGCACCGCCACTGAGTAAAAATCATATCCGCGCATTTTAATGTGATCTTTCGAAGTAAAGCGACACTCAGAATTAATGCTATATCTATTTTATTGATGTGAAGATAGGTCTCGAGTTCATTCTAATGATTCTAAGAGATTCAGTCATGCTTCTTCTTGGATTTAGATTTCTTACTCGATGGAATAGAGTTTTCTTCGAGCACTGAGATACGGTTTTTGTAGTTAGAAGAATGGTTTCCGTTACAGTTAACGCACTTGAACTGCTTAAGATCCTTGTGATTTCAAGAAGCAGATTCATGATTCCCTGCACGCTTAAAGCAATCTGTTAATAACAATTCGATTTCGTATGATTCCATTTCTGGCATGGCATTGTGGAATTGTTGTTACAATGACTGGTGACTCAACTCAAATTTCGCAATGTAACATAATGTTTTATATTATGTACTTACTTGTTATTCGGTGAAGGCTCGAGGTCGACGTAAAACAAGGGATATGTCTTTCTAATGCGATCTACTATTTTGTTATTATCATCACGGATTTTAACAATTTTCGATATGTTTCTGACTTTATGAGGCATTCATAACTAAACTCTCTGTAATTTCTTCTGTTGCCGTAGAAGAAGGAAGACGTCTAATTACCACTCAATACGGTCTGGTCGCTTTAAATGAATATGTATGATACTCGAGATTTTCATATCCATTCATTCGGCCTTTATGAGCTTTATCGGGATGACTTATGACATTAGTCGATATCATCACGCGCAAATATACGAACAAATCCACCGGTTGGTTTAAACGTTGTATTTATTTTATCTGTGCAGTTTTCTAGTACGTCTCTCTTTAATGCAGACAAGTTAAGTTTGCTACTTTTTTACAATTATAGACGGTGGCATATTCTTACGTGATGTATGTGATTGATTATCAATTGATTTGTCTGTCACGTTAATGTGATCAGCAGACTGTTGTGATGTTGTATCAGTAACTGGAATAGCGATTTGACCATAATACTCTTTTTGTGCTGTTGTGTACAAGCTACTCGACTTTCTTGTAGTTTTTGCTTCAATGCTAGATTTTCTTTGCGGATAATTTCAAGCTCCTGTTTGAGCATATTATATGCTTGATGGAGCTCATCATTGGTTGTCATTGAAGACTGTGCTAAATTGGATTTCTTGTTAAGACCCGGATCATTTGTATAATCAGTTTCCGATAACAGTCTTTTAATAGAGAAATAGGTACTCTTAGAAATGTAAAGTATTATAAAAAATGCTAGTACTGTTTGAGGTCTCACAGTAGTAACGATATTGTTGGGGGGGTGTTTATTAATTACTTTCAGCAAACAGGCCTTACCACTATACGTAATCTGTGATAGCGTCCGATTCAAATGAATATTCTCAACTTCGAGGATGGCAATATATATATACATATATATACATACATATATATATATATATATATATATATATATATATATATATATATATATATATATATATATATATATAATCAATCCTTTCATTTGTTAATCTATTTTTCTTTTTAAGTAAAAGTAATTATTAATTCTTATTCAGACAATGGGAATTCGGTCGAATTAAGAATGTAAACATCATATAGACTGAGAAATGTTATGAAATAAAATAACGAAATTTTTTAATAAAATATTAAATTATAATTTAAAATTATAATAAAACAAAACATATTTTAAATTAATATTTATATTACGTACGTTCTAATGATACACGTATGAAATCAACATCTAATAAGAATGTTAATTCGAATTAAAGAAAAAAATGCTCTTTTTTCAACGATAAAACGTGCATGATTCATGCTTACGAGAAATCATTTTTTTAGTCCCTTACATGTAGCTCCGTCATTATAAAAATCCATATCATACAGACTGAGAAATGTTATGAAATAATGAATTTTTAAAATAAAATATTTAAGAAGCGAAATAAATTATATTTTAAATTATTATTCAGATTACGTACGTTCTAAAGATACGTGTATAAAATCAACATGTGATGGGAATGTTAATTCTGATTAAAAAAAAAAATGTTTTTTTTTCAGTTATAAAAAGTTTATGTATCATATCTCACCATGAATCTTCTAATTCCGTTAATTCCGCTAATTCCATCATTTGTAAAATGAATTTCAGCAAGATCTTAAAACGCTTTCAGAATAAATGTTCTTATTTTCTTATTTAATTAATAATTTTGTACCATGAATGCCAACAATTGCTTGTAAATGTAACTGAGCAAAACCTACAGTACCGGTATTAATACTTAGTACGTCGAAGAAAGTGAGAAGTTAATAAATATGATGTTGCACTATTTTATTCATACGGGGGATTTTATGTTGTCTCTAACAACGATACTCTCGGGAATTTTAGACAGAAATTGATAGCAAACGTATACCGTAAATTACGATATGCTTTTATTATTTCACTTGTACTCGTATTTTCATTTCGTAAAGCTGTTAAACTCATGTTTATCGTGCATTCCCATTTTCTGTGTATAAATGTAGACAGACAGATTTGAAATTTAACATTTTATTTTAATTTTAAACTGAATATTAAATACAACTAACGCTAAATTTTAATAAAATAATTTACAAAGGCGATGAAAATGTTGTAGATTTTGATACACTTTTCTTTACTAACATTAAACTTTCCCTCGAAAGAGCATGTGAAATTTTTGAACAAAAATCATAAAAAAAGAAGATTAGCATTTTACCGATGATTCGAGTTATAATTTAATTATAAATTAGTTAAATTAAAGTAATCGATTATTTACCGACTGAACCTTTCGGTTATCACTATTTTAACGTAATTTGCGATTTCATCGGATGTAATGATAATCCGCTAACGTTATATGTTCGAAATTACATATTCATCGTTAATAAATTAAACGGGTTTATTGAATTTTTAAAAACGCAAATATGTGTAACCGAGGAAACCAGAGCTCGTGAGACGTAGCGCGAAAACAAGCGGAGGATGGTGCAATAGTATCTTCAGATATGGAACAAGTCTCGCTTACTAATAAATAATCAAGAACTTGATATTTATATCAGGAGTTTCTCTTAAGAGCGGTTGAGAAAAGAAGGAAAACTCAAAGTAAACCTACGCGAAAGCAAGGGAAAACCACCTTGGCTACTATTGTCCTGGTTATCACAATGCATTGGAGTAAAAAATCATGAGCCGGATTTAAGTGCGATCCTTTAATTGGAAATACAGTGTTAAGAATAACATCGTATTCAACTGTGAACGATTAGATTTGTTATACCGAAGACTTCAAAATGCACTTTTTGAAATGGAACTACAAGAGATCAATATGAAGGGAATGTATGATAAATGAGGGGCATTCCCGTTAAACGCGTCGTGTCAATACGAGTATGGCCGTTATAAGCTTAATACCATTCCAAATCTAGAAGAATCTACTCTATATTGGACGGCTTCATGGTCAACGTCGGTTCCCCCGTGTTAGGGGCGTCTGTTTTAAAATGATGGATAGCAATGGAGAACCTTCGTCGAATTATACCTTTCTTTTGATCAATATTGCAAGTACAAGGAAAAATCACAACTTCTGTAATCATAGTGTACCACCCAACAAGGTACACTCTAGGTATTGGACGGTTATCGACGACAACGTTAACTGGCTCCTATATACCATTAGAGGAATGGAACACCTATTGAAGATATTTCCAGCAAAAGTAGCAGAGAGAGAAAACGATAGAGTAACAAGAATCGCTAGACTAGGAGCGTGGAATATAAGAACTGTTTTAAAAACAGGAAAACTGGAGGAATTAATGATAGAAATGACTAGGTTAAAAATGAACTTAATCGGATTATGCGAATCAAGATGGGAAGGAAGTGAAGATTTTTAGAGCGAAGACTACAGGAATAATAATTAGAAAAAATTAAAACTCATATTTAAGAAAAAGTATTGGCTGCTGGGCGGAAACTGCGAACTAATTTTGCAATATAATTTGTTAACTAGATGATCAAAATTGTGGGTATTATTTCTACTTTAAATATAAAAATAATAAAACAGTTCCAAAAGAAAATGTTAATATGACTGGTCAACGCACATTCGTGTTGAATGTACTGCATCTAAATACTGGAATTCGAGAACGCAGTGTACTTTTCTCTAGGAGACTGGAAAAACATAGTAATTTGCTGTTAATTTATTCGATTAGTACACAGATGATAGACGATTAAGTCGACTAACACCCTCAATCTTCCTTTTAGGTTTTAACTGAAAACTGAGGCAATATCGAGTATCATCAATGGATGGTAACTCACACAGCTTCGGTGTACGGTCTTGATATATTTATTATTATCGTTATTTATTAAATTATTACGAATAGCATTAATGTTATTATTAATGGTGCAGTTAGCAGAAAAAAAAATTTCTGAAGTTGCAAGCTTAGATGTGACCTACTGCGCTTAAAACATGTGTTAGTTTTATTACAATTTACGAAAAAATTTTCACACATACGGCATTGAATAACAGGTGGGGTAGGTTTTTTATTTCTCCGATCTAACAAGGAGTACGAGCTTTTAATATTCGTAATAACAAGCTGAAAAGTGAAAGTAACGAAATAAATAGTATTACAAATTGTACAATTTTATCTTTGTAAAATTTAGTCTTTAATTCAGCGCGTACTTCATGAATATATGTATTGTTCGGTAAACATTTCAAAATCATCTTAAACGATATAATTTATTTGAGAGTATAAGAAAAAAACGTTCTTTTAATACCTTCTTAAGTTCATCAATGTCATTAAAATTATAAGTTTCGTTACATTTTGATTTTAATACTGCCTTAGAACTCAGTAAACAACAAAAAAGAAATTAAAATCATTAAAAGTTTTTTCTTTATCAAAAATCACAAAAGCTTTTCGGCTGTTAGGCCCTTATCGAGTGAATATTTAGAGAAAATGTATAATAATTTCATAAATAGTAGCGATTGAGATTTAATGAAATGATCAAAAAAGAATTAAAATCTATCGAACAAATAGAATCTAATATTAACCGAAAAATAAAAAAAAAACGATCATAACACAAATTAAGCACACATTTAATCCGCAAAAATCTAACTAAAATGAATCTTTGTTTTATTAATACTGTTCTTCATTTTGCTGGATTTGTTGCGAATTGTAATCATAAATTAATATTTTTTCATTTTATATATCTTTTTAAATATCCACTCGATACTGGTCTAACAGCCTAAAAGCTTTGATTTTAATTTTATTGTTGTTAATTTTAATAAACATCACCACATTCCGCATTCTACAAATTAAAACTCAATGTTCCATTTATTGAACTTACCGTCCGATTATAATTCGTTACCTGACCGTCGACAATAATCGGCGGAATGGTTACATTATATTTACTCTGTGATGCTGGCAAAGGTAGACGAAATATCAGTTAAAGTTTGTGGTGTCAGCGTGAATAGCATCGTGAAAAGTATTCGAGGGAAAACTGATTTCGCATCAGTACACAGCCTGTACTTTTAGTATTCAGTTTTATTTATGTTTTTTCGACTTAGTACCACAATTATGATGATTAACGTGTGCCATACAAATCAACAGAAGCAAGCACGATTAAAAACCTCCTAGTCTGCACCGCGTAGCTTCTTATAGACAGACGTTTTTATCGGTCGAGCATTAGCTTTATCTTACACTTTTAAGCTCGCAATTGGTTTTCTTTATTTTCCCGTTTCTTTGTCATGTGTATGATTATGCTTATGCGCGATTGTCTCCAACAATATATATATATATATATATATATATATATATATATATATATATATATATTCCCCCTAGAAAAATCTATTTTTGCATGAACGGATTAATGTTTTTTTGTATTATGAAATGAAAAAAAACTGGATATGGAATTTTTTCACTACTAATCGAAAAACGTTTAATTTTATCAGATATTTGGTTGGCATTGACTGTTTTATATCAAGTCAATCATTGCATGTAAATGTAGCCACATGTTTACGTTGAATCACACGCAGCATCGAACGGTCACGTATACGAATTTTGCAATTTATAACCATGTGCTACGTTGAGAACACATTTATGAGTGTAAACAGCGAAATAATTATTATCGATAACGTAGTAGCACTCTTGGGATACGAGATAGCGTGCAACTCATATAATCCGATTTCTGGCATCAGTTACTATTTTCATTGAAAATTTTGTTTCGATAAATTCGACGTGATCATTTCGAGTTCTCTTTTTCCTCCCTAGGGTTTCCTTCCTATTTTCTCTTGTATCGACAACATGTTTTTTCCTATCTCATGATGCACATCGATTTCCTGAGTCGACTAATATTATTTTCTTTCTGTCTACTCGGGTTAGAACCATTTTTTAGGTGATCAAGTGTATTTAAAGAATTTTTATCATTGTTCATGTATAATTTTAGATGTGTCCTTAAGAAAAGTGAAATTTTCTTCATTTTTTTTTTTTTTTTTTATATCGTCTGGATGATATTTAAGTTGACAAGAAGTTGTCTTAGTTTTCCTTATTTCTTTCTTAATATAGACCTAATCTCAGGGACACACTTTACACCGCTGTCGCACATTAAACTCGGTATCTATACCACTGTAGTCATAAAGCCTAAATAGGAGCAGCTGTAAGAGCACTTTTCGATCAAAGAATAATGAATACATTCAAAGAATTCAAATCACCGACGTTAATAGTAATGATCTTGTTCTTTCGGCAATATATCGCCGATTCTAGGATTCTTTCAGCAATATATATGGATATGATAAGATTACACCTCAAATAATTAACGAACTACCGCGAAATGCGATACCTTATTATGCGTAGGAAGCGTTCGTAGGCAATAATAGCGCAGGTACTAACGCTGTTCAAGCCGGGTAAATCAGTTCACTTTTGTCATATCGACCTATATCTCTGTTTCCTACAATGTCTAAATTATTCGAAGAGAACATATTCTCAGCCTCCAGTTCGGACTTTTACACGATAGCTGCTTACCGGATATAAAGTGGAGATTATTATTAGCGCGTAGTGCGACAAAAAGATTATCTCCGATTTGGAAAGATTTTGTCTATAAACACAAAGCTTAAACTGTTGGACTGTCTGGTGTTTTCAATTATGCGTGCGAGACACGCACTTATATAAGTAGGTGGCTTTAAGCACACTAGTCGCCTGTCCTTTATAATAACGCCTAGATTTTAAACAATAAACTAGCCCCACCGGTTAAGTCCGGATTGGGGAAAAACTTTAAAAAAAAGATTTTAAAATCAATTTAACCCATGTGATACCTTTTATGTATCGTAGAAAGGGTTAGATAAAAATCATTAATTTTAACCGGAATGACAAATAGTGAATTCTTTCAGTTATTGGATTCTTTAAACGGCGCCTAAACTTCACTGCTAACAAATGTGTTCCGTTCAATAATTAAGAGATATTCAGTTGGCGTAAAAACTCTTAATTCTAATCATCTTTCCGAAGCTAAAAATTGTCTTAAACAATATTATGACGAAATAACCTGCATCGTTGATTGTATAAAAGAATAATAATAGATAATTGCTATAAATTCAATTCTCGAATATTTCAGTAACTTTATAAGCTTTGAAAATTTCTATTCCTTATTATTATACGAACTCGGAGGTGCTACCTTTAAATCTTATAATTCAGATTACGCTAGTCTTAACGACAAATAATAAAAACATCCGCTGGTGGTAACACTGAGGAACAGTTTAGTCGAAAAGAAGGAAATATCGAAGAGCGAGGAGGTAATAAATTCGTTAGACACCATCGTCGCTATTATTTATAATTATAAATTAAAGGATGCCCATAAATATCGTCGGGTATATCCTTCCGCGTCACACCAAGATAATACCCGTTGCGGCATATGCTTAGTGAACAGAATGTTAGTAATCTAAATCCATTAGTATTACGTGAATTATTCTCATCGTTCATCAATTGTTGAATGTTTACGATAAATTCGGAAAAAATTGAGTGAAAAATCAGTTTATTCTAGCAGTTGACGAACATGAAATTAAATCAATCCTTCCAATTGTATCAGTGAGAATATTTACGCGTAAAAATATTCCCGATTTAGTTCCTACGAATACGGAATTGATTTTTACGAGAATGAACTGCACGAATTTATATTCATTCATAATGCGGTGGTTCACCGTCGAGCATAAAGCCGACGAGACTTTGTGTGATAATTGTAATCGCAAATCAGTGTAGAAACGGAAAATGTATTAAATGTGCTCACACCTACAGTTTGCAAGGTTGATATAGCACTTTCATCTCTATTCGAGCCCACCCAACTTTTAATTGGTGCTTATTTCGTTAATTAATGTGAGCTTTTGAAAATGTTTCGTGCATGGAGGCCGAAACAAAAGAAAACATTCACACGGAGGGGTAACTGAAATAACTTCATTCGCTGATTGAATCAAAGTGTTCTAAAAACCAAGTGTACACGTCGTAATGAATTTCATCAAAAAGTATTTAGCTACCTGTCGAACTCTAACTAATTTAAGGTAAAGTTTCTTCTAAACCACCTCCTAAACGGAATCTTGATTCAGTCCTCATCTTCACCTTGTATTCGTAATTCATGTTATACAAGTCTGGACCTTCTAATAATTTAGTATTTTCCGATATTAAAAGCTGTTTTACTTCTTTAAAAGCATCCATCACAACTACCTCCCACTACTAGCAGCAATAACTCTCTTAAATATATTTTTTGGTGTATCGCTTAGTGTAGGTCGGTTGTTACTCCGCGAATAAAGTTTATTTGTAAAATTCTTTTGCGATATTTGAATACGTATTTATACATTTGTCTTAAGCATTCCTTCGTGAAAAAAGAATTTTGAGCTGTTCGTCAGTTGTGTGTCTATCATTTTATCTGTGTAGCTATTATTCCGTCGTCGGTAAAGCTCGATGATGAACAGAAGAAAAATCGTATCGAACCGAAGGGGAGAAATTGTCGTGAAGAGATATTTTATGTGGTGTATGATTGACCAAAATTGCAAATATAAAAAAATAATTATCTAAATAGTTATTACTATCGGTCTGTACTAACAATTATATCATCGTCATCATCGTCGACGTATTGCTCGTTGTTGAATATCGTGACCAACACAACGTTGTTCTCGTCTACAAAATGGGCGCTACCATCTCTAATAATCATTATACCATGATAATTTAGTATCACATGGCGACGAAAAAATTGATAAAGTTTATTCTGTACGTTAGATCGTCTTTTTGATAGTACATCGTTCCGGCAACTACGTCATCGCGATATTGAAATTACGCAGGCAATATGTTTTTGTCATATTACCGTATTCTCTGTGGAGTTATTTTATAAATAATTTTATATATCTCACTACGAGAATTAAACTATGCAGGAAGTATGTTTTTCGTATTCTCCGGGGAATAATGATATAAATAATTAATCATATATATTATATATATCAATATTTTTAAGATACGTTTGACGATATCAGTTGTCGTGTGTAATTCTTCGAGCGTCCACATTATCGAAAATGGTTAAAATTAAATTAAAATCTTATTACAGGAAAATCCTCAAAAACAGAAATCGTCACTTTTACTATATTGATATTTTTATCATCGATCGAATAAGACGTTCGCTGCGAGAAAATGAGCACTGGCAAATGCACCGAAGGATGCGCGAAAAAATACACCGAACATGCTGATAATAAACCGCTTGAATTTCAATAAGGAGTAAGTTTATCTTATTTTTCATTTAGTGATAATTTTCAACTATAATAATTATAAATTCGGTCACCGGCCGATTAGCAGCTACACGCTGGTCTGAACTTATTTGATTTAACATAATAATTATTAATAACTTGATTTTTTGTTCGTCTCAATCTATATATGAAATTCTTAAATACGGGCATATATATATGTATACTTATATAAGGGGGCATAGGCGGCGACTTTGCCCGATATCGGCTAATAACATTACTCCGCCGGCTATGTGATTTTAACATCGAGAGCGACTCTTAAAGGATGCGGGATTTTAAAGACGACTCTTTCCGGCGTTAACGACGTAATTAAGTTATATGGACACGCTTCAGATCACTTATCAGCTAAAATTTATCGATTTCTTACAGTCATCCTGTAATCAGTGTGGTATAAATGACGTTTAATAAAAGTATTTCGACGATTATTATTAATTATTTATTTACTATTACCCACGATTTCTGTGTATATAAGTGACGTCTCAACCCGAATACATATTATGCTAATTGCCATTAATCGCGATATTTTGTATAAATTACACGGACGAGACTGCTACGGTTTTAATTGCTCGTTATCACCGGTTGACTTCCGTTTCTATAATGCTTTTAATATAATATATATATAATTAATACAGATTTTGCGTTAGTAATATATATATATATACATATATATATATCCTTTAGTCGCAACTCTACGTATGATCAAGGTAACAGTTTTCTTATTTTCGGCCTACATCCTTGATGATCTTCGGCCACCATGAAGATTGAAAATGTGAACCCAGCTGCAGCGTCACTACATCTGTCCATTTGTGGTCTTTGGTTGCATATCAGTCATTTTTTCCCTAAACTATTACTCTTGTACACTACTGTTGAAATTGGTAACTAACTGTTTTCCCTAGTATCGGTATTATTTTAACGAACGATAGTAGGGGATCTCTATGTATATAACACTCTCGCTGTTTTTAATACTAATGATTATGTTTTTTGAATTTTAAAACAAAAAATATATATATGTCAATTCCAGTTTTATTTATTATGTAAGAATAATAATAATTAGAATCGATATATGAAGTTAGCTTTATTTAGTTCGAATATGTTAAACATCTTTCGATCGTTATTTTTCTCGAACTGAAATGTAAGTTTTATAATTTTTCTATGTTAAGCACGCGCAATAGTAGCATTTAAAAATGAAACGGAGGTTTAAAATAAATATCATAATACACATTAGCTTAAGCGCGAGCGGAACTTTATCATCTGTATTCGTCAACTTAAAAACGTTATACCAGTTATGAAAGAGATGATTAAAATTAAGAATAGAAAAAAATATAGTAGAAAAATAGGGGATAAATGTTGTACACGGAGTGCGATAGATGCGCTTACTCGCAATGGATTGAAATTTTTCCATTAGGAGGATTATTAGTTTGAACAGAGTTTTCAGAATCAAAAGCGTACTTTTGAGAGCATTTATTAATGGTAGTAATGTAAATATCTGAGATAGGATGTTTGTAGAAGTAAAACGATTTTTAACTTTGAATTGTAACATGCGGCGGATTATCAGATGAATTATGAATGGAAACCAGACTAGACAGATCGCTATTATTAGAGATACTTTGATGAACATCATTAAGACAAGTATTAAGTTTGTAGGTAACTTTCATTCTATCCGCAATTAAAGAGTTTCTTTTCGACTCTGTGTATAACACATTTTCAAAAACCGTGATCTTATAAACTTGCTACTGATTAAGAAAATAAGGACAATTCTCGTCTAAATTTGGGCGAGCTCCATTAAAATTGACACGAACAACGTATGACGTGAGTCTTGCACATAGTCGACTTAATGTTGTCGATTTCTTGACGTATGTCGGGGATGGTACGTCTTAAACATAGAAACATACAAAATTTCTGTTAGTGACGCTGAAATTGTGGATATTCTATCAAAGCAGGAAGAAAATATCGATAATAATAATAATAATAATAATAATACTAAAACCAGGAATAAACTCAGGTAACGTTGTTCATATTAATAACGATAATAATAATTCGCAAAGCGATCCTGTTGAAAATATTCAAATCGACACAAATGTTATTCTCAGTTAAACATCGACGATGATATAATAAATTCGGTAATGCACGGTAATATTAGTCCTAATTCGAGTCAATATTTTATTAACACAAAAACGGAAAAAATTCCACCGATAGTTATGTCCGGCTACTCGCTGCATCCAACTAAAAACATCGCTGGAATGAAAAAAAAACAGCCTCAAATATTAAAAATACATAAAGATAAATTTTTTTTTACACAGAATCGCTGCGGGATTTCGAAAAATTAAAATAATTTTTAATTAAAAATAAGGTTCGTTTTTATACGTACACACCAAAAAGTCGCGGTAAAATAAAAATTTTATCAAGAGGAATAGCTTCTGGAATAACTGAAGAGGAAATATTTTATGAACTGAAAAATAAAATACAAATCGATTAAGTAAAATAATTTTCCAGACTCGTCAAAAAAAAAAAAATCAATTTTTACTACGTATTTTTTGTCAGTTTTTCGTCAAATGTTGTTATCAAGGAAATAACTAAAATAAAAGAATATCGCTTAATAAGACCGGAGAAGTACGTCAAGAAGGATCCAGTAATGCAACGCTATCGGTGTCAATCAGACGGAGAAAAATGTATGAAGTGCGGCGAACAACATCAAACTAAGAATTGTCATAGCTACAATAAAATGTTATGTAGGTAATGGTCACACCAAGCTAATTCGAAGGAAAAGTAGTACAAAATAAATTAAATATAAATAAACGTTATAATCCTAATAATAGTAATAATTACGGTAATATTAATCGTAAAATTCAAATAAATGAAACAAGTCCGCGTATATATTAATAAATCATCGTACGCGTCAGTCGCTGCTAGAAATACAGCGAAACCGAATACAGGTGTTAGTGATAATTTTTCCAACATGAAATTTATTTCATTGTTACGCGAATTAAATTAAAAATATATCTTTAATATTGTGAAAACTGTTATAAATAGGTTAAAATCTGTTAAAACTCCTGTTAAATAAAAATAGAAATTTAAAATTGTCTGTGGAAAATCTGCAAACAATATACAAGGTAATATACATTTCTCCCACCTGTGCCTCGCGCTAAAATAGTTATCTCCGTGGCTATAAAAGCTATCAAATCTAAAAATTCCGTTGGTAATGATAATATCTCCATTATCGCCAAAAAATCTTTCATTGAAAGCGGTAGTTACATTTTCAAATTTATTAAACGCAATGTTTAAATACGGGCATTACCCTTCAAAATGGAAAGTAGAAAATATTTTCAATCTCCCTAGATTAAGATTCTTCCATAACTAAGCAACATTCGCCCTATACTAAGTAATTTGAGTAAAATCGCGGAAAGAATTATTTCGTCTAGATTACGTTATCACACAGATCAATATACAAATATTTACCTGACGTTCAGTTTGGCTTCGTCCAAAATACTCCAGTACACAAAAATATCTAGAATTAAACAACTCTGTCAATATCCATTTTACCAACAGAAAAGTTACACCCCCACCCGTCAGGATTAATAGCGCCGTTCTGTCAGTGCGATCAACGGTCAAGTACTTAGGATTACACCTGGATAGTTAATTAACATGGAAACATCACATACAGATGAAGAAAAAAAAATTAGATATTCGAGTTAAAAAAATGTACTGAATTAACGATAGATAATAAACGTTTAATATATACAGTGGTTCTAAGGCCTGTCTGGACCTATGGGGTGAAACTTTGGGGTTGTGCTAGACCATCAAGCCTGAAAATAATACAAACGTCGCAAAATAAAATTCTTCGGATGATAAACAAGGCACCTTGGTATGTAACAAATCTAACGTTGCATCGAGATTTACGTATAGATTAAAAAGTTCACGCTAAAAGACACGCAAGAAGACTCGATAGCCAGCCGAATACTTTTGCTAGGGGATTGCTTGATACCACCGGTTACATAAGAAGACTAAAACGTCAGAAATCGCAGGATCTCGTTTAGGGTCGTCGTAATCGGGCAGGTATCGCTGGATACTTGTCCCCCTCATAATTCTCTTAAACGTACTGCTAAATGTTCTTGGTGGACAGCTCGCAGTATTATAAATAATTAAAAACAAAAAAAAATTATGAAGGACCCTGCACACATGCAAGAGACCTCCACACTTAAAATTAAGTTATAGCGATGAAAGTTAGAGATGAGAATTAAAATAAAATCATTTAACAGAAAGATTTTAAAACATATAGCTTATAAAGGTATCAATCATACCTAAATAAAAACAGAAAAGAAACAAGAGAAATTAATAATATGAATATTAACATTATATCCAAGAATTTCTAACTATTAAAATAAAGACTTACAACAAAAAAAATAATAATAATAATAATAACAAATTAACAAATAATAGTTAAAATATTAAAATTATTTTAAAAAGGGGAAAAGTCGACTATGCTGCAAACAAAGTAATGCATAAAAAAAGAAAAAAAACTACAACGGTATTGGGGTAAGGAACGTTTCTACTTTCCTACTGAGAGGACATACATCTATACAATCTAATCAAACTTATGACGAAGAACAGTAAACGCATGACAAAAGAACATATTACGCTATACGTCGTCTGCCTCACCTACAATACAACAGCTGCAGACAGAATCACTAGTAAGATACAACCTATGAAGATAGGAACCAAACCGGAATGATGAACGAACGATAGTTTATTGTCAATAATTTCTATGCGGAATATAGAATGCTCGAGTCGGACAATAATTCAAGCTTATTGATCTGGCCAACAAACGAAGCATTTCCAAACACAGAAAATCTGCATTTTGTGGTGGGTACTTAAACTTATATCCCTCACCACACTCTCCAAGTATATAGAAATACATGTGCGGGAAGTTGTAGTGACGTGGAATTTTTAGCTTTAAACACTAAACATAGATGATCGGCATAGTAAATAAGCTGACACGAGGCATTAATATAAGAACAAAAATCTTTCAATCTTAAAGCGCATTGTACAATACAGTATGTTCCACAAAGTAGGTCCAAGGACAGAACGGTGTGGAACACCAGAATAAGGTGCCCTAACTCCAGCCAACGATCGAAGTTTAAGTGTGACGGAACGATTATTAAAATATTAACTATAAAAGGATTAACTAAATTAACCTTAAGTACATCAACAACTGCAGGCCAACAGCAATTGTCAAAAGCCCCTTTGATATACGAAATGACAACAGCAGAGCAACCATCCGTGATGTACTGCTCGACAATTAAAATTAAAGCATGATCAGCTGATAGACTTAAGCGAAAACCGAATTGAAAGTGGTGCAACATGCTTTTAGCAGTGATCTCTCATACCAGAATTTCATTAGGTTTTCACAAGCTTTCCCCGTACAATTAATCAAGGAAATAGGCCTAAAAGATGACAACTCGGATGAATCTTTGCTCGGCTTGGAAAGTAGCCTCAACAACAACCCGGGAAGCGACCAAATTGTATGCATTTATTCATAATAGTATGCGACGAAACCTGTACAAAGAGTGAATGTTTTTTACAATTAAATTGCGGACCCCGTCATCAGCTGGCGCCTTTTCATTGTGTAAGTTTTTAACTATAGTTGTAATGTTTCCCTGATTTATTATAGGAGGGGAAACATTACAGGGAAAAGGTGGTATAATAAAGCACCCACTTCTTCACTCTCAGAAATCATAATCAGCCTTCAAATCAGAGACAAATCAGACACATTTTATATGGTCTAACCCAAGCAGAACTTGAACCGACAAAAGCCTCCAATGTTGGAATTCGCTACTCCAAGCTTATATATAAGCACGTTCTTGTAAATAAATATACCGAAGGAGTTCTTTCATTTAGATAGTTTTTTCCTAATAGAATTAATCATACTTTTAAAAAGATGAAGACTGTCGTTTCACCAATTTAAATGTGGAAAGTGGACAGAGAATAAGCATCTTCCAATCAGTTTAAACCAATACTTATTGAACTGACTGATCAAGGAATACATAAAAAAAACCAAATTAAAATATGACTCTGCCGGTGAGCTTATAAATTCACTCGAGAAGAACACCTCTATACAAGCATTCACCAATTGCGAGATAAATTTCTTACGTTTTTTTTTTTTTTTCTAGGGTTAAATTATGTCAAATAGATTTCACAACGAACGAAGGCATCGCATAAAGCTCTAATATTATACTTGGATGATGATGGTGATTGAAGTGATAAATCCCTTGCAATTGCGACAAAATAAAAACTCTCCAATCGGTATATAGAGCTCCCTCGTGTCGTTATACTCTGTCGCGTATGTTTCCAATAATATTTCATACACTCTTCAAAATAACGTACAATCTCCCATTTTTTTAATTTTTTATTTGTTGTTACATGCACCTGTTTAAAACAATAAGCACGTTCGGGAAATGTATTAATGTGAGTGAACATTTGCTCCAATGGGTTTAACCTACTCCGGCATATGAGGGAATTATATGTCGAATTCGTTGCTGTATCGAATTCCTTAGATTCCATATTTTGTTTTATTTGTAATGAAGACGGTGGAAACATATTGTCGTTTGAGATGCTTACAAAATGGAGTGCAAATTGTTCGCCTATTTCTTCTGCCTCTGTTGTTAACATGTTGAAATTGAAGTTGGTATACGAGAGGAGTGTATGTTTTTAATGCCTGTACTTTATTTCAAAGTTGTTGGATTGGTGTTCTAGCTGTTAGAGTAGATGTGAATTCGTCCAGGCTTCTCTTTTTTTCTTGTTTAAGCACTCACCTAGCTTTTGATCGGGCGTGCTGGTAAGCTTTGTAATTTTGAATTGTGGATATTCGTTTTAACTTTTTGAATGCATTTCTTCTATGTCGAATACTGAACAACTAAGGTACTCTTTTGTTTTTGGGTAATGGTTTTGTTTTCGGGATAGTTCGATCAGCGTGTTTTAGAATGTGCTTGCAGTAGGATGCGACGAGCGTATCAGCGTCGCTGCTACTTTCTAGTTTAGTGTTGGCTAAGCATAAGTTTGGATATAGGTCCGAGTTTGCTTTTTCGGAGTTGAATTTTTTTTCCATCTTTTATTTATAGACGCTCGATTGCTAAGATCATTCGCGCCGGTTGTTATATATTGCGTTAATTATTCCGGTGGTTGTAATAAATTTTGACAAGTATTCGATATATTATCCTGTAGTAGTAGGGTGTCTATTCCGTTAGTTTGTAGGTTAACCTTTCTTTTTCGTAATTTTTGCACTTTAGCTTAGTTGGTCGTTACACGTTGAGCAAACAGATGGAGGATCTCAATAGATGTCGAGACTTGAGCGGTGTATGCCCTAGGCGTAATCTATTTAATGCCACTTCCTCACGCCTGTTTTTTTGGTGTGCTGTCGACCAATATCCTAACATTGGCTTTATTTGATAGAGGTATGTACGTGTGCAATGTGTTTCCCGGTAGTTCTAGCGCTGTGATTTTCTGTTTGATGGTTGTGTGTAAATCAGTTAAGCGGGTGGAACTATTTTCAGGTTTCCATTGAGTGTTTTAGCTGCTTTATCTGCATTGTCATTATTTTAAAATTCCCGAATGAGCTGGTGTCGAAAGGAAGCCCAACTTATTATTCTGCGAGGTTGTTTCCATATAGTTCGTGTAGCGATTTTATGTCGATGATCACAGGATAATTACCTCCCACGTCTATTAAGTACGCGATCCGGCTTGTGCTTAGAATGAAATCAATGGCGTTCCATAGATGGTGCTGTAATGTGTTAGTTCGTACGGGTTGTGTATTGTTGGGTTGAATTTTTCTATTATTTCCATTACACCATTCTTATCGCGAACGATAATTCTAAGTGATCACCGTCCAATTTACTCTGCAACGATTCTATCGATTTTTAGGTATTCCATCAAAATTCTGAAAATAATTCCTCTTCTCGGCGGATGGTTAAAAAATATTACCGGAATAATATAGATCGATCGAGATCTGTAGATTTTTTATCGTAGCCGGTGAAATTATTCAGAATATCGCGATAATGTATATTAAAAATTAGTAGTTATTTTTTAAAAAATTTAATAAACGAATAAATAATTCGAACGAGTTTAAAAATTTGTTTCAGATATAAGCTGGACTTGGCCGCTCATAGTAATCAACACGATCGGTTGTCTACTCGGCATTACGATTATAATTATATTCCGTCGGGAAACTGTGAAAAAATCGCCCTTTGCCTTCATTTTCGTCTGCATATCGCTGAACGACGTTTTACTCGGCGTCCTAATCGTCGCTAATTGTTCGAAAACGATAACGCGTACGGAATTACCCGATGCGTTAGGCATCTTCATTAATGCGGCAATACCCTATTTAGGAAACGTCTGGCTTTATGGTTAGAATGTCATCTGTCGTTTTGTCGTTACATAGCGGTTGCCTATCCACTCCAAATTCGTACTTGGTGCCCTTCCGGAAGAATTTCGTCAGGAATAATCGTCTGTTATTTAATATCGTTCGGTTTACATATCCTATTTTTAATCGGCGACGTGTCGTGATACCGCGGCATACTAACGAACGAAACGTTATTACCGTTCGTATATGATTTATATCGGCATTCGTTTAAACTGATACCGCGCGTTTTATTCGGTTTGTTCCTCAAGATGTGCCCGAAGTAAGCTATTTGTCTTCGTTTTGTTCTGTTAGGAGCGTGACCGAAATAATGGACGGATATATATATATATATATATATATATTAGCAAACCAGTCTTATGACTCATGACTACATGATTCTTCTTCTTATTTTCGTATCCGGTTCGCTTGGGATTCTTATTTTGTCGCACCAATATTCGGCCAGAATCTTAGCTTTTTCATTTGCTAGGGTAACATCATGCATTGTACACATCGTCGGGTTCTTTTTTACGCTCCAATATGTGTTGTATTATCTGGCGTTCTCCGCATTGGCATTTTGGGTCTTCCACCAGGCCCCATTTCATCATTTCTGATGCTGTACGAGCACAGTGTGTCCGTATTCGATTTATTGTGCGCGCCATATTGGCCATCTCACTTTATGTCCTGGTGCCAGCGTTTGGTGGTCTCACGGGGTTTGGTTTAATTTCTTTACTCTATTGATTTATCCGTTCTTTTTCGGACTGCAATATTAATTCCTTGGTAGTTTTTATGACACTGCTCCTTACTTCAGCCTGTATGATACCTTTGTTTGACCGTAGATTGGATACCTTTGGTCATAGATTTGGGCAGAGTTCTTTCTTCGTCAGTTATTACACGCCGTCTTATGTGTGCTGGCGCTATACCGCTCGGTAAATAAATGTTTTCTACTGCCGTTGGTTTTAAACATCCTATTACTAAGCGATTCGTTCAGAGCAACATCCACCTGTTTTGCATGCGCAGACCTGGCTCAGGCGAGACAGACGTACTCTGTCGCTGTAAAACATAACACTAAGGTTGTCGTGCGTATATCATAAGCTTGCGTTATATCGTCGGCATAGTAGTATCTAAGACATTCATTCTATACACAGATTCGGAATGTACGTTGGTAAGTTACACCGTGAATTAAACTTTAAACTAAAAAATCGTGAGGAATAATTCGTTATATCGCTTTAAAAATGTTACAATTTAAACGCTAGTGGAACTGCTAACGCGATATAATCAATGACGGAATACATTATTAATCGTATTAATTTTCTTATCGATATATACGGATAAGCCGATAATTAGTTAATCGCTTTTATAAAATTATCGCGTATATACTAATTTCGCACGTATATAACCGTAAACAGTTCGCAGATATAAAATTCTAGACAAGTAACAAAAGCCGGATTCGTAATTACCGCGGTTGCAGTACGAACGTGACCGTTAGATGAACTATTAATACGTCTAAACAGACGAGTATTAAAATCGTTCGACTGAAGTTGTTCTTCGAATCTTCGTCTTAATCGATTTTAACATGTTGCCGGATAACCGAACTGTAACCGTATCAAATCCGATAAAAAAACGAATATAAATAATGTACGAACGGTAATAACGGTTCCGTTATAATTATGTCCAGTTTCCAATATGACGAACCGCTGATGACGGATAGAAAATGTAAAACTAACGATATTAAATAACAGGCCGTTATTCCTAACGAAATTTTTCCGGAAGGACACACAAATACGAATTTCGAGTGGATAGGTGACCGGTAAGTAATGACAAAACGACAGATGGCATTCTAACCATAACCCGACATCGCGTAAATAGACAACGACTAGCGGAGTAATGTACATGTCTGCAAATGCGGTTATATCAATACGCGTATGGCATGGAACACAATGAACGACAATTGGAAAGCTACGTAAAACATCGTTCAGAGATATGCAGAGGATAATGACTGCGTTGGGCGATTTTTTCATGGTTTCACGACGGAATATAATTATAATCGAAATACCGTTTAAAAAAAACGATAGTCAATGTAATAGCGACGGAAATGAAAATATTTGAAAAACCGGAAACAAATTTTTGAAATTAAAAATATTTCAATTTTTATTATATATTCATTTTTTTTGTTATATCGTAAATAATAATAACAATTATAACGTTTTAATGGAATAAAGCGAATTACCGTAATATACTTTTTACAAATACGGTGTTAATTTCACCGGCTACAAGTATTAATCCTGACTAAATGATAAACCATTACCTACGCAATAAATAAATAAACGAACTAAAACTGGTGATATTTATTTTTTAACACCTATTTATTTTTAAAATGTCGACGCAATCGCGATAATTTAACTATTTATAGAATATTTGAAAACCTTCCAATACATACGGGTGCGGACTATGCTCTAGACTCAGTCCAGAGCATACTGCGATCATGGAGTCGATCCTTCCACAGACAGCCCAGTATTTTGGGTTGCATCAAGAAGGATCTGACGGCGTGGCTAAAACTCGTTGGAAAAATTTGTCGACCTAGATTGGCAACAGCGATAGTACCTTGGACATACACAAATCACCCACTCGTACCTGCTTGGTAACCAGCCACCACCTGTATGCGATAAATGTAATAAAGCAAAAACCGTCGGAAATACGCTAACATCGTACTAAGGAGATGAGCTATACCGGACGTGTAAGAAATTCTTACAGCCTTCCTAATCAAGACAAATATTATTAATAATATTTAATTATATGTATTTTAATTAATAATCATATACATCGAGTAATAGCCACGAGGCATTAAATACTCGTAAAAAAAAAAATCGATTTGACGGTGATAACATAATATCACGTACTGGTGGAAAGAGTTGTTCTGCTAAAAATCAATAATTTAAAACCGAATGACAGTAAATCGTTTCAGTTATTGGAGTCGTTAAAGGGCGTACAAACACGTTAATGCTAACAAAATTGTTTCTTACAATAAAAAAAAAAATATTCTGTTTAGGTAAAATATCTTGATTCAACATTTTTGCCTAATACATTAACAATTATCTAGTAGTAAACAACATTAATAATTCGAAAGTACTTATAACAAGATGAACTGTATAAAAAAATATGATAATAATAAATACAATTCATGTATATGTATACAAATTTTTAAAGAAATTTTATAACCGTCCAATAGTCCTCGTTATTATACAGATTCTACCGCGCACAAATCTGTTCTTCGTTACTATTCAGTTTACCGAAGTATTAAAGACAAATAACGAAAACATGCAGTAGTATACTCGGCGCAACGTAGTCGTAAGTAACAAAATATTGAGAAGAGTAACAAAGTAACAAATTCGTTAGAAATCAACAATTTACGATTTTAAGTAATCGTACGCAACAAATGCGCCAAATAACTTATTTTTTACTGAAACATGTACTCTGTGTAAGTACGTATATTATTTAATTATTTAATTATTTAATTATTTAATTATTATTCTTTTTTTTTTTTTTTTTTTTTTAAACAGCCCATAGGACTATAACTATGATACAATCTTAGCTGGTTAGCTAAATAATTATCTATGTTACATGGTTACTTAATAACTAACTACTAACTATTAAGTGTACGTAACCCATTGGCTACGCATCCATTATCCGCATAACGGTATTTATATATTTACGTAACTAAATCTAGAGGTTGACGACGCCAAAGTCGCCGAGTTTCATGTTTGGTGTCGAGCAGTTGTCTTGCTTCCACGTTAACATGACTGTGCAGTCGCTGCCTGTGCGATTTCGCGAACTCCTTAATGACATCATTAAGGATCGGCACATGGAGATCGGAGTGAATATCGTCGTTACGCGAGTAGCGATATGCGTCGACTATTGCACGTAAGATGACATTTTGACGACGTTGTATCACGTTTCGATTAGTTGTGGCAGTACAGCCCCACATAGCAAGACCGTACGTCCGGATCGGCTTAATAATTTGCTTGTATAGCAGAAGTTTGCACGACACATCCAGCTCGGATTGTCTTCCCATTAAAGCTGTCTTGTTCTGTGCTTGATCTGCTGAGCTTTCATTTTGACACGGACTTTCCAGGATAACCGAGAGTCCAAACGCATGCCAAGATACTTGGCTGAGTTAGCCTGCGGAACAGGTTGGTTTCCCAAGTATACCTGGTACATGTTGTCGGCATAGCGTAGCGTGAACAAAACGTGAACAGATTTTTGTTCATTTATTTGTATCTTCCAGTCCGTAGTCCACTCTCTAATTCGATCAAGTCTACGTTGGAGTTTATTCGTAGCATCAAGGTGACTACTGCTGACTGCTAATATGGCAGTATCTGCGAATGTGGCTGTTGTTGTAGTGGCATCAACGGGTAGGTCTCTTGTATACAACTATTCGTGCGTCATTTCTCATTCCATAATATGTATACGGAAAATGTATTTTTTTCGCATGTTTAATGACGTTTTCGTTCATTAACTCACCTTTCCTTTTTGATTTGAACAGAATCCGTGTTACCCCAGTTTTGTGCCTTCGATCTACATTAGCCCGGATAATCCATGTTCTATTATCCGTTTATACAATTCGCTCCACTGTGGAACACATTACGTTATTAGACAAATTGAATGGAAATTGGGTTTTATGGGAATGAACTACCTGAATTTCGTATTTATTTATTCGGTTCAGGGTTGCATCGAGTATAAAGCCGTTGGGATTTTGTATTGTAATCAATGCGGACATGTTGCAAATCAGTGCATGAACAGAACATGTTGTATTAAATGCGCAGATGGACTTTTGCCAGCTTAATATACCACTTGATATTCGTCTCAAATGTAATGGACACCACCCAAATTTTAAAAATAGACCTTATTTTATCAATCAATACGAATGTTTACTACCGAATTATATAAATACCGGGGCAATATATAGTTGTAAAATCAGTCCTTAAATTTTTATAAAAAGTAAGCTTAGCGAAAGATGTGTCCATTGATTTCCAAAAATTATATAATTATCATCATCATCATCATTAGGTAGCATCTCCTTCTAAGGAGGTTGCACATCAATAATGGTAACGGTCACTCATTTATAGTCTTCTTTCTGTTGCTGCATTAATTACATCGTATGTTTTAGCGACTCATGTATTTGTCGTAATATATATTGCAATATTTTTCTTGGCTTTCCGAGTATCTGGCCTAGTACTACCAACAGAAATAAATCTTATTTTCTCTTCCTTTGTTCAATATCCTTCACGATGCACAGCTCGTTTACATTACATCGATTCAGTACTTTTTTATTTGAAACTAAGTGTGTCCACGATATTCTGAGCAACCTTCTGTAAGTCTACATTTCAAATGCGTCCAGTTTCTTTTTGCACTCGGCATTCAATGTCCATGATTCGGATGCGCATATTTTAATACGGACCAAACATAACATGGCGTAATTCGTTTTCTTAATTCTAAAGGCATTTTGCGAAAGATCGATTATATGCGAATAAATTTAATTTAAAAGAAAGAAAAAAAAGAGAAATAATTATTTCTAAAGTTTATCTACGAAGCAAAAAATATGATAGAATAACGCAGTGACCAACTAATAAAAGTACGATAATAATAATTAATATTAAATTAATACCGAAATTCAGACGATAACGGAAAAAGTTGCAGATACGTGCAAATCAATCAACTTAGTTGAAAATATTCATTGTTTACAAATACACATAAAAAAACCATACATATACACGATTTCATTGTACATAAGTCTCGTATAGCACGTATACACATACAATATATATATGTATGAATATTTAGCGAAACGTACGCAACTAATTATATACAAACTTATAATTCATGCAACACAAGTATCTACAAATAGCTTTTCACGCGCGAATTAATTAAATACCAAAAATCCCCTCTATATAAATAACGAGGTTCTGCAGATACCCATAATACGGTAATGCATAATTAATACTAATAGCGCGCTTAAGAAAGCTTATCTATTTAAAATATACTTATCAATTTGTTTAAGGCGCGATTTGAAATTTTTTAGATAACAATTTTACCGTTTTCGGCAACGCGTTAAAAAAAATTACCGCTATTGCGCGTGTGATATTTGAAAAAACCTGATATAACTTTTCGTTTACTCGGGGTGGAACCCTAAATACCGCATGTAGTCCACTTTGGCAGCGCTTCTATTCATAAATTCACGCCTCCGGTATTCGGAAACATTATCGTAGCTTCCGAAAAAGCCCTTCTCAATACTTCAGTACCCAGACTCAGACAAAAATAGGATAACAACTAAACAAAAGCAAAAGACAGTATAAAAATCCTCCGAATAAATGTGGAAAAGGCAAAAAGTGAAATAATCCGTAAAATATCGGCCGGAGAAGATTACGTGGCGTATATTAAATAGCCATCAGCGCGCCATGTGGGGATATAATTATAACGACCTAACCAGAGAAGCCGTCGTCAATTTGATAGACCGGTCGAACATGTTTTTCGTATACGACCCGGAGCAGATTGGCACGTTCAAATCAGCCAGGTGGACAAACTACTCAGACCTATATATAGCATGGGTAAGTAGTCGCCTGCCTCGGATACGGAGACGACACTTAATAATGATGAACATAAATGTTAGGTAAGAGCTATAGATAAAATTTTGAGTGATAAAAATTTCGTAACTAATGAAATAGTTAATGAAAGAAAGGATTATATGAACTGCGGACTGTATTTATGTATATATACGATATCGTGTCGAAAATTAATAATAGAAAAAAAAATTAATAAATAATTCCGTAAATTATATAATATTAAATTAAATTAAAAAATGATAATGACCGCAACACACGCGGAAAAGTACTGTCGGTAATAACGCCGTGTAGATAAGCAATACAAATAAAAATGCGACACGAACGAGAAAGGTACATTTGCAGATTTAGCATCAGTCGCTCAAATTCCATGACAATGAGACAAATTTTCTCATTAACCGAAAAGTCTTTGCTCCAACAAAATTTGTTGCATTATCAGAGAATATAATATGTGACGGCCATGGCGGCAGATCGTTTCCGGTAAAAAATTGATGAAGTGATGACAAGGAAAAAACAATTTTAATACGAATTGTGCTAGTAACGAAACGAGCAAAAAAAAACCGGCATAAATCTCGTAATGTTTAATAGTTCCATGATTGATACATTTACAGTTAAATGAACCGGCAAAGTCGACTTTCAATTAAGGGTATCACGTTGAGAAGATAGATTTAAAATAATCCGAGTAAAAATTTCAGCCTTGAACCCCAAGTACAGGTTAAGCATCTACAAATAATTTCTTATAGGCAGTCATCTATGATATATTATATACAAGTATCAAAAAATTATTCAACCATTAAACGAACACGCCCGGTTCGCTATAATTCCGTGTTTATTTTATTTGTTCGTTCATTTAGAAGAAAGCAATACGCTTCGTAAACGGTGATGAAACTCACGAAGAATTCTATATAGATTTACGCAATTCAGGAAACTCCAAAGTAAACAGGATTGTTTATAAAAACTAAAATGTTTATACTAACCTGTTTCCTATCGAGCGCAATTTCATAAACATTGACGAAACACGCGGAGAATTCTATATAGATTTACGCGATTCCGGAAATTCCGAACACGATTGTTTATAAAAACAAAAATGTTTACACTTTTTTCTCTTACGGAATTTCAACGAATAAAATTAGGGCGGGGCCGTTCGATTCAGAAATATATAAAAGAGCTGGTAGAATCGATTATAATCGTATACTGTTCGGTACCAGCACAGTAGCAGCGCGTACGATTCGATACGAATTTCTCGACGTATCATTAACGTTATCGTTTATGTACATTTTGCACCAGCGATACAACTATAACGCGATGATATATCGATAAGTATTCGTAATTCTTTATAATACATAATTCGAAAAGTACCGAATTTAGTGATTTTTAATAAATAAATGAAAAACTTTTTTTTTTCATGAAAAATCGCAAAACTTTTCATCTGTTAAGCCATTATAAAAAATAAAATATAAAAAATATATATATACACAATTTATATATATTAAAAAAAAAAAAAACATAAAATGTATAAAATACAAATTTAGATATCTACAAAAATTATCAAAAACGATATTTATTAAATAATCCGTCTGATGGAATTATTTTATATTATTTTAAAATAGTGTTTTTTCACTTTGCTAATTTTTTAAAAATTGTATATCTAAATTCGGATTTTTTACATTTTATATATTTAATAAATCGTATATATTTTTTATTTATATTTTATCGTTTTACGTTCACTTGATAATGGCTTATCGAAAAACCTAATAATAATTCGATATAATCGAATTCAGTTAAATTTATTTATTTCCGTTATTTCACACATATTATTATTACGTACTGATTTTAACAATGTATATATAATGTATTGCGAATACCTACGTGATAAACCATAGATGACGGTCGGTACGTATTTTAAAATTTAAAATATTCGTAAATAAAATATATATATATACATAAAAACAACCACATTTAAATAATACTAAACAGGGTGTGATGATGAAGCTATTTTTCAACCCCATCCGATCGTTTTAACAATTCATCTTTTTATATACGCAAATGTTAACTTTGGTCAATATTAGTCGCGTGAACCAAAAATAATCGACTTCAATATTTTCGCGATTCGCATAGTTTTAACATAAATATCTCAGAACTAAATTCAATATTGCCATTTCGTTATCTCGTGACAAGATAACGTATTTTGGAGCACTTTTCGAATTACATTTTACAATTTTTAAAATTAACAATAAATAATTTCACTAACGCTAGCTGTAAACTATTTCAGCAAGTATTATCTAACTATAATTAGGTTATGGAATTTTCACCGCTTAAATTTCGCTGATATGTTATATTTTGTTTCAGAGTTTCGTTCCTATTTTATTGTTGTATTAATTTAAATTTTTACTAAATATACTCATTAAAATTTTAAAAAATAACTATATGTATACATATACATATATATATATAATATATGTATATATATTCTCCGTATACTTTGTTTCAATTGGATCAAATTCGTTTATTATGGAGTAGTTTAATTCTCACAAACGTATAATTTACCTAAATATATTTTTAAAAAATGCATATATATATATAAATATATTTGTGTGTGTGTGTGTGTGTGTGTATACATACAGTATGTACATATATGTTTCGATTTCTGTATTATTTACTTTGTCCAAATTTGATGCTTATCCGATCCACACGAGCTATTCAATTGTATTTAATTATGTTACACGATGATAGAGTAAATTATTTTATTTATAATTAAATTCGTAACACCTCGACTCTTACATACAGTTTTTTAATAATAATATTTTTTTTTTCATTTTCGTTTACTGTACGTAAATATCGTTTTTTTCTTTTTAATATGTTAACTACAGCGACGCCAGTTTATGCCTTTTTATAATATATATATATGTATATAAAAACCTAATATTTAAAAAAATATATAAATATCTATCATGGATATCTTGTTACCTAGTTATTTTATACAGGCCTGAATTAAGCGAAAAATCATATTCGCTGCAGCAAATTAGTAAACTGTCGAAATAATTGATTAAAAATAAGAAAATGAGTGTGTTTTTATTAAAATAACGTTAAATTAATTTTAAATATTATACCGAATTAGCTTAACTTCTGTGTATATTCTCGATAGTTGTTTTAAAGTTTAGTAAAATTATTTCTACGATACAATCACTTCGTGAAACGTTATTAATTTCGAATTATAATATCAGTTTTTTGTTAATATAACGTAAATAAACTTGTCTCTAATTAATTAAACTATACGGTTCTCAATTATATACATATATATATATATATATATTTAATTTATTTATTATATGGTTTGGTATGTATAATCTGTGAATATTTTTATATCTGGAGATTGTATTTTAAATTTACAGAAATTATTTTAATAATCTCTATAAATAAATAACTAATTTATCGAAGCTTTAAAAGAAATAAAAATAAATTAAAAATTAAAAAAAAAACTTAATGTAACGATAATAATAATTATAATCACATTTTCGATGCAATTTGAATGCTAATAAGTGAGAGTACTACGGTTAAGATTTATTTACACGTGAGCGAAGAAAAATATAATCAATAAAGGAAATCATCAAAATAACCGCGCCGATGTAGCAATATTAAAAACTAATAACACACACAATATACAAACATAGAAAAAATTACTTACGTGCTAAATTTGTCCGGTAACAAATAATAATTAACATTCAACGTACGTCGTTACAAATTATTGTTCATAATTGACCTTAGTAATTTTCTAATAGCTTTAATTATAGAAGTCAGGCATAGATTTTATCGATCGTTCAACTATCGTCAGTTGATGGCTAGATTATAAAGTTTTTCATTATCACGTATTATCGCGAACACGACAGTGGCACTCTCACTTTGTATATAATCTAATACGCGTTTATCTGCGTCGCATATAATCGATGACGCTAGTCTAATAAGCCAAAAAAATAACAATGAGCTGGATATCCGGTAATGAATGAAAATACAACGACGGTGATGTGATATATTCCTGATGCGGGATTTAATAAAGTTGACGAGAAGAATACGTTTTCAGTCGAAATTTAATGGAAAAAACCCTAAATTCTATACGTATGTACAGATGTGGTCAAAAACCAAATGTGCACGAACTCGAATTCTGACATCGGAGGATACTACATAGCGGAAAAATGTGAAAAGATTAACAAACAGCACTAATCGCCGATCTGTTGAATAGTATTTAATGGGGAAATGTATAACGCGGCTGATAACGGGGCATGAATGAATAACTTAAAAAAAAAAAGAATAGAAAAATGATAATTCGCTACAAAGACGTTATAACGCAAGAACTGAAGAAGACAAAAATTAAATTAAGCCGACAATCGTCGAATAGGAAATTTCGGTTAATCACTCGAAGTGAACAGCGCTAAAATTGAAACTTGCGAGAGACAAATCGGAAGAGGGAAAAGATTAACCGTTAGAATACGTTCGATAAATAATACGACTTATCTCTCGCAACCAGCTTCAAGCCGGATTAAACCGTATTAATTAGAGGATATAAATGAAGAAGCTGTAAAAGGGCAGCACGAATAAGATAATTTCGCGTCACATATTCTTCGGATAATAACGTTATAACCGAAATTGACAGTTGAAAATTCATTAAATTTTATAAAAAATTATTAATTTGAAAGACCGACGATCTGCTGTTATCGTACATAGTGCAATTTGAAACATTTCGAAATAAATATCTCCTTCGTCTTTGGCTATTTATTTACTATTTGCTCCTCCTTCGATTTAATTTCATCTTTATTTTAGTCGCTTATTTCGACTGTCCACGTAGTCATCTTTAATATCGAGAAGAAGAAATAAAGAATTTAAATCATTTTAAATAATATATATATTTTTTTCATTAATCCGAACACAACGAGAGACGAAGAATAATTCGCATAATCGTAGGAGACACGGAACGCTCTGGGAAAAAAAACGAAACTTCTTTAACCGGACCTTTCGATCGATTTCGGAAACAAAAATGGTAGGACATGGTCGTAAATTAAAATCGTAGTTACCGCACGCATCACCATTTCCATCGTCACTACTACCAAACGATGAACTATATGACAGAAGGTGATGAAGGTGTGTGGACGAAATAACTAAAGAAAGTTAAAAAAAAAAAAACGGATCAGCCACTTAATAAAAAGGCGTTACGTAACACGTTCCGTAACATCCGGTAACCGGAATGTTGATATTAGTTCCATTACGACGAACGAGCAGCAAAATAATAACACGATGGAACGGTACATTTAATAACGGAGTCTGTTCCATTGTCAGATTTTATCACGTCCGAAACCGATAATGATGATAAGAATAATCATAATAGTAAAATCTTCGAACGAAAAGTTTCTATCGAATGACCGGATAACGCGGTATTTGCCGTTCGTCCGATTTGTAATAATAACTCGTTCCCGTTCCGAATTAAACGGTTAAACAAAAACCGTCACCGATTTGAATAATTAACGGGACATATAGATTCGGAATAATCGCCCATTAACAACGAAGATGACAAATCTCTTAATATAACCTGGACGTTCTAAATGTAATAATGTCGCCGGATGATAAAATTCCGGAATCAATGTCGCAGGATGATGAAATATTGAAAAAGAAAAAAATTAAATACTATATACAGTCGGAGCCCGTTGTACGTTATTTTTGCCTACAAAATAGGCTAGCATTCGCGGTTATACGATACTAAACAGAGCGGTGTGTTATTCCGTCTGTTCGTGTATTTTACTCTGAAGCTGAAGTAAAAATACAGATGCAATTACAATATAAACTAACGCAAAAAAAAAAATATATATAAATTAATTATTAAATAATGTAGAAAATTAATTTTATCGTACATTAAATTTTAAATTTTTATCGCTACATTTATTTTACAATTTGCTTTTTTTTTTTCAATTATTAATTGATCGATAGAAATTTTAACTAAAATATCAGATTCGATATACATTATTTGATTTAATCGATTAATTTAGTCCTATTTTGACAATATTATTTTTCTTAACAATGTCAGCAATAAAAAAGCTTAGTGCGTTTATTTTTCTTTTTTGAACGAATCTATTTTTTTTTTATAAATATAATCAAACGGACGTATTTTATTCTTTATTCAATAATATTTGTCGTCCAAATTAAATAAGATATTTGAATTTAAATCGTTTTTGTTTTTTTTTACCCCATCTTATTTTATAGGCCTAGGCCCTTCTGGGATCGTGAAAGTCGGTACTGATTAGGAATATAACGAACGTATATATAATTTTAGTGTACGAAACAGGGTGAAACATCCCTTAAATTTATTTATATATTCGTGTATATTTAAATTAAAATGTACGTACAAGTGGAAAATTTACGTTATCTTAGAATCGACGGATTTTTGTAAATATATACATACATATAAATATATAATCGCATTCGTACTTTGTCTTAATACAAGGTGACCCGGAGAAGGCGGACGGTTTTAATTTTCTAATAGCGCAGTTGGTACACAAAAGCAAACCGCGTGCTCCACGTTCAGTGCGCATACGAGAGATTTGTCTAATTTCAGTTATTACGACATCCTATAACGAGAACGAACGTTTCGCGTGGAATATGAATCGATCACGACAATAAACAGTTTCGAAAAGAAGCTCTCTGTTAGGCGGTTGTTTTTTTTAAATGGAGGTACATTAAGAGCCGCGATTACGAAACACGAGATGTGGAAGACGTCTAAAAATCGGATTTCTGAAGAAGTTTCAACGACCTGTACTCGAAAGAGTGTTTTGAAATTTATGTAAAGACTGAATGAACGTATTGTTGCAAATGTCATCTGAATGATATCGAGTTACACAAACGATTTTAAGCTAATCTCCGGATTTTTTAAAATAAAATTTCATTCAACAATTTTATAGCAAAACCGTCGGTCATTTCTGGGTTACATTATTACGTTGTCGTAGTATAATTCGCCTCTAAAATTGCCGAAAAAATTTCCGACATTCTATCTCATCCGCCGACGTCCTGCGACATCGCTTCCGGAATTTAAACGATTTGTTATATTCGTCAGAAATATCGTGCGAAGACTTACTATTACCACTACTATTATGATTATTCTTACCATCATTATCTGCTTCGGAATCTGACAATGGAACCGACTCCATTATTTTATTTAATGTACCGTTCGATCGTGTTATTTCATGCTCGTTCGCCCGTTATATAACTAATATCAGCATTCGCGTTACGGGATGTTACGGAACGTGTAACGTATCATCTTTTTGCCAGTTGCTGAACCGGTTTTTTTCTACTTTCTTCAGATATTTCGTCCACACCTTGATCACCTTCTGTCGTATCGTTCATCGTTTGATAGTGATGATAATGGAAATGGTGATGTGTGCGGTAACTACGATTTTAATTTACAACGATGTACTACCATTTTTGTTTCCAATTCGTAATCGATCGAAAGGTCCGGTTAAAGAAGTTTCGTTTTAATTTCCGGAACGTTCCGTGTCTCCTACGATTATGCGAATTATTTTTCGTCTATCGTTGTGTTCGGATTAATGAAAAAAATATATATATTATTTAAAATGATTTAAATTCTTTATTTCTTCTTCTCGATATTAAAGATGACTACGTGGACAGTCGGAATAAGCGACTAAAATAAAGCACTGTTGCCGTCGATGATACCAGGGGAATTTTCAAAGGAACTGGAATTTACGACTAACAATTAATCACTTTCGCCGCGTGTCGCATCACTCCTATTAGATCGCCGTTCACTGTTAAACCAGTTACCGTCTTCACACATATGTGTGTGAGTGAAAAAGAAATACTTTTAGTGTATAGAAACCGTTGGGTTTTACACCTATATGTGAAATGACGACGTATAGGAAAAATTAAAATGACGAAAAATCAGTGTTACCCAAACTGTGTACCAGCTACGATTTGGATGTTGTATGTTCTTTATCAGAGCGGTGTTTTTACCGAACATACTTTTTTTTTTATTTGGAGCGACTATATAAAATACGTTCTGTAAACACGCAGTTCTTAAACGAATTATTTAACACCATTATTTAATATACGCAATGAAATCAATCTAATTTTAACGACAATACGCGAAAAAAATGAATTTAATTTCGAATAGCAATATCGATTATAATTGCACGCAAATTACTTCTAATTATACGCCACTGAGTTAATTTTTCTTGAAATAATTCAAACGATATAATTTTATGCTTTCGCTAATAAAAAACTTCTTCTTTTACGTTAACCGGTTAAAAATTACAAATCAAAGAGAAAACTAATCTGGTTTTTATTCTGATTTAATTTATCCTCCGCTATTCTACTTCACAAATTTCTGCTTCAATAATCGAAATATTTAATGTCACTTTTTTACACGCTGCTCAACCAACATTCTCCCTGTTGATCTCACAAAATCGAATTGAATTCTCCTTTCTTAATGAACATTTTCGCTCTTACCTTTTCCTTGTGCTACTTCAGCATAGATCCTGCATTCGAGTTTCATTATTTTCTCTTATTGTTAGAACCCTATTTTGAGATATATACATATATATATATATATATATATATATATATATATATATATAATTATCCTTATTTTTAATCCCATCGGATTCTGCTTTTTTTTCTTATCATTCTATAGCGCACCGTTCATTTTTTTCAATCATGTGACAAAGTTTTTGCGCGGGCATATATTCCTTTATTGGGTATTTTTGCGTTTTTCTGGTCACTGGACCGAACACAAACTTACAGGTTGGTTTTGTGCATGTGCAATTTTTAATTTCAACTCTCTGCAATTATAAGGGCGTTTTAATTTAAATTATTATCATTGATATATGATAAAAGTTTGGTATGCCCGTTTGCAACTATCATGATAGCGTGTGTTGATTTAATGACTTAAACCTAAACTCTATTTAAATGAATTTCTACCTAAATAAATAAATAAATAAATAAAATCCTTTGTTTGCTATTATATCAAAATTATGTACTAATATGGTGCTTGTATCGAGCAATCTTTCTGAGACGTATATAATTATATTTCAGGCGTGCAAGGAATCTTAAAATGTGATCACGCATACAAGCGAGAGATACCTATTTTAATTGAAAAATTATAAAATATATAATATTGTGTATAAAAAATTATATATATGTAAGCACCAAATAATACTAATAATTAAATAATTTTTCTACTTAAACACTGATTTATTTATTGTTAGGTGAATTTAAGACGATCGTATATCTCATTATGTCCCAAATGTTGAAATTGTTATAAGTCCCTATTTTCAAGGACTCGACATCAGGGTCCGTTAGTCCAACACTCTAGCAGCTAAAATCTACATCCAACATCCTAGCAGTTAAAATCTACTGAGAGGCAAGCCAACTTTTTTCTCATATGATGAATATATATATATATATATATATATATATATATATATATATATATATATATATACAGATATAAAAAAGAATGATTCGGTTTAATTTATATAAAAAATCGGAGGAAACATTTACAAACTTGTCTTTGTGTCTTTGAAAATAGGTTGGATATATCTTCACTTTAAAAAAAAATAAAGCTACAGATGTTAAATTTATGCATCGTATGCGTGTCACAAGTAAATGTATGAAATCTCCGCTCACAGTTTCATTTCCTTTATTCATCACAATAGTGGTGCTTTCTCAAGTATAAAAAGTGCCCCATTTATATTCTCATTTCTTTTTTTATTTTGAGATTTTCATCGTCCATAATAGATTTTCTTACATATTGAAAAAAGGGTTAAAACTAGTTTTTAACTTCTTTCTAAATTCTATCATCACTATCGAATTTTTATAACATCTAAAAATCTTTCAGTTTAATTCTACCTCTATTGATGCGTTGCGTTCTAATCAGAATATACATAATAATATGCTAATATGCTTAGTTTTACTTATTTTTTAATTCTCAAACTCATCTTATTTATTTATTTATTTAATCATTAACATATAACAACTTGGTTGTTACACTGGGAAAAGGCTGCCTTAAATCGGAAATATATATTGAAAGATAATGACACAGAGAGATAGCAATACATAATATTAAGACGAAAGTTGAATGTAAGAGAGATACATAGGTAATACATACACGTATGTCAATACACTAAATATAAACATGTATATACATATATATTTTTAAACAACATTTTACATGTACGCATCACACAAATTCTGCAATGCAAAGCTACTTATTCCGGAAATAATTAAATTAACACAAACTTTCTCTATGAACAGGATACTCCAATTTCAAAGATGGAAAATATTTCTTTACATTAAAAGATCGAATCAAAATAATCCTTTAAAACATCATTCAAAGTACGGATACGTATGTCTGCCTGTAAAAATTACAAAAAACGTTTTCATTTTTATACATATGTTGTTGTTTAATGCATCAATATGCACCAACACACACATACACAGATGTTATATATAATTGTTATTCATAAACAAGAACAACGTACCCGATTATGTTATTATGCGTCATTTATGTTCTGACCGTGAAATCGTTGTCCCATAATATTTGTGTACTCCAATCAGCTGATTTCTCCTGACTGCCATCTCTGATACTGATGTAGACAAAACGTTCTTCTATCAATTTCTGACTTCCTTTGTGGTAGCGCTTCATAAGTCAGATCCACAAGCATCTCTTGGAAGTCTCTTATCTTTATCTCTGATTCGGATTGAATATCTTTTATTACTTGCAACACTAATGAAATAGAAGGAAAAGCATGATAAAACTGTCGGTTATAATCAGAGTGAAACGATTCTGGACCGTTAGTTATTCTTGGGCTCATCGATGGCGCAGAAGCCCACATTTGTGAAGGAAAAGGTGCCGTATGGGAAACATAATTGTCAAATACATAGTCAACAAACGCCGATGCTGAAGAATTAGGCGGTTCCCTAGCAATCTGCCAGAAATTGTAGTATACTTGATTTGAATGCAGAAATGCTAGGCCAAAAAATCGTTTCAACGATCGGCCCACATCTGAATCCGTCATATAGTCGCTTCTTAAATTTCTTAATTCAATTATCTTTCTATACCACGATTGTCCTAAATGAAATCGGCAACCGAGTACTTCGCATTCTGGGAAAACGGCGATAACAGCATTTTGTGCTGCCCTTTCAAAGTCTAGCGTAATTTTTCTGACATTCAGATTTATGTTCATCGTCAACGCAATTTGACAGAACGACTTTATATTTTTTTTTTTTTTAGCATAAAGATACCAGGGTGCAATCTTCTTGAAATCTGAATATTGAAGAGCTTTGTGCTTTTGCTTGGTAGAAACTATTTAGGAATTTCACATCGATTTTTGTGCATGATTCCAACATAAGTAAGCTTTTTATATTTTAGTATCTTCACTAATGAGAAACTAGAGAACCAGCTATCGCCAGTAATATTTCTATTTGTTCCTTTATTAACTGGCTCAGCCTGCCTGGTGACAATATCTTGAGCGGAATTTCTCCCAAAATAACGCCCACTAGGCTGATTTCCAACATATGGCTCTAAACTTAATGTGTAAGCTGTTTTTACATCAGATAAAGCGAATACCTTCAGTCCATATTTTGCTAGCTTGCTAGGTCTATACTGTTGAAATGGACAGTTTTCATAAAATGCCAATAACTGTTCGCCTACTGTTAGGTACTATGATGGAGTAAAGTATTTGCGAAAATTATTGACAAATAATTCATCTATCTCTTTTATTGCGGCTAGTTTATCTGTAGCTTTTTGGGAATCTCTGTCATGGATATTATCAAATCGTATACATCGCAGCAAGAATCTAAAACGATTTTTACTGATGCACAAGTAACATGATTCTAATCCGCTATCTTTTGAATTATCCCATAATTTATCTAATGCGTTCCTTGAGCATCGCATGCTCTCAATTAGATATAATAACCCAACAATATAACATCAGTAAGTTGGGCATCCCTTTCACATATAAATTTCGTACGTACATGGTCAATATAAATGTTAGTGTATTCAACAATTATGTTCACAATATTTTCATCAAAATACAAATTGAATATTTCAATTTCGCTTTTGATATGACAAGCTTTGTCTTCTGGACCCGGTAAGTGTATGATACTATTACAGGATCTAGTCCTAACATTCTGAGAAGATTTTTGTTTTTCGCCATTTAGTAGACCCATTTTTTGAGAAATAATAATTACTAACCTCAATGTCTTCATTTCCACTGTCACCATCATCAGCTTCCTGCTCTGAATCTGTATTATAGTCACTTTCACTAACATGATCTTCTGTATTACTTTCGCCGGAACTGAATAATTCTTCATATCAGGTAGATTAGTCTCAGGTTCTTCATATTATTCAAGACATTTATTTGGGTCCGTTCCGTACTAAATTCTAATTTACGTTTTTTGTTTTCAGACATTATTTTTACTATTACACACAAAAGAATTTACAAAAGTTGTCAACAAAATTTAACAACGTACAAACGTTCAAAAAATCTACTCGAATAAGCCTTCAGATTACACAACCAAACGTTTACACATCAAGAAAACTGAAAAATAAATAAACGCATACACACAGAATATAAAAACTTATTTTCTGTTAAAAAATAACCGTGAAAACAAAGAGATTATTAATTCAGCAAAAATTCAGCCTTGAAACAAATACTTTACTGGTTACTCGCGCGGATGACAATCGTCATTCAAGCATGTTTAATGCACTACATACTATTTGACTGATTATTGCAATTAGTTTGTTAAGGTTTACACAGAAGGTACATAAACGGGTAATGTTCAATTTTCTCTATATTAAAAGTTATAAATAAAAAAACAAACAGTGGATGACAAATGTCATCCGCGCGACTAATGGAGAGTTAACATGGTTAACTTGGGGGATGGATTTCCCATGTACATGGATCGATCGCGTTAGCCCTTTACGCAAAGTCAAAGTAATGTGACAGCTTTTAATTTCTTTTTCATTGGATGCCATACACTATGCAGTGCGTAGGCTATACCCAATAGTTTCTCTTTCCTTACAGCCTGGAAAAGTCTACCTATATCGTCGATGTTGCTTCATTCTTAATATTCTTTATCCACGAGGTCTTTCTTCTACCAACTGGTCTTTTACCATCAATTTTTCCATATAATATTAGGCGCAGAATGTCATACTTTTCTCCTCTTAGAATATTACGCAAATATGTCATTTTCCTCTTTTTAACATGTTCTATTATTTTCCTTTCTAAACCAGTTCTTTTCAGTACACTGTTATTTGAACCTTTTTCGGTCTACGTGATTCTTAATAGCCATCCCTGTGGCCTGCAAGTGCTGGCTTTTAAAGTTCATGTTTCCATTCCATGTAATAGCATACAGTCTAGGGTTTTCTTTTTTTTTTTTTTTTTTTTTTTTTTTAAAGCGGGAGGTGGAAAATCTTCAAAAGACACTGATATAATATAAAAATTTAGTTTTTATTAATGCAGTGCATATAAACATACACTGCAAGGGAGCCAAAATCAGCGTGTGGGATTTTTACCCACTAAAAACCACCTCCCTCTATTGAACAAAAAAATGTTTTAATATATTGATAGAGTTCCCCGCACAAATGCAGAGTCCTCCACACACTTACGTTAACTTATTGTAATGAAAGAAGGGATGAGATTACATAGTCCCTTCTTCCATCAATTACAATAATTAAAACATAAAAGAATAACTTAAAATAATAATAAAAAATAATAACAGACACAAAAATTGAACGCCAAAACATTTGTTTTAATGTAATTAGACCACAACTAAAATAACAATTAGCTTCAAGATGAAATAGAAAAGTGAAAAAAGATTGAATTATAAAATCTTAAATAAATAAAAGAATGATATCATCTTGTACCAATCGGAAAATAAAATTAAGTACATTAAAAATTGGTATTACTACTACCAATACAAAACAAAATAATCGCTTTGAAGAGAAAAGAAATGAGAACATCTTCAGCAGTTGAAGAGAATAAAAGAAAACTTAAAAACTGAATAAAGCACTTAAACACTAATTAGAGTAAAGTTAAAGATTAAAATTAATTAAAATAAAAAATAAGAAAAGTTGGCCACGCTATAAGAACTGCACCAGTTCTGGGGGTCACGGAAAACGAAGGGCTAATTGAAAACTAGGAAATATTAAATTAAAATCGCATTACCTGTTCTAACAGCAAGAGAAAGTCATTCGCTTCCCTACCAAGAGAACATATGTCAGTGCATCTAATGACAAACTAGAAAGTGTAATGAACTCCCGGTAAAATTCACAATACGTAGTGTGTGAGTAAATAATAATCAGAAAATTCTTACCTGGTTATAAATACTAGCAAGAACTTGACGATGTAGGTTTCATGAGGCGTCGATTATTTCACGGCATTTACGTTACACGCAACGCGAACTGACGCAATAATTTAACGCACCTGTTTAAAAAAAAAATGAATATGCATATATCAGTATTTTTAATTGATTAAAGTCAAAATTCATCTTAGTAAAATATATAAATTTTTAAAGCTGTTACATGCTGCATGAACAACAGCATTTCAAACTATAGCACAGTCGACTTTTGACGATATGGGTATAGGATCAAGCATGTGTTTCCTATCCAAGTGTTGCAATGAGTTGACTAGTATTCGATTTGACGTTCTAAATTAAAAATATAAATAAATATGGCAAAAGAGTAATTCGAAGGCTGAGAGTGCGCCATATTACGATAAGTTTTTATAAATTTAATAATAAACAAGATTAAATCCCAATCTAATCGGAGGCAAACATCGGATAAAATTCCACCTTTTACATTTCAGCCTAATTGCTAAATGGAATCGATGTGCAGGTGTAAAGATATTAGATATTAAAAGACGTGTTATATATAAAGATTCCTATATAATCCCAAATATATATATATATGCATATACATATATACGTACATGTGTAATGATATAATAAATTTAATGTACTAGCGATTACACCTATCTATGGCAATGCAGAATGAGATTCCAAGGAGAATAGATAGCTTTCGGAAAGTTATCTAATATTTTTCAAAACAAAAATATACAAAAAAATATTTGAAGCTTATTACAAATGTTTGTTTTACCCGTATCAATAAAGGATCTAAATATGTATCTTTAAAAAAGACATCATTATGAAAAACAGGGCAGTGAAATACACGGCAAAGCTTAAATGGATTCGTGCATGTTACGTGCAGGATGATTTTAGGGGGACAAAATATATTCCGCATAACTGCCGATTAAATACTAAAAGGAAAAGCGGCAGACCTACAACAAACCGGTAATGAATAACTGGGTCCGAATCACTTTAGAACAGTAATCATTGTTTACGTCTGAAACATGACTACAGACAGAAGCAGGTACATAGGTACAATGTTAAAACGTCAAGTTCGCCATCTATAGGATTTGTTAAACAGAAATTAATCGTTAAAAGTTGTATATAAAATAGAAATGTTACGCTATATTAAAAGAAGAATGTAGCAACGGATTAAAAAAAAAATACTTCTATAGAATAATCGGAGATTAATATTATAGATTAATTAATTATATTCAACAGTGTACTTGAATAGATAATTGGCGAATCGATATTGTAGAGAATGTAACATTTTATGGATTAATTGCAAGATGTAACGAACACATTTATCAGTTTTAATGATATTGGAAAGAAAACATGTTAATCCGTAACAAAATTTTGAACGATGGACGAAAATTATAAATAGAATGCACAAAATAGCCAATAGGTATAAAATAAGTACAACATTTCACTGCAAATTTAAACGACAGTAGTCTGAAAGATAATAAACGAATTTATCATTTAAAAAATATGCATATTGAAGAAGAAAAGATTTGCAGCAATATTTTTAAATGAAATTTTGAACCGGTCGAAAGTTTTAAGGGAAAATTGGTAAAGAAAACCAAGGTAATGTGAACGGAAAAAGGGATATAACAGCCTTGCATCATATTAAAATTATTTTACCCGCAGTCATTGCATTACCTAGGAACATAAGATTTCTAGATATAATGGATGCTTATGGTAGTGTCCATTTGCCTACCTTGCAGTATAAGTTATTATCCATAGGTGTTCCTGACCACTGTTGCCACTTTATTTGTAGTCAACAAACAAAATTCATCCTTTTTCCCTGAAAACTATAGTCTGTATCCTCCTACACTAATCCGTGCCACTTTCAATTCGAAATGTTATTAAATATTATTTTCGTATGCACTAGTGTAAATGAAAAAAAAAAAAAGATAAAATTGCTATCTAATCAACCAGCAAATTCATATGCTAAGACGCAAACTTTGAATTTCAGCCTAATTGATAAATGGCATTCATGGGCGGGTGTAATTTTATATGGGATATTAAATACGTGTTATTTAAAACGCTTCGTATATAAACCCAAAATATATATATATATATATATATATATATATAAATATATATATCCCCCCCTGGGGGTACTTTGTACTTTCAGGGGACCGGAGCTCTAACCGGTATGGGGCGCGTCCACAGGTGGTGGATAGTGGAACGGCCTACAGATATGTAGGCTAGCTGCGAATAAGACGTCAGTCGAATAAGCAGTCGCGATCCAAGAGCGGCTACTGGTGGAAAGTCTCTAGCTTGAGGACCTGCCTATTAAAAGTCTGCGATATCCTACGACTGTCTCTCCCTCGGCGGGTTTAGGTCGCCGTAAAAACCTAAAATCGTTACCTCCTCAGTAACAGTCCGCTGCCTTGCGGTTAGGATATTGGTCCAAAGGCTAAGGGAAACAACCCTGACAGAAAATAATTACCCTGGAAGAGGGCAGCAGCTCTTTCAGTACCAGCTACAGGTGGAGATTATGTGAATCGGAACAGCTGTAGTATGGACATTATCTGGCGGCAATGGAATCCATTAATTCGGCAGATATACTGCGATGGAGAAGGCAACGGGAAACCACTCCATTAACGTCCCAAGACAACCTCTATGATTATGCAAAGAAATGATTATGTATTGCCATGTGATCCGACTAGCAATCGGCGCTATACCGAGTCCGGGTCGGATAGTGTGAAATGGGAGACCGGCCACCCTGTAGTTACGCACCAGGCCCAGAGTGGAAAATATGCTACTGGCGCAGAAGTAAGGATTTTGAGAACATTAAGACGTCAAATAAATATTGCCACATGGAATGTTCAAGGATTACTGAAACCAGGCAAGTTAGCAATAATAGAAAATGAAATGGATTCATATAACATCGATATACTGGGATTATGTGAAACGCACTGGAAAGGTGAGGGATACATACCAACAACCTCTGGACACATAATGTATATGTCCGGGCATAACACAATGAGTCGTAATGGTGTTGCAATTCTTATCTCTAAAGCCTTAGATAAAGCAGTATTGAACTATAATCCCATAAACGATAGGATATTAACACTGAAATTGAACACAATGCCAATTAAACTAAACATTGTTCAGGTATATGCTCCCACTTCTACAGCGTCGGAGGAAGACATAAAACAGTTTTACAGCATATTACATGAAACAATAAGTAACATATCGAAGAAGGAGATGATAGTGATACAAGGAGATTGGAACGCCATAGTCGGCAACACAGAAAATGATGATGACATAAGAAGAATTGTTGGGAAGTACGGTATTGGATCACGCAATGATAGAGGAGAAGCGCTTTTACAATACTGTGCGGCAAATGACCTTACGATAATGAATACTTGTTTTAAACAACCGATTAGACGTCTATACACGTGGAGGTCACCGGGCGACAGAGTAAGAAATCAAATAGATTTTCTCATTATTAACTCAAGATGGAAATCTAGCATTCTGAATACTAAGACATACCCCGGAGCAGACTGTGGCTCAGACCACCAGCTATTAGCAGCTCATTTACGGTTACGTCTAAAATCTAGAAATATAACTACAGCAGCTCAACGTCTATACACGTGGAGGTCACCGGGCGACAGAGTAAGAAATCAAATAGATTTTCTCATTATTAACTCAAGATGGAAATCTAGCATTCTGAATACTAAGACATACCCCGGAGCAGACTGTGGCTCAGACCACCAGCTATTAGCAGCTCATTTACGGTTACGTCTAAAATCTAGAAATATAACTACAGCAGCTCATAAAGCAAGACCCAATAGGAATGAGCTTAAGCTCTTTACAGACCAAGTTAAAGAGAGATTAATGATATGTGATCTTAAACAAGATAATCCAGAACACTCATGGACACAGGTAAAGAATACCATACAGGAGGCAATGATGTCTATAAACGTAAAGAATAAAAATGGACCAAAAAGGAAGCCATGGTTATCAGACACAACTTGGTACCTGATACAAGAAAGAAAGAAACAGAAAGAGAAAGGGCTAAATACAATGGAGGCGCAACAATCTTATGTCATGATGAATCGACGAGTTCAAAAAAACTGCAGACGAGACAAAAATGAATATATTCATAGCATATGTGATGAAATCGAACATCATGCGGAGAAAAATGAAACCAGAGATCTCTACCAAAAGATAAAAGTATTATCAAGAGATTTTAAACCTCGAAACTGGATAATTAATGATGCTAACGGGAATGCAATTACGAATAAAAATGAAGCAGTGCAACGTTGGAAAGGATATTGCGAACATTTATATGAAGAGAAGTCAGCTGTAGTAAACACAATAAAAATGGAGAATATAACACAATATGAACCTGACATATTACAATCGGAAATTGAAGATGCAATCAGAAATCTCAAAAATAGGAAATCTCCGGGAAAGGATGGTATCTATGCAGAACTACTCAAGGTACTACCAACCAATGGAGTACAGATATTTTGCAAACTGTGCAATCAAATATGGAAAACAGGAATATGGCCAAGCGATTGGACAGAATCTATTATCATACCTATATATAAGAAAGGTTCGAGTAGACAATGTGAAAACTACAGAACAATTGCACTGGTATCACACGCAAGTAAAATCCTGCTCCACATTATTAATAACAGGTTGAAACAATATCTAAACTGGCAAATAGCAATAGAACAGGCTGGATTTGTTAGTGGCAGAGGAACCAGAGAGCAAATTCTGTGTATCCGACAATTAATTGAAAAAAGTATCGAATACGACAAACCGATGTATTTATGCTTCATTGACTATCACAAAGCATTTGATTGTGTCAAATGGGATAAATTATTGGAAATATTAACCTGCATGGGTGTACCAAGCCACTTGTCCTATCTAATATACAATCTTTATGTACAAACAGAAGCCATAATAAGGCTGGATGGCTCCGTGTCGGAAAAATTTCATCCACAAAAAGGCGTAAGGCAAGGTTGTATATTGTCTCCCATACTTTTTAATATATATACCGAATATATAATGAGGAATTCCCTAGAAGGTTATAAAGGAGGAGTGAAAATAGGCGGATATCGAGTATCTAATCTGCGATATGCAGATGATACTACACTCATTGCGACATCTAGAAAAGAAATGATAGATTTACTAAACAGACTTGAAATGGAAAGCAGAAAACTGGGACTTTTAATTAATAAAAATAAGACAAAAATTATGATAATAGATAAAAATAACAATTCCCAGAAGCTGAACACTATACAGAATATAGAAATAATAGATTCATATACATATCTTGGATCAAGAATAAACAGTCATGGCGGAAGTGGAGAAGATATTAAACGTAGAGTGGTGCTAGCAAAATCTGCAATGACGAGATTAAATAAAATTTGGAAAGATCATCGCTTAACAAAAATAAGGCTAGTAAATACTTTAGTATTTGCCATATTTACATATGGAGCTGAAACATGGACATTACATAAGCAAGATAAAAAAAAATTGACGCATTTGAGATGTGGATATGGCGTAGAATGCTTAAAATCCAATAGACATCAAAGAAGACAAATTCTTCCATTCTAGAAGATCTAAAGGTGGAACAGCGCCTTTATACTTCATGCCAACAAAAAATCTTGAAATATTATGGACATATAATGCGAAAAAGCGAGAACTGCCTAGTAAAAAGCATAGTAATTGGACAGATCGAAGGCAAAAGAAGTAAAGGAAGACCTCCGACTCGATGGATAGATACGGTCACGACCCTTACTGGATTAACAAGGGTTCAAGCTATATTGGAAAGCCGAAATAGGGTCAAGTGGAGAAAAATTATATCAGATGCATTAAAATAGAGGTCACGTTACTCAGTCAATGAGTTATCGATTATGAAAAAAAAAAAATATATATATATATATATATATACGTGTAAAATAATATAGTAAATTTAATGTACTAATGATTACACAGGGCTGGCGCAGAGTGGGATTCTAAGGAGAATGTCTTAATGTAGATAGCATTTGGAAAATTATATAATATTTTCCGAAATAAAAATATACCAAACAATGTTTGAAGTGTATAACTAATGTCCCTCACCCGTATCCACACAGTATGAAAACATGTAGCTTAACAAAAGACATAATTGTAAATATCAGGGCAGTGAAACAAATAGCAAGGCTGAAATGGATTCGGACACGTTCATGTAAATTGATTTTAGGAGGATAACATGTATTCATTAAATTCTAAAAGGAAAAGCAGCATTCCTACAACACAATTTTAAGAAAGAACTGATTCTGAAACACTTTAGAGCAGCAATCATTGGTAACATCTGAAACATGACTAGAGACAAACGCCGGTATTTAATCATAATGTTAAAACATGAAGATGGTCAACTAAAGGATTTGTTAAAGAGAAAATATTATTCAAAAATTGTATGTAAAATAGAAATTATATGCAATATCAGAAGAAGAATGTATTAAAAAGAAACTACTGCTATAGAATAATCATAGATTAATATTATGTAAAAATTAATAATATTAAACGTTATAAATGAAAAGATAATTGGGTAATGGATACTGAACAGAATGTCGCATTTTATAGATTAATTGCAACATGTTACGAACACATTTATCAGTTTTAACGATATTGGAAAGAAAATACGGTAATAAGAAACAAAATCCTGAACGGATGACGGAAATCATAAATGGAAATGCAAGAGATGTAGAAAATAGGGAATACGTGTGAAACAAGTACAATATTTCATGGCTAACTTAAAAGAATGTAGTCTGAAAGATAATAAACGAATGACTAACTTATAAGATATGAATATAGAAGTAGAAAAAATTTGGACGATATTTTTAAAAGAAATTGTTAACTGGTCGAAAGTATTAAGGAAAAGTTGAAAAGGAAGCTTACATAACGTGAATCGTGAACGGGATATAATAGTCTTGAATCAGGTTTGTATTATTTCACCGGCTGCCTTTTCAATAGATTTGAAAATAAGGGAATTAAAGATATTATTAAATATTATTTTCCTTTACACGAGTGTAAATACAAAACTATAAAAATTTGCTTACCGATTAATACTTGGGAACAGCCATCTGTAGCGATTTAGAACGACCGACGTTGAACCGACGATAAACGCGCACTAAAATGAACACGCGGACTAACGAAATTTTCGAAAATACGAACGTGTAACGTAAAGCCGGGATGTGATCTTGCTCCTTTGTAACGGCGCTGTAAAATAAAGAAATTTATTAGTCATCGGGGATGTTTATCCGGGAGTTCAAAGGAAATAATATCGAGGGATGAAGATGCAGTCGAGGAAATATATTTCCTCGTTTTCTGAATAAGAGGGTTGATGAGCAGCCCGTAACTGATTTTTACATCAGCTAAACAGCTCAATAATTCAGAATGCGTAATTAACTCCCGGTGACATCCTCAATGTGTAGTGTGTGAGTAATTAATAATCAGAAAATTCTTACCTGGCTATAAATCCTGGAAGGAACTTGACGATGTAGGCTCCATGAAGCGATGAATAGTTCCCGGCTTTTACGTTACACGCAACGCGAACTGACACAACAATTTAGCGCACCTGTTAACAAAACAAAACAGAAAAGGAAAAAATGACTATATTAGTATTTTGACTTGATTTCAGTAAAAATACTTCTTAGTAAAATATATCTTCGAATTAAATTTTCAAAGCTGTTACATGTTGCAAGAACGATAGTTTTTTAAACTAAAGGACCGTTGACTTTTGACAATATCGTTTCAGGATCGAGTACATGTTTGCTTTCCATGTGTTGCCATGAAGTCACTAGTTTTTGATTTACCGTTTTTATTGAAAAATATAAACAAATATAGCAAATAATTTGAAGGCTGTGTATACTTGTGAAAGTGCAATAGATTATGATAAGTTTCTATCAAATAAAAAAAAAAAGATAAAATTGCAATCTAATCAATCAGCAAATTCATATGCTAAGACGCAACATTGAATTTCAGCTTAATTGATAAATGGCATTCATGGGCGGGTGTTATTTTATATGGGATATTAAATACGTGTTATTTAAAACGCTTCGTATATAAACCCAAATATATATATATATATATATATATATATATATATATATATATATATATATATATATATATATATATACGTGTAAAAAAATACAATAAATTTAATGTACTAATGATTACACAGGGATGGCGCAGAGTGGGATTCTAAGGAGAATGTCCTTAATCTAGATAGCATTTGGAAAATTATATAATATTTTCTGAAATAAAAATATACCAAACAATGTTTGAAGTGTATAACTAATGTCCCTCACCCGTATCCACATAGTATGAAAACATGTAGCTTAACAAAAGACATCATTGTAAATATCAGGGCAGTGAAACAAATAGCAAGGCTGAAATGGATTCGGACACGTTCATGTAAATTGATTTTAGGAGGATAACATGTATTCATTAAATTCTAAAAGGAAAAGCAGCATTCCTACAACACAATTTTAAGAAAGAACTGATTCTGAAACACTTTAGAGCAGCAATCATTGGTAACATCTGAAACATGACTAGAGACAAACGCCGGTATTTAATCATAATGTTAAAACATGAAGATGGTCAACTAAAGGATTTGTTAAAGAGAAAATATTATTCAAAAATTGTATGTAAAATAGAAATTATATGCAATATCAGAAGAAGAATGTATTAAAAAGAAACTACTGCTATAGAATAATCATAGATTAATATTATGTATAAATTAATAATATTAAACGTTATAAATGAAAAGAAAATTGGTTAATGGATACTGAACAGAATGTCGCATTTTATAGATTAATTGCAAGATGTTACGAACACATTTATCAGTTTTAATGATATTGGAAAGAAAATACGGTAATAAGAAACAAAATCCTGAACGGATGACGGAAATCATAAATGGAAATGCAAGAGATGTAGAAAATAGGGAATACATGTGGAACAAGTACAATATTTCATGGCTAACTTAAAAGAATGTAGTCTGAAAGATAATAAACGAATGACTTACTTATAAGATATGAATATAGAAGTAGAAAAAATTTGGACGATATTTTTAAAAGAAATTGTTAACTGGTCGAAAGTATTAAGGAAAAATTGAAAAGGAAGCTTACATAACGTGAATCGTGAACGGGATATAATAGTCTTGAATCAGGTTTGTATTATTTCACCGGCTGCCTTTTCAATAGATTTGAAAATAAGGGAATTAAAGATATTATTAAATATTATTTTCCTTTACACGAGTGTAAATACAAAACTATAAAAATTTGCTTACCGATTAATACTTGGGAACAGCCATCTGTAGCGATTTAGAACGACCGACGTTGAACCGACGATAAACGCGCACTAAAATGAACACGCGGACTAACGAAATTTTCGAAAATACGAACGTGTAACGTAAAGCCGGGATGTGATCTTGCTCCTTTGTAACGGCGCTGTAATATAAAGAAATTTATTAGTCATCGGGGATGTTTATCCGGGAGTTCAAAGGAAATAATATCGAGGGATGAAGATGCAGTCGAGGAAATATATTTCCTCGTTTTCTGAATAAGAGGGTTGATGAGCAGCCTGTAACTGATCTTCACATCAGCTAAACAGCTCAATAATTCAGAATGCGTAATGAACTCCCGGTGACATCCTCAATGTGTAGTGTGTGAGTAATTAATAATCAGAAAATTCTTACCTGGCTATAAATCCTGGCAGGAACTTGACAATGTAGGCTCCATGAAGCGATGAATAGTTCCCGGCTTTTACGTTACACGCAACGCGAACTGACACAACAATTTATCGCACCTGTTAACAAAACAAAACAGAAAAGGAAAAAATGACTATATTAGTATTTTGACTTGATTTCAGTAAAAATACTTCTTAGTAAAATATATCTTCGAATTAAATTTTCAAAGCTGTTACATGTTGCAAGAACGATAGTTTTTTAAACTAAAGGACCGTTGACTTTTGACAATATCGTTTCAGGATCGAGTACATGTTTGCTTTCCATGTGTTGCCATGAAGTCACTAGTTTTTGATTTACCATTTTTATTGAAAAATATAAACAAATATAGCAAATAATTTGAAGGCTGTGTATACTTGTGAAAGTGCAATAGATTATGATAAGTTTCTATCAAATAAAAAAAAAAAAAGATAAAATTGCAATCTAATCAATCAGCAAATTCATATGCTAAGACGCAAACATTGAATTTCAGCTTAATTGATAAATGGCATTCATGGGCGGGTGTAATTTTATATGGGATATTAAATACCTGTTATTTAAAACGCTTCGTATATAAACCCAAATATATATATATATATATATATATATATATATATATATATATATATATATATATATATATATATATACGTGTAAAATAATACAATAAATTTAATGTACTAATGATTACACAGGGATGGCGCAGAGTGGGATTCTAAGGAGAATGTCCTTAATCTAGATAGCATTTGGAAAATTATATAATATTTTCTGAAATAAAAATATACCAAACAATGTTTGAAGTGTATAACTAATGTCCCTCACCCGTATCCACACAGTATAAAAACATGTAGCTTAACAAAAGACATAATTGTAAATATCAGGGCAGTGAAACAAATAGCAAGGCTGAAATGGATTCGGACACGTTCATGTAAATTGATTTTAGGAGGATAACATGTATTCATTAAATTCTAAAAGGAAAAGCAGCATTCCTACAACACAATTTTAAGAAAGAACTGATTCTGAAACACTTTAGAGCAGCAATCATTGGTAACATCTGAAACATGACTAGAGACAAACGCCGGTATTTAATCATAATGTTAAAACATGAAGATGGTCAACTAAAGGATTTGTTAAAGAGAAAATATTATTCAAAAATTGTATGTAAAATAGAAATTATATGCAATATCAGAAGAAGAATGTATTAAAAAGAAACTACTGCTATAGAATAATCATAGATTAATATTATGTAAAAATTAATAATATTAAACGTTATAAATGAAAAGAAAATTGGTTAATGGATACTGAACAGAATGTCGCATTTTATAGATTAATTGCAACATGTTACGAACACATTTATCAGTTTTAATGATATTGGAAAGAAAATACGGTAATAAGAAACAAAATCCTGAACGGATGACGGAAATCATAAATGGAAATGCAAGAGATGTAGAAAATAGGGAATACATGTGAAACAAGTACAATATTTCATGGCTAACTTAAAAGAATGTAGTCTGAAAGATAATAAACGAATGACTTACTTATAAGATATGAATATAGAAGTAGAAAAAATTTGGACGATATTTTTAAAAGAAATTGTTAACTGGTCGAAAGTATTAAGGAAAAATTGAAAAGGAAGCTTACATAACGTGAATCGTGAACGGGATATAATAGTCTTGAATCAGGTTTGTATTATTTCACCGGCTGCCTTTTCAATAGATTTGAAAATAAGGGAATTAAAGATATTATTAAATATTATTTTCCTTTACACGAGTGTAAATACAAAACTATAAAAATTTGCTTACCGATTAATACTTGGGAACAGCCATCTGTAGCGATTTAGAACGACCGACGTTGAACCGACGATAAACGCGCACTAAAATGAACACGCGGACTAACGAAATTTTCGAAAATACGAACGTGTAACGTAAAGCCGGGATGTGATCTTGCTCCTTTGTAACGGCGCTGTAATATAAAGAAATTTATTAGTCATCGGGGATGTTTATCCGGGAGTTCAAAGGAAATAATATCGAGGGATGAAGATGCAGTCGAGGAAATATATTTCCTCGTTTTCTGAATGAGAGGGTTGATGAGCAGCCTGTAACTGATCTTCACATCAGCTAAACAGCTCAATAATTCAGAATGCGTAATGAACTCCCGGTGACATCCTCAATGTGTAGTGTGTGAGTAATTAATAATCAGAAAATTCTTACCTGGCTATAAATCCTGGCAGGAACTTGACAATGTAGGCTCCATGAAGCGATGAATAGTTCCTGGCTTTTACGTTACACGCAACGCGAACTGACACAACAATTTAGCGCACCTGTTAACAAAATAAAACAGAAAAGGAAAAAATGACTATATTAGTATTTTGACTTGATTTCAGTAAAAATACTTCTTAGTAAAATATATCTTCGAATTAAATTTTCAAAGCTGTTACATGTTGCAAGAACGATAGTTTTTTAAACTAAAGGACCGTTGACTTTTGACAATATCGTTTCAGGATCGAGTACATGTTTGCTTTCCATGTGTTGCCATGAAGTCACTAGTTTTTGATTTACCATTTTTATTGAAAAATATAAACAAATATAGCAAATAATTTGAAGGCTGTGTATACTTGTGAAAGTGCAATAGATTATGATAAGTTTCTATCAAATAAAAAAAAAAAAAGATAAAATTGCAATCTAATCAATCAGCAAATTCATATGCTAAGACGCAAACATTGAATTTCAGCTTAATTGATAAATGGCATTCATGGGCGGGTGTAATTTTATATGGGATATTAAATACCTGTTATTTAAAACGCTTCGTATATAAACCCAAATATATATATATATATATATATATATATATATATATATATATATATATATATATATATATACGTGTAAAATAATACAATAAATTTAATGTACTAATGATTACACAGGGATGGCGCAGAGTGGGATTCTAAGGAGAATGTCCTTAATCTAGATAGCATTTGGAAAAATATATAATATTTTCCGAAATAAAAATATACCAAACAATGTTTGAAGTGTATAACTAATGTCCCTCACCCGTATCCACATAGTATGAAAACATGTAGCTTAACAAAAGACATAATTGTAAATATCAGGGCAGTGAAACAAATAGCAAGGCTGAAATGGATTCGGACACGTTCATGTAAATTGATTTTAGGAGGATAACATGTATTCATTAAATTCTAAAAGGAAAAGCAGCATTCCTACAACACAATTTTAAGAAAGAACTGATTCTGAAACACTTTAGAGCAGCAATCATTGGTAACATCTGAAACATGACTAGAGACAAACGCCGGTATTTAATCATAATGTTAAAACATGAAGATGGTCAACTAAAGGATTTGTTAAAGAGAAAATATTATTCAAAAATTGTATGTAAAATAGAAATTATATGCAATATCAGAAGAAGAATGTATTAAAAAGAAACTACTGCTATAGAATAATCATAGATTAATATTATGTATAAATTAATAATATTAAACGTTATAAATGAAAAGATAATTGGGTAATGGATACTGAACAGAATGTCGCATTTTATAGATTAATTGCAAGATGTTACGAACACATTTATCAGTTTTAACGATATTGGAAAGAAAATACGGTAATAAGAAACAAAATCCTGAACGGATGACGGAAATCATAAATGGAAATGCAAGAGATGTAGAAAATAGGGAATACGTGTGAAACAAGTACAATATTTCATGGCTAACTTAAAAGAATGTAGTCTGAAAGATAATAAACGAATGACTTACTTATAAGATATGAATATAGAAGTAGAAAAAATTTGGACGATATTTTTAAAAGAAATTGTTAACTGGTCGAAAGTATTAAGGAAAAATTGAAAAGGAAGCTTACATAACGTGAATCGTGAACGGGATATAATAGTCTTGAATCAGGTTTGTATTATTTCACCGGCTGCCTTTTCAATAGATTTGAAAATAAGGGAATTAAAGATATTATTAAATATTATTTTCCTTTACACGAGTGTAAATACAAAACTATAAAAATTTGCTTACCGATTAATACTTGGGAACAGCCATCTGTAGCGATTTAGAACGACCGACGTTGAACCGACGATAAACGCGCACTAAAATGAACACGCGGACTAACGAAATTTTCGAAAATACGAACGTGTAACGTAAAGCCGGGATGTGATCTTGCTCCTTTGTAACGGCGCTGTAATATAAAGAAATTTATTAGTCATCGGGGATGTTTATCCGGGAGTTCAAAGGAAATAATATCGAGGGATGAAGATGCAGTCGAGGAAATATATTTCCTCGTTTTCTGAATAAGAGGGTTGATGAGCAGCCTGTAACTGATCTTCACATCAGCTAAACAGCTCAATAATTCAGAATGCGTAATGAACTCCCGGTGACATCCTCAATGTGTAGTGTGTGAGTAATTAATAATCAGAAAATTCTTACCTGGCTATAAATCCTGGCAGGAACTTGACAATGTAGGCTCCATGAAGCGATGAATAGTTCCCGGCTTTTACGTTACACGCAACGCGAACTGACACAACAATTTATCGCACCTGTTAACAAAACAAAACAGAAAAGGAAAAAATGACTATATTAGTATTTTGACTTGATTTCAGTAAAAATACTTCTTAGTAAAATATATCTTCGAATTAAATTTTCAAAGCTGTTACATGTTGCAAGAACGATAGTTTTTTAAACTAAAGGACCGTTGACTTTTGACAATATCGTTTCAGGATCGAGTACATGTTTGCTTTCCATGTGTTGCCATGAAGTCACTAGTTTTTGATTTACCATTTTTATTGAAAAATATAAACAAATATAGCAAATAATTTGAAGGCTGTGTATACTTGTGAAAGTGCAATAGATTATGATAAGTTTCTATCAAATAAAAAAAAAAAAAGATAAAATTGCAATCTAATCAATCAGCAAATTCATATGCTAAGACGCAAACATTGAATTTCAGCTTAATTGATAAATGGCATTCATGGGCGGGTGTAATTTTATATGGGATATTAAATACCTGTTATTTAAAACGCTTCGTATATAAACCCAAATATATATATATATATATATATATATATATATATATATATATATATATATATATATATATATACGTGTAAAATAATACAATAAATTTAATGTACTAATGATTACACAGGGATGGCGCAGAGTGGGATTCTAAGGAGAATGTCCTTAATCTAGATAGCATTTGGAAAATTATATAATATTTTCTGAAATAAAAATATACCAAACAATGTTTGAAGTGTATAACTAATGTCCCTCACCCGTATCCACACAGTATAAAAACATGTAGCTTAACAAAAGACATAATTGTAAATATCAGGGCAGTGAAACAAATAGCAAGGCTGAAATGGATTCGGACACGTTCATGTAAATTGATTTTAGGAGGATAACATGTATTCATTAAATTCTAAAAGGAAAAGCAGCATTCCTACAACACAATTTTAAGAAAGAACTGATTCTGAAACACTTTAGAGCAGCAATCATTGGTAACATCTGAAACATGACTAGAGACAAACGCCGGTATTTAATCATAATGTTAAAACATGAAGATGGTCAACTAAAGGATTTGTTAAAGAGAAAATATTATTCAAAAATTGTATGTAAAATAGAAATTATATGCAATATCAGAAGAAGAATGTATTAAAAAGAAACTACTGCTATAGAATAATCATAGATTAATATTATGTAAAAATTAATAATATTAAACGTTATAAATGAAAAGAAAATTGGTTAATGGATACTGAACAGAATGTCGCATTTTATAGATTAATTGCAACATGTTACGAACACATTTATCAGTTTTAATGATATTGGAAAGAAAATACGGTAATAAGAAACAAAATCCTGAACGGATGACGGAAATCATAAATGGAAATGCAAGAGATGTAGAAAATAGGGAATACATGTGAAACAAGTACAATATTTCATGGCTAACTTAAAAGAATGTAGTCTGAAAGATAATAAACGAATGACTTACTTATAAGATATGAATATAGAAGTAGAAAAAATTTGGACGATATTTTTAAAAGAAATTGTTAACTGGTCGAAAGTATTAAGGAAAAATTGAAAAGGAAGCTTACATAACGTGAATCGTGAACGGGATATAATAGTCTTGAATCAGGTTTGTATTATTTCACCGGCTGCCTTTTCAATAGATTTGAAAATAAGGGAATTAAAGATATTATTAAATATTATTTTCCTTTACACGAGTGTAAATACAAAACTATAAAAATTTGCTTACCGATTAATACTTGGGAACAGCCATCTGTAGCGATTTAGAACGACCGACGTTGAACCGACGATAAACGCGCACTAAAATGAACACGCGGACTAACGAAATTTTCGAAAATACGAACGTGTAACGTAAAGCCGGGATGTGATCTTGCTCCTTTGTAACGGCGCTGTAATATAAAGAAATTTATTAGTCATCGGGGATGTTTATCCGGGAGTTCAAAGGAAATAATATCGAGGGATGAAGATGCAGTCGAGGAAATATATTTCCTCGTTTTCTGAATGAGAGGGTTGATGAGCTGCCTGTAACTGATCTTCACATCAGCTAAACAGCTCAATAATTCAGAATGCGTAATGAACTCCCGGTGACATCCTCAATGTGTAGTGTGTGAGTAATTAATAATCAGAAAATTCTTACCTGGCTATAAATCCTGGCAGGAACTTGACAATGTAGGCTCCATGAAGCGATGAATAGTTCCTGGCTTTTACGTTACACGCAACGCGAACTGACACAACAATTTAGCGCACCTGTTAACAAAATAAAACAGAAAAGGAAAAAATGACTATATTAGTATTTTGACTTGATTTCAGTAAAAATACTTCTTAGTAAAATATATCTTCGAATTAAATTTTCAAAGCTGTTACATGTTGCAAGAACGATAGTTTTTTAAACTAAAGGACCGTTGACTTTTGACAATATCGTTTCAGGATCGAGTACATGTTTGCTTTCCATGTGTTGCCATGAAGTCACTAGTTTTTGATTTACCATTTTTATTGAAAAATATAAACAAATATAGCAAATAATTTGAAGGCTGTGTATACTTGTGAAAGTGCAATAGATTATGATAAGTTTCTATCAAATAAAAAAAAAAAAAGATAAAATTGCAATCTAATCAATCAGCAAATTCATATGCTAAGACGCAAACATTGAATTTCAGCTTAATTGATAAATGGCATTCATGGGCGGGTGTAATTTTATATGGGATATTAAATACCTGTTATTTAAAACGCTTCGTATATAAACCCAAATATATATATATATATATATATATATATATATATATATATATATATATATATATATATATATATACGTGTAAAATAATACAATAAATTTAATGTACTAATGATTACACAGGGATGGCGCAGAGTGGGATTCTAAGGAGAATGTCCTTAATCTAGATAGCATTTGGAAAATTATATAATATTTTCCGAAATAAAAATATACCAAACAATGTTTGAAGTGTATAACTAATGTCCCTCACCCGTATCCACATAGTATGAAAACATGTAGCTTAACAAAAGACATAATTGTAAATATCAGGGCAGTGAAACAAATAGCAAGGCTGAAATGGATTCGGACACGTTCATGTAAATTGATTTTAGGAGGATAACATGTATTCATTAAATTCTAAAAGGAAAAGCAGCATTCCTACAACACAATTTTAAGAAAGAACTGATTCTGAAACACTTTAGAGCAGCAATCATTGGTAACATCTGAAACATGACTAGAGACAAACGCCGGTATTTAATCATAATGTTAAAACATGAAGATGGTCAACTAAAGGATTTGTTAAAGAGAAAATATTATTCAAAAATTGTATGTAAAATAGAAATTATATGCAATATCAGAAGAAGAATGTATTAAAAAGAAACTACTGCTATAGAATAATCATAGATTAATATTATGTATAAATTAATAATATTAAACGTTATAAATGAAAAGATAATTGGGTAATGGATACTGAACAGAATGTCGCATTTTATAGATTAATTGCAAGATGTTACGAACACATTTATCAGTTTTAATGATATTGGAAAGAAAATACGGTAATAAGAAACAAAATCCTGAACGGATGACGGAAATCATAAATGGAAATGCAAGAGATGTAGAAAATAGGGAATACATGTGAAACAAGTACAATATTTCATGGCTAACTTAAAAGAATGTAGTCTGAAAGATAATAAACGAATGACTTACTTATAAGATATGAATATAGAAGTAGAAAAAATTTGGACGATATTTTTAAAAGAAATTGTTAACTGGTCGAAAGTATTAAGGAAAAATTGAAAAGGAAGCTTACATAACGTGAATCGTGAACGGGATATAATAGTCTTGAATCAGGTTTGTATTATTTCACCGGCTGCCTTTTCAATAGATTTGAAAATAAGGGAATTAAAGATATTATTAAATATTATTTTCCTTTACACGAGTGTAAATACAAAACTATAAAAATTTGCTTACCGATTAATACTTGGGAACAGCCATCTGTAGCGATTTAGAACGACCGACGTTGAACCGACGATAAACGCGCACTAAAATGAACACGCGGACTAACGAAATTTTCGAAAATACGAACGTGTAACGTAAAGCCGGGATGTGATCTTGCTCCTTTGTAACGGCGCTGTAATATAAAGAAATTTATTAGTCATCGGGGATGTTTATCCGGGAGTTCAAAGGAAATAATATCGAGGGATGAAGATGCAGTCGAGGAAATATATTTCCTCGTTTTCTGAATAAGAGGGTTGATGAGCAGCCTGTAACTGATCTTCACATCAGCTAAACAGCTCAATAATTCAGAATGCGTAATGAACTCCCGGTGACATCCTCAATGTGTAGTGTGTGAGTAATTAATAATCAGAAAATTCTTACCTGGCTATAAATCCTGGCAGGAACTTGACAATGTAGGCTCCATGAAGCGATGAATAGTTCCCGGCTTTTACGTTACACGCAACGCGAACTGACACAACAATTTATCGCACCTGTTAACAAAACAAAACAGAAAAGGAAAAAATGACTATATTAGTATTTTGACTTGATTTCAGTAAAAATACTTCTTAGTAAAATATATCTTCGAATTAAATTTTCAAAGCTGTTACATGTTGCAAGAACGATAGTTTTTTAAACTAAAGGACCGTTGACTTTTGACAATATCGTTTCAGGATCGAGTACATGTTTGCTTTCCATGTGTTGCCATGAAGTCACTAGTTTTTGATTTACCATTTTTATTGAAAAATATAAACAAATATAGCAAATAATTTGAAGGCTGTGTATACTTGTGAAAGTGCAATAGATTATGATAAGTTTCTATCAAATAAAAAAAAAAAAAGATAAAATTGCAATCTAATCAATCAGCAAATTCATATGCTAAGACGCAAACATTGAATTTCAGCTTAATTGATAAATGGCATTCATGGGCGGGTGTAATTTTATATGGGATATTAAATACCTGTTATTTAAAACGCTTCGTATATAAACCCAAATATATATATATATATATATATATATATATATATATATATATATATATATATATATATATATATACGTGTAAAATAATACAATAAATTTAATGTACTAATGATTACACAGGGATGGCGCAGAGTGGGATTCTAAGGAGAATGTCCTTAATCTAGATAGCATTTGGAAAATTATATAATATTTTCTGAAATAAAAATATACCAAACAATGTTTGAAGTGTATAACTAATGTCCCTCACCCGTATCCACACAGTATAAAAACATGTAGCTTAACAAAAGACATAATTGTAAATATCAGGGCAGTGAAACAAATAGCAAGGCTGAAATGGATTCGGACACGTTCATGTAAATTGATTTTAGGAGGATAACATGTATTCATTAAATTCTAAAAGGAAAAGCAGCATTCCTACAACACAATTTTAAGAAAGAACTGATTCTGAAACACTTTAGAGCAGCAATCATTGGTAACATCTGAAACATGACTAGAGACAAACGCCGGTATTTAATCATAATGTTAAAACATGAAGATGGTCAACTAAAGGATTTGTTAAAGAGAAAATATTATTCAAAAATTGTATGTAAAATAGAAATTATATGCAATATCAGAAGAAGAATGTATTAAAAAGAAACTACTGCTATAGAATAATCATAGATTAATATTATGTAAAAATTAATAATATTAAACGTTATAAATGAAAAGAAAATTGGTTAATGGATACTGAACAGAATGTCGCATTTTATAGATTAATTGCAACATGTTACGAACACATTTATCAGTTTTAATGATATTGGAAAGAAAATACGGTAATAAGAAACAAAATCCTGAACGGATGACGGAAATCATAAATGGAAATGCAAGAGATGTAGAAAATAGGGAATACATGTGAAACAAGTACAATATTTCATGGCTAACTTAAAAGAATGTAGTCTGAAAGATAATAAACGAATGACTTACTTATAAGATATGAATATAGAAGTAGAAAAAATTTGGACGATATTTTTAAAAGAAATTGTTAACTGGTCGAAAGTATTAAGGAAAAATTGAAAAGGAAGCTTACATAACGTGAATCGTGAACGGGATATAATAGTCTTGAATCAGGTTTGTATTATTTCACCGGCTGCCTTTTCAATAGATTTGAAAATAAGGGAATTAAAGATATTATTAAATATTATTTTCCTTTACACGAGTGTAAATACAAAACTATAAAAATTTGCTTACCGATTAATACTTGGGAACAGCCATCTGTAGCGATTTAGAACGACCGACGTTGAACCGACGATAAACGCGCACTAAAATGAACACGCGGACTAACGAAATTTTCGAAAATACGAACGTGTAACGTAAAGCCGGGATGTGATCTTGCTCCTTTGTAACGGCGCTGTAATATAAAGAAATTTATTAGTCATCGGGGATGTTTATCCGGGAGTTCAAAGGAAATAATATCGAGGGATGAAGATGCAGTCGAGGAAATATATTTCCTCGTTTTCTGAATGAGAGGGTTGATGAGCAGCCTGTAACTGATCTTCACATCAGCTAAACAGCTCAATAATTCAGAATGCGTAATGAACTCCCGGTGACATCCTCAATGTGTAGTGTGTGAGTAATTAATAATCAGAAAATTCTTACCTGGCTATAAATCCTGGCAGGAACTTGACAATGTAGGCTCCATGAAGCGATGAATAGTTCCTGGCTTTTACGTTACACGCAACGCGAACTGACACAACAATTTAGCGCACCTGTTAACAAAATAAAACAGAAAAGGAAAAAATGACTATATTAGTATTTTGACTTGATTTCAGTAAAAATACTTCTTAGTAAAATATATCTTCGAATTAAATTTTCAAAGCTGTTACATGTTGCAAGAACGATAGTTTTTTAAACTAAAGGACCGTTGACTTTTGACAATATCGTTTCAGGATCGAGTACATGTTTGCTTTCCATGTGTTGCCATGAAGTCACTAGTTTTTGATTTACCATTTTTATTGAAAAATATAAACAAATATAGCAAATAATTTGAAGGCTGTGTATACTTGTGAAAGTGCAATAGATTATGATAAGTTTCTATCAAATAAAAAAAAAAAAAGATAAAATTGCAATCTAATCAATCAGCAAATTCATATGCTAAGACGCAAACATTGAATTTCAGCTTAATTGATAAATGGCATTCATGGGCGGGTGTAATTTTATATGGGATATTAAATACCTGTTATTTAAAACGCTTCGTATATAAACCCAAATATATATATATATATATATATATATATATATATATATATATATATATATATATATATATACGTGTAAAATAATACAATAAATTTAATGTACTAATGATTACACAGGGATGGCGCAGAGTGGGATTCTAAGGAGAATGTCCTTAATCTAGATAGCATTTGGAAAATTATATAATATTTTCCGAAATAAAAATATACCAAACAATGTTTGAAGTGTATAACTAATGTCCCTCACCCGTATCCACACAGTATGAAAACATGTAGCTTAACAAAAGACATAATTGTAAATATCAGGGCAGTGAAACAAATAGCAAGGCTGAAATGGATTCGGACACGTTCATGTAAATTGATTTTAGGAGGATAACATGTATTCATTAAATTCTAAAAGGAAAAGCAGCATTCCTACAACACAATTTTAAGAAAGAACTGATTCTGAAACACTTTAGAGCAGCAATCATTGGTAACATCTGAAACATGACTAGAGACAAACGCCGGTATTTAATCATAATGTTAAAACATGAAGATGGTCAACTAAAGGATTTGTTAAAGAGAAAATATTATTCAAAAATTGTATGTAAAATAGAAATTATATGCAATATCAGAAGAAGAATGTATTAAAAAGAAACTACTGCTATAGAATAATCATAGATTAATATTATGTATAAATTAATAATATTAAACGTTATAAATGAAAAGATAATTGGGTAATGGATACTGAACAGAATGTCGCATTTTATAGATTAATTGCAAGATGTTACGAACACATTTATCAGTTTTAACGATATTGGAAAGAAAATACGGTAATAAGAAACAAAATCCTGAACGGATGACGGAAATCATAAATGGAAATGCAAGAGATGTAGAAAATAGGGAATACGTGTGAAACAAGTACAATATTTCATGGCTAACTTAAAAGAATGTAGTCTGAAAGATAATAAACGAATGACTTACTTATAAGATATGAATATAGAAGTAGAAAAAATTTGGACGATATTTTTAAAAGAAATTGTTAACTGGTCGAAAGTATTAAGGAAAAATTGAAAAGGAAGCTTACATAACGTGAATCGTGAACGGGATATAATAGTCTTGAATCAGGTTTGTATTATTTCACCGGCTGCCTTTTCAATAGATTTGAAAATAAGGGAATTAAAGATATTATTAAATATTATTTTCCTTTACACGAGTGTAAATACAAAACTATAAAAATTTGCTTACCGATTAATACTTGGGAACAGCCATCTGTAGCGATTTAGAACGACCGACGTTGAACCGACGATAAACGCGCACTAAAATGAACACGCGGACTAACGAAATTTTCGAAAATACGAACGTGTAACGTAAAGCCGGGATGTGATCTTGCTCCTTTGTAACGGCGCTGTAATATAAAGAAATTTATTAGTCATCGGGGATGTTTATCCGGGAGTTCAAAGGAAATAATATCGAGGGATGAAGATGCAGTCGAGGAAATATATTTCCTCGTTTTCTGAATAAGAGGGTTGATGAGCAGCCTGTAACTGATCTTCACATCAGCTAAACAGCTCAATAATTCAGAATGCGTAATGAACTCCCGGTGACATCCTCAATGTGTAGTGTGTGAGTAATTAATAATCAGAAAATTCTTACCTGGCTATAAATCCTGGCAGGAACTTGACAATGTAGGCTCCATGAAGCGATGAATAGTTCCCGGCTTTTACGTTACACGCAACGCGAACTGACACAACAATTTATCGCACCTGTTAACAAAACAAAACAGAAAAGGAAAAAATGACTATATTAGTATTTTGACTTGATTTCAGTAAAAATACTTCTTAGTAAAATATATCTTCGAATTAAATTTTCAAAGCTGTTACATGTTGCAAGAACGATAGTTTTTTAAACTAAAGGACCGTTGACTTTTGACAATATCGTTTCAGGATCGAGTACATGTTTGCTTTCCATGTGTTGCCATGAAGTCACTAGTTTTTGATTTACCATTTTTATTGAAAAATATAAACAAATATAGCAAATAATTTGAAGGCTGTGTATACTTGTGAAAGTGCAATAGATTATGATAAGTTTCTATCAAATAAAAAAAAAAAAAGATAAAATTGCAATCTAATCAATCAGCAAATTCATATGCTAAGACGCAAACATTGAATTTCAGCTTAATTGATAAATGGCATTCATGGGCGGGTGTAATTTTATATGGGATATTAAATACCTGTTATTTAAAACGCTTCGTATATAAACCCAAATATATATATATATATATATATATATATATATATATATATATATATATATATATATATATATATACGTGTAAAATAATACAATAAATTTAATGTACTAATGATTACACAGGGATGGCGCAGAGTGGGATTCTAAGGAGAATGTCCTTAATCTAGATAGCATTTGGAAAATTATATAATATTTTCTGAAATAAAAATATACCAAACAATGTTTGAAGTGTATAACTAATGTCCCTCACCCGTATCCACACAGTATAAAAACATGTAGCTTAACAAAAGACATAATTGTAAATATCAGGGCAGTGAAACAAATAGCAAGGCTGAAATGGATTCGGACACGTTCATGTAAATTGATTTTAGGAGGATAACATGTATTCATTAAATTCTAAAAGGAAAAGCAGCATTCCTACAACACAATTTTAAGAAAGAACTGATTCTGAAACACTTTAGAGCAGCAATCATTGGTAACATCTGAAACATGACTAGAGACAAACGCCGGTATTTAATCATAATGTTAAAACATGAAGATGGTCAACTAAAGGATTTGTTAAAGAGAAAATATTATTCAAAAATTGTATGTAAAATAGAAATTATATGCAATATCAGAAGAAGAATGTATTAAAAAGAAACTACTGCTATAGAATAATCATAGATTAATATTATGTAAAAATTAATAATATTAAACGTTATAAATGAAAAGAAAATTGGTTAATGGATACTGAACAGAATGTCGCATTTTATAGATTAATTGCAACATGTTACGAACACATTTATCAGTTTTAATGATATTGGAAAGAAAATACGGTAATAAGAAACAAAATCCTGAACGGATGACGGAAATCATAAATGGAAATGCAAGAGATGTAGAAAATAGGGAATACATGTGAAACAAGTACAATATTTCATGGCTAACTTAAAAGAATGTAGTCTGAAAGATAATAAACGAATGACTTACTTATAAGATATGAATATAGAAGTAGAAAAAATTTGGACGATATTTTTAAAAGAAATTGTTAACTGGTCGAAAGTATTAAGGAAAAATTGAAAAGGAAGCTTACATAACGTGAATCGTGAACGGGATATAATAGTCTTGAATCAGGTTTGTATTATTTCACCGGCTGCCTTTTCAATAGATTTGAAAATAAGGGAATTAAAGATATTATTAAATATTATTTTCCTTTACACGAGTGTAAATACAAAACTATAAAAATTTGCTTACCGATTAATACTTGGGAACAGCCATCTGTAGCGATTTAGAACGACCGACGTTGAACCGACGATAAACGCGCACTAAAATGAACACGCGGACTAACGAAATTTTCGAAAATACGAACGTGTAACGTAAAGCCGGGATGTGATCTTGCTCCTTTGTAACGGCGCTGTAATATAAAGAAATTTATTAGTCATCGGGGATGTTTATCCGGGAGTTCAAAGGAAATAATATCGAGGGATGAAGATGCAGTCGAGGAAATATATTTCCTCGTTTTCTGAATGAGAGGGTTGATGAGCAGCCTGTAACTGATCTTCACATCAGCTAAACAGCTCAATAATTCAGAATGCGTAATGAACTCCCGGTGACATCCTCAATGTGTAGTGTGTGAGTAATTAATAATCAGAAAATTCTTACCTGGCTATAAATCCTGGCAGGAACTTGACAATGTAGGCTCCATGAAGCGATGAATAGTTCCTGGCTTTTACGTTACACGCAACGCGAACTGACACAACAATTTAGCGCACCTGTTAACAAAATAAAACAGAAAAGGAAAAAATGACTATATTAGTATTTTGACTTGATTTCAGTAAAAATACTTCTTAGTAAAATATATCTTCGAATTAAATTTTCAAAGCTGTTACATGTTGCAAGAACGATAGTTTTTTAAACTAAAGGACCGTTGACTTTTGACAATATCGTTTCAGGATCGAGTACATGTTTGCTTTCCATGTGTTGCCATGAAGTCACTAGTTTTTGATTTACCATTTTTATTGAAAAATATAAACAAATATAGCAAATAATTTGAAGGCTGTGTATACTTGTGAAAGTGCAATAGATTATGATAAGTTTCTATCAAATAAAAAAAAAAAAAGATAAAATTGCAATCTAATCAATCAGCAAATTCATATGCTAAGACGCAAACATTGAATTTCAGCTTAATTGATAAATGGCATTCATGGGCGGGTGTAATTTTATATGGGATATTAAATACCTGTTATTTAAAACGCTTCGTATATAAACCCAAATATATATATATATATATATATATATATATATATATATATATATATATATATATATATATATATATACGTGTAAAATAATACAATAAATTTAATGTACTAATGATTACACAGGGATGGCGCAGAGTGGGATTCTAAGGAGAATGTCCTTAATCTAGATAGCATTTGGAAAATTATATAATATTTTCCGAAATAAAAATATACCAAACAATGTTTGAAGTGTATAACTAATGTCCCTCACCCGTATCCACATAGTATGAAAACATGTAGCTTAACAAAAGACATAATTGTAAATATCAGGGCAGTGAAACAAATAGCAAGGCTGAAATGGATTCGGACACGTTCATGTAAATTGATTTTAGGAGGATAACATGTATTCATTAAATTCTAAAAGGAAAAGCAGCATTCCTACAACACAATTTTAAGAAAGAACTGATTCTGAAACACTTTAGAGCAGCAATCATTGGTAACATCTGAAACATGACTAGAGACAAACGCCGGTATTTAATCATAATGTTAAAACATGAAGATGGTCAACTAAAGGATTTGTTAAAGAGAAAATATTATTCAAAAATTGTATGTAAAATAGAAATTATATGCAATATCAGAAGAAGAATGTATTAAAAAGAAACTACTGCTATAGAATAATCATAGATTAATATTATGTATAAATTAATAATATTAAACGTTATAAATGAAAAGATAATTGGGTAATGGATACTGAACAGAATGTCGCATTTTATAGATTAATTGCAAGATGTTACGAACACATTTATCAGTTTTAACGATATTGGAAAGAAAATACGGTAATAAGAAACAAAATCCTGAACGGATGACGGAAATCATAAATGGAAATGCAAGAGATGTAGAAAATAGGGAATACGTGTGAAACAAGTACAATATTTCATGGCTAACTTAAAAGAATGTAGTCTGAAAGATAATAAACGAATGACTTACTTATAAGATATGAATATAGAAGTAGAAAAAATTTGGACGATATTTTTAAAAGAAATTGTTAACTGGTCGAAAGTATTAAGGAAAAATTGAAAAGGAAGCTTACATAACGTGAATCGTGAACGGGATATAATAGTCTTGAATCAGGTTTGTATTATTTCACCGGCTGCCTTTTCAATAGATTTGAAAATAAGGGAATTAAAGATATTATTAAATATTATTTTCCTTTACACGAGTGTAAATACAAAACTATAAAAATTTGCTTACCGATTAATACTTGGGAACAGCCATCTGTAGCGATTTAGAACGACCGACGTTGAACCGACGATAAACGCGCACTAAAATGAACACGCGGACTAACGAAATTTTCGAAAATACGAACGTGTAACGTAAAGCCGGGATGTGATCTTGCTCCTTTGTAACGGCGCTGTAATATAAAGAAATTTATTAGTCATCGGGGATGTTTATCCGGGAGTTCAAAGGAAATAATATCGAGGGATGAAGATGCAGTCGAGGAAATATATTTCCTCGTTTTCTGAATAAGAGGGTTGATGAGCAGCCTGTAACTGATCTTCACATCAGCTAAACAGCTCAATAATTCAGAATGCGTAATGAACTCCCGGTGACATCCTCAATGTGTAGTGTGTGAGTAATTAATAATCAGAAAATTCTTACCTGGCTATAAATCCTGGCAGGAACTTGACAATGTAGGCTCCATGAAGCGATGAATAGTTCCTGGCTTTTACGTTACACGCAACGCGAACTGACACAACAATTTAGCGCACCTGTTAACAAAATAAAACAGAAAAGGAAAAAATGACTATATTAGTATTTTGACTTGATTTCAGTAAAAATACTTCTTAGTAAAATATATCTTCGAATTAAATTTTCAAAGCTGTTACATGTTGCAAGAACGATAGTTTTTTAAACTAAAGGACCGTTGACTTTTGACAATATCGTTTCAGGATCGAGTACATGTTTGCTTTCCATGTGTTTCCATGAAGTCACTAGTTTTTGATTTACCGTTTTTATTGAAAAATATAAACGAATATAGCAAATAATTTGAAGGCTGTGTATACTTGTGAAAGTGCAATAGATTATGATAAGTTTCTATCAAATAAAAAAAAAAAAAGATAAAATTACAATCTAATCAATCAGCAAATTCATATGCTAAGACGCAAACATTGAATTTCAGCTTAATTGATAAATGGCATTCATGGGCGGGTGTAATTTTATATGGGATATTAAATACGTGTTATTTAAAACGCTTCGTATATAAACCCAAATATATATATATATATATATATATATATATATATATATATATATATATATATACGTGTAAAATAATACAATAAATTTAATGTACTAATGATTACACAGGGATGGCGCAGAGTGGGATTCTAAGGAGAATGTCCTTAATCTAGATAGCATTTGGAAAATTATATAATATTTTCTGAAATAAAAATATACCAAACAATGTTTGAAGTGTATAACTAATGTCCCTCACCCGTATCCACATAGTATGAAAACATGTAGCTTAACAAAAGACATAATTGTAAATATCAGGGCAGTGAAACAAATAGCAAGGCTGAAATGGATTCGGACACGTTCATGTAAATTGATTTTAGGAGGATAACATGTATTCATTAAATTCTAAAAGGAAAAGCAGCATTCCTACAACACAATTTTAAGAAAGAACTGATTCTGAAACACTTTAGAGCAGCAATCATTGGTAACATCTGAAACATGACTAGAGACAAACGCCGGTATTTAATCATAATGTTAAAACATGAAGATGGTCAACTAAAGGATTTGTTAAAGAGAAAATATTATTCAAAAATTGTATGTAAAATAGAAATTATATGCAATATCAGAAGAAGAATGTATTAAAAAGAAACTACTGCTATAGAATAATCATAGATTAATATTATGTATAAATTAATAATATTAAACGTTATAAATGAAAAGATAATTGGGTAATGGATACTGAACAGAATGTCGCATTTTATAGATTAATTGCAAGATGTTACGAACACATTTATCAGTTTTAACGATATTGGAAAGAAAATACGGTAATAAGAAACAAAATCCTGAACGGATGACGGAAATCATAAATGGAAATGCAAGAGATGTAGAAAATAGGGAATACGTGTGAAACAAGTACAATATTTCATGGCTAACTTAAAAGAATGTAGTCTGAAAGATAATAAACGAATGACTAACTTATAAGATATGAATATAGAAGTAGAAAAAATTTGGACGATATTTTTAAAAGAAATTGTTAACTGGTCGAAAGTATTAAGGAAAAGTTGAAAAGGAAGCTTACATAACGTGAATCGTGAACGGGATATAATAGTCTTGAATCAGGTTTGTATTATTTCACCGGCTGCCTTTTCAATAGATTTGAAAATAAGGAATTAAAGATATTATTAAATATTATTAAATATTATTTTCCTTTACACGAGTGTAAATACAAAACTATAAAAATTTGCTTACCGATTAATACTTGGGAACAGCCATCTGTAGCGATTTAGAACGACCGACGTTGAACCGACGATAAACGCGCACTAAAATGAACACGCGGACTAACGAAATTTTCGAAAATACGAACGTGTAACGTAAAGCCGGGATGTGATCTTGCTCCTTTGTAACGGCGCTGTAATATAAAGAAATTTATTAGTCATCGGGGATGTTTATCCGGGAGTTCAAAGGAAGTAATATCGAGGGATGAAGATGCAGTCGAGGAAATATATTTCCTCGTTTTCTGAATAAGAGGGTTGATGAGCAGCCTGTAACTGATCTTCACATCAGCTAAACAGCTCAATAATTCAGAATGCGTAATGAACTCCCGGTGACATCCTCAATGTGTAGTGTGTGAGTAATTAATAATCAGAAAATTCTTACCTGGCTATAAATCCTGGCAGGAACTTGACAATGTAGGCTCCATGAAGCGATGAATAGTTCCCGGCTTTTACGTTACACGCAACGCGAACTGACACAACAATTTATCGCACCTGTTAACAAAACAAAACAGAAAAGGAAAAAATGACTATATTAGTATTTTGACTTGATTTCAGTAAAAATACTTCTTAGTAAAATATATCTTCGAATTAAATTTTCAAAGCTGTTACATGTTGCAAGAACGATAGTTTTTTAAACTAAAGGACCGTTGACTTTTGACAATATCGTTTCAGGATCGAGTACATGTTTGCTTTCCCCGTGTTGCCATGAAGTCACTAGTTTTTGATTTACCATTTTTATTGAAAAATATAAACAAATATAGCAAATAATTTGAAGGCTGTGTATACTTGTGAAAGTGCAATAGATTATGATAAGTTTCTATCAAATAAAAAAAAAAAAGATAAAATTGCAATCTAATCAATCAGCAAATTCATATGCTAAGACGCAAACATTGAATTTCAGCTTAATTGATAAATGGCATTCATGGGCGGGTGTAATTTTATATGGGATATTAAATACGTGTTATTTAAAACGCTTCGTATATAAACCCAAATATATATATATATATATATATATATATATATATATATATATATATATATATATACGTGTAAAATAATACAATAAATTTAATGTACTAATGATTACACAGGGATGGCGCAGAGTGGGATTCTAAGGAGAATGTCCTTAATCTAGATAGCATTTGGAAAATTATATAATATTTTCTGAAATAAAAATATACCAAACAATGTTTGAAGTGTATAACTAATGTCCCTCACCCGTATCCACACAGTATGAAAACATGTAGCTTAACAAAAGACATAATTGTAAATATCAGGGCAGTGAAACAAATAGCAAGGCTGAAATGGATTCGGACACGTTCATGTAAATTGATTTTAGGAGGATAACATGTATTCATTAAATTCTAAAAGGAAAAGCAGCATTCCTACAACACAATTTTAAGAAAGAACTGATTCTGAAACACTTTAGAGCAGCAATCATTGGTAACATCTGAAACATGACTAGAGACAAACGCCGGTATTTAATCATAATGTTAAAACATGAAGATGGTCAACTAAAGGATTTGTTAAAGAGAAAATATTATTCAAAAATTGTATGTAAAATAGAAATTATATGCAATATCAGAAGAAGAATGTATTAAAAAGAAACTACTGCTATAGAATAATCATAGATTAATATTATGTAAAAATTAATAATATTAAACGTTATAAATGAAAAGAAAATTGGTTAATGGATACTGAACAGAATGTCGCATTTTATAGATTAATTGCAACATGTTACGAACACATTTATCAGTTTTAATGATATTGGAAAGAAAATACGGTAATAAGAAACAAAATCCTGAACGGATGACGGAAATCATAAATGGAAATGCAAGAGATGTAGAAAATAGGGAATACATGTGAAACAAGTACAATATTTCATGGCTAACTTAAAAGAATGTAGTCTGAAAGATAATAAACGAATGACTTACTTATAAGATATGAATATAGAAGTAGAAAAAATTTGGACGATATTTTTAAAAGAAATTGTTAACTGGTCGAAAGTATTAAGGAAAAATTGAAAAGGAAGCTTACATAACGTGAATCGTGAACGGGATATAATAGTCTTGAATCAGGTTTGTATTATTTCACCGGCTGCCTTTTCAATAGATTTGAAAATAAGGGAATTAAAGATATTATTAAATATTATTTTCCTTTACACGAGTGTAAATACAAAACTATAAAAATTTGCTTACCGATTAATACTTGGGAACAGCCATCTGTAGCGATTTAGAACGACCGACGTTGAACCGACGATAAACGCGCACTAAAATGAACACGCGGACTAACGAAATTTTCGAAAATACGAACGTGTAACGTAAAGCCGGGATGTGATCTTGCTCCTTTGTAACGGCGCTGTAATATAAAGAAATTTATTAGTCATCGGGGATGTTTATCCGGGAGTTCAAAGGAAATAATATCGAGGGATGAAGATGCAGTCGAGGAAATATATTTCCTCGTTTTCTGAATGAGAGGGTTGATGAGCAGCCTGTAACTGATCTTCACATCAGCTAAACAGCTCAATAATTCAGAATGCGTAATGAACTCCCGGTGACATCCTCAATGTGTAGTGTGTGAGTAATTAATAATCAGAAAATTCTTACCTGGCTATAAATCCTGGCAGGAACTTGACAATGTAGGCTCCATGAAGCGATGAATAGTTCCTGGCTTTTACGTTACACGCAACGCGAACTGACACAACAATTTAGCGCACCTGTTAACAAAATAAAACAGAAAAGGAAAAAATGACTATATTAGTATTTTGACTTGATTTCAGTAAAAATACTTCTTAGTAAAATATATCTTCGAATTAAATTTTCAAAGCTGTTACATGTTGCAAGAACGATAGTTTTTTAAACTAAAGGACCGTTGACTTTTGACAATATCGTTTCAGGATCGAGTACATGTTTGCTTTCCATGTGTTGCCATGAAGTCACTAGTTTTTGATTTACCGTTTTTATTGAAAAATATAAACAAATATAGCAAATAATTTGAAGGCTGTGTATACTTGTGAAAGTGCAATAGATTATGATAAGTTTCTATCAAATAAAAAAAAAAAAAGATAAAATTGCAATCTAATCAATCAGCAAATTCATATGCTAAGACGCAAACATTGAATTTCAGCTTAATTGATAAATGGCATTCATGGGCGGGTGTAATTTTATATGGGATATTAATTACCTGTTATATAAAACGCTTCGTATATAAACCCAAATATATATATATATATATATATATATATATATATATATATATATATATATATATATATATATACGTGTAAAATAATACAATAAATTTAATGTACTAATGATTACACAGGGATGGCGCAGAGTGGGATTCTAAGGAGAATGTCCTTAATCTAGATAGCATTTGGAAAATTATATAATATTTTCCGAAATAAAAATATACCAAACAATGTTTGAAGTGTATAACTAATGTCCCTCACCCGTATCCACATAGTATGAAAACATGTAGCTTAACAAAAGACATAATTGTAAATATCAGGGCAGTGAAACAAATAGCAAGGCTGAAATGGATTCGGACACGTTCATGTAAATTGATTTTAGGAGGATAACATGTATTCATTAAATTCTAAAAGGAAAAGCAGCATTCCTACAACACAATTTTAAGAAAGAACTGATTCTGAAACACTTTAGAGCAGCAATCATTGGTAACATCTGAAACATGACTAGAGACAAACGCCGGTATTTAATCATAATGTTAAAACATGAAGATGGTCAACTAAAGGATTTGTTAAAGAGAAAATATTATTCAAAAATTGTATGTAAAATAGAAATTATATGCAATATCAGAAGAAGAATGTATTAAAAAGAAACTACTGCTATAGAATAATCATAGATTAATATTATGTATAAATTAATAATATTAAACGTTATAAATGAAAAGATAATTGGGTAATGGATACTGAACAGAATGTCGCATTTTATAGATTAATTGCAAGATGTTACGAACACATTTATCAGTTTTAACGATATTGGAAAGAAAATACGGTAATAAGAAACAAAATCCTGAACGGATGACGGAAATCATAAATGGAAATGCAAGAGATGTAGAAAATAGGGAATACGTGTGAAACAAGTACAATATTTCATGGCTAACTTAAAAGAATGTAGTCTGAAAGATAATAAACGAATGACTTACTTATAAGATATGAATATAGAAGTAGAAAAAATTTGGACGATATTTTTAAAAGAAATTGTTAACTGGTCGAAAGTATTAAGGAAAAATTGAAAAGGAAGCTTACATAACGTGAATCGTGAACGGGATATAATAGTCTTGAATCAGGTTTGTATTATTTCACCGGCTGCCTTTTCAATAGATTTGAAAATAAGGGAATTAAAGATATTATTAAATATTATTTTCCTTTACACGAGTGTAAATACAAAACTATAAAAATTTGCTTACCGATTAATACTTGGGAACAGCCATCTGTAGCGATTTAGAACGACCGACGTTGAACCGACGATAAACGCGCACTAAAATGAACACGCGGACTAACGAAATTTTCGAAAATACGAACGTGTAACGTAAAGCCGGGATGTGATCTTGCTCCTTTGTAACGGCGCTGTAATATAAAGAAATTTATTAGTCATCGGGGATGTTTATCCGGGAGTTCAAAGGAAATAATATCGAGGGATGAAGATGCAGTCGAGGAAATATATTTCCTCGTTTTCTGAATAAGAGGGTTGATGAGCAGCCTGTAACTGATCTTCACATCAGCTAAACAGCTCAATAATTCAGAATGCGTAATGAACTCCCGGTGACATCCTCAATGTGTAGTGTGTGAGTAATTAATAATCAGAAAATTCTTACCTGGCTATAAATCCTGGCAGGAACTTGACAATGTAGGCTCCATGAAGCGATGAATAGTTCCTGGCTTTTACGTTACACGCAACGCGAACTGACACAACAATTTAGCGCACCTGTTAACAAAATAAAACAGAAAAGGAAAAAATGACTATATTAGTATTTTGACTTGATTTCAGTAAAAATACTTCTTAGTAAAATATATCTTCGAATTAAATTTTCAAAGCTGTTACATGTTGCAAGAACGATAGTTTTTTAAACTAAAGGACCGTTGACTTTTGACAATATCGTTTCAGGATCGAGTACATGTTTGCTTTCCATGTGTTTCCATGAAGTCACTAGTTTTTGATTTACCGTTTTTATTGAAAAATATAAACAAATATAGCAAATAATTTGAAGGCTGTGTATACTTGTGAAAGTGCAATAGATTATGATAAGTTTCTATCAAATAAAAAAAAAAAAAGATAAAATTACAATCTAATCAATCAGCAAATTCATATGCTAAGACGCAAACATTGAATTTCAGCTTAATTGATAAATGGCATTCATGGGCGGGTGTAATTTTATATGGGATATTAAATACGTGTTATTTAAAACGCTTCGTATATAAACCCAAATATATATATATATATATATATATATATCTATATATATATATATATACGTGTAAAATAATACAATAAATTTAATGTACTAATGATTACACAGGGATGGCGCAGAGTGGGATTCTAAGGAGAATGTCCTTAATCTAGATAGCATTTGGAAAATTATATAATATTTTCTGAAATAAAAATATACCAAACAATGTTTGAAGTGTATAACTAATGTCCCTCACCCGTATCCACATAGTATGAAAACATGTAGCTTAACAAAAGACATAATTGTAAATATCAGGGCAGTGAAACAAATAGCAAGGCTGAAATGGATTCGGACACGTTCATGTAAATTGATTTTAGGAGGATAACATGTATTCATTAAATTCTAAAAGGAAAAGCAGCATTCCTACAACACAATTTTAAGAAAGAACTGATTCTGAAACACTTTAGAGCAGCAATCATTGGTAACATCTGAAACATGACTAGAGACAAACGCCGGTATTTAATCATAATGTTAAAACATGAAGATGGTCAACTAAAGGATTTGTTAAAGAGAAAATATTATTCAAAAATTGTATGTAAAATAGAAATTATATGCAATATCAGAAGAAGAATGTATTAAAAAGAAACTACTGCTATAGAATAATCATAGATTAATATTATGTATAAATTAATAATATTAAACGTTATAAATGAAAAGATAATTGGGTAATGGATACTGAACAGAATGTCGCATTTTATAGATTAATTGCAAGATGTTACGAACACATTTATCAGTTTTAACGATATTGGAAAGAAAATACGGTAATAAGAAACAAAATCCTGAACGGATGACGGAAATCATAAATGGAAATGCAAGAGATGTAGAAAATAGGGAATACGTGTGAAACAAGTACAATATTTCATGGCTAACTTAAAAGAATGTAGTCTGAAAGATAATAAACGAATGACTTACTTATAAGATATGAATATAGAAGTAGAAAAAATTTGGACGATATTTTTAAAAGAAATTGTTAACTGGTCGAAAGTATTAAGGAAAAATTGAAAAGGAAGCTTACATAACGTGAATCGTGAACGGGATATAATAGTCTTGAATCAGGTTTGTATTATTTCACCGGCTGCCTTTTCAATAGATTTGAAAATAAGGGAATTAAAGATATTATTAAATATTATTTTCCTTTACACGAGTGTAAATACAAAACTATAAAAATTTGCTTACCGATTAATACTTGGGAACAGCCATCTGTAGCGATTTAGAACGACCGACGTTGAACCGACGATAAACGCGCACTAAAATGAACACGCGGACTAACGAAATTTTCGAAAATACGAACGTGTAACGTAAAGCCGGGATGTGATCTTGCTCCTTTGTAACGGCGCTGTAATATAAAGAAATTTATTAGTCATCGGGGATGTTTATCCGGGAGTTCAAAGGAAATAATATCGAGGGATGAAGATGCAGTCGAGGAAATATATTTCCTCGTTTTCTGAATAAGAGGGTTGATGAGCAGCCTGTAACTGATCTTCACATCAGCTAAACAGCTCAATAATTCAGAATGCGTAATGAACTCCCGGTGACATCCTCAATGTGTAGTGTGTGAGTAATTAATAATCAGAAAATTCTTACCTGGCTATAAATCCTGGCAGGAACTTGACAATGTAGGCTCCATGAAGCGATGAATAGTTCCTGGCTTTTACGTTACACGCAACGCGAACTGACACAACAATTTAGCGCACCTGTTAACAAAATAAAACAGAAAAGGAAAAAATGACTATATTAGTATTTTGACTTGATTTCAGTAAAAATACTTCTTAGTAAAATATATCTTCGAATTAAATTTTCAAAGCTGTTACATGTTGCAAGAACGATAGTTTTTTAAACTAAAGGACCGTTGACTTTTGACAATATCGTTTCAGGATCGAGTACATGTTTGCTTTCCATGTGTTTCCATGAAGTCACTAGTTTTTGATTTACCGTTTTTATTGAAAAATATAAACAAATATAGCAAATAATTTGAAGGCTGTGTATACTTGTGAAAGTGCAATAGATTATGATAAGTTTCTATCAAATAAAAAAAAAAAAAGATAAAATTACAATCTAATCAATCAGCAAATTCATATGCTAAGACGCAAACATTGAATTTCAGCTTAATTGATAAATGGCATTCATGGGCGGGTGTAATTTTATATGGGATATTAAATACGTGTTATTTAAAACGCTTCGTATATAAACCCAAATATATATATATATATATATATATATATATATATATATATATATATATATACGTGTAAAATAATACAATAAATTTAATGTACTAATGATTACACAGGGATGGCGCAGAGTGGGATTCTAAGGAGAATGTCCTTAATCTAGATAGCATTTGGAAAATTATATAATATTTTCTGAAATAAAAATATACCAAACAATGTTTGAAGTGTATAACTAATGTCCCTCACCCGTATCCACATAGTATGAAAACATGTAGCTTAACAAAAGACATAATTGTAAATATCAGGGCAGTGAAACAAATAGCAAGGCTGAAATGGATTCGGACACGTTCATGTAAATTGATTTTAGGAGGATAACATGTATTCATTAAATTCTAAAAGGAAAAGCAGCATTCCTACAACACAATTTTAAGAAAGAACTGATTCTGAAACACTTTAGAGCAGCAATCATTGGTAACATCTGAAACATGACTAGAGACAAACGCCGGTATTTAATCATAATGTTAAAACATGAAGATGGTCAACTAAAGGATTTGTTAAAGAGAAAATATTATTCAAAAATTGTATGTAAAATAGAAATTATATGCAATATCAGAAGAAGAATGTATTAAAAAGAAACTACTGCTATAGAATAATCATAGATTAATATTATGTATAAATTAATAATATTAAACGTTATAAATGAAAAGATAATTGGGTAATGGATACTGAACAGAATGTCGCATTTTATAGATTAATTGCAAGATGTTACGAACACATTTATCAGTTTTAACGATATTGGAAAGAAAATACGGTAATAAGAAACAAAATCCTGAACGGATGACGGAAATCATAAATGGAAATGCAAGAGATGTAGAAAATAGGGAATACGTGTGAAACAAGTACAATATTTCATGGCTAACTTAAAAGAATGTAGTCTGAAAGATAATAAACGAATGACTAACTTATAAGATATGAATATAGAAGTAGAAAAAATTTGGACGATATTTTTAAAAGAAATTGTTAACTGGTCGAAAGTATTAAGGAAAAGTTGAAAAGGAAACTTACATAACGTGAATCGTGAACGTGATATAATAGTCTTGAATCAGGTTTGTATTATTTCACCGGCTGCCTTTTCAATAGATTTGAAAATAAGGAATTAAAGATATTATTAAATATTATTAAATATTATTTTCCTTTACACGAGTGTAAATACAAAACTATAAAAATTTGCTTACCGATTAATACTTGGGAACAGCCATCTGTAGCGATTTAGAACGACCGACGTTGAACCGACGATAAACGCGCACTAAAATGAACACGCGGACTAACGAAATTTTCGAAAATACGAACGTGTAACGTAAAGCCGGGATGTGATCTTGCTCCTTTGTAACGGCGCTGTAATATAAAGAAATTTATTAGTCATCGGGGATGTTTATCCGGGAGTTCAAAGGAAGTAATATCGAGGGATGAAGATGCAGTCGAGGAAATATATTTCCTCGTTTTCTGAATAAGAGGGTTGATGAGCAGCCTGTAACTGATCTTCACATCAGCTAAACAGCTCAATAATTCAGAATGCGTAATGAACTCCCGGTGACATCCTCAATGTGTAGTGTGTGAGTAATTAATAATCAGAAAATTCTTACCTGGCTATAAATCCTGGCAGGAACTTGACAATGTAGGCTCCATGAAGCGATGAATAGTTCCCGGCTTTTACGTTACACGCAACGCGAACTGACACAACAATTTATCGCACCTGTTAACAAAACAAAACAGAAAAGGAAAAAATGACTATATTAGTATTTTGACTTGATTTCAGTAAAAATACTTCTTAGTAAAATATATATTCGAATTAAATTTTCAAAGCTGTTACATGTTGCAAGAACGATAGTTTTTTAAACTAAAGGACCGTTGACTTTTGACAATATCGTTTCAGGATCGAGTACATGTTTGCTTTCCCCGTGTTGCCATGAAGTCACTAGTTTTTGATTTACCATTTTTATTGAAAAATATAAACAAATATAGCAAATAATTTGAAGGCTGTGTATACTTGTGAAAGTGCAATAGATTATGATAAGTTTCTATCAAATAAAAAAAAAAAAAGATAAAATTGCAATCTAATCAATCAGCAAATTCATATGCTAAGACGCAAACATTGAATTTCAGCTTAATTGATAAATGGCATTCATGGGCGGGTGTAATTTTATATGGGATATTAAATACCTGTTATTTAAAACGCTTCGTATATAAACCCAAATATATATATATATATATATATATATATATATATATATATATATATATATATATATATATATATATATACGTGTAAAATAATACAATAAATTTAATGTACTAATGATTACACAGGGATGGCGCAGAGTGGGATTCTAAGGAGAATGTCCTTAATCTAGATAGCATTTGGAAAATTATATAATATTTTCTGAAATAAAAATATACCAAACAATGTTTGAAGTGTATAACTAATGTCCCTCACCCGTATCCACACAGTATGAAAACATGTAGCTTAACAAAAGACATAATTGTAAATATCAGGGCAGTGAAACAAATAGCAAGGCTGAAATGGATTCGGACACGTTCATGTAAATTGATTTTAGGAGGATAACATGTATTCATTAAATTCTAAAAGGAAAAGCAGCATTCCTACAACACAATTTTAAGAAAGAACTGATTCTGAAACACTTTAGAGCAGCAATCATTGGTAACATCTGAAACATGACTAGAGACAAACGCCGGTATTTAATCATAATGTTAAAACATGAAGATGGTCAACTAAAGGATTTGTTAAAGAGAAAATATTATTCAAAAATTGTATGTAAAATAGAAATTATATGCAATATCAGAAGAAGAATGTATTAAAAAGAAACTACTGCTATAGAATAATCATAGATTAATATTATGTAAAAATTAATAATATTAAACGTTATAAATGAAAAGAAAATTGGTTAATGGATACTGAACAGAATGTCGCATTTTATAGATTAATTGCAACATGTTACGAACACATTTATCAGTTTTAATGATATTGGAAAGAAAATACGGTAATAAGAAACAAAATCCTGAACGGATGACGGAAATCATAAATGGAAATGCAAGAGATGTAGAAAATAGGGAATACATGTGAAACAAGTACAATATTTCATGGCTAACTTAAAAGAATGTAGTCTGAAAGATAATAAACGAATGACTTACTTATAAGATATGAATATAGAAGTAGAAAAAATTTGGACGATATTTTTAAAAGAAATTGTTAACTGGTCGAAAGTATTAAGGAAAAATTGAAAAGGAAGCTTACATAACGTGAATCGTGAACGGGATATAATAGTCTTGAATCAGGTTTGTATTATTTCACCGGCTGCCTTTTCAATAGATTTGAAAATAAGGGAATTAAAGATATTATTAAATATTATTTTCCTTTACACGAGTGTAAATACAAAACTATAAAAATTTGCTTACCGATTAATACTTGGGAACAGCCATCTGTAGCGATTTAGAACGACCGACGTTGAACCGACGATAAACGCGCACTAAAATGAACACGCGGACTAACGAAATTTTCGAAAATACGAACGTGTAACGTAAAGCCGGGATGTGATCTTGCTCCTTTGTAACGGCGCTGTAATATAAAGAAATTTATTAGTCATCGGGGATGTTTATCCGGGAGTTCAAAGGAAATAATATCGAGGGATGAAGATGCAGTCGAGGAAATATATTTCCTCGTTTTCTGAATGAGAGGGTTGATGAGCAGCCTGTAACTGATCTTCACATCAGCTAAACAGCTCAATAATTCAGAATGCGTAATGAACTCCCGGTGACATCCTCAATGTGTAGTGTGTGAGTAATTAATAATCAGAAAATTCTTACCTGGCTATAAATCCTGGCAGGAACTTGACAATGTAGGCTCCATGAAGCGATGAATAGTTCCTGGCTTTTACGTTACACGCAACGCGAACTGACACAACAATTTAGCGCACCTGTTAACAAAATAAAACAGAAAAGGAAAAAATGACTATATTAGTATTTTGACTTGATTTCAGTAAAAATACTTCTTAGTAAAATATATCTTCGAATTAAATTTTCAAAGCTGTTACATGTTGCAAGAACGATAGTTTTTTAAACTAAAGGACCGTTGACTTTTGACAATATCGTTTCAGGATCGAGTACATGTTTGCTTTCCATGTGTTGCCATGAAGTCACTAGTTTTTGATTTACCATTTTTATTGAAAAATATAAACAAATATAGCAAATAATTTGAAGGCTGTGTATACTTGTGAAAGTGCAATAGATTATGATAAGTTTCTATCAAATAAAAAAAAAAAAAGATAAAATTGCAATCTAATCAATCAGCAAATTCATATGCTAAGACGCAAACATTGAATTTCAGCTTAATTGATAAATGGCATTCATGGGCGGGTGTAATTTTATATGGGATATTAAATACCTGTTATTTAAAACGCTTCGTATATAAACCCAAATATATATATATATATATATATATATATATATATATATATATATATATATATATATATATATACGTGTAAAATAATACAATAAATTTAATGTACTAATGATTACACAGGGATGGCGCAGAGTGGGATTCTAAGGAGAATGTCCTTAATCTAGATAGCATTTGGAAAATTATATAATATTTTCCGAAATAAAAATATACCAAACAATGTTTGAAGTGTATAACTAATGTCCCTCACCCGTATCCACATAGTATGAAAACATGTAGCTTAACAAAAGACATAATTGTAAATATCAGGGCAGTGAAACAAATAGCAAGGCTGAAATGGATTCGGACACGTTCATGTAAATTGATTTTAGGAGGATAACATGTATTCATTAAATTCTAAAAGGAAAAGCAGCATTCCTACAACACAATTTTAAGAAAGAACTGATTCTGAAACACTTTAGAGCAGCAATCATTGGTAACATCTGAAACATGACTAGAGACAAACGCCGGTATTTAATCATAATGTTAAAACATGAAGATGGTCAACTAAAGGATTTGTTAAAGAGAAAATATTATTCAAAAATTGTATGTAAAATAGAAATTATATGCAATATCAGAAGAAGAATGTATTAAAAAGAAACTACTGCTATAGAATAATCATAGATTAATATTATGTATAAATTAATAATATTAAACGTTATAAATGAAAAGATAATTGGGTAATGGATACTGAACAGAATGTCGCATTTTATAGATTAATTGCAAGATGTTACGAACACATTTATCAGTTTTAACGATATTGGAAAGAAAATACGGTAATAAGAAACAAAATCCTGAACGGATGACGGAAATCATAAATGGAAATGCAAGAGATGTAGAAAATAGGGAATACGTGTGAAACAAGTACAATATTTCATGGCTAACTTAAAAGAATGTAGTCTGAAAGATAATAAACGAATGACTTACTTATAAGATATGAATATAGAAGTAGAAAAAATTTGGACGATATTTTTAAAAGAAATTGTTAACTGGTCGAAAGTATTAAGGAAAAATTGAAAAGGAAGCTTACATAACGTGAATCGTGAACGGGATATAATAGTCTTGAATCAGGTTTGTATTATTTCACCGGCTGCCTTTTCAATAGATTTGAAAATAAGGGAATTAAAGATATTATTAAATATTATTTTCCTTTACACGAGTGTAAATACAAAACTATAAAAATTTGCTTACCGATTAATACTTGGGAACAGCCATCTGTAGCGATTTAGAACGACCGACGTTGAACCGACGATAAACGCGCACTAAAATGAACACGCGGACTAACGAAATTTTCGAAAATACGAACGTGTAACGTAAAGCCGGGATGTGATCTTGCTCCTTTGTAACGGCGCTGTAATATAAAGAAATTTATTAGTCATCGGGGATGTTTATCCGGGAGTTCAAAGGAAATAATATCGAGGGATGAAGATGCAGTCGAGGAAATATATTTCCTCGTTTTCTGAATAAGAGGGTTGATGAGCAGCCTGTAACTGATCTTCACATCAGCTAAACAGCTCAATAATTCAGAATGCGTAATGAACTCCCGGTGACATCCTCAATGTGTAGTGTGTGAGTAATTAATAATCAGAAAATTCTTACCTGGCTATAAATCCTGGCAGGAACTTGACAATGTAGGCTCCATGAAGCGATGAATAGTTCCTGGCTTTTACGTTACACGCAACGCGAACTGACACAACAATTTAGCGCACCTGTTAACAAAATAAAACAGAAAAGGAAAAAATGACTATATTAGTATTTTGACTTGATTTCAGTAAAAATACTTCTTAGTAAAATATATCTTCGAATTAAATTTTCAAAGCTGTTACATGTTGCAAGAACGATAGTTTTTTAAACTAAAGGACCGTTGACTTTTGACAATATCGTTTCAGGATCGAGTACATGTTTGCTTTCCATGTGTTGCCATGAAGTCACTAGTTTTTGATTTACCGTTTTTATTGAAAAATATAAACAAATATAGCAAATAATTTGAAGGCTGTGTATACTTGTGAAAGTGCAATAGATTATGATAAGTTTCTATCAAATAAAAAAAAAAAAAGATAAAATTGCAATCTAATCAATCAGCAAATTCATATGCTAAGACGCAAACATTGAATTTCAGCTTAATTGATAAATGGCATTCATGGGCGGGTGTAATTTTATATGGGATATTAAATACGTGTTATTTAAAACGCTTCGTATATAAACCCAAATATATATATATATATATATATATATATATATATATATATATATATATACGTGTAAAATAATACAATAAATTTAATGTACTAATGATTACACAGGGATGGCGCAGAGTGGGATTCTAAGGAGAATGTCCTTAATCTAGATAGCATTTGGAAAATTATATAATATTTTCTGAAATAAAAATATACCAAACAATGTTTGAAGTGTATAACTAATGTCCCTCACCCGTATCCACATAGTATGAAAACATGTAGCTTAACAAAAGACATAATTGTAAATATCAGGGCAGTGAAACAAATAGCAAGGCTGAAATGGATTCGGACACGTTCATGTAAATTGATTTTAGGAGGATAACATGTATTCATTAAATTCTAAAAGGAAAAGCAGCATTCCTACAACACAATTTTAAGAAAGAACTGATTCTGAAACACTTTAGAGCAGCAATCATTGGTAACATCTGAAACATGACTAGAGACAAACGCCGGTATTTAATCATAATGTTAAAACATGAAGATGGTCAACTAAAGGATTTGTTAAAGAGAAAATATTATTCAAAAATTGTATGTAAAATAGAAATTATATGCAATATCAGAAGAAGAATGTATTAAAAAGAAACTACTGCTATAGAATAATCATAGATTAATATTATGTATAAATTAATAATATTAAACGTTATAAATGAAAAGATAATTGGGTAATGGATACTGAACAGAATGTCGCATTTTATAGATTAATTGCAAGATGTTACGAACACATTTATCAGTTTTAACGATATTGGAAAGAAAATACGGTAATAAGAAACAAAATCCTGAACGGATGACGGAAATCATAAATGGAAATGCAAGAGATGTAGAAAATAGGGAATACGTGTGAAACAAGTACAATATTTCATGGCTAACTTAAAAGAATGTAGTCTGAAAGATAATAAACGAATGACTAACTTATAAGATATGAATATAGAAGTAGAAAAAATTTGGACGATATTTTTAAAAGAAATTGTTAACTGGTCGAAAGTATTAAGGAAAAGTTGAAAAGGAAACTTACATAACGTGAATCGTGAACGTGATATAATAGTCTTGAATCAGGTTTGTATTATTTCACCGGCTGCCTTTTCAATAGATTTGAAAATAAGGAATTAAAGATATTATTAAATATTATTAAATATTATTTTCCTTTACACGAGTGTAAATACAAAACTATAAAAATTTGCTTACCGATTAATACTTGGGAACAGCCATCTGTAGCGATTTAGAACGACCGACGTTGAACCGACGATAAACGCGCACTAAAATGAACACGCGGACTAACGAAATTTTCGAAAATACGAACGTGTAACGTAAAGCCGGGATGTGATCTTGCTCCTTTGTAACGGCGCTGTAATATAAAGAAATTTATTAGTCATCGGGGATGTTTATCCGGGAGTTCAAAGGAAGTAATATCGAGGGATGAAGATGCAGTCGAGGAAATATATTTCCTCGTTTTCTGAATAAGAGGGTTGATGAGCAGCCTGTAACTGATCTTCACATCAGCTAAACAGCTCAATAATTCAGAATGCGTAATGAACTCCCGGTGACATCCTCAATGTGTAGTGTGTGAGTAATTAATAATCAGAAAATTCTTACCTGGCTATAAATCCTGGCAGGAACTTGACAATGTAGGCTCCATGAAGCGATGAATAGTTCCCGGCTTTTACGTTACACGCAACGCGAACTGACACAACAATTTATCGCACCTGTTAACAAAACAAAACAGAAAAGGAAAAAATGACTATATTAGTATTTTGACTTGATTTCAGTAAAAATACTTCTTAGTAAAATATATCTTCGAATTAAATTTTCAAAGCTGTTACATGTTGCAAGAACGATAGTTTTTTAAACTAAAGGACCGTTGACTTTTGACAATATCGTTTCAGGATCGAGTACATGTTTGCTTTCCCCGTGTTGCCATGAAGTCACTAGTTTTTGATTTACCATTTTTATTGAAAAATATAAACAAATATAGCAAATAATTTGAAGGCTGTGTATACTTGTGAAAGTGCAATAGATTATGATAAGTTTCTATCAAATAAAAAAAAAAAAGATAAAATTGCAATCTAATCAATCAGCAAATTCATATGCTAAGACGCAAACATTGAATTTCAGCTTAATTGATAAATGGCATTCATGGGCGGGTGTAATTTTATATGGGATATTAAATACGTGTTATTTAAAACGCTTCGTATATAAACCCAAATATATATATATATATATATATATATATATATATATATATATATATATATATATATACGTGTAAAATAATACAATAAATTTAATGTACTAATGATTACACAGGGATGGCGCAGAGTGGGATTCTAAGGAGAATGTCCTTAATCTAGATAGCATTTGGAAAATTATATAATATTTTCTGAAATAAAAATATACCAAACAATGTTTGAAGTGTATAACTAATGTCCCTCACCCGTATCCACACAGTATGAAAACATGTAGCTTAACAAAAGACATAATTGTAAATATCAGGGCAGTGAAACAAATAGCAAGGCTGAAATGGATTCGGACACGTTCATGTAAATTGATTTTAGGAGGATAACATGTATTCATTAAATTCTAAAAGGAAAAGCAGCATTCCTACAACACAATTTTAAGAAAGAACTGATTCTGAAACACTTTAGAGCAGCAATCATTGGTAACATCTGAAACATGACTAGAGACAAACGCCGGTATTTAATCATAATGTTAAAACATGAAGATGGTCAACTAAAGGATTTGTTAAAGAGAAAATATTATTCAAAAATTGTATGTAAAATAGAAATTATATGCAATATCAGAAGAAGAATGTATTAAAAAGAAACTACTGCTATAGAATAATCATAGATTAATATTATGTAAAAATTAATAATATTAAACGTTATAAATGAAAAGATAATTGGGTAATGGATACTGAACAGAATGTCGCATTTTATAGATTAATTGCAACATGTTACGAACACATTTATCAGTTTTAACGATATTGGAAAGAAAATACGGTAATAAGAAACAAAATCCTGAACGGATGACGGAAATCATAAATGGAAATGCAAGAGATGTAGAAAATAGGGAATACGTGTGAAACAAGTACAATATTTCATGGCTAACTTAAAAGAATGTAGTCTGAAAGATAATAAACGAATGACTTACTTATAAGATATGAATATAGAAGTAGAAAAAATTTGGACGATATTTTTAAAAGAAATTGTTAACTGGTCGAAAGTATTAAGGAAAAATTGAAAAGGAAGCTTACATAACGTGAATCGTGAACGGGATATAATAGTCTTGAATCAGGTTTGTATTATTTCACCGGCTGCCTTTTCAATAGATTTGAAAATAAGGGAATTAAAGATATTATTAAATATTATTAAATATTATTTTCCTTTACACGAGTATAAATACAAAACTATAAAAATTTGCTTACCGATTAATACTTGGGAACAGCCATCTGTAGCGATTTAGAACGACCGACGTTGAACCGACGATAAACGCGCACTAAAATGAACACGCGGACTAACGAAATTTTCGAAAATACGAACGTGTAACGTAAAGCCGGGGTGTGATCTTGCTCCTTTGTAACGGCGCTGTAATATAAAGAAATTTATTAGTCATCGGGGATGTTTATCCGGGAGTTCAAAGGAAATAATATCGAGGGATGAAGATGCAGTCGAGGAAATATATTTCCTCGTTTTCTGAATAAGAGGGTTGATGAGCAGCCCGTAACTGATCTTCACATCAGCTAAACAGCTCAATAATTCAGAATGCGTAATGAACTCCCGGTGACATCCTCAATGTGTAGTGTGTGAGTAATTAATAATCAGAAAATTCTTACCTGGCTATAAATCCTGGCAGGAACTTGACAATGTAGGCTCCATGAAGCGATGAATAGTTCCTGGCTTTTACGTTACACGCAACGCGAACTGACACAACAATTTAGCGCACCTGTTAACAAAATAAAACAGAAAAGGAAAAAATGACTATATTAGTATTTTGACTTGATTTCAGTAAAAATACTTCTTAGTAAAATATATCTTCGAATTAAATTTTCAAAGCTGTTACATGTTGCAAGAACGATAGTTTTTTAAACTAAAGGACCGTTGACTTTTGACAATATCGTTTCAGGATCGAGTACATGTTTGCTTTCCATGTGTTGCCATGAAGTCACTAGTTTTTGATTTACCGTTTTTATTGAAAAATATAAACAAATATAGCAAATAATTTGAAGGCTGTGTATACTTGTGAAAGTGCAATAGATTATGATAAGTTTCTATCAAATAAAAAAAAAAAGATAAAATTGCAATCTAATCAATCAGCAAATTCATATGCTAAGACGCAAACATTGAATTTCAGCTTAATTGATAAATGGCATTCATGGGCGGGTGTTATTTTATATGGGATATTAAATACCTGTTATTTAAAACGCTTCGTATATAAACCCAAATATATATATATATATATATATATATATATATATATATATATATACGTGTAAAATAATACAATAAATTTAATGTACTAATGATTACACAGGGATGGCGCAGAGTGGGATTCTAAGGAGAATGTCCTTAATCTAGATAGCATTTGGAAAATTATATAATATTTTCCGAAATAAAAATATACCAAACAATGTTTGAAGTGTATAACTAATGTCCCTCACCCGTATCCACATAGTATGAAAACATGTAGCTTAACAAAAGACATAATTGTAAATATCAGGGCAGTGAAACAAATAGCAAGGCTGAAATGGATTCGGACACGTTCATGTAAATTGATTTTAGGAGGATAACATGTATTCATTAAATTCTAAAAGGAAAAGCAGCATTCCTACAACACAATTTTAAGAAAGAACTGATTCTGAAACACTTTAGAGCAGCAATCATTGGTAACATCTGAAACATGACTAGAGACAAACGCCGGTATTTAATCATAATGTTAAAACATGAAGATGGTCAACTAAAGGATTTGTTAAAGAGAAAATATTATTCAAAAATTGTATGTAAAATAGAAATTATATGCAATATCAGAAGAAGAATGTATTAAAAAGAAACTACTGCTATAGAATAATCATAGATTAATATTATGTATAAATTAATAATATTAAACGTTATAAATGAAAAGATAATTGGGTAATGGATACTGAACAGAATGTCGCATTTTATAGATTAATTGCAAGATGTTACGAACACATTTATCAGTTTTAACGATATTGGAAAGAAAATACGGTAATAAGAAACAAAATCCTGAACGGATGACGGAAATCATAAATGGAAATGCAAGAGATGTAGAAAATAGGGAATACGTGTGAAACAAGTACAATATTTCATGGCTAACTTAAAAGAATGTAGTCTGAAAGATAATAAACGAATGACTAACTTATAAGATATGAATATAGAAGTAGAAAAAATTTGGACGATATTTTTAAAAGAAATTGTTAACTGGTCGAAAGTATTAAGGAAAAGTTGAAAAGGAAACTTACATAACGTGAATCGTGAACGTGATATAATAGTCTTGAATCAGGTTTGTATTATTTCACCGGCTGCCTTTTCAATAGATTTGAAAATAAGGAATTAAAGATATTATTAAATATTATTAAATATTATTTTCCTTTACACGAGTGTAAATACAAAACTATAAAAATTTGCTTACCGATTAATACTTGGGAACAGCCATCTGTAGCGATTTAGAACGACCGACGTTGAACCGACGATAAACGCGCACTAAAATGAACATGCGGACTAACGAAATTTTCGAAAATACGAACGTGTAACGTAAAGCCGGGATGTGATCTTGCTCCTTTGTAACGGCGCTGTAATATAAAGAAATTTATTAGTCATCGGGGATGTTTATCCGGGAGTTCAAAGGAAGTAATATCGAGGGATGAAGATGCAGTCGAGGAAATATATTTCCTCGTTTTCTGAATAAGAGGGTTGATGAGCAGCCTGTAACTGATCTTCACATCAGCTAAACAGCTCAATAATTCAGAATGCGTAATGAACTCCCGGTGACATCCTCAATGTGTAGTGTGTGAGTAATTAATAATCAGAAAATTCTTACCTGGCTATAAATCCTGGCAGGAACTTGACAATGTAGGCTCCATGAAGCGATGAATAGTTCCCGGCTTTTACGTTACACGCAACGCGAACTGACACAACAATTTATCGCACCTGTTAACAAAACAAAACAGAAAAGGAAAAAATGACTATATTAGTATTTTGACTTGATTTCAGTAAAAATACTTCTTAGTAAAATATATCTTCGAATTAAATTTTCAAAGCTGTTACATGTTGCAAGAACGATAGTTTTTTAAACTAAAGGACCGTTGACTTTTGACAATATCGTTTCAGGATCGAGTACATGTTTGCTTTCCCCGTGTTGCCATGAAGTCACTAGTTTTTGATTTACCATTTTTATTGAAAAATATAAACAAATATAGCAAATAATTTGAAGGCTGTGTATACTTGTGAAAGTGCAATAGATTATGATAAGTTTCTATCAAATAAAAAAAAAAAAGATAAAATTGCAATCTAATCAATCAGCAAATTCATATGCTAAGACGCAAACATTGAATTTCAGCTTAATTGATAAATGGCATTCATGGGCGGGTGTAATTTTATATGGGATATTAAATACGTGTTATTTAAAACGCTTCGTATATAAACCCAAATATATATATATATATATATATATATATATATATATATATATATATACGTGTAAAATAATACAATAAATTTAATGTACTAATGATTACACAGGGATGGCGCAGAGTGGGATTCTAAGGAGAATGTCCTTAATCTAGATAGCATTTGGAAAATTATATAATATTTTCTGAAATAAAAATATACCAAACAATGTTTGAAGTGTATAACTAATGTCCCTCACCCGTATCCACACAGTATGAAAACATGTAGCTTAACAAAAGACATAATTGTAAATATCAGGGCAGTGAAACAAATAGCAAGGCTGAAATGGATTCGGACACGTTCATGTAAATTGATTTTAGGAGGATAACATGTATTCATTAAATTCTAAAAGGAAAAGCAGCATTCCTACAACACAATTTTAAGAAAGAACTGATTCTGAAACACTTTAGAGCAGCAATCATTGGTAACATCTGAAACATGACTAGAGACAAACGCCGGTATTTAATCATAATGTTAAAACATGAAGATGGTCAACTAAAGGATTTGTTAAAGAGAAAATATTATTCAAAAATTGTATGTAAAATAGAAATTATATGCAATATCAGAAGAAGAATGTATTAAAAAGAAACTACTGCTATAGAATAATCATAGATTAATATTATGTATAAATTAATAATATTAAACGTTATAAATGAAAAGATAATTGGGTAATGGATACTGAACAGAATGTCGCATTTTATAGATTAATTGCAAGATGTTACGAACACATTTATCAGTTTTAATGATATTGGAAAGAAAATACGGTAATAAGAAACAAAATCCTGAACGGATGACGGAAATCATAAATGGAAATGCAAGAGATGTAGAAAATAGGGAATACGTGTGAAACAAGTACAATATTTCATGGCTAACTTAAAAGAATGTAGTCTGAAAGATAATAAACGAATGACTAACTTATAAGATATGAATATAGAAGTAGAAAAAATTTGGACGATATTTTTAAAAGAAATTGTTAACTGGTCGAAAGTATTAAGGAAAAGTTGAAAAGGAAACTTACATAACGTGAATCGTGAACGTGATATAATAGTCTTGAATCAGGTTTGTATTATTTCACCGGCTGCCTTTTCAATAGATTTGAAAATAAGGAATTAAAGATATTATTAAATATTATTAAATATTATTTTCCTTTACACGAGTGTAAATACAAAACTATAAAAATTTGCTTACCGATTAATACTTGGGAACAGCCATCTGTAGCGATTTAGAACGACCGACGTTGAACCGACGATAAACGCGCACTAAAATGAACACGCGGACTAACGAAATTTTCGAAAATACGAACGTGTAACGTAAAGCCGGGATGTGATCTTGCTCCTTTGTAACGGCGCTGTAATATAAAGAAATTTATTAGTCATCGGGGATGTTTATCCGGGAGTTCAAAGGAAATAATATCGAGGGATGAAGATGCAGTCGAGGAAATATATTTCCTCGTTTTCTGAATAAGAGGGTTGATGAGCAGCCTGTAACTGATCTTCACATCAGCTAAACAGCTCAATAATTCAGAATGCGTAATGAACTCCCGGTGACATCCTCAATGTGTAGTGTGTGAGTAATTAATAATCAGAAAATTCTTACCTGGCTATAAATCCTGGCAGGAACTTGACAATGTAGGCTCCATGAAGCGATGAATAGTTCCCGGCTTTTACGTTACACGCAACGCGAACTGACACAACAATTTAGCGCACCTGTTAACAAAACAAAACAGAAAAGGAAAAAATGACTATATTAGTATTTTGACTTGATTTCAGTAAAAATACTTCTTAGTAAAATATATCTTCGAATTAAATTTTCAAAGCTGTTACATGTTGCAAGAACGATAGTTTTTTAAACTAAAGGACCGTTGACTTTTGACAATATCGTTTCAGGATCGAGTACATGTTTGCTTTCCATGTGTTGCCATGAAGTCACTAGTTTTTGATTTACCGTTTTTATTGAAAAATATAAACAAATATAGCAAATAATTTGAAGGCTGTGTATACTTGTGAAAGTGCAATAGATTATGATAAGTTTCTATCAAATAAAAAAAAAAAAAGATAAAATTGCAATCTAATCAATCAGCAAATTCAACAAAAAAATTTATAACAACAACGTATATTTCAGCATAATTTACAATGAGTATACACAAACCAAAAATTTTAAATAATAATTACGTAACGCCCAGGATGGCTCGCCGTATATCAGAAATAATACAGAGACGCGTAATAAATAAAAGAATTAATTATACTTATACTTATAATGACAGCAAAAAATAATTGAAAAAATATGCTAAGACACAAACTTTGAATTTCAGCTTAATTGATAAATGGCATTCATGGGCGGGTGTAATTTTATATGGGATATTAAAAGACGTGTTATTTAAAACACTTCGTATATAAACCCAAATATATATTTATATATATATATTACACGTGTAAGATAATATAATAAATTTAATGTACTAACGATTACACAGGGCTGGCGCAGAGTGGGATTCTAAGGAAAATGTCCTTAATGTAGATAGCATTTGGAAAATTATATAATATTTTCCGAAATAAAAATATACCAAACAATATTGTAAGTGTATAACTAATGTCTCTCACCCGTATCCACACAGTATGAAAACATGTCGCTTAACAAAAGACATAATTGTAAATATCAGGGAGTGAAACAAATAGCAAGGCTGAAATGGATTCGGACACGTTACATGTAAATTGATTTTAGGAGGATAACATGTATTCATTAAATTCTAAAAGGAAAAGCAGCATTCCTACAACACAATTTTAAGAAAGAACTGATTCCGAAACACTTTAGAGCAGCAATCATTGGTAATATCTGAAACATGACTAGAGACAAATGCCGGTATTTAATCATAATGTTAAAACATGAAGATGGTCAACTAAAGGATTTGTTAAAGAGAAAGTATTGTTCAAAAATTGTATATAAAATAGAAATTATATGCAATATCAGAAGAAGAATGTATTAAAAAAAAAAACTACTGCTATAGAATTAGTGATTTTGTAATCGTTCTCGTGTGTTGGCTGCCTCGATCTCTTCTTTTACAGTAGGTATTGGCAGATCTTTATGTATATCATTATTGCGCACATACCATGGCGCACCGACTTCCGTTCGTAGATTGCGTTCTTTGGATGATCGCTATATTGGACTTGCTCGCGGTTCCCCCACAGTGGATTCCGTACGGCCATATAGGCTTCAGCATTGTGTTATAAAGCAGTACTTTATTATCAATGGATAGGACTGAATTCTTTCGGATTATCCAATACATTTTGCGAAACTTAACATTTATCTGTTTCCGTTTAACATCTATGTGTTTTCTCCATGTTAATCTTTCGTCGAGGTGTAAACCGTGATATTTTACGCTACTCGATGCAGGGATCGTTTTTCCGTTTAATTTTATTACAGGACCCCTGCCCCCTCTCTTCAGCGTAAATATAATATGTATACTTTTTTGTTCGTTAATTTTAATTTTCCAAGATTTGTACCATTTTTCTAGAACATGTAAGTGCTTCTGTAGCTGCTTTGATGCCGATGCCGCATCATAGTGAGAGGATACATCTGCGAACAATGCTGTAGTCGTATTCGCATTAAGCGGAAAGTCGTGGGTGTATATTTGATACAGCGTGGGTCTAAGCACACTGTCCTGTGGGACTCCTGAATTGATGGATCGAATGCTCGAATAGGAATCGTTAAAATTTATCTTTAAAAATCTTTCTTGGAGATAAGATTTGATTAGTAGATAATATTGGTAGGGTAGTTGTTGCTTTATTTTGAATAACAGCCCATTGTGCGACACTTTATCGAATGCTTTTTCGATGTCTAGGAACACTGCTGCGCAATACTTTTTTTTCTTCAAAACTTCGATTTATTACATCGGCAACTCTATGTATTTTTAATAATAATCCCTCTCGCAAAACAGTATCGTAGGCAGAAATCAAGTCTAAAAAAACAGCCAATGTCTTTTCATTCTTTCGGAATCAATTTTCTATTTGCTCTGTAATCGCAGCAACTTGATCTACACCGGATCTTTCTGCTAGAAAACCAGCCTGGAATACGGGTAAATGACTATCTACTTCAGTTGCAATTCTATTATAAATAATTCGTTCAAATATTTTATAACCTACGCTAAGAAGAGATATCGACACCTCAATTGTTAAGTGGAAAACCAAAGTACTTCCAATATTTAAACATCCTTCAATCTATATTGGTGATTACAATATCAACTCAACAAACTGTGGATACGCCTAGACGAAAACGGTTAGATGCTTAATAATTGGATAGAATTAAATAATCTGGAACTGATCTATAATTCAAAAGACAATGGAACTTTTAGATTGAAACAAGTTATATACACTAGATTTGTGCATTATTTCTACAAACGACGCAGAAAACTGCATTGATAAATCTCAAAGGATAATATTCGATGTTTTTCCATGCAACCATCAGCCAGTTATGTTAATAATCTCGCCTGGAATACTAGTGATAAATTCAGAAAAAGAGATGGAATTTCAAAAAGGTCAATTGGGATATTTTTAGGGATCACATGGAAAATGTGTTAAAAAGCATTACCCCTCTCTTTAAAATTAAAGCTCATTCGTTCGTGCAAATAATGATACAGCCCAATACAGTACACCTCGTGATTTTAAAAAACAATATATTCCAGGTTGGTCAGCGGAATACGAACAGTTACTACATAAGTTCAGACATACACAAGAAAACGAGTCGGCAGAAATACTACTTGATAGATAAGAAAGTACCCTAGTCTCCTCAGAAACCAAGAAACAACTGCAAAATTTCAAAAGAGCCCTAATACCACATAATACCTTTTAAAAAACTATTTAAATTAATGAGTTAGAATCGGTATTAAAATCCACCAAGAGTGGGAAGGCCGCTGACCTAGACGGAATCTATCCAGAATTTATGAAGAATCTGCGAGAACCAGAAAAAAGATTTATTATTACTATTTATAATGAAATATTAGATCCAGGGATTTCAAAAAAAGCAAAAGTAATTGCTATTAAAAATCCGGGAAAAAATGGAGACTGTGGTGTCTTCTTAGATCTTACAGCCACATACGATAAAGCTTGGAAAGCTATTTTGCTGACTAAGTTGTCAAAATTAATACCTTGCTCCGAGATTATAAATTAACTAAACAGAATGTTGACTGCTCTTTTCTTCCGCGTCTTCTTTGGAGATAAAACTAGCAGAAAGCGGAGAATAAACAATGGTTTATCTCAATTTTCCATTTTGACCCCGTTGCTTTTTAATGTATACCTTCCGGATTTTCCAAACATATTGAATAGTACTGCACTTCAATACGCTAATGATACTGCAGTTTCAATGCGAGATAACAACATTGACGAATGTCAGAGGAAATTACAGGTGGAATTAAACATAATAAGTGCATATATGGAAAAATACAATTTACAACCAAATCCGAACAAAACTGAAGTTTCCCTATTCCACCTTAATAATAGACTAGTACATAAACAAATAAACCTGACAATGGTTAAAATGCCACTTAATAACACGAAGAATCCAAAATAACTGGGAATAACGTTAAATCATTCGCTCACGTACAAATGACATCTTACTAACCTAAATCAGAAAATTAGAACACGCGTCATAAGATTAGCTGATACATCGTGGGGTTACGCATATCCGCTTTATCATTAGTTTATGCAGCCGCGGAACATCGTTCGCCGGTGTGGATGAACAGTTATTACGCGCGAAAAATAAATCAGAAAGCAATGATACAGATTGACAATGTAAAGAAAGAAGTTAAAATATTGAAAGAATATAGACAGGGCTGTTATCACCGATATTATTCAACCTGTATATAGAAGAAATAATGAAAAAAATTAAAGAAAAAAGAAAGAAAAATGGTGTAAAAATATAAGGTGAAATAATATGCACATTACAATTTGCTGATCATATAGCTGTTCTAGCAGAAAATCGAAATCAATTGAAGCAAACATTAAAAATAATGGAAGATGTATTTAAGAAATATGGAATGCAAATAAATAAAAATAAAACAAAAATTATGATATGCGAAAAAAATAACAGTCGAAAGAAAATAAGTGCAGATACTGAAGGTGTTAAAATACAAGAAGTGAATGAATTTCATTACTTGGGTAGTAAAATCACCAGAGATTGCATAGCAAGGACATTAAAAAACGGATCAATCAAGCAAAGCAAGTTTTTTACGATCGGAAAAATATTTTAACCAACAAGGCTATAAGTACAAATTTGAGGAAAAAATGTTTAACCCTATTTGTTTGGAATGCAGCGTTGTACGGATGTGAAACGTGGATGATTGGTAAGGCACGGAAAAAAAACTTAGAAGCCTTCGAAATATGGTGCTATAGGAGAATGCTGAAAATAAGATGGACCGATAAATTAACAAATGAAGAGGTGTTAGAAAAAATTGGCGAAGGAAGAACATTATGGAAAAAAATAACAAAACGAAGAACTAATATGATCGGTCACATTTTAAGATATGAAAGCTTATTAAAGATAATTATAGAAGGACGGATGAATGGGAAACGCGGAAAAAGAAGACCAAGAAATCAATATACACAGCAAGTACTAGAAGACACTGGTAGCACAGGATTATACGGATATGAAGAGGAAAACAGAAAACTGTCAGTTGTGGAAGAAATTAGCAAACCAGTCTTAGGACTGGTGACTACATGATGATGATGATGATATAAATATGTGTGTATGTATATACATGCAGAATATGTATTAATGCAATTTTCGTGTGCATGTTTGTTATCTTTCACGTATTTGCATATGAATATATAATTGTTTTTCTTATATGTGCTTCTCACTCTATTACTCCTATTCGTTTGTAGTAAAATGTGATAATAAGCTCTGACCTACACATTCTTCAATGGAATTGTTGCAGTATTCGAGAAAATTATCAATTTTTGAACCTCATGTAAATTTTTTCAAGATTATTATTTAATCTAAAAGTTAGTCGCTTCACATTTTCTATTACGGTTATTGTTATTACCGTGATATCAGAGAAGATGGATATAGTGGGATAGTTACTTTGAAAATTACCACATCAAAATAACAAAATTCCATTACAGTTAATACCGGCTGCTTTTAATAAACATTTAAATAGTTTCTCTTTTTATTGTTCTCATTTCTATTTTTAAAATCAAAATACATTAACAGCCTTCCACGTCATGTCATATATTGTGTAAGGATTTTAATGTACACCATCCTGTTTTTAAGCGGTAACTCTAATAATCTCCGAAGTCGATCTATTTTAAGCATTATAGACAATGTTAATTTAACATTTCTGAATAATGACCTAAACTACCTTTAGTTATCTCATTGTGCATGCTTTCAAACGTCAAACCCATGTAATAAAAAAAAAAAAAAAAATTTCCTATCGGGACAAGCCTTGTTTCTTTTATTAAAACTTCTTTATTTCATATAAAATAGAAAGCGTAGAAAAATTTGTAACCTTCATTAATCTTAATCAATTCACATCTTATGTTTAGAAAAATACTAAAATTTTACTGCTAGCTCGTCTTCTGTTAGTAATCTCTCATCCGAGTACAATTTAGATTATGAAAGTTTACTTATATAATTCTAATGAATTTCAACCATTTCCCTTTTCCATATACGAACCTACTTGATCTCCATCTAAACTACCCAATCCAATTATACGCTCTGAACTAAAATATTCACTTTCTTTTACTTCATCTTCTGGTTGTGATAGTATTACGTATAAAATTCTGAATTAGCTTCCTTCTTCTGTTATAACTATTCTACTCCATTATTTCAACTATTTTCTATCTTTAGCCTATTGTCCCGGAAACTGGGTGATATTTTTAGCGGTATTTGTTAATCAATTCAATACATCCTCTGCTGATTTTTCAATGTCTTACCGTCGCATATTCTTTAGTATCTTGTATAAGGTAAACATTTGAGAAAATCCTAAACAGAATAAACAAATGGCTTGAAAGTAACAATCTACTTTCTGGTATGTAAGATTTCTGCACAAATATGAGCTTTATCGCAGGTGAAATATATGTATTTTCTTTTACAAGAACCTTCACTAACGTTTCTAGACCAACATTACACCAGAACTGTGTACTCCTGATACATTTATTAACGCCATTTGCAATTTATTTATGAATTAAAACCTAATTTTTATCCCTTCTATTTTCGACACGCGCTGCTATGCAGCTCATGTCAAGCTACCGAAAATGTCAGTGTTAAGCCCTGTGTTTTTCAACATATATTTACTAATTTTTTTAAAAATACCTCTTACTAAAATTACATATATCTAACCATAAACTGATGACATTACTATTTATAGCTCGTGGAACAATTTGTTTTTAAATAACAATCTATGTGTGTTAGTTTCAAATTTCGGTTCATACTGTATTTGAATAAATGTACCTTTATTATATTTTCTTATCGAATAATACCTTCTATTCTTGTGCTTTATATAAATGAATACTGTATTCCGTTCTCAAACTTTTATAAATATTCTGGTTTCGTAGTAAATGGACGACTTGCCTGCAGCGGGTACATTGATTATATCTACAATAAAGCTATATAACGTACTAATTTTAGGGAAGATACTGGGACACAGTTAGGGGCAATGATTTGATTATAATTGTTTTTTCTACGCTGGCGCTGATCAGAATACATTAATGTCACTGGAGCGATTACAAAATCGGTGTCTATACTTTATTCAGCATTTCAGGTAGAGGCAAAAATACAACCTTTAAGTATAAGAACGTTATTGAATTTATAATTAAACCTTATTCTAGAAATATCCTCCCCTGTTTCCTAAATATGTGCAATTCCTACAATCTCTAATTCGCAGTCCTTCGCTATGCTTATCTTCTGTTTTTCCTTCAGCTAATTTTTTTTTTTTTTTATTAATTTCCTTATACAAACTTTCTTACCTACATATCCACTTAGATTACTTACATCTTTTTAATAATATTCCGCGCTTTCCGTCGAAAAATATATTCGATTTATAACATCGCTAATGCCTCCGTTATTCCCTACTTGAAAGTTATTAGAAAGTTTACCGTTTTATCCATTTCATCCTATTTTCATCGGTGAAGCTGTTGAAATTTAAAAACCAACCATCTATTTATCTTTCCCAAGCGTTCCGCTCCAAACATCATTATTCTCTCGAACACGAAAAATCTGTATTTTGGCCTTGAATTCATCAAACTTCAATAATCATATTTCTCACAGTATTTATAAGATTTGTAATCTGATCGTTCAGCTGCATGAGTTGGTGATACACGGCAGTATTTCTAGGAATGACTTGACTTATTTTTAGGCCAGAGATAGATGTATTTTCGTTGCGTGCACACCTCGCTTAGATCTGGTATAAAATCACGTCACGAAGAATATTGGGAACATTATCAGTGACGGATTTACGCCTAGGACCGTGAGGCCCAGGGCGGTAAAAGTTTTGAAATGCCGAAATTTTTAGTAGAGACGAAAAAAGTTAAGTCTCCTTTAAAAATTAATTCGGATTAATTTTTATAAAAAATTTTCTTTAGAATGTGTAATAATTTTTTATTTACTTTTTAATCTGCGCGAATAAGACGACAATTTTTTAATAGATCAATTACTCTTTATCGGGTGATGCACTTTACTTTTTGTTCATTAGTGAAATTAATCGTACGTGTATAAAGCGTTTAAAAATTACTAAATCTGAATAACTTCGCAATTTGTTTTCAGCGTTAATTAAAAATACTGTAGATTTACATGTATTAAATATCATTTTGATATTTATTCAAAGTCGGAATATTTTTTATTAATAAAAATAATTTTTCATGAAAAATATATCGAATTTTTTTCATATTCAATTTTTTGATTCCTCAAACTAATTAAAAAATAAAACGAAATTTAAGTTTTCATTTACAATTAGGAAAAAATTGTTCGATATTCCTCGACAAGAATTTTAAAACTATATTAAATTTAATTATGTAAGCTGATGTGTATTAGAGCGGTCTACTTATATAGTTACATTTGTGTTTATTATAATTGAAACGAGGAAAAACCTATTTATGTGCAAGTACGGGCGATATAATTGATATTTTTGTTTAAAATGATTAATATTTAAAAAAAATATTTATTTATCTGTCTAAAGTATATTACTTATGTATCTTTAATGTTTATTAGTTATAATTTATAATTAAAAATTATATTTTAACAAAATAAAGTTATTTTAAATTTAAATAAAAATATTGAATCGAAATTAATAAAATTTATTTTAACATTAAGAGCGACGCGTGAAACAGGCCTAGGCCGACATCAAGCCTAAATCTGTCACTAAACGTTATTATTAAATTAATAAAATAAAATAAAAATAAAGTTTTCCGCTAAAAAATTTTCGTTTTTATTATTAATTCATAAAATAACAACTCTTCGATATAACAACATACTATTATTAAATCTATACAAACTAATATGCCTGCCATTTCGTGGTTACGTTAACTCTATTTTGTGCTTAAACTCATTTTAACTACGATTATTATTCACACAGCTGTTTATTTTTAATCACTTATATTACTCTCATCGTTAGTTAACGAGTAAGCTATTTCATTTGTCCTTTTAATTTTTAAGATGCAGGTTTTTGTGGAATTTTTTCCTGTAATTTTCTTTAACATTGTAATTCTAGTTTAATTCTTTCTTTGTATTTATAATTAACAATAAGTGTATTAAAGGAATTTTATTTTTTTTCCGGAACGATATTATATAATTTTAATGTTTGTTTATACTGTACACTACAAATAGCAAATACAATTTTTTTTTTTTCTTTCTTTTACAACATTAAAATTGTAGATAGGCTAGTTTTGCACACCACTATTTGCATCTTCTTTATTCATTTTTTCAACAGCGCATTATATCTGAACTGCTTTTTGTACCCATACAAGGGAAATCTCCATATTATCGCTGATGTTGACCCACATTTTTCCGCGAATGTTCCAATTAAAGTTTCGGCATATTTTATATTCCCGTCTAAAATTACTTCAAATTTTTCTCTCTTTTAATTTTACTCCTATTTCAATTACGACATGTTAAAATTATTTTTTCGTTTTGTAATATGGAAAATTAAGGAAAGTCCGATAATAAAAACAAGAACGTTTTAAAATTATCGCTGTGTGCGTGATATTTTCTCTCGGTTTAAAATTATGAATAAAAATCTAAGCGAAATTTCCAATCAGATAATAAGTTTCGTTAATTTTGGTTCGAAGTGATTATACATTAAAACAGTATGCTACGAAAAGATATTCGTTTACTTCTACATACAGATAAATACAGTATAGAGAGCCTAATTTATTTTCTTTTTACAATTTGCTAATTCAAATTAGTATTTGTAAACACCTTATAAATCTCATTTAAAAATAATGTAAAATAGGATGTACCAACGTTAAAATACGTAACACCTTCGGAATTTTTTAAAGGAGAACCAATGTTTTTTTTTTTTTTTTTTTTTTTTGGTTTGATTTCGACAGATTTTTATTTATGTTCATAATAAATTATTAAAAAAATAGTACTTTCACTTTTTGAGGATACAAATAATTACGTTCTTCGAAATTACGCTCACTTCATAATATAAAGTGTAATTATTTTTTATGCTCTATCGATAAAAATATCGATACTTTGAAAATTATATTTTACGGAATGATTTCATTTCTAGATGGATCAATCACGCTAACTGAATTCGATCGAGTTTTTAAAGCGAAGTGAAATTTTGTGTTCTTTACTTCATAACGTACGTATTTCCTATCTAGAGCTATATTATACGTTTCCTATTATTCTTTTTGTTTATCCGTTTTTACCTTTTACTTAAATTTGTCCTATCACACATACTTCCTATGGAATATACATCCACTTTTTCTAACGGACGGACGAGGTGTTGGTGGGGTAGATCTTCCGCCAAATAACGGGGTAAGTAGGATGCAGAACGAACATTAGGTAGGTAATAATAATCATGCAACTGATAAAATGGGGGATGTCGATTCTATTGTACGCGATGTCAGTTACGCGGGTAATACTTATCACAATTCCGATATAAATAGTATAAATAACGGTAGTAATAATAATAATGATTATAATAAAGACGCAAATAAACCGATTTTAACGTACAACGACGTCGATTATTCCTTATTTAAAGTAATGTTCGAACCTTGCAGTCAAGATGTTAATATAACCAGTTTAATTTTAAAAACTTTAGAATACATAGAACGAATAGTTGAAATAAAAAAAGCCGGTAGAATTAAAGTAATTGTTAATTGTAAAAGTAAACGGGTAACCGCATACTGTTAGACGACAGGTTTAAAGACTGTGGAATTAAACCGTACATCCCTCTCTTCTACTTGACTAGATCTGTTGTTATCAGATATGTGGACGTAGATATGTCTGAGAATGAAATTTTGGATGAATTGGACTGCGGATTATATACGGTCAGTAAGATCGTGAGATTAAATAAGAAATTCTACCATGATGGAAACGTCACGTTTGTACCATTCTAAAACTGTTCAAATATTTATTAATGGTCAAAATATCCCTAAGTATGTTTATATAAATAGAGTAAGATTCCAAGTCGAGGCATATATATATCAATGTTTTAGATATTCCCACACAGTTACTAACTGTAAGGCTAATAAAAAGACATGCATTAATTGCTCATTGGACTCTCCGCTACGGAACTCACTGTGAGAAAAATAAATTTTACATAAATTGTCGTGGCAACCATTCACCGACTACAAGACCAGAACGTTTGAGACGAAGTAATATTAAAACAGTAATGACATATAAAAATTTAAGTTATTCGGATGCTCCTGATGAAATACAACCCTTAAACAGAGGAACGACATATTCATCAACTATCATATTTAAGCGATAGAAATAGACTAATCGATTCAGCATTTGCAAGCGGATGACGAATTCCCGGTACTACAAAATCATCGCGAAATTAATAATGAAGTGTGCTGTAATCGAAATATTAACTATGAAAAACCGCCAATCTCAAAATACGGATATCGAATCGAATCTCGCCATTTTAAAAAGGAGAAGACGTACGCGGAGGAACAATTGGCAGGGTCTAGAAGCAACAAGCGGCTATATGACTCAACAAGTCCCATAATAATAGGAAAAGCCAGAAGATAATAACCCTTTCTCTTTTCCTACACAACGACCTTCGAGAGAATTATATAATAATACAAAAAACAAACGTCTACAAATGCGAGTCAAGAAATTATGGTCAGTGCAGATAAATTCCAAGACAGTGTTAACGTATACGATAATAGAACGTCTGGGACGCATAAATACCAATTAGAAGAAACACAAACAGCACAAAACAAAATTAAATTGACAATTAAGAGAGGAAATTCACAGAAGAACATAAGACCAGTTAGGAAATAATAATAATGAAACCAAAACAAAGTAGATGACAGTAAAATGTTTTTAAATACAGACTGATTCATGTTTATACATGAAATGTATATTTATATATGTGTATATATGTATAAATGTATTTGTGCGTGTGTGTGTACGAATGTATATAAAAAATAAAAAAATGCATATATATATATATATATATATATATATATATATATATATATATATATATATTTAAAAAAAAAATAGGGGTGAAACTATGTGCATTACCAGGGGAAAAAAAAGTAACCATGAAATCCTTTAGAATAATAGTATGGATCTGCAAAAGCATATATTCCAACAGAGAAGAATTAGAGTTAAACCTTAAAAAAATTAAATATACAAATATGTGTTCTGTTTGAAACCGGGTTACAAAAAAAAAATCCTAAGTGTGACGTGGGTTTAGTATAATTCGTAATGACAGACTAAATGGCAGAGGAGGGAGTTTAGCGTTCGTAATTCTCAGAAAAAATCGATATTCCAAAAGACATAAAAATAGTACAGTAGAATCGTAGGTCTGCCTATGGTTGTCAGGGAGAGCTTGTAGAGTTTCTGTCTAGATCAGGAGCGTCTGTCTGTGTGTTATGTGAGACTTGGCTCGAACCAAATTAACCGTTTAGGATTCCTAATTATAAAATCCTACGTAGCGATCGTATACATAAAAGGGGCGGAGTGGTGGCTATATCCTTATAACTATCAACGAAACATTTTACTATTAATATTCCGAATTTTAGGGACGTAGTTCAAACTTCGGGACTCACTTTTAAAACACCTAATTTTGAATTCTACGTAATAGCGGTGTTATAATGACTATCAGAATAAAATTTAGCTGGGGCTCTGCCTTTAAATTTCCTATTTAAAATTTGGCGATAATTAATATAACAATATGCACATGATGTACATTTAAGTATTGCAGGTAAAGAAATTGACGAAATTTAAATATTTAAGACATTACATAACTAGAATAGAAATAGCGCACATTTCAAAAAATGAAATAATTACTGCCCAAAAGGAAAAATTACAGTGCAAACAAGATGGTGAACTACAAAATTTTGTGTACTGTCGACATTATTTTGTGGAGTAGTTTCAAGGCAGCATCAATAAAGATTTTTCTATTTAAAAATCTAATACTAAAAATTTCGTTGCTTTTTATTTAATGAGCATACCACATCTACCGTACAAAGAAAAAATTTTATACTAATACGAAATGAACCGTTACGCGCTACACGGTACAACCACTATGACAAAATTGCTTATTTTTTGTAACAAAGGGTATTTTGTCGATATAGATGATCTCAATTCTGAAAATATTTATGAAACGCATTAAAAATGATCTGGAATCATTTAAAAACCATTAGTGTGTAATCCCTTAGTCACTTATATCTCAAAAAAGGCGATAGTTATCACAATTAACTTAGAATTATTTATTACGCTATGTAGCAAATTTTAAATTTTTTTTATCAAAAATCGATAACTTGACTTGAAGAGATCTAGTAATTATATTTTCGTAGAATTCTTGCTCACTATTCGTTACACAAACTAATCGAATTAAGATTTAGAATATTCATGTAGTTTAACAACGGTAATCCATGTTGTTCCAAACGTACATATATTTGATTTAAAGAAATGTAATAAATTAATTGGCAACCTCACACAATTTAAAAACTAATTCGTATTTTCATTTACCGCCAGACTTTTTTACAAAAAAAGAAAAATTTAAGAAATATTTTTTCTGTAGAATGTTTTGTAGCTATAACGGTAATTATGTATATTCATCGAATTTTATTTATAAAGAGTTCATATTTGCTTTCTCTGTTAAAATTTAAAACGCAAGATAAGCCTTGTGTGATTAAAATTCAAAATGAATAACAGCGTTAGTAAAATTTTAAATAATAGAACTTCGTAGGTCACGTTGAATAATTTCGGATATCAACAATGTATGTCAGGAGGCAATTTTACAAAAATCAGATTTCTTATTTTTTACTGGCGCCTATTATATATAAATTCAAATTCTAAAACGATATTGTATAATGTCGATCCTCGTCAAATTATTCGAAAATATTAAGCAATACAGTTAAGATTACTTCGATAAATAAAGTTCCTCTACTCTAATTACAAGATGAGTTAATGATTAAAATAAACTATAACGTATAAATTTTTAGATTAAACCGAAGATTCACTTTGTAAAACATAACCGAAATTAAACGTGAACATTTATAAAAATTACATTACTTATTTTATAATATATAAAAATATACATTTTTAGATTAAAAAAACAGAAACTTACCCATATATTTTGTCCGCAGAAATGTATACCAAATAGGTTACTTCTTCACGAAACATACAAGCAATAAAAAGATAAATGCTTAAATTACGTTGCGTTATGTAATAAATTAAAGATTTTCATAATTTTTTTCCAACAAGCACTTTTTAAAATGTTTCTAAAAAGGTTAAAGAACTAAAATTTATAATATTACATTCCGCAATTTTATCATTCTCTCTACTGGTGTACAATTTTCTTCATATTACCGTTAATAAACACAATTATACGATGAAACTGACCGACGTTACACGGTAATACGACACGGAGATCAAATCAGAAGTTAATACAAAACTGCGAACGACGACAGTTTTTTAAAATCAGCCGCAAAAACGAATTTAATATTTTATTCCGCCTCTACCGAATAGTGGGAATAAAATGACACGACTGTCAGCTAAACACACACAAACACACTCATACATATATATATATATATATATATATATATGAGTGTGCATCGACACACTATCAATATACACGTTGTGGCAGCCTTGGTCGAACAATTTCTGTATGCTGCTGATCTGATGAGATGTGTAAGTGTGATTAATGTCTGAGTCATTGGTATTGCACACTCATACCAATGACTCAACGGGACATTAATCACACTTACACATCTCATCAGATCAGCAGCATACAGAAATTGTTCGAACCAAGGCTGCCACAACGTGTATATTGATTTTTTTGTCAAGTAAAATAAAAAATTGATTAAACTATTCGAGTGTACTGTAATTTTTAATTTTTTTATTATTGGGAGAATTTGAGTTTATACAAAGACCTCCAAAAGTAGCCATTTTTCTAACACAAATCACATTTGTATAAAAACGACTAGTGACGAAATCTTTTATTTTTTGTCATAACGTTTTTAAAATGCGAAGTTAATGAGTAAAAACACTGATTGTCTAGAGCTAATGATAGAAATTTAAAATTTTTCATCACTAATCTCAAGTATACGCAAATGTGATTTGTATTCTTGATGACAAAATAAAATTTAATGTAACTAAACGAAAACAGACAAATTACAAAAAACCATGATAATAAAATATAAAATAACATACTTGAAAGAATATAATCTCATCGTTCATTCATACCGTCTTAGAAATACATAACAAACGAGCATTTAGGACATTTGTATTGTCCATCTGGAATAAACTTTCAATCTTTTATTAACCGCTTTAATAAACGCTGTTTATCAGCGCACATAGTGTAGAAATCGAATGCATTTCCCATTATTAAAAAAAAAGTAAAAAGAAATATAGTAAAATATAAAAGTCTACATTAATAACGAATAAAAATAAAATAAAGAAACTAAAATAAACTCAATGAGGTAACAACAGAAAATAAGATCACGCGAACTGCAGTACATACTGTTCTTATAAATGAAAAAAACATAGTACCCGCTATTTTCCATCCCGTAAAAATGAGTACCCGCCATTTTACATCACGTTGACTTAAATTATGAAAAAACGCCCTGTATTTAAATAATTTTAACAAAAATAATTTTTTGTTTCTAAAAAATATGTTTAAATCATTTTAAAAATTTTGTAAAATTCTGAATACTTTTTTTAACAATTAATTTAAAAAATGATAATATGGCTTTAGCCTGTAAAACACAATTAATGTGAAGTATATATGTTTTTATTAGCTTAATATCTGATACACCTGAAAAACAAACATAACCTAAAAATTATGTATAAATTAGTTTTAAATGTTTGTAACTAATTATAATAATTTTCAAACTAATTCGTTATAAAATTTTTCGCGAGTTAAAATAAGAAAAAAAACATCGATTCTAGAAGGCTCCAAACGGTGAAATTCAATACCAATCGTAGAATACTAGCGTTACCGTTTATTATTTGACTTAAACATTAAAATTTGAAAAAAATATAATTTATTTTTAAAAAAACATTTTCGTATTTCAATTATGTGCAGTGTTTTTAACGAGTACATTTAGTCAGTTTAAATTAAATATCCGATAAATAACGGGTTTAATAACCAGTTTTTTGTCGATTTAATAAATTCGGAAAGACGGTTCCATAAATTAAATTTTTTCGAAAACTTGCGACCGTTGGGAAAAATTTTTTCGTTACTAGTAGTTTTTACGAGGATGAAATATGTGTATCAAAAATGACCAATTTTTAAGGTAGTTGTATAAACTCAGGTTTAGCCTTTATGGGGGAGTTAAGGTTAAAGTTTTTTTTTTTTTTACTTTTTTAATCCAACGCGACATTAATTCACGCTTAATCACACCTTAAAATATAAATCACTAATAACAACATTGAAGAGATTATTAAAATACTATTAAAAACTCCGCTCAAAATATTTAGAAAAATAATAAAATAATAAAACAGAATAAAAGCCTATGTAAAGGAAGACTCGATTACGTCTTCGAGACCCTGACGAACGAACGTATCTTCGTTCTAAACGGATAAGATAAAGGTTTATAAATATTGCACGCTAGTATTTCGCGCAAAGTTGAGGTATCAAGCACACGAATGAAAGAGGATATACACTATATTGTAATATTATAATCTATTATTAATAATAATTAAATTACTATTTTCCTTTGATGATTTTAGGAAAGTAGAACGATGTGTAAACATAGACAATTAGACAGAATAAAAGTAATACTATGCCCTACCGAAGAAGATAACAGATATCCGGAATTGCGTTACTGCTGGGCGAATAATGGACTACTATATCCTGCTGTGATTATAACGATTATTATCAGACATTATGGACCTAGGTTATATATATATATATATATATATATATATATATAAATGCTCATAGTACGTTAAAATAAATATTTGGACGAAAGAAATTCTGAAACATAGTAAATATCCATAAAATTATAAACAAATACATCAAGCACTTTTCACGAGCACAGTTTGTCAATTTGAAACAGCACGTAAACATATCTTGTTTAAAAAAGTTGTGCGCTATTAAATTTATCTGGATTAAAATAAATCGACTAAAATAGAACATCAGCTGGTCATCGATTATTTTAACTTATTGGACAAGAGAACGCTGTCTAATCAACTTGAATTAATAAAGTGCGTCACAATTTGAGTATCGTCACAATCACACTGTTCTGACTTTAACGCTTTCATTCATTTAAATAATCGAAATGAATTAGATCACACCATGCTTTTATTATATTTAGACGAAATTCCTGATATTCCAACCTCTGTATTTTTGTAATTAATTGCCCATTTTACGCAGATTATTTATTCCACGGATCTGTTTATGATAATAGTTTTCAAGTGAAAAGACTTCGGGGTGAAATATGTTCGATAATTGGTGGGTGTTGTGATCATAAAATACGTCTGTGTTACTTCTGTAAAAAAATAAAGCGATTATTAAGAGAACATTTGCAATATAATTCACCGAAAGCGGTCGTAAATCTATTGAGGCAAATAGGCCACAGTCTGCAACAGATAAGTGTATCCGTCGCACTTAGAGAAATGTCAGAAGTCATAATCAGAATACCTTTTGTTCATAGGTGGCATTTACATATTTTAAGGTTCATGTAGGTATATGCAATTAACGCAAAAGTATTGTATTATTATAAACAACAAATATCGTAGAAGATTGAGAACATATATATATATATATATTTATATTTATATATTTACACAGTAGTACACATTGCATACAAACACTTTGGGGGTTAAGTAAGTGTTACGTGCAACGAATGATCTGAAAATTGACATAGGTTCAAGCGAGGTGTAAAGATTTTTGTTTTTAGGAAAGGTGGAACTATTAAATGTCTTCTATCAGCCGTATGTTTATCTTCAAATTTTCTACCTAGAACTTTGGATTATCGGTTACATCATTTATCTTTCATATAGGTTTCGTTTTTAGTTTTAATGGAAATCATTATTTCCAAAAACGACTTAATAACAAATCATAATTAACGAACGATTGATTAAAGAGTGATTCGATATACGATGAATGAGGTAAATAAAGGTAGATCGGAATTTATTATTGTAATCAGGACAGACAGTCAATCAAGAGTGAGATGAAATACATTCGTCCTCGGTCCCCATTGCCTCGGTTAGTTAATTATCAAAATTTATTTACCTTGATTTGCTCTTTCATTTCATTAAAATTCCCTAACAAAAAGAATAGGAGTTGACTACAGAGACAGACAAGTAATCTACAATTTGTACAAAAATCAAACTGCAATTATAAAAACGAACAATATATAAACCGAAGCTATAATAAGGAAAGGAGTAGGTCAAGGATGCAACCTGTCACCGTACCTGTTTAACTTATACATGGAACACGCTATTAAAGAATTACATAACATGGATTGTAAAGGAATTAATGGAAAAGAAATAAATATGATAGGATATGCTGACGATATTACCGTAGTAGCAGAAAGTGAAAAAGGACTAATATAATTTCTTCCTATTTCGATATGCTATGTAACAATTTATTAAGGTTTTTTTTTTTCAAAAAGCGTATATTTATTATAAAATAAAAATACAATAAGTAAACCCAATCACACACACTCATATACTCCATTCTGTACTTAGATAATATATGTCCCGTTATACGCTTGTCGACGGATCTACACCATTTTACAATATGTGTACATCTAAAATATTATTACATAGATATATCGTTATTTTTAATTTATAAAACCACATATACACAAAGTTACAGTTATAGTACTCACACATTCCTAAATATACTTTCACCCACACTCTCACAGTAACTATTTTTATTTACCATATTGTCATTACCTCATTAGTAGTAGCAGACGCTATATTAACTTACTGCTCTCACTTGTCGCACCACTTTGAATTCACAATTTTTTGTTTCTTATTATTTTGTTTATATTATCCCCACATATTGTAACCGCTCTTTTAACTGCTGTTTTAGTTTACTCTTTCAATATTTCTTCCGGTATATTATTTAATCATCATCACGTATTTATTAGTCTGTTCACCAAACCTTGACCGTGCTGCCGAACAGACGTACCTGTTCATTTTCCTTAGTTTATATTTTATTTGCATCGTTTAAATCGATACTTTTATTTTTTATTAAATAATTCCAAACTTTGGTATAAACAAATACAGTCTCGCTATATTTAATACATTATGATGACGTAACAGATATTTTAGTGGTTTGTTCTGATTTCTACATTTATACTCGTTTATTAGGTTCAAACTTTTCCTTTGCAAACGATCAATTTTTCCCATGTAATATTTAGACGCCGATCCCCATGCTTCTCTATGCCATATCTCAATCTGGATTCGACTAACGCAAAGTATACCATTCTCATTGTCTCCTGACTTACATAATTTCTTAACGTATATAATGTTGGTATTATTGATTTCAATTTATTTTCTAATTTTTGTATTTGTAAGTTCCACCTCAAGTGTCTATCTATTGTTACACCTAGATATTTGTATTCACTTACCGGTTCTATTATGTTACAACTCAAATTTGAACATCTATATTTCTCCGACCAGTAATGTGCGCACTTGTTAGTGTGCATTTTAATTTTTGGCTTATACAGATCATTATCGCTCATCAATTTCATCAGCATACATTTCGTTTTTGTTGTATTAACTGTAAGATTAAGGTCGTGAGTCCACCTGCTTACTTCTAATAAATCCGTATTCATATACTTTTCTGCCACTTCAGTTTTCCTGTGCTGTCATTATAGAAATATCGTCCGCAAAAGCGAAAACCTTGCTGTTAGTCAATAACGGTGCCGGATTACTACCTTGCGGAATTCCTATATTCATTGGCATATATTCACCTCGTATATTATTCATACTAACTACTGTTTTCCTGTCCTTTAGATAACTTTCGAACCATGCTTTGACACTACCTTTTATACCGATTTCTTCAATTCTTGCTAGCAGCTTATCATGACTGACTGTATCGAATGCTTTTGTGAGATCTATGAATATCACAAGTACCCTATTTCCCGTTTCAAAGTCTATCCGTACCTCCTCAGCAAAATCCCCCAGTGCCTGTGATGTTGATTTCTTCCTTTGAAATCCATACGGGTCTTTATCGATGATGTTATTTTCTTCTAAGTTACTTAGCTAATTGTTGCGCGACATATTTTTCCATTATTTTAGCTATTATCGTGTTTACCGCAATAGGTCTATAATTACTGTATACTTTATGGTTACCTTTTTTGTATACGGGTCTAACTAATGTTATCTTCAAGTTTGTTAGAATCGCACTTTCCTCTAATGTTTGATTTATTAACCTAGCTATTACCGTAGTAATTCTTAATATTTTTTACGTCTTTTATACGGATTTCATCAATTCCGTGAGCTTTTTGCGACACTAAACCCTCTATAATTTTGGCAACTTTTTCATTTGACACTTTTGGTATGTACACGTTTACATTATGTATTCCTTCATCGTTTTAAGTAATGTTCTGTCACATGTATGCTCAATTTTTTTAATTGAATTGTTAAATTCGCACGTAAATTCCTTAACTACTTCCACAATAATATTCTTTCCGCACAAATAGTTAGTTACAGTTTCATCAATGCTCATCGTTTTCCCCATAATGCTATTTATATTCATCCAAATTTTCCTAATATCCCCTTTCGCTTGTTGAATACTTTTTTCAGCGAAATCATCTTTAATCTTATCATTTTGTTTATTGTATTTCTCAAGTTTTCATACTGTTTCCTCAGTATTTGATTAGATATGTTCTTTTTACTTTTTTTTTTTTATCACGTTTTTCTATCATTTCCAATATATCTTTAGTCATCCAGTCTTTTATACCTGTAACTCTTCTATTTATTTTTTTATTTAATTTTATTCGATATTGCTCGTATACTTTCTTAAATGTTTCCGTTATCGTGTTATACATTTGTTCTGTTTTTTGCTGATTCCCTATTGTTGACCAATTTATACTTTTTAATTTATGCAGCAACATATTTTCATTAAATATCTTATTTTTATTTAGAAGTTTATGTTCTACAATACTTTTCACTTGTAAACTTACTTCGCAACATATTATATTATGATCAGATATTTTTACACCGGTATTTATATGTTTCATTTCGATATTTTTACAATTTTGTTTTGTAGATGATCTACACTGGTTTGCGTAAAAATTCTTCCTTTCCATTCCTCCCTTGTACAATATATCATGGTAGTTGCATACCCCATCTCATCCATACTGTTTCATTACTTAATTCATGTTGGTCTATATGATATATTTCATTTATATACTGTTTAACATTTTTAGATGGTGATCTATATAAAGCCCATATAAATATAAGTTGCTATTATCAATCTTAATTTCTAGCAATATACATTCCGCATTTTGCATATTATTCGTCACTATTTCAGTTTCCGTATTTAGTTTACAACTTAAACACTATTCCTCGGTTTTTTCTTCTTCCATACAAATTATGAATCCTCTCGTAACCGTTTATAGTATAATGTTTTATTTCATTCACCTCTGCTATTATTAAGATATACTTCTCAGTTCACATTGTATTAACACTTCCTCCCACTTTTTCCGTATCGATCTTATATTAACATATCCGATATTAATTTGACGTTTCATTTTTAAATTATGTACATTTATCCTCAAATATCACACTTATACATCACATTTATTCTGTACTTAAACTATTTAATTTTTAACTTACATTTTAATTAATCTATTTAATGTACCGATCGATATCTTCTTCGGTAAATATCCGGGACGCTCGGAACCCAGCTTCCTTTCTTATTAAAAGTTTCCCTCTTCTGAACCTATAACCCGACTCTTTCGCTTTAGTCTTGGCAATCCACATTAAATTTCTGTAATGCGGTGTTAAGGCTTCGTTTATGTATATTTTCGTACTGCTATCGTTATCGGTATGGATATCCTTGTTTGTTATTGTTATCTTTTTCGCCGCTGTCATTTCTTCCGCTTTCCTACGATGCATTTTCAGCATTATCGGCCTAATTTTTTTATTCTTATTTTTATCGCGTATGCGATGGACCATATCATCGTTATTTATACTTACGTCGAGTTTTTGATCGATTTTTATCTTCCAAATTTTCATTATTATCTTCTTGGACATCATATATCTCAACAGTGTATCTCCGACTATACTGTTCCAGTTCGTTTACCCTTATGTTCAGCTGATAAATAATCTTATCTTTTATTTTACTATTTTCAATTAGTTCATCCATTTTCTTTTCATCATTCTCACGTTGTAACATCTGATAATTATCCCTAATTTCAGCTTGAATATCGTTCATTTCACTGGCAATTTGTTTGAGGGTAATAACGTCCTTCTGTTTATATGTATTATCATTGACAGTCGAATCGTAATTACGCGCGTCTTCATCACTGTTACACGGCGAGGGTGATCGATTTTTATCCCCGTCGCCGCGGCGGCAGCGATGACACCGCCACGCGTCTTTGTCCTATTTACTATAGTCCAGTCATTATAGTAAGTTCACCTCGGAATTCGAGATACCCAGCTGTAAGTCTGTAAATACTTGAATATTGACACCCTAAAAGTTGTCTCAAAACCTACATATGGTAGAGTGTAAGCAACTATTAAATTTCAAGGTCAAATGTCACAAAAATAATAAAGGGTACAAAAACTACAATTTATAATTTTAATCATCTTCTTCCTCTTCATCGTCGTCTTCTGGCTGCTGGTAAATTTCAAACTGGTCTTCATTATCATCTTCAACGACATTTGTCTCAAGTTCTTCCATGATTTCGGGGTCAAAGGTTCCATCTTCGTTAATGTCGCTCTGATATGGTAGAGCATTGAGACAAGCTTGCCCATTACATTGGCCACAAGCTAAAGAGCATTGCAAGCCCGCTTTTCTGCATCCGCATCGCGAACCACAACCACTCTTGCAGTTGCAGAAAATTGTATTTAGCAAACCTTCTGGAGCAGGTGGTAAAATTGCCATGATGGGATCCAGAAAATCGTTTCGCGTTGTCCAACCCCATACTTGGGGTTCCAAATCATGTCCTAACCAAGTTTGAACTTGATAATATACACGGTTGAAATGTTGATGAGCAGCTGCACTTGTTGGTGGAATATTTGAAAGCTGCACAGGTTTATTAAATTTTGTAGACTTGACGTAATGCATATAACGAAGATGATCGAGACTTTTCACAGATTTTGGAGCATTATAGACTGCCAATAAGGTTTGAGTTCCACTCTCTAATAATCTCTGGCCGAACAATTTTCTTCTTCAAATGCTGCAGCTAGTTCATCCAAATTTGTCAGTTTCTCAAAAACTTTTAAAAATGATTTTTTCCCTTTTTAAAAAGCGCACAAGTTGTGTCACAGCCACTTAGTGCGTGCAGAAATAAAATATATGTTTTGGAATGAGGATAATTATCAAAACTTTTAGTCGAGTATATCTCCGTTTTTACATTTCCTTTCCCAACTTTTTTAAAGAAAATTTCTTGTTCGTAAGACAATGTACGCCCAATTAAAATGACAAGTAAATCAATATCTTTTCCTATTATAACTGCAGTTTTTTTAGACTTTGATTCTTCAATTGCAGTTTCAACAATAAGAACATCCGCATCATCTCTGGCTTGTTTAGTAGTAATATTTGCAGCATGTAATTTTTCAATTAACATATTGATGAGCTTATCTTTGTTATTTCGATTTGATAAGAATTTTTCTTGAGTAACTGGTACAACCATTGTTTCATCGAAACAGACTTCATACGTTTTTGAAAGTGCAGCAGTTCTTCTCTGCTGCTCCATAGCTTTTACGTTCTTACTGTAGTCTGAATATCCGTCAAATACAACAATTATTTTGGAACTGTAATGCCTTTGTAAATAATTCATGTATTTATCAAAAATAATAGAAAAAGTATCTTCTCTGCTCCACACAACATGATGAAGAAGAAATCCGCCATCAATAATGAACGTCACATTATTTTCATTGAGAACAAAATCAATTGGGCTCATGTTGTCATACAATGACGATTTTGTTGTTTTTCTCATGCCATCATTATCAAATAGAGCTGTTGGATACGGACTCAATTCGTATTGAAGATATTCTTCAAGATTACTTTCAAATTGTTTGCTGACAGTAATTCTTTGAAAGAGTAATAATGGATCCACTGCAACTTTACAATCATTTATTTTTACAGATTTGTTAACACTGGAAAGCGGCATTACTTTTTCGGAACGTTTCAACTTTATTTCATTAAATGATAAGTCGGTGATCTTCTTCATAGACTCTAATCCAATTTCGTTAGCCCTGTGGCAGTTAATTTGCTCATTTCCAACAATTCCAGAAGCTATCGATATTAACTGTGTAGTATTTGGAAAAGGATCATGAAGTTTAAACCAATCAAATAGTATATTTACGTCAGCATTGTCTTTTTTCACTCTTGAGTCTCTGGAATCTACGTGTTGCTCGCTCGACTTCAAGGAGATATTACAGAACTTCTCGATTTCCTCACAAATAGTATTTGTGGCGTACATAGCATATACCCATTTACACAAAACACTTTCTTTCGTACTTCGACCACGAGATACTCCTCCTTCGGTTTTAATGGATTTCATGAGACTTTGTTCGATGACCATATCTGTCCATGTACCTGAATTATATTTTTCTGCTCGTTTCACTGTGAAAAATCCATTTCTAAAATTCTCATAAGTTTGCTCGTCCATAGTTTCTTAGAAAACACAAATCTGCCATAGTTTTTGAAATTGTACGTCCGTAGTTTACCAAGATACGATTGAAACTGAAGGAAAGAGAAGACGGTCGTTACTATACAATACAAATGAACATCTGTCCCGACTGGCTATAAATAGAAGAAGAAGAAAGAAATTTATTGACATAAATTCATTAAAAGTACAAAAGTACAAAATAATAAGAATTACGCGTACCGGAATTATAATATCCTTACCGCTAATAAACAAAATTCTTTATGTAATAAATCTTATAGTATATTTACCAGATTACAGATATAAATATATAAACCGCGGGAAAAAATTTGAAAAAAAAACCCACTCCATAAAACGCTTTGTATCACAAATGAGATATTTCCAAAAAAAGCGCAAAAAACCGATTTTTGTGACCTTTGACCTTGAAATTTAATAGTTGCTTACACCCTACCATATGTAGGTTTTGAGACAACTTTTAGGGTGTCAATATACAAGTATTTACAGACTTGCAGCTGGGTATCTCGAATTCCGAGATTCTTACCTAATTTAAGCTTAAATGACTGGATAACAATATCGTCGTGCAGTCAAAATGATAACCCGATTTACAACCGGTTTTACACGCAACATATTGACCGTCTTTCGGTAATTGTATTTTACACTCCGCACACCGTTTTCCATGGCGTTATAATTACGGTACGACCACAAGAATAATGCTACACACCGTTAATTTTATAGTATTTTCCTAACGTCTGCTTTCGAGCAGCAACCGAATAATGTTACACAAACTTCGAACACAACTCACGTACGTCCGAATAGTAAACAGTACCACTACTAAGTTCTGTAACTACCTTTAACCCTGCATTAACAACGTGACCGATGCATTACATTAACTACAACGTGGGGTCGCATTATATACATTAAACTTTAATAATAAACCATTTTAATATATATATATATAAATTGTATTTACTTTTAAAAAATATATAATATTTACAATAAATGTTCGATACAATCTTCACAAATACTTCGTCGATGTTCCGCACATAAACTTTTACTGCACTTTTCGCACATGTCTCTTCTTTTTCTGTCCTTTGAACGTGGGAATTTGTCACAACGACCAGGTTTTAATTTTTCCCCCCGGAACATTAGGAATGACAACTTCAGTTCCTAAAATGTCACGTATGGCTGCTCGCAGTGTTATTGGTAAACGTTCATTTATTTGTCTTGCCTTCAAGTGATCCATACAAAGAAGGAAAGATAGGTTTTTTAAAAAACTTGATCTCTCTATATCTTTTTGTGTTTTACAAATGATGTAACTGTTAATGACTGCAGCGTCGAGTATTCCATAAAATATTCGTAATGGCCATCTTCTTGTTTTCCTGGAAACTGTATAACAGTGACACAGTTGATCAAATGTATCAACTCCACTTTTGGTCTGTTTATAAAAAAGCACTACTTCTGGCTTTTTCGAGTTTTCTTCTATATCAGGCTGCGTATGCATGGTAGATAAAAGAATCACATTTCTATTTTTTTTAGGTATGTAAGAAACAATAAGCTTTGACTTGTCAAATAAAAAAAAGACAACTGTGCTTCTCGTTTTCTTGTTGCAATCAGCTCTGGAGGGATTTCAGCTTTGTTTTTCCTCAATGTACCAACCATTGTTAACCCTTTTTCTAATAACAAATCTGCCATTTCAACAGAACTGAACCAATTGTCAGTGGTAACATTACGGTTTGTGCCTTGTATTTTTTCAGTTAAAAGTAAAACATAGTTTGTTGCAGGGGCGGTTTCTGCCACTGTTGCAGGTTTGTGCAAACCGATTCCAAATTGATCAAATAATACAAAATAAATTATTAAAATATGAATTGAAAACAATTTTTTGCTTTACAAAATTATTTATATAAATAAATTTTTCGCCATGGTTAAAAAAGAATATTGTCTGTTGAAAATGGAAATAATGTGAGAAGTATTACAAATCCGATCGATGAAATGCACCGATGGTAGAACTGAATAACGATACAAACAACGGAGAACATGTATCTTTGTAGTGATAAAAATCAAATAAAAATCGTTATTAGTAGATGACTCGGTTTGCACTTCGAATACAAACTTTTCACATCGACAGTTTTGAATGGTGAAACTGTTCCAGAAATGTTAGACTACGGTCTTCCATAAGCAGTTATATTAGCGATTCCGGTGTGGCAAACCGAAAATCTCATCTACTAGGCTGTACAATTGGGTGGCTATGAAAGCTAGATTCGCTGCATGTGTTACGTTTAATGTGACTATGTGTTTGCGTATATTCCTAGTAAATACTTGTGCCGGCTCTCCCGCAGACTACGAACGCATACAGAATAACAACTTGAACCGGAGTAAATTAACACGTTTTTCTCTTTCAAATGATGGTGATTATTTTACTCTTGCTTAAGTTTATATCACGTGTTTTATATCGGTAGTTTTAGTTGGTATTATTGTGCGTTCTTTGCTTTTTTGTTGTTTTATTATTTTATCACATTTTAACTTGTACGGCCTTTATATATAATCTTCCTATATAATGAACAGTGTCGAAAATATTTTTGCAAATCCCTTTAATGGACTATCATATTCAGAGAAGAAAGAAATAATAAAACTAGGACGGCCAGTTCCTGACTTAAATATAATTCAAACAGTTGCTGGCGGTAAGAGAAAATTTAAACGGTTATTTAAAAAAGAAATTTATAATAAGTGTGAATGGTTATGCGGATGCGACATTCAAAATTTACTATTTTGTTTTCCATGTTTACTCTTTGGGGGTGATGATGTATGGACTAAGTTAGGCTATAAAGATGTTAATCATTTAACAGTTCGTATTAAAACTCACGAGAAGTCTAAGATTCACATAAATAATGTTCTAAAATTGTCTCTTTTCGGTAATGTCAACATAGCTGAAAAATTGGATACTGCTTTTCGTCAGAAATTGTTTGAACATAATGAAAAAGTTAGACATAATCGTTATGTATTAAACATATTAATAAATTGCATTCGGTTTTGCGGTGTTTTTGAATTAGCTCTAAGAGGTCATGATGAAAGCGATTCATCTTGTAATGCCGGAATATTTAGAGGTTTAATTAATTTTAGTTCCGAGTTAGATATGGCATTAAAAACACATCTTGAAAATGCCACTGTTTTTAAAGGTACATCTAAAACCATACAAAACGAATTATTACAAATAATGTTGGATGTTTGTCAAGATGAAATAACCAAACAGATTACAGATTCTGAATTTTTGTCTATAATCGCAGATGAAACCACCGATGTTTCAAATCAACTACAAATGGCTATTGTTTACAGGTACATGAAAAATGGAAAACCAGTGGAACGATTTTGGAGTTTCATTTCTCCTGAAAACCATGATGCACAAACTTTAGCTTCTTGTTTATTAAATGAATTAGAAAAACATAAACTTACCAAAAATCCTAAAAAATTAATTGCTCAAACTTATGATGGAGCATCTGTCATGGCTGGCCGGAGTCATGGTGTACAAGCCATAATTAAAAAAACATATTCATGTGCTGAGTTTGTGCATTGCTATGCCCATCAAATGAATTTAGTTCTTATGAAGGCTACATCAATAAATAGAAATGTTCGAGTTTTTTTTTCAAGTTTGCAAGCGATATGTTCTTTTTTTTTTTTCCAGCAGTCCGCAAAGAACTGCAGTACTTGATGACGTAGTTAAAAAACGTCTACCGCATGCTAATACAACAAGATGGAATTTTGCTTCTCGAAGTGTTAATACAATTTTTAATAGGAGAAAAGATATTATAAAATGTATGAAAACAATTCTAAAATCAGATAATATTAAAAATGAAAATACAATTGCTCAGGCCAATGGCCATTTGAAAATCCTTGTAAGTTACAGTTTTACATTTTGGTTATCACTTTTTGGTAAAATCATGCCTTATGTTGAAATTTTATTTGGACAGTTGCAAAGTAGGGATGTTAATGTTGCCTTATCAAGAAAAGCAATTACATTATTTGAGGCAAATATAAATAAAATTAGGGATAGTATTGATACAGACTTTGATGTTTCACAAACCGAGTCATCTGCAAATAAGCGGAGGAAAATTGTCTATGCTGGATATAAAAGAGAAGCAAAGGAAGTCTGTGATGTCATAATTTCCCAAATAAAGGACAGGTTTACTTTCACTGGACATTTAGTAGCCTCGTCTTTATTTTTACCAGAAATGTTTCAACAGTATGCTACCCAATTTCCAAATGAAATTTTGAAATCAACGTGCAAATCGTATCCATTTTTAGATGAAGCACAACTCAAGAATGAACTGTGTGCTATATATAATGCTGAAGAATTTAGATTTCTGTCCGGATCCGTTAGCTTGTGTGAATTTATTGTAATGAACAATTTACATAAAACATTCAGTGAATGTTTAAAATTACTTAATATTATTTTGACAATTCCAATGACCTCTGTGGAAGCGGAGCGATGTTTTTCCACTTTAAAGCGGATTAAAACCTTTTTAAGAAATACAATGTCGACAGAAAGATTATCAGCTTTAGCTATGCTATCGATAGAGAAGAACTTTATTATGGATATGGTAAATTTTAATGAGAGAGTAGTAGAAAAATTTGTTTCCCAAAAGCAAAGGCGTATGGATTTTGCATTTAAATGATAACCATGGTAAGATTGATTTTTTAAAAATATATAATTAGTTTAAAATTTTATTATTTAATTTTACTGCAGACTGAAGCGTATTTATTTTATGTGTATGTATTATTTCTTGCACTGAACTGATGTTAAAGCAGTGGTTTAGATGTTAGATTTCCCTTAATATCTTTAGATTTTGAATTAAACACTGTGATACAAGAGCGTATGTAATACTTGTTAGGTTTTAGTAAGAATAATCTGAATATTATGTAATATGATACTAGAAATATTACTGGAGAAGATAATTAGGTATAGGTTCGTGATCAGTAATCATATGTTAATATAAAGAGAATTAGGAGAAAAACTGTGCAACCCCTGGTTTTAAGACTCACCAGCCGCCACTGGTTTGTTGGTATCTGCAAATTATTGTTTCGTTGTTGTTTACCAAGATATGGTATTGCGGAATACATATAAAGGATTTCAGAAAAATATGTAGCTCAAATAACAACGTGGGGTCGGATAACTATTTTTCATATAACGTTAACAACAACGTGTGGTCAAGACTTAAAAAAAACGCAATAACTAACGAACTACTTCTAAAATGGCAAAACTAATACTACCATATGCAGCTATAGAGGTATTTAGGAAGGTACATAAAATCCGGTTTTCATATTTTCAAGTGTTCCCAAACTGTGACAGATAAATTGTTCTGTGGGGTCGCATATGACCCCACGTTGTCAATGCAGGGTTAATATTAGCGTATGCGCGGATATTATGGTAATGGAATAATTTTTTCTTAATCTTAGCCTTAAAAGAAATTTTTCGCTCAATTCAGGAAATGAACTGACTCATAGGCAGAAATAGTGTTTTGACGCGTAACAATAATTACTGCGCTCGTTATAATGTACTGTCTCCTCTTCATCTTGAGAATTTATAGCGATATTTCTAGAGAAGTGTCCGCGTTTATAGAACAATTAGTTCGTACCTATAGTATCACGTTGGGTAGAAGCGTCCATATTTAAAGAAAATTGTTAAAAAAGAAAGTGTAGATTTCTTTTTTTTTTACGCGTTGTGTAAGAAATTTCACGAATAAAACGTAAATTCGTATTATACTATTTGTTGTATTTTCTGGAAAGTACACTACTATACGTGACTTAGTGCGATGTATTTAAGGTTTCAGTAAGGAATGAAAAATGAACTTCTGACTAGTACGTTGTCCCTGATTATCTCCATTTGAAAAATTTAACTCTATACGGGAATGACCCATGTGTAGTTAACCTACAAATTATGGCAACAAATCTGCAAAGTTGATGATAGGTATTTGGATACGAGCATTCGATGGCGGAAGATGCTTCTGAACAATGCTAAAATATTTACCTTTTTTGATCATTTCCAATATTCATATTGAGAATTGTGATAGTTTATCTGAATTTTAGAGCGTAGATCCGATGATGGAACAAATAAGAGTAAAATCCCCGACAAGGAAGCCTGTCTAACAGCAACATCCGTCGCTTCATTAAGTTTAAATTTGAAGTGACTAGGAATCGAACAAAATTCTAAAACGCCGCCTATTCGTCTATATTAAGAGGTGAGAATCAAACTTGAATGGACAGTTCTGTATAGCTAGGAGCGAACTAGTATAGCTAGGAGCGAACTAAGATTATCACTATACACAACGGGTACTTGTCTGTGCCACCAAGCGCATTAAGTATATAATCACAAGCTTTGTCAATAGCCATATTAACTCGGCTGTGAGAACGGAAATGTCTGGAGGAAGTTTGAAAACAAATGAACAAATATTTTATTAGAAAAACTTATACATAACTTATGTTGCTAACAAATTGTGTAACGAATACAGCTGTTTTTCTGAGTGGCGATATTTCAACAGCACCTAGAGAGTCTGTTCAGATTAATAAGTTCGAATGTGTGGTATCTTGCACAACTTAGTGGAAAATTGGAACATTTTTAAAGATCAAAATGAGGAACAACATCCAAACCTGGAGATTTATTTGTTTTATTATAAAGAGCTCTCCATAGTTCTGACAGAACGAATGATCTGCACATAATTAATCAAATGTAGAGAAGGACACGCCTTGTTAACAAAGTCAGAGATGTTGCCGATAGGGGATTGTACACTTGATATATTGATATAGAATTGCAAAAGCGTTTACATTTTTGTGCCAAATGTAAACACTTTTGTAATTCAATAGATCGCAGTGTCTGTATTATTTGCAGAAAGACTACGCTGATTGACATTTTATGTATTTTAAACGTTCAATTTTTTTTTTTTAAGTAGATAATCACTTATTGGCCTTGTCGTGCTACAAATCATATCTCCTAAGTACAAGTCACACTACGAAATTATGAGGATGTGTTTCGAAAGCGAAAAAGAATCGAGACATATCGAAACAAAGTTTCGCGGATCGTAGCCGAGAGTTGGCTGGCATGTCTCCAACGATAATACACATTCACATCGACATCGAGTACGTAAATGAAAAAAATTCATAGATCGATAGTCAAACATCTATCCAAACTGTCATAATAATTCGCTGGTATTCGAAATTCTTCAAAAAACGTTTAATGACAGAAGACTGACAAGCAAAAGGATTATAAACTATATATAAATTCTTTCTCAATTATATATTCTGCGAGTCTGCTGCTAGACGAATTCGTGATTTTCAAGTCGTTCATCCTCTTCGCACCATCTAGTTGATGATAAAATCAGTTCTAGATTTTAGTCGAAGAAAAGAAAAGTTAAAAAATATGTTTACAATAATAGCATCGTTCTATATGTGATGTGCATAATAAAAAAACTAAATAAATAAGCTTTTTAATTAAAACATTTGTTTCAGGTATGACTACTTCTTTTTTTGGACATCGTTAATACTCACTACGATCGGTTGCCTGTTCGGTATTTCGATTATAATTGTATTCTGTCGCGAAACAGTGAACAAATCAGCCATCTCCCGCATTTTCGTCTGCATACCTGTGAACGATATTTTATATCGCGCCTTAATCTTCCTTCATTATTTTCTATTCAAAAGCGGTAATTTCGTATATACTCTTTCTTCATTATGGTAGCCGGCTATTTACGCGATGTAAATTTATCGCTAGAATGTCATCTATCGCTTTGTCGTTACTTAGCGGTCGCCTATCCGCTTCGAATTCGTACTTGGTGTCCTTCCGGAAAAGTTTCGTTCGGAATAGCAGCCTGTTATTTAATACCATTCGTTTTTCATTTACTGTTTCTAATAAACACTTTACCGTTTTTTGATATCGCCATTTGAACGAACGAATACGTTATCATCGCCCCTGCTTTATTATTGTTTAATGTTATCGATTAAAACGATACCGTGCGTTTTATTCGAAATATTATTTTCTATTCCGTTATCGATCGATATGTTCAAACAACGACGCAATCGATTAAAATCAGACGATCGATCGAAGAACGACTTTAGGTAATCGGCTTAGTCGAACTACGTTAATTATGCTCTGTTTAGCCGTATTAATCCTAATGACGGAAATTTTGTCGATAACTGTTTATATATTTGCAAACCCCCAAGGTATTCACTCAGTGCTGACAATCACGTAATAGTGACGTCGAATATGAATACAATTTTTCGTTTTATTATGGTGTACAAAGCGTCTTATAAAAGAATATCTCTTTCAAATTCGTTCGAAGATAAAATATTATTTATCTGCGAAGTATTATCGTCGTGTCATATGTGTTTGAAATTTGTCATCTATTACGCGATAAGCGATAATTTTAGAAAAACCGCTAACGATATAAAGTTTATCCTCCGTACGTATCGGCGAGAAAATTAATACGATTTATAATCGATTGCGTCATCGATCGCGCGTATATCGCGTTAATATTCGACCGGCGTTTGAATTGTAATACATTCGAAATGAGGATGATAACAAATTATTCCGTTTTGATTTCGGTTTATCGAAAAATTCCAAACGCAGTGTAACAAACACACGTTCGGAATGTGCGTATATTGTAAAGTTTAAACAGGAAATTTATGTTCCCTTACATACAATGCAGATAATTTACCGTTAGCTTATATAATATACTCGCGGTTCTATAAAAGCGTTTTATCATTTCGTCTAAATATACGCGATTATAAGTACAATTTGAAAGTACACCTTTTTAACGTTAAGCTTATTTACACTATCACTTTTAGCGTCGAATAGTTTAACGTTATACACAAAAAAACAAACAACCTTTTAATACCATTTTAATAGGATTCCTTATCGATTATTTAGTAATCGATGAAATAATTTTTAGTATTTATTCATTTATCGCGAATTATATATTTAATTATTTCTCCGTAGTAGGTCGCGAAGTTATTATATTAATTATTATCTCGTCGTTAATCGATAATCGATAATACGTTCTCGTTTAATTATAAATTCATTTATCGTGTATAAATGAAAACGACTATTTTGATTCTCTCGATTAGACGACGTCTTTCTGTAAATCCTGTCGCGCTGCCGACCAATTTTTAATATATTCGATGGATCGAGAATAAAGTTTATTGAAAATTTATAATTTAGATTAATTAATATTTATTTCATACATATTCTCAATCCGTCGTGTATAGCCAAGTTTTTGCAAATTATTTTTAAATATATTGTTCAGATTAATAAATTTGAATGTTTGGTATCTTGCACAATTAGTGTTAGAAATATGCTGTATAATTCACACGAGAGCGCACTGAACGTTGACGGAAGATGAACACGAATCGTAAAATTTTCATGGACCAAAGCGCATCCGTAATTATCGTCTTTTTAAGCAAATTATTAAACATTCGAATTATTGCATATTTATTATTATAGGTAACTATTTATGAACTATTTATTTCAGTTAGCGCTTTTTTATACAAAATAGACAGGTGTATCTATAGAATATTATTATACTATGTATACATTTTATTTTTATTATTAATGCAATTCGAATATATGTTAAAGAATATATGCCATGAAGCAAAAGTATTCACGAATATATATATATATATATATATATATATATATATATATATATATATGTATATATTATATATATATATATATTTTATATATATACACGGATAATCCATACGCATACACTGACTCTGAAGCATCGAAATGAAGATTCTTGTGCGGGTGATGTGATATTTTTTTTAGTTCCCAGTTTGTAAAATACGATGGTGTAAATTTATTTATAACTGTGATATAGTTTGCATTTTACACATTTATTCGAATGAACTAATACTTATATAAATAATCTTCGAATAAACGTGTCCGCTAATAAACTGTGTATTGAAATAACCACGTGTAAATATAACGTTTAGTCTGTCTAGGGAACATATTGTTTCGCTAATCCATTATATTCATCCCATATCGTTTGATATTTTTCAATATAGTGATCATCCGATGCTGTTTGAAATTGTTTAATCGTTAACATTTTTTTTAGCATTTACAAAAAAAGTTTATAAATATTTCAATTGTAAAAATTTTAGAGATAAATTAGATACAATTCTTACTAAAGGTATATTTGATAATTTTAGGAAAACTTGTTATAAAAATTTTAATTTAGATCCAGTTTATTACATTTCAGCACCCCAATTATCTGATGCTGCTTCATTAAAATATACAAATCAAAAACTAGAATTACTTACAGATCAAGAAAATTATGAGATTTTTGAAAAAGGAATTAGAGGTGGAATTTCTTAATAATTGTTACTTTTATGATGAAAAACTTGGTAAAACAATAAAATTAAGTAAAGAAGAAACTGAAAAAAAGGGAATCTGGAATAGTAACAAACATATTAGTTGTATATTATATTTAGATTGTAATAATATATATATGTATATATATATATGGGTGGGCTTTAAGTCAACCATTACCAGTTGCAGAATTTCTAAATTATAATTTATTGGAATCAAAAGATGGTTTTATAACACACCATCTAATTTTACTAAAGATATGATTCTTAATTTAGATGATAATAGTGAATACAGATATACATTTATAATAGATTTAGAAATTCCAAGAGAATTACATAAAAAAATTTAGATTATCCTATGTTACCAGAACATTATACACCCAAAGAATTAGAATTATCAGAATATCAGAGAACATTAATTATTAGGAAATATATCAAAAGATAGCAAATTAATATCAAATTTATATAACAAAAAAGGATTATATTATTGATTTTAGAATGTTAAAAGAATGTTCGAAAAAAAGAATAATTTTAAAAAGTGTTAATAATTATATAAGATTTAATCGTCGTAATATATAAAGGAATATGACCGAGTCACGTTTAAAGATTTTCTGAAAACATTGTATGTTCTATCAGCCGTTTTAGAAGGCCGTCCTAATTTGTAAGCATTTAGGCCTTTGGTATGTTTCTTGAACAAATACACGTTGGTGATTTTCAAATTGCTACTTCTTTATTACGCTGGGTGTTTTCGTTTTTATTATTATATATAATATATATATACCTTTTCGTAATACTTTTTTGTTATTTAGATTATATATATAAATTAATGAAACCTCATTTTTCAAGCTCAGAGTAACATCTGTAATTATTAAAACATAATTTCCACGAAGACGAGTGGCGCGGAATAAAAATGGTCTTCTAAGATGTAAACTAGAAACTGAATAGTTTGTAAAACAAAGAAATAATGCTCGTTTTTGAACCACGGGCGATGAATTCGAATAATTTTCACTTTAGCGTGGCTACCAAGATAGCACTTCCACACAAAAAAGTAATATCAAAGCTTCAGCGTGACTTTGTTTAAGCTGCCAGTATGAACGTATAAATAAGACTTGGCTTTATCCGCAATTTACTCTTCGTCGATAAATACAATTTTCAACAATTGAAGCGTTGCGCGAATAATAAGGTGCATTTTGGTCAATGTTGACTTTTCGATGGAATATATGAAGCCTCCTTTTTCTGTTGATGTATTCGGTTTAACAGTACTCTGTCGGATGATGTCGTTATTTATTTTTAAAGATGACGAAGTCGAGCGGAAATGTTTCGAATAAGGATCTACGGAACTATTTTATTGTAGCCGTCACAGTTAGCGCTGGTAACGACAGCGATTAATAACAGAAAAACAATTTATTGCGTGGTAATGTTTTCATCATAAGTTTGGCAGTCCTAGAACTGATTTTATTCCTAACTTCCAGCCCAACCGATTCTATGGAGCTCTTTTCATTTTTCAGTATTGATCTGTGCCTGTATCATGCTGCAATGTTGTCACGAAAGTGTTTCGTCGTCTACCACGACCTCTTTTCTCTGGAATCTGATGAGTACATGCCCCATCCAGGTTAATCTTCTTTTTTTTATCAAATATAATAAGGTCCGTTTTTTGTCAATTCTTAGAACATCTTCATTCGAAACTTTTTCGGTCCAACTTATTCTTTGGATCTTACTCCAACGCCGCATTTCAAGAGCCCGCAATTTTGAACATTCTCTTTGTTCAGTGTCCACGTTTCAGCACAGTAAAGCGCTACAGGCTACACGTAAGTTTTAACAATACGTTTACGTAGTTTTAAGGGCGTTGACTTTGGCATAATATGTTTCGCTTTTCTTGACAGGCTAGCTCAGCTAATCTAATTCTTGAGTTTATTTCTGTATCGCGATACAAGTTATATCCGTTATTATTTGACCGAGATACTTGAAATCTTTGCACCGGTTGAATTTTCTGACGATTAATTTCCAGTTGAAAACGATTAGGATGTTTACCAAACATCATGATTTTAGCTTTATCAACATTTATTTCTAACCCAAACTGCTTTCCTATATCATTTAAGGTCCGTACCATTTTTTGTAGTATTTTCGGAGACTCGGCAGTGATAGCTTGATCGTCTGCAAATTATATCGCTTGAAATCTTTCTCCGCCTAAGCGAATTCAAAAGGTGGTTTCTGCTAGAGTTAATTTAAGCACAAGTTCCGCGTGTACGTTAAAAAGGAATGGACATAACAAACAACCTTGTCGTACTCGTTTATTTATTTTTGCGGGTTTAGATATATCCTTCGTCTACTCTAATAACCGCCATTTGACGTATTTATAAATTATATATCAAGTTTAATACACGTTTGGGTCATTCTATTTGTTCGAGGAGAGGAAAAAGCTTATTCGGAAAAGCTTTTTCCCCTCCTCAAATGGGACTGACCTGATGAAAAGCTTCGGCATATCGACAAAACAAATGAACATGTTCTTGTTTACACTCATCCGGCGTGCCTTAACGTCCCTATTGCATCTCTGGTCGATAGATTTTTACGAAAGCTAAATTTTGTTTTATCTAAAAATTGTTCTACACATTTTTATAAACGTTTTTTTATTATTTGCAGCAATATTTTGGTTGCGTCGTACATAAGGCTTATAGTTCTATAGTCGATACATCTTATTGTAGTTATTTTCTTTGGAATCAGTCACCGAAGTTATTCTTCTGGCCATTTACCTTCATTATATATATTTGAAATTAATTTAAAAAGTCTGTCGTGAGTATTTCTTCCGCTAATTTTTATCAATTCCGCTGGTATATTATCAGCACCAGAGGCGCTTTATTATTTCTTAGCATCTTTACTGCTGTATCAAATTCGTCTTTTAGTATACTGTCATTTTGATCTAGTTGTACCTTTTTCATCGGTGGTTTTCATTTTAACTGGGTATTATAAATTATAAACCTGCCACGTTGATATCTTCTCAATTGGGTTTACATTTATTAAAATTTTTACCGTCTTTTGGAATATTCTTTCCTGGTTTATTTCAACGTTGAAATTGTTTAATTATGCGTTCACATTTCTTGTTAGAGTTTTAGTAATCTCTTGATTTAAGATAAGAAATTTTTTACTTTTAAAGTTTTTTTTTTTCTGTATTGGCAAATCACAATTTATTAATGTACAGTCTTCATCTCTCCAGTAGAAATTTAAAATTGATAGTTTCATACTAATCGAGTGAAAGCTTTTTATTGATTCAAAAATTGCTTTGTGGATAGGAAAAGCACTCCCGAAATGAGGTACCTAAAAGTAACTATTTGAATCTTATATTTTCACCTGTAAATTTTGTTTATTTTACCAGTATTTGAATTTTATTTTGTTTCATAGCCTTAATTAATTGTTCTAGTGTTACTACCTTTGCAAATGAATTCGTGTTTAACGTAACAAATAAATAATTAATAATATTGCGATATTACGAATATCACACGTTTATTTAGTCTACTGAGAATATAATACTTCAGCATCGCTATTATTCACGGTGTAAAATTTTCTCTTCAGACAGATATAATGCAGATATTTCGTCGCGCACTGTTTAATGGCCGAAGATAACCAGTATTTGATGTTTATAGAAATACCGGTTCAGTGTCAAAACGAAGATTTTAAGTTACATCGTTTAAGTTTAATCGGTATTAACCTCGGAGAACAAAACATTCTTGGAAGCTACTCCTAATCTGGTGACCGTCGCAATCTATTTGCTATTGAAGAGTTAGCAATGTTTAAGATTTACGGCGGTCGAAATTTAGATTTTTATTCGAAAAGTTTTATCAGACAGTTCATCAAGCTATTTCTTTGCACCTTCTAATTTTATTATTATGCGATGATTTCATACAATACAAAGTAATTAAAACATTATAAAGGATCGATACGCAGAATCATGTTATAGTTGTGAGGGTATAGATGAGGGGAAGGAGAATCGGGTAAATCTTATTAATCGACCACAGTGAAGGTTATTTCATTGTGGAACAAATATATGATATCACGATGTATAAAAAAATAAAATTATCAAGTATGTGTTTATATGATAAGTGTATATATATAATAATGTAATTTTAAACATTATGCTAGACAGGAATAAAAGTAAGCGGAAATTTAATGGCATGGGAAAGGAACAGAATATGCTAAAAAGAGGGTACCAAAGAAAAAAATGAGAATTTTTAATTGATTAGATTATCGATTATTTATTGAAGTGGAGACGCTAAAGAAACTTCGTCAAAAATATTTAATTTAGATTTTATTCATTTTAAAAATCAATTACTCGTGAATTGAATATCTAAGCTAAACAGTATTATATACACGTTACTTTGCAAGTGAAAAGTTCGTTGAATGTTACTACTGCATATGCAACAGCAATTTAAACAAGACAAAACTATTTTTTCACGAATAAGTAACTGTTGGTAATCAAGTCATCATGTCCTATACTAATTGTGGGATGAAGTGGAAGATGCCCTGAACAGCATCATAAATACCGCATATGTGTGCCTGTATTAATAAATACAGCTACATACCCATAAATATATATATATACACACTCGTACGCTATTTTGAGATATGTAAATTAAATTGAAAATACATGTAATTTTATGTGAAAGATATGCAAGCATATATGATGATAAGAGCATAAAATGTTTCTTATAAAACTTACTAGAATCGTACAGTCAGTTGGAAAAGGACAAATTTTTATATGTTCGTTAATTGTAAACAGTAGTTTAGGGGTATAACAGGTAGCACGATGGGCGGGTAAAAGTCCAGAGTGGAAAGGGTTATGAGTAATTAGCATTGATTATACACCTGGTGCAGTGGAATATCAGTGAGGAGAGAGCTATGTATGATGTGTGAATAGTATATGGAAGAGTGTGTGATGATAGACACATGCACACACACACAGACGTGTACACACACACATGTACATGTATGTGCAGACAGTTGCTTGATGGGGTTGTTTTTCATTGTCATCGAGCAGAGTGTAATTAGTTTTTCTTTCTCTTTCTTATTATTTCTTTCTTACTCGCTTTAAGTAATGCGCACATGCATGTACACACACACACATAGATAGTTGCTTTACATGTTGGTTGTGACAGGTTTTCTTCTGCATCTAGTCCAGTAGAGTGTAATTATTTTTTCTTTTTCTTTCTTGTTATTTCTTTCTTACTATTTAAGTAAAGCACACACACACACACACTCACAACCATGTGTATTCATTTGCATTTATTGACATAGATGAGCATTCTCACGTATGATGTACAAATTAAAAATATCATGATTACAAATTTTATCACAAGATAGTGCTACCATAGATAATCTATATTTCTATGAATGTAATTTATATAATATTTTTTAAATTGAATATTCGTATAATTTAGATTTAGTATTGATTAATTTGAATGGAAGTTACTGTTGTGATAAAATAATGTCTGAGATATTGCATCCAGGTTTTTTTTTGTTGATGTTGAAAGTTTTAAGGATGTTGATAATATATTTATAGTAAAAGAAATAGCAATTCTAAATAGTGAAGATAATTTTTTTCAACATAATGCATTCTTTCATCCAAATTCAGAAGAAATTGTTGATGAATCCCAAAATGATGGGATTATACACCATGATGTATGTGGTAAATATTTGCAATACACAGAGTTACTTACACTGCTTACACATATAGTTAACCATTCAGATCCATCATTTTTTATGGTAAAAGATTTAGAAACTGTTCATTGTTTAAGATAATTATTTGAATCATTATCAAATTTAAATAATAGAGTTTATACAATAAATATGAATAAATTTTTTGGAATGCCATCTTTATCAATATTATGCAATCGTTACCAAGCATTATTAAAAAATATTCATTGTTTTTTCCATTTTAGATGAGATAATAAATGTGTACTACATAATGTATACTTAATGGATAAATGGTATGATATTAATGTTACACCCATAGAAGCAATAATCAATCCTAAACAAACATTACAAAATATATCCCCCATATTGCTCACAAACGCATATTCTAAGCAAATAAATAATCTTTATATTCATTATGCAAGCAAATATTTTAGATTTATTGCCATGTAGAAAACATTTCCTTCTGTCAAATACACTGAGGAAAAACTGTTCAAAATGTTTCAGTGATAAATTATTTTTTAAATGAATTACTCAAGAGATGTAAAAGAAAAAATAGGTGTAATTAATTAATTTATTTTGTTTGACTATCAGTTTCCATTGTATAATAGTTAGTTCGTGTTTGTTGTGTTCGTTTTTTAATTATGGATGCTAGATTAGTTAATGATGAACCAATACCATTAGCAGAAAAAACATACAATCTAGGCGAGCAGTATGTTGTTACTGTGGGACTTTATGCAAAAGATAATTTTATTCCATTTGTATCAATATGTTCAGCATGTAATGATCATATTATGTTTGATTATTATTCATTTTTAACTTTATATGAAACTGTAATAAAACCGAAAGATACACTCTCAAAACAAAAATATGAAAATGATTCCATAGTAGTTGATTTAATTTTGTGCGAATGTGATTTTACTTCATCAATGAAAATCATAATTTCAACTAAAAGTCCATCTCCACGATATTTTATATTAAGCTCGAAAGAAACATGTTTCAAATGGAATTTTGACGAAATTTTATGATATTTGCAAATATTACACAATCATGGATATCAACAGATGGCTATCCCGATATTACATAAATTATATTCTGTTTGTTATCAAAAGTATATAAAATCTCATAATAAACCTGGGAAATTACTTGTTCATGAAGACATCATCGAATGGATATCGAAGTTGTTTAAAAAGAAACATATAAACTATAAATGAATGGAAAAATCATTACTTTGTCACCAGATAATGACGACTGATTATTGTTTAATTAAACTAATAGATTATTTATCTGTAAATCAATTACCATTGTCACCATTTTACTGAATATAAGTTTTGATTTTTTTTTTCATTGTGTTATAATTTTCTAAAATAAATATTTTATATTAAAACGAGTAATTTTCTGTTATTATATATTTTAGATTGAGTATAAAAACGCATAAATCATGATTACTTGATTTAGTTCATTTTATTTATTATTAATTATCACTTGTGCATTTTCTGTGTTTAAAATGAGCATTCAGTGTGATAATAAAAATTTTATTCCGCATATCAATGTTAAATCAATAAATGGTGTTTATTCAAATATTAGTAAACCCAAAGCTATAGCTGAAAAAACATATTTTTTCAAATGGGATTATTCAGTAATGGTTGGAATGAATATTAATGCTCAGTTTGAACCATTTGTTTGGATAAGAAAAAGGTGTGGTAGATATTTATCATATTCGCAGTTTCTTTCAGCGGAAAGTTCAGTTTTTAGACAGATAAAAGATACTGCTAATTTATCGCAAATGAAAAAAATTCATTATTCTAATCAACAAATTGAAATACACGTTGGTTGTGATTCTTCTCGACAAGATCGATCGTTGTTAAATTTAAAATGCATTTCCACAGGCAAGGAAATTTCTTTTAATTCTATTTATTACGTATGGGATTTAGTTAATAATTCAACTGAAATGGCGCATTATTTAATTGATTTTAGAATTTATCAACAACGGGCTGTAGAAATAATTTTACGTAAACTATTTTGGGTTATATGGAAAAGTTATAAAAACAAACCTTCACTTAGTTGTTCAATAGAACAATGGGTGCATGCTAAAGCGATAAATCCATCATCACAAATTTTGTTTTCTGTTGAAAAGACATTATTATACAGACAAATTATAACTAATCGATTCTGCATCAATTATTTAGCTGATCATATTATTCATGGTCATATTCCATTTATTATCGATACAGGAAGCAATTATGACACAATGAGTTTGTATGAACAATTACTACATGATGTTCATTTAACAGAATATAATATTGCTAATATCCCACCAGCTAATAGCTGTAGTTGGTGCTCGAGTGAAAATGAATTAGAAGAAGATAAACTTGAAGAAATTAGCAAAGATCAAATTAGTTCCAGCAGTAGTAGTACTAGTAATAATGAAATCAATTTATAAATAAATAACTGATATGATTAAAATAAACAATTTTATTATTTATTCTATATGTTCAATATATTTTTTTTTCATAAACGAATTTTCTTGTAAATTATTTATAGTTACAGCATTCATTACAATAATATGCGCGATTTATTTGTAGAATATAATTTTAAATAAATTTTCAATTTTTTAAAAAACAAATCATACGTTTGAACTTTTATATTTTTTTAATTACATCTTGATTAATAGCGCGTGCGATATTTTTTGATTGTAAGTCGCTTACAATGATTTGAATTTTCTCAAATTTGCTATTCAAATCAAATATTTGTTTGATACTATCCTCATTTTTCATTTTGAAGACTGTAAGTTCATTTAAATGCTGATTAAATTCGTTTTGAAGTTTATTTAATTTTTGCATCATAACAGTTTTTAATGAATTAACTGAAGATTCAATATCTTTGTTCAATTGAGTAGATGCTTTTTCAAGTAACTGTTCTAAATATATCATTGCGGTATTTAATTGCGATTTTATAATACAGTCATTATCATCAATTGCTTACACGTTTTCTCGCCATATTGGTTAACGATTCTTCAAATGAAATATATTCCTAAAGATGAAATAATAAAAATTGTTTAAATTCATCTGAAGTAATATATCGCTTTATATATTTTTCGCAGTGAAATAAAGATATCACATCTGATTTGTTTTTGGGAATTTCTTCTTCTGTATTGAGATTTTTAATTCGTTTCGCGTTTAAATTAAATGCACCATCACTATCTAAATAAAGAATATTTTTCACACAGTTATACGAATGAATTTTACTACTAGTTTCATTTCGAATAAATGATCCATCTTTATGTAGTGACATCTTTTTTTAAGACCCAACTATTTTCTGATGGTGGAAATCCTAACCACTTTACAAATACTTTGTCACCTTTATTTCGCAAAACATGTTCTATTAAAAAAAAGTTTGGAAATGAAGTAGGTGATATTTCTTCGCGATAGAAAGTGCCTTTAATGATATTACCTTTCTGATCTTTTAACGAGTAAGTGATGGGATTTGTTAATGAACTTTATGTATTAGAAAAACTTCACTACTCCAATTAGCGGTATATCCTTTGTCAAAAACTGTTTTAACTTTACTGATTCTAACTGTATCATTTTCTTGATATATATGTTTTTTTTTTTTTAAATTTACATTAACTTTCCACTTCTCTTTAGCTAAATTTTGAGCTACAAGATTTTCTACTTGTTTCGTAACATCAAATGGACGAAAATGTGTGGAATGATGAACTGATGAATTGTATTCTTTTTCAACTTTATTTAATACACCACCGTTTCCTATCCATTTAAATTTGCCATAAATATCAAATTGTTTCCACAATTTTGTTTTTAAAGTTCGATTAAATCTTTCCACAGTACTCGCTCATAACGAAGAGTAAGTACTGTAATGATTTACATTATACTTTTTCATTAATATTTTCATATTTTCATTAAAAAATTCTTTTCCATCATTAGTTTGTAAATGAGTGGGGATACGATGACCATCATTAATGGCACGTTTAAAAATTAATTCTACAGCTCGTTTCATTTCTATTCCATTTTTATTTTTTATCGGTTTGCACCACGCAAATTTACTGAAACAATCTATCACTACTAAAATGTATCTATAATATCAATTAAATCAGCCTGCCATAAGTCATCAATACCGTACAATTTTACCGGACAACGCGAATAATATACTCTAGCAGGTTTATACAATTCTTCAATTAATGATATTTTATCACTATGTAGCGGCATCATTCGGTTTTGCTATATAACCGTTTTCTATTAATTCTTCTTCAATCGCTAAAATTTCGTTATCTACACTATTATTACCCGCCGATTTAGAAGCATGTAAAAGAGCTAGCCTTTCTACTAATTCGTTCGGATCATTCCAATATTCATAATTTATACTTTTGTTCTTTAGTACTCGCATAAAACTTCCTTTTCCAGTTTTAGTAAACATCGGTTTTATTACAGTATAATATTTATGCGAATCGCTAGACTTTAATCTTAAATTGCTTCTTAAATGAGCACCTGTAGCAGTTAGTAATTTATTGTACATTCTTAAATCATCCGACGTATATTCATCTTTTTCAACTCTTTTCACCGTTAATAATTTTAGTAAACCAGGGCTAACTTCTATTTCTCCTTCACTCCAAGTAGGTGAATGAAGAAATAATGTTCGATTATTCTCATTTCATGTGATTGGAGTATTTCCTAATTGGTAGTTTCCTGTTTTAGAATTATATCGTATTCCATAAATTTCATCTGAAAACGTGTTATTCTCATTTAAATCAGCAGTTTTTTCTTCTTTTTTTATTTCATCAACTCGCGTATGCGCTTGATCATCATTGTTTTTTTCTTTAATACTATTTTTCTTTATAACTGATTCAATTTCTCGCAATGGTTCTAAAATAGGATTAAATAAGAGAGAATTTTCACGATCCTGCATAAATTTCGCTTCAACAAGTTCCTTTTGTTTTTGTTTAATGTCTTCTCTGAGTTTAGTCAGTGTTTGTTTTACAGCAATTTCACGATTTATTTTATCATTCATTTTTAAAATCATTCAAAACAATGAATTTATCAATTCCCTTTCTAAATCGACCGCTATTTATACCATTTTCTTTCGAAATTAGTAACAAATTATGCGAACTATCATTCCAACATTTACGTGAAATATCTTTAAATGATAAGTATGAACACGCGTCCGAAGCATGTTCATCATATGTCGTAAATTCACATCATCTTGAGGAAACACAAGAATAAAATTAGAATTATTCCGAATCATGTGTTTTGGTATTTTAACATACGTTTGACATAAATAAAAACAGTCAACATTTCTATGTCTGCTTGTTGCGAAATAATCTCTTATTATATTACCCGTTTCGTTGCTATTGCAAGAAATATCATCAAAAATAAACACTGAATCGGTCATTACATTATTAGGAAGAGGGATGTCTTTTTCATCGGAATAAGCATAATATCCAATATCCGGTGCGAGAGGACTAAAAATTTGATCTAATAGCTTATATTTAGGTTGGAAAAGAGATGTAGCAAAGATATATACATTATTAAATTTTAAACCATTTCTGTGTAATAATAAACTAATCATCGCGTTTGTTTTACCACTCCCGCTCGGTCCAACAATTAAAGCACGAACATGTGACGGAAATAAAGGACCATGTTTAAGAAATTTATTATTTTCACTCGCTAATAAAGTTGATAAGGCATCATCTTCGATTGGTAAAGTAGTTTTTTGTTCGATAATTTTCATGACTTCATATAATCGTATATAAATAATAATCAAATTATTTCAAAGTAATGTATAAATATATATATATGTGTGTGTGCGTGGATTAATATGAAAAAGTTTATTGAACGAGTTAACGATTGTCAGCGTGCAGGTGGTAATTTAGTGAATAAATTAATTGATAAACTACCAATAGAACTTCACATACCGGGATGTCAGTTTTGTGGGCCAGGTACTAAATTAGAAGATAGGATAAGCAGAGGTGAACAAGGTATTAATCCTTTAGATCACGCTTGTAAACAACACGATATAGCTTATAATCAATTTCACGATAAAAATAATCGAAGAAAAGCTGATTATATACTTGAAACTGCTGCAAAAAAACGCATTTTAGCTAAAGATTCATCGTTAAATGAACGAGCGGCTGCGATATTAACTACGGGAGCAAAGATAATGAAAAGAAAATTAGATGCAGGTATTAGCCGAAGGAGAAATACAACTTTTAGGCAAATACTGCAAACAGCTCGTAAAGCTGGAGCTGGTGAAAAATCAATTTGCGGTAAAATTAGGAAAATGTTAGCCGCTATTAAATATATAAAACCGCAAAAGAAAACAAGATTTCGAGTAATAGCTGTGAATAAAACAGGTGGAGTTTTACCTTTAGTCCCCATATTGACTGGTTTGTCCCTATTAGGCGCGCTCGGATCAACATCATCGGCAATAGCGACAGCTATTAAAAATGCAAATGAAGCTGGACGAAGTTTTAAAAATGGGGCGGGAATTAATCAACGAATTGGTAAAGGTCTTTACTTACTACCATATAAAAATGGTCTGGGTTTGTTTATAAATTCTCAATCCTCGAAAAAACAAACGAACAAAAAAAAAGTCAGATATTTGAAAAATTAAAAATACCAGTCAATCAACCGTTATCCGGATATGATTTATATAAATATGCGAAACAGTTATATATTCCTCAATTTAGAGAAGTTTTTGATAGAGACACATTACCTTCAAAATCAAATAAATATGAACGTGCAATTGTTAATCTGGATGATCATACAGGAACTGGTTCACATTGGGTGGCCTATATAGAGCGCGATTGTTCAATTTACTACTTTGATAGTTTTGGTAATTTACTCCCTCCGAAAGAATTAATAAAATATTTTCAACAGGATTCTACAAATATTTATTATAATAGAACTGCTTATCAACAATTTAATCAAGTTAATTGTGGCGAACTTTGTTTGAGATTTTTATCACATTGTTTACAATGACGAGCAAATCCTATTTATTTCAACTTACTGGTAAAGGGGGTAATATATTATCGCAAGATATTTTTCCACCAATAAGCTTACATTCTGAAAAATCACACAGAGTTGGTCTAGTTTATTTTACAACATGTAATTCGATTTTCAATATAACAGATAATTGTAATAAATTAAAGTATTACGAAGCTGATGATAATTCTTATGCTACTCCGCTAGAAATAAAAATTGAACCGGGTAATTACGAAGTAGCAGATTTAGAAGAATATTTTAAACAAAAACTTGATCCCACTCTTTCATTGAAAGCAGATCATAAAACTCTTCGCACGCGAATTTCATGCAGTAAACACATAAATTTTATTTCGCCTAATAGTGTTGGTGATTTATTAGGATTTACTCCTACAACGGGCGTATTAAAAGGTGGTCAAGAACATATTTCGCAGTTGACAGTTCAAATTTCTAATATCGATGTGATTAATTTAACGTGTAATTTAATATCGAATACCTATAAAAATGGAGCCGAGGCGCATATTTTTCATTCGTTTCCTCTAAACGTTCCAAGTGGATATAAAATTATCGAAATTATAAATTTACCAGTTTTAGTGAAGTGTATTAGTAATATAACGGTAACTATCGAAGATCAAAATAGTAATCCAAGCGATTTTAAACAAGAAATGTTAACTGTTACTATTCATTTGAAAGAAGATTCATAATGATTATTAAATACAATCAAAGTAGCCTTAGAAAAAGTATAAACAGAGATCGTATTAGTAAAAATGATATTGTAACTAAAGTGAAAGTTGGTTATTTTAAAAGACTAAATAAATCTAATAAACAAATATTAAAACAATTAGGTTATATTTTATTTTAACAAATAAATGTGATGGATAGCAGCATATTACAGTTAACTCAATCTGATATAGTAGAAGATGATGGATTATCATCTGTAGAATGTCATTTACACAAACCTCATACAGCTAATTTCAACCCAAATGATGAAATAAGAATTCCGATTTATCATAAAGATTCACACGTATTAATATCAGAAAGTTGTTTAATATTGGAAGGATATGTAAAAAAAAGTTGCGATTTTGTTTTTTGGGGGACCGTTATTTCTCTTCTCAGAAATCCGATATGAAATGAATGGAATCGAAATAGACAGAAGTCGTAATCCCGGCATCGCTTCATTAATTAAAGCTTGTCTTTCTATGCGCGGCAAGAATGAAGAAAATGCGTATTCTACATCATTTTTAAATCCTAATATGGAAGATAATAAAAAATCTTTATTCGACTCTACTAGTGAACCAGATAAAAAGTATTTTTCATTCGCGATCCCATTAAAATTTATTTTAGGCGTTTGCGAAGATTGTAAAAAAAATCGCGATTCAAGTAAGACATGAACTTGTACTATTACGTGGAACTCAAGATATTAACGCGTTGTACTCTTCCTCATTAAATACGAGTGATGCGACTGTTACATTAGAAAATGTAGCTTGGTATGCCCTTTCATTCGTGTAAGTGATGTTGCACGTATAAGTCTTTTAAATTATTTAAAAAGTTCAAAAATGTTACCAATTTGATTTTTGTGAAGTTTTTATTATTTATTTTCATAAAAATTTTTTTAAACACGATATTAAATTATTCATCGCAATTCTTAAACATAATATTAAACTATTCATCGTAATTCTTAAATATTAATTTGTGTGAAAGAAGCTCTTTTAGTACAACTCGCAATTTTAGATTGTGAGAAGTTATCCAAATATGACCGTGTGCGAGTGTGTGAACATTATCTGGTAAAATATAACGTTTATCATCATTACAACTTAACGCTAATTTTGCTTAACGTTATACATTTTATGCTTAAAACTACGAATATTAGTGAACGATCTATAATAAAAACTTAACGGTACCGAGTAGTAATTTTCTAAACAAGATACATAATTCTCAAACGATATTTCCGATTTAATAACAGCTTTTGAAACGCCTTTACATTTTTTAATCGGTGTGTCTAAATTAAAAATTTTAAATGAATACATTTTACTTCGTAATCCAACAAAGTGAGTAATTGGTAATCCATTTGTTTCGTCCTTAAATTTACCAAGCACCTTTTTATTTATTAAGTTAAAACATTTATGATTCGGATCATAATCAGATGTGTCAAAATGAACGTGTAAATGGTGATTTAAATCATCATAAAAATCACGTGTACGTATATTATAAGTAAAACTATCCGTATCCATATAGATTAAGTTAAGATTACGAGTACTATAGTGATGTAACATAGTATTATAATGAAAATCGTACATTATTGTTTTACTTATATCTAATATAGCCAAACCCAAATATAATGGTTTGTTAAAATAAATAGTTGTTTTTCTTAAATGAACAGCGACTAAAAAAGGATTTTCGGAAAATATTGTTCGGTCTTTAAAAACTGATTTTAAAACTAAACGAGAAAATTTGGTTTCATCCGCAATCAATTTTATGTTTCTTTGTTTGTATACATTTTCTAACGATTTACCGAAAATGCTATTGTTTAATAATTTAAAAAAATCTTTTTCAAATTCATTTTTAGCTTGTCTGCGTAAATTAGTGTTAAGATCTATATATTCTTTTAACCATGGAGATTGGTTAAATCGAAAACACCGATGAATTTTTTTTAAATGTAGACCCAGATTTAGAGCTTGTTTTAAATTTCGATAATGTAAAATATAATTCGATTTATCTTTTAAATCGGCTATTAATTTTTTTATATTACTATGCGCGTTGATTTGTTTCGTTTCGGGACAGAGCGGCATGTCATTATGTAATTCGTGAAGGTGAGATGGATACTCTAAATCGACTTCTAAAAAATAACCTATCGGAGAATCATCATTTACTTCTGCTATATTTAACGCGTCAATTTCGTTTTTATCTAACCATTGAAAACCACCAGTTGGAAGTGGCGCGCTCATTGCACACCCATATAAATTATTCGCATCTAAATACATCAAATAATTTTCTTCTATTCGATCTTTTTCCTCATTAATATATCGATTATTCGCTTTTGCATATCGTTGATTACACTGAGTTAATCCACCGCGTATTCCTGCTTCGCAAAACAATACCATTTCGTAATCCGTCATTAATTCTAATTTAATGCGAGTTTTTTTTAACATCGCGGAAAATGATAAACCTGGTGCTGTAAAAACGTGAGCAGGATCAATTTTATATATGCGGAAACAAATATTTCTAAAATTTTCATATACATCCGCTAATAATAATACATTAGTTAATAAATAAATATCGCTATAAGTCCCGATTGATGATATTTTGGCGGCTTCCCACACTTTCGGCGCGTGTTGATATTGTTCAATCGAAATTGTTGACTTTGTAAGTGAACTATAAAAAGCTTCTCGTGGTGGCAACGATGTTTCTTCTAAACGAGACCATCGATCGCAGTATTCATAAGGAAACACTCCCTTGCGAGAAAGTAATGGCAACAAATCGGGTGAGATATGGGATGAACAATGATAGAAAGCATTAGATGGGAGATTGTCCGTAAGTTTCTCTAAACTGCAAGCTAAAAAACGAAAACTATCGATAAATCTGATTTTCATTGTGGAAGAAACTGATTTACTGAAAGAGATGTAACGTTCTTCAGTATTTGGTATTATATCTATATTTCCCTCATCATCTCCTAAGTGGTGACAAATTAAATGAGCATCATAACCCGATAAATTATGTAATATAACGGGTAAAAAAGTAAGGCCATTTGAATAATAAATTACATTTATTGTGTGCTGCTCCTGTAAATTCTCCCGTAAAATGGTTATGATCGCGAACTTTTCTATTTTCTTCATCATCATCAAAATTTTCTCTGCAGATATGACATGATGATGATCGCTTAAACTGTTTTTCTTGCTCTGGTGAAATTTTCATTGGGACATGCGTTCGATGGCGAGCATCAACATCGAGCGCTTTTTGTCGAATTTCTTTACAAAATTTTATTAATTGATGGCGGCGCATAAAGATTATGATGTACGTTATCTCCATTTAAATTGTGAATTGCTAATTCTTTAACAATAAATCGATTATCATTATCTTTAACACCTTGCAAATCAACGAAAAATATGCTAGGTTTTTCATTCAGCGAATTAATTTCATTTTTAGAGTAAGATGATAAATTTTTATATTTATTATTATTACCGAAAAACGAAGAGAACATTTTCATCTGTTCTAACGTAAATGAACACGAAAATGACTATCACTTAACTAATCTATCAGCATAGAGTGAATATAAAATTTCATATGAAAACCTATTTATAGTTTACTATTACTTAACGTAAATTTATTACAAAAATTCAATTGCATCATCATTATTGTACACTTTTATTCACACAGTTTACAGTTTATAAAAAGCTTTCCATGCAAACAAATCTGGTGTAAACATTGAGCGTGATTACAAATATAACAAAGACAATAATATTCATCATGCTCACACAGACTATGTCTAGCACATCTAATTATTACGCTTTTGTATTCTTTTTTCGTCTAGAACAAAAAATAAATAAATAAATAAAATAATAAAAAATAATTCCGCAAGTATTAAAATTAATTTATTTCATCCGATAAATTTTTAAATAAATGAAAAAATTATTTATTACATTAGAAGAATTTCCCATTACTTACATCGCGAGTAAAAGAGTAGTATAATTTAATTTTACATATCCATTTAACTTAATTATACTAAACTAAAATTATTATTATTATTTTTTTTTTGCGCAAGCAAAAGGTTAGCATTCCTTTCACAAATATATATAAGTATCTTACTTTAACATATTAAGAATCGCGTCATATTCGGATTTTATTTCTTCTGTCTCAGCACTGTGTTCTGGATCAATCCATTTTAATACAAAATTCTCTTTAAACAAATTCGTTCTTTCCATGATTGTTTTTTTTCGCGATCCTGTACGGTAATTGAATCACTAACCAGTTTTCATATTTTTCCTTCACATTTACTCCGGAAAAGTTCATCTTTAGCACAATTTCTAATTGATCGATATTAATTTTTGATGAAGGGCTTAATTCAAATAACCATTTCGATGTTTGACCGGAAAATGATTTGGAAGTACTTTGTTCAGCCGACATATCTATGGTTAAATAAATTTTATTTCATCAGTAATTTGAATGAAACAAAGAATACATAATATGATTTCACGCAGGTAGAAATAAATACATTCACTCACCTACATATCACAAACACTTCATATTTGAATGAAGTTAATAAGAAAATATAATTTCTTTTAAAGTTTTAAAGTATGAATGGGCGATTAAAAAAAAAGTCGATATTAAATTATGTAAATATTATATTTTTTTATTAATACATCGTTTCATTTATAATATTTAATATATTTTTATCGTAATTATCATTTTAAATTGAATCAATTATACGAAACAAAATATTTGTGTGAAAATATAAATAATATCGTCAAACATAATATTAAATATTTTTTAATGAAACATAAAATATTTTTTAAGAAACAATATTTGTGTAAAAGTTCAAATTATATCACCAAATCGTGTAAATATTAATATATGCTAATAATAATATGAAATTCAAACTTATTATTATTTTTTTCCATGTAAAAATTCAAATAATATTATCAATCATATAAATATTAATATATGCTAATAATATGAGATTCAAACTTAATATTAATTGAAATTATTATTTTAAATGGTATCAATTATGCGAAATGAAGATATATAAAGTAAGTACTTACTTAATAGAAAGTTATCGCAGTCTTCTAAATGAAATAAACATAGTAAATAAAATCGTGAACGTGAAGTGAAATCACTATGAACTTATTTAACGATTATGAATAATGTTTTGAATGTAAAGTGATCTATTTTATAGCCTGATTCATGCGGATATAAGAATGCAGTGGGATATATTACTTATGCCATATAAATGCGTGTATTTGTCATTAATACACAGAGAATGAGATGATGATGATAAATTAGTTCAACCTATTAAGGAATCATTCTTACCATAATAATTATTTATGACTTCTACTTAATTGCTAATTATCATTGAATATATGTGAAAATAATGTGGTAGATCATTAATACGATTGCTTTTTTTCCAAGAATTATACTTCTCAAATATTTCCAACAAATTAACGTGACATACTGGTTATGAAATAAGAAATTATAAGAAATAATATATATATATATATATATATATATATATATATATATATATATACATATATATTTAATGATGTTTAAATTACTTGTGAAAGTAGTGTATATGCGATATAATGTGCTAGATCATTAATACGATTGCTTTTTCCGAGAATTATAATTATCGAATATTTCCAACAAATTAACGTGACATACTGGTTATGAAAAAATGTATATATATATATATATATTTAATGATGTTTAAATTGCTTGTGAAAGTAGAGTATATGTGATATAATGTGATAGATCATTAACACGATTGCTTTTTCCAAAATTAATTACACTTCAAAATCCATTAAACTAACCCTAATATATATATAATATTTTACGATGTCTTAATTGTTTCTGAAAGTAGTGTATATATGGATATATATATGGAATAATGAGGTACATTGCTAATGGGTTTACATTCTGAGAAAAGTTATTTCCACTTCATCAACTTGTAAACTAACTTCAATTAGGATAAATAGTATATTCGTCAAATATGTGAGTGTGAGAGATATTGTTCATTATATCATCTGAGAAAGAAATGAGGGGAGAGAAAGAAATCTGGCACTATCTCGTGATAAATCATGATAATTTGATTTGTTTCATACATAAGAGAGTGACACTGCATATCTTGAGATAATATTTAAACTTGTATGTGATAAAATTTAAAATTGTAATTTTTTTCCTTTCAATTCAAAAATAATGCAAATGAATACACATGCGCGCATTGGCATGTGTGAGTGCATGTGTGTGTGTGTGCGTATGTATGCTTCACTTAAAGAGTAAGAAAGAAATAACAAGAAAGAAAAAGAAAAAATAATTACACTCTACTGGACTAGATGCAGAAGAAAACCTGTCACAACCACCATGTAAAGCAACTATCTATGTGTGTGTGTGTGTGTACGTGCATGTACGCATTACTTAAAGCGAGTAAGAAAGAAATAATAAGAAAGAGAAAGAAAAACTAATTACACTCTGCTTGATGACAATGAAAAACAACCCCATCAAGCAACTGTCTGCACAACATGTACATGTGTGTGTGTACACGTATGTGTGTGTGTGTGTGCACGTGTCTATCACCACACACTCTTCCATATACTATTCACACATCATACATAGCTCTCCCCTCACTGACATTCCACTGCACCAGGTGTATAATCAATGCTAATTACCCATAACCCTTTTCCCTCCCTGGACTTTTACCCACCCATTGCACTACCTGTTATACCCCCAAACTACTGTAAACAATGAAATAAGGCTCAAATTTTCACAATGAATAAAAAATTATACTGTAGAATCAAAACGATGATAACAGAAAGTATTTATTTTTGAATTCTAATACAAAGTGACTAATTATGTCTTCATCAATTTTAGAAGGTTGAAGTTTTTACCTTGCATTATTTGGACATCTAGTTCCTAAGTTACTGAATTTTAAACTTTTTGTCAAGTTTTTTTAAGTAGACTAAGTTGGTGGTTCAAGAGATCTTATTCTATACTTCATCATGTCTGACCTAGTGTAGGTCGGCTATTGAAAAATGTTGTTGACTTAACAGTAACTATTAAGGCACAGTTCAATGAAAAAAGTGTGTCAAAAGTTCAAAAACAAGCTATATTTAGTGCTGCTGATGATATTCAAAATAACACAGCTGAGGCAACACTGCATATAGATGAAGTAGATAAATTGCTGAAGTCTAAAGCAACAGAGGTGCAGTCAGCTGTAACTGCTGCTTTGCACACTCCCAAACCACCTATGATGGGGTCTCATTCAGGAATGCCCTAGTGGGTGATAAAAAGAAAAAAGTAATACCAATAAATAAATTAATATTAAGATCTGAAGATGCAGGCAAGGTTCTTGGCCAGCTAAAAACAAAAGTCTCATTGACCAAAGAGAAAATTGATGTGACCTTTTTTAAAAAAATTAATGAGACAACTTGTATCATTAATACATCAATGAAGGCAGAATCAAGTAAGTTGGCTGCCATTATAAAGGATAGAATTCCAGACTGTATGGTTAAAGAGGAGAATCTTCTTAACCCTACTATACTTCTTTTCCAAACAAATAATTTATCAGAACAAGATGTTAAAGATCACATCAATGAGCTGACTGGAGCCAACCCAATTAGTGTTACTAAAATAAGTAACTCTCGTGCTTCAAGAATGAAGCAATATAAACTGTTACCAGAAGGAGTAAGAATTTGAATTAACTGGGAGTCACTCCCATTCATTGATGCTTTTAGTCCAAGGCAGTGTAAAAACTGTGGCAAATTTGGACATCCTGAAAAGTACTGCAGAGCTTCTCAAGCGCACAGTACTTTCCACAAACTATGTGTCGAAAATGGTGCATGTTCAATATGCACGTTTAATAAAATTAAATTGTCCTGCTCAAGGCAGGAATTCGATTCTAAGTTAATGGACAAGGACAGCTTAGGGGTAGCATTTAAGTCGGTTGATCACACTATTTTCAGTAAGAACTGTCCCTGTTTATTTAAGGCTCGCGAGGATATGAGGGCCAAAATTGATTATGGAGCAAGTTAGTTGCTCATATATTAATGTTGATAATTCACGTGCCTGTCAGGAATTATTCTTAAGAAATTTTTATAATGATAATTTGGATATGTGTGCACTGGCAGAGCCTTATTTGAGCAACGATGTAATTCCATTAAAAAGTAACTATATAGCTTATATTAATAATAGAGTTGCTGTTATAGTAAAGACAGGTATTCCTCATTCTTTGCTGTACAGTAGGTTCAATCAGATTTCTATTAGGATAGGTAGATACATTATTACATGTGTCTATTTATCTCCAAATAGATCTAAATCCCATGCTTTGTCTGTACTTGACCAGACCTTAGGGCAACTTCCAAACTATTTCCACATTGTTGTTGGTGACTTTAACATCAGGTTATCAGTAGTAATGGAGCCTCGTGTTCAAGAAACCAGGGATTCTGTTGACTTTAGTGAGTTAGTTGCCTCTAGGGATCTTGTAGTTGCAAATGGTAGAGAACCTACCTTTGTTAATTACAATAGTTCGAGTATTATAGACAACTTGTTGGTCTATGCTGGTGTGATGCATTTGTTATTATATAAGTTAGTTGAGATGGATTTGTCGTTCCATCGTACTTTTATTTTTAATTTTAAAGTTATTATTAGTCGTTCTCCTCCCAGACGATTTTATAAAATTGAACTGGATCGATTTATGAATCGTCTTAATTGTAGTTTTATTAATAATTTTATTGTTAATGTTAAAATCTGTTTATCTAAGGTACGACTACATTCTTTAGTCAGTCAATTCAATAAGTATTTGATTGAGTTGATTAGTAAATGTTTAGTACCTGTAGACTTTCCACAGATTGACTGGTGGAACGATAGATTACAATTTTTTAAAACTAAAATTAATTTAATCCGAAAAAACTATCTAAATGTAAAAAATTCCATTCATATATTTATCTATAAAAATGTGCTAAAAGAGTTGAATAAGTTATATAAATCTAAGATAATAAAGGCTAAATTCCAGCACTGGAAAGTCTTTGTTGGCGCTAGCTCTGCCTGGGGCAGACCATATAAAATGTTGTTTAAGCAAAGGTCTGATTTGTCACTACCGGATATTAAGGTAGGCAATCATACTCTGGTCTCTGAGTGTGAAAAAATTGATGCTTTTTTCCCCTTCTAAAGCTGATTCACCTTTGGTTGTTGTTCCTATTTCTGGCAGTAGGTTTCCTGTTGTAGGATCGGATAATATTTCTCGAATTGTAAAAAATTTGCATATTAAGAAAGCACCGGCTGATGATAAGGTCAGTAATATTTTAGTTAAAAAGTTACACTCTTGTTTTCCTTCATTATTACCAATTTTATTGCAAAAATCTCTAGATGTTGGTCTTTTCTCGGATTGTTGGAAGGCAGCCTGTCTGAGGTTGCTCTCTAAGCCAGGTAGAGATCCTTCAGAGCTATCGGCCTACAGGCCTATCTCCTTGCTTAACTGCATGGGGAAGGTATATGAAAGTCATCAATGAGATATTACTGCAGGAGATTTCAGTCAGGGGCACGTTGCACCACCAGCAGTTTGGATTTCGTTCAGGTCTATCTGCTGAGCATGCAGTTTATACATTAGTTACAATGGTCAAGCAGTACATTTCTGATGGCTGCTCGGCTGTTGTAATTTCTTATGATATTAAAGGGACATTTGACAATTGCTGTTGGTCTGCAGTTGTCAATGTTCTTAAAAATAATAGTATTAATCCATTTATTATTACTGTTATTATAGATTACTTTAATAATCGTTCTGCAACACTTAAACTTGGATCATCAACTGGTACAAGGATACCTCCTTCTGGAGTTCCGCAGGGTTCTGTCCTTGGACCTACTCTGTGGAACATCTTGTATTCCACTGTACATTACAATATTGATAAATTTTGCTCCGATGTCAAAGCCACTTGTCAGCTAATTTCCTATGCCGATGACCTGTATTTAGTGTTTACAGCAGAGAGGTTTTCGTCTCTACCACTTCTAGCATGCATTTCTAAATACTTGGAGAGTGTGGTGGCGAAGTTAGGATTAATGTTTTCCCTCACTAAATGTAAATTTTCTGTGTTTGGTAATGCCTCCCTTGTTGGCTGGGTCAAGGAAATGGAATTATTATGTGATTCCAGTATTATACAAACATCATCATTAAAATACCTTGGTATTTTAATTGATGAAAATTTAACTTTTTTACCCCATTTTCAATATATTTCTATGAACTGTATGGGAATTTTTAATAGATTATTATGTATACAAAAAAATGCTTGGGGTCTAGCTTTTAAAGAACGTTCCATATTGTATAAAGGCCTCATTCAGGCCCTGTATGGGTATGGTTCGGCCATTTATTTAAATAGAAAAATACTTTATCTGGCCAATAAACAGCAAAGGAAATTTTTGCTCCGAATGGGTCCATTGTACAGGACCACTCCTACCTCTGCAGTCTGTGTTGTCTGTGGAGTTCTGCATTTGGATTTATATCTTATTGGCAGGGCTCTCACTTTCGAGCATAGGCTTGTGGGGGGGATTGTTCAAAAATGAAACATTCTAACCTGCTTGAAGGTATCTCTGTTCAACAAATGACAAATCAAAATTTTAAAAAACATATTTTTTCTTTGTTAATGGTGAAGTGGCAAGACAGTTGGGACACTGCAAGTACCGGTAGAAATACTTATGCTATTCTCCCAGATATCGTATATAGATTAAAATTATTAAAATTCGATATCAACTTCTACAGTGCACAGATGTTGACCGGTCATGGCAGGTTTGGGTCCTATCTTTATAGGTTTAGGCGTGCTGATGATTCGGTCTGCACCAGTTGTACTGTGGCGAGGTTGATGATGTTAATCATACATTATTTGTGTGTCCCACTTTTTCTGCTCTACGTCGTATAAATTTGGTATTAACAGGACAGAAATTTTTCCATTAGGCAAAAGAGTTGAAAATTTCCTTATATATGCTGAACAGGTTATGCGAATTAAGTTTAAAAATTTTGTCTATTAGTTAACTCTTAAATCAATCGTGATGCCGGGACTGGTGCAGTTTCTGTTAGTGTGGTCAGCTGTTCATAATCTACTGTACATTATTATAATTCATTATTACAATTTTATAATTTTGTGATTAAGTTCTTGATTATTATTCTGTAGGTATTATGTAAGTGTAGTTCATTTTTACAAGTTTGATATATTTTATAATTGAGTTTGTATTTCAATTTTGATATAAGTTTTTAGCACTTTTTTCCCCTTTTTTTTTCTTTTCAAATTTTATAAATAAGTTCTTGATTATTAGTAATTAGTTTTTAAGATAATGCAAGAATTTGATTTCTGTTTATGTAATTCAATTTTATTAGTTTGACATTTATCTACTAATTGAGTTGTAATTAAGTTCTGGTATAAGTTTTTAACATTTTCTTTTGTTGTTTTCACTTTTTTGTTTGTTTGTTTTTTTTACACTAATTTCCTTCTTTTTTTTTAATCCTTATTTTTAATGTTTATTTACTTGAGTTTAAATTATAAGCATAAACTCTATGAATTTATATTAGATGGAACAAGGGACTATGTTATCTCATCCCTTCTTCCATCGCAATAAGTTAATTTAAGTGTCGAGTTCTTTGCCTTAGTGCTGTGAACTCCATCATTATATTAATAATCCCATTTGGTTTGTAGAGGGAGGGGGTTTTTAGTGGGTAAAAATCCCACACACTGATTTTGGTTCCCTAATAAAAACTAAAATATTCTCTTATCATCAGTGTCTTTTGAAGATTTTTCCCCTCCCGCTTAAAAAAAAAAAAAACAAAAAAACAAAATGGTATTCTCATAAATTCTTACTTTCCAGTTAGATGGAAAGCATTTAAAGTTATTATTGTACCTAAACCTGGAAAAGATATGTCAAATATAAATAATATCGTCCCATTAGTTTATTAAGTACTTTAAGTTTCATCAGAAAACAATATCCTTTTAAATGAACAGTTTGGTTTTAGAACTAATCATTCTACAGTGTATCAGGTTGCAAGGATAGCTGACTTTATAACAGATAATTTTAACTCGAATAAACACATCTGATTATTATTAATTGATTTAGAAAAAGCGCTTGATACAGCTTGGTACGATGCTATTTTATATAAAATGTTCCAATGCAATTATCCCACATATTTAATTAAAGTAATAAAATCGTATTTATATAATAGAGTTTTCTATGTTACTCATCACTCTATTAGCTCTTCAATGGGGTCCTATTTCGCTGGTGTCCCACAAGGTAGTGTGTTAGGTCCCTTCCTTTTCCTGCTCTTAATTACCTAAAATACCTTATATTAAAACTGCTCTTTACGCAGACGATTTGGCTTTGTATTGTGATTCATACAGACCCGATACAATTTATAGTAGATTACAAAAGGCCGCCTTCACTCTCTGTAAGTACTATAAACGTTGGAAACTGAAGCTGAACACCGAGAAAACGGAAGCCATTCTTTTTTCCCGAAGGCACCCATTACCCTTGCCAGAATTTGTAATTAACGGTCAAAGTATTAAATGGGTTAAAGATGTCAAGTATTTAGGCGTCACTCTGGACTCGCGTTTGTCGTTTAATAATCATATTAATAGCACTAGCGATAATTCTTATAAAGCTATTTGAATTCTTTCACCTATATTTTGTCGAAGGTCCCACCTTACTGTCACAAATAAAAAACTACTATATACAACTATTATTAGTTCCTGGTTAACATGTGCATGTCCTGTTTGGTGCTCAGTTTCTAACAGTACATATTGTAAATTATAATTATTACAAAACTGTTGTTGCAGAATTTCGCTTGATGCCACCATGTTTGCCAGGATTTGAAATATGCATTCTCAACTAAACCTCGAGCTGGTATTTTTCTATATCAATGAGCTTGCTAAAAAATTTTATGAAAATTGTAAAATTCACGAAAATGAATTAATTAGGGTTATAGGGGACTATAATAATGTCAGCTTACGCAATCGGTATACGTGCTACAAACGTTGCCGACTAAAACACCGATTTTTAACATAATTATTTTATTTATATATTTGTTTATTTATTTATTAAGTAAATTAACTGTAATCAATTTTATTTTTAGAAAAAATTAATTTATGCTATTTGTATTTGTATTTCTTTCTCTTTTTGTAGCAGGTTTTTTTCAAATTTTCCCATATATTATCATCGTTGCTTTTATATGTTGCACCTTGTTATTATTATAATTATTGTGTTAGCTACTAAGGGTAATTTGGTGTACTTAGTATATAATGTGTTGTTGTCTACTTACAATTTAAATTTAAATAAATGATATTTCTTTCTTTCTTTATATATATATATATATATATATATATATATATATATATATATATATATCTACAGTCCTATATTGATCATAATTGACCATCGTGACCATTATGTAGCAATCAAATTCCTCCACAGTTGTCGATCATCTGCCGAGTGTACCAAATTTGGTATTGACAGTTTAACACGTCGGCATATTTGTTTCGTCCATCGGGTCATTGGCCGACCTTTTCTCATATGTTCGTTCATTCTTCCTAGTGTGACTGTCCTGTCTAAGTCTCGTGCATGCATTACATGACCGAAAAATTTGTTCATTTTGTCGCATATGTCTTGTGACAATCGTTTATCTATATTAAGACGCTTAATGATCGAGACGTTCGTTTGTTTATTGTCCCATTTTATACCCAGTATTATGCGACAGCATTTCATTTCAAATGCATCGATATATTGCTGAATATATACGAGTATATATATATATATGTGTGTATATATATATATAATGTATCATTTTCTGCCGGAAACTGTGATTAACACTTTGTGTTTTGCTTACAAAATGACTAGCGTTCATCACACTGATTATACGAAACTTGCCGGAATGTTCGATGACAAAATGTTAGGCTTGTAATGGAACTGTTTTCACACACTGTAGCTTCTGTATTAAAGAAGTTCAAACCCCCTAAAACAAAATAAATAATTCCCAAAAGACAGGTGAGTTTATACAAATTATTAACAATTGGTTTGATGTTATAAATTCTTATGCACCATTTTCAAACACACCATATAAATCTGGTTTATGGTTTAGCTTTAGAGGAGTAGTTTAACACAGTGGATAAAATGTATAATGCAGTAATGATGATGAGATGCATAAATAAATGAACTTTACAAGTGTTTTAAAAAGAAATTGCCATATCGATTAAATCATTTAAAAATTTAGTGGTGGAATTAGCAGAAAAATATGATGGATGATATTTATTAACTCTTCGTCTGAATCAGGACGTGTTGGAACCTTTTTCTCACAAATAAGAACAAAGGGGTACAAAGTAACACTAGTACAACTAGTGATATTGACGAACGGCTTTCAGTACAACAGGTTTTTTAAAAAAAATTGGTATTGTTAATGATGTAAGCAATGGGAAAGGATAATGAAGTGTTCATGGACTTTTCGACAACTAATAAAACCAATGAAAATATTAAGACCGATCCTCATGAAGAAGGATTCAATTACCTCTTTCGATGGGTATTAGAAGATAAATTTTTAAATTACCACGGCATTAATAGTACACAAAAGGAAGAGAGTGTAGTAAGTAGCCTTGTTAAGAAACTGTCCAATGAAATTCCAACAATTCCAGAAAAAATTATGCACGCCTATATAAAGCAGAGGACGTTTATTAGCGATATTTAAATCAAACGTGGCAGGAACATTTTAACAGAAAACCAGAGAAAAGAGGAAAAAATTTAATTAAGTTAAGTGGAAATTACAAGCGATATTTTTTATGTATATGTTATTTAATGCAATTAAAATCACAATAAACTAAATTCATTAAAAAATATATGATTATATTAATGCGCGCGCGTGTGAAGTAATACCGTGTATTTGATTCTGGTCGTACAGTTACGTCACAGGAGAAACTAGTTTTTGTCCTTGATTATGACCACCTTTCATACACACACCTTGAGCAACTGCAGCATCAATAGCACTAATACAGTCAAAAGTGTCTGTCGGAAAAAAATTAGTATTAATTAGTTCTTTTAATTTTTCCCCAATCCACATTTTTAAAATTAAAAAATTCAGCTTTATTATTAAATGAACTACATTTATCAATTATCATTATATACGACAAAATGGGATTATGATCGGAAGACAAAAGTGAAATTGAAATAGGAATAGAAATATCTAATACTCTTGGATTTTGCTTCCGCTGGCTAGGAATATATGTAGGATCGATCGAGGATAATATTTTAAACTTATATTTAGACAATGTCTGAAGTGATGTATTACCAGCAGCATGATTATTGTAACAATTCCATGATCTATGCTTACTATTGAGATTGCCTATTACAACAACAGAAGCATACGATCTGCATATTAAACTTAAATCATAGTCTAAATACTTTGAAACAGTGGGGTGTCGATAAGCACAAAAAATATTAACGATAGATTTACCTAATTGCAACTTAATACCCAACGTATCTAGACATTTCAGCGGTAATAAAGGTAAAACATCATGACTAAGTGCATTTCTAATTTTTTTTTTTTTTTTTAATAAATTTATATATATTTGCATTATTTGTGTTTATAAAGGTGCAGGGAATTGGTGTACTTAATAAAATATGTGTGTGTGTGAGTGTTGAATTGCTGAAACAAAAGAAACATATAAAAGAAAAAAGAAAAAAATTAAAACTAGTGTGTGTAATAGTTCCTTGCAAAGTGTAACTTAGAACATGGGATGGTTAAGGGATGTGAAACATAGTGCCTTAAACCATTAAGGATGTGTGTGAGGAGCTTGTAACTTAAGATATAAACCTAATATAAAATCATATGTACTAGAGTATTATGCAAAACAAGATATAAATGCAAATGAAATGTATAAAATATAACAAATAAGTAAATAAAAAAGAAAAGTTTGAATTGTATGATAACAGTTAAAACATTCACAATAAAACTGTAGAAATTTAAGTAGAAAATAGATTGATGGTATATACAAAATATAGTACAAAAAGTTAAGAATACAATTAAAATGTACAGATTATTAAAAATAAGCAAATAAAAAAAAAACAATAATGAATAACATCTTGTAAGTTAAAAAATTAATAATAAACCGCAGAAATTAAATAGAAGTTTGGTCGATTATATAAAATATTACAATTTTTAAATTTGTAAATTAGTAATTGCAAAATATAATTATACTAAAAATTATTCAAAATAAAAGACACCAGTGCAAAGGTTGAAGACCAAGTACAAGTCAAATAGACCTCATGAGGTGTAACGGTTGAAATATAATACTAAATACTACACTGGAATTTCCTACGCATAGCGGACTCCATATATGCTAATATATCTTTTGAGTGTTTCTTATCGATTAAAAGTAGAGTATCCTGAGTAATAGTAAACAAAATTTGGACAATGATACAAAAGATGAATTATGTCAACCACATCTTTATTGCACAGAGTACACACTGGGTCATTAGCAATATGGAACTTATGAAGATAGGAGCCAAACTTACCATGACCTGACAGCACCTGGGCAGTGTAAAAGTTAATATCTAAATTTATCAGTCTTGAGCGAATCAAAATATCTGGGAAAAAAGAATATGTCTTCCTCCCTGTTAATGCACTATCCTACATCTCCTGCCAAGCCTTAAGAATAGAACTGCGAACTGATTTTTAACAAGTTTAGCGCTAGTCTGATTACTCAACCTGAAAAAATTAGAATTGAGGAACCGACTATTCGAAACCTTTGAGATATCTTTAACCCCGCGGAATTCTGAGATGATTGAAGAACCGATAACAAATAAATCAAGTGGAACAGTATTGGAAATTACTTTGGCAGCAGCAGTGGGACAGGTTCTATACACGGATGACACCCTCAGAAGAAACTTTCTCTGATATGTATTTAGTATAGCAAGAGTTTTACTGTTAGCAAAAACAAGCGACCCATACCCATAGAGAGACTGAATAAGGCCTTTGTATAAAATAAGCCTCTCCCTGTGCTTTAATCCATATGTATTAGTTTGTAACCTTTTCAACTTTGTGAAGCTTCATATCAAGTGGGAGTCATTCTCATTTGTTGATGCAATAAATCCACGCAGGTGCTCAAAATATCAAAAGTTTGGTCATACTGAAAAATATTGTAAGTCTAGTAATATTTATATAAATTTTGTAAAACATTGTAATAATTTAAAAATATGTTCCAATTGTGCATGCCATAAAATTAGAAATTCTGATAAAGATAATTTAGACGATAAGTTAACTAATTTAAATATATTAGACAAGTATGCTGCAGAGACTGATCATGTTGCAAGTAGTAAAAATTGTCCTATGTATGTCAGGAGCTATGAGAATCTAAAATCTAATATAAATTTTGGGTTCCCTTAGGTTCTCATATATTAATGTTGATAATTGCAAAGCAACTCAATTAATTTTCTTACGGACATTTTATAATGAAAATATAGACATCTGTGTCCTATCAGAACCACATTTAGTTAACAACTCTATTTCCATACATCATGGCTATGTAACATATATCAATGATAGGACTGCTATTATTATTAAGGATTGTATTCTTCATAAGTTATTAATAACTAAACACAATACTATAGCTCTTAATATTGGCAGATTTATTCTAATATCCTGTTACTTATCCCCAAATAAACCTAGGAACACTATAATAAATAATATTGATCACATTATAAAACTTTTTCCAAATTTTGCTGTAATATTAGTTGGTGATTTAAATATTAGATTACCTCAATTGGAGCCTCAAGTCAGATCAAGTCAAAATTCACTATTGTTACAAGATCTGATGTATAGCAATAATCTTGTCATTAAAAATGATAAGACACCAACTTTTAGCAATCATAATGGAAAGAGCATCATAGGTTATCTGCTGGTGTCTGCTGGCATTACGCAATTAGTAAGCTTCCAAATAAAACAATTTGACCTTGCTTTTCATAAAAATATTTTATTCTCAGTGTCCTATAATTTTGAAAAGGCACCAGGTACGATCTTCACTAAACGAGATATTTCTAAATTCAACAAAATTCTGGATAAAAACTATATTACAACACTGCAAGAAAATATCAATAAGTGTAATTCTAGTCTAATGATAGAGAAACACATCAATAAACTGAATGCATACCGCAGTAGGACTATTCATAGATGTCAGAGTCCAGCATTAATATCAACCTGTGATTGGTGGACTAATAAGTTGGAGCTAATTAAAAATAAAATTAATCTAGTTCGCAAAAAGAAGACTAAATGTAGAAATTCAGTTAAACTTTTCTATATTAACAATACACTTAAGCAAGTGAATGTTGAGTATAAACATGAAATAGTTAAGGCAAAATTACAACAATGGAATACCTTTGTGAGTGAAAGTACTGCATGGGGTAAACCATATAAAATAATTATTAAAAAAAAATCCAAAAGTGAGTATCCCAACATAGTCTGTGCTCAGCAAGCAATTAGTGATGATTATGAAAAACGTAATGCTTTCTTAAAACATTTTCTGCCTAATAAACTTGATACACTGCCTATATCTGTACCAATATCTGGGATGCATCCTCCAGAGGTCAGTAGTCAAGTTGTTAATGACGTAATTAAAAGGCTTAAAAACAAAAAGGCAACCTCTTCTGATAAAATAAACAATAAGAGAATTAAACAACTCTACCTGAAATTTAAGGAACTTTTCCCATCATTTATCAGAAAATGCATAGATCTTCAAGTCTTCCCCCAATGCTGGAAAACAGCTGAATTGAAATTACTCCCTAAACCTGGAAAGATAACTTCTGATATCACTGCTTATCGTCCAATCTCTTTATTCAACTGCATTGGTAAGATGTTTGAGAAAGTTGTTAACCATCTAGTGTTATCCAAATCAATTTGGGTTTCGTGCAGGGCACTTTGCTGAAACTGCTGTTTATAAATTAGTACACGCAGTCAGAAATACACTGAATGCAGGGATGACTGCAGTTGTTTTCTCATTCGATATTGCAGGTGCATTCGATAACTGTAAGTGGTCTGCAATTTTTGATATAATTAAAAATTACAAATTCAATCCATACTTAATTAATGTGCTAGTAAGCTATTTTCAAGATAGGTTGCTCACCTCAGCATTGGAGGTGCAAGTAGCTCAAGGAAAGCTAGTTGTGGAGTTCCACAAGGTTCTGTATTGGGACCTACACTATGGAATTTACTATATTCCGATGTTCATTATAAGGTAGAGGATTTCTGTAAACTCCTAAATAACAATTGTGAATTAATCTCGTTCTGTCTCATTTTTCAGGTCACTAAGTATTTTGATTTTGAACAAATAAGAATGATAATTGAATTTCTTGAGGCTACCATCACAAATTTTGGACTGACATTTTCTGCACCAAAATGCAGATTTACTATTTTTGGCAACAAAAAAATTACAGACATCATTAAAAAATTGAAGCTTATTTCTGGCCATGCTATTGAGCACACAGCCATCTTAAAATATCTAGGAATTCTGATTGATGATAAGCTCACATTTATGCCTCATCTCAACCATATTCATTCAAGATGTGATGTACTTTTTAGAAACATGAGTCAATTGCAATATAATACTTGGGGCCTCCATTATACACAGAGACTTATTTTATATAAGGGATTAATTCAGTCTCTCTATGGTTATGGGGCTGCTACATATATCACACTGAATGTTCTAAAAAATGTGAATAAACAACAGAGAAAATTTCTTCTTAGTATGTCATTTTTGTATCGAACTGCTCCCACCTCAGCTGCCTGTGTCGTTAATGGTGTCCTCCCATTAGATCTACATACTGCAGACAGAGCAGTCACAAGTGAATTTCGTATACTGGGTGACTTGAACTTGTTAACAACCCTTAAATTTGTGGATAATAACATGCTACAAGCTCTTCAAAATACAATTCCAATGAACCTGTTTAAAAAGCATGTTTCCCAAATGCTTTTGACAAAATGGCAAAGGAGGTGGGATGTTGACATCACAGGAAGGAAAACATACCAATTCTTCCCTAATATCACTAACAGAATTAAATTGAAGAAGTTAAATATTAACTTCTACAGCTCTCAGGTCTTATCTGGCCATGGCAAGTTTGCAGCTTATTTATAGAGGTTCTATCTAGTTAATGTTCCAGGGTGTACCTGTTGTTCGGGAGATATTATAGATGACCTTGAACATTTTATCTATTTATTTATTATATTTATTTTATTTTAGGACGCTCGACTACAAAGGTCATTTGCGTCCACCGAGATTAAATACAATAAATTACAAAAGAAAAATTATTTTCTACTTACAATACAATATTTAGTCTACAATAATTTTATTAAATCAGTTATTTTAAGAAAGTATATTACGCGTTGTATCAAGTCTTCGTTGTGATACTTCGCTTCAATCTAGTCCACTTATTAATGATAACATTGTTGATCGAATTTCAGACATTCTGTGATAACAGGTTCTACGGTAAGCGCTGAATCGTGATAAAATTTGCATATTACCGACGACGCATTCTCCTCGATTAATAGTGTGGCCGATTCGCAATCGGGCCAGCACTATTTCTGCGTGTCTGTTCGCTCGGTACGACGTAATCCATTGTTCTATTCGCGGTTTAATTCTTCTTAATTTGTTCTCAGTTAATCTGGACCACGATTCTTGTCGGACAATATTTATCGCAAATTTTAATTGTTTGCTAACTCGTGAACCGGGATTTCTAGTCAGTGGAAACGACTTTTGCCATGGTGGGTACAAGGAGGCTACTGGAGTGCAATCAACCGTTATTAATTTAAGGTATCGTATGAAGTGTTTACATCGTAGGCCAAATGCTTCATTGTTTTTGCTGTATTTACTTTCTAGGTTTGAATGAAAGGTTTTGTAGTAGTTTGGATGCGTTTTCTTCGTACTGAATTGAAAATAATATTTTAATGCTAACATGATTCTTCGATCTTTTAGTGTTATGTTAGTTTCGGCCAGTAGGCTTGATATCGGACTGGTACAGAAAGCTCCGCTGCAAATGCGAAATGCCTGATTTTGAATTACATCTAATTTATGAATCACTTTTGGCGTTGCTGTACAATATACAATTGAACTGTAGTCTAGTAAAGATCTCACGTGTGTACCATATAGACGCAATAACGTTATTCTGTCGGAGCCCCACGATTTGTGGTGTAGAGTTTTTAGTAAATTAAGGGCCTTTGTGCATCTAGCTTTTACGTAATCTACATGCGCCTTCCAGGTTAATTTTTTATCCATAATTAATCCCAGGAATTTAGTTTGATCGGTGTGTCGTATAGTCGTACAGTTTAATTTTAGTTGGACAAGGCGAGTATGCGATGTTTTCCTGCTGAATTGTACCACACATGTCTTGTGCGAGGAGAAACGGATATTTTTGTCGACGCCCATTCTTCTATTAATTCTAAATTTTGTTGTAATTTCTTTTCCAGGGCCGAGATATCGTGTCCTCTGATAAATATAACCAGGTCGTCGGCATAGATGGAGTATTTTCTTGTAAGTCGGATATCGTAAGTATAAATAGAAGGGGGTTTAGCACAGATCCTTGAGGAACTCGGTTTTCTTGACATTTTGATGTAGACAGTATGTTTCCTATTCGAAATTTAAATTTTCTGTTCTGTAGGAATGAACGGAGGAATTTGGGTAAGTTTCCACGGAGACCATGATCGTGGATTGTTTTTAGAATGGTTGTGGTAGATATATGATCGAAAGCCTTTTCTATATCGAAAAAAATGCAGATAACGTGCTGATTTAATGCAAATGCAACCTGTATTTCTTGTTGAGACGTATTAAATTGTCAACAGTGGACCGTCCTTTTCTAAAGCCACTTTGTTGGTTATCTATTAAGCCATCTCTTTCCGCGATCCACATTAATTTGTTACCAACTATCCTTTCCATTATTTTACATAGAACGCAGGTCAGAGATATCGGTCTATAACTGATTGGGTCATATTGGTTTTTATTTGCCTTAAGGATTGGTATGATATTGGCTTCCTTCCATTTGTCTGGAACTACATTTGATTTCCAAATTTGGTTTAGTAAGTGGCAAATTGCATCAATATTATGGCCTAGTAGGTGTTTTATCATCTCAGGATGTATCCGATCAGGTCCGGCTGCTGATGATCTTAACCGTTTTATTGAAGTAGATACTTCCTGGTGCGTAATTTCCGTGTTATATGGTTCATTGTTGTTTGATTCAAAGTTGAAGGTATTATCTGTATTATGGTGATTTCGTTGAACCTTGTTCTCGTTATAATAATACTCTGCCATAATTTCCACAATTTTGTTGTCATAAATTAGCTCACCAGATGGATTTTTGATCGCAGATATGTGACACGTTTTTCTCTTATTTGATATTTTCCTGATCTGACTCCACAGTTTACCCATCGGTGTGTTTGAATTTATACCAGAGATAAAATTATTCCACAATTCTTTCTTACTTTGTGTTACAGTGCGTCTAACTAGAGCCCTTGCTTTTTTGAATTGTAGAAGGTTTTCGTATGTGGGGCATCGTTTAAACCGATTTAGTAATTTATTTTTGCTTTTTATGATTGATTTACAATTTTCGTTCCACCATGAGACATGTTTTCTTTTTGGTTTAGAGTGAGTTTTAAGTATATATAAATCAGCTGAGGAGATAATTTTATTTCTTATCATGGCATTTATTTCATTTGTGTTCGTACTGATTTTTGTTTCTATTAAGTTAATAGAATTATTAAAGCTGTTCCAATCAGCTTTGCAGATTATCCAGTTTGGGTATCTTTCACATTGTATTGGATGATGTATTAGACAGTTTATAATTTGAGGGAAATGATCACTTCCATAGAGGCTTTTACTAGTTTGCCACTGTATCCTGTGATTAATTGTAGAGCTGCAAAGTGTTAGGTCGATAGCCGACGTTGAACCATTATAGATGTTGAGTCTGGTTGCTTCCCCGGTGTTTGATAAGCTTATATTTGGATCATTTAAAAGTTTTTTTATCATTTGACCTCTTTTATCTATCGTTTTAGATCCCCAGATTGTGTTGTAGCTATTAAAATCACCGGTTATTATATATGGTCTTGCTAGTTGTTTGGTTATTTCCTTTAGGTTCTTCAAGCTAACTTGATCTTTTTCATGTAGATAAATAGTGCATATCGTTATTGGCGTGTTTAATAAAAGTTTTATAGCAATTACTTGAAGCCTCGACCGTAATTGTATTGCTTCATATTTGATAGTATTATGCACGGCGATCAGTACACCGCCTTTTGTGTTACCCGCTAATAAGCAGTTTTTTCGATGTATATTGTATTCTTTTATTTTTATATTGTGTTTACTATTTAATTTGGTTTCCTGTAGACATATTACTGCAGGCTTTAATTCTTGTATAAGTAGTTGTAGAAACGGTAGTTTGGATAGAACGCTATTTAAATTCCAAGATACTATATTTATCATGGCAGGTTAATTTTGTGGAGATTAATCTCGCTCCTCATTACTGTAGTCGAGGACTGGCTCGTCCACTTCCGAAGTGGATGTATATTGCAATTCTATAGCGGCGTTTAGTTTTTTGATGAGCCAAGTTAAAGATCTTTTAGCATCACTGTTTACGTGTGGGTGAATTTCTTCTATCATGTGAATGATTCCTGGAAAATCACTAGTGAAAGATTTGACGTATGTAATTTTATATTTTTCAAATTTGAAATTGTGTATCAAGTTTATAAAATCTGTTGTGCTTATCGGACATACAGTTGGGTTAATTAAATGTAATGCTTCTAATTGTTCCTGAACCTTATTTAATTCCTCATTGTGCAAGTTTAATCTAGGAGCTTCATTTTCTATTTTGGATTTTATCTTTGTGTGCCCTTTAGTTTTACATTCTATGCTTATAATATTATCTTTTTTTACTTCGGTAAAATCTTTTACGTATAGTGTATTATTTACTGTGTTCTTTTCAGCATTTTCTGATTCAGAGAGTGTGTCATGAGGTGACGATGCTTGTCTTTTTAATAATGATCTGTTTGAGTTTACAAATTGATCGAGTTCGAGATTTATATTTTGTTCTTCTTCTGCCATAGATGTGACTATACGTTCCGAGTTGTCTATATGTTCTGATGATTCTTTATCAGTATTTGCTTTTGTTAAAATTTCTGATTCTGTACCTTTGACTTGTAGAGGGCACTTTTTTACTGTGTGACTAGGTTTCTTACACAAAAAACATGTCATGTTTCTATCCGTCGTCAAAAAAATTCTATAGTCCTTGTCTTTGAAATTTATTACTAAAGAATCTGGTATGTATTGCTGGTCATTATCTTGAGAGTATAGAACCGTACGTCGGAAACTGCAGATATGTTGAAATATTGGCTGTATATGTCCTGCTTTAACAAACGACATCGGTGACGATAATTTTAATCCGATTTCTTCGGTAAGAATAGTTTTAATAACTTGATGGGGTATAATGGGTGCAACATTGGAGATCATCAGTTTACGGACCGGGCTTGGACGAGCCTTTATCAGTATGTTTTTAATTGTTATTGGCCCGTGATTTGAAATAAAGTCGTCGGCTATCTTAACAGAGTCGAAGTAAAAACATAATCTACTATTTGACATTCGGGATAAGAAAGTAATTTTTGATGGCGGCACTAATTTACTTAACTCCACTAAGAATTCTTCATTGGAGAAATTTTCAATGAGTGGAAAAATGATGGCTTGTTTTTTTCGTTGGGAAGTTTTGTGCGTTATTTGTTTTTGGTGTTTTGACAATATTTGAATAACTAATATCTTTTGCAGGCTTGTTTTCAGTTACACTCAAAGTCGGATAGATCATCCTAGGGGTGATTATTTCGTTCGATTTTACTTGAGATGATGAGTATGAGGGAGTGAGATTTTTAGTTTTATTACCAATTTGTACATTTTTTGAAGTCGTAGCGAAGGTTTTAACTTTTCTCATCGTACAGTAATTAGTGTGGCGCAACTGGCCACACTGATATTGTTAACCGTCGTTCGAAGTCGGTGCGTAATAATATGAGTACGGCGATTAAAATAATAATAACGCTGATAGAGAGTTAGATTAAAATGAATTACTTTACGTAAACTGGTTCGTTTTACAGACGGTGAGAGATTTAATTTAACGCGAAACGAAAACCTTTTACCGATAACATATATAAAATTAATGTCCTGCTTTTGCTAATCAGTGACTTAAGTATAAAGTAGGAAACATGCAGTCCCTTCATTTAAACAGCAATAATCATTCAGCATTCCTCAAGTTCTCTGAAAGTGCAATGCGACATAAATTTAATATCATGAGCTAGC